>OV702282.1:241385455-242635455 GCA_916181665.1 Avena sativa
AACCGCAACCATGGTCGCTTCAAGGCCCATATGGTATACATGTATACATGGAACAATATGTATTTATTTCCCTTCGTGATCCTACTTGATACGCATAACATTTTTTTGTCCATGCAGGAGACACATCTAGAGAGGCCTTGTTCTGACTATGAAGTATGGGAAATGATGAAGCAGAAGAAGCCTGATATGTCCCAGCCTCAGCCCTCGCTTCCAGAGTTCTATGGCACTGCCAAGGAGGATGGTGCTAACTACCTCGAGGCGTTCACTGGTTTTCATCCGGAGGTGGAAGATCCTAGAGCAGCGGAGACCGACGAGAGAGCGGTGGTCGTGGCGGGGCGCGGCCGGGAGCACGGCCATTTCAAGATTCTCGATAGGGTGATCCCGCGAACTCCTGCTTTGAGCCTCACGCGGATCAAGGCTACCCTCACCGCCGACAACCCCGCTATCCCGCCTCGACGGCCTTCCCGAGCGAACGACGATGTAAGTTTTTCTCTTTTCCATCATATTTCCGAAAGTCATTCGTGAGTGGCTAAGTTGACGAGATTCATTGTTTTTGAAATTGTAGCCTGTTTTGGACGCGGCCTACAAGGCCGCTTTTGCGGAACACTTGGTGACGCTCGAGACGTGGTCCCAGACCCGAGCGGCCTACGAGCAGTGGGCAGAGTTACACGATGATGTAAGTTTCCACCTTTATTTTTGCAAAATATGACAAGTCTCGCATTTCCTAGTTTGAATCTTTATTTCTGCAACGCCTCATATCTAAACTATCTTGCAGCTTTTGGAGAGGTTTTATGGCACTGGAGAGCGAGCCACTCTACCGCCACGGCCACCTAGGCCAGGGCCGCAGCCAATCTTCCCATCAAAGGACGAATATGCTTTGACCTTCTACTCAGGGACCCCGGTAAGTTTTTTGCCAAACCGGTTGTTACAACAAACCTGTGTCTTGGTGGTTGCTAACTCTGCCTCAAACATGTAGGGACCGGGATGCTCCGGCAATACACACTTTGGTCGTCCTGATGCCTCGCCGACTATCTCGCGCGCGATGACACCGGTTCATACCGGCCGTGCTTCTCCTGGTGCTTCTGGTGGTGGTGGTGGTGCTGGTGGTGGTGGCGGTGGCGGGGATTCTCCTTCTTTCCATCGTGCTGAGGGTGGCAGTGCTTCTCCTTCTACCGGTGGTGGTGGTCATGGCGGTACTTCTCCTTCTTCCGGTGCTGGTTCGACGGCGGCTACTCGACGTCAAGCTTCACCTTTCTTCACGCGGGGAGACATGGGTCTCTCGAGTAGCTCTCCGGAGGTGTAGGCATGTGCATGTGTTAGGATGCACTTAGAGATGTACCTATGTGTGGATGTACTAGCTATGTTGTTTGGATGAGGATGTACCTATGTATGGATGATCTAGTTATGTTCTTTTGACGATGATGATCTTATGTTTGTCCATGTGCTGTGTCTGAAACCTGTGTCTTCTTTTGACGATGAATCTGGGAATATATAATTTGCAGGAAATGAATAAAACGAATGAAAAAAAATTGCCAAGGACTAAGCCGACGGCATTGCCGTCGGCGTAGAACAGACCATATGGCACGTAATTAGTTTGCCCGACCGCATAGCTGTCGGCGTCAGTGCACGTGTGGCCCAGAGAGCAACCTTTGCCCGACGGCATTGCCGTCGGCGTCAGTGCTGTAGGGCCGACGGCCAGGCCGTCGGCGTATCCTCGCTCGTAGGCAGCCACAAGGGGGTCACGTGTCCCCTTAGGCCGACCGCATAACCGTCGGCGTATCCGCGCTCGTAGGCAGCCACAAGGGAGGCACGTGTCCCCTTAGGCCGACCGCATAACCGTCGGCGTATCCGCACTCGTAGGCAGCCACAAGGGAGGCACGTGTCCCCTTAGGCCGACGGTATTGCCGTCGGCGTATAGAACCATGCGCTAACGGCCGTTACCTGCTATAGGTGGGCCCCAGGTGGGCCTAGGCCGACGGGAATATATACGCCAACGGGTTATTGGGCTATGCCTACGGCCTATTACGCCGACGGCCCCCGTCGGGCAAGCCTACGCCGACGGGGTCCAGCCGTCGGCCTATTTAGCATTTCCTGTAGTGAATACGCGATGGAAGCACGCCTGCTGCGTTTTGCGGGGACATCTCGGCCGCAATGTTGGTGCGCTTGGTTTGTTGGATGAGAAAGGCCAGGAGCCTAGCTCAAATGTCAACACGATCAACAAGGCGCGGTGACCAAGGGTGTTGATACGTCATCCGTGCATCGATGTTATTATTACATGCATGTCCGCCAGGAGCAACGAGGCCGTCGTCGGCTCGTCGCCCACCTGACCCGGTCGCCTGTCGTGTCCTTTATGAAGCCACCTTCGTCTCTAATTTTTTCGTGTGCCAACCAGTCCGTAGGTAGGTGTTGGATTATTGTTTGCCGCCCGCTGTGCACCGCGCCGAGCTTTAAGGTTCGTATTCTGGGCCGGGCTCAGGTGGGCGATCCCGCTCATACGGAGGACACGCTCCATCTCGATATTTTAAAGTTTTGAAAAAAAAGGTCTTTAGATATAGATAGCCGATGACTTTTAGCTGTGTGCAAAATATTCCGTATTTTGGGCTGTGTAAAACTGGCAAATGTCTAGAACTAACTGAGACGGTGAATAGTTTAAGATTCGAATTCTTCAAAATTTGTGAGAATTTGTTATTTTTGTGTAGGCCGGGATACAGATTATTTCGCGCTGAAATTTTGCAGATCAAGTCATTGCAACATCAAGAATTTTACTTCTGAATTATTTAAAACTTTAAAATGTTGATTTTTAAAAAATTAAAAAACTGGCTCTACGGAGGCTGTCCACTAAAGCCATTTTTTGCATGTACAATGTACAATGTACTATTGATGATTATTAATAAATTGGAAGATTTTTCACACGTACACTGTACAATGGTCTAGACGGCGGCTGTCTACAATATATATATCCACTTCAATTGTAGATGGGCCTAAAGAGCATTTCCACTCGTTGGCTATTTTCAAGCCGAAATGCGAATCTAAATATGGCCAGACGAAACACGTTTTTGGCCTGGAAACGTCGAGTTTTCCACTCAAGTTCCCAGGCCGAGTTTTTAGGGTGTCTTTTTTGCACAAATTCGGCTCAAATTCGACCAGTTTTTGACATAGTTCGGCATAATATGAATACAGAGCAATGTTCGGTCAAGTTCTGCATAAATTTAAACATAGTTTGGCATAAAATTAAAAATAGTTCGGCATACAATAGCAATACAATATATTTCGGCTTAGGTGCTCAATCATCATCCTACAGTTGTTGATGCACTACCGGATCTCGGGTCTCCTAACGCATGGCGATGAAGGCAGCCTAGGTTGGAGGCACCTGGTGATCACGCTCGACAAGAGGTCCTGTCTGTAATATGGCTTGTTTTGCTCGACCAAACTCATCGGGTCCTTCCTCTCATCCTCAATGATCATGTTGTGCAAGGTCACATAACAGTTCATCACTTTCCACATCTGATGGCATGCACGATCTTGAGGAAGAGCTCCCATCTCATCCTGAAACGACGCCGAAACACAACATCTTCGTGTAGCGGCTCGTCGGCGAAGTAGTCAGCGTACAACATGCAGAATCCCTCTATCCTCTGCCTTGTCTTGCACTTCCGGCGACCCTTCGCTAAACCTCCACGCTTCGGTGTTGCCGTCTGCACGTACAGCCGGGCGAGGGAGGCAAGGATCTGCATGTGCTCTGCATGTTCGGTGGCATAGGCGTTCTCCTCCTCCAGCAACACGGCGAACATATCCTCGTCGTCGAAGTCCATGGCCAAACAGGCAAAAAACCGAACACTTGGCACGCGAGGTGGTGGGATCTCGCAGCAAAGCCGAGCTACGGCAAAGTTTGGGCGGCGAAAGATGGCCTAGGACGAGGGGAAGGGGCGGCGACTGCGACGATCCTATCTAGAGGCGTGGATACGGCTCGGCATGGTGGAGCTTCGTCGGTGAAGTCATGATGACAGAGGCAGCTGAGGATCTCTTCGTCGCAGTCTAGGCGAGTGGGTGTGGGGAAATGGGACTGTCTCGTCGATAAGGTTGGCCCACGCTCGTTTTCGCTTTGTCCGGCGTTCCCAGGAACCCGAGAATGACATGCGAAGTCCGGACCAAAGTTGGCTCAAATCCGGACGAAACCGGGGTTCTGGGAACGTGACTGGGCCAATTCTTGGCGTCCGGACCAAAAAATCACCCTGGGATCGACGTCCTGGGAATCCGAGTGGAAATGCTCTAAACACAGCTAATATAGTTTGGGTATCGTTTTAGCCGTCTCTAAGGATTCAACGGTAGCATAAAGCTTATTATTCACGGATCCAAATTCCCCTAACAAGGAAGAACAAGACTGGTCGAACAATCAAGCTAGTGGCATCTCTACCGGGTCGATTCAACCCGACCGAGCGCGTTCGAACGCGTCCGCGCGGGACGTGCGCACGTCCTAGCAGCAGGATCCATCCGAACGGACGCGTCTAGCTTGACTCATCCGTACACCAAATCTGGGCAACGGTCGTTTCGGTCCAGACAACGCATGTCTCCTCATGTGTCCTCCCGCAGGGAGCCGAGGGCCCGCTTTCCAGCGACCCAACGGCTTGCTTCCACTAGCCATCAATGGAAGATTGCTGCCAGGCTGGCCGCATCGCAGATGTCCCCTCGCGACGCCTGCCCTCCTGTCAGGACACTTCAATGCCGTCGTGCCGGCATCCGATGCAGGGCCTTTTTAATTGGCCGCTCGCGGCCATCTTCTCCCACACTCTCTTTCTTCTCCTTCACATCCTCCACTGCCGGTAGCTAGCCATGGCCAACGGCATTGGATCGAGACGGGGGCGTCTAGGATGACCACCGGGCACTGGCCGTGGACGTTAAGGGAGGAACGGAGGAAGCGGCCAAAGCAGCGCGCCACCACGCTCTCCCTTGCCGCCTCGTCGCCCGATCTTGTCAACATCGACATTGAGTTTGTCGTGGCCGTCCACTCCGGCACGACGCGGGGCGGGTTGCTCCTTTCTCGCAAATTCACGACTTTGGTCGCCGACGCACCACCACAGCTTGTCATTCTACGGGCGTCCGATGTCAATACCACCAGGTATCCGGTGGAGGTATTATTCGACCACCTCGGCTAGATGTACCTCGCCAATGGCTAGGAGGAGTTCGCCCGTGCGCACCAGATCAAAGTGGGCAACATCGTCGTCTTCAAGCACGACAGCGAAGGAAGGCTCGGCGTCAGCGTCTTCGACAACACCATGTGTCGTCACTGCTATCGCTCTGAATACGATTCCGACTCTGACGAGTAGGCTAGGCTGGGCACTCGCCATGTATGATGTAGCAATATGGGCATTGGCCATTTTCAATAAAAAATTTTATTCAAGTCTTTAAATATGTTACAAACAAACCACGAATACAAACACTACAACATCATTCTAACTATGCGTCACCTATGGTGCTAGCGACGACGACGCCAGCGGGTCGATAAGATCCCATTCTCGCAGGTGATCCTATTGTAGTTGTAGTGAGTGCGTTGCGACCGCATTGGGATAGGGAAAGTGTATATCCGTGGGTGCTCTAGAATCGGAGGCGGTAACACGTCTGGTACCACCGACAGATTCGTTCAGTGCGCCGACGCGGACGGCCAGGCATGGTGGTTTGTGGTGGCGGTTGCGGCGATCTCCCTTTTTTATGACTACGCCCGGACGCCGTGGGAAACACCCAGAACTGGCGGAAAGCGGCAAGAATGAAAGGCGGGAGACTATGGGGCGACACTGAAAATACGCTGGCGTTGGCGATGACCTATTTGCCAAACGCAAACAAATGGGTTGCAGCACTGGGCGTGGCTGACCGAACATGCCGGATCCTGACCCAAAAGCGATCGCGGCTCGATCCAAACGGATAAATGGGTCACACTGCTGCGCGCGGCTGACCGATCCCCGACCCAAAAGTGACCGCGGCTGATTCAAACGGACAAAAACAGACTGTTTCGGTCGGGCGTTTGGGTCGCCCCAGTGCAGATGCCCTTAGAGAAACTCCAGCATACACCGGAAAACCTTGTCCGTGCGCTAAAAGCTGCTTTTATACGGAGAGAAAACCCGCGTCATGTCCTCCAACAGACGCGTTATCTTTCTGAGCGTGGAATTTTTTTTCCGCGCGCGTCTTTTTTGACGTTCCGTTCAGCGCGTGCTCGTTAAATTGCGTGCCACGCGATAAACCCAATTTAGCGCGTATGTTTTAGAGCATCCGTCGAAAAAGATTCGCGTCCAGCGCGCTGCATACGCATTTTAGCATATCAAAATATATAGCATCTACTTCCTCCGATCCATATTAATTAAATTTGATTTATTAAAATTTGAATAAACCTATAAATTAAATAGTGTTTAGATTTATTTAAATCTAGACAAATTTGAGTTAATTAATATGGGCGGGGGAGTATTAGAGCTGCTCTTGGATAGTCAGGTGCCGGAAGCATATAGGCATGGCCGGACTAGAGAACCTGTGAGGGCCGGAGTCGGAGTCCTCTCGCGTTTCCTGTACTGGGCCTTGGCCTCTCTATTTTTAATCCTCGCGCGGCCTGCCGGGTACCGCAACACAAACCCTGACGTAGTACGTTTTTTCCTCTCCAGGGTCCCATATCTCGGACCAAAATCCTGCGGCGGTCGCGCCGAGTTCCAGATCAATGGTGTTCCCCGCCGTTTGCTTCCGCCCCCCCCACCCTGCAGAAACCATACGCCGCCACCTCCCGACGCCCCGACTCCCCGGCCGATTGGGTTTTACTCCAGGAATTGGGCTACGTTTCCGACCGCCGGAACGCGACCACCGCTGAGTCTAGGACGAGTGATGGCGAGGCTGCTGTCATGGTATCCTTCTGGCTCGTAGATCCGCCGGGCGTCTCCTATTTCTCCGTCCACTGCTCCGGCCTGGACGAGGGTGACTCGCCCTCCTACATCGCCGAGCTCATCTGCGCGGAGGGCGCCCTCGTCCTCATCCGCGTAGGCTTCCACTCCTTTGCCAGATTTGGCTGCGACTATTTTGTCTACAGAGCTGGCCCTGGGAATCCATCACTGGAACTGCTTCCGGACCAAAACGCTCCAGGCTTCGGACCCGGCCATTTAGGCCTCCTGCCCGCCTGCGGCGGCAGCGACCACTATGCGGTGGCCTTTCTCACCTGGAAAGCTGATGGCGAGGGTTGGCGGTTTAATGTCAATGTCTTCTCGTCGGAGACGCAGGCATGGACCACTAAGCCCACCTTGCTCAGCTTATCCGACTCTGATAAACTACTCTTGGACGACCACGACACCGGCAAGCAGATCACGGTGGGGGCAGACTCGCTGGGCTGGGTGGATATGCTCCGCGGCATCCTTCTGCTTACCAACCTGTTCCACGACTGCCCTGTGATCCAATACATCCCGTTGCCCGAGCCAAAGGATTTCATCACCGACGACGATGGTGACATCTTCTATGCCGCGGACCGCGATGTCACATGCTGCAATGGTCTGATCAAGCTCGTCGAAGTTGAGTCTTACAACGACCATCGAGGCTGGATAGCCACCACATGTACTAGGATGGTTTCTTGGGACGGCTGGCGCCATCGCATCGAGCTTGAAATTGCCGGCGTCTCAGTTGACCCGAGCTACCGTGCCTTGCTTCCTGAGCTATGCAACGACAAGACCAAGAGACTGGACTTGAAGAAGCTTGTCTTCTTCGCCCCCACCCTGAGCATGGGAGATGATGATTTTGTTTACATGATGATGACCAAGGTGAACGAGGAAGACGACGAAAGGGGCTGGGTCATCACCCTTGACATGAAACGTGCAGCCGTGGAGGCACTGGCTCCGTTTTCTCCCCAAGGACGCCCCCACCTTGCTGCAGTCTACTGTCCATGTGCCTTCCCCAAGTATCTCAACATGCCCACAGCACACACATCGGCGCTTCTCCTCCCTTTTTTCCCCAAGTTCTCACCAATGCTATGTCTTGCGATCTTGGCTTTCTGTTGGTGTTTGTTCCGTCTGTTTACAGGATTGTTTCAAGATTGTCGCAGTTGATAGTCATTGGACTTTTCATGTCCATTAGTTTCATGTATTGGTCAAACCTTGCAATCATTTAATAATTGATTGATTGATGCGGATATATGGCCTTGCAAATATTGACCGGAGTGTTTAGTTGGCGCTATGTCATGAAAGACAAACAATTACAGTATTATTTTTCCCATAAAGGACGTTTCTCAAACGAGGCTTTGGGGGACACTACTCATGAATATTTCAGATTGTAAGGCAAAAAATATGCTGCAATCGTCGAGATTTTGGGTGTCTAGGGATTTAGCTGGAAAGGTAACTAGAGGCTTGCAACGCCCTGTTGTTGTACTCCCTCCGTTTCAAAATATAAGATGTTTTATGTTTATGAAAAAAAGTGTATCTAGACGTCTTTTAGTGTATAGACATTTTTACAGGACTACCAGAGAGTGGATGGTTTCAGTTCTCTATCAAGCTTTTAGGGGAAAATGTGAGTCCTGTTAGAGCCAGCTTTCCTTGATAGTGTTTAAGTCTAACTTTTGCCTCTACTAATGATTCCTACTCCCTCCGTTTAGAAATATAAGATGTTTTAGGTTTGTGAATGATATGTATCTAGACATGTTTTGTGTATAGGTTCAAATGAATCTAGACACTAAAAGGTGTCTAAATACATCTCATTCACAAACCTAAAACATCTTATATTTCCAAACGGAGGGAGTAGGAGGGAGTACCTGTTAGCGCCATATGCTTAATGTGTACTGCAGTTTGTCTCCTTAATACAGATTATTTCCATTCCTTTGCCTCTTTACTCAATAATGTTCCCTCCTGGGATATGGTGTGGCATGGATATGGTTGTTAGATTAGTAGTGATTCACCTCTGTAGATGGATGGCAACATTAATCAAAGTTTACTCGTTTAGGGGTGGATTTCTGTTGATTCCACTAACCACGGAGTAGTAGTTGGTGTCACTGCTTTTTTCGTCCTCTTGTCATCATTATATCAGGTTCGGTATTTTGGTTCAGTCTTCTGTTAATCCGTTGTCCTATCTTTCAGTCATGTTTTATCATTGTATATTAGGTTAGTCACTAGTTTCTTAGTCTCCTATTACCATGTTCTCATTCTATGCATAGAGTTTCTTCATTTCACTGATGAGAAAAGCAGTAGGGAGAAAGGCGAAGCAAGACGGCAGGGGTAGGTCATAGGTGGCGTTTGCGCGGGCTCCTATATTTGCGAGCCATGGAGGCCGGTTCCCATTTTTTGGGGGCGATTTTTTTTGGGCGGCTAACGCCGATGGACACGCCGATACGTGTTTGGTTAAGTACAGTTTAGCTGCGCAAAACCGAAAATATAAACAGCTAACCGAATTTGCGCGTTCGGCTCTTATTAACGACTCTTACAAGCTCACAACGAACAAACATATACACGTAGGTCCATGCACGTATGTATGTACTATCTCTGTTTTAAAATATAAGATGTTTTAGGTTTGCGAAGAAAATGTATCTAGACTTGTTTTAGTAGGTAGGTTCACTCATGGTTGAAGTGAATCTAGACATAAAACAAGTTTAGATACATTTGCTTCACATCTTATATTTTGAAACGGAGTGAGTACGCGCGAACGAAACAAACAATAATGCACATCACACCGCTAATTAGCACGAGCAGAGCACGGGGAAGCTACACAAGAAAACATAGTACGTCTAGCTAGGCACGGTGCTGGTCTGAACTGAAGCCGTCCGTCCGTCCGTTCCGTTCCGTTGAGGAGGTCGATGGATGCAGGGTGGGTGTGTCGGTCATGGGCACTTCGGCCTCTTCTTGGGCCCGGTGGTGAGCATGTCGCGGTAGCAGGGGCACTCGTCGCGGCTGGCGGTCTTCCCCGTCGGCACGCAGGCGCACTCCTCGCAGCACAGACCGCACCGCTGCATGCACGCCGCCTTCCCCTTGCCCTGCTTGCCGCCCGCCCGCCCGCAACGCACCGCGCACTTGCCCGCGCAGAACCCTGCATGCATACAACAGAGAGTCAGAGACAAGCCGCTCCTGGCAGGTCCGGCACAGACATGGATGAGGCACGAGCGCATGCGCTGACCTGAAGCGGCGTCGCAGGCCTGGAGCCGTGAAGCGGCGACGACGAACAGCACGACGAGCAAGGCGACGAGCAGCGTCCTGCTCCCCGGCCCCGATGGCTTCTTCTTCTTGTTGGCCATCTTGCCGATCAAACTTGAAGCTGAGAAGCAAGAGCTAGCAGCAGGATCTAGATGAGGCAAAGAGCTACCAGAGCGCGAGTGTGAGTGAGCGAGTGAGGAATGAAAGGCAGCTCAGGTCCGGCCGGGCACTTTTGTAGTACCGCCGGCCGACCGACCGAGGAAGGCTCTGGAGAACGGGCGACGTGTCGCGCGGTCACGTGAAGGCAGCTGCCCTCAAATTAATGGCCGTGTTTGCATGCCCTGAACAGAGGGCCCGTGTTCCTGCCCTGCCACTCCCAACTTCAGCTCTCGAGGAGGAACCGGTCGGTGCCCACTGCACAGCACAGTGCACACCCGTGTCTGACGGTCAGTGGCGCGGCCGGGCGGCCTGCTTCGTCGCGTCGTCGCGCTGTACGTATGTGCCATGGCATGGCGCGCGCGCGTCGCGTCCGCGTCGTGCGTGCTGAGAACGACACGCGACGTTTTGGCATCTCGCCCCGCATGGTTCCGATAAATCGGGCATGTCATATGGAGAGGACAAGAACCCGTGCATGTGACGATAAATCTGAAATCTCACAGCACCCCTCCTCGTCGGAGCATATCATACAGCAGGCTCATTGCATGGAAAATGCATGGCATCACTAGAGTAGCATGCCAGAACACAAATGAGGCAACAAAAATTCGTCAGAATACAACTCACATGATCACGTACGCTTCTCTCAAAAACGAGAAAAATACAAAAAAAAACACCATAATTAGGGCTAGGGTTTCAAAAGACCATCAAAAAAATTAAATTTTCTAAAAGCGCTGAATTTAGGGCAAAAGGTTGCAGATAACACTTATCTAATTTTGACGCGGTTCTAATGACGAATCTAACGAGTGGGACAGACGTGGCAAAGGTAATAGCCAATAGTTACTTACATATTAGAATTTCTAAACTTTAGTTTTTCTTTTATAAATCTGCATCTTCAATCTATCCCTATCTCTTCCCGCCGGCGAGCTCCAGCCAGGGTCCTCCGCCCGCCCGCGACCTCGTCGGCCGCTGCAGCCGCCGCCCCGTCCTCCTCTCCTCCAGCCAACGGGGGGTGCGGGCGAGCTCCAGCCAGGGTCCTCCGCCCGCCTGCAACCTTGTCGGCCGCTCCACCGTCGAGCCGCCGCCCTGTCCTCCTCTCCTCCAGCCAAGGGGGGGGGTACGGGCGAGCTCCGACGAGGGTCAACGTGAGCTCCACCGTGCCCGTTCTTCTCGGCCTCCGCCCACTCGCTGGTCGCTCCACCGTCGAGCCGCCGCCCCATCTTCCTCTCCTCCAGCCAACGGGGGGCGCGGGCGAGCGCCGACCAAGTGGAGTCACCGACGAGCTCCGGCCAGAGTCAATGCGGCTCCGCCGTGCCCGTGCTTATCAGCCTCCGCCCGGCCACGCCAACGCGCTAGTATGTTGCTCGGCGCTCGCCCGTGGCTGGAGCTCGCTCGCGGCTATTCGCCCGACGCTCGACGCTCGCCGTGGCTGCTCCCCGCCGGTGGCTAGCTGCTTTGCCCGCGCGCCCGTGTCGTCCCTCTCCGGCTGCGCGCCCCTACATGTTGCGCTCGCCGGTTCCCGCGTCCGCGACGCCGCGCGCCAGCTCCCGGCGGCGGCCTCCTCAATGATTAGGAAAATAAAGAAATAAATAAATAAAAAGGAATTGAAGAAATAGAAAAAGACCTAAGATTAGAACTTAAAATATGTTGAAGTGTTTTGGTAAATAAACACGGCCACGTCGGCCTGACCACCGGGTCCCACCCGTCTGATTCGTCATTAGAACCGCGTCAAAATCAGATCGGTACTATCTGCAACATCTTGCTCCAAATTCGGTGCTTTTTGAAAAATTTAAATTTTTTGGTGGTCTTTTTAAACCCTAATCCCAATTATGATGGTTTTTTGTAAAAATTTTCCTCAAAACAAATTCACGTAAGTTATGAATGAACATACGATACTCATATCATACACTGAACATGAGAAGAAAAGAACTAACCCGAGCACATTTTTTTGAAAGAAAACAAAAGATTTGCCATCTTTATTATTTAAAACAATTTGCATGGCACGGAGAGGACAAAAACCCGTGCATGAGATGAATAGATGATCAATCACACACTACCGCTCCCTTGTCGGAGCATCGACCCCATACAGGCTCTCGTTGCATACAAAATGCACGGCAGCACACGAGCAAAGCAAGCACCACAATCCAGATCATAAGCATGATCAGAGAACCATTGAGGCAACAACACGACTCGTCAAAATACAACTCACGTACGCTGTGTGAGAAACATATATACGACTCTCGTATCACCCATTGCACATAAGAAAAAAATAAACTAAATTGTTAACACATTTTTTTAAAACAAGACAAACGATTTATCATTTCCATTCGTCAATAAGAAGGTTTTTAAAACAATTGCCTAGGACTTTATGAATGCCTAATCTCACGGTGTATATTATTACCTCCATTCCAAAGTTTAAGTCTTATATTTTTTCTCAAAGTCAAACTACGTAAAGTTTGACTAAGTTTTTAGAGAAAAATATTAATATTTGTAATATAAAATATATACCCTTCGATACATCATAAAACATATTTTTACATGGTATCTATATAATATCATAGTTTTTAATATTTTTTTCTAAAAGTTTGATCAAACTTTACTTAGCTTGACTTTTCAAAAAAAAATATAAACCTTCAACACTGAAACAGAGAAAGTATTACTTAAAAACCTTGCCCCGACTCAAGGCTCCAAGCTTTTGGCCTCCTCTTTAATCCGTGCAATCACAATGGCCGTGGGATAAGAGAGATGGCAAAACACTCTAGCGTTGCGTTCCATTCAATTTTCCATGAGATGAGCATGATCATTGAGGTCATAGCCTTTTATTTTTCTCACGTTCGGTACTCGATGAAGACCTTCCTCTCCTTTGTTCCAGCAGGCAGCGGAGGTTGTAGCACTCTCCTCATGATTCCGGCAGCACGACGGCATGGTGACGGAAGTAGAGGGGAGATCATGCAGGGCTTCACCTTAAGCCGGAGTGAGTATGGTGGAGTATGAGAGAGGGTCTTGGCGATCTACGGTTTAGAGGGCACCAAGGGGAGGGTGTAGCCGGCGGCTAGGGTTTGGGAAAACCCTAGTCGGCGACTTGGAGGAGCTCTAGTTGGCGGCAGCACTTGGAGGGTGGTGGCGCCTAGGAGCTAGGGTTTGGGTGTGAGGGGTAGGGGGCGCCCTACCCCTCCTTATATAGGTGAGAGGGAGGCGGTTGGGAGGAGAGAGTCCTCCTCCAACTCCTCCTCCTTGGCCGGCGGGTGGAGGGAGTAGGACTCCTACCCTAGGTAGGTTTCCTACTCTCCCTCCACCAAGCAAACTTCGGATTTGACTTTTCAAATTGTCGTTTGACTTTCAAACTTGGATTTGATTTCTCTCTTCATATTGCCCAGCCAAGTGACCTAATACATGATGCAAACATTCCACATTGTCATGACACATCCATGTACCCTTCCCCTCCGGAGTGCCGGACCTTTCAGACCCTTCTAGAACATTCCCGGTGAAAACACCGAAATCATTTCCGAACTCCGAAACAGGACTTTCCTTATATGAATCTTATTCTCCGTACCATTCCAGATCTCCTCGTGATATCCCGGATCACATCCGAGACTCCGAACAACATTCAGTCTCTTATTCATCATTCCATAACTACACAACAACATCGAATCCTTAAGTGTGTCTCCCTACGGTTCATGAATTATGCGGACATGACCGAGACACTTCTCCGATCAATAACCAATAGAGAAATCTGGAAATTCATATGGCTCCCACATATTTCTACGATTACTTTGCGATTGAATGGACCACTTACATACGATACCAATTTCCCTTTGTCTCACGATAGTTTACTTATCCGAGGTTTTGATCGTCGGTATCTCTGCATACCTAGTTCAACCTCGTTATCGATAAGTACTCTTTTCTCGTTCCCGTGATATGTGATCCCTTGTGAGCCAGTCACATGCTTGCAAGCCAATTGGATGACATTCCACCGAGAGGGCCCAGAGTATATCTATCCGTCATATGGATGGACAAATTCCACTCTTGATCCATGTGCCTCAACCCATACTTTCCGAACACTCAATGCCACCTTTATAGCCACCCAGTTACGGTGTGGTGTTTGATGTCATCAAAGCATCCTTCCAGTGATGGTGATTAGCATGATCTCATGGTCGAAGGAATTAGGTTACTATCTATCAGAAAGCATATAGCAAATGACTTGATCTTTATGCTACACTTATCTACAGGAGTATGTCCATTATATCATTCTCCTAATGATATGACCCTGTTGTTAATAACATCTCTATGTTCATGATCAGGAAACCATGATCATATATTAACCAACAAGCTAGTTTAACAAGAAGCTTTACTAGGGACTCTTTTATGTTTACAAATCACACAAGTATTAATGTTTACAGTTAATACAATTTTAGCATGGTATGTAAACATTCATCACAAGCATGAAGATATAATAATAACCACTTTATTATTGCCTCTTGGGCATATCTCCAACACATGGAGCATCTTGATACCAAACCACCAGTGGATCTCCTTCCAAATTTGCATGGTGAATTGATACTTGTAGAGGAGATGCGACTCCTATTCTTGCACCTGGTTGTATAAGGGGTAATTTTCACAATTTGTTCAACCTCTTCGTACAAGTATATTCACCGTCCAAATACTATTTTGCATTGTCAGCCAAGCAAAAAAAATGCACTCTGGTGGAATCCAAATTTTTCATACCGAGGCATTGAGGGTTGTCGAAATAAGTCCTTCAAATTGAATTTTGTGCGGAGGGTTGTCGACATAAGTCCTTCAAATTGCATTCTGTACGTCGATGATGCGAAGTACTTACCATCGTTGGCGAATTTCCAATGGACGTGAGCAATACACGTAGGGTGTGTCAAATTGTTGGATGTGCTCCGTGCCAAAACCATTTTGAGTGTTTATTTGACTTACCCAAAAGCTGCTCTTGAGAGCCTTTCGAACCTTACAACTTTTTCCTTTTCGGTCATTTAAAAACATTGACGCAATATGATTTGGTCCAAAAAAAACTTTCCTCCATTCCCCACCTTGACTGTTGTGGCCAACTCTAAAAGCTCCTGATCACTCTCATTGCAACGCTTCCGAGTACAATCCAAGTCTTAGTCTTCTGCCTATCCAAGCCATAACCATCATAGTCTTAGTGGGGCGACGAATTCTCAAGGTGTAAATTACCAAGCCCACCAAGCTTTGTGAGGCAGCGAACTTTTACCGAACTAGATGACCCGGTGTGCCACTGGCGCCGAGGCCGAAAGTGAGACAATACTGTAGCCATAGGTTCAATCATCTGAAATTGAACTGCGCTGACAACTATAGTTGAAGGAATAGTTGTTTTAAATGGAGATGAGAAACCTCATTGCACCACTCGCGCAAAGGGCAAAATCAATACAGTAATCAAGCATAAGTTTATCTTACTTTTAAGTCTATATACATCACATCGCTATATATGATTGACATAAAAATATCAAGACACATGATCAATTTATTAAATAGAAAGAGCATAAAAAGCAGAATATTGAGTACATAGAAAACTAAATGATGCTCATTTTGCAGTACAATATGCTATGAGTCTTGATATGCAAGTGAAAAATATTGTATATGTAAGGTCCTATCACAAGTAGTTAAGTCAACAGAAGAAAAGGTAGAAATAGCAAAGATTGTTCAAGGTTAGGCTTTCGATTTAACCTCCCAAAACAGTTGCAGACCAGCAGCAACTTTGAAGTTAATCTTCCCATCTACAAGATTGATTGCCAATACTTCAGAATTTATGAAGAAGAAAATATTCGAAATTGTTTGGTCTTTTGTCTAGAGATGGACACGGTATCAAAAGACGACGCAGTACCCAGAATCATGCCCGATGTTGTTTCCGCATGAAAGCTATTTTAGTAACAGTAAGTTGTATCTAAGTATTGGTTTAAAAAAAGTTGTATCTAAGTATTGAAAAAAAATCCTAGTTGTCTGTTCTATCTTTTTTTAAATCGGTAAATGAGATTTTTCATATTTTTTTGTTAACGGCAAACAAAGGCTTAGCTGGCCAAGCAATAGTATATTGATCCAACACAATTTAGTGGTTGTGCATTATGTAAATTGTCTTTAACTTTCTAAGCTTTATACATTGTATGCCGCTTGCCGATAGATTTCCTGCTAAAATAAGTGGTTGTGTATTCTGTAAAATTGGCTTTCGCTTTGCGAGTTGGAAATCGCGTGCAGCCGAAAGAGTTTGTGTAGGATTATCAGGGCAATGATTTAGTTGATCAAGCATGAATTAAGCTTGTTGTAGTTGAATTGGAAACCAGCTATTTTGGTAAGAGGCTATCTGATCAAAACCTTCTCTCCGAGCGAAAATTTCAAAAAAATTCTTAGTTCAAACCAGCTGGTTAAGCTGATGACAAGTATTGCGTGCTCTAATTGTCCTGCCTTGGATATGGTTCAGGCAGACTTGCAGGTTGCAGCAGAGTCAGGTCAGAATATTTAGCACTCCCATCGTTCCTAAATATCAAATGTTCTAGAGTTCAATTTCGATTCCCAAAACATTTTATATATCCTGAAGTCGAAACTTCTTTATAGTGATGGCGCTGAATTTGGCTTTCATCAGTATTTTAATGCAAAGTTTACGAGTGATAATTTACAATGTCTCAAATTTACATATAGGTCAAAGTAAGGAAATGAAAATACACAAGTAAATGTATAGCTTTGTTAGGTATTATAAAATTAATAAAGAGAAAAGCTGGGTCAAAACTTCATAATATCAGAAGTTCTGAACCATTGGAAAGCACATTTGGTAGTTAGCACAGTAACTGTCGAGCCCTTCCTAGGAAGGTTGAAGCCCACTCTATAAAATAAGCCCAAAAAAAAGCCTTCACCCTCATATGCTGCTCGAGCTAAATATATGCCTCCAACTCTTGACAACTCTCACTTGCCTTGGTCATATGAAAATAGGCAACAATAACCTCTAATAGAAGCTAGCGTAGCACCTAACCTGCACACAGAGAACATTTAAAAAATTACGTACCACAAGTACATTAAAAAAATTGTTCTCCCAATGGGCCCTAATCAATTGGCTGAAAACATGTTGTAGAGATGAAGCATAAGTTTTTACCTCACATACCTCTAGCTGTTACTCCCACAAATGATTGTCCTTCAAGCAGCAAGGCAATGACTGTATCAGGAACAAATAGAAGCAATCTAGCAACTATCATGTCGGTAATCAAGGAGCAATGTAGAACAATGAACGTGTGAACTGATAGGTTTGATCGAATACCATTTAAAATAATCTTATAAATTCATATCAAAGTCAAAACTGGACACAGCGAGATAAATAATACACATGGATATGGTTCTAAACCTATGTCTGCATAGACTTTGCGTAGGATTTCTATAACTGAAGGAATTCAATGGTAAATGACACATAAAACAGAGTTTTTATGCAGACTAAATTCTAGAAGAAAACGCATGGGGTCGATGAAACTGAAATAAAAATGGGTCAGCAATTCATAATAAACCATCTTCCATTGGTTCATATCCTATATAAACAAAAGCTGAAATCTAACAAGGCAAGAAAATGCAAGCTAAAGATATGCAGCTGATATAGAAATAGCAGCTTGGTTGTATAATGTATTTCAATGGTAAATTTATTACATTGTGATTCATGTGCCTATATTTCAATTTGTATTTAGAACTTAAAAGTACTATTTTGATTTCTACTACTCGAGTCAACAATTTTGAATCAAAACTGTGATGATAAAGCATTCTCCAGAGTATGGAAAGAAGTTCAAATGCGACTACAATATCCAAATTAAAGGTCGGCAATAAGCACACAAAGAAACATAATAATGATGGCTTTTAGTTCAGGTTTACTGAATAGTCAAAAGCGGCATGCCGACCTGGTCAAAAAGGCTACCAAACTATTTTGGTTCTGAAATATATAACAATTTCTGAAAATTTAGGTACGAATCACATATATTTCAGTTTGTAGAACTGTAAGACAGTATATATGGAGAAGGATTGGTAATTTGCACTTTAGAACCACACTAAAATATTGGTAATTAGCAAAAACAAAAGGAATACTAAGTACTAACCATGGCAGGGTAATATATTTTGGATTCCATACATTCAATAAGACATATACGATAGAGTGATCCTCCTTGTTTTCCTGCCCACAGTGCAAAGAAAAGATTTAACAGTACAAAACAAATGGTTCATGACCATAAATAAGAAACTGAAGGCACAGTGCAGCTATCTATGTAAGTTAATACTACTTTACAAACGTCTATTGCTTGGCATAATTTTCAAAGCTGTTATATCGTATATTAAGAAATAACAGTATAAACATTGAGTCTCTAGTTTCCAGCCAACAAATTGCAGCTACCCGCATAAGCTACTACTACTTTACAAACCTATAGCACCCGGGTTAATTTCAAAAGCTATGCTGCAACCAGTGTACTCTATTGGCTTACTGGATATACTAAAATTAAGTTCTTAGCAGAAACATGCAAGCCTCTTTTATAGACCACTAATTCTCCAATTTTGGCTATTCAAGCAACCGTGTGCTTGTATCTTTCCTGTTCAAGCAACCGTGCGCTGAAGAATCTGGTTTTCACTAATGACATGCAAAACGAAAATGCAAAAGTAACAACCAAAAAGAATTAAGCTTTACCAACTCACCCCGTCATACTCTGCCACGTAAACACGTGTAGCGCAACTACCACCGGCAACAGAACCTCCCACACTTCTAGAATTATCCTCCCCCATTCTCATAAATCGGAATTCCTCTGAAGTACTTGCAACTGGCAATATATGATTCCTCGTATTTCCATAGTATCCAAACATGTTTGGATTGCTTGCAAAACCATATTTGTTCACATCAGTCATCTATCTGGGTCATACAGCAGATACTTATCTGCAAGTAATTTTGAAAGTGCAAATATATGAGAACAGAGCTATCCAACACCATAGGATGGCAACCGATGAAACTTATTATATTTCCACGATGACAGATTCCAAGATATTATTTGGCACTAACACAAGAACATACATTCCCAGAGTAAACATGAATAATACAAATTGAAAATAGAAATCTTGGTTGACATAACATACTTCGTACAAGGCTATAACACAAACTTACCACCCAGGTTTCTTCAAGATATCTACACAACTTGACGATGTGCTTCTTTCCTTGTACTATCAATGCCTTCACCTATTTTTTCGACCAACTATCCAAAACCTAAGAGAGGCAAGACATGTAAGGACATAAACATGGCGAGCTTAAGAACACTACAAGGATAAAAAAAAATGCAATTTCTTCAGCAAAGTTTTCTATCATATAGTGGATAAGAAGTGCACACAGTAACAGATTCAGTGGTTGGTCACGGTTACTCGGAGATTCTGTTATGTCAAGGCCTATGAATTTAGTGCAATATCTCGTTGCCACATACCCACAGCACAACCATTATAACCCCACCTAAATCATAAATGGTTGGAAGCGAACACGCATATACAACAAGGTCTAGAGGAGAATTTACCTAATAGTGTGAACCCGGCCCTCCAATTCAGGCCACACCAAAAAACCACTACAAATATGCAAGCAGAAGCACCATATGTAGAAATAAGGATTGATATAAGAATTATGAATTGGAAGGCCACACTACTGCAAGCACATACACACCACTCTCGTATATACCACTCTTCCTGATCACCACCAGGTCCACCACAACCACAATGTCATGCAGCCTCCGCGGGGACGGCGGTGCCACAGCGAAGTGCATACACAACAAGTCATCGGTCCTGACCTCGGCGCTCGATCTGCTACTGGAATTGCTCAACGAGTCGTGATCTGGGCGCCATGTCGCGGGTACCACTGCTCTAACCATGTACACCATGGCAGTTATGATGTGAACGTGCCATCGAGACATGGTGACCTCGGAAGAGCCATCGAGCGGAGGGAGAAATATCAGCTGCAGTTCTTCAAATCTACACAAAAATTAGAAAGATGTAAAATTAAAAAATGCAATTGCCGATAAATAAAAAGGAGTTCAAGCAACAACAACCAATTAATGCACTATTTTTTCAACTACACCTACTGATGTGCTCCACCTTTCTTGCCTATAAACCACACATGTTCATCTCACCCATAAACAAGTCTATACAACAAATGGGAAGACGTACCTTGCCTCCTTTTAGTGGTGCTTGACGGGGAGGTTGGCATGGTGGTGCTCGATAGCTCGCATGAGGAAGCAACTTTGTTCATGTGGTAACCAGCCCACAACAGCAACAATCAAACCACAAAGAAAAACACAAATTAAACCAGATGGAACTTGGGGATCGAGAAATCAAGGGGAAGTAGGTGCTCACCATGCTGCAACTGATTAAAAACATGAGCAAGAGACTCTTCTTGGAAATATTACACCCGAATCTGAAGAAACAATGTGATAGGAAGCTGCCAGAAAAACACTCTGCTATTTCTTCATCTTTTTCCTGTCAACATTCATTTTCTGTTACTCACTGTTAAATAGATAAATGTTTCTAATCTTCTTATATTAGTACCGGCCCATACACAAGCGGCGGTTGCCGAATTGGCCTTTTACCAAGAAACAACTCAAAATAAAACAAAATCCAACAAAAAGGCTTAAAACCCTCCGATCAGTAAAGAGCTGTAAGATTTTCTGGAAAAAAGGTTCTCCTGCTGAGCAGCAAAACAAAGAGGAAAAGAATTGGCCTTTTACCAAGAAACAACTCACAACTCAAAATAAAACAAAATCCAACAAAAATGCTTAAAACCCTCCGATCAGTAAAGAGCTGTAAGATTTTCTGAAAAAAAAGTTCTCATGCTAAGCAGCAAAACAAAGAGGAAAAATATCCTGACAGATGCAACTAAAGTATATACATATATTAGCCCTGCAGCTTAGGAACTAAAGTGCTCGCTGTACACCTAAATTTCCTGGTGCGTGCAGTTCCTTGGAACCTCAAAGCTAAGGCAAGGCAAACTCTATTATTTTATCACAAAACACGGCATGACTAAAAACACTCTATGATGTGGTTGAGATAAACAATGTCCTTTCCTTACTCAATGAAAATACAAACAGTACTTCTTCCTCCCCCCTAGGTGTCTGACCGTACAACACAGCAAGACACTTAGAACCAAATCGTGCGCAATACCCGCGCAGCACCCAAACGCCAAACGGGTGTGCTGTTCTCGCAACACAAGCACGGAAGAACAAACAGAGAGGAGGGAGCGAGACGTACCTTTATTCGACAGGACCACAGCAGTGAAATAAATCCGCCCAGCGCAGCAAGAGCAGCCGAAATGAAGTAACCCAGGAACAAGCACAGAGGCAAGCACGGCCCGGAGCAGAGCAGAGGAAAAACAGGCATAGATCAGGAGCATTCCATCAAACAGAAGCAATGTAAGAATGGGAGCAGAGAAACACACGTACCAAACGACGCGCGGAGAAGAGAACACGCAACAGCGAGGGAAACCTGCACGTAGACCAGAAGAGAGGAGGCGAATGAACGACGGGCCGAATCGAGACGGGAACCAGATCGAGGCAAGAACCTAAACAAGGCAGCGCCAAGGAGTATCTCACCTCAACCAGCCGGACCAACCACGGGGAATCCCATCGTACCAAGCAGAGGAAGAAAACCTGGGTGGAAACCGAACGGAGAGTGGAGCGAGTTCACGAGGAGCGGGTAAGGAGAAGGGGAATTGTGCAGCGCGTGGATACCGAACGAGGAGGACCCTCCAGGAAGGAGGTAGCGGCGCTCAACCGGCCAGACCATTAGGCACACCCACGCCGAAGAACGACGACGCCTACAGGTGGGACCGGTGAAAACACGGGCCACTCGCAGCCAGAGGACCAGAAGGCCTAGCGGGTAAAACAGGCAGGCAAGAGAAAAAATAGTTTGGCCTCAGAAGTCTCCAAGGCGGGGCCCCCACATCCATCGCCGGCCGCAGCCCCATGTCCATCGCCCCGTACCTCCCCGCCCGTCCATCGCCCAGAAACACACTCCTCCACCCACGCGGTCAGTTACATGCGGAACCTGGTAATGGCAGGGGCCAGCGGCAGTGAGGGTAAAGAAGGACGCAAATGTCAGGGAAAAAAACCATGCGCCGTCCACCATGTCCATGGCCATGCCCATCGGTCGAGGCCCTAGGTGCTGTCCACCACGCCCATGGCCTTGCCCATCACTCAAGGCCTGCAGTACATCGGCGGCTTCTTCCCAACAAAACCAACCAACCCGCCCACATCCTCAATTACATGCGGGACCAGCGAGCACCGAGGACCAGCGTCAACGAGAGAAGTGAACGGTAGAAAAAACAGAACACCCGCTGTCCACCCACCGGCCTACGAACAAGGCGTAAAAAAGGCTACGCGAGGAAAGTCTACGACAAACCAACCCAAACCAATCTAGCTGAGATAAACGAGGCACAGAGAGAAGCTGACCCTGCTATCTCGAAATGCCTACCCCATGAGCTCCACGGACCCAGCTAAAAGCGACCTAGCGAGGAACGCAATAAGTAACACACGAAACGGTAAGATCGAACGGACGTAAACAACAACGGAGGTCGCCACGAACTATTCACGGTGGATCAGACGGGCAGCAAGGCTGCGCGCATGGGGGAGCTCCCAGGAGGGCGGGTTGGCCAGGGCCTATTATAGGTAGTAATTCACCTTGCATTTTCAAATGATAACCTTATCGCATCTCTCCCACAAATAAGCTTTTAGAAGGGCAACTATCCTCTTCATGACATCTTTTGGAAGATCAATGGAAGTAATGTGATAAATTGCTTGGGATGTAACGACAGCACAAACCAAAACACGATGGCCAGCCATGTTGACGTTTTTCCAACTCCCGAAGGCAAACTTTCCAGTAATTTTATCTTTTAGATGTTGTAGGTACCCTCTTCTAATTAAGGCGAGGGACACTCAAAGTTAGGCCGAAAATATCGCATTGGAAAGGTTGTTCTGGATGCTAGAAAGGGTTGAAGGATGTCCTCAAGATCATGATCCTCAAATCATAAAAGTTAGCACTTGCCACTCAACCTAAACGGGTTTTTCCTTCTCCAGGAATATACCATCATCTCTGTAAATTTTTTTATACAGGTGGTCCCTACAGAAATTGCCATATGGAGTGCCATGCTCCACTCTATCACTTCGAAGAACGAACTAGAGAATTACAAAGATGCTATACAACAAGGCATGTCAGTCCGCCCCTTCTTCCAGCTGCAGGCAGTGTTAACCAGCAGCAAGTACGAGTTGAGTTACTGTTCTTCTCAACAGAAGAACATCCTTCTTTATTCCTCCGTGCAATCTATAAACATGATCCCCGATCTATAAACTCCCTCTCAGTGCTCCGTCTCTTGTATGGACAGCGCACCAGGAATCCTCTATACGGCATTAAGCTATGGTAGAAGAACAAAACTGGTCATACTATATACACCCTATTCTCTGTCATGTTGAGCTATTCTTGGTTAGTGGTCTAAATACATGGTTAGACAGCTCCGTGCACCGGAGGATAAGGTACAGCAGGAACACGGCATAGGCGAGCACAGCCACGCAGAGAAACGAGCCAGAGACGGGGCCTCTAATTTCCGAGGAGAAGAAATCCAGCAAGAGGTAGCCGTTGATCGCGATCGGCAAAGACGCAACTGTCCAGGTCACAATCTGCACTTAACATGCCAAAGTTAGTTCAGAATTCCTAATGAAAAATCTTTTAATGATTCTCCTAAACTGAAAGTCTGAAACACTGGAACTTATTATATATCACTCAGACCATGACTTACCTGTGTTGTTAGACCAATCTTGAACACCCCCATGACCTCCTCCTTGGACACCAGCGTGATCAGCGGTATGAGCGAGAAGGGGATCTGCACCGACTGCAGCACGTTGAGCCACTCGTTGAGAACATCCAGCGCGGACTCGGACGCGTTGAAGTACAGGGCGACGGCTATGGTCGGCACGATCGCGAAACTCCTGGTGATTATCGCCCTGACCCACTTCTTCAGCCTCCAGTTCAGAAACCCGTCCATGATGAACTGCCCGGCGTAGGTCCCGGTGATGGTGCTGCTCGTGCCGGCGGCCAGCAGCCCGACTCCCCAGATAGACAGGATCGGGAAGTAGTCTCCCCCGAACCTCTCCTGGAGATACTGTCCGGCGTTTTCGAGCCCGATGGTGCCGCCTTCTTCGGTGCCGTAAAACCCTTTGGCGAAGACCGTCGTGACGAAGAGGTTGATCATGAAGGGCACCACCAGCGCCATGGTCGACTCGATGCTGTAGTACCTCAGCGCTTCGCGGACCTGGTACTCCTTGTTCTGGTCGATCTTTCGGGATTGCACGAGAGCCGAGTGGAGGAACACATTGTGGGGCGTGATGACGCACCCGACTATCCCTACTGCTTGCCTCAGTGTTTTTGAGCTCAGCTTGGGAACCAAAATACCTGTTGCGTTCAGAATTTGTACTCGGGTCAGTTGGACAACAATGTTGTGGATCGAATGAAACATACTACTACTATGAAATAAACATACCAATGATTAGGTCTTTCCCACTGGGTTTGGCTTCTATGAACATCCATGCAAAGGACCAGGCCATTATAGCAATCAGAACTGCAAATAGAGCCTCCAATTTTCTCACTCCGTAGTTCTCGAGCGAAAGAAAAATAAAGCTGGTGAAAAAGTAGTAGTATTAAGGTAAGTGGGGTGCATCCTTTTGGATATTCAAATGATGACTGCAACAAAATAAAATGTTCGTGATGTAAGCAAGTAATTTGCGACTGCATTGGTGCCACATGCAAGAAATTCAGATAATGTAAAATAACATAATTTCATATATTTTTGCAACTCTTGTGCTAGTTTTTATGCATGTTGCCTAGAAACTAAAATGATCAAATAACGGTAACATATAGAGAAATGTTCAGTCCTAATCACCTAAAATATTCATTGAAAAATACTCTGTAGCAGGTCAGGTGTCAATACGATAAATGTTGCTCCATCTCTGCTTTTTCCTACCATGAAAACGCATATGCAAACTGACTAAAATTTCTGAATAATGGATGGGTGGACTCGACCAAAAGAATACTACAAACTGAAACTAAATTGATCAAATTTCAGCTTTTGCAACAGATTCTACATACTGAAACTAATTTGATCAAATTTCAACTTTTGCAACTCGTACATAGCAAAGGGATACTACAAACTGAATTTCTGAATGATACATTGGTGGAAATCGACCAAAAGGATACTCCTACAAACTGAATTTCTGCAACTGATTCTACATACTGAAACTGAATTTCAAGTTCTGCAACTCATACCCAGCAGCACGACGTAGTACATCTCATAGGAAAAGAAAGCGATCGACGACGAAATTGAGCTTACCAGTCCAAGGCCGTGATGACAACGCCGGCCCAGATGGGCAGGAACCCACGGCTGAGGATCTTGATGGCAATGGCGCTCCCGATGACCTCCTGGATGTCGGCGCTGACCATGGATACCTCGGCCATGAGCCAGAGCGCGCGGCGCACCCAGTCCGGGTACTCGTCGCGGCAGAGCTCGGCGAGGTTCTTCCCCGTGGCCACCCCGAGGCGCGCGGCGAGCAGCTGGACGAGCAGGCCCATGGCGGTGGCCCAGAGGAGCAGCCAGAGCAGCGTGTCGCCCGCGGTGGCGCCGGCCTGGAGGTCGCCCTCGATGTTGCCCGGGTCGAGGAAGGCGATGCTCATCAGGAAGCCCGGCCCCGTGAAGAGCCAGAGCTTGCGCCACGAGAAGGGCGGCGCGCGGCCGGTGGAGGCGAAGAGGTCCTCGTCGGCGGCGGCGGCGTCGGGGTCGGCGGCGATGGACACGACGATCTTCTCGGACGGCTCGAAGGCGCACTCGTCGTCGTCGGACGAGGAGGAGGTGCGGAGCAGCGCGTGCGCCTCGACGTCGGGGCCGGTGCCCGCGGCGGGGTCCCCGTCGGCGGCCATGGGACGGGCGACGAAAGGTTGCGAAAATGGTGGCGCAAAACCAGGCGTCGGCCGGCCTTCTTTGCCGGATGTTTCGGGGGGGCTCCTATGGCTGGAGAATGCCCGAGGTTGCCATATGATCCTCGTTCGCGCAAAACACTCTCCGGAAATCCATGATGATGCCAAAGAACGTTTTGGCTGGAGTGCCCTCGCATGCCTGCATGCGTCGTGCGTGAACCGTACAGGCGAAAAAAGTCGCATGTACGGAGTCGCTCTTTGACTCGCGTCGTTGCGGCTTCTCTAGCAATAGCATGACGGCACGAGGCACACCATTAGAGCATCTCTAACCCATTCTAAAAAAATTAGAGAAGAAAAAGGCTTCTTATTTTTTAGACTTCTAAATTTTGCACCGCGAAACCGATCCCCAATAATTTAAAGAAGCAATTTATTTTTTAAAAAAAGTTTGCAAATTTGAACACATGAAAACATATCACATAAAATTCATAGTTCATCAACATAAAAATTCAAAGTTCATATATATATTGATAATTAATCATAGATAGTGATAGCATCATCCTAACTTGCAAGATCAATGGTCATACACCATTGTTCATACTAGTAAGCTTCATTTATTTATAGATTCTAGTCGCCCGCATTGGAGCGTTTTACTAGCAAGGTCCACCTATTCACAAGCGATGCTAATGACCTAGCATCTCTACTATTTTTTTGATTAAAATTAGCATGTATTTCTTTCTAAAATTGTATGTGCAGTTGGTCGGCTCTTACAATTGTTTGATGATGCCACGCGAAATACAAATCATTGTCCTCATCCTCCGACCATGTTGATTTCTTCTTCTTCACTTTCCTACGAAGAATCATCTAGATTAGAAAATTGACGAGTTTTAAACAAAATGCTACGAAGAACCATGAAGCTTATCTCTTCATCACCTTGTTCCGGCGGCGCCGGTATGGGAAGGTGTCGGTGCGGGTCCAAGGGCTGGCGCGGTTGCTGGTCCAAGGGGGGCGGACCAAGTGCTGGAGCAAGTGGCGGCGCGGGTGCTCACGGCAGCGCTCTTGCGAGCTCGGCAGGGGAGTTGCAACGGCGGGTAGTCATGCCGGAAGGTGCTTGGCCTTGAGGATCCGGCCGTTTTTCGGTGAATCCTGGCCACGATGCGTCGAATCCGGCGAAGCTCGGCGGCAGATTTGCGTCCGCGGAAAATGGCTCGTGGCGGCCGATTCCAGCGACATAGGCTACTCGGAGAAGCATAGAGTGTAGCTATTCGTCGGCGGAGGACAGATCCGGCAAAGGGCGGCGGGGAGGGCAGCTGGCCGGCGGTGGAGGACATGGTGGGGGAGAAAAAATTAAGGAGTCGAGGTCGCGGCCGCCTAAATATAGGAGTCGAAAACGGCGACTCCTATATTTATTCTCCTCTGGTTTGGTGTGGCTTCGGCCGTTAGAGGAGTAAATTTACTCTATAGCCGTTTTGTGGCTCTCGCAAGTAGAAAAATTACAGTTCCACCTGTGGAGAAACATGTGCCTCGCTGAAACGTCATCCACCGCCACCATGGCAGCACCGGAAAAAGAGGCGAACAACCATCATACCGAGATCTGGGAGAGCACCTTCGCATACAACGATGCTTTTCAACCGATGAACCGGATTGTCGCAAGCGACGAGACCAAAACTTTGTGGCACGTCGACCAGGGATCTTCCTCGTGGTCACCAGATTCCGACGACGTCAACTCATCCAACCAGTTGAAGACGAGGAACATCGCCGCCTAACGTCATCCACGCACTCAACTGCAAGACAGCAAACATACATACGACAGCCGGCATGACCATCAACCGCAAGAATGCCGACCGCCGACCATCAGACACGAATCTCACTAGATCTACAGATCTGCGAGACGACCACCTGCCCCTCCATGCCACCTGTTGGAGTGATGCTGAGATCGAGAAATAGCAGAGACAAATTATATCAACGCGACCTTGTGTGCTTCATAGAAGCAGCGCCCCAAGAAAACACGAGGCTAACCCTAACTATAGGCCAGAGCCGAAGCACCGAGGTCCCTACCCCCTCTCGTTGCCATAGCGGGCGATGGAGGAGGCAGGGACCAGCGGCTTGGGGATATAGACAGAAGCAGATGTGATCGCCTTCGGGTCCCTTTTTTTCCCACGAGTCTGGGAGGGTTGTGATTTTGTTTTGTTGGGAGTGACATAGGCGGCAAGGAGAGATGCCATCATTTTTTCTTTTTGACATGAAACAGTCTCTATTCCATTAAATCAGAGGCCTAGCATACTCGCTAGTCACGATCAACATAACCGAGTCTGGTACTTCATCCAGCCACACCCAGCTAGATTCTACCCGGCTCTGTAAATAACCCCCTCTGGTGCTGAGTCAAACTCATTAGACTCGATGGCTCTCACCAAGTTGGCTGAATCCGTCTCGACAATCAATTGTGCCAAACCCCATTCTGCAGCAGCTTGTAGTGCCTATGTACATGCAATTGCCTCTGCCTGCGCCGCACTAGCAACAACTGAAATATGTCCAGCACCTGCACCTCTAACCCCTCCTTGATTATCTCGAGCAACGAATCCCCATCCTCCCTGACTGGATTTAGGGAAGAACGTTCCATCAATATTAAACTTAATCCACTCCCCCTGAGGTGGCGACCATTTCTGCTCTCCTCTGTCAGCTACCACAACATCTCCTTTTTCATAGTACATTTTTGATTCAGTGTACCAGTAGTTTATCTGAGACAATAATTCCTCCAGACCCCACTCCTTCTCCTTTGCGTTAATTTTATTCCTCCTAGTCCAGCATCTCCACATAGTGCATGCAACGAGAATTTGTTGGTCAGGTTTCAACGCCAAGAGATCCTCAATCATCGCCTTTGCAGATTGTCTCTCACACATACGGTCATGTACCTCAGTTAAACCCAGTTTATGCCATGCTTGTCTCACTATTTTGCATTTTAGGAATAGGTGTGCTCCGTCTTCATCTCTCGAAATAGGCTTTCGCTCCGTCTTCATCTAAACGTCTGCAGCACGGACATAGAGTATCACACTCTATATTTCGGTTTTTAATATTTACTCTCATCGGCAGGCTATTATGTGCAATTCGCCACACAAACTGTTGCACTCTTGGTGGAACTTTAATTCTCCATATAGCTTTTCAGAACTAATCATTTGGGAGAGCATTTGAACAGGTTGCCTGAGATCCATATCTGATACGAACGTATAGCTTATATGCAGACTTTACAGAAAACTTGCCTTTATCATCATATCGCCAGGCTATGAAATCTTCAAATTCTCATCTAATAGGTATAGACAAAATTGTCTTTGCGTCAATATCCCAGAAATTGTTCCGTACAAGGGCTTCATCCCACTGTCCCGTCACAGGGCAAATGAGTTCACAAACTCTCGTGAGCAAGCATCTACCTCTCGGTGTAATTGGTTGGGCTGCATCCTCTCTAGGCAACCAGGGATCTGTCCAGATACAGATATCAGAACCATCACCAACACGCCAAACAATGCCTTCCTTCACCAGCTTTAGCCCTTTAAGAATACTACGCCATGAGTAGGACATGCCTACCATAGGTTTCGCTTCCAAAATTGAAGTATCAGGAAAATACTTTGCTTTGTGTACCCGGGCACAAAGAGAATTTGGATTAGATAGCATCCTCCACGCTTGTCTAGCAAGCATTGCCATCCCTTTTCGGTTTTATCAATGTCTCCCAACTTAACCAGTGAAGTTTATTCTCATTCTCCTGTTCTGCCCACCAGAACCTACAAATCATGGAGCTCATTTCTTCGCACAGAGTCCTAGTTAAATCAAAGCATGACATGGCAAATGTGGGTATTGCTTGGGCAATTGCTTTAATCAAAATGTCCTTACCCACACGTGATAGCATGCGCTCCATCCACCCCTGAATTCTTTTCCACAACCTATCCCTCAAATACTCAAATTTTTTCGACCTACATCTTCCCACATAAACAGGCAAACCGAGGTACTTCTCAGTTTTTGCTTCCTCACTGATATTAAGTTCCCGAAGTACTTCCCTCTTCCTCCCATTGCTTGTGTTTCTACTAAACATCATTGAAGACTTGTCAAAGTTAATTGTTTGCCCTGAGCACACCTCATATAGCAGTAATATATTTTGCGAAGTCTTGGCATTTGCTTGTGAAGCTTTTATCAATACCAATGAATCATCCGCAAACAACAAATGGTTGAAACTAGGGGCATTGTTACAAATCTTGATCCCTTCCAGACCTCAATCTACTTCGGCCTTATCGAGTAAAGAGGAAAAAGCTTCAGCACATATAAGGAATATATATGGGGAGATAGGATCTCCTTGCTGCAACCCTCTTTGGGGTATCACCACATCCGAACATGACCCATTGACCTTAAATTGGTATTTCACATATGTAATGCACAACATGATCAGGCTTATCCAATTCTCATCAAATCCCATCTTTCGCATCATCTTCTCCACCAAAACCCAATCTACCCTATCATATGCTTTACTCATATCGAGTTTGATCGCCGCAAAACCTTCCTTCCCACTTCTCTGATGTGTGCATTCGTAGGCTAATATAATGTTATCTGTGATTAATCTCCCAGGTACAAACGCACTTTGATTTGGTGATATAATATCTGGCAAAATTTTGTTTCAATCTATTTGCAAGCACCTTTGAGACCAACTTATATACGACATTGCATAGACTTATTGGCATCAAATCCTTCATGCTCTCCGGATCCTTCACCTTTGGAATTAGAACCACACATGTGTCATTCCAACTTACCGGCATTGGTCCGCCATTCAACACATTCAGCACCTCATGTGTTACTTTTTCACCAACAATGCCCCAAAATGTTTTGTAGAAAATAGATGGCATGCCATCCGGGCCTGGTGCCTTAAAATCACCAATGCTATCCAATGCCTCTTCAACTTCTTTTGCCGTGAACTCCTTGCAAAGCAATTCATTCATTGGAGAGGTGACTCGAGGATCAATGTGACCCAAAAGCTCCTCCATTCGTGTTCCTGCATGGGAAGTAAAAAGGTTCATAAAATAGTTAGTAGCCAACTCTCTCATGGCCTCCTCCTCCTCCACCACACTCCCATCCTCCTTTATCAACCTTTTTATTTTATTCATTTTCTTTCTCTCCGACGCCACCGTATGAAAGTATTTAGAGTTTCGGTCCCCTCCTTTCATCCAATGGACATGCGCTCGCTGCCTCCAGTAGGTCTCCTTTTGGTCCTCCAATCGGTTTAGTTTAAACCGCAATAAATTCTCCCTTCTCACTTGAGCATCATCAATGTTTTTCGCTGACACTCCTCTAACTCCTTTTTCAATTTGCTAATTCGTTTGTCCAAATCCCCTAGAACATTTCTACTCCAGTCCACCAAGTCCTTCATCACTCGCCTCGTTGCTCCGGTCACATCCTCCCGTAACACATGTGCATTTAGCTCCCACGCGTTCTTCACCAATGCCTCACAGTTTTCCTCTTCTAGCCATCGTGCTTCAAACCGTACCATGTGATCCCGACCCGGTCTTCTTCTTGTTTTCTATATGCCATGTGTATCCACTATCACCGGGCGATGATCAGAATGGCGTGGGTCGACATGTGTTACTTTGAAACCTGGGAACCGATCCTTCCATGCTTGATCAGCCACCGCTCGATCCAACCTCTCTTTTATATATCTCCCTACATCATGGCTATGGTTCCGCCAAGTAAAAGCATCTCCAACAAATCCTAAATCATCGAGTTGGCAAAACTCAAGTGCTTCTTTAAATTTGTCCATATATATTTGAGCTCTTGGTACTCCTCCCTCCTTCTCCCACGAGTACAGAATTTCGTTGAAATCTCCTAGGCACAGCCACGGTTTATTGTTCTGATGTTTTAGAGTCCTAAGTAATTGTCAAGTCTTCTCCCTCTCATTCTTATTCGGTTCTCCATAGATGCCCGTAAAGCGCCAAACAAACCCATCCTCTTCAGTGATTTCAGTATCGATATGGTACCTTGACATGAAACCGATCAATTTCACTTCAAAACCCCGATTCCAGAACATTGCAAGACCACCGCTCTGCCCAACACAAGGTTTTTCAAGCATATATGGCATCCCCAACTTCCATCTCAGCCAGTCTAACCTTCCTTTCCCCATCTTCGTTTCCGACAAAAAAATCACATCAGGGTCCTCCCGCTTCTGTAGATCCAGAAGCCCTCGAACAGCCGGGCCATTCCCCATCCCCCGGCTGTTCCAGCCCGCTAGCCTCTTGGGTCTCGCAGAGCTGTTCTGACAGCCCCGCGTAACACTGGTTTGAGACAACCTCTCGCCTATCAGCACAAACCTTTCCTCCCTTACTTTTCTTAGACTTCATCAGATCATTCATTTCCATCTCATTGCCCTTTCTCTTCTTCTCTTGATTTTTGTTGTTGTTCTTCCTCCCATCCCCTTCCCTCACAATCCTTTTATATTTCCACAATTGTGTTCTCCCATCCACTCCATCATTCTTGCCCTTTCGTCCCACTTCCACCACCTCATTACCCAGCATAATCAATTACGTGATTCTAAGGGTAAATATAGGAAAGGCAGGGTGATTGGAGGTTGAACGGAGATTTTGAGATTAGATTGAACAGTCCGGCTGCTTTACCAACTTCAATTTAATAATTCCTGTCCTAAAATAATAATTGACTTAGATTTATCTATATTTACATGCATGTTTTAGTATGTTGATACATACTCTCTCTGTTCCAAAATTTTCAAAATAAGTGACTTAGATTTGTCTAGATTTGCATGTATCTATAGATTCGCATGCACCTAGACGCGTTTTAGTATGTAGATATATATATGAATCTAGGCAAATCAAAATCACTTATTTTAGAACTGAGGGAGTATGAATCTAGACGAATACATGTCGGCTTATTTTAGAACTGAGGGAGTAATAAAGATATGATAAGCAATGGGCAAAAGGCGCAAAGGAAAACTTGGCCGGCTACAGTTTCTTGGCAAAGCATGAACACCAGTACTCCAAATACACTAGCAAACATAAATGCATTTCTCATCTCATTTTCATTCCCAAGGTGCAAAATCAGTGAACATAAAGCACTCTGCCTAACCATGCGCGACCTTAGTGTCTACTACTAGTACAATGCAAGATCATGGCTGGAATTTGTGGTCCCCAAACCATTTATTGTTTCCATGATGTTGGTTTCGGGAATTTGGATATTGCTGATTTCTGGAACTTGATTCGTTCCGGAAATTCGAATCGTGCTGATTTCTGGAACTTGGGTCACGTTGGAAGCTCCGACCAGTTTGGTTCACGTGATCACCATAATGTGGACCAGAGTTTTGCTGGCCAAAATTGTTCTCCATATTCATGGGAGCAAACGCTGCATCACAGGAAGAAAGCAGATCAGCGAAGTGAGTGAATGAATAAACACAGGGTGGCAAACAAAAGCTCCCACAAAGGAACACTGATGAAACTTTATACGGAGTATGCAAAATTAACTACCAGAGCAAAAGGAATATGCAGGGTTCTCTACAGAATATCCACAACAGATTTACCAAGAACCATACAATATTATGCAACCAATGAATAATGAAGATAAACAAAATAATCCAGCACCAAGAGATGATATTTACCTCGTTCTCTCATTCTCCTTTCTCTGTCGTACTCAAACTTGTCACGAATTTGAGTAACCCTTTCCCACGTTTCACCCTGTCTGCTTTCCCCAGAACTAAAGTCCTGCAGTACAAACTTATTACTGAAAGATGCATGACTAAGACTAACTATCTAGTTTAGCATTACTGACAAGCGATGTGTCACTAGATACATTATTAGAGAACTGAGGATAAATGATCCGGATCAGGAAGCGCACAAATTTCAAACAAAGGAGGCCGAAACAAAGAGGACAACATGAGCAGCAGCGTTAAAAGAAGGAACAACAGCACACCATGAGAGTGAAACATGGTGCCTTTGCTAACGTCAATTCCTTCACTGATTTCAACACAAGATAAATCATTGATCAATAATATAAATTCTGCCATCCGTTATATGCGGAGAGTTTGGCAGGCCTTGAGAGCTGTGTAGATTATCTTCAGAACTCAGGCTGGGCATTTGCTAGGTGATCATTCACCAATTTACATTTCTAGGCCAGTTACCTTATCCCATTGGAGAGTTCTAAAGTTTATGGAGATAAGACATCCATCTGCCTCAAATCAGCTGAGTTGGAAGCATATATCAATAAAACTAGGAGAGAATAGAGGAAGGTAAGAAGGTACACTGCAGATTTCTGTTTTCTTAATGGTTCATGCTAGATTTGGTTCAATTGTGACAAAATCCAGGTAGCATGCGGTAATATGATACTTTCAGAAGCACTTCTAGTAAAGTAGTAGATAGTACATGCTCAAGGCTAGCCAACATACAGAGCACTAGTACTGTTTCCACTTCCCACGTAAGTACCTGCTGTTTGCTACTATATTAAGATGCCCAAACAAAAGCACAAAATTAAGTCGGCTTTCCCACACATTCCCAGCAAAAAGAGGCGGATTTCCTCAGCTTGAAGAGCTCGCTGAAACAGTATACTCAGTTTTGCCCAACAGTTCTGTCAGGTGTCAGCTTGAATACTAGCTTCTGGTATAAGCCTAAATAATTAGCTGAAGCAGATCACTTAGCTTTTCTAACAGTTCTGTCAGCTTGAGTATTAGGGGAGTGCAATTTGTGAAGAATATATGAAAAGCACACAGTATTAGCATACATTCATGCTCAGCCTGCACAATTACATTCAAGTTCCTGGGCATAACGAAATGACATGTAAATATGTGTCAACACTACAAAGAGCAGATGAAATACCTTGTTTGGCTCTAGGATGGAGCTCCTTCTCCTGCTGCAATAAAATAAAATACATGAGACCACTTGAATCAAGGTTTGTTCGCACCCGTAACCTTTCGAATTACGGGTGTACCAATCTACCAATGTGACTAGTTGAAAAGATTGGTACACATTTCGAAGCTGTAATAAACGAAAATGAAAGGACAGAATTTGTAGTTCTACCAGATATTTATCAAAAGATTACATTTAAGACAAACTTGGGTTTATATTCTGAAAAAAGAACATTAAGATAGATAGTAGATATAGAAATCAAAGATTTATGGCCAAGTTGGTCTTTCAAGTTTGGCTAAAACGAAACAATTTTACATGTGGCTCCCTCAGGCCTAAACGTGGACCGAAAGTGGGCTGCAATATTTTTATTTTAATATTGCGCAGTCAGGTCTGATACCATGCAGAACTGCAAGCTCTAGCCAATGCAACCAAAAGACCGATCTGATGGAAGAGCCTAGCCAATACATTTACACTTCAACAAAAACATCCCTGAGATGGCATGTGCAGCCACACAGTTATCCAACCACAGCACCCATGATGACAGCACATAAATGGAACAGGGGAACTGATATTTGGACTTATCAAAGTTCTTTTTTCCTAGCAATGTAAAACATGTTCCAAGACTTGGACAAGAAGATCAGCCACAAATAGAATGATGTCAACCTTGGCTCCCTCGACAGTTGAGCAGATAAATTAGCTAACATGGACTTAGAAGCACAAATTGGAAACACCAGGGGTAAAAGTGGCCTATTATCCAAAGATGAGGGGCCAACTTGTTCATCGGTGTGAAAAGAATTATAGAACTATTCAGGGTGTGCTACCTGTATGGTGAAAAGTCTAGATCATCTTCTTCGGCAGAGTCATAATTAGTGCGATCTTCAGCAATCTTTTTTGTATAACCTTCATCCCAATACAACCGTTCCCAGTTCTCTCTAAGTTCTTGGTACAGTTCCATATATTTTTTGCACCAAGTTTCATGTTCCTGAAAAAATTGTGATGGTTAAGTCTCCAAATATGGAAGTCAACAGTGGCATCTGAAATCTGCTAACAGCGTCAGAATTTTGCATATCAGTTATCTACCTACATAATATCAGTAACTCCTACATGTACATGGAGGAAAGAGTTCCACTTTATTTATCAATGTTCACACTTTATTTAACTCGTGATTCCTTCCCCAAGCAAGCAAGCTACCTCCTAGTTAGATTCCGTTCAAAATAAACGCTCTTAGTTGGATTGATTGGGCAAGCCAGATCCTATTTGGATCTGATTGATCGGGTTGCCTCTCGTTCTAATCAATCAAAGAAGCTAGCTAGATGTCCTCATAGGCTCTGGTACGTGTGCCCACATCGCTGCGCATGAAGCACCCCCAGCAACACGCCCTCTACACTGCGCCCTCATACGGCGGCTACCCGGGCGTTGGGTACCCTGGGGCGTATTCCGGGTACAGTTAGCCATTACAGGAGCTAGCCAAACTAGCAGAGCAAATGAACTGCCCTGTACTAACACCAGCAGAAATCATTTGCATCCGGGCTCAACTAAATATTTCATAAAGGAATACAAAAAATCAGTCAATCACACTCGACTTCAGCCTAATTCCTGATGCAAAGGCTGTATTTAGTCCACTGTCAAACCTGAAAAGAAAAAGAGAACAAATGTGGACGCTACGCCCAAATCCAATTGGAATACTTTTCAGTTGGACGGATACCCGACTAGCGATTCGTCCAATTTGGTTTCGCTCCTCCGAGAAATCATCTCATTTCGTCATTTCGACCAACTACAAAGAAACACCTAACGACGGAGAAAAGATCTAGGGTTGAAGGAGCAGGTACCACAAGCTAAGCCATGGGAAGTCGGGGGGCGCGGCGGGATACTCTACTAGGTGCGGTCGTGATTACCGAGTCCTTGAGTACGAGGCGCGTGCGGCGCATGAACTGCTCGCGCATCTGCTTGCGGCGCCGGTTCGGGAGGTTGTCGCGCGGGATGGCGAAGCGTTCGCGGTGCGGTACGCCCTCCCCGATCTCGTGCAGCTCGCCATCCACCGCCCACCACTCCGACTTCTTCGCGCCCATAAAGGCGGCGGGGCCGGCTTTCTGCGACCATCCGGTGCCGCCGGTGACGAAGCCGCCCCGGCGGTGCGCCCACCGGCGCTGCGTGTACACACACCGCAGCATTTCCTTTCTAATTTCTCTCCTCGCTTCGTCCCCTTTCCGTGTCAGGTTTAGGGGCATGTCAAAAAAAAGGAGTCCATTGGGCTGGAAGAGAAGTCCAATTCACGGTCTCTAGGCACACATCAGAATGGTCAGAATTTCTGAAGAAAACATCGACTGTTAAGATACAACGAGCTATGCAATGGAATCCTCCACCTGAGAGCTGGATCAAAGTTTCGCTCTAGCAGATACTGTAAAACAGTTGAAACTGTGAAATTCCATCAAGTGTACAGATTCAAGCCGAAATATACGAGCTAGCAAACACTGTATCGAGGCCCGGCTCGCAAAATCATTTACAGTGGCCGGTTAACACGCACAATCGATCGCTACAAATACCGACCGACGCGACGGGCGCGGGTCGAAACCCTCACTCGCTTCGTCAGGCAACCCTAGTCGGCACCACTAGCCGCTAGAATTCTGGTGAGCGATTCAATTACCCGCCGGGCCAGATCGACACCATGTTCGTCGGGCGCTCGCACTTCGGAGTTGGGGAAGGCCATAACTCTGAGATCCTACGCTCCCTTGTGCAAAGATATCCTAACGGGGGTTCAGGTTTCTGTCACTCCGGCAACCCCACAATTAGTAGCCAAATACACAATGCATTCTCCTAGGCCTATAAATAGTGAAGTATCATGTAGTCAACGTTCACATGACACCACTAGAAGAATAGCACCATAACTTAAATACTAAACCATTAAATAATAACTCAACACAAATCCACTACTAACAACATGACTTCTCCCATGGCCTCAAGAACTAAACGAACTACTCATAAGACATCATGTGGATCAAGATCAAAGATGATATGGTAATGGATAACAATCTGAACATAAACAATAATCCAATGGTTTCACTCACAAGCATCAACTATAATAGTAATCAACATCGGGAAAGTTTCCCCTAATGAACTAAGAAAGTATTCAACATGATTGTTACAGCGGGATGGAGTAATGATGATGGTGCTGGTGAAGATGATGGTGTGGATGATGATGATGATCCCGATAAAGCCTAGTTTTATGACGGTGTTGATGGCGACGATCTCCCCTTTCCGGGAAGGAATTCCCTCGGCAGAAATCTGTCTACCGGAGAGATCTTTCTCTATTGGTGTTTTCCGCCCCGCAGAGGCGGCGGAAATCTATCTGTGGTCATCCCCCTGGTGTTAGGGTTCCGTAAGGAAGATATAGGCGAGAGGGGGGAGCCGGGGGCCAAGCAGGTGGGCCACACCTGCCCTAGGCGCGGCCCAGGGTGGACCCGCACCTAGGGGGTGGCCCCCTGGGGCCCTTCTTCGTCTCCCCTTCTGGCTTCCTCTGTCTTATGGTAAAATATAATTTTCCCGTATTTTTTTGGTATTTTTCTGATCTTCGCAAAATTGCATCAAAACACCTCTTTTTTCATCAGAATCCAGACCCCGACAGTTCATCCTCCAAGAATCATCCAACATGCATAAACAGATGAAAAGACATAAGTAATACTTCATAATAAGACATATATCAATGAATAGAGGCAAATTATGATATAGAATGGTGATGCAAATTGGACGTATCAACTCCCCCCAAGCTTAGACCTCCGCTTGTCCCCAAGCAAAAACTGAGCTCAGTAAACATGTCCACAGGTTTATGGAGTGAAGTGTCGATAAAATAATACGGACAAGAGGCATCACACTTACCATTACACAACTCATAGAAGAAAGCAACTCACCATTATATAACTTAGCTTGCAACAAGTACAGGAGTCATAATAGAGATGCATAAAGATAAATCATAATTTGAATTGGCAAACTTTGTTCTTGGTCAGAGAACACCTGGCAAACAGTTTCACAAATAGCTTTTTGTAGAAGTTTTCAAAACAGGAACACTCTTTGCTCAAAAAGGTTTTTCACAATGAAGGCTTTTCAAAATAATACTCAATAGATAAGAGTTTTGTGAAAACAAGGAAGACAAAGAACATGATTGAATAAATCACACAACAACTCAAATGCTTGCTGGAGATAGAGAGGAAGTAGGTTTACTGACTCAACTTGCAGGTAGGAGAAAGGTCCCTTCATAGAGGGAAGCAGGGATTACAAGTCATAAAGAGCTTCCAAAAGATTATGGTACTTACTAGCTTTGAGCCCTCATTGCCCCTATCATAGGCATCTTGAGATGATTAAGGTTAAAGTGAACAAGGATGGAGTATATGCTTTACGAAATATAAGTTGGCAATCTCATGTCCCTTGGATATGAGGGTCACTCCTCATGCTACTCAACTTTAGTTACCGATAAGTTCTTATCATTGTAAGTACATGTGTATCATAGAGAACCGCCAACGGGGTACCCCTTGCACATGGTACAGGAACTATCTCATAACCAAAATGACAAGGCAAGCAGACAATGAGCATCTTAGCGATCTTTTTATTTACTATATGCATAGCTTTTTATTGAGGATGCTTCATAAATATATCACTATGGTGATGCTGCAAGTTTCCACAAAATACAAACTCCATGGAATTACAAGTTCCCTCTTTATTTCACACCGGTGACATCCATAGACAAAATAGCATGATATCAACTGTATACAGAGTACAAGTGCAATGTTGAAAACGTTTGATGGTGCTTGACGTGGAGCACTTTGTTGGAAACCCCAAGAGCAAGGTGTGATGAGCACAACAGCAAGTCTTCCCTTAGTAGAGACCGAGGTTATCAAACCAGAAGGAGGAAGGAAACGTCACATAGGTGTTGCAAGCAACGCGGAGACATGCACAACACAAACTCAAGATCTTGCCCCAACGAATCAGTGAGGTTATCAAGCTCACCGGTTTGCTGTAACAAAGAATTAAACGTATGGTGTGGAAGGTAATGGTTTGCAGCAAGTAAACAGGTAACAGTGGAAGATGTATCAATGGTAAAGATTGGACCGGGGTCCATAGTTCACTAGAGGTTCTCTCCTTAGATAAATAACATGGCATGAAGGGTAAACAAATTACAGCATGGCAATTGACAGGAACTGAGCAAGGCATAACAATGCAATTACTAGTCAGAATGTTCCTATGAGATTCGATTGGGCAATACAACAAGATACATAGACCGCCATCCAACTGCATCTATGACTATAAGTCCACCTTCAGGTTATCATCTGAACCCCCTCTAGTATTAAGTTGTAAGCAACAGACAACTGTTTTAAGCAAAGTGTGTAAGGTAAACATTCCACATGTTCCATGAAGAAGAGACCATTGTTTTCTTCCTAGTGGCAACAACACATCTACAACCGAAGAGATTTTTGTCACTTCCCTTGTAAACTAGAGGCATGAACCCACTATCGAGCATAAATACCCCCTCTTGGAGTGTAACATCCCATGATTAGCACCTCGAAATAGATAGGACACATGTTTGTACATTGCATTCATGCATAAGAAAATCCGGTGAATTTTTGCGCAAAACTAAAGAAGTTGTAGAGGGATCGAGATCTCTCTTGTTCTGGTGCAAACACCAAGACAGGTGCGATGGATTTCGACATGACTTCTACTTTACTTTTGTGTTTGAGGGGAAAGCAAATTCGAATTTGAATATTCTAAAGATATATTTGAATTATAAAAGAATAGATAAATGGAATAATAAATGAATTCCAAGAATACATAAATAATGGAATTCTTATTTATAAATAAAATATAAATACCTACTATATCTAAGTTACATTAAGAAAGAAGACGTTTACTGTGTTATCATCATTTACATAACCTTACAAGAATAAGAAACAAATACTACTTATAATTATTACCCATAAGAATATTTTACAACATTTATTGAATACTAATATGACTAAAGAATAAAACTTTACCTTAACAAAAAGAATACCTTCATACAAAAATAACATTACTCAATATTACGATATCTTTACACTTTTGAATAAAATGAAATTATTACAATAATAATCCTTATATAAAAATATATAGTATTGTTGTTCTTTTACAATAAAAGAATGAAAGCAAATTACAGGAGACAAATAAATTGAAAAAGGAATTTCATAACTGAAATAATATGTATTACAATAAAATATATATACAATGTCCTTTACAAATGATAAAGTAAATTACAAAAGAAGTAAGTAAATCTAAAACTAAATTAATCTTCACTTTCCCCATCTTCTAAATCTTTCCTTTATATTTCTGATCTTACACCTGCAATTAAAGAAATAAAAAAATAAAAAGAATAACAAAAAGAAAAATAAGAAATGGATTAGTGGTTAAATCTTTGCTCTCAGTCTAACAGTGAAATGCACTGTTTAGACACATCATTGAGCTTTTAATTGAAGGAGCAAGTTTCACTAATGTGTGTATCTGATTTTATCATAAAAATGGCTTCAGGCTTAGCATCATAAGCCAGGGGCAAGTTTCACCTTGGTTTTAAATAGTAAACAGATAAGAAGTAAAAAAACATCAAGAAATATCAAGGAAGTACTCGATCTGATCCACGAGCCACAACAAGCAAGCAAGCTGCTCACACAACCATGCATATGGGTGTGCTGTCAACACAGCAGCAGCCCCAGGAAGGAGACAAGAAAGCAAATTTATGTACACAAAGGGGTGAACCAGCCGTAGCAACAAGATACCATTTCACCTCCACACTTCAGAGCACATTCCCCATCTTATCATCTTATCATCAAACCAAGAATACTTAGATCATCCCACCAAATCCACCACCTAATCAGTATCTGGTTGCTTACTTAAGCCATCCAAGAAAAGATCAAGTGAGCACAAGGAGGAGTAGATCAAGATCAACAGCATCACAAGGAGGAGTAGATCAAGATCAGCAGCATCACAAGTAGTAGTAGACCATGATCCCCAATAGGCCACCAACAACAGATACAAGTCCAAAATATAAATTAGATCATGCAGCACTTGTTCTTATTAGCTTGCATCATCAGATTCAAAAGAAATAATGACTATGTTAGAAATCATCCAAATCCAGCTACCCTTCAACTAGAGGTTGTCTAGGGGGATTAGAATGAGACTTCTCTCAGTTTGCATAGGGATGCTATGCAAGCTCATCACAGAGAATGAAAGCCACCAAAACTAAATATTTTTTTCTTATTATCCAATAGTGCCTCAGCCTTTGCATCATAGGCTAGGTCAAGAACTTCCTCCTCAGGAGTCAATCATAGTATCTGATCTCAATCATGTATCTAGGAGGAGATTTAGGAAAGAGAAAACTCTCAGATCCACATAGAAAATTATGTAAGTATCATCCCTGAGATATTTGGCCTTAGACCAACATCATGAGCCTATTATCTAGTTTTTACTAGATAAACATAACCACAGCTGCTAGGTTACAGGGCGCATCCCCAGAGGGTAGCACCTCTGTACCTAGCAGATTCATAGTTTCTTGAGTACAAGCTCAAGATCATTTTTTTAAACCCACAAATCATTTTCCCAGACAAATAATCTAGGAATCATTTGTTAGATCACCTTATCATTAAACAGATCAAGCAATACTTCAGCCTTTGCATCATTGGCATTCAAGTACTAATTGTTAATCAGCTACTACACCAACACATCATGCTACAAGAAGGATTGTTGTGCACACTCTAAAAATAGGCACCACAGCAATAATATCTAGATGGCAGGAGCCACCATAAAAAGGATCTAATAAATCATCCCAATATATTCTGTCATGTTGACAGAGCAAACTAAGCAGACCAGATAAATTCAGATCATTGTTCTATATAGACAACTAGAACTCATATAGTTCAACAAGTATTCTAGCAAGATAAAATCCAAACCAGTGGTTTGAATTTTCATATCTCCTGTAATCATCCAGGAGTGGTTCCCAGATCAGTTTCTTAGCAAGCCAATTAAGAAGCATCCTAAAAGTCTGAGGGTTTTTACCAGCAAAACCAAGATTCAATTAATCCATCCAACAAATATTATCTACCAACCTAAAAGCAAAAATTAATTCACCCCCAACTAAACAAAGCCACCAATATTCAAGCACATATCCTGAATTAATAACCTCGAGCTCACAAGCAGGATATTCCTATTCTCATAGCTTCACAACCCCAGAACCACTAACCTAAATCAGTACCACTGGATCACTTCCTCATCCAAATCCAAGGATTTTGGATAGCAATAGATCATCAACAAAACAAGCATAGCAGCACCATGGATCAGAGCCATCAGCACTAAGGCTGGTCACATGGAAACAAAACTCACTGAGGGTGCCGAGCACCTGGAGCATAGGCTTGACGAAGCCAGGGAACAGCTCATGTCCAATACCATCACCAAATTAGAGGAAGCATCGGATGCCGGGGTTACGCTAGCAGCACCCTTCCGCAGGCATCAGGAGAAGGGGACGCCAGGGTTGCGCCTGCGCACCTTCCCGCTGGCGTCGAGCTGAGGAAGAGGAGGTCCATGCAGACGAAGAGCATCATAGGACCACCAGCACACGGCGACCCCAATACTGAACCCTAGCGCCAGGAGATGAAAGAGGGCGAGCTCGATAAGGCCTCGAGGACAAATCAAATCAGAGGACTGATACGTCCAAAACATATCTACTTTCTCGAACACTTTTCTATTGTTTTTCCTCTAAACTTGTGTGATTTGGATGCAATTAACACGGACTGACATTGTTTTCAGCAGAATTACTTTGGTGTCTTGTTTTTGTGCATAAAATAAACTATCAGGAAAAATCCCGGAAAATATGCCAAAAACTATTTCTCACCAGAAGATCCACGGAGCCAGAAGGGGAGACAGAGAGGGGGCCTGGGGCCCCAAACCCACCCCAGGCGCGGGCCACCTCTGGCCGCGCCTAGGGGAGGTCTGTCCACCCGAGGCAGTCCCTCGGCCTCCCTCTGCGCCTATAAGTTACCCTTCGACCTAAAAACCGAGGGGGGTTCGATAGTTTTCCAGAAAGAGTTCAGCTTCGCCGCCGCCACCAGAAACCAAGATTCGGATCCAGAAACTCCATTCTGGCACCCTGCCAGGACGGGGAATTTGGAGAGGATCATCGCCATCATCATCACTAACGCATCTCCATCAACTACCGATGTTTCCCTCATCCATGAGTGAGTAACCCCCGCTGTAGGCTTGGGGATGGTGGGGATTGGATGAGTTCTATCATGTAATTGAATATGATTGTTAGGGCATAGTGCCTAGTATCTCTTGTGTTGTTTGACTTTTTTGCAACTTGTTGTGCTTAATGCTTGTCACTAGGGCCCGAGTGCCATGATCTCAGATCTGAACTTATTATTGAATCATTATGATAGTATTGTTTGTGATCTTATCTGCAAGTTGTGTACACATATCATTGTCCGGATCCAAAGTCCCCAAAGTGACAATAATTGGGACAAGCGGAGGGGATGGCTTTGGTGTGAGAATCACATGTGTTCACGGAGTGTTAATGCTTTGCTCCGGTGCTCTATTAAAAAAGGAGCACCTTAATTGCCAGCAGTTCCCTAGAGGCCCCGCTGCCACGGGCTGGCTGGACAGAAGATGTTGTACAAGTTCTCATTGCGAGCATGTATGACTATATTTGGAGCACATGCCTAGAATTGTTTAGTACTTGGATGCTTGTTATTATTTATATGCAATGCCCTAGATCTTGAAGTTACATGTTTAGAATCGTCCATGCAACGCCCGTCCATCCATCCCTATGCCTACCGCACTCGAATCCTACTGGTTACCATTACTGTTACTATTGCTACTGTTCACTGTTCACTATTAATGTTGTTGTTGCTTTGCTGTTGCTACTGATAAACTTCTGTGAGCAAGAACTATTTCCAGGTGCAGCTGAACTGACAACTTAGTTGTTAAGGCTTGCAAGTATTCTTTGTGTCCCCTTGTGTCGAATCAATAAATTGGGTAATACTGCCCGCGAAGACTGTTGTGATCCCCTACACTTGTGGGTCATCAAGACTATTTTCTGGCGCCGTTGCCGGGGAGCATAGCTTTATTTATAAGTTCACTTGGATCTATTATTGTTCACTGCTACTCCTTTCATCATGGGGAAGTCTCGTGATGGAAAGCTCCCTATTGTACCATCCACTACAAGAAGAGGTACAGTCCTAAACACCTCTGCTGCTCTTGATTCACCTTGCTCTGTTATAAGTAAGCTTGTTACACCACCACCACATGCTCCTGCTACACACACTGCTACTATTGTTGAATCTGAAACTGCCTTTGATACTCATGATGTTACTTCTACTGTGCTTGATGCGAGTGGTTCATTAGGTCCTTTTCTATATGCTACTATGGCTAGTCTAGGAAATACCAAAACTCCTAGTGAATACACTATTACACCTGTCAGCTCACCGGAGTCTAGTGAGAGTTTTGATATTAATGATGTTACATAGAGCTCACTGATGAATTTTTTGAAGAGTGCCGAAACACACATGGTGCTAGTGCTATTAAGAGTCTCCTTGCTAGACGTACTATTATGCCTAAGAAGTCCTATGATCCTAAGTTTGCCACCTCTCCCATAGATATTAAAGATAAAGATTATGATTTCTCTCTTGATTTATATTACTTAGATATTGTTGAGAAAGAAACTTTTTGTGGTACTGAAAATGAGAGTGATGTGGCTCATATGAATGAGCTTTCTACTATGAGTGCTTTATTCTCTGATGATTTTAAGATGCGCAAGTACTTTGTTGCTAAGATCTTCCTTTTTTCACTAAAAGGAGAAGCTAGGGATTGGTTTAATAGATTACCTCCTGGTTCCATTGATAGCCCTGATTGCTTGATTGCTTCCTTCTTACATAAATATTTTCCTCCCAGTGCTAGACATGCTGCTTTGCAGAGACTTTTTGATTTTAAACAGGGAGAAGAAGAGAAATTGCCTGAGTCATGGAATAGATTTTGTTCCTTGATTCATGCATATACTGGATGCCCATTACCTAAGAATGAGTTGCTTGATATTTATTATAATGGACTAACTGATGATTCTAGTACCTACCTAGATAGCTTTGCTGATTGTGTTTTTAGGAAAAGAACTCCTATAGATGCTGAAGAATTAATGAACAAGATAAGCAAGAATTATGATGATTGGACTTCAACTGAGCTAAATACACCTGAGCCTATTACTCCTGAACCAGTTGTTCCAGAACCAGCTCCAACACCAACAACAAAGAAGAGGGGAGTTGTTGCATTGAATGATGAAGTGATGAAGGAAGCTAAAAAGTGTTTAAAGGAGAAAGGTATTAGAGCTGAATATGTGAAGAATCTACCTCCTATAGAATAATTATGTAAGCCAATTCCCCACTCATCTACTATTGAGTTACACTCTCTCCAATTTAATGAAGGTGATATTCCTTATGGTAAGCCTCCTGATCAATGCTTAGAGGAACTTGACACATTTATTGTTAAACAAGGTAATTTTAATAAACAAGTTCAGAATCATTTATTGGAAAACTCTAGAGCTATCCATGAGTTGAAAGATATTGTGGAAAGAACTTTTAATGATATTAAAATGCTTTGTAAACACTTTCAAATGGTTCAAACCCAACTTGATCAACTTGCTAAGGTGCAAAAGGATATGCTAATTAATGCTTTAGGAAATAAACATGCTTATGGAATTAGAACTAGGAGTGGTGCAGCTACTCAAGATCCTTTATATCCTGAAGGACACCCTAAAATAATAGAGAAGGATTCCCAACAAGGTGAGGATAGTGGTAGTCCTCGTAAGAGGAAGAAAAAGAAACATAAGAAAGTTGAGGAGCCACTTGAACCTGTTGTAGATCCTAATAGTATATATGTCTCTGATGCTGAAACTGAGAGTGGTAATATTGATGAGTCTCCTAATAAGGAGGAAGTTGAGGAAGAACCTGAGAAACACACTAAGAACACTAGGTACACAAATGAAGATTTTATTGCTAATAAACATTGTAAAGAGAGAGAACCTTGGGTGCAGAAACCTATGTCTTTTCCAGGTAAGAAACACAAGTCAAAGGAGGAAGAACACTACAACAAGTTTTGTGAGTGGTTGAAACCTTTATTTTTGCAAATTCCTTTTACTAATGCTATTAAGTTGCCTCCTTATTCAAAGTATACGAAGGATATTGTCTCTAATAAAAGGAAGATTCCTAATGAGGAGATTTCTACCTTGCTTGCTAATTACTCCTTCAATGGTAAGGTTCCAAAGAAACTTGGTGATCCAGGTATACCAACTATTCCTTGCTCTATTAAGAATAATTATGTTAGAACTGCTTTATGTGATTTGGGAGCTGGAGTTAGTGTTATGCCTTTTTCTCTCTACGAGAGACTCCAGCTAGAAAAGTTGATACCAACTGATATATCTTTGCAAATGGATGATAAGTCAACTACTATTTCTGTTGGTATATGTGAGGATGTTCCTGTTCAAGTTGCTCATAATTGCATGGTCTTAACTGATTTTGTTGTGCTTGAAATGCCTGAAGATGATAATATGTCTATTATTCTTGGGACACCTTTTCTTAATACTGCAGGCGCTGTTATCAATTGTAATCAAGGAAAAGTAACATTCAATATTAATGACAAAGAGCACACTGTCTATTTCCCCAAGAAGGTTGTTAGAAGTTATTGCATGAATTCTATTGAAAACATTGAAGGCATCAAGGTTGGAGAAATATATTGTCCCATTCCACGAGAAAATATTGAAACTATTATGATTGGGACCATTGCTATCAAGTATGAGGTAACATAATCACTTGGTGAAATACACAGTTTTGCTTCATCTAAGATTGTTTTGGTAACAAGACTTGATCAACCTTGTTAACAAAAGGATTTTAATGAACAAAATAATGTTTCCATTGTGGTTATACTTGCTTTCTTTTTCCTTTCTCCTTCCTAGTCTTTGCTTTAGCTTTAGTTTTGCTAGTTGTTTGATTGTTTGAGTTTCTTAGAGCTCCTGTAGTTTGGCTTTTGGTTTGCTTTTGCTTCTTCTGAAAAACTGTTTCTGGGAGAAAATCAATTTTCATACCCTAAAAATTGGCCAAAAATAAAGTTTCCCGGAAAATCCCAGAAAATTCAAAATATTTTTTCCTCGAAAAAAGGGGCAGAGAGGTACCTGAGATGACCCAGGGGCCACCCCTAGGCCCCACACCCATGGTGGGCTCGGCCTACCTAATGGTGGCGCCTAGGGGGGTCTGGCCCACCTGGGCCCCTCCAGGCTTCCTCCTCAAAGCCACCTTCTTTCTCTCTCCCGAAAAACACCGGAAAACTTGCTCAAGCTCGAGTTCTTGCTGTTCTTGCTCGCGATTTTCGATCTCCTTGTTCAGCCCATCTCAAGTACTGATTTTTGGAGGGTTTGTTCCTTAGTATGTGCCTCCTCCACTTGTCCAATTAGATTTGTGATTGGTAGATTGTATCTTGAATATTTTGCTATTGTAGGTGTCATGTTGTTTGAGCTTGCATGCTTGTTCTATGCTTAGAAACTTTGTTTTGATGCATGTGTAGTCCTCTAGCAAGTTCCTATAGTAGTTGATCTTCATTTATCAACTTAGAAATCACTTGGTTTGATGGTTGTTTAAAAAATTTCAGAATAGGGAAGTCATGGACCACCACACATTTGGTGATATATTTGAGAGTGATGCACCAAGAAGAACAAGGCTCCCAAGGTCATCTACCAGCTCCAGACCCTCATACAATGAGGATCTCATCACTCCGCGGTTTGGTGACGAGGGAGATGAAGGGGATGCTCACCCCTCCACCTTTCCTTGTCAAATTTTCTTGCCAGCTGCAGGGATTCTTAATGATTTCATGGATTTGATTGAGAGGGGTGGTCTAACGAGTTTCATGCAGGATGAGAGTGCACAATATGCTTCACTTACTAAATCATTTGTGGAGAGTTTCTCCTTCACCAATAGTTTGTTCAGTCCTTCTGTGTCTTTCAGACTTTATGGAAGGCTCATTCTATGCCTTTGAAGAAATTTTGCAAGGCCCTGGGACTTGGTACAAATGGGTCATCAAAGAAGATTACAGCTCTTCCCGCTGATTTGTTGGAACTATACCGAGGAATAACCAATGATGATGACCGCAGAGCTCAACGAGGGAAGATAAAGAACATTCAACTTCCAGCCATCAGGTACTTCACCTACTATCTTACCACCAGTGTTCTTGGTAGGGAGAACACTAGTAATATATCAACCTATCAATTAGCCTTCTTAGCTGTTGCGCTCTACGGTGAGGATAATTATAATCTTGGTTCCCTCATTACTCATCGTTTAGCTGCAAGGGGACCCATTTATGGGGGAATTATTGCTACTCGTATCGCTGCTGCCTTGGGCATTGCTGTTGATCCACATGATATAGTTTTGGCTCCTCCGAGGCTTGATCTTGCTGCCATGAAGGCGCACCACTTTGTCACCTCTAGCTCTAATCTTGAGAACTTGGTTTGTAGAATGCTGGTTACTGATGGGGAAGAGAGAGATCCCTCTACCCCAAACCACTTTGCTCAGTATTTCTCAGGGACCTTAGTCACGCACGAAGGAGGAGATGAATGACAAGTTGCGCTCTCTCAACTTCCACGGGCACTATCAGGGGGAAGCACCCTCATATGACCCTGCACATTATACAGGGGAGGCCTCGAGCTCGTACCAGGACGAGGGAGTTCCCTCGACATACTACGGAGGTGCATCTACTTGGGCACCATGGGATTGAGCCCCACTTAGGCCAAAATCCTAAGCTTGGGGGGAGGTACACCGACGGCACACTCATTTATATATCATGTTTGGTCGGTTCTTTGTGTATCCATTTGTTTCGCTTTATTTTTGGTTCTTGTTGCTTCTTTCTCAAAAACACAAAAATACCAAAAATGTTTTCATTGTTTCTCTTGGTTTGTTTCTTTGCTTTGGTTTGCCTTAAAAGAAAAATCCAAAAATATTTTGTTTTGTTTGCTTCTTATTCGCTTTGTTTTTATTTGTTTGCTTGTTTCTAAAAAATCGAAAACACCAAAAATATTTGTTGTTCTTCTTTGGTTTTGTGAGTTCTTCGCAGGTTTTAGCCGTCCTCAGTGGATACTGGTTTTCATGTTATCATTCAATTCACACAAGTGAAGAGCAATAATGAAGATTAAGACAACTCGAGGAGTGGTAAGAGGCTGGTAGCGAACTCTATTTGTTTCATTTTTGTACATATACTCATCATTGTGAGCATGCTTAGCCTATTTGTGTAAGGTGTATATCATTATGGATGCTTAGTAGTTCTTGCTTATATATGATTAGCTCCAGCTTGCTAATAGTTTGTAGCATATCATATGAATGTTTGCTTGCATTGTTTTATTCATACTTTGGTATGATATTGTGGTATCCTCCTCTGACTGTTCATGTGAATCGACTTGGGACATGCTCACGCATGCATATGACTAATCAATAGTCAGTAAGCCTCGATGATTTATTTTGCCTCAGAATTCGTGTATCACTTTCATGCCATAATTAGTCTTGTTTTGTTGCAAGCATGATTATGACAGCTATTGCTCTCTCGTTTGTCGCTCCCTCTTTATTTCTAGCCTTCACTTGCACTGAGTATGTGTTCTACCTGTGCTTCCAACTCCCCAAAACCAATATTGCCAGCTGTGTCCACCATACCTACCTATTAGCATTATTTGCTATTTCAGTGCATATTCTATATGCCGTGTTTTCTTCCAAAATAAAATGTTTGTCTGTGTTGAGAAAGTTAGTTAGAAAAGATCTCACGAACTTGATGGCACACTTTATTCTCTGCACTTAATAATCCTAAACCATTGTGACTAGTCCATGAAAGTTATATGCTTGCAAATTATATGTTGGGAGTCAGCAGAACCGTGCTGTCATGGGGAACATTTTCAACACCTTTTAGATACATTTATATCTAGTTGATACCTTGCTCTTTTGTTTGCGGATTTCAACGATGTGAAATGAAAGGGGGACTTGTGAGTCCATGGAGTTTGTATTCTGTGTTAGAGAAACGCCTGGGCCGCTAGCCTAAGCCATGCCTAATCATGGTGGAAACTTGCAGCATCACCTTAGTGAGCAATCTATGAAGCATCCTCGATAAAAAACTGTGCATATAGTAAATAAAAAGATTGCTGAGATGCTCATTGTCTACTTGCCTTGTCATTTTGGTTATGGGAAAGCTCATGTACCATGTGCAAGGGGTACCCCGTTGGCGGTTCTCGATGATATGCAAATACTTACAATGAAAAGAACTTGCCTGGACCCAAAGTTGAGTAGTATGCAGAGTGGACCTCGCACTCAAGGGACTTGGGATTTTTAGTATATGGTCTGCCAAGCATATAATTCAGAGTGGACCTCACTTTCACCTTAACCACATAAAGATGCTTATGATAGGGGCAATGAGAGCTCAAAGCTAATGAGTACCTTCCTTTCAGCATTTGGAAGCCTTTCAAACATTCCAAAACCGTTTTCACAACCTTGTTGAGTCACCACTTATTCTATGAGCACCTTCTTGAGAGCATAGTTGTCATTCTCGTGTTTGTCTCAAAACTTGGTTAATTATGTCATTACTTTGATGCTTGTATCTCTGATATTTTTATCTCTAGTCTTCACTTAAACTTCAGAGGTGCCTTGGCATTTATTGTGCTGTTCAAACAAAGGCAAGCGAGATACCACTCTATCATACCTTATTATGAGCATTGCAATGTTGCTTATGTTTATGTTTCATGCTACTTATTAGTATTTGAGTTGGTTTCTCTTCATAGCTTGCAATGACTATTGAGTAGACTTAGTTGCATACTTCTTATTATGAATTGTCTAAGCATCTACTCCCGTGCTGAGAATATATACATCATGTGAAGCAATGTGTTCATAAAAGTTCTTTTATCGCACTCAGTTTTCAACTGAATTTCTTGAGAACAATCAATAAGCTAAGCTTGGGGGGAGTTGATACGTCCAAAACGTATCTACTTTCTCGAACACTTTGTTATTGTTTTCCGCGAAAGTTGTGTGATTTGGATGCAACTAACACGGACTGATGCTGTTTTCAGCAGAATTACTTTGGTGTCTTGTTTTTGTGCAGAAAATGAACTATCAGGAAAAATCCCGGAAAATATGCCAAAAATTATTTCTCACCACAAGTTCCACAGAGCCATAAGGGGAGACAGAGAGGGGGCTTGGGGGGCCCAGACCCACCCCAGGCGCGGGCCACCTCTGGCCGCGCCTGGGGGAGGTCTGGCCACCCCAGGCATCCCCTCGGCCTCCCTCTGCGCCTATAAGTTACCCTTCGACCTAAAAACCGAGGGGGGTTCGATAGTTTTCCAGAAAGAGTTCCGCTCCGCCCCCGCCGCCACCAGAAACCAAGATTCAGATCCAGAATGTAGAGGTCCCAATCTTTAATAAGGTAGAGCTCCCTGTGTTTACAATGCTAGTCCCTGGATCAATAGCTAGCATCCACAGTTAAGATGTAATATCAAGAAACAAAGGTCATAATACAACTTTATAACCAAGAATAAAATAATTCATTACATCTTACATAGCTCATTTGGCTAACTCATTACAATGCAACAGAAATAACTATAGCATGGAGTCCTTCATCTTCAAAGTGCCACAGGCAATCATGTTGGTTGTAGACTTGTAATCCTAATCAACACACTTCACTAACATCAAACAAACCTACAACATAATAAGTTACAGCCACAAGGGTCAATACATTTTAATTGCATTGGCAAGTGATACTATGGTAGTATGGTGGAGTCTATCATCTATATGCATTTGGATACGTGGAGCTTAGGCTTGCTTTGCTCAAAATAGTTTTTCCTTATCATTTGAAAACACTAAGTTTTTGTTTGTCAAAATCACCCAAGGCATCTCCCAATAGAAATTGATGATCCTTTAATCCTTGTTCAACAACAAGTTTTTAACTTAGAAATTGGGATGAGGAGATTCTTGATAGCCTCCATGTCTTGATGCTCAAATTGTCCATTGCTAGGGACACGGCTAAGTACTTAGATTTTACACTCTACAGAGGTGGTGCACTTTCCCCACAAGACTCGACATGCATCGAGACAAGATCCTTCAGAAGCCTTCCCTTAGACCAGAATGGACGTGTTCCAACCTATCATCGCCTACCACCAACTATCCATTTGGCTAAGTTATTGCAACCTATATGATCCAGGCAGATCCCATAATGCCAAGTGGCTGCACTTGAAGCTTCTCAACATTTGACATCTCAAATCTCTTTGTTCCTGGGTGGATTTCCACAAGTGTGATACACCAGGGTAGTCCATTGAAATGGGCCCTTAGTAACCACTCAACAAAAACCATTCTCACCATTCCACCCAGGTGATTCATTCACATAGTTGTTCTATTAAACAAAACACAAGTCCTTGACTTAGAAATATTTCATAGCATGAATATAATCCACCCTTGTTTTCTACTAGCTAAGCTAAGCATGATAGTAGTAGGAATCTTAACTTAGGAAAATTCTACTAAGGTTTCATCTACTAGGATTTCCCATGGCATAGTTTATACTTAGAAAATTCCATGCAAGTCCTACTTAGAAATATCACTAATGCATAGTGAAAATATTGGGACAAAAGTATGAAGCACCACTTGCCTTTTTGGTAGAGAATATAAGTTCACTCCTTGATCTTGCAATAGTCACACTCTTCAAATTTCACTACAATTCAATCAAGGCACAAATTCAATCTACCATTCAAGCAATTCATCACACAGAATAATAAAAACAAAACAATGCATGCAAGCATGCCAAAGATTGTTTTATCTGAAGAAGTGGTTTATAATAGGTTATAAACATTTTAAAACACTTATTGGTCATTTATAAATGTGGCAACACCATTGGATATCAAGTTAGTGAAAATGGCCATTTTAAATCATTTTGTTTTGCTAGAAATGATTTAAATCAAAGTAGTAATTCCTAGTGTTTGACAAATATATTTTTTAAACACAAATGTTAATGTTTTATGGCCAACTGTTTAATATTAAAACCATTTGCAAAAGGTTTCGTCTAAAAACCATTTTTAAATCAAAGCATTATTTTATTTTGTTGGAAATGCATTTAAACAAAGCAATAACTTTATAGGGTTCACCAAATATATTTTTAATTCCAAAAACTTGGTGTTTAGGGTCAGAGAGTTTAATTCCAACCGTTTTCAAAAGGTTTTACTCAAAAAGCATTTTTAAAACATAAACAATATTTTTATTTAACTAGAAATGCTTTAATTCAAAGATTTATTCCTTACCCTTACAAAATATGTTTTTAAAACCAAAAGTTGGTTTCTATGGTCAGTAGGTTTAAAACAATCCATTTACAAAAGATTTTACCCTAAAAATATTTCTAGAATCATTTTTATATTCAAATTATGCCTACACAAGTTTCTGCAAAAACAACTAAGTTTACAGTAGCAAATTACTAAACAAAGTACATGGTTGGATAGAATTTTCTTTGATGATTCCATTGATATAAAGTTTGCAGAATTTGGACGTGTAGATTTAAAGATATGAATTTTACAAAATCACATATCTAATAGAACATTTTCTGTTTTTAAAACAGAGTCAGTGACACGCGTCTGTTTCTGATTGGACAATAACGGTTCGCACGGATCGATCAGTACAGGACATTGGATTTTAGTGGGATCGCACGGATCAGATCAGTCTAGACCGCTTCGTTTAATGATTCTATCGTGGCCGTGGGATCAAGATCTAATGGGCAGCTTTGCCTTGACCAAAGACTGGCGGCGCTGGGTCAACGGCGAGCGGCGCGCGCTCGGTCAGTGGTGGTCTGGCAGTTCTGGGAAGCAAGAGGAGGGGAGGAGGGGCTCACCAGGTTCGCAAGGTGGTGGTGATGCTCAAGGTGGTCGTAGGAGAGTAGGGGGCGCATGGAGTTGTCGTCAATCTCTCGCCCGAGTTCGAGTCGGCATCGGGTGCTCTCTATCGAGGTCTAAGACGAGGCCGTAGTTCACACGCGAGTAGTTGGAGAGCACTTGGAGGTTCATAAGACACATGCGAACAAGATGGCATGAGTATCTGGTCGAGGCGCACACGAGTTCAAGTGATAGAGCTCACCGGAGATGTTGCATACGGCGGTGGCGAGGAGGCGTCGTTGCTGTCGAGCTTCTGGGGCACGAGCGGGCAAGGGGAAGGTGCTGGCAGATGCGAGGGACGCTGGCGAACACGCTCGTGGGGTCTGGAAGGCAAGGGGCGATGGTGTCTGGCCGGAATCGTCGCCGGAAGGGTGTCGGGGCCACGGCGGTGCAAAGTCAATTCGAGGCAGCCTGGTGGCGGAGGGGAAGTGGGGTCTGAGGGTAAAGGTAGAGGGAAGGGAGGCATTTTATCGAGCGTGGTCGCAGGGAGTAAAGGTTGCGTCATTGATGTGAATTCATGCCAGCAATCAACGACAGGAAACTGCTGGCGTGGTCTTCGCGCGGGTGAAAACGAAGGTGAGCTGGCGGTGGGGTCTGGCGGCAGCGAGAGAGAGAGAGGTACGGTGGGGTCACGTAGTCAGCGACTTCGCGAGGTGAGTTTGCGGTGTGAACCGTTTTCCTGCGGGGAGAGGGAAAATGGGCTTGCTAGGCCAGATAGGCTAGCTGGGCTGGGTTGGATTCTTTCCTTTTTTTGTTCTGTTTCATTTTTCTTTTTCTGTTTTGATTTTGTTCAAACAATTCAATCAACTAATTGAATTCAAATTTCTACCAATCTTTTAGTAAGTTTTAATGCTGATTAATCATGTATTTTAAATACTATTTTAGGAATAATTCTTTTATTCCTTTATGGTTTATAATTTATTTATGAAGGCATTTGTCTTTTATTCAAATAAGATTTTATTTATTTCCAAACCCTTATTTGAATTCTAATTTTCCACCAAACCTTATACAGTAGGTTTTATTTATTCAATAGGATGTTTAAATACCTTACTTTGAATTATTGGAAAATATTTTTAATATGATTTATTAATCATTTCAATTGAGCATTTGTCTTTATTCAAATGGAATAGAATTTGGTTAATGCCATATAAATTTATTTGAATATTCTTTATCCCTTTATTTTAATTGGAATATCTTTATTTCATTTGCTTATGGATTTAACTCAAGATTTAAATTATCTTCCAATTAATTTTCTTGGGATTTATTATTTAGGCAAAATTTTTTGATTTAAATAAAATTGGATATTGTTCAATCTTTATGATTTTATTTAAATAATATTTTTATTCTTTTATTTCATTCAAAAAAAATCATATCATTTGTTTGGCCAAGATTTAATTTGGCTTTTAAATATTCCTTATTTATTTCTTTCTTTCTTTATCTTATAAAATCCATATCTTTTTATTTAAAGATCCAAATTTGGTGATTCTAATTTGTATAATTTCATTTGATATTTGTTTATCCTTTTAAATCCTTTTAGGATTACTTGTTCATAATTTGGTATGGATTTTAGATAGGAGCTTTATTAGCTTTGGAAATTATTCCCTTATCTTATTAAATTCATAAGATTTTATTCATGGCTTCAAATTAAGTGAAACCAATTTCTATGGTTTTATAATATTTCTATTTGTCATTCTTGATCATTTATAAATGTTTGTTGACCAATTTTATATGGTACAAATCCATAGTCTTAGAGAGATCTTGGAAATGATTTCTTCCATTAGGGTTTTAGAGTTTTTGTTTAACTTTTCCAAGTGTTTAAATTTCAAGATTCATTCTTTGATGAATGCATTTCACTTGATTGAAATTTGTTGGATTCCATTTTATTCAAAGTTTGTTCAAGATGGGTTTTTGATGTTTCCATCTAGAAATAAAAGTTTCTTTTCACCCTAAATTTCAACAATTATTTATTTTGTTTATTTATTTTTCACATTACAAAATTTGGAAAATTTTGGGATGTGACAGGCTACCACCCTTAAAAGAAATCTCGTCCGAGATTTGGGAAAGATAGAGGTTACAAGTTGGCTTCAAAACAACTAGGGTACCACCACCCTTAAAATATTTTCAACTAGATTACATCTTGGCTTGCTTGGGATCTTGATGAAACTTCTCTGGACAGACATCTGCATAGTGTCCTTTGTTTCCACACTTGAAACATGTGACAAGGCTGAGATCTCTCATAGGCTTGCTTGTCTTGTATCTCATCTTTTCTGGACAATTGCTGGCATAATGTCCTTGGTCACCACAATTGTAACATGTGACAAGGTTGAGTTCTTCACGTATCTTCTGTGGACAAGTTGATATATAATGGCCTAGCTCTTTGCAATTTTTGCACCACACTTGGCTAATTTCCTTATTCTTCTTTTTCTTGGGTTTCTCCAAAGCTAGGAGTTCTTCTAGTTCATGCTCTTCATATCTCACCTCAAAGGTGGGAAAGTCTCCTTGGTTCCTTAATCATTTCACTGGATAATACCTATGTTTCCTCTTTTGTCCATCAAGGTGAGTCGTAATGCATGGAGGTGCAAGCTGAGATTTTCCTTTATCTTCATCCTTCTTGGTAGAAGTTGTTTCCTCATGGGAGTTTCCAAACTTTTGATGCACTCCACCTTGTTTCCTTTTTTGAACTATAAGATAGATGGGGCATTGGATAGGGACATGATTATTTCCTTCACATAGGAAACAAGTCACTTGAGATGTGGGGCATTGATTAGTTGGATGTTTCTCTTCACAATTAGGGCATTGATCTTCATGCTCTTTGGAAGTGTGATCCTTGTCTCCACAAATATTGCAAGCTTGAGTTCCTTCTATAATGTCATCCTTGACATCATTGTTGTCACAATCTCCTTGGGGAGAGTTGCTTATCATGTTGATCATTTGATTGTTCATCCTTTCCAACAATTGGGATTGGGTTTCCAAAAACTTTTGCATGGTTGGGTCTAACTCATTGTTGTTGGCTAAAAACTGAGTTGTCACTTGAGTCAATTGGGTTTGGGTTGCTATGAGTTGTTCTCTCATGTGCATCTCTTGGTTGTTGTTGTCACCATTCTTGATGTTGGAGTCTCTTGGAGAAGTCATCTGTTTGGGTTGGATTGGGATTAGAATAGGCAAAATATTTCTAAGGAAGAAGTCTAATCACACACAAGCAATGTGCAAGCAATCACAAACAAACATTCCAATCAAACAACAAAGTTCAAGCACATTTTTAGGCAACAAAATATTTTTGCTACACCACATAAGTTGGTGGGTTTAATTAATCGCTAGTATGGTGGTCCAACTATATGGTTTCCTTGAGATCATTCCATTCTTCTTGGTTGTTTCTTCATGAAGGAGATCATGGTTTCCTTGGAAAAATTCTTGCATCTTGGTCACAAACTTCAAAGATGATGGTGGTTCTTTCTAGGTTGTGTTCCCTTAGTCTTCAAGTCTTGAGTAACATTTCTTGTCTCACTTGTAATCCTTAGTGATGTCCAAGTTGAAGTCCTTGATGAAACTAAAGTTGAAGTCATTGGTGTTGTTGAAGTTGAAGTCATTTGAGATGGTGAAGTCATGTGCTCATGTTGGAGGCTTCGTCCTTCAAGTTGAAATAGAAGAGATGTAGAATCAAAACCAAAAAGGTTGAGGAAAAAGTTTACAAGATTGTTTGTAAATAAGTTTTGGAACAGAAATAAATCCTATTTTTCTAAGGGGTTTTTGTCCAATCCTAGGGTTACAATCCTACAGGCAACACAGTGCTCTGATACCATCTGTAGAGGTCCCAGCCTTTAAAAAGGTAGATATCCCTGTGTTTACAATGCTAGTCCCTGGATCAATAGCTAGCATCCACAGTTAAGATGTAATATCAAGAAACAAAGGTCATAATACAAATTTATAACCAGGAATAAAATAATTCATTACATCTTACATAGCTCATTTGGCTAACTCATTACAATGCAACGGAAATAACTATAGCATGGAGTCCTTCATCTTCAAAGTGCCACAGGCAATCATGTTGGTTGTAGACTTGTAATCCTAATCAACACACTTCACTAACATCAAACAAACCTACAACATAATAAGTTACAGCCACAATGGTCAATACATTTGAATTGTATTGGCAAGTGATACTATGGTAGTATGGTGGAGTCTATCATCTATATGCATTTGGCTAAGTGGAGCTTAGGCTTGCTTTGCTCAAAATAGATTTTCCTTATCATTTGAAAACACTAAGTTTTTGTTTGTCAAAATCATCCAAGGCATCTCTCAATAGAAATTGGTGATCCTTTAACCCTTGTTCAACCACAAGTTTTTAACTTAGAAATTGGGATGAGGAGATTCTTGATAGATTCCATGTCTTGATGCTCAAATTTTCCATTGCCGGGGACACGGCTAAGTACTTAGATTTTACATTCTGCAGAGGTGGTGCACTTTCCCCACAAGACTCGACATGCATCGAGACAAGATCTTTCAGAAGCCTTCCCTTAGACCATAATGGACGCGTTCCAACCTATCATCCCCTACCACCAACTGTCCATTTGGCTAAGTTATTGCAACATATATGATCCAGGCAGAGCCCATAATGCCAAGTGGATGCACTTGAAGCTTCTCAACATTTGACATCTCAAATCTCTTTGTTCCTGGGTGGCTTTCCACAAGTGTGATACACCAGGGTAGTCCATTGAAATGGGCCCTGAGTAACCACTCAACACAAACCATTCTCACCATTCCACCCAGGTGATTCATTCACATAGTTGTTTTATTAAACAAAACATAAGTCCTTGACTTAGAAATATTTCATAGCATGAATATAATCCACCCTTGTTTTCTACTAGCTAAGCTAAGCATGATAGTAGTAGGAATCTTAACTTAGGAAATTCTACTAAGGTTTCATCTACTAGGATTTCCCATGGCATAGTTTATACTTAGAAAATTCCATGCAAGTCCTACTTAGAAATATCACTAATGCATAGTGAAAATATTGGGACAAAAGTATGAAGCACCACTTGCCTTTTTGGTAGAGAATATAAGTTCACTCCTTGATCTTGCAATAGTCACACTCTTCAAATTTCACTACAATTCAATCAAGGCACAAATTCAATCTACCATTCAAGCAATTCATCACACAGAATAATAAAAACAAAACAATGCATGCAAGCATGCCAAAGATTGTTTTATCTGAAGAAGTGGTTTATAATAGGTTATAAACATTTTAAAACACTTATTGGTCATTTATAAATGTGGCAACACCATTGGATATCAAGTTAGTGAAAATGGCCATTTTAAATCATTTTGTTTTGCTAGAAATGATTTAAATCAAAGTAGTAATTCCTAGTGTTTGACAAATATATTTTTTAAACACAAATGTTAATGTATTATGGCCAAGTGTTTAATATTAAAACCATTTGCAAAAGGTTTCATCTAAAAACCATTTTTAAATCAAAGCATTATTTTATTTTGTTGGAAATGTATTTAAACAAAGCAATAATTTTATAGGGTTCACCAAATATATTTTTAATTCCAAGAACTTGGTGTTTAGGGTTAGAGAGTTTAATTCCAACCATTTTCAAAAGGTTTTACTCAAAAAGCATTTTTTAAAACATAAACAATATTTTTATTTAACTAGAAATGCTCTAATTCAAAGATTTATTCCTTAGCCTTACAAAATATGTTTTTAAAACCAAAAGTTGGTTTCTATGGTCAGTAGGTTTAAAACAATCCATTTACAAAAGATTTTACCCTAAAAATATTTCTAGAATCATTTTTATATTCAAATTATGCCTACACAAGTTTTTGCAAAAACAACTAAGTTTACAGAAGCAAATTACTAAACAAAGTACATGATTGGATATAATTTTCTTTGATGTTTCCATTGATATAAAGTTTGCAAAATTTGGACGTGTAGATTTAAAGTTATGAATTATACAATCACATATCTAATAGAACATTTTCTGTTTTTTAAAACAGAGTCAGTGCCACGCGTCTGTTTCTGATTGGACAATAACGGTTCACACGGATCGATCAGTACAGGCCGTTAGATTTAAGTGGGATCGCATGGATCAGATCAGTCCATACCGCTTCGTTTAATGATTATATCGTGGTCGTGGGATCAAGATCTAACGGGCAGCTTTGCCTTGACCAAAGACTGGCGGCGCTGGGTCAACGGCGAGCGGCGGTGCGCTCGGTCAGTGGTGGTCTGGCGGTTCTGGGAAGCAAGAGGAGGGGAGGAGGGTCTCACCAGGTTCGCAAGGTGGCGGTGATGCTCAAGATGGTCGTAGGAGAGCAGGGGCGCGCGGAGTTGTCGTCAATCTCTCGCCGGAGTTCGAGACGACGCCGGGTGCTCTCTGTCGAGGTCGAAGACGTGGCCGTAGTTCACGCGCGAGTAGTTGGCGATCACCTGGAGGTTCATAAGACACATGCGAACAAGATGGCATGAGTATCTGGTCGAGGCGCGCACGGGTTCATGTGATAGAGCTCACCGGAGATGTTGTAGACGGCGGTGGCGAGGAGGCGTAGTTGATGTGGAGCTTCTGGGGCGCGAGCGGGAAAGGGGAAGGTGCTGGAAGATGCGGGGGACATTGGGGAACACACTCATGGGGTCTGGAAGGCAAGGGCGACGGTGTCTGGCCGGAATCGTCGCCGGAAGGGTGTCGGGGCCGTGGCGGTGCAAAGTCAATTCGAGGCAGCTTGGTGGCGGAGGGGAAGTGGGGTATGAGGGGGAAGGTAGAGGGAAGGGAGGCATTTTATCGAGCATAGTCGCAGGGAGTAAAGGCTGCGTCATTGACGTTAATTCATGTCGGCAATCAATGACAGGAAACTGCTGGCATGGTCTTCGCGCGGGTGAAGACGAAGGTGAGCTGGCGGTGGGGTCTGGCGGTAGCGAGAGAGAGAGAGAGGTACGGTGGGGTCACGTAGTCAGCGACTTCGCAAGGTGAATTTGCGGTGTGAACCGTTTTCCTGCGGGGAGAGGGAAAATGGGCTTGCTGGGCCAGATAGGCTAGCTGGGCTGGGTTGGCTTCTTTCCTTTTTTTTGTTCTGTTTCATTTTTCTTTTTCTGTTTTCTTTTTCTGTTTTGATTTTGTTCAAACAATTCAATCAACTAATTGAATTCAAATTTCTACCAATCTTTCAGTAAGTTTTAATGGTGATTAATCATGTATTTTAAATACTATTTTAGGAATAATTATTTTATTCCTTTATGGTTTATAATTTATTTATGAAGGCATTTGTCTTTTATTCAAATAAGATTTTATTTATTTCCAAACCCTTATTTGAATTCTAATTTTCCATCAAACCTTATACAGTAGGTTTTACTTATTCAATAGGATGTTTAAATACCTTACTTTGAATTATTGGAAAATATTTTTAATATGATTTCTTAATCATTTAAATTGAGCATTTGTCTTTATTCAAATGGAATAAAATTTGGTTAATGCCATATAATTTTATTTGAATATTCTTTATCCCTTTATTTTAATTGGAATATCTTTATTTCATTTGCTTATGGATTTAACTCAAGATTTAAATTATCTTCCAATTAATTTTCTTGGGATTTATTATTTAGGCAAATTGTCTTTATTAAATAAAATTGGATATTGTTTAATCTTTATGATTTTATTTAAATAATATTTTTATTCTTTTATCATTCAATAAAATTTCATATCATTTTTTTGGCCAAGATTTAATTTGGCTTTTAAATATTCCTTATTTCTTTCTTTCTTTCTTTATCTTATAAAATCCATATATTTTTATTTAAAGATCCAAATTTGGTGATTCTAATTTGTATAATTTCATTTGATATTTGTTTATACTTTTAAATCCTTTTAGGATTACTTGTTCATAATTTGGTATGGAATTTAGATAGGAGATTTATTAGCTTTGGAAATTATTCCCTTATCTTATTAAATTCATAAGATTTTATTCATGGCTTCAAATTAAGTGAAACCAATTTCTATGGTTTTATAATATTTCTATTTGTCATTCTTGATCATTTATAAATGTTTGTTGACCAATTTTTATATGGTACAAATCCATAGTCTTAGAGAGATCTTCGAAATGATTTCTTCCATTAGGGTTTTAGAGTTTTGGTTTAACTTTTCCAAGTGTTTAAATTTCGAGATTCATTCTTTGATGAATGCATTTCACTTGATTGAAATTTGTTGGATTCCATTTTATTCAAAGTTTGTTCAAGATGGGTTTTTGATGTTTCCATCTAGAAATAAAAGTTTCTTTTCACCCTAAATTTCAACAATTATTTATTTTGTTTATTTATTTTTCACATTACAAAATTTGGAAAATTTTGGGATGTGACACAGAAACTCTGTTCTGGCACCCTGTCGGGACGGGGAATTTGGAGAGGATCATCGCCATCATCATCACCAACACATATCCATCAACCACCGATGTTTCCCTCATCCATGATGAGTAATCCCCCGTTGTAGGCTTGGGGATGGTAGGGATTGGATGAGTTCTATCATGTAATCGAATATGATTGTTAGGGAATAGTGCCTAGTATCTCTTGTGCTATTTGAATTTGTTGCAACTTGTTGTGCTTAATGCTTGTCACCAGGGCCCGAGTGCCATGATCTCAGATCTGAACTTATTATTGAATCATTATGATAGTATTGTTTGTGATCTTATCTGCAAGTTGTGTACACATATCATTGTCCGGATCCAAAGGCCCCAAAGTGCCAATAAGTGGGACAACCGGAGGGGATGACTGTTGTGTGAGGATCACATGTGTTCAAGGAGTGTTAATGCTTTGCTCCGGTGCTCTATTAAAAGGAGCACCTTAATTTCCAGTAGTTCCCTAGAGGCCCCGCTGCCACGGGCTGGCTGGACAGAAGATGTTGTGCAAGTTCTCATGGAGAGCACATATGACTATATTTGGAGCACATGCCTAGGATTGTTTAGTACTTAGATGCTTATTATTATTTATCTGCAATGCCCTAGGTCATGAAGTTACATGTTTAGACTCGTCCATGCAACGCCCGTCCATCCATTCCTATGCCTACCGCACTCGAATCCTACTGGTTACCATTACTGTTACTATTGCTACTGTTCACTGTTCCTGTTCCTGTTGCTGTTGCTTTGCTATTTCTACTACAAACTGTTGCTACCGATAAACTTCTGTGAGCAAGAAATATTTCCAGGTGTAGCTGAACTGACAACTCAGTTGTTAAGGCTTGCGAGTATTCTTTGTCTCCCTTTGTGTCGAATCAATAAATTGGGTAATACTACCCGCGAAGACTGTTGCGATCCCCTACACTTGTGGGTCATCAAGGAACAGATTGGCCAGGCGGCGACGGAGCTTAATTAGCCGGCAGCGGCAGCCGAAATGGCCGGCGTTCGCCGGAATCGAGCCAGAGAGGGGCGGCAACATCTACATCGCCATGGAGAGGACGAGCAACAAGGGAGAAGATAAGGTCGGGGTTGGGGTCAACCGACCCAAAGGACCAGACCAAGTGGTCTAGCTCAACCCAGTGGGCTGGGCTGCCTAATAGACCCAGATTTATGAAATAAAACAGATCTTGCAAATAAATAATTAGGGTAAAATGGAAAATTACCAAAATATCATCTAAACATTTTGAGCTCTAGAAAATTATAGAAAACCCTAACAGTATATAAATAATATATTTAAATCCTCATAAAAATAAGATCTACTTAATAAAAATATAAATTTACTTGTTAAAGAAAAATATAAAGCAAATAAATATTAACACCATTAAATCCTAAGTGAAATTTCATAAAATAAGGAAAAATCCTAAAAATGAATAAAAATCATTTTTGTGTATAAAATAAATACACTATTTTATAAAAAATACTAACCTAATTTTTTTATAAATAAAATATGAAGTAAATATTCAAAGACATTTAATCCTTGATGGAATTTTATCAACATAAAAAAATACTTAAAAATAAATAAAAATCATTTTTAAGATCTTGAATAAATATATTACACTAGAAAAATATTAAAAATACTATCAGAAGGGTTTATAATATTTTGAAGTAATAAATCCTTATCTATTACCTATTTTAAAATTCTTTAAAAACATTTATTAAGTAAGAAATAATTATATTTCTTTAGAAATATTAAAACCTAAAAATCTAATTACCAAAGTTCTAAACCATAACTAAGATTTATAATAAAACTTAAGAATAAGTCATTAACTTTATAATATTCTTTTGAAACCTTAAATAAAAATTCAAAACCTTAACCTTTAAGATAACTTTATACATATTCACTGATATTAGGAGGGAAGGATCTTAATATCGAATAATAATCAACATGACTTTAAATCTAACACATTAATAATATCATCCAAATTATACTTTCATTTAATAGTTGCATATTATTTTCATAATAGCAAAACAAATTTAATCTAATCATTCACTTATAAAGTGAATAATTTCACACCTTAGTCATACTTATCATAAATCCAAAACTGGGGAATAATTAAAACCAATTCCACCTTAAGTTTATTTACCCTTTTAAAGTTAACTTTATTCTCAAAAGCTTATAAACATCATGTCTAATAAACTACTTATGTTTTTATAGTTAACTTTGGTCTATTTAAATTAAGACATAAAGCATCTCAAGTACATACTAATCAATCAAACACCAAAATAAATTGATCACGTTCTATTAACAATGAAGATTGTTTAAACCTTTGAAAAGAAATCTTTTCTTCAAATGTTATTCTTTTTGCCACTTCAAACAATAATCTTATAATAAGTTCTTCCATTCTTAACAACTCAAACCCAAGGATGTTTATCAATAGTCACCAAATGACAATTAACCATAAATCACATTATTTTATACTTTACTTGTATATTTTGAATTGTTAACACTTAAGCTACTTCATAAAGGTCATTACTTATGAAGTAAAATTTTAAGATAAACCAACTCTTAAAAGAATTACCTAAACTCACTTCACTAAGAGTATTGGGGATTCACTTTGGGAGTTTTACAAAATGCATAGCATTACTTATGCATAACTGCATATTGCTTCTTTAAACATTAGTCCTTATCGGATCAATGATGCTGATTTCAGATATTGGGTCTTATATCGTCTCGAAGACCGCGAGTGCATAATCTTGCAATCACAAAGGACAAGTTCATCACTTGCTCATGTCCTTTGAAGAGTCTTTATCAAAGTATTTGCAAACCGTGTGCTATCATCTATATTCCAGAGAAGGAAAATATTATTTTCTCAAATAAATAAATCTTAGGTATCATCCTAAGTGATGATATAATGGAGCAATAGAACTTAGGTTTCTATTTGCAACAATGATGATCAATTAGGGACTTAATAACCCATGACATCTGTGATTCTAGCGTCGTATATTTATGCGTTAACCATGAGATTTGAAATGGGACAGAGAAGTCAGCTGTATATTCTTCCTCTCGCATGTAGCCGGATGTGCAGGTCGTGGCTGTTATCACTCGTAGCGTGCATATTAATTGGTAATTCATAGAGGATATGCAGCATATGGGTGGGAACCCTCATCGTCCCACGATAGTTCTGGCATCTAACGGTCTGTACAAACCATTGACGTAACTCAATGGGTGGGCATGGTGTACACCAAGGAGGCATGCGAGGTCGCGAAGGGGGTAGTGATTGGCTTGGATCACCTACTGGGCCCCACATCATGGAATTATGGACGGGAAAGTACGCCGGGTTGTGCAACAAGGAGTTGATCTCTCATGGGTAAAGTAACGCACCTCTACAGAGTGTAAGAACTGTAACTTGTTACTCCCTGTTCCGGGAAGGAGCTGCGAACGAGTCGGGAAAGGAACTCCATGAAAGTTCTGGTAAACCCGTGAAGGCTGACGGACATAGCTTTTCGGAATAAAAGCAACCTTTGAAGAAATATTTACAAAAACCTGCATTGCCTACGACCTATGGTCTGTGGCTGTAGATATAGTGCATCAAACGCTCCTTTTCTAGTGAACTTGCTGAGTATGCTCGTACTCAACGTATCTTATTAACCCTTGCTAGATTCTGGAGCCATTAAGACGACGTCTACATCAAGTTATACTTCAGGAATCATCATCAAAACCTAAATCTCTTCAATGAAGTCAAGAAAGTCAGCATATACATCAACTCAAGTGAAGACGAAGTTGCTGATTAGATAGGAATATAATCTCTAGCCATATAACCTACTCCTGTAGAGTATTGCAATAGCAGCAATGCAAGCCTCAATAGTTTAGATACTAGTCTATTAGTATATTAGATTTGAGTTGATTATTTGTGATTCTTCTTTGTAAGAAGTTTCTTTCTCTCTCTTTAACCTAGAGTGTTCTCTGGATATTTTGTAAAGAGTTAAGTTGTAACCTATAGTCATGTCTTGGACCTGTTGTGTTTCTGTTGTACCACTCTGAGGGATGTAATACTAGTGAACAGTGTTTCATTGGTGTTATGTCAACGACTATAGTGTACTATATCATGCAGTGGTATGCTGGGTCACCGCAGCTGGTATCAGAGCATATGCTTTGACCTTATGATTAAAAACCCTTTTAGGTAGATCTGTTGGGTGGATAGTGACTATAGGAGCCATCTTATCTAAACCAAACATTGTTATGACTTGTGATGAGTATCCACTTGAGGATAACCTTGTCACGCTTAAGTTAGATGCTTTGGTCATCCCTCTTAAAAGTCGTTATCCATATTTTGTTGGTATAGTGCTAGTCCCAAGGTGGTAGAACACCATTAATATGTCTTAAGTAAGCTAAAACAGTACTGTAGGCTATGACTAAGTTTAGGACCTCAATTGAAGTAGTCTTAATGGTGTAGCCTAACCCTAGAATTCATGTAAGACAGTGGAATCTTATGGTTAGTTGATAACCAAAGATAACATGATGAATATCATTAGGATAAATGTTGATGTTATGAGTAGTAATCATGTGGGATTCACCTGAGAATTCTACGTGATGAAGTGAAATTATGTTAAGAACCAATGATAGTGTAGTGAGAAACTAAGTCATCATGGTTAGATTAGCTCTTGAATCATGATAAAGTGGTAAAACATAACAAGATCATGGTGAGATTAGATCTGAACCATGATATAAGCGTAAATATGACAAGTAACTAGTAAAGTATCCTGAAGTAAAAGTAAGAAAATAACATTGTAGAACTAGGATAGAAGTCATAGATGCTAGAAATTTCCAATGATATTTGGTTTAAGTTAGCAAATAGAATCTGATTAGTCATTTGGAGTGATCATGTGAGGTTAGTTTATTAAAATAAAGTAAGGTTGGTTATACTAGCCATTCCAAAAGTAAGACTAAAGGTTAGTCAAAACCAAATTGAGACCACTTTGTTTAAGATTATCCTATTGTAATTGGGCAATTTGGGTAAATGTCGAGACAAAGAATAGTTAAACCATTTAAGTGCTAAGTATCACGAGGTAAACCTTTATGAGGAGGTGTCATATACTACACAACTAAGCCTGAATTCTAGAGATATTGTACTCAACTATTATATTCCGGGCTTAGAATATTGTGTGTTATATGTACCACATTTGAATTTGTTGGTTTTTCTTGGATCTTCTTGATTGACTAGATCTGTACATGAAGTTTGACTTGGTGTGCAAATGCATGTTGCAACATCGAGTTATTACTTGATGTTATAGATCTAGATAGGAATGGGAATTCGTGCAAGGGAGTGACGAGTTCCAAAGATCAAGATGAAGACTTACATGAAGAGTAAAGCCAAGTATAGGAAGGATCAAAACAATTTGAAGGATGGATCAAGTTCAGATCATTACTAGCCAGCAATAAGAAGGAAGTCTAGTGTAGAGAATACTTGGAGCAATAAGAAGTAATAAACTTAAAGTTCACCCAAAATAGGTGATGTTGCTAAGAAGTTAATGAGGTAGTAGTATCTAGTTCATGGAAGCATCATGAATTAGTACAAATAAGAAGCTTTGGAACCAAAATTGTATTCAAGCTATGAAAATTCAGAGAGAATGCCAGAAGTATGTCGGGAGCCGTAGGGTAATTCATACACCCTAGGATGTTCGGCAGCTGGTATTTGTTCGCAGCTGGTATTTGGTTGACTTAGTTAACCAGATCATCTTAAGTGTTCCATAAAGAGCATAAAACTTGGCCTAAGATAAGTAAGACCTAAAGGAGTAGAAAATTTAAGGCGACCGTCTTTTGAGACGCTTCGCAAAGTCAGGCCTATCAAAGCGAAAATGTCCAAATAGTAAGTAAGACAAATAATATGGAAGATTTAATACGGAAATCCACAATTGTGTGGGTATACCGTATGCTCTTTCATAAAACCTTAAAAAGGTATAGTATAAGCTGAACAGAGACCAACATTCTAATTATGAAGCCAATGGTTAATATATAGACAATTTAAAGACCATTAGTAAACCCTTAGAGGGAGACTAAATAGTAAACAAAAATACTGTTATCTGAACTCCATAGTAAAGGTTGGATAAATACTAACCTATGACAACATTAAGTCTTATTTTTATAAGGTTAAAAGAAGTCATCATTAATAAAGTACTTTTGGAAGTATGCCTAGATGAAAGACCAAAGTCTACTTCCAGATAGAGTACTCAAACCTTAAGGCAATTAATAAATGGAAGTGGAAGAAGTACTTAAGGTGATAACAAAAGATTGTCTAAAAGCTTGATAAGGTAATTTTTTTTGGAAGTGGTAGAATAGATTAATCCTAATAGACTAATTCGAGAGGAAACAACTCTTAAGTGATCCTTAAGAGGTAATAAGCACATCCAATTAAACATGTATAAAGGAAACAACAAGAATATCCAATGGGTATGGACTAAATGAGTTCAAAACCAATCTTAGGAAGGAATACCAGTGCAAACCATACCATGACAAACCAAAAATTAGTCTTTTAACCATAACTATTGTCTAATAGAGCTTAAACCCCTGTTTTAGTGAGACTCTAGACCTTACATAGTATAGTAAGGAAGTTCAATGATCAAGTAAAGGAGTTGAAATAGAATACCTAATCAGGGAAATCAACTAAAGAAATACCCCAATTTAAGGAGTTCATGATAAGGAAATATCCCTAAGGGAGTAAAGTAAAAGGAACTTTGGAGTATTGGAGACAACAAGTTAAAGATTGTTGAGTTCGATGAGAGTTCAGGAAAAATATCCGAATATGGGATACTACAATTATTCCCATTTGAGGTTACCGTGGAGTTGAGAAATGTCGTAACCAATACAAGCCAATTCCTTCTTTCGAAACACTAGAGTATACGAACTTCGGGGACGAAGTTTATTTTAAGGGGGGGGGTCTGTAACATCCCAGGATTAGCACCTCGAAATAGATAGAACACATGTTTGTACATTGCATTCATGCATAAGAAAATCTGGTAAATTTTTGCACAAAACTAAAGAAATTGTAGAGGGATCGAGATCTCTCTTGTTCTGGTGCAAACACCAAGACAAGTGCAATGGATTTCGACATGACTTCTACTTTACTTCTGTGTTTGAGGGGAAAGCAAATTTGAATTTGAATATTCTAAAGATATATTTGAATTATAAAAGAATAGGTAAATGGAATAATAAATGAATTCCAAGAATACAGAAATAATGGAATTCTTATTTATAAATAAAATATAAATACCTACTAGTTCTAAGTTACATTAAGAAAGAATACGTTTACTGTGTTATCATCATTTACATAATCTTAAAAGAATAAGAAACAAATACTACTTATAATTATTACCCATAAGAATATTTTACAACATTTATTGAATACTAATATGACTAAAGAATAAAACTTTACCTTAACAAAAAGAATACCTTCATACAAAAATAACATTACTCAATATTACGATATCTTTACACTTTTGAATAAAATGAAATTATTACAATAGTAATCCTTATATAAAAATACATAGTATTGTTGTTCTTTTACAATAAAATAATGAAAGCAAATTATAGGAGACAAATAAATTGAAAAAGGAATTTCATAAGTGAAATAATATTTATTACAAGAAAATATATATACAATGTCCTTTAAAAATGATTAAGTAAATTACAAAAGAAGTAAGTAAAATCTAAAACTAAATTAATCTTCACTTTCCCCATCTTCTAAATCTTTCCTTTATATCTCTGATCTTACACCTGCAATTAAAGAAATAAAAAATAAAAAGAATAACAAAAAGAAAAATAACAAATGGATTAGTGGTTAAACCTTTGCTCTCAGTCTGACAGTGAAATGCACTGTTTGGACACATCATTGAGCTTTTAATTGAAGGGGCAAGTTTTACTGTATGGACCCATAGTCCAAGGTAGAACTACTCACTCATCATACCAGAGAGAAGGCCTCCGGGATGATCTCCCCTCTGGCAGGGTGCCGAGAAGAACTTCAGATCCCCCCGATCTAGGGACGATGGTGGCGGCGGATACAAACAGTTTCGTGGATATTTGATCGGGTGCTTATGGTTTCTGCATCAGGGGCTTCTTATAGGCGAAGGGGGAGGCTGAGGCGGTGGCCAGGGGCCCCACACCCTGCCTAGGCGCGGGGGCGGGCCCACCCGTGCCTAGGGGGTGTGGCTGCCCTGGCACGCCTCTTTGTTTCCCCTCTGGACTTCTTGTTCCCCACGGAAAGTTATTGAATCTGGCTTTTGTCCCGTTCAATTCCGAGAATATTTCCTTACTAGCTTTTCTGAAACAAAAAATAGCAGAAAATAGGCAACTGGCACTGTGGCAACTTGTTAATAGGTTAGTACCAGAAAACATGCAGAAAGCACCTCAAAGTGTAGACAAAGCAAAGCAAAGTAGATACTAAACAAGCATGGAACATCAAAAATTATAGATATGTTTCTGACGTATCAAACGTTCCCCGTGACAGCATGGTTATGCTAATTCCAATGTATAGGTGCAAGCATATACAACTTCGATGACACAATGGTTCAAGTCTATTAGGGGCAAGAAAATAAGGTGTGCCATCAAGTTCGTGAGAGTTTTACTAACTAGTTTTCACATAACAAAATACTTTTTAATTCGAAAGATAGATGAAGCTTGAGAATTTGCTTGGAATAGCAATAATGCTAATAGGTAGATATGGTGGACACAAATGGCATAGGTTTTGTTCAAAGGGATTGGAAACATGAGAAGTATGCCTTCTCAAAACAGGTTTTTGGCTAGCAAGGCTGGGTAGCAAGCAAGAGAGTTGAAAGAAACAAGCAAACATACAAGTAATAAAGCCAAACATGCAATCTTCCTTGAAGACACAAACGATATTAAATAAAGAATACTAAGCTTATGAGCCAACAAGAAAGAAATTAAATGATACAAAATACATGTACGCTTTTTCTCTTTTCCTTTCAAACCTCAAAAAGTGTTGCTACTAACCAGTGCTCGGTTTGCCAAAACCCATTTAGATTTACTTGATGCTCCCAAAGTGATGCCAATACTGATCAACAAGATCCATCATATAATAGAGATTGCAAACTAAAATAAGAAGTGCAAAAAGTAAAAGATGAAACTTCTCATTAATATTCAATAAAGTCACTCAGACCAAGGGATACATAGATAATCAACTAAAGGAGAGATACTTCCACATGCAAACCAAACTATAAGATAACTTCTCCACCATAGATATGAATACACTAAAAAGGTAAAAGATAAAAGATAAAAGATAATGATGGTGATACCGCGACACTCCCCCAAGATTGGAACAAGCCAAGGGGATGCCAAACCTGATGATGAATTAATCCTTTGGTGGTGGTGGTGTTCTCTTGATAAGATCTTCAATAAGTTTCTTCAAATCCTCAAACTTGAAGGTAAGAGTACAAATCAGCTCCGAGTTTTGCTCAATGCGGTTCATGATCATGTTGGACCGAGAATCCCAGTCCTTGTTATTCTTTCCCTATGCTTCCTCCTTAGTGTGGTCCTTCCCTGCATGGTTAGAACGAGTGGTACGAGGAGGAAGTGTCCGTGGAGAGAGGATATGACGCGGAGTTCTCCCTCCTGTAGACATCCGTGATGTCCTCCTAAGCTTGGAAGGTTTTTCCACCACTCCAATGCTTGCGACGGTAGCGCGGGTGTCCGGATGCTTGTCCTCTTCCATATCTTCTTCATCCCAAACCAAAATCTCCTCCTCCTTGGGGTTTTGAGGATCATCTTCCTTGGTCTTCTTGCCTTTGTCGTTGGCGGAGACCATGGTGCTCTAAACTTGAGAATATTTCCCGACAGTAACAGATCGAAACGAAAACACGACGAGAACATGATGCACGAACCTCAGGGGATCTGGGGGGTTATATATTACGAAGTTTTAATGCATAAGGAAGGTACTGGTATGAACACGAGGCGGAGACGGAGCTCGGGGGGCTCACACCCCCCTCAGGCGCAGCTAGCTAGGGTCCGCGCCTGGGGTGGGTGTGGCCATCCCGGTCTCCGTTTCCTCCTCTGTTCCGTCTCGTAATCTTCCATATGTATTAAAAACATCAAAAATATAAAAAGATAAGGATTTCACGAACCTTCTGTTTTCACCACTTTTACCTATTCAAAGATGAACTCTACAGACTCCTTTCCTCCTTCTCCTGTGTCATGGTGGTGTCACGGCATATGCCATGGGTAGGATAAAGTTGGGGCCGATGGACACTGGAGGAATCCGAGGAGGGATGAAGTGAAGACCGCATACGAAGAACAAGGAAGAACCCCAGAGATCATCGATGTATGATGAACTCCTTCTCTTATTGCTTCTGTATATTGGTTACAAGTGCTCCTTGAGCTGTTTCCCTAGTTGCTACTTGGAGCTTGAGGAAGAATAAGAAGTGTTCATACGTGAACTGAGAGGAGAGGAGCCCTCTGGGGCCTCCCTGGGAACGACCCCCCTGGTGGTCCTTATAAAGGGGAGCCCAGGGGACAAGGTATGCCCCACAAGTACTGCCTATGAGCTGGATAATGGGTCCTTGCTAGGTCATCTGGTCCTTTGGCTTGTCCTTTAGTGATTCATCAGTCTTATCCCTTCAGCATATCCCTTAGCATCTTTTGAGATGCCCAGCATATTCCTTAGCATCTTCTGAGATGCCCAGCATATTCCTTAGCATCTCAGACCAACTGTGCCAGTTTGAGCCAGGGGCGTCCCAAGACTGGCATCTGACGTAAGAGCTTGACCTGGCGAGTGGTATGTCGGAGGTTGAGTGGGTATCTGGAGATGAATATGAGGTCACGTGGGGTGAATTAACTCGGCCCAAGTGCTCTGGACAAATAGAAGATTCAGTCTGGATTGCTCCTGTTGACCAATCCGAGTCAAGGATCCGAGTAAAGTATCCGAGTTAAGGATCCGAGTCAAGGATCTGAGTCACGGATCTGAGTCACGGATCCTAGTAAAGGATCCGAGTCAAGGATCCAAGTCACGGATCCGAGTCAAGGGTAGCCCAACCCAGTTTTCCCTAAGCCGACCCAATTGGCCTTTTTCCTCCTTTCCTTTTATCCTATTCTTTTTGTACCTATCATCCTCTTACGTATATGTATTTTATCTTCACATACTCTATTGAATTACGTATGGATTTGTTGAATCACTTGATACCTCAACTCTGGGGTACCCGGGGTCATATCCCCGACATTAGTCCCCGATGCTATGTGGGACTCATAGAGTCGCACGTAGGCTTCATATTATAATATCCCCAGAGTGGTGTGATCCAAATCCGAGTCATATGACTCATAATCCAAGTGTTGTGACCCAAATCCGAGCCATTTGACTTTCAAGCTGAGTCATGTGACCCAAATCTGAGTATTGTGATCAAATCCACTCATAATCCGACATATAGCCTTTACTAGGCTAATTTGACTCATGGCCACCATGGGCACTTGTCATAACTTGACATATAGCCTTTATTGGGAAACTATAACATATAGCCTTGACCGGCATTTGTCATATAGCCTTCGTTGGGCAATTTTGAGATACAATTTAAACATATACGATCCAAAATCTAACATATATGCCACAAATCCGAGTTAGATGATCATATCCGTGTTATATGACTCAAATCTGACTTACATGATACAAATCCGAGTCATATGAATTTGACTCTTTCTGTCTGTCATATTCTGACATACATATCGTAATCCGAGTCATATGACTCAAATCCGAGACATATGAATTTGACTCTTTCCTTCTGTCATATTTTGTCATACATGTCCTAATCCGAGTCATATGACTCAAATCCGAGTCATATGAATTTGACTCTTTTGATATGTCATATTTTGACATACATGTCCAAATTCGAGTCGTATGACTCAGACTCCAGGTTAAGTGACACAAAATTTGATATAACGCCTTTATTAGGCAAATTTACATACAACCTTCATGGGCATTCATCATATAACCTCTTTGGGTAAATGACATATAGCCTTCATGTGCATTTTTCATATAACCCTTTTTGGGTGAGTTTTGACGTCTGGCCTTCTTGGGCACTCGTCATTTAACCTCTTTGGGTAAGTTTTGACATATAGCCTTCATGGGCATTTGACATATAACCTCTTTAGGTAAATTTTGACATCTAGTCTTCATGGGCACTTGTCATATAACCCTTTGGGTAAGTTTTCACATCTGGTCTTCATGGGCACTTGTCATATAACCCTTTTGGGTAAGTTTTGAAATCTGGCCTTCATGGGCACTGGTCATATAACCCTTTTGGGTAAGTTTTGACATCTGGCCTTCATGGGCACTTGTCATATAACCATTTTGGGTAAGTTTTGACATCTGGCCTTCTTGGGCACTGGTCATATAACCCTTTTGGGTAAGTTTTGACATCTGGCCTGACACTTGTCATATAACCATTTTGGGTAAGTTTTGACATCTGGCCTTCTTGGGCACTAGTCATATAACCCTTTTGGGTCAGTTTTGACATCTGGACTTCTTGGGCACTGGTCATATAACCCTTTTGGGTAAGTTTTGACATCTGGCCTTCTTGGACACTGGTCATATAACCCTTTTGGTTAAGTTTTGACATCTGGCCTTGTTGGGCACTGGTCATACAACCCTTTTGGGTAAGTTTTGACATCTCGCCTTCATGGGCACTTAGTCATATAACCCTTTTCTGGGTGAGTTTTCATGTGTTTGAATCTAGCCATCCTGTCATAATTCTGACATATAAGTCCTAATCTGAGTCATCCATCTGAGTTATCTTTCTGAGTTACATGACTTAAATCTGACATATGTCTCAAATACGAGTTATATGATACTCATCCGAGTTATAATTTTGAGCTTTAGTATGACTTGGTGATATGCTGGCAAACTGCCATAAGCCTAGTTCCGAGATATAATTTGAGTTTATGATATGCTGGAAAACTGCCATAAGTAAAGATTCGAGATATGGATCCGACATATAAATCCGAGTCATAATTTGACTCTATGATATGCTGGAAAACTGCCTTGAATAGAGTTACAAGATATAAATCCGAGTCATCATTCGACTCTATGATATGCTGGCAAACTGCCATGAATAGAGATCCGAGATATAGATCCGAGATATAAATCCGAGTCATCATTTGGCTCTATGATATGCTGGCAAGCTGCTATGAATATAAATCCGAGTCATCATTTGGTTCTATGATATGCTGGCAAACTTCCATGAATATAAATCCGAGTCATCATTTGACTATGATATGCTGGCAAACTGCCATGAACAGAAATCCGAGATATAAATCCGAGATATAAAATGACCTGGCAAACTGATACCAATTGCAATCTGAGTCATAAGATGACCTGGCAAACTAATATAAACGGTAATCCGAGATATATTTTAACCTGGCAAACTGAGGTAAACAGTAATCCGAGATATAAGTTAACGCCGCCTCTGCCGTGCAGAGCACCGCCCGTTCCAGACCAAACCACACCACCCCATGCCTCGCGACCATGTCGTTGAGCATCGCCAGGAGACACAGCACCGTCCCCTACCCTTGCCCATGCCATTAGCTGCCTGTAACGTCGCCCCTGACGAGCTCACCTTGCGCCCCGACGGTCCCCTCGCTCGACTATAAATAGAGGCCACCCCCGCACGATTTCTTCACACCATCTCACTCCCCTCTCCCCACTGACCGTGCCACACCATTCTCAGAGCAAGGCGAGCACCACCTCGCCGGAATTTCACTGGAGCCTGCCGCTGCCGGAGAAGAAAGGAGCCAGCGATTGGAGCCGCCCCAGGAGAAGCCACCGGTACCAGGAGGTTCGCCGTCGTCGACTTCATCGTTCGCCCGCCTCGCCGACCCTCGCCAGTACCCCGGTGAGCCCCCAGCACCCCTCACTGGCCGCGCTAGGTTTCATTCTCGCCGGAGCTGTCTCGCTCGACGATGACCCTCAGCCGTTGGATTAGAACTAGATCGAACGAACCACGTTGCCCCATACCGCTTCACCCAGCCCCGTGTCACTGACGAGTGGGGACACCCACTTAAGCAGCCCGCGGGAGCACTGCGCTTAGCAGGCCGGCCCGTTAGAATTTCCCGCGCAGCCCAGCAATTCAAATTAAACCTTTTCTTTTTAATTTCAAACACACTTCTGCACCCAACTTCAAAAATCAACCCAGATCGATTCAGTGCACCAAATTAGATGAAACCAAATTTGTTGGAAAGGTCTATGAATGCTTAATCCAAGCCCATTGGATTCAAGTCATTTGGATCTGTAGATCAACCATAGCAAAAATAACAAGGCAGAAGCTTTTTGCATTCAAACATTTTTCAAATTTAAACCATAAAAGCTTTTGAGTTGATTCCAACTCTCAAAAATCACATTCAACCATACCTTTCAGAATATATAAAAATCTATATAGGTTACTTGCAGAAATATTGTTAAAGCAATAAAAGAATGCTTCATAAGCATTTCTAGCCACTTTAATTAATTAAAATAAAAGGGTAAAACCTTATTAAATTGTGACACCACTTTAAATCACATTCCCATGGACTACAATATGTGGTGATGACATGTGTCAACATGATCCCATGTTTAGTTTGGAGAATATTAAATCTTAAGTAGTTTTTCAATGAGTAGAAATTACTTTTCTAAAATAAAAAGGTTTTAAACCAAGCTTAACCTTGTAATGTTAGAGATGATACTAGATCATCTATAGGACCCTGGTGTGTGATGATTGCAAGTAGTTAAGTATTGTTTGGTGATTGTGTACCTCGTATTTATTCGTAGACGCTAGTACCGACCAAGGATACGAGGAGGAAGGAGGATACTATGAAGAGGAAGCCGAGGAGAACTTCAACCACTGCTCTGCACAAGGCAAGCTAACACTTGCAAGATACTATACCTAAGCAAGCTTATATTGACATTGATTGCAAGCCTTACTAATCAAGTTGACCTATGCAAGCTAACACTTGCAAGATACCCTATTGTTGCCACAAACCCATGCTTGTGATATGATTACTATATGCCTTAAGCGTATGTGACCATACCCACTTGCTAAACCAATCCTAGTTTTATGGCAAGATTCTTACTTTATTTTCTTTATCAAAGCTTACTTGGAGTCTACCTAAGAGTTTGGTAGATACTAGACAGGTTGTGATGAAGGTTGCATAAAGAGCATAAAATTTGGCCTAAGCTAGAAACCTTGATATCAGCCTAAGATATAAGGTTGGACTTAGTTGAACTCCACTAGTTACCACCCCTCATTAGTACTACCCCCGCTTGTAGATGCTAGTGCTAAGCATAAAACTTGATCAACTTTAGATGGGAATACTTGGTGGAAAAATGGTTATGAAAACCTTGGAATGATGGATCATTCTATTGAAATGTTTTGGACATGTGTTTCCGAACACTTGATGATTTTGGTGATGAAAATGATGAGGCATGAGCCTTAGTCCTTTATAAAACTGATGGTTGTCTGGATGCGATACCATTCCAATTTTATCGTACAACCACAATACCCGAATATTGGGTAGGGCTTGACTGGAAACTTATATACCTTAGTATTAGTTCCCTCACGGCCAAGGTCTGAGCTGAGGCTACCTTGTGAAGATTGTCCACCTGTCCAGTACCCAAGATGACAGTGGTCATGGTTGGGAGGCCAAACTCACAGGAGAGGTGCTTATACTAGGGAGTGTAATTGAAAGGTTAGGATTGATTATCCGCATACTGAGTATGGTGAATTCAGGATTTATTCCTGACGGATGTGTCGAATGTTGTGGTGAAAGTGTACAATCTCTGCAGAGTGTCAAACTATTCGAATAGCCGCGTCCGCAGTTATGGACAGTTGGAGTGGCCATACTGTTCCCCCGTCAGACTTTTCAAAATGACTTGTGAAGTGACTTGAGACTTTGACTTGACCACAACAGAGTTGTGACCTGGATTACAAGATCCCATTTAGGAGTTATAAAATTGTGACTAGCTTTGAAACTTAGTAGTTATAAACCTGGCTTTTGCAAAACAACCCTAGAGCCTAGTGTCCTATTATCCAAAAAACCCCTTTACTTGTTAGTATTAGTTTGCGAGTACTTAAAGAGTACTCATGGCTTTGTCCCTGGCTATTCCCATGGCCAGACTATGAAGAGGAGTACCTGGAGGATGGACCCCAGGAAGGTTACGACAAATAGGATCATCTCCCATCGTCAGCATTGCCTGTGACCCCGAAGATGGAGCCTCGCCTACGCTACCGTTATTATTACATATTCCGCTGCTTGATGTTGTATTAAGGACTGGATCATGAGATCCCTATTTGTGTAAGAACTTATGTATCGTTGTAATGGATGAAGTATTATGGTATCCAATTCTGTTATGTCTCGCAAAAATGGTAATCCTGGGATTGCGATGTATGGCATAACAGGCATCTAGGATTGAAAAATCCGGGTGTTGACAAGTTGGTATCAGAGCCATCCTGACCATAGGATACCCTAGTTAGATTGGACGCTGAACCCAAAAACTTAGTTTCAAAACCCAAGAACAAAAATATTTACGAAAACTTATTCTAATTCTTACCTCTTTAATTCTTTAATAAAACTTCATGTTCCTCAAAAACTCTTGCAAAATATATAAAATTTTGACACACTTGATCACTTTGCTAATCTACTCATCCTCTATTTTTATAGATGGACGTGAAGTACAGCAAGTTTTACCAACTCGGGAATGGAGGAGACCTTATCTTTGAGAGGGATCTGGATCATCTTTCGGAACTTCTGGAGCGTCCGCACCCCGAGTTCTTCGGAGCTCAGCTCAATGATCAAGGGGGAGAATATCTGCAGTGGCTAATTGTTGCAAGTCTCCGAGGAAAGATTGAACCTCCCACTGCGGAGGGAATTCAGTTTACCTTGAGGGAAAACAACTGGCTCGATGGACTTGCCAGAGCAATGCAGGAAGCTCTTTCCCGTCTGTGTGGGCAGAGCATCAATCAGATCAAGGGTACTCGCTTTGAGTTTTGCCCAAGACGTGATGCAAATGGTCAACCACTGGAAGCCCCATACCACCCCGAGCTGAAGACTCAATTGGACCACCTTAGCTTCATGATGTATGATCGTCAACAGGAACTGGACAACTGCCGTGACTATTGCAACCACAAGTCTTCCATCATCAAGACGAAGGATCAGACCATCGCCATGCTAGCAAAGGATCGCAAGTCTCGCCGCCGTCAGCTCGACAAGAAGGAGCGCATTATTGCCCGTCTTCGCCATCGTATCTCATCTCTGGAAGAGACCATCCATGAGAGAGACATGCAGTTAGAGGAAAGGGAGAATGCCGGAGAAGATCTTCGTGGAGACCCTTACTCCTATCTCAGCGATGACGATGATTTTCTGGAGGATCAGGCCATGGACTTCTTCACCGATGAGGATGATTTCGCCTTCATCGATGATGCGGAAGATGATGAAGCCACAGACTCCGAGCAGTAGTAGCACTGAACACTAGCGTAGTGAGTAGTAGTCGGTCCCACTGTATCGTAGTTCCCAGAATGGTTCTTAAAACCATCTGTTTTGCTTTGTTGTGGTGTGTGTTGTACTGTGTGCTATGAGTGAATGAATGAAAAAGCAAGTTGCTAGAAAACTTGAGTCAAACTCTAAAAACTTTTCAAAGACCCAAAACCTTAGAAATTTCCCTCTTTTCTCATGATCTATATCAATCTTCAGATGCCACGTGGAGGAAGTGGTTCAGCCCCGGACCCGATGTTGCAGATCCTGCAAATGTTGACTTCTGACCGCGAAGCTGAAAGAGCGGAACGTCAAGCCAACCTAGCCACTCTGCAACAGATAGCCCAGCTAGCCCACAATAACCAAGGCCATGGAAATCAGGACAACCACGGATCTAAGCTCAAGAATTTCCAGAATACCAACCAACCCGTTTTCACCAAGTCGGAAGAACCCCTAGACGCCGATGATTGGCTGCAAACCATGGAGAATAACTTAGAAGTAACCGGAGTAGAAGCCAACGAGAAAGTCTTGTTCGCCACTCATTATCTAGCCGGAGATGCCAGGGCATGGTGGAACAGTGTTCGTGCAATGACCGGAGGCCAAATGATGACCTGGGAGGAATTCAAGGTCAAGTTTAGCAGAACCCATGTGCCGCCAGGTTTGATCAAGAGAATGAGAGACGAGTTCAGAGAATTGAAACAAGGAAGGATGACTGTAGTGGAATACCGTGACAAATTTTTGTCATTAGCTAGGTATGCCCCGGACGAGATAGACACCGAAGCCAAGAAGAAAGAAAGATTCCTGAATGGTCTGCATGACGAGATGCAGACAGTGTTAGTCAATATCCCCTTTGCTGATATTGAAGCCCTTGTCGACTCTGCTATCCAGATGGAAGGAAAGATCAACCAGGCCAATGAAAACCGCAAGCGTCGCATGATGCATCAACCAGGAACCCATCAGACCCCAAAGTATCGCCCCAACCCATCTCCAGGATTTGCCCCAAGAACCAACAGACCCCCTATGACCCGTCCGACCTATCCCAACCGTGGAAATCACAACCACCCCGGCAATTCTAGCAATTTCACCCGTGCCCCACCCAAGTTAAACACCAACAATGCTATCACCAACCCCAATACTGCCCCGAGGACTGGAAGCAATGTTGTGCCTGTCGCAGCCAAGGACAAGTCACAAGTGACATGTTATGACTCTGGAAATAAAGGCCACTATTCCAACGAGTGCCCCAACAAGAAGAATGCTACAGCCCCTAATACCAATGTCCCAGCTCAGCAGCAGCGTCGTGTCCAGCCAGGGAGAAGATTTGCCCCAGGGAATTCACTCAACCGCAATGGCCGTCTTTTTCTCATGCATGCTGAAGAAGCTCAGGAAGCGCCAGACGTCGTGCTGGGTATGTTTTCTGTTAATTCAGTACTTGCAAGAGTGTTGTTTGATTCTGGTGCATCGCATTCATTTGTCACCGAAGAATTTGCCTGCACTAGTAAAATTCAACCAACCAAACTGAAGCATGTGATGATTGTACAAATTCCCGGATCGACCACCAAGGCTAGGCAAATTTGCAAAGCCGTCCCTATCCGAATCCATGGCATAGATTTTTATGCTAACCTAATAGTACTCGGAACTAAAGGTTTGGAAGTAGTACTAGGAATGGATTGGATGTCCAAACATAAAGGAATGATTGACTGCGCCAAGAAAGCCATTACCATGACCAGTACCGCCGGAATATCAGTCGAGCATATATCTGAAACCTTACCTCGCCAATTCAAGTGTAACAAGAGTCTAGCCCAACCTACCATTGACCAAGTTCGGATAGTCTGTGAATACCCCGATGTATTTCCAAATGTTTTGCCCGGTATGCTCCCAGATAGGGATATCGAGTTTATCATCGAACTAATCCCCGGAACAGGACCAATAGCCCAGAGACCCTATAGTATGAACCCGTCAGAACTATAAGAACTGAAGAAGCAGTTGGATTCCATGTTAGAAATCGGATTGATTCAACCAAGTGCGTCCCCATGGAGGTCACCTGTCTTGTTTGTGGACAAGAAGGATGGAGGTAACCGTTTATGTACGGATTATCGAAAGTTGAATGATGTCACCATCAAGAACAAGTACCCCTTGCCCAAGATAGAGGATTTGTTTGATCAGTTGACCGGTGCCCAGGTGTTTTCTAAGATTGATCTTAGAACTGGCTATCATCAACTCAAAATCCGTGCAGAGGATATTCCAAAGACTGCCTTTACCACCAGATATGGATTGTATGAGTATACAGTCATGTCTTTTGGATTAACCAATGCCCCCGCTTATTTCATGAACCTCATGAATAAGATTTTTATGGACTTCCTGGATAAGTTTGTCGTTGTTTTCATCGATGACATTCTGATTTATTCCAAATCGGAAGAAGAACATGAGCTACACCTAAGGACCATTCTTGGAACCCTTAGAGAGCATCAGCTGTATGCAAAATTTAGCAAATGTGAATTCTGGTTACAGGAAGTAGGATTCCTCGGTCATATTGTATCAGCCGGAGGAATTGCCGTTGACCCTGCCAAAGTGAAAGATGTGGAAGATTGGCAAGCCCCAACCACTCAAACCCAAGTTCGTGCTTTTCTCGGATTGGCGGGATATTATCGCAAATTTGTAGAAGGATTCTCTAGTATCGCCCGACCCATGACCCAATTGCTGAAGAAGGACAAGAAGTTTGACTGGACAGACAAGTGTGAAGCGAGTTTTCAAGAACTCAAAAGGAGATTGATTTCAGCCCCAATCTTGATCATGCCGGATATCATGAAGCCCTTCGATGTGTATTGTGACGCATCCAAGATTGGTCTCGGATGTGTGCTAATGCAAGAAGGCAAAGTTATATCCTATCTATCGCGACAATTGAAGCAACATGAACAAAATTACCCAACCCATGACCTCGAACTCGCAGCCGTAGTTCTAGCCCTGAAGACATGGAGACATTACCTTATGGGAAACCGTTGTGAGATTTATTCGGATCACAAGAGCCTAAAGTATATATTCACTCAGAAGGAGCTGAATATGAGGCAGAGAAGATGGATTGAGCTAATCAAGGATTACGACTTGGACATTCACTATCACCCTGGAAAAGACAACGTAGTAGCCGATGCCCTTAGCAGATTGCCGTGCCGCTTGAACTCCATGATTTTGAAGGAGCAACCAAGTTTGCACAAAGAGATGGAAGATTTTCGAATAGAATTAGTAAGTGAAGGATTTTTGGCTAGCATAGAACTTCAGCCCACTTTGATCAGTCAGATTAAGGAGGCGCAGAAAGGAAATGCTAGTATCGACGGAATTAAACGTCGTATCGGTACAGGCAAAGTACCCGGATTCGCCGAGGACGAAGAAGGAGTTTTGTGGTACAAAGGACGCCTTTGTGTACCAGCAGATTCTGAGTTAAAAGAAGTTATCTTGAAGGAGGCTCACGATACTCTTTATTCTATCCATCCCGGAGGAACTAAGATGTATCAAGATTTGAAAGAGCAATTTTGGTGGCATAAGATGAAAAGAGAAATCGGAAGCTATATCGCCAAGTGTGATATATGTCAGCGAGTCAAGGCCGGACATCAAAGACCCGCTGGATTGTTGCAACCTTTGCAAATTCCGGAATGGAAATGGGATTCTGTAGGAATGGACTTCATCACTGGACTACCTACTTCTAGTAGGGGAAATGACTCTATTTGGGTCATAGTGGACAGATTGTCCAAAGTCGCCCATTTCTTGGCCGTTAAAACTACCTATCAGAGTTCGAAGCTAGCAGAGTTGTACATCGCTAGGATCGTTAGTTTGCACGGAGTCCCCAAGAATATCGTATCGGATCGAGGAACTCAGTTTGCCTCGAGATTCTAGAAGAAGGTCCAAGAAGGTTTAGGAACCCGCCTAGATTTCAGTACCGCGTATCACCCTCAGACCGATGGACAAACGGAGCGAGTAAACCAAATACTCGAAGATATGCTTAGAGCATGTGTGCTAGAATATGGATCCAAGTGGGAAGACTGTCTGCCGTTTGCAGATTTTTCCTACAACAATAGTTACCAAGCCAGTTTGCAAATGGCCCCATTTGAATTCATGCACGGAAGAAAGTGCCGCACCCCTTTGAACTGGTCGGAAGTAGGAGAGAGTCAAATTTTCGGACCCGACATCCTACGAGAAGCAGAAGAGAAGGTTCACAAGATTCGCGAGCACCTCAAGACAGCCCAATCCCGACAAAAGAGTTACGCCGACAAGAGACGTCGAGACCTCGCCTTCAACATTGGAGATTTTGTGTATCTGAAAGTGTCGCCATTGAAGGGAATGCAGTGTTTCCAACTCAAAGGAAAGTTAGCCCCAGATATATCGGACCTTTCAAAATTTTGAACCGTCGAGGAGAAGTATCGTATCAACTGGAGCTACCAGAAGAGATGTCAGCGGTGCACAATGTGTTCCATATCTCGTTACTTCGCAAATGTCTCGAAATCCCCGAGAAGACCGAAGTATTCAAGAATATCGATCATAGGACCATAGAGATCAATGATGACCTGACCTATCCCGAAGTACCCATCCGTATTTTGGAGGAAGCCTTTCGAACTACCAGAACCCGAAGCATCAAGTTTCTCAAGATTCAGTGGAGCAACCACACAGAAGAGGAAGCTACCTGGGAACGCGAAGATCACATCAGGACGGAGTTTCCAGATCTCTTCAAATCCTAGGTAATCTTTTCGTCCTTTTTCAAATCTTGGGACGAGATTTTGTTTAAGGGGGGAAGGTTTGTAACATCCCAAAAATATCAAACTTAGATCATCAAAACACTAATCCTCAAGTTTAGGGTTAACAAAAACTTTTCTAAATCAATTAATGAATGCATGTATATGTGTATGCATGGATTGTGAATTTCTTTAAAAACCAACTTGTTTGTGTGATCCATTGCTTGTAAAATGTTTATTAGGTGAAAATAACATCATCTAAAACATTCCCCACACTTTTCCTAAAGACACATAAGTCAAAACAAATATATTAAGTGAATGGTCATTTTGACCAAATTAACTCACATGCCTACTTTGGCTGTCTCAAACTTTCAAAACCTAACAGAAACTTTTCTGGATCTTTGCACCCCTTGAATGTACTCATAACAAAGTATCAAGGCCCACTTTGTGATCATCCAGAAAATTTCAAATGCATAGTTTAAATGACAACTCAAAATTGAATCTTCTTCATATGAGAAGATCCCACTTTTTCAAAACCCACTCAAACAAGCTCAACTTTCAAAACCCAAGCATCTGCAGACTCACCTGAACCAATCTAGCAAACCCACCAAAAATCATTTCAAAATTCAAAACTTGATTTCTTGCGGCCATTTCATCAAACAGGTTGCAGACACAAATCAAACAAAACCACAAACACTATAGTGTGTAGTGTTTTGAGCCTAACTTGTTCCCTAGTTAGCTCTCACACAATCCAGTAGATCATCTAGAAAGGTTAGACCAACACTAGCACCCCTGTGAGCTTGCCATTGCCATTAATGGTGAACAACCGAGCAACCCCATGTCACCCCAATGTGGACAGCAAGCTAGGAGCAGCAACAAGCCTAGCCAGCATGTCTGGGAGGCAGCCCACCGTCCATCGCCACTGCCTGTCCCAGCCGCGAGCGTTGCCAAGCCCTGGACCACGCACACAAGACACGCCCAGACCATGCCGAGCGTGCGCCAAAGCGCCACCCTCGACCATCACCCACACACCGCGCGCCGCCTCACCGCGCGCACACACGATCACCACCGACCCAGGAGACCGCCAGACATCCCCGTTTGCCGCCCCGCGCCATACAGCCACCGCCCGCCGTCGAAGACGCAGCCTCTGCCGCGCAGAGCACCGCCCGTTCCAGACCAAACCACACCACCCCATGCCTCGTGACCATGTCGTTGAGCATCACCAGGAGACACAGCACCGTCCCCTACCCTTGCCCATGCCATTAGCTGCCTGTAACGTCGCCCCCGACGAGCTCACCTTGCGCCCCGACGGTCCCCTCGCTCGACTATAAATAGAGGCCACCCCCGCACGATTTCTTCACACCATCTCACTCCCCTCTCCCCACTGACCGTGCCACACCATTCTCAGAGCAAGGCGGGCACCACCTCGCCGGAATTTCACTGGAGCCTGCCGCTGCCGGAGAAGAAAGGAGCCAGCGATTGGAGCCGCCCCAGGAGAAGCCACCGGTACCAGGAGGTTCGCCGTCGTCGACTTCATCGTTCGCCCGCCTCGCCGACCCTCGCCAGTACCCCGGTGAGCCCCCAGCACCCCTCACTGGCCGCGCTAGGTTTCATTCTCGCCGGAGCTGTCTCGCGTCGACGATGACCCTCAGCCGTTGGATTAGAACTAGATCGAACGAACCACGTTGCCCCATACCGCTTCGCCCAGCCCCGTGTCACTGACGAGTGGGGACACCCACTTAAGCAGCCCGCGGGAGCACTGCGCTTAGCAGGCCGGCCCGTTAGAATTTCCCGCGCAGCCCAGCAATTCAAATTAAACCTTTTCTTTTAAATTTCAAACACACTTCTGCACCCAACTTCAAAAATCAACCCAGATCGATTCAGTGCACCAAATTATTTTCTTTTATGGCAAGCTTCTTAATTTATTTTCTTTATCAAAGCTTACTTGGAGTCTACCTAAGATTTTGGTAGATACTAGACAGGTTGTGATGAAGGTTGCATAAAGAGCATAAAATTTGGCCTAAGCTAGAAACCTTGATATCAGCCTAAGATATAAGGTTGGACTTAGTTGAACTCCACTAGTTACCACCCCTCATTAGTACTACCCCCACTTGTAGATGCTAGTGCTAAGCATAAAACTTGATCAACTTTAGATGGGAATACTTGGTGGAAAAATGGTTATGAAAACCTTGGAATGATGGATCATTCTATTGAAATGTTTTGGACATGTGTTTCCGAACACTTGATGATTTTGGTGATGAAAATGATGAGGCATGAGCCTTAGTCCTTTATAAAACTGATGGTTGTCTGGATGCGATACCATTCCAATTTTATCGTACAACCACAATACCCGAATATTGGGTAGGGCTTGACTGGAAACTTATATACCTTAGTATTAGTTCCCTCACGACCAAGGTCTGAGCTGAGGCTACCTTGTGAAGATTGTCCACCTGTGCAGTATCCAAGATGACAGTGGTCATGGTTGGGAGGCCAAACTCACAGGAGAGGTGCTTATACTAGGGAGTGTAATTGAAAGGTTAGGATTGATTATCCGCATACTGAGTATGGTGAATTCAGGATTTATTCCTGACGGATGTATCGAATGTTGTGGTGAAAGTGTACAATCTCTGTAGAGTGTCAAACTATTCGAATAGCCGCGTCCGCGGTTATGGACAGTTGAAGTGGCCATACTGTTCCCCCGTCAGACTTTTCAAAATGACTTGTGAAGTTACTTGAGACTTTGACTTGACCACAACAGAGTTGTGACCTGGATTACAAGATCCCATTTAGGAGTTATAAAATTGTGACTAGCTTTGAAACTTAGTAGTTATAAACCTGGCTTTTGCAAAACAACCCTAGAGCCTAGTGTCCTATTATCCAAAAACCCCCTTTACTTGTTAGTATTAGTTTGCGAGTACTTAAAGAGTACTCATGGCTTTGTCCCTGGCTATTCCCATGGCCAGACTATGAAGAGGAGTACCTGGAGGATGGACCCCAAGAAGGTTACGACAACTAGGATCATCTCCCATCGTCAACATTGCCTGTGACCCCGAAGATGGAGCCTCGCCTACGCTACCGTTATTATTACGTATTCCGCTGCTTGATGTTGTATTAAGGACTGGATCACGAGATCCCTATTTGTGTAAGAACTTATGTATCGTTGTAATGGATGAAGTACTATGGTATCCAATTCTGTTATGTCTCACAAAAATGGTAATCCTGGGATTGCGATGTATGGCATAACAGGCATCTAGGATTGAAAAATCCGGGTGTTGACAATGTCTCTATAAGGAGCATGATACTTGTTCCACTTCTTCTTGGGAATTTCTATGTAAGAGCCAAAGGCCTTAAAACAACTGGCAATACTTTGGGAATCAAGACTAAACTCATTGCTAATATCACGGAAGTCGTCAGTTCCCATAAAAGATTTAATGCATTCATAATCATAGTTTATACCTAACTTTCTTACTCTGTCATTCTCCCAAGCTTCAGCGTTCTTTGAATACGGTCCAGTAGATCCCATTTAGCTTCTTCCTTCAGACGTGCGAATGATTCCGCACAAGAAACATCTAGTAAATCTTTATCATGAAGAGAAATCCCAGCATAGAAGTTATTGATAATAATATTGTTAGGGAGTTCATGGATAGGACATTTAAGCATTAGTAACTTCAATCTCCCCCAAGCTTGAGTTGTACTCTATCCATCACGAGGCCAAAAGTTATATATCAGATTTCTATCCTTATGAATCTCACTGGGAGTATAGAATTTAGAATAAAAGAGAGATGCAATTTCCTCCCATTCCATGGATTGTCCACTCTTCAGTAACTTATACTATTCTTCCGCTCTCCCTTTCAAGGATATGGAGAGTAACTTCTTCTTCACCTGTTCAGTTGTGATACCTGCACACTTAAACAATCCGCATAATTCATGGATAAAAAGCAAGTGATCACCAGGGTGGACAATTCCATCCCCTAAATAATAATTATCCATAACACTATCAACAATACTTGTAGGTATCTTAAAAGGATCTATCTCAACAGGTGGTGGTTCATCTACTACCCTAACAGTGGTAGTAGTTTTCCCAAACAGAAAACCAAGTGGGTTATCCATATTGGAAACAAAGCAACAAACAGAAACAAAAGCAATACTCACAGTAGAAGCTTTCTTTACCAGTTCCACTCTTCAATAGCGCTTCACTCCCCGGCAATGGCGCCAGAAAATAGTATTGATGACCCACAAGTATAGGGGGTGTATCCCAGTACTTTCGATAGATAGGAGTGTCAATCCCAACGAGGAGCAGAAGGTGTTGACTAGTGGTATGGAGCAGAAACTCTCTGTAAATACTTAGCAAACGGATTTTAGGGGTTTTCTGATAAAGCAACAAAACAAAGTGCAAGTAATAAAGACAACAAACAAACGCAACAAGTGACCCAATCCTTTCTTAGCAAAGGACAAGCCAGTGGAAATACTTATAAGGACCAAACGTTCTCGAGGACACATGGGAATTCTGCCCTTTCGCTTCAAATAGCTGAGTACTCTTCTTTGGTGTTGTAAGTGTTGTGTGGGTGAACCTATGCTAACATACCGACCTTACTTGGACTATTACATACTTGTCATTAAACCCCCTTCAAGCATCCGCAACTACAGAAAAGTAATTAAGATATAAATCTAACCACAGCCTTAAACTGTGAGATCCTACGCTCCCTTGTGCAAAGGTGTCCTAACGGGGGTTCAGGTTTCTGTTACTCCGACAACCCCACAATTAGTAGCCAAATACACAATGCATTCCCGTAGGCCCATAAATGTTAAAATATCATGTAGTCGACGTTCACATGACACCACTAGAAGAATAGCAACACAACTTAAATACTAAACCACTGAATAATAACTCAACACGAATCCACTACTAACAACATGACTTCTCCCATGTCCTCAAGAACTAAACCAACTACTCACAAGACATCATATGGATCAAGATCAAAGATGATATGGTAATGGATAACAATCTGAACATAAACAATAATCCAATGGTTCCACTCACAAGCATCAACTACAATAGTAATCAACACCGGAAAAGTTTCCCCTAATGAACTAAGCAAGTATTCAACACGATTGTTACAGCGGGATGGAGTAATGATGATGGTGCTGGTGGAGATGATGGTGTGGATGATGATGATGATCCCGATGAAGCCTAGCTTGATGATGGTGTTGATGGCGACGATCTCCCCTCTCCGGGAAGGAATTCCCCTGGCAGAAATCTTTCTGCCTGAGAGATCTTTCTCTCTCGGTGTTTTCCGCCCCGCAGAGGCGGCGAAAATCTATCTGTGGTCGCCTCCTGGTGCTAGGGTTCCGTAAGAAAGATATAGATGAGAGGGCGGAGCCGGGGCCGAGCAGGTGGGCCACACCTGCCCTAGGCGCGGCCCAGGGTGGACCCGCGCCTAGGGGGTGTGGGCCTCCTGTGGCCCTTCTTCGCCTCCCCTTCTGGCTTCCTCTGTCTTCTGGGAAAATATAATTTTCCCATATTTTTTTGGTATTTTTCTTATCTTCGCGAAATTGCATCAAAACACCTCTTTTTCCATCAGAATCCAGACTCCGGCAGTTCATCCTCCAAGAATCATCCAACATGCATAAAAAGATGAAAAGACATAAGTAATACCTCATAATAAAACATATATCAATGAATAGAGGCCAATTATGATATAGAATGGTGATGCAAATTGGACGTATCAGGCGGCGCTGCGCTGGTGTGACCACGCGGTTTCTCCCCTGCTGTCCCTTCGTGCCTGCATGCCGTCTTGGTGGCGAGCCGCGCAGTCGATTCGCCGCGCAACATTGTCGGAGCACATCCCCATGATCCGCAGGTTTGCGCATGCCGTCGAGTGCCCCTACAGTGAGGGCTCCTCACGCCTTGCTCCTTCGACGACTGGAGCTCCCCTTCCCTCCGCGTGCTAAGGTCGTAGTGTGCGCGAACTACGCGGCGGACTCCAACGAGGAGCGCATGGCCGTGGAGATGCTCACCCGCGAGTCCGAGATCCTCCGCGAGAAGGCGGAGGCGCATCGTGCCGTGACGCTCGTGCAGACGCAGATGGCGAAGGAGGAGGCAATCACTCGAGTCGGCGTCGTCAAGCTGGAGCTTGCCGACCTCATTGACCTTATCGAGGAGTGAGCTCTCCGCCCCAGCCCGAGTTACTCCGCGCACCCAGAAGCTCGTCGACGAGCTCAATTTTGACCGCCGCCTTAGCTTAACCTATTTGTGTATGTAATCCACGAGCTCATATCAGCACCTTCGAAAGACTGAGTTTAAGTGACAGGTAAAGTCAACGGAACATCATCATCTTTTATTTAAGAGTATTTCGTCTTTATTTTAGGGCCGCTGGTGGAGCGCTCCTGGGCGTACGCTCGCCGCCGTGCTGGAGCACATCCAAACCGGCAACCACCCCCGCCTCGGCATGTAGAAGCGGTGACCGGCATCGACCACGACGACAACCTTTTCCTAGTTTAAATTTAATGTTTTTCTAGTTTAAATTCGATGTAATATATGCGTCCTCGTCTTAATTAATGAAATTCGCCTATATTCGTCCAAATTTCATCATGTTTAACTGAATTTAACCGAACGTAAGAACTCGGCGCGAAAACGCGAGTGAAAACTCGATGTTTCGAGACCAAAAATGAATTCCATCCTGTCTAAAATTGGTCTGAATTTTGATATGGGATCGCCCAGCGAGTGGGACGCTCTTAGATAGCAACTCATTGTCGACGGAGCATCATCTTCTATTTATATTTAAGAGTTATTCCGTCTTTATTTCAGAACTGATGGAGCACGATAGTTCTATCTAGGACAAGGACAGTACATTTGAGCCTGGGCACATGACACGTGGATGAACAAATGGACGGTGTCGTCCACGCATATTCCGTTCCACCTCCACCCACATGCGCCCGGGCGAGCCGCGGTCGACCACGAGTTCCCTCTGCTGTCCCACACGTCAGCGACCGGTGCAGGGTGAGGTAAGAATTTGAGTCCCTTTTGGTTTTGTCGTTTTCGGCGACGAAATGCAGTCCAGCTTTGCTTTGCTGCCACCCACGCGACGTGACGCGGGCGGAAGAGCTAGCTAGAAAGACCCCTATCGCCACCGCACCCGGTCCCGAGGAAAAGGAATCTGCGGCCCCCGGCCCGCAGCAAAGCGAGGAGCGCGCCCCGCCCGCCGGCGACGGCCACGGCCACATGCCGACCGCTCCCTGCCCCCGCCCGCCTCTCCGCAGCTCCGCCGCGGGCCGCCTCAGATTCCCTCCACCTCCTGCCCCGGCGCAGCTGTACCCGGCGGGGCTGGCGATTGGGAGCTGGCGCAGGAGGCTCGCGGGCGTCGGGGTGGCGGCCGCCTCGGCCTCGCCCTTCGACGAGCTCTTCGCGCGGGGGAGGCCCGTCCAAGGCCCCTCCAAGGTGTGCGCCCTTCTCCTCACCTTACGTCTCCCTCGGTCGCATCGCCCGGCCCCCTTTCCACCCAAATTGGATTAGTTCGATTGCTCGTGCGTACTGAGTCCACCGGGAACTGTTTGGTCCGTTATGAAATCGTGGCCTTCTGAGGTGGCAAATCTGAAGGATGGAGTACTTGGGCTCAGCTGTTGGTGTTAATTGAAGTCATTAATACTGCCATGAGGTTGTTACTGTCTGAATATTCCATGTAGTCCGATGAGGTTCCTTAAAGTGGTGAATCGTTATCCGGATTAGTTAAGAGATTGAACCTCGATGCTTACACTTCTGTTTTGTTGTGTTGAGATTTCATATCAGCTTGAGCTCAAGTAGTAACAGTAGTGAAGGTCTAGTTCTAGTATTCCAAAGTACAGATGTAGCCTTGCCCCTCGATAATTCAGCAAGAAGCATAGGGCTTAGCCATTGTAATTGTTAATTGAAAGGAAGTGGATACATGTGGTTATGAGAAAACGTTAGAGATTGTGCAGTATGTATAAAATTTTCTTCTGTTAATTATTACGGGGGCCGTTTTGTGCATTTGAATTGAAACGGTGGTATGGCGATTTTTTACTTTTTGTTGGATATCCTTGGTTGTCAGCTAGAATCCTAAATGTGTAGGTCAAATTATATTTCCAAGATAAAACCTGGGACTACTGAGGAACACCAGCCTTGGTTGTTCTCTATATAGCTAAGTCTCCGTGGACTCCTAGTACGTTCATCGAGTCTTGTTATGAAGTAGCTTCACTCACTTTTGAGTTTTTATTGTAGTAAACAACATGTTATTACTAGTTAGATTCAGAACCAGGTCTAGAGATTGGCAAGTCGTGATTTTGCCAAAAGAGTTAGTTCTTTTTTGGGGGTTCTCCCTTTCTGAGTGATGTAGTAACACTTCAAGTCTTGAAATTGGGTTAACTAATGGATTAGATGGGCTTGAGTAATATGCATCTGAAATACTTGCCATGTACAACTTAGCTTATATGGTGAACTAATCCTTAAATTGTACACTTTGTTCAGAGACATCATATGATGTATATAAAGTATAAACTTTCAAGATTTTAACCGCTTAAGGAGATATGTTCACAACCCTTCATCAAGAGAACTTGCCCAACCGGAAACTGTTTTGATTACTCTGCGCTCTGCAGTGCTGCATCTTAGTGACCACGTGTTTGATTTCCTTGTAGAAATCTATCCTGTGGAATTTGATCCAAGATATAGAGCCTTTGGATCTAAGCGTCATTCAGAAAGATGTTCCTCCTGAAACGGTTGATGCGATGAAGAGGACCATCTCTGGCATGTTGGGGCTGCTTCCATCTGATCAGTTCCGTGTTGTTGTAGAAGCCCTTTGGAGTCCGTTCTTCAAGTTATTGGTATCCTCAATCATGACTGGGTATGCTCTCATGTTGAAAGATAATATTCTTATCGGTTTTGCTATTTCTCAGTCGATTGAGATTTTCTTAAGTCTCGGTCACCTAAGAAAAGTACAACCGTCTGTTAAAAAAAAGTGCAACTGGTTTCAGTTGCACTTTTCTGCAGAAAAATGCAATTGCACTTTCCTGTTAGAAAAGTGCAACTGGAACTGAGTTGCACATTTCTTTTAACTATGGTTGCACTTTTCTCAGTTGATTGAGACTTAAGAAAATCTCAATCGACTGAGACATAGACAAACCCTATTCTTATTAGTCATGGATGGATTTTCTAAGAGCTGGTTGCTTTATCAGACACATGATTATTCTTTTGCTCTACTTTATTAAAATAGATGTCAATCAACAAAGATCACCTTTTGAAATTGTAGGTCATTATTAGATGACCTCGTGTCAAACTGAGAAAATTACATTCATTTGTAAAAGATAATAGCACATGAATCTGGGAAACATTGCAAATTTGTAGTAGTGGTGCCTATGGCATGCTATGCATTCAAAATACCACCGTAAATGGGAATATATTTGAATAGCGTTTTCATTCTTGGAAGCTTGTATGTATCTGGACCAGGTTATGGTGGTTTCCTATTTTTTTCTTTTAACCCAAGTACACAGTGAAGACATTTTTATGCATGTTGAAGTCCAGCCTGCTATAGCTTTCGTTTCCATGAAATGTTCACTGTTTTATGTTTTACAGCACGTTCATCTGTTCTATTGATTGTTAGTTTCTAGGTAGGTGGTCTGATTGCTTGAGCTTATTTATTTTGAGGTAGAAGTCGTCTCCCGTATACAACTTGCTTGATAATGCTGATGAGTTGGTTGTCACTACTTGTTAGCCCCTTTAGTTTTCATTGTTTTCGTGAAGGAAAAATGAAACTTACAATGTTAGCTACCTGCCCTCAATTGTTTTAGGAAAAATTGATGGCTACTTACTTGGGAATTTTTTAACATTTTTGCTTGGAAATGCCGTGGACCTAGTTATTTAGTGTCAAGGGCCCTCTCTCCCATGTGATCGCTCTTGTCAGTTTTAAAATTTTAGCCACACAACTGATCAATACAATGACTGATTTAACAAGAAGCAGCATGTTATTGTGTCCATTTATTATCAGTATTTTGAACTAGTTTGAAGCAAAGGTTTGTAGTCTTTGTTTGCTTGCAAAGTGTTTTTTTATTAACACATATGTCTTCAAAACACAAGGGACATGCATTGATGTGCTAGAAGGCTGTAGTACTTACTTCATTTCCCCTTGCAGGTATACTCTACGAAATGCTGAGTATAGGCTATCTTTTGAAAGGAACCTAGAACTTTCCGAAGAAGATGCTGAATATCATAACAGAGACATCAGTGAAGATAGTCATCATGACCTCAATTTGGGTAGGCCTGTTACAATTTTCAGATTATCAGAAGACGACATGCCCCATGACTCTGAAAAAAGTGACGAAGAATCATCTGGTGGAAGTATTATGGGAGAAGAGCTAGGTAACTTAACACCTGAAGCAGAAGAGCAGATTATTCATTTGCAATCTCGTTTGGATGCGGTGAAAAAGGTAATAGCAGCCTGAAATCATATGTGGTGATCGGAATTTTCAAATAGTGGTGAACCAACTTCTTTTGGTTTATTTTGTTGCCTTTATCATGTAACTGGTAATATTGTCTGAATCATTATTTTGTCATGATTTGCTTTATTACCATGCATCCTGGTTCCTGTGTAAATAACTATGAGTCAAATACAAAAAAAATCTGTGAAAGCTGCAAGGCCGTTGTATTTTCTTCTGCCGTCATTACAACTTTACTGGTTCATTGCAATCATGTAGTTTACTTTTACAGTTTTCTAATTACACCAGCAAACTGAAATCACATATACTAAAGAATTCCATCTTTTAATTGTACTTTGATCTGTATTACGGACATTCGATATGACACAAATTGATTTTTCATTCCAAGGTACTATATTTGTATGCATTATGGTGTGCCGCTTTGTGCAGCTATTGTCTTGTAAAGTTCTTAGTTGTATATTACTAGCAAAAATGCCCGTGCGTTGCAACAGTTGAAAAATAATTCAATATGTGCTCGCAAATCTAGAAAAAAACTACCATAACATCTTATGGGATTTTTGGTTTGTATATTATTTAAATATTTTAGGTTTTCCCTTGCACTGTACATCAATCACATCAAAAGAGAAATAAGAACTCAGCACATAATTTTCCAATCTTCTTTGTGTGCATCATGGCAATCTAGAATTACGAAATAGCATGTATATCATGCAATTTTGGGTATACAATTAATTGATTCATGTAAAATTGGCTAAATAACATGGGAAAACCAGTACACCACAAATATTTTATACCAAAATAAAATTAGGCTCACTTGGAAAAATTTCAAGTTCCTGCCTAAGACATACATGTCGTAGCTCACAGTCTAAAAAGTGTTGCAAGTAGCCAAACAACAATGGAAGATATCTCCTCGCAAGAACATCTATGTATGCCTCTGCCGATAGAATTTGTAATTTTCTTTGCCTACTGCTCTTGTGAGTTAGACTTGGAAGTAGCAATCTTATCATACTATTACACACATCGTGTGCAGCATGATGGAATTTCTGTACCTGCAGCATCTTGCTCACCTCCACAATTCTGCAAGTGTAATAAGGAGCACACCCCGCATGACCCATGGCCAGTCTTGCATTGTCTGATGGGAACAGAGGTTGCATTATCTGATGCAAACAGCAGCGCCACAAAGCGCTGGGTAGTGACAGCGCTATAGTGTGTCGTCGGTCTTCATATGATGAAATTAAGGGTCACCCATTCCTTCACCTGAGAAACAACACAACAACTCTAATTACCTCAGCTGATCCCATCACCCGGAAATGAGAAGTCTATCCCGGCTGGCTCTCTCTACTTTCAAACGCTCACTCCTGCTGGCAAGCTCGCCTCCCTCTAAAGCGCTCCGTTCTCTGGTGCCGCCCCTTCTTCTACCTCCAAGATCCGTTGATGCTGCTTGTTTATTCTATAGGCGGCTGATCCTATCGATTTCTGCGGATATATAAACCGGTGGAATTCATACCAAGGGAGCAAAGTGGGACAATTCTTTCGTACCGCTCCCTTTTGTTTACCGTAAGCAACACCTAGTATTTAATTAGAAGTTCATAGACTTAATTGAGGCCCATAATAGATAGCCTGGCAGCCGAGGTTGTTATTCTGTCAACTTGCGAGGCCCCTTTGAGGATGGAAAAGATGAACGAATCGAGCCCGGCAGCCGCGTGTTGTTATTCTGTCAACTTCTATCTGACTTACGGGTGGTACAGTGGGTAATATTTACAAATTTGCGAGGATAAAACAGTCCAAAAAAGTGTTGGACCGCAAGAAACACTTCGTGCTTTATTATTAGGTATAGATATAGATATGCATTATGACCGCCACTTTGGGCAAATGTTGCTGTACATTTTTTTACCTTGGTTGCTGTAAATTCTTAGTTGATATTTTGCGGTAGACAGTATGCATCCGTTTCTGTTGTGCTCATACTGAAAGGCTTATTTATTTATTTTTAATCCTGCAGGAGTTACATGACCTGAAGAGGAAAAATTCTGCTCTGCAAATGCAACAGTTTGTTGGAGAAGAGAAAAATGATCTGCTCGACTATCTAAGATCCCTAACACCAGAGAAGGTATGTTCTCTTGGCTAATTTTAGAAACTCATTTTAGTTGCGTCTTGGCAGCTTAATAATGATTAACTACTCTTGTTACAAATCCCAAGCAACAAATAAAATTCAGAGATTGGCCTTAGGTTTCATTACAGCAGCCTTACTAGCTGTTTTGCACAGGTTGCTGAACTCTCGGAGTCCACTTGTCCCGGTGTGCAAGAGGCTATTCAGTCTGTTGTGCATGGTTTGCTTGCTACTCTTTCCCCCAAGATACACTCAAAGTCCCCTCCGCCACCAGAGAACGCTGCTGGGGGCGCCCTAAATCGTGGGGGTGAGGACGATGACCGTGCAGAGCTTGTGGAGAATGCTTCCCTGCCGTTTCAGCCGCTAATATCTGTTCCCCGTGATTATCTCGCACGCTTGCTATTCTGGTAATACAAATCAGACTTGTTAAGCCTTCTTTGATTTTGCCTTTCTCTGTTCATAGCAAGTGGGTGATTGACATTGTGTCTTGTGTGCTGCCCAGGTGCATGTTGCTGGGTCACTACATCCGAGGTCTGGAGTACCGGTTAGAGCTGACACACCTTCTCAGAATATCTAGCGATGTCGGGTCTTTCTCCATTGACGATGATCTTTTTATTTGAGAAAGTTTCGCTGGTTTATTGAGATTCTTCACCGAAGAGAATCAAAATGCTCTGGTGGCAGAGGTGGCTGTTTGCCTGCCATTCGCTGTCAAGAGAAGGTGCTCTAAAGCAGAGGGAGTTGTGGGCCAAAGTTCGTGTTGTAGTTGTTGTAACATCAGGAACATATGTTCGGGTGTAAAGCTAGTTACATATTGGGACAACTGATTTTACTTTCTTCCTTTTATTTATTGTGTGGTACAAAAACGAACATGTTGTTCCTGCTGCTAATGTTTTAGTAGCATTGTAGATAGGCATCCTTTGTAATTTGTACTCAATAGTTTGTATGTATTTGTTTTATGTATTTACCAGCTTAATAATGTTACATTGTTGAATCTTACCAAATGTTATTCGATGTGAACATCGTCGCTGTTATACTACAATTTTTGCTGTAGGTGAGAAGGGTAGGATGTAAGTATAACCCGTTTGCTATTTGTTAGCTTGGCGGTGGTCGTGTTATCTTAGTATGAAACATGTTAATTTTAAGTTGATCTGGTTTCTGTCTCATTTTGGGATTGTGGAGCTAGGTCTAGACACCATGAGAGAGCCTGCTTGAGCAATTAGTACCAGCGGAAATTATATGTGAACAATCAGTCAAGAATTTCTTAGGGTATGGTCTCGAACTCGGATCACAATCAGTAGGAGAGAAGAGACGGTGGAAACTTATGACATGGTCTTGGGATAGGGGCTCGGTAGAACTCGTAGCCATGGTTGGGTAAATAGTACTATGCTATGCAATTGCAAAATAATCAAATCAGACATTCAGCATGTGGAAATCAGAGGTCAGAGCAATCAATTAAGAATGCAACAAGAAATTTACAGAAATCCACCACAATTTTAGCTAGGGTAACAAAAAATCACCAACTTTCGGTTTTTTGATAAAAAAAACACCACTCTGGAGCAACACTGTGTCAAATACCCATCATTTTCTCGTGACCCTTATTGTGAGGCAGTTAAATGTGAAATTGACAGGTGTGCCTCCTACGTGGTAGCTGGGAGACGGTTAGTTTTCTTGCTTGATTGCCTCACTTCCTTGTTTCCTCACTTTGAGTGATTAAAAGATCATAATCTGCTTAAAGTACTAAAACTATTTACCGACAACATCATCTTAGCTTCGCTCCTACTCTTCCCTGTTCTGACTTCTCAAAAGAAAGGAGACAAGGTGACTTTGTAAAAACAATTATTTTCATATAAAATTGTTTATAAAACTATGGAGATCTATAAACTAATATATCCATATTATTTCCCAAGTAGTATTTTACAAGTATTTGGGAAATAAGTCTTATTAAACCTCTTTGAAAATCTATATTTATGTTTCCTTGGAAGAGTTACCAAAGAACTCTCTCCCATAAAACCAAAATCCATCTAACCCTTAAGCCATGTATTTTCCTTTTAAGGCACAAGCTTGCCCTCTTGTGTTGATTGAGTTATGTGTGCCTTCTTGTTTGTTTGTCTGGTTTGTGTTTGACCCCACATACTTGAGCACAAGAACATAATAAAAAATCTTGAGTTGGATCATGCCAATTTTTGCTGTAGGTGAGAAGGGTAGGATGTAAGTATAACCCGTTTGCTATTTGTAACTTGGCGGTGGTCGTGTTATCTTAGTATGAAACATGTTAATTTTAAGTTGATCTGGTTTCCTGTCTCATTTTGGGATCATGGAGCTAGGTCTAGACACCATGAAAGAGCCTGCTTGAACAATCAGTACCAGCGGAAATTATATGTGAACAACCAGTCAAGAATTTCTTAGGGTATGTTCTCGAATTCAGATCACAATCAGTAGGAGAGAAGAGATGGTGAAAACTTATGACATGGTCTTGGGATAGGGGCTCAGGTGGTAGAACCCGAGTGTAGCCATGGTTGGGGTACACACCAACAACAACAAGGGGTGACGATGCAAGTGCATATAGTTGGAGGGACGTAAATAGTATTATGCAATTGCAAAATAATTAAATTAGACATTCAGTTGTTGTTCATGGTCACGAAAGGATAGGGAATATGGGCAGAGCGCAGATCGGTGAATGGAAGTCGTAGCAAGCTGGTGGTACATCATGTGGAAATCAGAGGTTAGAGCAATCAATTAAGAATGCAACAAGAAATTTAGAGAATTCCACCACAATTTTAGCTAGGGTAACAAAAAACACCAACTTTCGGGTTTTTGATAAAAAACACCACTCTAGAGCAACACTGTGTTAAATACCCATCATTTTCTCATAACCCTCATTGTCAGGCAGTTAAACGCGAAATTGACAGGTGTGCCTCCTACCTGGCAGCTGGGAGATAGTTAGTTTTCTTGCTTGATTGTCTCACTTCCTTGTTTCCTCACTTTGAGTGATTAAAACCGAAAACATCATCTTAGCTTAGCTCCTACTCTTCCCTGTTTTGACTTCTCAAAACAAAGGAGACAAGGTGACTTCATAAAAACAATTATTGTCATATAAAATTGTTTATAAAACTATGGATATCTATAAACTAATATCTCCACCCAAGTAGTATTTTACAAGTATTTGGGAAATAAGTCTTATTAAACCTCCTTGAAAAGATATCTCTATGTTTCCTTGGAAGAGTTACCGAAGAACTCTCTCCCATAAAACCAAAATTCATCCAACCCTTAAGCCATATATTTTCCTTTTAAGGCATAAGCTTGCCCTCCTGTGTTGATTGAGTTATGTGTGCCTTCTTGTTTGTTTGACTGGTCTGTGTTTGACCCCACATACTTGAGTACAAGAACACAGTCAAAAACCTTGAGTTGGATCATGCCAAGTTAGGAGACGTTTAAAAATATTCTAGACCTTTTTAAATTATTCAAACTCAACCTTAAATCTTGGGAAGATTACCCAAGTTGTACTATGGTATTAAAAACCTATTTTCACAAAAACCTCACTTGGCATATTCAAAATCTCAAAATTAATTCAAGAAAGATTTTTTTGGACTATTTATTTAGTGGATCTAAAATCCACTTTAAATCATTAGAAAGAGCCCAAACCCACATCTTCGATGGATCTAGAACTACTCTCTCTATTTGATATATTACCCTTGTCAGATCATCAAGAATATATTATCTAATTCAACCTTCTACCCTTGCCAAATACAATTTGTCCAAGACGTGATCTATCTTCATCTGATAATCTCTGTTAGTGAATACCATACCTAGGGCCGTGCCAAAATTTGAAACCCTTGCCTCTATGACAATGAACCATCTTAGTGTTTTTCAAGTAAAACTTGTTTTCAAAAATGTTATATTTCCCTTTCATGCCACAACAATTGCTTGTTCTTGAATCGGACATGCCTTCTTCTTCTTATAGAGGTATGGAATAAGCAGATCAGAAGGCATGTGCTTGAATAAGCTCATGGTTCATGGTGCTTATTGGAATCGATCTAGAGGTATGGATTGTGCTCCTTTTCCTGGTTGACATGGTGGTGGATAGGGGAATGCACAATCAGATGCCGAGGATGGTTCTGAGTTGTGCCAGGGGTTTGAGATACTACAACATGATGTCCAATCTCGATGGTCCTTGGTTGATTGGTGATTCAAATGGCCCAAGTGTGGCTTCTCGTTGCCAAATGCTAGTGCGGGTGCTGGTTCAACCTCCACGAGGAGGCCCTGCGGAGGACGCGACGCGATGCTGCGCTTCTCATCCAGACCAAGTGGTGCCGTCCCGGGTGCCGGAAGAGAGGACCGTCTCCGCGTTTCTTAGTTCGACTGTGTTGTCAAAAGACTCGATTGCGTTTCCCCCAATTTGTTGTAGGGACCTTTTTGCAAAGTCTAGGGTTCACATTGTAATTCATTATTTCTAAAGGGACCACAGTACAATTTGCACCAACATCCTTTTAATGAAAGTTAGTATCTAGGCCCTTCCGGGCCTCTCCTGGTTCACAACAAAAGAATTGGATACATCAACCAATTCACACTAAAGTTGAACTTTATGTACAACGTTTTCCTTAGAAATTCATTTGATTTTTTTTATTCTCGTTCCATGTTATTAGTACTAACACGTCCACTTTTTCCCAACATAAAATGGACAAGTCCACATTCTTTTAACACATCTATACTTTGATCTTGTTTTTTTGAGCTCCATCTATACTTTGATCTTGTTGCAATAGCTCCACGTTTCGTACACGGTAAACCATGTGTAAACTCCAGATGCCAGCCTACAATTTGTCCGAGTCAGAAGCCTAAAAATAGCAGCGAAAAAGATTCCGAAACCGGCACTCGCTGCTACGCGGGCCCGTTCCGCGCCTGCGACGGCGGAACGCCCCGAATCCCCAAAAAACCCAAGCCGAAAACGAGCGAATCAGCCAACCCGCCAGCGCCAGTCACACACACTCAAAAAAAGAGAATCCCGCGCGCTCTCCCCCCGGCCTCTCCCCCGTTCCCCCGCCGAGGCGCCCCGCCTCCGTTCGAAACACTCCGAATTTCCCCAGATCCTCCCCGAAAAAACCAAAGAAAATCCCCCAAACCCGTTCCCTCCTAAGCAAAAAATTCCAAATCGCTTGCGCGAATGGAAACACGACCCCCCCGCCGCTTCCCCCCCCAAACCTTCGAACCCAAAATCTAATGGCGGCCACCTCTCCCTCCATTTCAATCCCCCCGCCCGCTACATAATCGCCCCTCCCCGCCCCTCCCATTCTCCTCCTCCTCCTCCCTCACCGTCTCCGGCTCCTCCTGCCCTCCGCCACCCTCTGCCTTCCCCGCCGCGCTCGGAGTCGGAGGAGGAGCAGCCACCACCCGCCGCCGCCGCCACCCATGGCCGACAAGGAGAACTCCGCCGCGCCCCGCCTCACCCGCGCCGCCGCCAAGCGCGCCGCCGCCGTCACTGCCGTCGCCGCCAAGCGCAAGCGCGTCGCGCTCAGCGAGCTCCCCACGATCCCCAACAACGCCGACGGCTCCCAGTCGCTCTCCAAGAAGCCCAGGAAGTCGTCCTCGTCGTCGTCCCAGGTCTGCAAGCCCAAGAACACGGTGCGCCTCCCCGCGCCCAAGCCTGCGCCCGACGCGGCCGACGAGACCGGGGACCCGCAGCTCTGCGCTCCCTACGCCTCCGATATCTACTCCTACCTCCGATCCATGGAGGTATGCGCCCTTCTCTTTCTCCCTCTCGCCCACATCGGTTTCATCGCTCCGCTGCAGTATCCCTAACGAGCCCTGTCTGTCTGTCTGTCTGACTACAGGTCCAGGCCAAGCGGCGGCCGGCGGCGGACTACATCGAGCGGGTGCAGGTGGACATCACGCCCAACATGCGCGGCATCCTCGTCGACTGGCTCGTCGAGGTCGCCGAGGAGTACAAGCTCGTCTCCGACACGCTCTACCTCACCGTCTCCTACATCGACCGCTTCCTCTCCGCCAACTCACTCAACCGTCAGAAGCTGCAGCTCCTCGGCGTCTCCGCCATGCTCATCGCCTCGTAAGCACCCGTCCTATCCCCATTTTGGATCCGTTTCGAGAATTGGGTCTGATTTTGGATCCGTTTCTGTGGATCCAGGAAGTACGAGGAGATCAGCCCCCCAAACGTGGAGGACTTCTGCTACATCACCGACAACACATACATGAAGCAGGAGGTGCGTGCTCCTTCTCTTTCCTGCTTATTAGTTCCATCTCTGTCAGATCTTGCAACTCTGTCGAACTAGGATGCTGATCTGTCTTCTTCTTGGCTATTAAGTGCAGCTTGTTAAGATGGAGAGCGATATACTGAACATTCTCAAGTTTGAGATGGGCAATCCCACCGCCAAGACCTTCCTTAGGTTGTTCGTCAGATCTGGCCAGGAAGACAAGAAGGTAATAATAATAATAATCCACAACTCTCACATGCCAAATTTCTGATCTGCTGATGCAAACTTGTCTGATGCTCATGTACATTGTTGTCTCATCTCAACTCTTTTCATGCTTGCTGCAGTATCCCGCACTGTCATTGGACTTCATGGGGAGCTACCTTGCCGAGCTGAGCCTGTTGGAGTATGGCTGTGTCCGGTTCTTACCATCAGTCGTTGCGGCTTCAGCAGTGTTTGTTGCACGGCTGACCCTCAATCCTGACTCCAACCCCTGGGTATGCACTAGTTCCATGCCTGTTCAAAGTGTTGCTTTTGCACTATCTGCTTTGAAACAGACCCTCATTTTGTTTTGCGTGGTTGCAGAGCAAGAAATTGCAATCGGTAACCGGCTACAAGGCATCTGAGCTGAAAGACTGCATCTCCACCATCCATGACTTGCAGCTCAGCCGGAAAGGATCATCCTGGAATGCAATTCGTGACAAATATAAGCAGCACAGGGTAAGCAACTATCTTGACAGTCACAGTTTACCAATGTGATAATTTTGCTATATCTAATATCGCAATCTTCTCTGAAACAGTTCAAGGGTGTATCAGCATTGCTACCTCCTGTTGTGATCCCTGCATCATACTTCCAAGACCTCAAGTAATTGGTGTTCCTTGATGATGCAGCGTGATACAAGTTCAGAAGTGCCTTTTTGTCAGTCCAGTTAGGATAGTCATAGGTCTTTTGATGCTGGCAATGTCAAACCTCAGCTAGGCAAACTTAGAGTTAATTTATTATAAATTACTAGCTCGGTAGAGGTGACAGTCAAGGCAACTGAGACCTGTACCTGTGTATCATATTTATACATTACAATCTCAAGCCTTTATTTACTGGGGAGTGCCACAAGTGCAATATTTGATTCCCTGGTTCTTCTAGCAGTTTTTTTCATCTGCTATTCTTAATTTTTCAGTTCATACACTTTGGGTTAATCTAGATCAGAGGTCAAATTAGGGCTGTATAGAAACAACCTAGCTAGTGGGCAGTATGCACTGACCAACTGATGTGCTCTCCACATTATTTTCTATGATCAATTCAGAAAGTCTTGTGATTGCTATTGATGATATCTCTTATGGTAGATTTGAGTATCTTATTTATTTCATCACAGACCTATGTGAACCATCAATATGTTTCTGTGCAATTGCTTGAGTGGCAAACTGCAATGCACTGGAAGTCAAGTCATGAATACTCTGAACATGCTTTGGAGCTTGATACAAGATAACCAAAACTCCTAATGTTTGCCTGAGTTTTCTACCCTGAATATGAACATTGTAAGATTGGAGAGCTAAAACAACGTCGGAAGATTGGGCAATAGGATCTTTCATCTAGTGCTATTTACAATTTATTCATGATATACTTATGTTCCTCCATACCATGTTATGAAAGAAAAACATTGAAAAATAATTGTCCACATCTATAGCTTACTACTTGAGCAAAGGGTTACAAGAATTCCAAATAAAATAGATTTACTGTGTTTTGGTCAAACTGCGTGCTGTTCCAGAACTTCTTGCCCACCTTAGCAGATGGAATGGTCCTTCTGGTCTGCATTTATATATCAGTTGGAATTGTGCATCTTTCTACATGTTTTCTACTCGAGCACACACTTGGAGAAATATTATTGAACTGTCCATCTTTAATCACAAGTCAGTTCAACATCTGTCGCAAAAATAAGGTGTCAACCCAACACCTCAAACCTGGTATCACAAGACTTTTCAACTTGCCAGACCTTTTAAAAGTGGGTTTCAGCTTTCCAGTATGTTTGGCTATGGTCTTTCAAGTATGCTAAGTTGTAAATTTTGCCGGTGTGTGCCATTGGACAAGTGCTCTCTTTCTTTAGTAAATTCTCATTAGAATATTTAAAATAGTACTTGGGAGTTCTGTCGGCTGAATTTTACTCTGGGTTTATTCAGTTTGTGTTTCATATCTAAATTTAAGGGTTCCTTTTCAGACTCAACATGTCAACTGCCCATCTGAAAGTTCAAAGTTTGGACCTATGCCCAATCTAAGTGTTTTAGTAACATTCCACCACATGTATTAATCGACTCATAATGGTCGTACTTGGGATCGTTCTCGTAGTTAAAGGAATGACTATCCAAGACACCAAGGGCCTCACTTTGCAATTGGCACACAATGTCCGTTCTAAGGGTCTATTCTTTTCGGGCTTCAGCTTAACCACAAGCTGGATCTAAGAAACTGTTTTCTCTGTTCTTTTTGACTTACGAAATTAAAACTTATTATCTTACTGAACATTGCAAATATGCAATGAACTATTGCACTTGGACTTTAACTATGTCCTGATTACTTATCTTTTTCAGCACAGAGATAGAGAGACGGAACAGTCTACTTTATTTTTGTCGAAGAAGAAGTTTAAAAACCGAAACGGAAAAAGCAGCAGGCTGCTGATTTCATTAACGAAAAAAAAAGTGGGACAAGCACAGCCCAGTCCACAGAGGAGAAAAAAGTTGTAGGGAAATGGAAAAAATATGTCCGACCTACCGGATTCGAACCAGTGACCTAAGGATTTATCTGCAACGACTACAGTCCTCCGCTCTACCAACTGAGCTAAGGTCGGATTGTGAAAATTATCATACTCTAAGTTACTAAATTATGTATTTCAACGAAAGTGTCCGGTAACGGACAGGCCTTGAGAAGCTAGTGTTGGATATGTCTTCCATGCCTTGAACCGGGCGCGAGTACCTCCTGATATCCTACATCAACCTCCCTCCTTCCTCGAACCGCCGGCCGTGTCTTTCCATGGAGAACAACGAGAGGGCGTCTTGCTGGGTTGTACCTTCGATCTTTATTGCTCGTGTGACTGTGCCTAAAGGGCAGTAGGTTTTGTATGCACTTCATATTTGTCCATTACATTTCGTGTACAAGTCTAAGAATTGCTTCTGCTGATCTTTCAGTAGTATCTAGTCTACCTTTACGTCGAGGTGCAATGGCAACCGCAACCAATTCGACGGATGGGAACGGTGCTGACCACTGCACTGTCCATGTCAGATTTGTCCGAACAAAGTCAGATTCCAGATAGCATGACATATGAATCAAGTGCCACGAGAATAGAGCAACTTTTTGACTTATCGACTTCCCCTCTTTCATAGTAGCATCATTCTACTACATGTTTGTATCATTGCACCATGGGCGTTTTCCCTGAAAGTTCCTCCAGTGTTTTTCTTCCAACAAAAGATGCTCACAGATCACAATCATTGGGGGGGGGGGGGGGGGGGGGGGGGGAAGAGAATTTCATCCGGTTATGCCGGTCTAACAACTGGAGTTGACCCCGGGCACACAACTACTCCCTCCATCCCATATTAGGCTGCGCATAATTTTACGTGCTAGTCAAACTATGCAAATTTTGACTAAGATTATACAAAACAATATAAATTTGTATGATATAAAATTTATATAATATGAAAGTATACACTAAGTCAAATTTAATAATATTATTTTTATATTTTATAAATTTATATTATTTTATATAATCTTGGTCAAACTTTGTATAGTTTGACTAGTACGCAAAATTATGCGCAACCTAATATAGAATGGAGGGAGTACGAGTACAAAAGGAAAACTTGCTTGCTCCTATCCCATGCATGGAAGGCTTGTATCTACCACATGACATGTGTTAGCAATTTGAAAAGGGCCAATATGTATGGTATCAGTCACAAGTTACTTAACTCTCTAGAGTCCGTTCGTGAAAGAAAAATTCTTTTAGTACTCTCTAAAAGTCGAAATTGCCTTTTTTTTTTGAAAAGGAACATATATTAATATATATGATACCAATTATATCCAGTCTCTGCAACAACGCATTGTCCCAGCAGCCACACAGATGCACACAACAAAAATGAAAGAAGAATTACAAAAAAGAAAAGTCCCGCTACAATGACTCATTCATTAAAACAGCAGTACTACCACCACCAAGATAACACCAAAAGTCTAGCTTCTCCGAAAACGACGCCTCCAAGAAAGAAACAGTGCACAAACACCGCCATCGCCTGATCAAAGATCTAGGTTTTCACCCTGAAGAAAGTCCGCGCACTCAAAACAATACCTTCAACAAGACCATTGCCAGACACAACTAATTAAAGCCAGACCCTGGGTTTTCACCCTGAGAGGTAGGACTATGAACCTCTACTATGCAGTCTCCCCCACTTGCATGCCACTGCTCCAATTCACAAGTCACCTAGCCAATTCCTCATCACCATTCAGACTCGAACCACCATTGTCTGTCCTCAGATCTCGGTCTCCATGACTTTCTCCGTCAGTACGATAGAACGAAACCATGTCCATGATAATAACATCCAACAAAGCTTCGAAGCACAACCTCTGAAACCAAACGACCAGGGTAAAACATGGGTGCGTACGACCGAATTCAATCCTTCCAGCAAACTCGCGGCATGATAGCACTTATTGAGTTCGCCGGCGGAGCCTTCCGGAACACGACACAAAAACCAGATCAATGAAGACCAACATCCGACAGATCATCGTCTTGGCTTGAGAGGGATCCAGGACCACCTCTTTTATTGAAACCGAGCCAGCAGCCCCCACGCCACCCGCCGAAATCTAGCAGGATCCGCCGCAAGACGGCAAGACCACCCAGCCGACCATTTCGACGGAGAAGGAGGACACCACCACCATGCCGGGGGCAGATGCCCCAAGCTCCCTAATGTCACGGACAAGGCCCGGGTTGCCTGGGCGCCGGCGTCGAGGCCAACGTATGGAACAAATCGCGGCTAGGCCCAGATCCCTGCCGCCGCCTGCCGCCATCTAGGCCGAGGATCACTGGCCGCCCCTCGCCGCAACACTACCGCCAAACCAGCCGGGACGGACGCCGCCGCCTTCCTGCCAGATCGCGATCAGGGCCGCCGCCGCCGCCACGCCCCCAGGTCTTTGTCTGGCGACGATCCGGGCGGCAGCGGTGGGGAGGAGAGACCACGGGAGGAAGGACTCGGCGGGGAGGGGAGGCGTGGCGCGACGCCGCCACGCAGGTGCGGGAGGAGGAGGGGTCAGGAGGAGGAGGAGGGTTCGGGAGACGTACTACTGTATGTCGGGCAATTGGCTTTTCTTTACTTCTGCCATTTATTTTCTAGACCCTTGAAAGATTAAAATAAAAGCAACCGGCAATCCTTTCTTTCGTTTTCTACCCCAGCTATTAATGCCAAGTTAGCCAATGTGGACTTAGTATGGATAGTTCTATGAAGAAAGTTAACTTTTCTAGTAATGTTTCGAGACATATGAAGTTTGACCGTATAACGATTACTCTTTCGATTGTTCTTGACTCTTTGCCGACGGAGGAGAAGTTGCATATGTCTATGGTGCCGCTTAGGACGTCTATAAGGCCAAAATTTTACGTGAATTAGTTAATCCGGCGAAAGATAATCCGTATCCTATCCTTATAGGCGGAGATTTCAATTTGCTAAGATTTTCCCATGAGAAAAGTCGGGGGCGCTTCGATGAACATTACCCTTTCTTATTTAACGCTGTCATTGAAAGTTTGGATCTAAGAGAGGTTACAATGTTAGGAAGACAATTTACTTATGCTAATAGTCTTACTGAGCCGACATATGACAAATTAGATAAGAGTAGTTATGGATGCCGAATGGGAAGACAAGTTTCTTATGGTAATTGTTCATGCTATTGAACATATCGAGGCTTTGTCGGATCATGCCCCAATTCTCTTGTTTGTTGGGTCGCCTTCACCGAAGCACAAACAAGCATTCAAATTTGAACTTGGTTGGTTACATCACAAAGGCTTCCATGACATAGCGAAGGCCATTTGGGGTAAACCTGTAAGTGGTCTAACACCTATACAACGATGGAATAATAAAATGCGTGCTATATGCAAATTCCTAGGATGTTGGGCGAGACTCACTGCTGGAATCGTAAAGAAAAATAAAACGCACCTTTCATCTATTATTAATGACTTGGAGGCTTTAGCGAAAGTCAAGTCTTATCTACACAAGAAATTGAGCTTAAAAGCCAATCAAATGCAGAAATTGCACGACTAATGCGAGAAGAGGAACTCAAATGGTATCAACGATCTAAATCGAAATTCATCCTCGAAGGAGATGCAAATATAAGACACTTCCATGGTGTGGACAATGGCAAACAAAAAAAATAAACTTATTCACTCTCTAATATAGGATGAGGGTATAATTGAGGGACAGGAGCATATGAAGTCTTATATTATGAATTTTTATAAAAGTCTGTTTGGACCTACTCCTGAGAATTCCTTTTCCATGGATGAGACCCAAACTATAAGGATATACCCCAAGTTTCAGATGAGGAAAATAAATTTCTAACAGCTCCCTATACTGTGAAGGAGGTTAGGAAAAGTGTTTTCCAAATGAAACATAACAAATCACCAAGTCCATATGGTTTTCCAACGGAATTTTATCAAAATTTCTGGGACGTCATCAAGCTAGATCTAATGAAATTGTCTGGGGGTCTTTCTGCTGGTCAACTTGATAATTTCGACTTAAATTTGGCAATATTATTTTATTACCTAAGTTTAATGATGCACGAATAGACCAATATCGTCCTATTTGTCTTCTCAACCTTAGTTTTAAAATATTCATAAAAGTTGCCACAATTAGGTTAAAATCAGTAGCTGACCATGTTGTTTGTCCTTATCAAACGACTTCCATGCAAGAAAGAAATATTGTAGATAGTGTAGTAATTCTGCATGAAACGGTTCATGAACTTCACTCCAAAAATCTAATGGAGTATTGCTCAAAATAGACTTTGAGAAGGTCTATGATAAAGTTAAATGGTCTTTCCTTCACTAGACACTCCGTATGAAAGACTTTTAAGAAGAGTGGCGTGCTCTATTACATTCTTTTGTGTCTGAAGATAGTGTTGCCATTAATGTCAACATGATATTGATAAATACTTTTAGATAAAAAAGGGTTGAGACAGGGATCTCCACTATGGCCTATATTATTTAACATAGTGATAGATATGCTGGCAATCCTGATTAAGAGAGCAAAGGCTGATGACCAGATTGAAGGATTAATGCCTCGTCTTGTTGACGGAGGACTTTTTATTTTTTAATATGCTCACGATACAATCTTATTTACGAAACATAATTTGGAAAAAGCAAAGAATCGGAAATTAATATTATCAATATCCGAACAACTTTCCGAATTAAATATAAATTTCTATACGAGTGATTTGTATTGTTTTGGCGAGGCGTAAAATGAGGCTCATCTATATACTGATTTATATTTGGAGGAAGAGAAATTTGTATGGGGTTTTCCCCTAAAACGAGCCTAAAACCCTAAAACGATCCTGTATGGTTTTTCCCCTGAAAGTTCCTCCAGTGTTTTTGTTCCAAAAGATGCTCACAGTCACAGATCACAATCATGGGGGAAGAGAATTTCATCCGATTATGCCGGTCTAACTGGATTTGACCCCGGGCACACAACTTACAAAGGAAAACTTGCCTGCTCCTATCCCATGCATGGAAGGCCTGTATCTACCACACGACAATATGTATGGTATCAGTCACAAGTTACTTTACTGTCTAGAGGTCCGTTCGATGAAAGGAAAATTCTTTTAGTACTCTCTAAAATCCGGAAATGACTTTTCTTTGCTTGTGCCATTTATTTCTAGGCCACTGAATGATTAAAATACGTTAGACAAATCAGGGCAAGGACGGGTTCCTTGCTTACGATTCCCGTGCTACTATCAAAAGAGACCAAGACTTAAATAAATACACTAAGAGATCGTTTGGTATCCATCATTTGTGCCTGGAATTCTGGAATTTATTTTGCAATTTTATTCCTGTGATGTTTGGTTGACATAGAATTGCTGTCATTTCATTTGGCAAATCCATCCAAATATCCCCATGTGTAAACCTGATTCCTGTCTCAGACCTGTCATTTCCAAATTTCTGTGGCAGCCAAACATGTGGGTGTTTTTGGAATCATAATATAAATGAAATGAATCCATGCATTCATTTCATTTAGTACACGGGTGCCAAAAGACCTCTAAAAGAATTGAGAATCGTGTCTGTTCATGCGAAAATTGAACATTTAGGATTTTGAAAGGGATCAATTCTGAATTTATGGGAACACGATGGATCATATGAAAGTTTTGAAGAACTTTTTTTGATGGAATCTGGAAACGACGAATAGGAACCTTCAAATCTTGAAATAATTTCAAAAAACACCAACATATTGAATTATGACCTTTGAAAAAAGATAGAACATTTTATTGTGTAGATTCGAATGTATCTAGATGCATTTTAGTGTATAGATACATTTAAATCTAGATAAACCTAAGTCAGTTATTTATGGACGGAGGGAGTAATGAAATTTTTAGTTTTGGAAAGTACTATCTCTTCTGAAGTAAATTGTTCTAGAACCAAATTTGGCATGGATTGTAGTGGCAATACCGTGGTTCATTTGGATTGAATAAAGGTTTGGAGCATGCATGATTTCTTGCAAAAAAAAGATTTATTTTAAACCAGAGATTAAAGGTTTCACTCCATCAATTAAGAATAAAATGAAACAATTAGTTGGAAACTAAAAACTATGAAAGATATGCTTTCAAGGTTCAAGGCATGAAAGAATTTCAAACTACAATCAACATATACAGCTATACCCTTAAACAATACTAGGAAAAGGGTTACCCATGAGGCACCACCGGTGCCTCACTACATTCGCGTCACTGGTAATTTTTGGCCGGTGCGTCACATGTAAAAAAGTTACATGTGCGCCACGGGTATGCTTTGTGAAAAACTTTTTTTTTGCAAAAAACACCCTCAATTCGAATCGGTGTCTACATTATTATTGCTGCCTCGTCGGAGCTTGGGGAAGCCGTGGCCAAAACCTACCACCACATGAGGTGCGGGAGGCCGTGGCCGCGCCGGTGAACTCCGCATGGACAGAGGTTGAGGACGGGGTATGGCGCTCGCGGCGGAGGATGGCGAGATCGGGATGGCGCACAAAGCACAGATGGGGCGCAAGGTGGAGGTTGAGGAGGCCAGTCGTGGAGGAGGGGGAGAGGAAGGGGAAGGTGACGAGAAGGAGAAGGTGACAAGAAGGAGAAGGAGAAGAGAAGGATACAGAGGAGGAAAAGGAGAAGGATACAAAGGAGGAAAAGGAGAAGGAAGAGGAGAAAGAGAAGAGAAGGAGAAGGACGACGAGGAGGAGAAGAGAATGAGAAGGGGAAAAGGAAAGGGAAAGGTGAAGGTGGTTTGGTTTAGATTCGAAATTCGAATGTCGCCCAGGGTGTGCGCCACAGGTAAATGGGCTAAAAAAAATTGCAAGAAAAAAAAAATCCTATTTTCGAAATATTTTTTTCCTTTTCGAATTTTGAGATTCTAATGGTAAATGACTGGAGATGGTTTCCACGGGATAGGAAACTTCGTATTGGTAATTTTGATATATTAAAGATTTTTCTCGATATTGTATATAAAAGTTATAGCCATTTTACCATCCCATAAATTTTTTTTTAAAGTCAAAATTTATATTTGTTAATTTTTTTACAAACTACATCACATAACCTAGCTATATCTGAAAGTATTTTATTTTTTGAACGTGGAGCACCACATAGTGGTGTGCCACGGGCGAGTAAGGGGTGCGTCCCCTCGCAACATGACTCACGTAGTGGTGGCGCACCACTTAGGGCATGCACCACGGGTAAGTGATCTATCCGTGAGACACGTCACAATGTGCCATGACTATTTACCCGTGGGGTACCCACTCCTCGATACACCATGGGTACGCGATCTACCTATAACCCTTTTCCTATTAGTGAAACATGGATATATTTCATTCTTCTTTGAAATAAATACTTAAATCAATTTATTAGTTTCAAAAGTATCACTCTTCGAATAGACAAGAAAAAGCTTTCAAACCCGAGAACAACTTAAAATGAAAATTTAGCATTTTGACATATAGGATATGAATTGTGTTTTTTTTTTGCGAAATTCCACCAACTTATTAATAATCATTAACAACAGTATAAAGAGCTCCAAAAGTAATAAAATTATAAATAGGTTCTTGGACCAGTGTTGTGGAACCATACCATATTTTAGCATGGATTGTTTATAAACAAGACACCGGGTGATTTAGAAAAAAAAAGGGTAAAAAGTGAGTCTAGACTATGTTCTTTTTGGAAGGAATATGAATTTACAAGGTATATAATAGTAGGAGCTAAGGTTACATATAGGATATTCCCATTTTTGTCAAACTTATATTCACCGAATGCAAGGATTCTTTTTCCACCAGTGTTTGCTCGAATTCTCGGAACCTCAGTTGAACGTTTTGCTTTTTGTTAACTGGTTTTTTTTCCCCATGAACACGTGTCCACGCACTCTGCAGTGGTGAATTATTCATCTGAACTTGTGGAGAGTAAAAACACTGTAAATTAACACAGTTTCACACCAGCTTCTCCCAGAATCTCATCTGCCAAAATCGTTTATACTTTTAAATTGACATTGAAACTACTAGTTAAGAAGTTTGAACGAATTTTGAAGATGAGATTCTGGGAGAAGCTGGTCGAGGATAGCTTCTGGGAGAAGCTGGCCAAGAAGCTGAAAAGAAGGGGGCCAAAATGGCCGTCGGCCGGTCTCTTTTGATGATGCCTGAATGTGCATGCCTAAATAAACACTCAGAGAGGTAATTTCTTCCTCGAATCATAGCTTTCTTACCTGACAGTTGTGAATATGCACAAACTGAAGAAATGGACACTCAGTAGTTGCTATATACTACTGGTCAAATTAATTACTAACACAAGTACTAGCTACTAGGACTCTACTGGACAGCAAGTCGTGCGTCTATGATCACACTCTATCTCTGACTCTCAGGATTCTCACAGCCTGAGGCTCAAGTCCATCTTCATAGTACTTTGCTCCGACGGTTGCTGCTGCTGCTGCTCTGAAGTAGTAGGAGGCTCCGACTGCGTCCTCATCCTGAAGCTCCCCGGCCACGCCGTGGAGGCCGAGCCGAACACCTCGTCGTAGACGAGCTGCGGCCACTGGCCAGCGACGCCGTCGCGGAGCCTGGGCGCCGTGGCGTCTCTGGAGGCCGGCGCCGGCTTGTGGACCGCCGGGTTGACCCGCAGCGCGGCGCGCACGATCGCGGCGTGCGCCTCGAGCGGCACGCCGGCCATGGCCACCATCCTCTGACGCTGGTGGTGGTGGTGGTAGGAGGAGGAGAGCGTGGAGGAGGAGCGCTTGGCCGCGCTGCGCTCCCGCTTGTGCGCGTTCTGGTGGCCGCCCAGCGCCTGCGAGCTGAAGAACTTCCTCATGCAGAAGTTGCAGGAGAACACCTTGTGCGGCGGCGGCGGCTTACTAGGCGTCGTGGCAGGTGGAGGAGGAGGAGGAGGTGGTGGCTGGTTGGCGTCCGAAGACGACGAGGAGGAGTCCGCCGCCGCCGCCGGTGGCGAGGCGCTCATCACGACGCCGAGCGTGAGGTCGAGCCACGTCGTCACCGCGTCTTCCTGCTGCTCGCCGGCGGTGGTAAGCGGCCGCGCCGGACCCGTCTTCGAGTCCACCGACGCCTCGTCCACCTGATGCATGTCGTCCCGATCCTGCATGCCGTCGTCAGAACTCAGAGGAAGCAGCGTTCCTAGCTCGGCTCTTCCTCCCCGCTGACCGGCGCGGCCGACCGTGTGTTGGTTGGTTGGTGGCTAGCTTGCCAGTTCCCACTAACTTAGCTAGATATACGATGTGCGCCTGCTTCCGGGGGACTCGGCTGCAGCCCGTGCTTTATAGTAGAGGGGGATCGACGATCGATCAGGCGGGACAAGGCTTTGCTTGTGGGTGGAAGGTCTTTGTGCCGCGAGGAATCCAATCAGGAGCCAGACAACTCTAGCTAGCTAGTAATGCTCTCTCTCTCTCCCCCTCCACTTGCATGCACATATATCTCCCCTCTTTCCTCCTCGCTTTCCCATCAGGATCGGTCGGTCTGGCCCATGTCCCCTTCTTCTCGCGTCACCCGCTTCTCCTGTGCTCGCCATGCCTAACTGGGCTACCTCTCTAGCCAGGTATCTAGGTCGATCTCATACTGTTGCTATTGCTATTGCTAGCCTAGATACGTAGTACGCTCGTAGCGTCTCGGTGATCGATCGAGCTGTTGAGTTGTGAGTTGTGACCTCGTCACTGTAGCGCTGCTTTTGAAGATCGTAGGATGCATGCACACTTGGTGTGGAGTTTCGCCGACAAGGGTTGCTTCGTTCCGGTGTCGCTTCACCACTGGCGCGTGGGGTGACCCATGCATCTCCTCTCACGATAAAACTCTACTAGCTACTAGTACTACATCATCATCTTGTTATTCTGGATGCATGACCTTGGGGGTTTCAGCTGTCTAATCAGGACAGACCTCCGGATAACCTGAAATGATTGGGCTTAGCAGGGTCTAGAGATTCCAGAAGAGATCGAAGCTAGCCGACCTCTTCCAACCTAGTTAGCACACGTAACTGATATACAGTAGAAGGTACGTAGTACTTGGCTAGCCAGAAACGCACTTGTAACGTTTACGCTAATTAAACACGCGGGATGACTAATCGGGCCGTGTGATGTGATCGATCTTATATATGTACCATTGACATCCCCTTTTTTGATTTCTCCACTAGTTCTTAATAGTCATCGGTGCTGATGATCTTTGATATCTAATTTTTTTCTTTCGGAAATGGGACATAAACCCCGACCTCTGCATCAGTGGATGCATCAATGGAGCCTCTCATATCTAACTAGCTAGCTCGCTCTGAAAAAGATGTGCGGTCATTCTCTGCTCGCACTAGAGCTGCTTGAGAGATGACAACTATAATCATAACGGCTCCAAGTTAACACCAAAAGGACGGTCAGCTATCGAGTAAGACGGGACGAATTAAGTAGTTTCGGTCATTTTTCTTCGCCTCTATATCTGCATATGACTTCATCCAACAATCATGATCTATCCGTGTTCTCTTCGCACTATCCATCCTAACCCATGCTCTCTCGACACCGTAACTACCAACCCGGGAGCTCATTCTATGTCTAAGACACCATTCTTAAATATCCAATCGTAAATAAAATTCTCGATTTATAGGAGAATATCCACACCATGAAATCAGAGAATTTGAGTTTATTTAGGTCATAGTGAAATCCATGCTAATTAGATTTACATGCTTAATTTTGATAAGACACTGTATTTTAAAATTGGCGGGACCACTCATATACACTACAAGATAACGGAAGCATTGCAGACAAATATTAGTTACGAAATCAATTTATTACTGAACTCACTATAACTTGTAGGACACATCTAACCATGAAAAAATCAGTAAATAATCATGCCAACCTTTCAATTTATGCTCTAGAACTTTCCGTAAATATGATTACCTTCTTATATTCTAAAAACTGATAATGATATATTTGTTAGGTCGTATGATTTAGATTTTTTTACCATGAATACATATGCACAATATAGTTTATGCAATTGTTAAATAACTCAAGAAGGAATTTATGTTGCAGAAACATTTTAAATCTAGCACAACATTTTGTTCAAGATATACATTAGAACCTTATAATAAAGAACATTACACCTAATATTTAGCAATATTTTTGTGTGGTTAACTATGCTAAAGAAATAATTGAAATTATACTTAAGAATACTATATAATGGAAAAAATATATTCTACAAGTATAAATTTTAGTATAAACTATAATTTTTTAGTATAATTCTCTAGTAGCATAGTTTAAAAAACCGGACAACTTCACTGGTTAAACCGGAAAAAACCGGAACCAAAGACCTCATCGGTTTTTTAAGTGCACTGAACCAGTCCGCCAGCGAACCAATAAAAACCAGGAAAACCGCGGTTCAACCACTGGTTTTATCCAATTAACCATAGCATTGGTTTAACCGGCTCAAATATCAGAGCGTAAGAAAAATATTATTTGATAAAGACAAGATTCGATCCTAGCTGTTTGAACTGTGCACATCTTCCCATGGCCAACTCAGTTACAACTTGTTGTTGTATATACTGGAAACAAATTAGTTTTGTACTTTTTCGACATGCTAGATCCTACTTATATACTTAATTACTTTTTTCATGTAATTTTCTCAGCTTATTACCATAGACAAATTGTGATACAGATAAGAGATTAGGTGTGGTAGTTGTTGAGAAATTAGGGTATTTTGTATTGTCATGTCACGTCAACTAATGTCATGTGAGTTCGAAAAGTTGGAATTTGACTATAATTATTGCCATGTCACTCTCATTTCAACGTATTTACAACTTGTTATGTGAATTAGTATTCTTGCAAATTCTAAGTATAAACACACTACATATTTTTGCACATATATTTATCTATTTACTGTAATATTTGTATAATTTTATAGCTTAAAAACCCGCACAGTGAACCAGTGAACCAGTGATCCGACCGGTAAAAACCTGAACCGACAGCGTCACCGGTTCAATCACCGGTCCGGTTTTTTAAACTATGTCTAGTAGTTCTCAATAGCTATCAGTTGAATCTAGAACCTAGATGTTGATGCTCAGCTTTCGATATTCATACGGGTGATCTGGAGGAGATCTCTCAAGAAGTTTTTAATGCTCATTTCATGCCATTATATTAGTGCTGATGTTATGTGATATCTAACTAGCTAGTTTGCTTAGAAAAAAACGTGCAGCCTCACTGGATGAGAATAGTAACCGTAACAATTCCAAGTTAACACGAAAAAGACTATTAATTATTGATTAAGACCAACGAATTAAATAGTTTCAGCCATTTTTCTTTGATTCTAGATCTGCACGTGACTTCATCCAACAATGATCTATCCGCGTTTTCTTAAAATTATCCATCCTAACCCCTGCTCTCTCAACACCGTAACCACCAACCCAGAGCTCATTCAATGTTTAAGACACCATTGCTAAATATCCAACGGTAAATAAAATTCCCGATTTGTAGAAGCTCCACACCTTGGACCATGCAAACAAGTCTGATCAGCGAATTTGTGAGTTTACTTAGGTCATATCAAAATCCATGCTAAATTAGAATTACATGCTTAATTTTGTATAATATTTTATTTAAAAACTGACCATGCCACTCATATACGCTAGAAGATAACGTAAACATTGCATACGAGAATATTAGTATTTAATTTTCAATATGCAAACGTTAGCAGAATGCACATTGGTTTATGTTCATTGGTAGAAATGATATTATTTCAATACCAAGTCAAGTAGTACTGAACCCACTATGACTTGCAAGACACATATGACCATGGAAACACAATAATAATCATGCCAACCGTTCAGATTATGCTCTAGAACTTTCAGTAAACATGATTACCTTATTATATACTAGAACTGATACTAATATATTTGTTAGGTCGTACACTTTTATACATTAGAACCTTATAATAAAGAAAATTACACCTAATATTTAGCAACATTTTTGTGTGGTTACCAATGCTAAATTAATAATTGAAATTATACTCGTGAATACTATATAATGCAAAAAAATAAATTCTACAAGCATACAAATTTAGTATAAATTAGATTAATTTTTAGTTCGCCATGAGTTCATATTTCCCTTAGGCCGACCCTCATATTAAAATGACATCCTAATCAAGAGCTCTCCACCATCACCCTATGTGGCCCACGTCGAGGAATATCACACCGTCCATCAAATTCTCTAGCATATTTGGTGATAATAAGCACCCCTCCTTTTCTAAACCCCAAGTTTAATTTGTTAATTTTTTATTTCATATAAATATTAAGAAATTATTTTAATAAAAATAAAAATTGGCTAAACATATTTAGAATTATAGTCACCTATGCAATTTTTTGTAAGAATCAATGACCTTTATCATATCTTTGTTAATGCTATCTTGTACTAATAACTAAGTTTGACGTTTGTGTTGGATTTAACTATGCTAAAACAACTTTGTGTGGTATGTTTGCATCTTCTTGGTGCACGTGTAGGCTAGGATATTAATAAACACTTTATTTTCAAGTAGAAAAAATGCTGCTCCATTTGGTTGTGCCATAGCAATATTTTCTTTGACAATATTCTTATCAACATGTTGGGATCCTCTTCTGCAAAAAAAAGCCAAAACCGAGTTAAGATAACTAATTTTGCTATGACACGCCTGGAGCATAGGGTCATTTTTTAAATGTTACCAGCAGATCTGCTAAATTCATTGAACATATAGAAAACAGTCAAGAGATATAGACGAAAATATGAACAATGGCAAGTCACACATAAATCACACACATACAAGACACCGACAATGGACCTTACACTTGCTCACATCATCTAATACAAAGGCTCACCATGCTACCCAACGACGATCCGGGAGCACAACCCTTTTCACAGAACATCAACATGGACCGTATGCACACGCTCTAGAAGCCGCCACCTCCATCCTCCATCGACTCATCTTCAAGATGGATCAACACATCGACCTTGCCTAGCCTGCCATCGATGCCACCACGTCAGACAACCACCGCCCTACGCGTGTCCACCATTATATGTTCGCCACCGAGACCCGTCATATTTGACATGGAAGAAACCATGCCTCTTCACCTCAACCCTTCTAGCCAGCATCTACTCCAAAAACAATACCCCTAGGAGGGAGAATTAAGCCTCGCCCAGCCATGATCCAATCTAGGATACATAGATATATGCCCCCCCCAGAGTAGCCCGAGCCAGGAGATGAGATCTGCAATAACAATTACATCGACAAGGTAATGGCACAAATACACCATCATCGTCCGCAATGACCGAAGTCGGCTCAGTTTTCACTGGCAGCCGTGACTCCCCAAACCCGCAACCGACTAGATCGCCACCAACCATGAGGTCTGTGCTGCGACCATCATTCGGGGTCGCCGCCCAGCTTCCATGATCTCTACCAGGACCACTACCTATAACACACATCCGCCGGCCACCCCTGCCAGGAAGAGGAGGATGTGAGGGCGAAGGTGCGTGCCGAGCAGCACCCCCAATAGCGGAGACCGGGCACTAGGTTAAGTTCTCTAGTTTAATTTCTGGTTGTGTAAGTATATTTCCAGTTAATGGGATATTGCCACTGGTCTTTGAATAATTAATATTCTATGTGTTATAGAGAAACATCTCCAGTACATCTAGGACATATTCCTGTTGTGTTTTGAGTTCTTGACTTGTTTTGAGTTCTTGACCCTTAAGATGAAATCCTGATGTTTCTTGGTTGTGAAAGATTATTAGATGCTTCTGTTTGGATGATTAATTAATCGAAGCATATGTAATTTGGTTCAATCACATTCTTATTCTGATTCCATGTGGTTAGTGTAATCCTACATGGTTAAAGATGATTTTCTTGTTGATTAGGGATAGATTTCTTATTGTCTGCTTGCTGTCTAGTTGGGTTTGGTTGTTGTCCAGCAATACTATAGAGTTCCTAGCTACCTTCTGTACTTTTCTATAGTGACAATTGACCATGCTATTGCTTTTATATTAATTACATGTTTAAGTGTTTTGGTGCTTGCAAGTTAACACATGCACTTCTGAACTTGATCCAACAATATCTCTATTTAGTTTTCTTTCTTTTAAATTTTGGATAGATTAGGGTGATTTCCTAATGATGTATGCTTATTCCCATACTGATTATCTAATTGTATATTTTGTAGGTGAAGAAGGAAATAAAAGGATAATAAGAAGATGAGGAAAGAATAGGAAGATGAGAAGATCAAGAGAAGATATGAAGATTAGGATGTCTCCAAGATTTAATTTAGGGTTTTCTATTTCTACTTTATAGTTTTGCTTTTATCCTTTTGGTGAATTTATAATCTTATTGTATTTAAACTCTTAAAGATTCTTGTAAAAATTCAGCCGGTGGGTTTGTAATTTGGATTTGGACTTGTATTAATTATTCTTGTGTGATCTGGCGTGTAATTGAAGTGTATTGTACTATTACTTTGGAAGTTCCACTTTCAAAGTTTGTATTATATCACTCTTATTCATACAGTGATACTTATACATCTGTTGGTTTCTATATATTGGTTTTAATATGTGAATTGTGCTTAAAATGTCCAAAATCAGCAAAGGTCCTGTCCAATTTTCTATCACACACAAGAAAAACTTCAAAGAACTACTCCTCTAGTCTCTAGACATATGTCCAACATAATGCACACAAGCAATGCTTCGAGTAGGCATTCAAGCAAACATTCATTCCTTCGAGAGAAACACCGTCTATTTCCCTTCTTAAATAAAATTTTGAAAGTCTCCCATTTTTTCCTAGATGCTTATGATGCAAACATGCACACTTAATTTCCCCAATATGTTTAATCTTGGATAATAAATCTCGGGATGTTAAAGCCAAATTCCATGCCGATTCACGAGGGTCCGCACGAGTTGATCCCCGCCACCCCATCATTGAAGCCGCAACTCTTAGGCCAGTAGCAGCCTCTCAGAGCTACGAGAGAGGGAGGAAATGAAGTGTCACAATATTAACATAGATGATTGTTGAAGTGTATCGGTGGATTGCACTAGACATTTTCACCAATTTGGATTTTTGGTTGCGTTAGATATTGCATGAAGCTTGACATGGTATTAGATCCTAAGGTCTTGAGTTCAAGTCCTGGCTTTTGCAATTTATCCTAAAATTGTTGTTTCCTCTTTTGTGTCCGTGTATAGGCCTGTTGAGTCATACGTGAGTTTGATGCCGTCACTCTCTTCCAGTTGCACATGTTGACTTCTCTCCGTCACACGTAAGAGGGGGTGTTGAAGTGTATAAGTGGATTATTGCACTAGATCTTTCCTAGTTGCACATGCTGACTTCTCCCCATCACACGTGAGAGGGTTTTTTGAAGTGTATAAGTGGATTATTGCACTAGCTATTTCCAGTAGTTCAGGATTTTGGTTGCATTGCCTAGTGCATGAAGCTTGACATATTAGAGTATATGCACATATGATTGCTACAGTTGTTAAGAATAGAGTTCATATCCCAATCCTAATTTGACTTGTACTTCAGGATGGTCCTGTATTTATATAGTATATACTCGTCCATGAAACTTACATCCATCATATTCCGCAAACTCATACTCTTTCATGGTATCAGCCTGAACCGATCCTAACCCTAGCCACCAATGACACGTGTCCGCAACGCTGCTCCCCGGGGGATCGATCTTCATGATAACCACCGGGGCCGTGCGATCCCTAGCAGGGCTCGTCCGCCGATTCTTAATCGACTGCCTAATGAGGCTATTTTCGATCTCTAGGTCGGGTTTTCTCTCTCTGGTAATTTGATCGGTATTATCTTTTTTGGTTTATCGATCATAGATAGGATCGATTCATCCACCGCTGCCGTCCTCACTGCACCTCTACTACAACATCGACATCGACAACCTACACCGCGCCCGCATGCCTGCCTACCCCACCGCCGTGCCTGCCTCGGCAGGATGCCATGGCTTCTACGACAGGATGCAGCGTGTCTCAGCCGGCTACCGCCTGCCTGAGCAGGTTGTCGTGGCCGTCCTGCTAGGTTCTTCTTCGTCGCTATCACCCGAGACTTTATTGACAATGTCGCCAACGACTCCAATCCGCGTTGCGTCGCCCCTCTAGGGCGTGTACATCAATTCCAATCGGATTAACCAGACCGACGTAGGTCTTCGCCAAGCACGTCCCCGAGAACGCGCCTACCACCGATCGAGCTAGGGTTGCCATTGCGATGCTCCTTCGGGTCGTAGAGCCGCCGCCTTGGTACTCTCCTGCCCCCTAACACGCCTTCCAAGTGTGTACGCGCATGTGGCCTCCAGCCACTGCACCGACTTGCGCCATGAAGCTATGCCACCCCATCGGGTTGTAGAATCACTGCACGCGGTCTACATTGCCGGCCACGCGCACCGATGTTCCAGGATACCACCGCGCCGTATCTCTCGGCGTGGGTCGCCAATGTCCGTGCATGGTATTCATCATGCCACTGGTTCTTATTCGCCTACTTCCAGTACCGCCCTCACGCCTCTCTAGGAGTCCATCATGACCACTCCGGGTTGTCGCTGGTTTTGCCCCCTTCTACATCTTTATCCACAAACGAATTTGTCGCCATTGTAATCTCATGTCTACGACATTGTCACACAGGTTCACGATGGTCCTTGCCCTCGCACTCTCGATATTAGCAACACCAGTACACGCCTTCGTCCCCGACGCCTTCCCGAGTCTAGCAAACTTGGATCGACGCCTCATCTTCATCAGCATCGACAAGGTCTTCTTTGGCATCGAACCCTCTACGACGGCCTCGAACCCGTCATTGATGAGTTCTTTGCGTACTTGGTTCTGGAAAAATTGATGTATGCATTCGTTACCGACATGCACCTAGTTCTCTGATACGTCGGAAACGTATCTATAATTTTTGATGCTCCATGCTTGTTTAGTATCTACTTTGCTTTGCTTTGTCTACACTTTGAGGTATTTTTATATCTTTTCTAGAACTAACCTATTAACAAGTTGCCACAGTGCCAGATGCATGTTTTCTTCTGTTTTTGGTTCCAGAAAGGCAGAAAATCAATAGTCTCGGAATTGGACGGGACAAAAGCCAAACTCAATATTTTACCGTGGGCGTTACGAAGCCAGAAGGGGAGACGGAGAGGTGCCAGAGGGCCACCACACCCCCAGGCGCGGGCTAGGGTGGACCCCCGCCTAGGCAAGGTGTGGCCCCCCTGGTCGCCTCCCGGCCTCGCCTCTTCGCCTATAAGAAGCCCCCGATGCAGAAACCCTAAGCACCCGATCAAAACTCCACGAAACCGTCTGTAGCCGGCGCCACCATCGTCCCTAGATCGGGGGGATCTGAAGTTCTTCCCGGCACCCTGCAGGAGGGGACATTATCCCGGAGGCCTTCTCTCCGGTATGATGCGTGAGTAGTTCCACCTTGGACTATGGGTCCATGTAGTAGCTAGATGGTTGTATATCCTCCTTATGCTTTCATGTATAGATCTTGTGAGCTCCGTTCATGATCAAAATCTAATCTATTTGTAATCATGCATGTTGTGTTTGCGGGGATCTGATGGATATTGAGATTATTATGTCAGTTTGGTTAATGGTTTTGTCTTTATGATTCTATCATGTCTGTGTTGTTTGTGATCTTGCATGCTTTCCGTTGTTAGTAGCTATCTTGGCCAAGTAGTTGCTAGTGACTCTAAGAGGGGGTATTTATGCTCGATAGTTGGTTCATGCCTCTAGTTTCCAAGGGAAGTGACAGAAATCTCTTCGGTTGTAGATGTGCTGTTGCCACTAGGGAGAAAACAATGGTCTCTTGTTCATGGAATAAGTGGATTGTTTACCTTACACACTTTGCTTAAAGCAGTTGTTTGTTGCTTGCAAGTTAATACTGGAGGGGGTTCGGATGATAACTTGAAGGTGGACTTCTAGTCATAGATGCAGTTGGATGGAGGTCTATGTATATTGTTGTATTGCCCAATCGAATCTCATAGGATCTTTCTGAGTAGTATTGCATTGTTATGCCTTGCTTAGTTCCTGTCAATTGCCCTGCTGTAATTTGTTTACCCTTCATGCCATGTTGTTTATCTAAGGAGAGCACCTCTAGTGAACTATGGACCCCGGTCCAATCTTTACCATTTATACATCTTCCACTGTTATTGTTTACTTGCTGCAAACCACCATTACCTTCCACACCATACGTTTAATCCTTTGTTACAACAAACCGGTGAGCTTGACAACCTCACTGATTCGTTGGGGCAAAGTCTTGAGTTTGTGTTGTGCAGGTCTCCGCGTTGCTTGCAACACCTGTGTGACGTTTCCTTCCTCCTTCTGGTTCGATAACCTCGGTCTCTACTGAGGGAAACTTGCTGCTGTGATCTTCACACCTTGCTCTTGGGGTTTCCAACGAGGCGTCCCACGACAACATTGGGTGCACGCAACAAGGATTTTCTGGCGTTGTTACCGGGGAGGCTAAGGACGTCTTCACAAGGGGAGTCCTCCACTTCCTTTCTCTTTACTTTGTTTTTAGTTTGCTTAGTTTCTTTTGCTTGGTTTTGTTTGCCTCTTTTAAAAAACACACAAAAAATTAGTTCCTGCTCTAGTTGCTGGTCTGTTATTGCCTTGCTTGGTCATGCTTTCTATCAATGGATGGTTTCTTTGAAACTAGTTCTTATTGGCAAGGTGGGTTCATGGAAGAACAAAAGTATTATTATAAGGAACACCATTTGTCACAAAAAGGGAAACACTTATGGGAGCAAATTGATAAGTGATGTCTACGCACTTCTATTCTTGTAGACAGTTGTTGGGCCTCCAAGTGCAGAGGTTTGTAGAACAGCAACAAGTTTCCCTTAAGTGGATTACCCAAGGTTTATCGAATTTAGGGAGGAAGTGGTCAAAGGTATTCCCTCTCAAGCAATCCTGTAATCAAGATACAAGAAGTCTCTTGTGTCCCCAACACACCCAATACACTTGTCAGGTGTATAGGTGCACTAGTTCAGCGAAGAGAGAGTGAAATACAAGTGGTAATGGTGCCAGAAAATAGCTTCTGACTTGTTGTTGACGTGGGGGAACGTGTGTGAGTGCCAGAAAATACTTTGATGGAGCTTGACGTGGAGGTAAAGACTAAAGCAAGCAAACATGCAACAGATCTAGATGCAAATGGTGTTTCAATGTTTAGAAACAAGGCCTAGGGATCATACTTTCACTAGTGAACACTCTCTCATATAAATTCCTCTCTTCATGATAGTAATCTTAACTACTCTCCGGTTGGACACCCTAATCATTGGTAGGGCTATAACAACACTTCTCAAAGTCTGCCTTCCCCAATATAGATAACCCCACACTGTCACCTTGAGCGCTATATGGTTCCAACAAACACCATAATTTCATAGAGATATCCAACTCCAAATATAACTCATAACAAATATTCAATCTAGCCAAAGTGCCACACACGGTATGCATGCTGTCACTTTCACACACGTGGGGAAAAGCATAGATCTATTAAAGCACAGAGAGTATTTATGTAGACTCAAACCTAAGTGCCACCATGGCGTGCACGCTGTCACTTTCACACACATGGGGAGAGCAGAGATCTAATGAAGCATTTGAGTAGCAAGGTAAATCTACTTGATTACAAAGATAATGATCACAATATGACCATGCATAGAGAGAGAGAGAGAGAGAGAGAGAGAGAGAGAGAGATAAACACATAGCTACCGGTAGAGCCCTTAGCCTCGAGGAATAACTACTCCCTCCTCATCATAGGAATCAGCAACAGTGATGAAGATGGTGGTGAAGATCGATGGAGATGGCTCCAGGGGCACTTCCCCGTCCCGGTAGGGTGCCGGAACAAAGACTTTCTGTCCCCCGAATCTCCCTTTCGGCGGCGGCGGCGCTACGGAGGTTTTTCTGTAAGTATGCTGGATTCTTTAGGGTTTCTGGGTTGGAGGCTTGTTATAAGCGAATGAGGCAAGGTCGGTGGAGGGCCAGGGGTCCCAACGCCCACCTAGGGTGTGGCCACCCTGGTGTCATCCTCCGTCTCGTCTTCGATTTTCCGTATCGTTCAGGGAAAAATATGAACTTTGACTTTTGTCTCGTCCAATTCCGAAAATATTCATTTTTTAGATTTTTGAAACCAAAAACAGCAGAAAACAGGCAACTGTCACTGCGACATCTTGTCAATAGGTTAGTTCCAGAAAGTGTATAAGAATACCTCAAAGTGTAGACAAAACATAAGACAAAGTAGATACTAAACATCCATGGAGCATAAAAAATTATAGATACGTTTCCGACGTATCAATAAGTTGAATACTATTGCTAGAGAGGTGTGCTCCACTCATAATGTTACTTATTGCTTTGATAAAGCCTGTTGCTATAGGAGGTATAAACACCTATGTTAAAGGAAAATATGACTTTTATGATGTGGAACAAAATGAAGAATTTATTGCCTTCAAGGGTGCATTTGAACTTGCCAGTTTGCTTGAAAATACTGATGATGCACCTTATAAATATGAGGTCTTTGAGATACTGAAATTTTGCTTTGATAATTACAAGGAATAAAATGGATATATTCTTGAATACTTTAATAGGTGCTTTCCACAAATGGAAGAGACTAATGCCTTGCAGGATCCTATGGAAGAAAAAATTGTTGAAACTGGAAGCTCATTAGATGAAAAAGAGGAGGAGAGTGATGAACAAAAGAAGAAAGAATGGATCTACCCATGCCTACCTTCTAATGAGAGTAACTCTTTATCCCTTACATTATTTAATTGTCCCCCATGATTACCGAAGGTGGATTATTTTGAAATATCTACTTTGGGTAAAACCTCTGAAGGTTTTAATCTCACTATTTTTGAGCTTGATAGAGATTATGTTTTTGTAGATCATGAAAAGCATGCTTTATGTGATAGCTATATTGTTGAGTTTATTTATGAGGCTACTGAAAATTATTATCAGAGAGGAAAATATGGTTGTAGAATTTTTCATGGTACTGAAACACGTCTCTATGTGCTGAAAGTTTTGAAGTTACTCTTGTTTTATCTTCCTATGCTTGTCACTTTGTTCTTTGTGAATTTATTTGCATACAAGATTCCGATGCATAGGAAAAGGGTTAGACTTAAATGTGTTTTGAATTTGCTTCTTGATGTTCTCTTTTACTTCAATTCTTATTTCTTATGTGAGCATCTTCTCAAACTATCAAGCCTAACTTAAAGGCGTTAAAGAAAAGTAATTGTTGAGAGATAACCCAAGAGTTTCCTTGAGTCTTGGAAGTTATTACTTCTGTAATAACCTCTCCTTATCTTTTTTGTTTGCTTTTTGTGCCAAGAATGACCTCTAATGAGAGGGAAGTAAGATTTGGAGAGTTGCTGTCTCGAAATAGATTTCTGTCCTCCACCAAAAAAATTCGTGAGGAGTCTCTGTAACTCAGATTGAGCTGAAAATTTATGAATAAATCCCCCACTATGTTAGCTCAGTTTAGTTAGTTCAACACTTTTTTATTTTAGCAACATAAGATGTTCTAGAAAATCGGTTTCTATCTGCTGGTCTGTTTTGAAAGATTTCTGCCATTATTTGCATTTGCTTTTTATTGATTCCTTTTTGAGTTCTCTTTTGGGGAATTGAGCTTTTTTAAGGAGTTTCTACAGTAGCATGTGTTTTTACTGAAAAGTTTTGCTATTCCAAAGCTTTACCTAAGGGTCTATTATCTTTTGAATACACTAATGTTGCTAATGAAGATTGTGTGAAGTTTTGTATGAAGGAAAAATTTTAGGTGTAGAGAAAGAATGATGTAATGAGATGAAGAATGGACAAAATCTCAAGATTGGGGATGCCACCTCGGTGTCACCCCAAGAAATATCTAAGAGGTACAAGCGTCAAAGCCTGGGGATGCCTTGGGCATCCCCTTCTTCATCAATAAAAAGCTTAGGTCTGTCTAGACACTTCGTTTTTTATTGTTTCATGCACAGTTGTGTTGTTATTGGAGCGTCTTAGTTTTCGTTTGGTTTGCTTAGGTTGTTTAGTTTGCTTGAATAAAGTATTTTGGACCCCCGTTCTCACTGTGTTGTTTTGCAAATAAGTTGCTTGGTGTTGGAAAGGAGTAGGAAGTTCTTGCTTGATAAGTGCAAGAGGAGCTTGTATTGACTGTGACTTAAACTTTAGCATGACATGCTAGGTGTTGTTTTGACCTTATGCTTAGTGATTATTACTGTAGCATATCTTGTTCCAAACAATTGGGATTGCTTAGTGTGCCTTGAAGAAATTATGCGTTGTTTTAGCATGCAAAAGCATAGTATTGTGGTATTCTCCTTTGATGCTTTGTTTGGGTTGACTTGGTGAAAGGGCATGTATGCCCCCATGTGTGGTTTTGGTAATTAATGACAATCTCTATGGACTAATGTGTAAATTGAGTTTCACTTGTAGGTTTGTCCATTGGCATCACTTGGGCCATGTGTTGGTCTCAAGGTTGAAAGATGAAGAAATGTCCAAGGGCTTTGTGCCCATTGGAATCATGAAGAAAGAAGGAGCTTGAAGGTCGATCAAGGCATGTGCAAAGAGTTGCATCAAGATGGATCAACCTAAAGTAAGGATGAAGAAGGACGAGCTCAAGATGCGCCATCTCTAGAAGATCTCATGCTTGAATCTTGCCATCCTCGTGCTCATGGAATGATGAAGACAAGTTCAAAGAAGAGGATTCCCCATGGAGTATGGGGGAGCATTTTGCAAGTCTTCATCAAGCAAGAGCGAGCAAGAGCAAACAAGAAAGGTGTTCCCACTATAGAAGAACAAGACGGTCTACATCAAGTTCAAGTGGGACCCTCAAGGCAAAGGTATGTTGATAGGGCTTCTCTTTTGCCGGTCTCGTGTTGTTAGTTGGGAGACCGGGTTTAGGATAGATAGCCGTACTATCAAGAGGGGCTCTCAAGCGGGTGTCTCGTTTGCATCGTTCGGAGAGAGCTCAAACCTTTGCATTCATATCATCATCTTTCTTGGTTATTATTTGGTTCTTGTCCATGAGAGGATCTAGAGCTTGTGGTCACCATCATAACAAGCTCTAGCTCATCATCTAAGGATTTCACTTGCATATCTTATTGCGGTTTTTGATCTTGCGAGTTTTCTGGCTCCACACCTTGGGGGATAGATCACATATATATTCATGATATTTTCTCCCAAGGTGATACCCAATATTTCGACTTTTGGATTCTATTCATCGTTATCTTTCCAACAAAATTGGTTTCATCCCGTTTGGAGTTCGGATGCAAAAGTTATTGCGTTTCTGGTTTTCTGGTTTCTGGAATTTCCCTGACCAGAAGTTCCGGCTTCCCACCGGAAGTTCCGCTAGGGCATCTTTGCCGCCGAAAGTTCCGGGTCTTCTTCCGCTCATGCTCAGTAACCTTCTGTTTTGAAGCGTTCTATTTGCCGGAACTTTGTCGGAACTTGCATCGGAAGTTCACCGGAACTTCCGGTCTGTCTTGACCGGAACTTCCGGTTGCGCTTCTGGAGCGGGCGTCAACGGTCTGATGACCGTCGGAGCCAGGCTGGGCGGAACTTCTGCCCAGAGCCGGAAGTTCTAGCCATGATTCGTTTTTTCAGTTTCTCGCTCCGCAGTTTTCGACCGTTGGCTGGGTGCCACCGGAACTTCCGGCCTCCCACCGGAAGTTCCGGCCAGGTGTCGCGAATGCCCATAACGGGTAGATCTGGGAGCCCTTTAAAAGGGGCTCCTCTTCCCTTTCGTGGGCACTAGCTTTTCTTCTTGGTTCTTGGCTTTCTCTCTCTCCTCCATTGTCAACCTTGAAGAAGCTTTCCCTCTCCCTTTCCCCTCCTATGATTCTTGCATCTTTTTGAGGGATTTGAGAGAGGAGATCTAGATCTACAATCCCCCTAAGTCAAATCCCTTCTTTGTGAAGGAATCATTGGGATCTAGATCTTGGAGAGTTTTGTGTTCTCATCTTGTGTTCTTCCTCCCTTATTCCCCCAATAGCTTTTGTAGCTTTGTTGGAATTTGGGAGAGAAGGACTTGCCCTTGCATTTGGTGCATAGGTTTGAGTTCTACTCTTGTGTTCTTCCTCCCTTATTCCCCCAATAGCTTTTGTAGCTTTGTTGGAATTTGGGGGAGAAGGACTTGCCCTTGCATTTGGTGCATAGGTTTGAGTTCTCCTCGGAGATTCGGCGAGTTCAAGCTTGTGAGCTTGTTTCTCTTGGGTTCCTTGGAACCCTAGACGGTTGTGTGGTTGGATTGTTGACCTTTTGTGGTCTTGTAGCCTTTTGTGGCATTGTTGGCCTTTTGTGGCTTTGTTGTTGGGAGCCTCCAATTGAGTTGTGGATTTAGCCCCAATCTTGTACGGGTTCGGTGACCGCCCTCAAGCGTCCCATAGTGGAGCAAGTGCCCGCCTTTTGTGGTGCGCACTTGGGAGAATAGGGTGAGCCTTTTGTGGCGTCGGTGAGTTGCGTGCTTCCGCATCCGGGGTGAGGCCTTGTGTAGCGTTGGGTGTGCATCGAGCCACCACACCTCGAGGTGAGCCATTTGTGGCGTTCGGAGAGCATTGCGCCATCGCACCTCTCCAATGGAGACGTAGCTTCTTTGGAAGTGAACTTCGGGAAACAAATCTTCGTCTCCGCATCCATCGGTTATCTCTCAACCGAACCCTTTACTTATGCACTTTACATTGTGATAGCCATCGTGCTTCAAGTATTTATACCTTGCTATCACCTTGTTGCTTGTATTGCTTAGCATAGGTTGTTGGTGCACCTAGGTGAACTTAGTGGCTAGGTTTTGTGCTCAATAAATTAAACGTTAGTTTTATTCCGCATTTACTTGAGCCTAAACCGTAATAATTTTAAAAGCCTATTCACCCCCCTCTAGGCGAGTTCCTTTGTACTTTCACTTGGCACATGCTCACACCATGGTATGACTATGATAAGTCCATAGCCTCTATGATCATTTAGTCCTTGACTTGTAGTACCACTCTATGCTTTGATTAGTAATGCTTTGCTGCTCTGCATGATTATGGCCAATATTTCTCTCTTAGTTGGTTGCTCCCAGCCTTTTGCTAGCCTCCACTTGTATGAGTAAGTTCTACTCATGCTTCCAACTCCCAAGAAAACAAGTTATTCCAAAGTGTTCACTATAAATTCCTATGCATGGTGTGTTACACCATTCCAAGTATATTCTTGTTTTCAACCATCTTCTAATTAAAAATTAGTTTGTTATGTGAAAACTTAGTGATTAAAGCTCTCACGAACTTGATGGCACACTTTATATTCTTTGCCCCTAATAAACGTGAACCATTGTGTCGTCTATGTTGTATATGTTTGCACTTATACGTTGGAATTAGCAGAACCGTGCTGTCACGGGGAACATTTTCAACATTGCACTTGTACTTTGTACTCAGTTGATATCATGATCTTTTGTCTATGGATGTCACCGGTGTGAAATAAAAAGGGAACTTGTAAGTCCATGGAGTTTGTATTTTGTGTTAGAGAAACGCCTGGGCCGCTAGCCTAAGCCATGCCTAATCATGGTGGAAACTTGCAGTATCACAATAGTGAGCTATCTATTAAGTATCCTCAATAAAAAGCTATGCACATAGTAAATAAAAAGATCGCTGAGATGCTTGTTGTCTGCTTGCCTTGTTATTTTGGTTATGGGATAGCTCCTATACCATGTGCAAGGGGTACCCCATTGGCGGTTCTCTATGATATGCATGTACTTACAATGACAAGAACTTACAGGTGACTGAAGTTGAGTAGCATGAGGTGTGGCCCTCGTATTCAAGGGACTTGAGATTGCCAACTTATACTTCGTCAAGCATATACTCTATAGTTTGTTCACTTTAACCTTAATCACTTTAAAATGCTTATGATAGGAGCAATGAGGGCTGAAAGCTAACTAGTACCATAATTTTTGGAAGCTCTTTTTGAAACTTGAAATCCCTGCTTCCCTTTGTGAAGGACCTTTCTTCCACCATTATTTGAGTCTCCACCTTCTACCTTTAGGCACCATTAAGAGAGCATAGTTGTCATTCTATGTGCAGTGTCCCAAAACTTATTGATTGATGCATATTGTGATATTAATTGTTCTTGTGCTACTTGTTTCTAGTCACCCTTGTGAACTTTGAAGGTGTCCTATGCATCTATTTTCTACTCTATGAGGGACAAGCTGATTGCCACTTTGTCATGTTTTCTATATGTGAAATAAACAAACGTTTTTCAATGCATGTTATTCATGATCTTTGTTTATAGCCTTTCATGTTCATGCACAGTTACTATGTACTATTGTTAGAACTCCATCTTTCATGCACATGTTTAGAGTTCTTTGATCCCAGCTTTCAATGCTTGCAAATGGTTTAATCTTGGTTTTGATGGTGCATGTCACCTCAAAAAATATTATTTTTATTATTTACCTAGTCGAGGACGAGCATGAGTTAAGCTTGGGGATGCTTGATACGTTGGAAACGTATCTATAATTTTTGATGCTCCATGCTTGTTTAGTATCTACTTTGCTTTGTCTACACTTTGAGGTGTTTTTATATCTTTTCTGGAACTAACCTATTAACAAGTTGCCACAGTGCCAGATGCCTGTTTTCTTCTGTTTTTGGTTCTAGAAAGGCAGAAAATCAATATTCTCGGAATTGGACGGGACAAAAGCCAAAGTCAATATTTTTCCGTGGGCGTTACGAAGCCAAAAGGGGAGACGGAGAGGTGCCAGTGGGACACCACACTCCCCCAGGCACGGGCTAGGGTGGACCCGCGCCTGGGAAGGGTTGGCCCCCTGGTCGCCTCCCGGCCTCGCCTTTTCGCCTAATAGAAGCCCCCGATGCAGAAACCCTAAGCACCCGATCAAAATTCCACGAAACCGTCTGTAGCCGCCGCCACCATCGTCCCTAGATCGGGGGGAGGGGGGATCTGAAGTTCTTCCCGGCACCCTGCAGGAGGGGAGATCATCCCGGGGGCCTTCTCTCCGGTATGATGCGTGACTAGTTCCACCTTGGACTATGGGTCCATGTAGTAGCTAGATGGTTGTATATCCTCCTTATGCTTTCATGTATAGATCTTGCGAGCTCCGTTCATGATCAAGATCTAATCTATTTGTAATCATGCATGTTGTGTTTGCGGGGATCCGATGGATACTGAGATTATTATGTCAGTTTGGTTAATGGTTTTGTCTTTATGGTTCTATCATGTCTATGTTGTTTGTGATCTTGCATGCTCTCTGTTGTTAGTAGCTATCTTGGCCAAGTAGTTGCTAGTGACTCTAAGAGGGGGTATTTATGCTCGATAGTGGGTTCATGCCTCTAGTTTCCAAGAGAAGTGACAAAAATCTCTTCGGTTGTAGATGTGTTGTTGCCACTAGGGAGAAAACAACGGTCTCTTGTTCATGGAACAAGTGGATTATTTACCTTACCACTTTGCTTAAAGAAGTTGTTTGTTGCTTGCAACTTAATACTGGAGGGGGTACGGATGATAACCTGAAGGTGGACTTCTAGTCATAGATGCAGTTGGATGACGGTCTATGTATATTGTTGTATTTCCCAATCGAATTTCATAGGATCTTTCTGAGTAGTATTGCATTGTTATGCCTTTTCAGTTCCTGTCAATTGCCCTGTTGTAATTTGTTTACCCTTCATGCCATGTTGTTTATCTAAGGAGAGCACCTCTAGTGAACTATGGACACCGGTCCAATCTTTACCATTGATACATCTTCCACTGTTACTATTTACTTGCTGCAAACCACCATTATCTTCCACACCATACGTTTAATCCTTTGTTACAGCAAACCGGTGAACTTGACAACCTCACTGATTCATTGGGGCAAAGTCTTAAGTTTGTGTTGTGCAGGTCTCCGCGTTGCTTGCAACACCTGTGTGACGTTTCCTTCCTCCTTCTGGTTCGATAACCTCGGTCTCTACTGAGGGAAACTTGCTGATGTGCTCTTCACACCTTGCTCTTGGGCTTTCCAACGAAGCGTTCCACGACAACATTGGGTGCACGCAACATTCTGACAAAACTATGGCCCCACCTCGTCCTCGATGACTCGGACTACATCGGCTCTGACATCGACACCTTCGACGATTGCCTCGACGCGTCTCTGTCATCCTTCCCGCGCACTATGCACACACAACTTCATGTGCGGCTACTTTGACACCGGTAACCCCGATGACGACATCGACCACAGTAACCCCTCGCACGGATACATCCACCACGAAACCTCCCCAAGCTCTCGGCTCGCTCAGACATCGGCAGAAGGGATACCACCTCGCTTGAGCTCCTCATCAGCTTCCTCTACAGTCCAAGCTACCGCGCCATGACACCTTCCACGATGTTCCCACTCGGAGTGCAGGGGAATGTCTGTCCACTGGTTCTACTTCGGTTTCTCTCCAGTCTAACCGTTCGTGATGTTCCATTTGTTCACTATGCTATCGCTACGACTGCAGGGGATGTTAGAGTATATGAGCATATGCTTGTTACGGTTGTTTAGGATAGAGTTGGGATCCCAATCCTAACTTAACTTTACTTCAAGATGGTCATGTACGCCTATATATACTCGTCCATTAGACTCAATAATATATCCATCATATTCCGCCAAATTCATAATCTTTCAATGATAATTCGGCAATATGGTATTGTAATATCTTACTTTTCAGTGTTTCTAGCTTGTTGTGTTTACCTTAAACTTTTGAGGCACTGCAATAAATCGGGTTGCGTGATGCAATCCCCTGGAAGATGTACTCTTCTATTATATAAAGAACCCATAGCACTAGCAATCCCTCAAATCGTTGGTCCATATACGTCACTGGCCCTCTATGAATTATGTTTCTGTCTATAAGAAAATGGAATCGCTAATGAGCTGGTTAGATCTTGTTTTCTAGATAAATTCTTTTGTAATTGGGTCGATGAGCCTAATAGCTTTATTTTAGAGAAACTCTTAAACGATGTAACACTTGTCTAAAATTAATAAAGCCTCCGGCTGTTTCCCTTAAAAAAAATTGTGTTTCTGTCTATACTCCACTATGTCGGAGTGGAAGGAGGAGGAATTTAGTGAAAACCTTAAGCGATCGAACGATGGAAAATTAGCGTTAGAATAATTCTCCAAAACTAAGACAAGCCAACAACCTCGTTTTTTGCATGCGTCTTGTTCTGTCGAACACTCAAGTGCCAACGTTGGACTTCTATAGTTGTGAACTATATATGGTGTGGTCAGCCACTGATTATCACGAGGCACAAAATCTTTGGTCTTTATTTTTCTCAATAGAGGGAGACTATTGTTGTTGTTGTCACAAGTGCACTGAAAGAGGATGAGCTGCACCTTTTAGGTGGCATTGTGTAGCTGAGTTCTTGCACTCTTGGCTTCCTATCCTTTTGTGAAAGTGTGGGATAGATGATGTTGGCAAGATAGATGGGGAAGCTCTTTACACACTTGATCCCGAGTCAACTTTGATAGAAAAGGAGATGCACCTGGCTTGCTTCCACACAGTTAGCCATATCTGCAGGGGCCAGTTCCAACATGCGTCGCTTTCGGCGGGATTTGAAGATCTACATGCATTTCTCGAGCACAATCGAACCAGGGCCCCAGTCGGCATCTCCTTCCGCTATTGCAAAATCATCCTTTACTTCTACTACTTGTCTTGTCCTGCGAAAAAGCAGAAATAAATAAAATTATAATTTTGGATCCTATTGGAGAACATAGCTTTATGGCCCTACGTACTACAAGTGCTGTAATCATGTTTGTTAGGTATGGAGTATAGCTAGTTCTTAAATCATGAACTCTAGATCTCGGCGCCCCAGCTCAGCTGTTGTGTTGACCTAATGTGTCCTGAACCCTGACGAGGTCCATTAATAATCTGAACAAGATCATGGGAAATCCTACTTGGGCAGCTACTCCTTCCTTAATGGAGACGGCAATATATCTCACCGATCGTCAACATGATTCGACAGCTAGAAGTGTAGCCAATTGTGACAAATGATAGTATGAGCAATCAGGGACGCATAGTTTGCCCTGTTACGGGAGATGTGCCGTGGTGGTGTCACCTCTGTGTGACAGTTGCCCTCAATCTTGTACTTGTAGCAACCAACCTGAGTTGTAGTTCAGTTGTCGTTTTGACCTAACTTCAAACTGAACGTGACAGACAGAGAACCTTCCTATCTGCGAGCAGTTTTTTTTTCCATCAGACTAATGGTAAAAGTAAAACTCGCCACTCTTTTTCGCCCAACCAGATGATGAGACAATAAGAAGAAGCTTGGCCATGCATGTGATAAATGAGCAGTGGTCTTCCTAACTGGAATCATGCATGGGATTAGTTCCAACTCCAAGTCCAAAAGGCAACTGCTTTTTTTCTGTTGGGAGTTTCCGGTGATGGCTACCCTTGTCTGCCACTTTGGCTTGCTACTAGTGCAAGATCAATGGAGATGACCCATGGCAGGGCTGAGAGGGCAGAAATGCTTGCGAGGTGGTTTCTTCCTTTTTCTCTTTGCGACGATCAAAGGGTGGGTCTCTGGCGCGCAATTCCAATTCGCAGGAGCTGTTATGCCCACTGAGATCATCATCCGAAAACAAAATATCCTTTGTCAAGTGCATGTGTTGTTGACATGTTTATTCCTTGGACATAATAAGCCTGGCCACAAGGGGAGCCAACCATGGAGGGCTCCAAAGGCAAAGGAAGCTGACCTAGCTCCCCCTGTTCCAGATGCCAAAGGAGATCCAGGAAAGTGACATGTTAGTTTCGCAGCAGCGTGCACGATTAACGTGGGTTTCTGTTGGACATGGAGTGCGAGAATATTGTCGGGAAACTGATAAGGCTTGCTTCCGTGCGTCAGTGCATGATGCTTTCTGAAAACTCAGGCTTGTGTGTCCGGATCGGGCACGTCTCTCCCTCCCTGTCCTCTCATGGTTGCTTGCCAATCGCAGCGCGACATGGACGGCCGGCTGGCCGGACGGACCTGTCGAGACGCAAAGATGACTCTCCAGTCTGGACATTTTAGACGAGAACTTTCAGTGTTAAAGTGCTACTTATCTGACAGGCGACACGGCTCGAGTCTGATTCAGTGCACATGGTGATAGTTTTCTGGAACAAAATGCGCAAGGTGAAGAGATCCGACATCTGTACCACATGCTGTGATACGTACACGGATGCTAAAACCAAGCCATTCAAACAACGACACACCATTTTTGCTCATCTTGTGGAGAAGAACTGAAGGGGAAGGCTGTAGCACTCTGGTTCCAAGCATGTACTTGTTTCCCGATGTCTCGTATTCCTACGTGCCAAATCGTATCGTCCTCTCATATATGTTTAGGCCGGTGGAGTGTTAAAGAATTTACGGTCTGCATTGTCAAAGAAAAGAGTTGTGACATGAAAGTTTTGAGTGCAGATGGAACAATGGAGCTTGCTGCCGATTAAGGTGAAGCTGTAGTGTATATATATATATATATATATATATATATATATATATATATATATATATATATATATACGCTATTTGACACCCAGGGTGTAGAATAACTTATTCTACACCCACCTCTATCTTTAGAACCGTATATTATTTTTACGTCACGTAAATTTTGTATTACTTCGTAAGTCGAGAAGAACATAATAAAATTAAGAAATTATATAATTATTTTTGTTTACATGACGTAAAAAAATTGGACATAAAATACATATTTTTGGTGTTTTTTACACTATAATGACTCATAAACATTATTTTTTTGTCAAATTTTTTGGTTGTGGTGAATAGATGAACATAATTATTCGTATATAAAACATAATGTTTTCAATCTAACAACGTAAAAATATGTTGGGTGCAAAATAACTATTCTGCACCCTGGGTGCTGAATAGGGTTTCTATATATATATATATATATATATATATATATATATATATATATATATATATATATATATATATATATATATATAGGGTGGCGCTATTTGACACCCAGCCTCTATCTTTAGAACCGTATATTATTTTTACGTCACGTAAATTTTGTATTACTTCGTAAGTTGAGAAGAACATAATAAAATTTAAAAATGACATAATTTTTTTTGTTTACATGCTGTAAAAAAATTCGACGTAAAAGACATATTTTTGATGTTTTTTACACTATAATGACTCAAAAAAATTATTTTTGTGTCAATTTTTTTGGTTGTGGTGATTATATGAACATAATTATTCCTATACAAAACATAATTTTTTAGTCTAACAGCGTAAAAATATGTTGGGTTGCAAAATAACTTAGGGTGCTGAATAGGGTTTCTATATATATATGTATGTATGTAGGTGAAAGGCCCCTACCTTAGGTGAAGGTTGGTGTGCAATTATTTTGCTTCAGCTTTATTTTACAAATAATCTGAACACGATAATCTTGCAAGGCAGAGTTTATTACTACAATTGATATGAGTTAGTTACTGATCTTTATTCATTTCTAATACTACCACGGTCCTACTGCCGGAATTTGTTTTCTTTTTTTACTCAATTGAGCTGATAAAAAAGGCCACCTGTTTTTGCATGATTTTCCTCATATCACCTGCTTACAGTATCTGCCATTTTCTTTAAAATGAAAAAAAATGCTCTAGCATAGTACTAGCATTCTTTCCGTTAAGGGCGGCCGCACCCGTCGAGACGCAAAGATGGCTCTCAAGTCTGAACATTTTATACAAGAACTTTCAGCAGTATAGCTGTTCCGTTATAGTACTATCTGACAGGAGACAATCGCAGCGCATGGTGATTGTTTTCTGGAGCAAAATGCGCAAGGTGAGAGATCCGACAAGAGGGAATGCTTGATGTTGGAGGATTTGGAGTGCCGATTGCATTAAGTAAGGGTGTGTTCGGTTCTGGAATTCGGTGGAACGGAACCGGTCCGTTCCGCGTCTAGCGTCCGTTCGTGCGTTCGGTTGGAAGAAAGGAACGGAACCAGGTAGTTCCTCGGAATGGAATATTCCTCTAATATGCGGAACGAGGTCGTCCGACCGAATCGGCCGGACCGCGCGGAACGGCTCGCTAATTCGCGAACTAATCCAGCTAAGATGATTAGTTACTGAATCAACGGGGATTTTTGGCTGTGATGATGATCAGCTGAGATGATTAGCGACAAAATTTTGCAAAAACACGTTGTCTTCTAATTTGAGTATATTTTGCAAAGATTTTGAAAAAAAAGATTTCTATGATTTGGTACTTTTAGCAAAGATTTTAAGACAAAAATAAATATTTGCTACCGTTAATTACAATTGTTAAATTTAAGCTTAAATTATTAGAATTTTAAGCATCATTATAGCTATTCCGTTCCGGTCCCAATTCTTCCAACCGAACACAATATGGGACCATTCCGTTTCTCGTTCTTTTCTGAACCGAACATAGGGTCGGAACCGTCCCATGCTCTCGGAATGGACTCACTCCGTTCCGTTCCCTCTCGTTCTAGAACCGAACACACCCTAAGAAGCTCAACTTGTCTACATGGCTTCAGACAGAGGTTGCTAGAAATCAAGTTGCTAGTAGTGTTAGGCATATTTTTAAGTGCTTTTATCACATTCTTCCTGTCTTGTGGAGTCTGACTAGTCTATTGGTTACCTTTTCGATTCAATTGTCTTCCGTTAACACACCTGTACCGACTGATGCGTTTCATATTATGGTCGATATACAAAGCTTGTTACAGCGACGAAATGCTGGATTGTTCACTGAAAAATAATCGGAGCAACACATGGGGCCTTCTACTTCTAGTTCCCCAAACTGAGAGGAAACACATCTGCTCTAGTGGGAGGCGTTGTTCTGTTGTCACATCTAGTCCGTGGGAAATCGGTGTACCCTACACCCCTCAAAGCATCCCGGCTGTTTCAAATACTGGCGCAAATCTTGTGTTTTCACAATGGTACCAGATGCTGTGATATGGATACGGATGCTAAAGCCAAGACAATCGAACAAGGACACACCATTTTTGCTCATCTTGTGGAGAGGATCTGTGCGAAAAAGCTGGATGAGTCTAGTTCTGAGCATGTACTTGTTTTCCGATGTCTCATATTCCTACGTGCCCCCGTTACTTCTATCGTCCTCTCATATATGTTTAGACCGGTGGAGTGTCGATAATTCAAGGTTTGTATTGTCAAAGGAAAGAGTTGTGACATGAAAGTTTTGAGTGCAGATGGAACAATGGAGCTTGGGCCGATTAAGGCGAAGCTATAGTATATATGTATGTAGGAGAAAGGCTCCTACCTCAGGTGAAGGTTGGTGTGTAATTATTTTGTGTCAGCTTTATTTTACAAATAATCTGAACACGAATCTTGCAAGGCAGAGTTTATTACTTACAATTGATATGAGTTAGTTACTGATCTTTATTCATTTCTGATACTACCACGTTACTACTGCCGGAATGTGTTTTCTCTTTTTACTCAACTGAGCTGATAAAAAAGGCCACCTGTTTTTGCATGATTTTCCTCATATCACCTGGTTATAGTATCTGCCATTTTCCTTTAAATGAAAAAAAATGCTCTAGCATACTTCTTAAACTTGATATTGCAAAGGCGTTTGACACGGTCACATGAAAATTCTTGCTGGAAGTCATTCAACAAAAATGTTTTGCCCCCCGTTAAAGGGCTTGGATCTCATTGATGTATTAGCTTCTTCTACTAGCATTCTTTCCGTTAAGGGCGGCTGCACCTGTTGAGACGCAAAGATGGCTCTCAAGTCTGAACATTTTAGACAAGAACTTTCAGCAGTATAGCTGTTCCGTTAAAGTACTATCTGACAGGAGACAATCGCAGCGCATGGTGATTGTTTTCTGGAGCAAAATGCATAAGGTGAGAGATCCGACAAGAGGGAATGCTTGATATTGGAGGATTTGGAGTGCCGATTGCAGTAAGTAAGAAGATCAACTTGTCTACATGGCTTAAGATAGAGGTTGCTGGAAATCAAGTTGCTGGTAGTGTTAGGCATATTTTTAAGTGCTTTTATCACATTCTTCCTGTCTTGTGGAGTCTGACTAGTCTATTGGTTACCTTTTCGACTCAGTTATCTTCCGTTAGCACAGCTGTACCGACTGATGCGTTTCATATGCAAAGCTTGTTACAAATGCTGGATTTCTCAATGAAAAATAATCGGAGCAACGCACGGGGTCTTATTCAAGTTCCCCAAACTGAGAGGAAACACATCCGCTCTAATGGGAGGCGTTGTTCTGTTGTCGCATCTAGTCCTTGGGGAATTGCTGTACCCTACACCCCTCAAAGCATCCCGGCTGTTTCAAATACTGGTGCAAATATTGTGTTTTCACAACGGTACCAGATGCTGTGATATGGATACGGATGCTAAAGCCAAGCCATTCAAACATCGACACACCATTTTTGCTCATCTGGTGGAGGGGATCTGTGCGAAAAAGCTGGATGAGTCTGGTTCTGGGCAGATAGTTGTTTTCCGATGTCTCATATTCCTACGTGCCCCCGTTACTTCTATCGTCCTCTCATATATGTTTAGACTGGTGGAGTGTCGATAATTCAAGGTTTGTATTGTCAAAGAAAAGAGTTGTGACATGAAAGTTTTGAGTGCAGATGGAACAATGGAGCTTGGGCCGATTAAGGTGAAGCTGTAGTATATATGTATGTAGGAGAAAGGCTCCTACCTCAGGTGAAGGTTGGTGTGCAATTATTTTGCGTCAGCTTTATTTTACAAATAACACTTTATCCGAACACGAATCTTGCAAGGCAGAGTTTATTACTTGCAAATTAAAATTGATCTGAGTTAGTTACTGATCTTTATTCATTTCTGCTACTACCACACGGTACTACTGCCGGAATGTTTTTTTTGACTCGACTGAGCTGATAAAAATGTCACCTGTTTTTGCTTAATTTTGTTCATATCACCTGGTTAGAGAATCTGCAATTTTCCTTTACATTGTTTTTGCTCTAACATACTCCCTCTGTTCCAATTTACTCTGCGCGTAAGTTTTTTTGGGTTTTTTCCAAATTACTCTGCGCGTTGCGTCCGGAAGTAACTGCTTCCTAAATTGCCCCTCCGCCGTTTCACCTCCTAGCCAGCTATCCTGACGTGTGAATCGTTCTAATCCCATGTATAGCAACCGCCCCTTCCTCTCCTCCTCCCAATCTCCAATCCCGTGAGAGTGAGAGACATGGAAGGGGCCAGCCAAGGCGACGAGGAGCGTGACGGCCGCGGGATGGATCGACGTGCGCCCAGCCACGGCCGCGAGCACGGATTTCGCGGGATTCGGCGCCGCACGCTCGCGAACATGTCCAACACCGATGTGATGCTCCTGGTTCCATGACAGTCCCTGGTCGTGCTTCGCCGGTCAGACACCATGGCCGGCTCTGCCATGGCCAGAGCCTCGTACATGGCTGGTCAAACCAGCCTGCTGCGGCCGATTGCTGCCACCCGCATCGGCGTCGCCGCTGCTTTCGTTCCCGTCGGCGTCGCAGATTCTGCTCCCGTCGGAGCCACTACTCCCGCTCCCGCCGACGCTGCTGCTCCCGTTCGCTCTAGCTCACTTGGCAGATGCGACGATGGGCAAGACGGAGGGACACGAGCCAATACAAGTGCGCCCGTAGTTTTTAGGGGCAACAACGTCCAGCTGCGGTGAAAAGGGGCTCTCCTGCTGCTCTCCTTGGTATCTGAGCTTTTGCTTAGGCGCAGAGTAAACTGGAACAGAGGGAGTACTTCTTAAACTTGATACTTCAAAGGAGTTTGACACGGTCACATGGCAATTCTTGCTGGAAGTCTAATATGGCTTTGCCCCCCGTTAAAGGGCTTGGATCTCGTTGATATTAGCTTCCTCTTCTACTACGATTATCCCTGTTAAAGGCCCTGCCGAGAGTCGAGACGCAAAGATGACTCTCAACTCTGAACATTTTAGACAAGAACTTTCAGCAATATAGCTGGTCTGTGAAAGTACTATTTTCTCCGTCCCATAATAAGTGACGCAGTTTTTTATCTAGATTCACATGTATCTAGAGAGGAAGTATTAGACATGGGTTCAGATAGAGGTTGTTGGAAAATGGAAATGAGGTCTGGAAAGAGCCATTTCTTCTGTTTTTCTCGTCAGCGGTCCAATAGATAGCAGTAGCGGAATAGAGAAGTGTGTGCTGATTAGTAATCTTTGACGCTCTTTAGGCGAACATGGAGCCCACATATATGCAAATTTAAGGTAGATTCGTAATTGCTTCTTTCATTTTTATCTGGATATTTTTTTGAACGGGGGAGCGATCTAGAAAGACCCCGATTTGCTGCATTAAATATCAAGCGGTGGGTACAATTTACAAAAAGGGCCATGAAGAAAAAAGCCTAAAAAAGCAGTCCTTACAACTAACAAAAAGGACCCGAACAAATTACAGAAAAAGCAATCCCGTCCAGGCTCTGCGAGACATCAAAGCTGGCCTCCTGAACCATCTCCCGAGCCGCACCCAGGCGACTCCGGCTACTCCGGGGGACCCCCTCTCCGTCCTCCCCTAAGAACCCCTAACCCTCACCGCGTCAGCCACCGCTGCTGCCGACTCCGGTGGCGGTGGCGGCGCCCCGTCCATCAAAGATGGGGGGCAGGAGAGGGGTTTGCAGCGGCGTTCACATGGGACATGTGCGACTATACCTGGACCTCCAGCCCGAGTTCTTGGGCTCGCCCCGAGCTTTCAGAGCTCGCGCCGAGTTGGGCTCGGCCCGCTAGGTACTCCGGACCGAGCCGAGCTGGAGTTCCTGGACCACGGCAACCTCGGGCCGAGCCTGACTCGGCTCGGTCCAGCTCGTCGGCCCGTGATTTTTTTTCGTATTAACAGAACGATGACCAGGAGAGGAGATGGGCTGGAACGTTATGGCCCATTCGTAATAGATACATAGCACTAGGGCTCTTCTTCATGTACGTGGCTGAACAGACACCATGCACGAAGTCGTGCGCCGCCGCCACCAGTTGACCTGCCGCGCCGCCGCCATGCTAGCCACGCCGACCTGTCGCGCCACCGCGCCACTGTCTAGACGCCGCCGCTGCATCCTCCGCGCCATGCTAGCAGTGCCGTGCCGCTGCACCGCTGCCTAGACGTCGCCACTGCCTCCGCCGCGCCGCCTAGACGCCGCTGCTGCTGTCTCTGACGCCGCCATGGAAGAAGGCCCCACCGTCAGTGACACACCACCGCATGGCTCGGGAGCCGCACCGAGCCGGACCGAGTTGGAGGCAAGCTCGGGCCGAGCTCCGTTTCATGGCTCGTCGGCGGCGGCGAGCTGGCTCGGGCTCGCCGGAAAAAGCTCGAGCTTTTTGCGGCTCGCTGGCGAGCTGGCTCGGTCCGGCTCGTGTCCAGGTATATGTGCGACGCTGGCTGTGGGATTGGTGCGGCGCGGCCGTTTTGGCCGGGGCCTGAGGATCTTCCGCGGCAACGAGGGGATGGAGGCACGTCGTCGTTCTGCCGGTTTCGGCAGGTTAGGCCGGTGGCCATACGCCGCTGGGGGTGAGGCTGTGGCCGAGCCACGCCGATCTCCTGCGGTTGTTTTACCAGGTAGTTCACCGCCTCCACTTTATTCAAAGAAACGTCGGCTCTCTCCTGGACTCTTGCCTCCGACCTGGACTCTTGCCTCCGACCATTGGAGAAGAAAGACTAGAAGGAGGAGCCCTACAACACCATGGATCCAAGCGGCAGCATCCCTAGCTCCGCTCCATCTACTGGGCATAAGGCCCACTACCGGCAAAGCGCCTCCTACCTGACCTATCTAATTCGGCACCTTCCCTTGTTAGCACTAATCTTGACTTAGTAAGTTAGTTAGTTGCATGTAGCGAGCTGGCCGAGTCGTGTGTGGCAGTTGAGAGAAAGATGCCTATGCGTGCATGCATTTAGTGGTTAGTTAGGCCTGGGTTAGTGGCTGGTGTGCCGGGCTAGGGTAGTGCGTGTGTGTGCTATTTAAAAGGCAGGCATGGTACTGCCCGGCGAGAACAAGAGTAAGACATGTAGCTATTGTAAAGAAGAAGAAGATTAGGGTGTTTTGAGCGCCCGTGGCGGCGTTCGTCGTCGGCCGGAAAATCTTGTGTCCACTGTTCTTCTTCCACCTCCGCTCGAGTGAGAGAGAGAGGGTGCAGCCTCGGGCTGCACCAACATTTGGTATCACACTACTAAAAAAACGATTATAGATAGATTTTAATTCTGTGGCACATATAGAAAAAAATGCTCCACTAAAATTAATTTTGTGACGCATATAACAAATGCTCCACAAAATTCTTGAAATTCTATGGCGCATATATATATATATATATATATATATATATATATATATATATATATATATATATATATATATATATATATGCGCCACAGAAAGTGAGCATTCTATGGCGCATATGGCCATATGCGCCACATAATTCCTGTGGGCCCCATGTGGTCTTGATCCAGCACATGGGCATGCCAAAATTCTGTGACGCATATGGCTATATGCGCCACATAATGCTCACTTTCTGTGGCGCATATAGCCATATGCGCCATAGAATATGGAAAACAGATTTATCTGTCTAACTAAAAAGATTTATCTGTCTAGACCAAACAGAATATGGGAAAACTCTAACCAGACACAGCGCGCGGCGGCGGAACCCTAGCGCGCAGTAGCGGCGACTGCTTGCTCCGAGCGGCGACGACTGCTAGCTCCGAGCGGCGGCCAACTTCCTGGAGCAGCTTTGGTGAGAACCCAATCCCCTTTCAGTCTTCCTCTCACTCCCTTCGTGTCAGGATCGAAGGGGCCGGGCGGGTGGTGTCAACACCCGGATTTTTAATCCCAGATGCCTGTTATGCCATACATCCCAATCTCAGGATTATCATTTTTGCGAGACATAACAGAATTGGATACCACAGTACATCATCCATTACAAACTATACATAAGGTCTTACACAAGTAGAGATCTCATGATCTAGTTCTTAATACAACTTCAAGCAGCGGAATACGTAATAATAACGGTAGCGTAGGCGAAGCTCCATCTTCGGGGTCACAGGCAATGCTGACGATGGGAGATGATCCTAGTTGTCGTAACCTTCCTGGGGTCCATCCTCCAGGTACTCCTCTTCATAGTCTGGCCACGGGAATAGCCAGGGACAAAGCCATGAGTACTCTTTAAGTACTCGCAAACTAATACTAACAAGTGAAAGGGGTTTTTGATAATAGGACACTAGGCTCTAGGGTTGTTTTGCAAAAGCCAGATTTATCTCTACTAAGCTGAGAAGCAAGAGAAGCTAGTCACAATTTTATAACTCCTAAGTAGGAAGTTGTATTTCATATCACAACCCTGTTGTGGTCAAGTCAAAGTCTCAATTCATTTCACAAGTCTTTTGAAAACATCTGACGAGGGAACAGTATGGCCACTCCAACTGTCCATAACCGCGGACGCGGCTATTCGAATAGTTTGACACTCTGCAGAGATTGTACACTTTCACCACAATATTCGATACATCCGTTAGGAACAAATCCTAAATTCACCATACTCAGTATGCGGATAATCAATCCTAACCTTTCAATTACACGCCCTAGTATAAGCACCTCTCCTGTGAGTTTGGCCTCCCAACCATGACCAACTGTCATCTTGGGTACTGCACAGGTGGACAATCTTCACAAGGTAGCCTCATCTTAGACCTTGGCCGTGAGGGAACTAATACTAAGGTATATAAGTTTCCAGTCAAGCGCTACCCAATCTTCGGGTATTGTGGTTGTACGATAAAATTGGAATGGTATCGCATCCAGACAACCATCAGTTTTATAAAGGGCTAAGGCTCATGCCTCAATATTTTCATCACCAAAATCATCTGGTGTTCGGAAACACATGTCAAAACATCTCAGTAGAATGATCCATCATTCTAAGGTTTTCATAACCATTTTCACCACGTATTCCCATCTTAAGTTGATCAAGTTTTATGCTTAGCACTAGCATCTACAAGTGGGGGTGAGTACTAATGGGGGATAGTAAACTAGTGGAGTTTCCACTAAGTTCAATCTTATGCCTTAGGATGACATCAAGATTTTCTAGCTTAGGCCAAATTTTATGCTCTTTATGCAACCTTCAATATATCTTTCTAGAATCTACAAGTCACTTAAGTCAACTCTAAGTTAAAGCTTTGATAAAAAAATAAAGTAGAGGGCTTGCAAATAAAACTAGGATTGGTTTATCAAGTGGATATGATCACATATGCTTAAGGCATATAGTTGATATAGTAGCAAGTAAGTATTAGCTTGCCCAATTGCAAGTATAAACTTGCACATTTATTAGGCTTGCAAGGTTAAATTGTATAGTAAGGCTTGCTAAAGTAGAGTATCTTGCAAGTGTTAGCTTGCACATTCAATTAGTAGTATTAGGCTTGCCTTGTGCAGAGCAGTGGTTGAAGTTCTCCTCGGCTTCTTCTTCGTAGTATCCTCCTTCCTCCTCGTATCCTTGGTCGGTACTAGCGTCTATGAATAAATACGAGGTACACAATCACCAAACAATACTTAACTACTTGCATTCATCACACACAAGGGTCCTATAGATGATCTAGCATCATCACTAACATTACAAGATTAAAGCTTGGTTTAATTCCTTTTATTTTTAGAAAAGTAATTTCTACTCATTGAAAAACTACTTAAGATTTAATATTCTCCAAACCAACATGGGATCACGTTGACACATGTCATCACCACATATTTTAGTCCATGGGAATGCGATTTAAAGTGGTGTCACAATTTAATAAGGTTTTTCTCTTTTTTTTTAATTAATTAAAGAGGCTAGAAATGCCTATGTGGCATTTTTTTATTACTTGGTCATTATTTCTGTAAGTAAACCTATATATTTTTATATATTCTGAAAGGTATGGTTAAATGTGATTTTGAGAGTTGGAATCAACTCAAAAGCTATTATGGTTTAAATTTGAAAAATGTTTGAATGCAGAAAAGATTCTGCCTTGTTATTTTTACCATGGATGATCTACAGATCCAAATGACTTGAATACAATGGGCTTGGATTCAGCATTCCCAGACCTTTGTAACAAAATTGGTTTCATTCAATTTGGTTCACTGAATCGACCTAGGTTGATTTTTGAAACTGGGTACAGAAGTGTGTTTGAAATAAAATGAAAAAGGTTAAATTCAAATAACTGGGCTGCACGAGAAGCGATACTGGGACGGCCTGCTAAGCACAGCGCTTACGCGGGCTGGTTAAGTCACTTTCCCCACGCGTCAGTGAGACAGGGGGGTGCGGAGCGGTATGGGGCGATGTGGTGCGTTCGATCTGGTTCTAATCCAACGGCTAAGGGTCATTGTCGATGTTGGGCAACGCCGACGAGACAGAAACCTAGCGTGGCAGGTGGGGGTCGTTGGGGGATCACCGGGGCTCAAGCGAGGGTCGGCGAGGCGGGCGAACGACGAATTCGACGACGGCGAACCTCCTGGTACCGGCAGCTTCTCCTGGGGCGGCTCGAATCGCTGGCCCCCTTCTTCTCCAGCAGCGACAGGCTCCGGTGAAATTCCGGTGAAGTGATGCTCGCCTTGCTTCGGGACTGAGGCGAGGTGGTTCTGGGTGAGAGGGGAGTGAGGTGGTGTGCTCAATTCGGCTGGGGGTGGCCTCTATTTATAGTCGCGACGGCGAGACCGAACGGCATGGACAGGTGACGGTGGCGACATGGCTACGGGCGGCTAGAGGCATTGCCGGCGGTGGCGATCGCTTGGTGGTCTCCTCGCGATGCTTTACGGATTTAATGCGTGCGTAGGGGCGGTGCGGTTTGGTCTGGAACACGCGATGCTCTGCGCGGCAGAGGCGGCGTCTTCGACGGCGAGCGGTGGCTGTGCGGCATGGGGCGGCGAACGGGGATGTCTGGCGGTCTTCTGGGTTGGTGGCGATCATGTATGCATGCGGCGAGGGCGGCGCGCGGTCTGTGGGCGTCGGTCGAGCGTGGCGCTCTGGCGCATGCTCGGCATGGTTGCTGGCGAGCTGGGCGCGGTCCGTGCGTGTGGTCCAGGGTTTGGCAACGCTCGTGGCTGGGACAGGGAGTGGCGGTGGACGGTGGGCTGCCTCCCAGACAAGGTTGGCACGGCTAAATCTCCTTCTAGCTTGCTGTCTCCACTGGGGTGGCATGGTGAGCTTCGACTGTTCACCATTGATGTCATTGCCCAACTTACAGTGAGGCTAGTGCTTGGTTTAACTTGCTAGATGATCTACTGAGATGGTTGTGAGCTAGAGAGGGGACAAGTTAGGCTTCAATCACTGCTCACAATAGTGTTTAGGATTTTGATGATTTGTGTCTGCAAGGTGTTTGATGAAATGGCCGCAAGAATTCAAGTTTTGAATTTTGAAAAGATTTTTGGTGGGTGTGCTAGGCTGGTGCTGGTGAGTCTGCAGATCCTTGGGTTTTGAAAGTTGAGCTTGTTTGTGTGGTTTTTGAAAAAGTGGGATCTTCTCATATGATAAAGATTCAATTTTGAACTGTCATTTAAACTATGCATTTGAAAGTTTTTGGATGATCACAAAGTGGGCCTTGATACTTTGTTATGAGTACAATCAAGGGGTGCAAAGATCCAGAAAAGTTTCTGTTAAGTTCTGAAAGTTTGGGACACCCAAAGTAGGCATGGGAGTTAAATTGGTCAAAATGACCATTCCCTTATTTTATTTGTTTTGATTTATTTGTCTTTGAGAAAAGTTTGGGAATTGTTTAGATGATGTTTATTTCACCTAAGAATCCATTTACAAGCAAAGGAACACACAAACAAGGTGGTTCAAAAGAATTCCAAATGAAATGCATACACCATGCATGCTTTCATATTTATATTTTAGAAATTTTTTTGTTAACCCTAATTTTGATGATTAGAGTTTGATAATTTCAAATGGCAGACAATCTTACCACTTAGATCCATATTCTAACACACATGTGTAGGGTTCGCAGCATAGAAAACAAAAATTTTCCTACGATGGGAACAACTATGTACCAAGATCTATCTACTAGATACAAACAACGAGCGGATGTATATCCGTAGAGAACATACCCTTGAAGACCGACAAAGCTTAACGAGTCCAAACTCATGGTTGATGTAGACGATCTCTTGCCGATCTCAAGATCGAGAGGAAGTCCTAGCGCCGCAAAACAGCAGCGCATCCGTGCTCGCACACACGTTCGAGGCACCGAGCAACCTCCGCCTCCTCGCTCCAGCGATGCAGCGGAATCACAACTCTTTCTTGCCGAAAAGCCACCGGGAACATGTATCTCGCTAGTCCGAGACCATGGGGGATAAATTCTAGAGGGGGAGAGAGATCCTTCACGAGGAGGTGTGAGTGAGAAGTGAGAGGAGGGGCTCCTTATATAGGGGAGGGGGGGGGCAGCCCAAGGGGGCATGGCCGCCGGCCATGGAGGGTGCCCCCACCTCTCCCTCATTCATGTGGGTGGACACTCCACTCACAAAATGGCCCTTCAATTTTCTCCACTCAAAAACCCACTCAAATTCCCATTAAATTTCCACCAAATTTAATGCAAACTCTCATTAAATAAAACTCTTTTATTTTATTCAGAATTTTGTCAATTACTTTAATGACAAACATTCACAAATAACCCCTTGCTAGAATTCTATTTCACATGCATAACCACTTTATGCAATTTCACCCGAAAACCTGTTTCGGTATCTAGTGAAATAAATTCCTGCGCTTGTTCATTCTTTTGGCATGAAACTTTTGCTCCAATTGGATGTCGGTGTCTCTTAAGTGTGTCACCCTACGGTTCGTGAATAATGCGGACATGATCGAGACCCCTCTCAGATCAATAATCAGAAGCGGGATCTGGAGACCCATACTGACTCCCACACATTCAACGATGACTTTCTTGTGATCGTCGGAACCTTTTTACGCTAGTATCTTAATCCTTTTGTTTCGCGATATATTACATGTCCGAGATTCGATCATCGGTATCTCCATACCTAGTTTGATCTCGTTACCGACATGCACTCTTTTCTCGTTCCCGTGATATAACATTCTAGTGATCAAATCACTTGCTTGCAAGCTAATCAATGTGATATCACCGAGAGGGCCCAGAGCATATCTATCCGTCATCGGGATGAACAAATTCCACTCTCGATCCATGGGCCTCAACATAACACTTTATTAGTTCTGAATCCATCTTTATAATCACCCTGTTACGGTGTGACGTTTGATGTTATCAAGAAACTCTTCCGGTGTTAGTGATTGACATGATCTCATGGTCTAAGGATTAGGATCACTTCGTAAGTTGTTATAGCAATATAAACTCAATGACTTTGATCGTAATGCTATACTTCGGATGAATGTTCATCACACCATTACACTAATGTTGTGATCCCGTTATTAACAACATCCAATGTCCATGATCAGGAAACCTTGATCATCTTGTTAATCAACGAGCTAGTTTATGAGAGAGGCATAACTAGGAACTTTCTGTTTGTTTATTAAACACACATGTATTAACGTTTCCGTATTAATACAATTATAGCATGTAAAATAAACATTTATCATAAATAAGGAATACGATAATAACCACTTTATTATTGCCTCTCGGGCATATACCCTTCAGTCTCCCACTTGCACTAGAGACAATAATCTAGTTTGAAAACTTTGCGTATTGAACACTTATGGCTTTCCGGTGTTCCATATACGTAATTGCAAGTGGTTAACATAATCTACGGATCTGACACTTTCAGGTCCGTGTGTACTTGCATGTCTTTGCGTCTTCACGCATCACTCATTCTCCAATGAGACGACATTGTATAAATTTGGTCTTTTGGTGAGACCTTTAGTTCCTTGGGGTTAAAACACGTTGATACTATTGTCATACAATATATCTTTAGTGTTAGCCCATTGCGAACCACACCTTAGTTTGATAATAAACTACTTGACACAAATTCCCTCCTTTGCTGCTACTATAGCAGTCATATACTTAGCCTTTTGTTGTAGTATTCGTCACAATGTCTTAACTTTGGAACTCTTCCAAATCCATCATGGAATCTCCTTTCCATTACATTGTGCCACCCATAGTTTAAATTGAGATAAACTTAATTTGTATCTTGTGACAAACCTAGTATCAATGTAACGCTTTACAATGAACTATGTGTAATTGTTTGTCACCTCTACACAAATATATTCTTAGTTCTTCCAAAAGATCATAAGAATATCCTTACTATCGTCCAATGATCATTTTATGATTCATTCTGGTATATGCTCATAACACTTAGAGCATAGGACATATCTGGATGTGTACATATCATGGTATGATTAATCAAAACATTCTCGTGATTTCACTCATCAAGTGTCAAAGCACTTGAATCTTGTTTCACTTATCAAGTGTCGATACACTTGAATCTTGATTCAATTTCTTTTCCATGCGACAAGAACCGTTTCTAGTTGTTTCTATATTGAACTCCTTCAATATCTCATATATGTACGTTTGGCACAACCATATTAGCGTCACAGTCTATCCACTATAGACATTCACGCTAAATATTCGGGTTTTGCCTAAGTCTTTCATCAAAATGAAATTCTTAACCTTTGTCAATAAAAGATACATCATTTCCAATCAACAAGATGTCCTCCACATAATGTATTAGAAATATGTCTCAGCTCTCCCACTTAATTTCTTGCAAATGCAAGCATCTTCATCGTCTCCTGATGAAAACTCCTTTTCATTAAGGTGAAGATTCCAACTCCGCGATGCTTACTTCAACAATTGAAGTTTGCATGCCCTTTTTAGCATCCTTTGAATTAACAAAACCCTTTGGATCGTGTCATGTACATGTCCTAGGTAACCATTCTATTAGAAGAACTTTGTTTTGTTTATTCATCTACCATATAACAGATTATATGTAGTGGTTGCTACTTTAATCCGTCCAGACTAAATATCGCTATGAAAGATCAAATCTTGTCATAGTCAACTCCTTGAACATTGTCGTAAAATACTTTACGACATGTCGACTATTTCATAGATGTGAAACATCCATGTCTGTTTCTTTATAGATCCAAATACGACCGATAGGTTTTTACACCTTTCCGGAGGGTCTTCCAAGTTCAAAACTTGATTTCTCGTGTATGGAACTATCACGGATTTTATGGCTTCAAGCCATTTGACGGAGCCAGGGCCCATCATCTCTTCTTTGCATATAGTCGGTTCATCATTGTCAAACAATAATGATTTACTCTCAAATCTTAGTATTTGATTGTTTATTCGACCGACTTGGTTCAATAGGAACTTAGATCTCTGTGACCGCAACATTTGAGGCACATAATCCATGAGCATTCTGGCTGCCTCCGGAACATCTTCCGGCGCTGCGCAACTCAGCATATTTAGTTAAGGTTCGTTAACCTTATCAAAGTTCTATTGTCCTCCCACTTAACTTTTACGAAAAAATTCCTTTTTCAAGAAACTTCACGTTTCAAGCGACAAACCCTTTTGTCTTTGGTGTTATGGAGGAATAACCAATTGTTATTCGAAATAACCTACAAAGACATGCTCATCCGACTTCGGTTGTAAACATCTTACTTATGTTTAGCATACCAAAATTTAAGAAATGACAACTTGGGTTTTACCCCAAACCATAACTTCCATGGTGTCATTTCACCGGATCAAGATGGAGCTCTTTTCAGTGTAAAAGCGGTAGTCTCTAAAGCTTTAATCTTTTAAAACATAATGGCAGTTTTATAAATAACACCTTCGATCCAACCATGTCAAACAGGGTTTCCTTACAAATCTCAAAACATTCCATATTCCTATGGTGTTTCAGGAGATGTAAATCTAGGTGTTTTGCTAAAATTGTAACTCAAATAAATCCCTTTTATGATAAAATCATAATTCATTTATTTTTCTTGTTACACTTGTAACTCAAATAAATCCCTTTATGATCAAATCATAATTCATTTATTTTTCTTGTCACAATGATTTTCACTTCATCTTGAAAGTCTTTGAACATTTCAAATATTTCACACTTCTTTCTCATTAAGTGAATTATTCACTCAATTTCCGGAGAAAGTATATGAAGTTGAAACCCATCGCTTACGACTACACATAATGGACTACATACATCGATATGTATAAATTCCAATATTTTAGTCGTTCGTTCTTCTTTGGCCTTTGAACGAAGTTTTAATTATCCCAAGGAAAGTCTCACAAGCGTCACTTGATCAAATCAAAGACTCCAAAAATCCATGAAAATGGAGATTCTTCATGTTTTCTTTCCAATATAATTTAAACGGCGATGTCACTTCGTAAGTGATCTTTCAATCATTTGTCTTGCGACATTTTAGCATTAGGTTTTATGGATGTGATTTCTCCAACTAGATTTGTAAATCATCCATCTTATATGGAATACGGTAATTATTTGAACAACCTTTGTTCTTATAATACCTGATTCAAATAACAATTATTAAAACAAATCTTGAAGTCAAGCTTTGATGTCAACGAGAAATACAAACAACGGTTTGTTTGTTTTCGATGAACATCATCACATATTCTCTTGCTAGTTACTTAGGCCATTGTGGTTCATGAATTGCGTCGTTCCGTATGAAATTTCATACCAACCAATTCGGTATCCAATACCCAAGAACCACATTGTTTAACAAGCAAAGAATACAACCATAACATGTATATCATCCATATACCTAAATTGGATATTTCCAATCTTTTCTTTTCTGCCAAATATATTTTATAGATTCTCTTTTAGCATTTGCTTTTCCTTTTAAAAGAATCTATCAACATCAAAAGTGGCGCCATATACATGACACATAGTCCAAAGCGTGTATATTCAAATAATAATACCTTTGGACTTGCACTTTGAAGTAGATCACCATCATCAAAATGATCAGTATTCTTTCAAAATCCATTCTTTAGTAATCTTTTAGTGTAGTAAACACTTTACATACATATTCTATTCATCCTTATCATGACGACTTTCATGATCAAGCCAATTTAGCTTATAAAGGAGAATCGTGAGTATAACATTACTTTCCAAAACCCTTTTGGATGATTAGGATGTCTAGCATCTCCAACCTTCGTAAATTCTCATCCAATATGAGAACATATATTATACTCTATCATATTGCAACCAAAACATTGTTTCAGATATCGTTATATCTACCACACATGATGGTTTCTGAAACAATTCTTTCAGCTCCTAGATAAACTTGATATTTAAATCAATCAAGAATCGTGGAGGCAAACATGATACTTAAGATACTAACACTGGAATTGTTACTCTCGATTTAATACCAACTATTAAATTTCCCGGAGTAAATAGAGTTTGCTGAAAGTTTGCAATAGGACTTTAAACTTTAGATTGACACTCAACACAATACGATACCAGTTCGTAAAGTATATATCCAGAATTCTATAGTTCTATTATCTCAATTATAACTAAGCATAAGGCGGTGAACGAATGCCAATGACTACAACAAATTATGCAAATTCACTTTGATTTAATTTATGATAAATTGAGTTCTACTAATCCAAATTAGAAATAAACTCCCACTCAAAAACGACATCCCTCGTGTCTTTTTGGTGATTACATGAACCAAATCCACTACACCAAGTCCGATCATCACGTGAGTCGGTATAGCTTCAAAGGCGAGCATCCATATGGTCATCATATCAAAACATATGACTCATGCTTAACCTTTCAGTCCGTGTTCCGAGGCCATGTCTGTACATGCTAGGCTCGCCAAGTAAGAACCTTAGTATTCGCGTGTGTAACTGTCTTACACCCGAGATATGCTTGTGGATTCAAGTACACCCGATCATCACGTGATGTCTTGAAGCGACGAAACATTGTCGGTGCATACTTAAGTAAGAACACATTCTTATCTTGATATTTAAATGAGGGATCATCTTATTATGCTAATAAAATGCCAAATAAGCAATATAAGATGCTATCAAACATCACATGTTTATAAGTGAAATGATATGGTTCCCGCATATGATCTCCATCATGTGCACCGTGGTATGATCACTATCATACCTATATGTGTAAGTCCAAGGTCTATGGAGATTACACGTTATGTGTGTTGTAAGAGTATCATCTCATACTTCTACTTACAACATCACCATATCATAACACTAGCCCAGCAACAATCTAAACTAGACGCCTCTAATTTAACCATTGCAAATTTTACGTGGCCTAGGGCTTTCGAGATAGAACCGTTCTTACCTACGAACATGAACCACAACGAGGATAAACAAATTGTTGACAACTCGTTGCAAATTAGATATTGACTATAGTAGGAGAGACAGACACCCGCTAGCCACTTATGCAAAACTAGTTGCATGTCAAGCGTGGAACAGGTCTCATGTGCGAGGACATGTAAAGTTTGTCCGGGCCGCTTCATCCCACTATGCCACCAATATCCAAAGTACAACTAAGAAGCAATAAAATGATCATCATCGCCCACATACTCATATGTGTACTACCCGTGCAAAGTATCTACGCATAGATCCGGCTCTGATACCACTGTAGGGTTCGCAGCATAGAAAACAAAAATTTTCCTACGATGGGAACAACTATGTACCAAGATCTATCTACTAGATACAAACAACGGGCGGATGTATATCCGTAGAGAACATACCCTTGAAGACCGACAAAGCTTAATGAGTCCAAACTCGTGGTTGATGTAGACGATCTCTTGCCGATCTCAAGATCGAGAGGAAGTCCTAGCGCCGCAAAACAGCAGCGCATCCGTGCTCGCACACACGTTCGAGGCACCGAGCAACCTCCGCCTCCTCGCTCCAGCGATGCAGCGGAAGCACAACTCTTTCTTGCCGAAAAGCCACCGGGAACATGTATCTCGCTAGTCCGAGACCATGGGGGATAAATTCTAGAGGGGGAGAGAGATCCTTCACGAGGAGGTGTGAGTGAGAAGTGAGAGGAGGGGCTCCTTATATAGGGGAGGGGGGCAGCCCAAGGGGGCATGGCCGCCGGCCATGGAGGGTGCCCCCACCTCTCCCTCATTCATGTGGGTGGACACTCCACTCACAAATCTCCTTTAAATTCCCTCCACTCAAAAGTCCACTCAAATTCCCATTAAATTTCTACCAAATTTAATGCAAACTCTCATTAAATAAAACTCTTTTATTTTATTCAGAATTTTGTCAATTACTTTAATGACAAACATTCACAAATAACCCCTTGCTAGAATTCTATTTCACATGCATAACCACTTTATGCAATTTCACCCGAAAACCTGTTTCGGTATCTAGTGAAATAAATTCCTGCGCTTGTTCATTCTTTCGGCATGAAACTTTTGCTCCAATTGGATGTCGGTGTCTCTTAAGTGTGTCACCCTACGGTTCGTGAATAATGCGGACATGATCGAGACCCCTCTCAGATCAATAATCAGAAGCGGGATCTGGAGACCCATACTGACTCCCACACATTCAACGATGACTTTCTTGTGATCGTCGGAACCTTTTTACGCTAGTATCTTAATCCTTTTGTTTCGCGATATATTACATGTCCGAGATTCGATCATCGGTATCTCCATACCTAGTTTGATCTCGTTACCGACATGCACTCTTTTCTCGTTCCCGTGATATAACATTCTAGTGATCAAATCACTTGCTTGCAAGCTAATCAATGTGATATCACCGAGAGGGCCCAGAGCATATCTATCCGTCATCGGGATGAACAAATTCCACTCTCGATCCATGGGCCTCAACATAACACTTTATTAGTTCTGAATCCATCTTTATAATCACCCTGTTACGGTGTGACGTTTGATGTTATCAAGAAACTCTTCCGGTGTTAGTGATTGACATGATCTCATGGTCTAAGGATTAGGATCACTTCGTAAGTTGTTATAGCAATATAAACTCAATGACTTTGATCGTAATGCTATACTTCGGATGAATGTTCATCACACCATTACACTAATGTTGTGATCCCGTTATTAACAACATCCAATGTCCATGATCAGGAAACCTTGATCATCTTGTTAATCAACGAGCTAGTTTATGAGAGAGGCATAACTAGGAACTTTCTGTTTGTTTATTAAACACACATGTATTAACGTTTCCGTATTAATACAATTATAGCATGTAAAATAAACATTTATCATAAATAAGGAATACGATAATAACCACTTTATTATTGCCTCTCGGGCATATACCCTTCAACATGCTCTCAGGATATCTTCGAGTATTTGATTTACTCGCTCCGTTTGTCCATCGGTCTGAGGGTGATATGCGGTACTGAAATTTAGGCGGGTTCCTAAACCTTCTTGGACTTTCTTCCAGAATCTCGAGGTAAACTGAGTTCCTCGATCCGATACGATGTTCTTGGGGACTCCGTGCAAACTAACTATTCTAGCGATGTACAACTCCGCTAGCTTCGAACTCTGATATGTGGTCTTGACGAGTAAGAAATGGGCGACTTTGGACAATCGGTCCACTATGACCCAGATAGAGTCATTTCTCCTACTAGAAGTAGGCAGTCCAGTGATAAAGTCCATTCCAACGGAATCCCATTTCCATTCCGGAATCTGCAATGGTTGCAACAATCCAGCGGGTCTTTGATGTCCTGCCTTGACTCGCTGACATATATCACACTTGGCGATATAGCTTCCGATTTCTCTCTTCATCTTATGCCACCAAAATTGCTCCTTCAAATATTGATACATCTTAGTTCCTCCGGGATGGATAGAATAAAGAGTATCATGAGCCTCCTTCAGAATCACTTCTTTCAAATCCGAATCTGCTGGTACACAAAGGCGTCCTTTGTACCACAGAACTCCTTCTTCGTCTTCGGTGAATCCGGGTACTTTGCCTGTACCGATACGACGCTTGATTCCGTCGATACTAGCATTTCCCTTCTGTGCCTCTTTAATCTGACTGATCAAAGTGGGTTGAAGTTCTATGCTAGCCAAAAATCCTTCACTCACTAATTACATTCGAAAATCTTCCATCTCTTTGTGCAAGCTTGGTTGCTCCTTCAAGATCATGGAGTTCAAGCGGCACGACAATCTGCTAAGGGCATCTGCTACCACATTGGCTTTACCAGGGTGATAGTGAATATCCAGATCGTAATCCTTGATTAGCTCAATCCACCTTCTTTGTCTCATGTTCAACTCCTTCTGAGTGAATATATACTTCAGACTCTTGTGATCCGTATAGATCTCACAACGATTTCCTATCAGGTAATGTCTCCATGTCTTCAGGGCTAGAACTACGGCTGCGAGTTCGAGGTCATGGGTTGGGTAATTTTGCTCATGTTGCTTCAGTTGTCGAGATAGATAAGATATAACTTTGCCTTCTTGCATTAGCACACATCCGAGACCGATCTTGGATGCGTCACAATACACATCGAAGGGCTTCGTGATATCCGGCATGATCAAGATTGGGGCTGAAATCAATCTCCTCTTGAGTTCTTGAAAACTCGCTTCACATTTGTCGGTCCATTCAAACTTCTTGTCCTTCAGCAATTGGGTCATGGGTCTGGCTATACTCGAGAATCCTTCTACGAACTTGCGGTAATATCCCACCAATCCGAGAAATGCACGAACTTGGGTTTGAGTCGTTGGGGCTTGCCAATCTTCGACATCTTTTACTTTTGCAGGGTCAACGGCAATTCCTCCGGCTGATACAATGTGACCGAGGAATCCTACCTCCTGTAACCAGAGTTCACATTTGCTAAACTTTGCATACAGCTGATGCTCTCTAAGGGTTCCAAGAATGGTCCTTAGGTGTAGCTCATGTTCTTTTTCTGATTTGGAATAAATCAGAAAGTCATCGATGAAAACAACGACAAACTTATCCAGGAAGTCCATAAAAATCTTATTCATGAGATTCATGAAATAAGCGGGGGCATTGGTTAATCCAAAAGACATGACTATATACTCGTACAATCCATATCTGGTGGTGAAGGCAGTCTTTGGAATATCCTCTGCACGAATTTTGAGTTGATGATACCCAGTTCTAAGATAAATCTTAGAACACACTTTGGCACCGGTCAAATGATCAAACAAATCTTCTATCTTGGGGAAGGGGTATTTGTTCTTGATGGTGACATCATTCAACTTCCAATAATCCGTACACAAACGGTTACCTCCATCTTTATTGTCCACAAACAAGACATGTGACCTCCATGGTGACGCACTTGGTTGAATCAATCCAATTTCCAACATGGAATCCAGTTGCTTCTTCAGTTCCTCTAGTTCCGACGGGTTCATACTATATGGTCTCTGGGCTATGGGTTCAGTTCCGGGGATTAGTTCAATGATAAACTCGATATCCCGATCTGGGGGCATACCGGGGAAAACATCTGGAAATACATCGGGGTATTCACAGACTATCCGGACTTGGTCAATGGTAGGTTGGGCTATACTCTTGTTGCACTTGAATTGACGAGGTAAGGTTTCAGATATATGCTCGACTGATATTCCGGCTGTACTGGTCATGGTTATGGCTTTCTTGGCACAGTCAATCAATCCTTTATGTTTGGACATCCAATCCATTCCTAGTACTACTTCCAAACCTTTAGTTCCGAGTACTATCAGGTTAGCATAAAAATCTATGCTATGGATTCGGATAGGGACGACTTTGCAAATTTGCCTAGCCTTGGTGGTTGATCTGGGAATTTGAACGATCATAACATGCTTCAGTTTGGTTGGTTGAATTTTACTAGTGCATGCAAATTCTTCGGTGACAAATGAGTGCGATGCACCAGAATCAAACAACACTCTTGCAAGTACTGAATTAACAGAAAACATACCCAGCACGACGTCTGGCGCTTCCTGAGCTTCTTCAGCATGCATGAGAAAAAGACGACCATTGCAGTTGAGCGAATTCCCTGGAGCAAACCTTCTTCCGGTCTGAACACGACGCTACTGCTGAGCTGGGGCATTGGCATTGGGTTCTGCGACATTCTTCTTGTTGGGGCACTCGTTGGAGTAGTGACCCTTATTTCCACAGTCATAACAAGTCACTTGCGACTTGTCCTTTGCTGCTATAGGCACAACATTGCTTCCAGTCCTCGGGCAGTGTTGGTGTTGGTGGCAGCATTGTTGGTGTTGAACTTGGGTGGGGCACGGTTGAAATTGCTAGAGTTGCCGGGGTTGTTGTGATTTCCTCCGGGCCTAGGATTTCCACGGTTGGGATAGGTCAGACGGTTCATCGGGGGTCGGTGGGTTCTTGGGGCAAATCCTGGAGTTGGGTTAGGGCGATACTTTGGGGTCTGATGGGTTCCTGGCTGATGCATCATGCGATGCTTGCGGTTCTCATTGGCTTGGTTGATATTTCCTTCCATCTGGATAGCAGAGTCGACAAGGGCTTCAATATCAGCAAAGGGGATATTGACTAACACTGTCTGCATCTCATCATGCAGACCATTTAGGAATCTTTCTTTCTTCTTGGCTTCGGTGTCGATCTCATCCGGGGCATACCTAGCTAATGACAAAAATTTGTCACGGTATTCCACTACGGTCATCCTTCCTTGCTTCAGTTCTCTGAACTCGTCTCTCATTCTCTTGATCAAACCCGGTGGCACATGGGTTCGGCTAAACTTGACCTTGAATTCCTCCCAGGTCATCATCTGGCCTCCGGTCATTGCGCGAACACAGTTCCACAACGCCCTGGCATCTCCGGCTAGATAGTGGGTGGAGAACAAAACTTTCTCATTGGCTTCCACTCCGGCGACTTCTAGGTTATTTTCCATGGTTTGCAGCCAATCATCGGCGTCTAGGGGTTCTTCTGACTTAGTGAAAACAGGTGGGTTGGTATTCTGGAAATTTTTGAGCTTAGATCCATGGTTGTCCTGATTTCCGTGGCCTTGGTTGTTGTGGGCTAGCTGAGCTATCTGTTGCAGGGTGGCTAGGTTGGCTTGACGTTCCGCTCTTTCAGCTTCGCGGTCAGAAGTCAACATTTGCATAATTTGTAACATCGGGTCCGGGGATGAACCACTTCCTCCACGTGGCATCTGAAGATTGAGATAGATCATGAGAAAAGAGGGAACTTTCTAAGGTTCTGGGATTTTGAAAAGTTTTTAAAGTTTGACTCAGATTTTTCTAGCAACTCGCTCTTCATTCATTCATTCATAGCACACGATACAACACACACCACAACAAAGAAAAACAGATGGTTTTAAGAACCATTCTGGAAACTACGATACAGTGGGACCGAATACTACTCACTACGCTAGTGCTCAAGTGTTACTACTCCTTGGAATCGGTGGCTTAGTCATCTTCATCGTCATCGATGAAGGCGAAATCATACTCATCGGTGAAGAAGTCCATAGCCTGATCCTCCAGAAAATCATCATCATCGCTGAGATAGGAGTAGGGTCTCCACGAAGATCCTCTCCGGCATTCTCCCTTTCTTCCAACTGCATGTCTCTCTCGTGGATGGTCTCATCCAAAGATGAGATATAGTGGCGAAGACGGGCAATGATGCGCTCCTTCTTGTCGAGCTGACGGCAGCGATACTTGCGATCCTTTGCTAACATGGCGATGGTTTGATCCTTCGTCTCGATGATGGCAGACTTGTGGTTGGAGTAGTCACGGCAGTTATCCAACTCCTGATGACGATCGTACATCATGAAGCTAAGGTGGTCCAATTGAGTCTTCAGCTCAGGGTGGTATGGGGATTCCAGTGGTTGTCCATTTGCATCACGCCTTGGGCAAAACTCAAAGCGGGTTCCCTTGATCTGATTGACGCTCTGCCCACACAGACGGGAAAGAGCTTCCTGCATGGCCCTGGCAAGTCCATCGAGCCAGTTGTTCTCTCTTAAGGTAAACTGAATTCCCTCAGCAGTGGGAGGTTCAATCTTTCCTCGGAGACTTGCAACAATTAGCCACTGCAGATCTTCTCCTCCTTGATCATTGATCTAAGCTCCGAAGAACTCGGGGTGCGGACGCTCCAGAAGTTCCGAAAGCTGGTCCAAATCCCTCTCAAAGATAAGGTCTCCTCCATTCCCCAACTGATAAAACTTGCTGTACTTCACGTCCATCTATAAGAATATAGGATGAGTAAGTTAGTAGAGTGATCAAGTGTGTCAAAATTTTATGTATTTTGCAAGATTTTTTTGAGGAACATGAATTTTCATGAAAGAATCAAAGGGATAAGAATGAGAATAAGTTTTTGTAAATATTTGTTTTCTTTGGTTTTGAAACTAAGTTTTTGATTTAAATGTCTAGTCTAACTAGGGTCTCCTATGGTCAGGATGGCTCTGATACCAACTTGTCAACACCCGGATTTTTAATCCCAGATGCCTGTTATGCCATACATCGCAATCCCAGGATTACCATTTTTGCGAGACATAAAAGAATTGGATACCATAGTACATCATCCATTACAAACCATACATAAGGTCTTACACAAGTAGGGATCTCATGATCCAGTTCTTAATACAACTTCAAGCAGCGGAGTACGTAATAATAACGGTAGCGTAGGCGAAGCTCCATCTTCGGGGTCACAGGAAATGCTGACGATGGGAGATGATCCTAGTTGTCGTAACCTTCCTAGGGTCCATCCTCCAGGTACTGCTCTTCATAGTCTGGCCACGGGAATAGCCAGGGACAAAGCCATGAGTACTCTTTAAGTACTCGCAAACTAATACTAACAAGTGAAAGGAGTTTTTGATAATAGGACACTAGGATCTAGGGTTGTTTTGCAAAAGCCAGATTTATCTCTACTAAGATGAGAAGCAAGAGAAGCTAGTCACAATTTTATAACTCCTAAGTAGGAAGTTGTATTTCATATCACAACCCTGTTGTGGTCAAGTCAAAGTCTCAATTCATTTCACAAGTCTTTTGAAAACATCTGACGGGGGAATAGTATGGCCACTCCAACTGTCCATAACCGCGGACGCGGCTATTCGAATAGTTTGACACTCTGCAGAGATTGTACACTTTCACCACAATATTCGATACATACGTCAGGAACAAATCCTGAATTCACCATACTCAGTATGCGGATAATCAATCCTAACCTTTGAATTACACGCCCTAGTATAAGCACCTCTCCTGTGAGTTTGGCCTCCCAACCATGACCAACTGTCATCTTGGGTACTGCACAGGTGGACAATCTTCACAAGGTAGCCTCAGCTCAGACCTTGGCCGTGAGGGAACTAATACTAATGCATATAAGTTTCCAGTCAAGCCCTACCCAATCTTCGGGTATTGTGGTTGTACGATAAAATTGGAATGGTATCGCATCCAGACAACCATCAGTTTTATAAAGGGCTAAGGCTCATGCCTCAACATTTTCATCACCAAAATCATCTGGTGTTCGGAAACACATGTCAAAACATCTTAGTAGAATGATCCATCATTCTAAGATTTTCATAACCATTTTCACCAATTATTCCCATCTAAAGTTGATCAAGTTTTATGCTTAGCACTAGCATCTACAAGTGGGGGATGAGTACTAATGGGGGATAGTAAACTAGTGGAGTTTCCACTAAATTCAATCTTATGCCTTAGGATGACGTCAAGATTTTCTAGCTTAGGCCAAATTTTATGCTCTTTATGCAACCTTCAATATATCTTTCTAGAATCTACAAGTCACTTAAGTCAACTCTAAGTTAAAGCTTTGATAAAGAAATAAAGTAGAGGGCTTGCAAATAAAACTAGGATTGGTTTATCAAGTGGATATGATCACATATGCTTAAGGCATATAGTTGACATAGTAGCAAGTAAGTATTAGCTTGCCCAATTGCAAGTATACACTTGCACATTTATTAGGCTTGCAAGGTTGACTTGTATAGTAAGGCTTGCTAAAGTAGAGTATCTTGCAAGTGTTAGCTTGCACATTCAATTAGTAGTATTAGGCTTGCCTTGTGCAGAGCAGTGGTTGAAGTTCTCCTCGGCTTCTTCTTCGTAGTATCCTCCTTCCTCCTCGTATCCTTGGTCGGTACTAGCGTCTATGAATAAATACGAGGTATACAATCACCAAACAATACTTAACTACTTGCATTCATCACACACAAGGATCCTATAGATGATCTAGCATCATCACTAACATTACAAGATTAAAGCTTGGTTTAATTCCTTTTATTTTTAGAAAAGTAATTTCTACTCATTGAAAAACTACTTAAGATTTAATATTCTCCAAACCAAACATGGGATCACGTTGACACATGTCATCACCACATATTTTAGTTCATGGGAATGCGATTTAAAGTGGTGTCATAATTTAATAAGGTTTTTCTCTTTTATTTTAATTAATTAAAGTGACTAGAAATGCCTATGTGGCATTTTTTATTACTTGGTCATTATTTCTGTAAGTAAACCTATATATTTTTATATATTCTGAAAGGTATGGTTAAATGTGATTTTTTAGAGTTGGAATCAACTCAAAAGCTATTATGGTTTAAATTTCAAAAATCTTTGAATGCAGAAAAGCTTCTGCCTTGTTATTTTTACCATGGATGATCTACAGATCCAAATGACTTGAATCCAACGGTCTTGGATTCATCATTCCCAGAACTTTCTAACAAAATTGGTTTCATTCAGTTTGGTTCACTGAATCGACCTGGGTTGATTTTTGAAACTAGGTACATAAGTGTGTTTGAAATAAAATGAAAAGGGTTAAATTCAAATAACTGGGTTGTGCGGGAAGCGATACTGGGCCGGCCTGCTAAGCTCAACGCTTATGCGGGCTGGTTAAGTCGCTGTCCCCACGCGTCAGTGAGACAGGGGGTGCGAAGCGGTATGGAGCGATGTGGTGCGCTCGATCTGGTTCTAATCCAACAACTGAGGGTCATCGTCGACGTTGGGAAACATCAGGGAGACAGAAACCTAGCGCGGCAGGTGGGGGTCGTTGGGGGCTCACCGGGGCTCAGGCAAGGGTCGGCGAGGCGGGCGAACGACGAAGTCGACGACGGCGAACCTCCTGGTACCGGCAGCTTCTCCTGGGGCGGCTCCAATTGCTGGCCCCCTTCTTCTCCAGCAGCGGCAGGCTCCGGTGAAATTCCGGCGAAGTGCTGCTCGCCTTGCTTAGGGACTAAGGCGAGGTGGTTTTGGGTGAGAGGGGAGTGAGGTGGTGTGCTCAATTCGGCTGGGGGTGGCCTCTATTTATAGTCGCGACGGCGAGACCGAACGGCATGGGCAGGCGACGGTGGAGACATGGCTACGGGCGGCTAGAGGCATGGCTGGCGGTGGCGATCGCTTGGTGGTCTCCTGGCGATGCTCTACAGCTTTAATGCGCGCGTAGGGGCAATGCATTTTGGTTTGGAACGCATGATGCTCTGCGCGGCAGAGGCGGCGTCTTCGACGGCGATCGGTGGCTGTGCGGCATGGGGCGGCGAACGGGGATGTCTGGCGGTCTCCTGGGTTGGTGGCGATCATGTATGCATGTGGCAAGGGCGGCGCGCGGTCTGTGGGCGTCGGTCGAGCGTGGCGCTCTGGCGCATGCTCGACATGGTTGCTGGCGAGTTGGGCGCGGTCCGTGCGTGTGGTCCAGGGTTTGGCAACGCTCACGGCTGGGACAGGGAGTGGCGGTGGACGGTGGGCTGCCTCCCAGACAAGGTTGGCACGGCTAAATCTCCTTCTAGCTTGCTGTCTCCACTGGGGTGGCATGGTGATCTTCGGCTGTTCACCATTGATGTCATTGCCCAGCTTACAGTGAGGCTAGTGCTTGGTTTAACTTGCTAGATGATCTACTGAGATGGTTGTGAGCTAGAGAGGGGACAAGTTAGGCTTCAATCACTGCTCACAATAGTGTTTAGGGTTTTGATGATTTGTGTCTGCAAGGTGTTTGATGAAATGGCCGCAAGAATTCAAGTTTTGAATTTTGAAAAGATTTTTGGTGGGTGTGCTAGGTTGGTGCTGGTGAGTCTGCAGATGCTTGGGTTTTGAAAGTTGAGCTTGTTTGAGTGGTTTTTGAAAAAGTGGGATCTTCTCATATGATAAAGATTCAATTTGGACTGTCATTTAAACTATGCATTTGAAAGTTTCTGGATGATCACAAAGTGGGCCTTGATACTTTGTTATGAGTACAATCAAGGGGTGCAAAGATCCAGAAAAGTTTCCGTTAAGTTCTGAAAGTTTGGGACAGCCAAAGTAGGCATGGGAGTTAAATTGGTCAAAATGACCATTCCCTTATTTTATTTGTTTTGATTTATTTGTCTTTGCGAAAAGTTTGGGAATTGTTTAGATGATGTTTATTTCACCTAAGAATCCATTTACTAGCAAAGGAACACACAAACAAGGTGGTTCAAAAGAATTCCAAATGAAATCCATACACCATGCATGCTTTCATATTTATATTTTAGAAAAGTTTTTGTTAACCCTAATTTTGATGATTAGAGTTTGATGATTCAAGTTTAGTATTTTTGGGATGTTACAGGTGGGATGGCGGTAGTGGGGGCTTGAGGATAGGGAGAAGAGCCCAATGCAGGTGCTCCGACGAGGCTGTAGGCAGTGGAGGTGGTCTGGTCAGGAGCGGGCGGTGGCCAATTTGACTCAGCCCTGGTCGGGACAGGGGTATATGCCGGGATTGGTTGTTGCTGTAGCGGTGAGAAGCCGTACGCGGGTGCGTACGGGGGTGCTGGAGGCAGGTAGGGGTAGGGGGCGACGTAGGGAAAGGCGGGTGGGCTGCTGTAGAAGAAGGGAGAAGGTGAGGTGTAGTAGCCGCCGAGGAAGAAGGGAGATTGGTAGGTGGCGATGGAGGGAAAGGGAAAAGGCGGGGTCGCCATGGAATCGAACCGCAAGAGGAGAAGAAGCCCCTGGGAAGGAAAAATCAGAATTTCAGAGAGAGTAGGGAATTGCGAATCAGATCGCAGTGGAATACGAAGTCGCCGATGCGATTGGGGAGGGAAGGGAGGGGGCGATCGAGCTCGCTCTGATACCACTTTGTCAGGATCCCGATGGATCTGGCATGAAGAGGATCACAAGAATGAATTTCTTGATTGGATCACAGGATTGCTGGAAATAAATGATAGAATTAGGTTTTTGATTTCTTGATTGGATCATAGGATACAAGGTAGGCTTATATAGACCAAACCAACTACAAGATACCACATATGTGGAATACCTAATATGTGGCCAATGGTTAAAGTGAAATTTTAGCAATCTGATAATCAGCTGTGTTTACTTCTCCCTATTACTTTATCCTTTGTGCTCTTATTTTATTGCGCAGCTTGGAATGAATTTATATCTTGGCAAAAAATTAGATTGTTTGCAGATCCAAAAAGAGCTAGAAAGGCCATCAGATGCTTCTATTTTGAAAAGGTTATTGATAGTGATTTAACAAATTATAAGGATTTGGTGGAATCCATCATTGAGCAGTACACACCACGCTATTTAGAAGTTGCACATGTTCACTATTATGACAATGTTTTGAAAATACTTCCAGAAGTAAAATCTGACCAAGAATTGTTGTCTATGTTTGAGAAACACACAAATACAAATATAGTGCATTTGTACATTGTGTTGGAATTATGCCCTAGAGGCAATAATAAAGCTGTTATTATTATAATTCTTGTTCATGATAATGTTTATATTCCATGCTAGAATTGTATTAAGCGGAAACTTTAATACTTGTGTGGTTTGTAAACAACACTCCCTAGTACGCCTCTAAGGACTAGCTCATTGATTAATGATGGTTAAGGTTTCCTAACCATGGACATGAGTTGTCAATTAATAATGAGATCATATCATTGGGGAATGATATGGTGGACAGACCCAAACTAAGCGAAGCAATTAGATCGTGTCATCGTGTTCGTCTTTGCGAAGCTTTTCTTATGTCAAATATTGTATTCCTTAGACCATGAGATAATACAACTCCCTGGTATCGGAAGAAAGCTTTGAGGTCATCAAACGTCATCCTATGAGAGGGTGATCATAAAGGTGTCTCTCAGGTGATCAGAAAGTATCTGTTGGGTTGTATGTATCAAGATGGGATTTGTCCCTCCCAAGTTGGAGAGATATACTTCGGGCCCACTCGGTAATTGATATCAACACCGCTTGCAAGCATGTGGTTAAGGAGTTAATCACAAAGTGATATCGGATTACGGAACGAGTAAAGTACTTGCTGTGAACGAGATTGAACTAGGTATGACGGTACCGACGATCGAATCTCGGGCAAGTAAAATATCGCGAGACGAAGGGAATATATATATGGGATTGATTGAATCCTGGCATCGTGGTTCATACGATATGATCATCGATGAATGTGTGGGAGTCAATATGGGTTTCCAGACCCCGCTGTTGATTATTGATAGAAGATCATGTCTGCATATTCTCGAACCCGCAGGGTCACACACTTAACGTGTCTCGACGCTAGGATAGATTGGATAATTGGTTTATGAGTTTTTGTTCGGAGTCTCGGATGGGATCCGGGACATCACGAGAGGTTCCGGAGTGGTCCGGAGAATAAGATTCATATAAGGCAGTGCAGCTTTTGGAGTTCGGAATTGTTCCGGGTTAATCGGTATTGTACCGGAAGCTTCTAGAACCTTCCAGAAGGGGACCAACGTGGCCCCACCTTACGGGAGGGGGCATGGGCCTATGAGGGAGTGCCCTGGACGCATTGGTCCAGGGGCACAAGGCCCCATAGGGCCCAACCGGCCAAGGGGGTTTTAAACTCGAGATAGACCTTCTAGAAGGGGGGGGGGGTTTCCTTGCCCCCCCACTCCTTCTCCTTGGGGCCGCCGGTTTGGCTTGGGGGAGGGGGCTAGGGTTGCAGCCGCCCACCCCTCTATATAAAGAGGGCTGGGGGCGCACCACCCCCTCACACCTTCCCCTCCAAGAGCTATCCGTCCTGCTGCCCCTCCTCTCTCCCTCCCGACTGCTTGTAGGCGAAGCCCTGCTGCAGAAATTCTCCACCATATACACCACGCTGTCGTGTTGTAGATCCAATCCGTCTCTCCAGCATACTTGCTGGTCCGAGGAAGGAGGAGACGTCGAGGTGCTGCACGTGTGCATCTCACGGAGGCACCGCCACTTGTGGTGCTAGATCGGATCGGATCGCGAGGAGGAGAAGCGAGTACGACTACATCACCCACGTTCCGACGAACGTTCCGCTGTGCGAATCTTCAAGGGTATGAAGATCTAATCCAATCTCTCTCGTTGTTTGCATCTCCTAGATTAGATCTTGGCTTTCCCTCTGTTCGCATCCGTAGAAAATTTTGATTTACTATGCCGCGAAACCCTTCAGTGGTATCAGAGCTATATCTATGCGTAGATGTGTTTCACGAGTAGAACGCAACATGGTTGTTGCGGGCGTTGATGTTTTCTGTTGCAAGCCTCTTGTTTGTGTTCTTCTTATGACACGATATAGTGAGATTGAAGCGGTCCAGGCCAACCTTACGCGACGTCGTTCGCGAGACCGGCTCCGCACTTGACGTGTGGCTTGTTCCACACATGCGGCTGGTGGATGTCAGTTTCTCTCACTATAGTTGTCATGGGATTAACACCGGAGTTTGGCAACCATAATATCACCGTTGTGGCTTTCCGTAGGTAAGAATCGTTCTTAGCATCTACTCCCATAAGCCACGTAAAACATGCAACAACAAAGTAGAGGCGTCTAACTTGTTTTTTGCAGGGAGTGTTTTCTGTGATATGGTATGGCCCAAGATGTGATGTGTATAATGTATGCGATGATCATGTTTTGTAATGTTTCACGACTTGCATGTCGATGAGTACACAACCGGAAGGAGCCATATGGTTGTCTTTATAATTGTGTATGACCTGTGTGTCAACTTCTTATACGCCATATAATAGTTTCACTTTATCGCTAAGTAGTTAGCAATAGTTGTAGTTGCTATTCGTGGTGGAGGCAATCATGGTGGAGTGATGGAGATCATGCTGGAACGCACAAGATGGAGATCATTGCGCGAAGATTGGCTATACCATGTCACATAAAGTTATATGCATGTGATGTTTATCCTTTTATGTATCTTATTATGCTTAGATCGCGACGGTAGCATTATGAGATGATTCCTCACTTAAAGATCAAGATAAAAACTGTGTTCTCCCCATGTATGCACCGTTGCGAAAGTTCGTCGTGTCCAAGCATCACGTGATGATCGGGTGCTATAGACTCTACGCTCACATACAACGGGTGCAAGCCAGTTTTGCACACGCGGAAATACTTGGGTCTAACTTGACGAGCCTAGCATGTACAGACATGGCCTCGGAACACATGAACCAAAAGGTTAAGGATGAGTCATATGAATGATATGATCGACACTTCGTTGTCCACCATTGAAGCCACATCTCTTCTCGTGATGATCGGATTAGGTGTGGTGAATTTGGATCATGTTCACTAAACAACTTGAGGGATGTTGAATTTAGTGGGAGTTCATCTAGTAATTTGATTAAGTTGAACTATTTATCATGAACATAGTCTAAATTGTACTTGGAAATACTGTAGATCACATGGCCAAGTCCAACTTCAACTTCAACGTTTTTGTTGAGATAGAAAAGCTTAGAAACAATGGGTCTAACTTCACCAAATGGTTCCGCATTCTGAGAATCATTCTCGCCGGCGGAAAAAAGGACTATGTCCTTGAGAAAGCGTTAGGTGACGCCCCTGCTATAGATGCGCCGACTGATGAAAAAGCTATTTATTAGTCACGCAAGGATGATTATGATTTGATTAAGATCGTCATGTTGTATGCTATGGAATTGGATCTTCAAAATCATTTTGAGGAGTTCGCCGGGCCCTTTGAGATTCTTGAGGAGCTGAAAACTATGTTTCAGACTCAGGCCCGTTCTGAGAGATATGAGATCTCTAAGAAATTCTTTAACTACAAGATGGAGGAAGGGAGTTCCGTTAGTGAGCACGCCATTAAGATGTCGGGCTACACTCAACGCCTTGAGCAACTGGACTGCAAGATTCCAGAGGAGCTCAAGATTGACAGAGTTATGCAATCACTCCCTCCTAGCTACAAAAGTTTTGTAGTTGCTCACAATCAAATTGGTTCCACTGATATGATCACTGAGCTCTTCGCTAAAATGAAAGTAGCAGAGGTGGACATCAAAAAGAATAATCATATGTTGATGGTCAACAAGCCCCCCACCTTCAAGAAAGGTAAGGGTGCAAAGAAGCCCTTCAAGAAAGGCGGCAGCAAGCGCGTTGCCCCTGCTGAGAAGAAGCTCAGGTCTGGTCCTAAGCCGGACACTGAGTGCTTCTATTGCAAGGACAAGGGTCACTGGAAGCGCAACTGTCCGAAGCACTTAGCGTACAAGAAGGCTGGCACCATCAAAGGTATATTTGATATACATGTTATTGATGTTTTCCTTACTAGCCCTCGTTATAGTGCCTGGGTATTTGATACCGGTTCAGTTGCTAATATTTGTAACTCGAAACAGGAGCTACGGAATAGATGGCGGCTTGCGAGGGATGAGGTGACGATGCGCGTTGGCAACGGATCAAGAGTTGATGTGATGGCCGTCGGCACGCTCTCCTTAGTTTTACCTTCGGGATTAGTTTTAAACCTTAATAAATGTTATTATGTGCCTGCGTTGAGCATGAACATTATTTCTGGATCGTGTTTATTGCAAGACGGTTATTCATTTAAATCGGAGAATAATGGTTGTTCTATTTATATGAGTAACATCTTTTATGGTCATGCACCTCTTGTGAATGGTTTATTTCTTCTAAATATCGAAAGGGATGAAACACACATCCATAACATTGAGGCTAAGAGATGCAAAGTAGATAGTGATAATACTACTTATTTGTGGCACTGTCGTCTAGGTCATATTGGTGTAAAGCGCATGAAGAAACTCCATTCTGATGGACTTTTGGAGTCTCTTGATTTTGAATCATTTGACACATGCGAACCATGCCTCATGGGCAAGATGATCAAAACCCCGTTCTCCGGTATGATGGAGCGAGCAACGGACTTGTTGGAAATCATACATACCGATGTATGCGGGCCGATGAGTGTTTCGACGGGCGGTGGATATCGCTATTTTCTCACTTTTACCGATGACTTAACTAGGTATGGGTATATCTATTTAATGAAACATAAATCTGAAACGTTTGAAAAGTTCAAAGAATTTCAGAATGAAGTGGAGAACCATCGTAATAGAAAAATTAAGTTTCTACGATCCGATCGTGGAGGTGAATATTTGAGTTATGATTTTCTCACGCATCTTAAAGCAAGCGGAATCGTTTCGCAACTCACGCCACCCGGAACACCACAACGCAATGGTGTGTCTGAACGCCGGAACCGAACCCTATTAGATATGGTCCGATCGATGATGTCACTTACTGATTTGCCGTTATCATTTTGGGGTTATGCATTAGAAACCGCTGCATTCACTTTAAATAGGGCACCATCTAAATCCTTTGAGACGACACAGTATGAACTGTGGTTTGGTGCTAAACCTAAGTTATCATTTCTTAAAGTTTGGGGATGCGAAGCTTACATCAAGAAGTTGATGCCGGACAAGCTCGAACCCAAAGCGGAGAAATGCGTCTTCATAGGATACCCTAAGGAAACTATTGGGTATACCTTCTATCACAGAACCGAAGGCAAAGTGTTTGTCGCAAAGAACGGTTCCTTTCTTGAGAAGGAGTTTCTCTCGAAAGAAGTGAGTGGGAGGAAAGTAGAGCTAGACGAGGTTATTGAACCTTCTCTTGAATTGGAGAGTAGCACAACACCTGAAATTGTTCCAGTGCCGCCTTCACCAACAATAGAGGAAGCTAATGACAAGGATCATGAAGCTTCGGACGATGCTGCTACTGAACGTCGCAGGTGGACAAGGTCGCGTGCCCCTCCTGAGTGGTACGGCAACCCTGTCTTGACTGTCTTGTTAGTAGAAGACAGTGAACCTACGAACTATGAGGAAGCGATGATGAGCCCAGACTCTGAGAAATGGCTAGAAGCCATGAAATCCGAATTGGGATCCATGAGCGAAAACCAAGTATGGACTTTGGTGGACCCTCCTAGCGACCGAAAGGCCGTTGAGTGCAAGTGGATATTCAAGAAGAAAACGGACGCGGATGGTAATGTTACCGTCTATAAAGCACGGCTTGTCGCGAAAGGTTTTCGACAAGTTCAAGGTGTTGACTACGATGAGACTTTCTCTCCCGTAGCGATGTTTAAGTCCATTCGGATTTTATTAGCAATTGCTGCGTTTCATGATTATGAAATATGGCAGATGGATGTCAAGACTGCGTTCCTCAATGGCAACATTGATGAAGAGTTGTATATGATGCAACTCGAAGGTTTTGTCGATCCTAAGGATGCTGATAAAGTATGCAAACTTCAGCGTTCCATTTATGGACTGAAGCAAGCATCTCAGAGTTGGAACCTTCGTCTTGATCAAGTGATCAAGAGCTTTGGATTTGTTCCAAATTGCTACGAAGCTTGTATCTACAAGAAAGTGAGTGGGAGATCGGTGACGTTTCTAGTACTATATGTGGATAACATATTGATTATTGGAAATGACATCAACATGCTTAACGATGTGAAGAGTTATTTGAACAAGTGTTTTTCAATGAAAGACCTAGGTGAAGCTGCTTATATATTGGGCATCAAAATCTATAGAGATAGACAAAAACGCCTGATAGATTTAAGCCAGAGTACATACCTAGACAAAGTTCTGAAAAGGTTCAGAATGGATAAGGCAAAGAAAGGTTCAGTGCCTATGTTGTCAGGTAAGATATTGAGCAAGGCTCAGTGTCCAGCTACGGTAAATGATAGGGAAGCTATGAGCAAAGTGCCTTATGCCTCGGCCATAGGTTCGATCATGTATGCCATGCTGTGTACTAGACCGGATGTGTCCAATGCTCTTAGTTTGACGAGCAGGTATCAAAGTGATCCAGGAGTGGAACACTGGACAGCCGTGAAGAACATCCTAAAGTACCTAAATAGAACTAAAGAAATGTCCTTAGTCTATGGGGTTGATGAACAGCTCGTCGTAAAAGGTTACGTCGACGCTAGTTTTGACACCGACAAGGATGATTCTAAATCTCAGACATGATATGTTTATATTTTGAATGGAGAAGCTGTGAGCTGGAGAAGCTGCAAGCAAAGCGTGATCGCGGGATCTACAGTAGAAGCGGAATACATGGCTGCTGCAGAAGCGTCAAGTGAAGGAGTTTGGATCAGGAACTTCATCACTGAGCTTGGCGTGGTTCCAAGTGCATTGGACCCACTGGAGATATTGTGTGACAACACTGGCGCCATAGCACTCGCTAAGGAACCAAGATATCATCCAAAGACCAAGCATATCAACCGCAAGTTTCATATAATCCGAGATTATATAGCAGATGGAGATCTGAAGATCAGCAAAGTACATACAGATCTGAATGTCGCAGATCCATTGACTAAACCTCTTCCACGTGTAAAACATGATCAACACCTTAGTGCCATGGGTGTGAGATTGTTGCCAGATGTAAACTAGATTATTGACTCTAGTGCAAGTGGGAGACTGTTGGAATTATGCCCTAGAGGCAATAATAAAGCTGTTATTATTATAATTCTTGTTCATGATAATGTTTATATTCCATGCTAGAATTGTATTAAGCGGAAACTTTAATACTTGTGTGGTTTGTAAACAACACCGTGTCCCTAGTACGCCTCTAAGGACTAGCTCATTGATTAATGATGGTTAAGGTTTCCTAACCATGGACATGAGTTGTCAATTAATAATGAGATCATATCATTGGGGAATGATATGGTGGACAGACCCAAACTAAGCGAAGCAATTAGATCGTGTCATCGTGTTCGTCTTTGCGAAGCTTTTCTTATGTCAAATATTGTATTCCTTAGACCATGAGATAATACAACTCCCTGGTATCGGAAGAAAGCTTTGAGGTCATCAAACGTCATCCTATGAGAGGGTGATCATAAAGGTGTCTCTCAGGTGATCGGAAAGTATCTGTTGGGTTGTATGTATCAAGATGGGATTTGTCCCTCCCAAGTTGGAGAGATATACTTCGGGCCCACTCGGTAATCGATATCAACACCGCTTGCAAGCATGTGGTTAAGGAGTTAATCACAAAGTGATATCGGATTACGGAACGAGTAAAGTACTTGCTGTGAACGAGATTGAACTAGGTATGACGGTACCGACGATCGAATCTCGGGCAAGTAAAATATCGCGAGACGAAGGGAATATATATATGGGATTGATTGAATCCTGGCATCGTGGTTCATACGATATGATCATCGATGAATGTGTGGGAGTCAATATGGGTTTCCAGACCCCGCTATTGATTATTGATAGAAGATCATGTCTGCATATTCTCGAACCCGCAGGGTCACACACTTAACGTGTCTCGACGCTAGGATAGATTGGATAATTGGTTTATGAGTTTTTGTTTGGAGTCTCGGATGGGATCCGGGACATCACGAGAGGTTCCGGAGTGGTCCGGAGAATAAGATTCATATAAGGCAGTGCAGTTTTTGGAGTTCGGAATTGTTCCGGGTTAATCGGTATTGTACCGGAAGCTTCTAGAACCTTCCAGAAGGGGACCAACGTGGCCCCACCTTACGGGAGGGGGCATGGGCCTATGAGGGAGTGCCCTGGCCGCATTGGTCTAGGGGCACAAGGCCCCATAGGGCCCAACCGGCCAAGGGGGTTTTAAACTCGAGATAGACCTTCTAGAAGGGGGGGTTTCCTTCCCCCCCACTCCTTCTCCTTGGGACCGCCGGTTTGGCTTGGGGGAGGGGGCTAGGGTTGCAGCCGCCCACCCCTCTATATAAAGAAGGCTGGGGGCGCACCACCCCCCTCACACCTTCCCCTCCAAGAGCTAGCCGCCCTGCTGCCCCTCCTCTCTCCCTCCCGACTGCTTGTAGGCGAACCCCTGCTGCAGAAATTCTCCACCATATACACCACGCCGTCGTGTTGTAGATCCAATCCGTCTCTCCACCATACTTGCTGGTCCGAGGAAGGAGGAGACGTCGAGGTGCTGCACGTGTGCATCTCACGGAGGCACCGCCACTTGTGGTGCTAGATCGGATCGGATCGCGAGGAGGAGAAGCGAGTACGACTACATCACCCACGTTCCGACGAACGTTCCGCTGTGCGAATCTTCAAGGTATGAAGATCTAATCCAACCTCTCTCGTTGTTTTCATCTCCTAGATTAGATCTTGGCTTTCCCTCTGTTCGCATCCGTAGAAAATTTTGATTTACTATGCCGCGAAACCCTTCACATTGCATACTGTGATCCCTCTCAACCATATGAGCCATTCATGGAGCATTGTAGTGATGGGGATAGTGATGGGGATATCCAAGCCGACAACAACACAAAAAAGGTTGATGACAGTTTCTTGTTTGTTATTTTGAATTATAGGGGATAGTGATGTGTGCAGGGGATATGGCATCAAAATATAGGGGAGATTCTGCCGAATTTTTTATTTATTTTGAATTATGTTTGTTATTAGTATATTCTGAATGAGGCACATATTATACATCAATCTTTCCATATTTTACATAGTATACTCTGGCCCGTCTTTAGCATACTTAGTGTTTGTTGCATGAGCAATTGATGAGCAATTGATGTTTGTAGCAATTGATCTGCCCGCTTGTTGCTAAGTGCATACTTAGTGTTTAGTAGGTTAGTTTAGCATCTCCTACCAAAACCTTTACAATGATGTCGTAGCTAATCTCTGATAACTCAAGATTCAGTCATCAACACTTGCTAAGTGCATTTTCTTATGGGGATCTCTTTACTGATCATATATATTGCTAGCAATTGCTTTGTAATGGTGAATTAATAGGAGGCTCTTTTTAATGGTGAATTAATAGGTAGTTTGTAAACATGGCCTGGTAATAATCTTGTTACTGGCAGGCTGATTTGTAAATCTTGTTTCACCATGCAGCCCATCACAAGACTACTGTTTTGGTGCGTGGGAGCGGAGTGGTGCCCTTGGAGGAGATCTCGGAGAAATGCAAGGTGCGGAGGTGATACCGGGCGAGGACAGAGGTTCCGCAGGGCGATTTTTCCGGAATATGACCTCCGAGGTGGTCCACGCAATGCAGCGGCCTCTGCATCAGCGAGCAGCTGCCTTGGAGGAGATCTCGGAGAGATGCAAGGTGCGGGGCTGGCCGCTTCTGACTCAGAGGGACTCTGGTGGGCGACTGCTACAGGCCCTAGCGGCGAGATCGGATGTCGTGGCGGAGATGCGTCAGGCTGCGTCAGCCGACTTGCCGTCGACGGAACACTCGGTGGTGTTGATGGTCAGGGACACCAGCACCTCGGAGCAGTGCCTGATGGCCGTGGAGCAACAGAGCGCGATCCACCTACTAGCTTCCACCCATGCCCAGCGAGCGTCCCCGAGGTTGAGCAGAGTGGAGCTTGACTCATTCCGTCTGCAATTCATTCAGGAGATAGAGCCTGCGGGGGCTCGTCTGGAGCAGTCGAATCTGCGTCAATCGTGAATTCGTGCGATTGTGTGATTTCGAACTTGTACTCTCCCATGACTTGTGTGTAACACTTGGACTCTCTATATTGATGTATTTTTTCACTTTGTATGAATTTCAGTGAGTTTCTGGGTATTCTTGTGAGTTTTGTGCATTTCTGTGATATATTGCTTATTCTGGTATATTTCCTGTGTATTCTGTGTATTTCTGCTGTATTCTGGTATTTTTTTTGAAATCCTGAGACAAAATTCTGTGGCGCATATGACATATGCACCACAGAATGTTGAGAATTCTGTGGCGCATATGGCATATGCGCCACATAATTTAAATTTTAGTGACGAGGATTTAGTGGCGACACCCATATGCGCCACAGAATTCCAATTTGGTGCGCCACTGGTAGGGTTTTTCCTAGTAGTGTCAGAGCCTCATGGTTCGGGGCCGTGGCGAGTGGTGAGTCCGCGGTGAGCTCGGCGGATACGGAGGCGGCGCACTGTGTGCCATGCGTGCGGCGAGCGCGGAGGCTGCCGAGGTGCTGCGTGGTGGCGCAGAGGTCGTGTTTGAGCGCGACGGCAACAACGGCGTATGTGCGCCGGGGCGTATGTGCGCCGAGGCGTTTGGGCACCGGAAGGAGCTCGGCATGTGTCACCAGAGAAAAGGAAGATGGAGGCGACCAGCGTCAGTGCGCCAAGGTCGGGTCCGTGGCGGTGCAGACCGGCGTAAGCGCGCCAGGTCAGGTCCACGGGGCAGGGTCATAGCCTTGCATGTGTGTGTGACGGTGGCGCGTGAGTATGTACTCACGTTCGTGTCCACTGGTCAGGTCCGAGCTGGGGGAAGACATGGATGGCCAAGTCGCAGCCTGTTGGAGATAGCAGGCTGTAGGGGCGGCCGGTGACGATGACGGCAGCAGCAGCAACTCCGGCAATGGAAGTTAAGATTAAGGGGGACATTGTTAGCACTAATCTTGACTTAGTAAGTTAGTTAGTTGCATGTGGCGAGCTGGCCGAGTCGTGTGTGGCAGTTGAGAGAAAGATGCCTATGCGTGCATGCATTTAGTGGTTAGTTAGGCATGGGTTAGTGGCTGGTGTGCCGGGCTAGGCTAGGCTAGTGCGTGTGGGTGCTATTTAAAAGGCAGGCATGGTACTGTCCGGCAAGAACTAGAGTCAGCCATATAGCTATTGTACAGAAGAAGAAGATTAAGGCGTTTTGAGCGCCCGTGACGGCATTCGTCGTCGGCCGGAAAATCTTGTGTCCACTGTTTTTCTTCCACCTCCGCTCGAGTGAGAGAGAGAGGGTGCAGCCTCGGGCTGCACCAACATCCCTCCGCCCATCTCTACCGGCGCCGCGGGCGAGAGAGGCCTCAGGTCGGCCCGACACTCTTGAGAATCTCTTAGTTACTGTAGCGGAGAGAAAGGAAGGGGATAAGAATGAGGGTATTTTTATCTGGATTCTGGACGGTGACTAGGAAAACGGACTTCACTAGAAAGATCCTAGACATGTACATGGAATACTCCGGTGACCATATTTATTTTATGTAGACATTACAAAATGGACGAAACAAAAAAAAAAATGGACGAAACAAACACAATCCCAATGTCTCAAAGTTCGTATTTGTAACAGAGGCGTTTTTTGGGGAATTTCCTAGTTCGGATCTTGGTGCCGAGGTCTAGAATTCCACTGATACAGAGAGAAAAGTTGAGTGTGTGCTCGAATTATCTTATGAGCCTGCCCACCAAGGAACCACTAGCTCCTCGATGATCCGATGAAGTAACTTGAACAGAAAAGTGAATTCAGAAATAATGCAAAATCAATATGTCTAAGGATCAACAGTTCTCTCGTTGCCCATGCCTCCGATTCCCTGTGTACTTTGATGTCTCCGATTCCCTATGTAATCAAGAGTCAAAGGAAAGAGTTTTAAGATGAAGTTTTGAGCGTGAATGGTGCAACGGAGCTTGGTGCCTGAACGTGATGGAGATGTATCATGTATGTATAGGAGCAAGCCACCCACCCACCCACCTAACTTGAGTTGGCGAGCGATTATTTTTGTGTCAGCTTCGTTTCATTAATAATCTGAACACAAGTCTTGCCAGGCAGATTGCTCGCTACATTTTCACGAGATATTGATATTTGTACTTCCTGAGCTTATGAAAAGGAAAGTACTGGGAGTCCTCCGGAGGCTAGGAGCGTCCACAGCCTCCGACTCCACAGCCCGACACGTGTCCTAATCCCGCAAATGCTGTGATGGTGCAATTTTTTTTACTATTGTAGCAAAAAAAAATAGTTTGTCCATAAAAATATAAGAAATAGACCAACTTCGTCTAAGACCTCACCTGCGACCTCGCCGGTGTCATCATAGCACAAACAATATGCTAAATGTAGCAAAATCACTCAACGGTTATAGCAAAAAAAAGTTCACCAAAGACCTCGGCGGAGATGACGTAGCAAAAAAATTATTCTAATAATGCAAATTCATATAATATATGAAGCAAATACATTATACTATTGTAGTGAATCGACTTCGCTAGAGACTCACCAAATATTTTGTTGCATAAAATTTGCACTATTCTAGCAAAAAAACATAGCGAATATAGCAAAACATTTGCAACCATCGTATCATAGCAGAAAAAAAATACTATTACAGCAAACCAAGTTTGCCAAAGAAATCGCCGGAGACCTCATAGCAAAAAAATTCTTCTAATAACGCAAATTCACAGAACGTATGAAGCAAAAAAAAGTGCCAAAGACATCGTAGCAAAAAAAAAATTCTTCGAATGACGCAAATTCGCAGAACGGATGTAGCAAAAAGTTCTTCATATGATCCAATTTCACGGAAACTACATTGTAGCAGAAAAATTCTTTGCTGTGAGCGGGGGAGGGGGATATGAGGATTGGGCGGGCGACAGCGTCTCCGGCGATGGGAGCTGCGACTGCACATCGACAGGTGGAGCAGCGGTGCCTCAGCCATCGTCCTTGTGGCCGTCGAGAAGGAACACCGACGGAGGCATCCAATGCAGATGGGAACGGTGCAGAGGACCTCCAGGTCGGGTCGAAGTCCCCTGGGGATGCAGAGCGGCGCGGTGGAGGTCGGGTCGGCGTCTCCCCCAGGACATAGGCGGTGCGATGGAGGTCGAGGCGGCCCTCGACACAAGGCACGGGCGCGGCTGTCCGACGGGAGGATGCTGGCCGGTGGCGGAGATGATGTGCTGGCCGGAACCAGTGGCGGCGCCGGCGTGAGAAAATTTCAGCGGGGTAGAGCTTGGAGGCAGCAATGATTTACCTGTGCCCGTGCGTGTGTCGAAGGGAGAGAGAAAGGGATAAAGGAGCGGTGGAGGAAGGCTGTGGAGGAGATAAGGTTGAACAGGTGGGCCTACTCCCTTGTTGAATATTTTTTCACAACACCAAAAGGACGCGTGGCGATCGTACAAGCCGGAGGACGCGAGGACGCGTAGCCTCCGGGGTGAACAGCAGCATTTTTCTTTTCCAATCGAAAAAACGGAGATTTCTCAAGGGGAATAAAATAAGAGACCTGCACGGTCCCGGCCGGTGCGCCTACATTAACGGATCGATCGTATATGCAGTATGCACGCATTAAGGAAGAAACACTTTCCGGAACAGTTTCTGTCCGTAACGAAGAGCTAGCACGATCGAGCTCACGCAAATACGATACGGGAGAGGTCGAAGGTAACAGTTTCCGGACTCCGGAGTAGATAATTCGATCCCGTGTCGTCGTCGACCGGTGCATACATACAGTACCTACAAGAATCGATCTTTCGTGGATTGCAAGAGTCGATCGATCTTCCGTCAACCCTCTCGCCCAAGCCATGTCGTCGACGTCGTCGGCGATTCTGTCTGTCCTCCCCCCCGCCGGCCGGCAGCGTCTCTCCGGTTCCACCGTGAGCGTGAGGTGGGCAACCGGGTGCCACGTGCTCCAGATCAACGGGTACACGCAAGTCAGGAACAGGGTACCCAATGGCACGGCGATCACGTCATGCAAGTTCCATGTCGGCGGCCATGACTGGAGAATCGCGTGCTACCTGAACGGCGAAACTGAGGAACACGACGGCTACGTCTCCCTCTTCCTCCAGCAGGTAAGCCACGCGGAGACCGGCGACGCCACGGCGACGTTCAAGTTCAGCGTGCTCAACCAGGCCGGGGAGCCGTTGTTCACCGGAACCTCGCTGGGAGAACGCTGCTTCTCGGCCACCGACGTCTGGGGGTTGAGGAACTTCCTGAGAAACGAAGATCTGAACGAGGAGGAGCCTCTGAAGGACGACTGCCTGGTCATCCTGTGCGACGTCGCCGTCGACCTTGGCCTCCGTACCGACAACCACACCGAGGCTGCTGCCACAGAACCGGCAGGCGGGGCGGCGTCCCCGCCGTTCGACATGCATGGGCCACTCTGGGAAGCCATCTGGAACAAGCAAAAACCAGACGTGAAGATCGTGGTCGGCGGGGAGACGTTCGCCGCGCATCAGTGGGTTCTCGAGGCCCAGTCCCCGGTATTCAGGGACGACCTCTCGATCGCCTCGATCGTCGACAACGTCGCCGAGCTACGTGTAGACGACATGGACGCGGAAGTGTTCAGGATTCTTCTCCAGTTCGTCTACACGGAGACGCTGCCTGATATTAGTCAGCTCGAGGCGACTGCAATGGCGGAGCGGCTACTGGCCGCGGCAGAGAGGTACAAGATTGAGAAGCTGAAGCTGATCTGTGAAGAAATACTGGAAGAACATCGGCGTGAGCTCCGTGGTGGCCACACTAGCGTCGGCGGAGCGGCATCGGCGCCCCGTGCTGTGGGGCTTATGCAGGCAGTTCCTCGCTTCTTCCGAAGATCTGATAATGGAACTCGTCCTGGAACTCATGGCGGAGCAAATACGAGCACTTCGACGTCTTCTACGGCTCCTGGCATTTGAATCTATGTAGTCCACCCGTCGATCTGATTGGAGTAACAGTACTATCTCATTAGCCTGGAGTTAACTCACGTACATAATTATTAGCACCTGTTAAATGTTTGTTGTTTTCTGTTCAATACTTGTTTTCATGTTTCGGCCGGTTCTTTTTAGACCAGCTTTTTATATAAACTAGCACATTGGCCCTCACAAATGCGAGGGCATCACATCCTCTATGTTTGAAACGTTTTTAAGAACTAAGTCTTAAATTTATATAGGTGATATAAATCGTAAGCATATATCCGCTAGAAATATTATGCTAAATAAATCTCAAAAATATCTTATGCTAAATAAAATCCTACGCGATAAAATAAATCATCTTTAATTTAGGGCATACAAATGGTCATACGTCTAGTTTCTAGATGAAATTAGATTGCTATCATGACAACAATGTTTATGTGATACTAGATCAATATCACTGGATTGAATTTGGAACTTAGTCTTTCATATTTATTTAATGATACAAAAATATAAACTATGTGGTTCATATACTATTCAGGGTCCACCGGAGAAATAGCAAGATCATGTTTACACACAGTTATGTAAATGTATTTATTCTGGTCAGCTAAAATAAGGTACAAATGATCAATATAGTTACGAAGATCATAGATGATATGTAGCTAGTTTCAACATGTTTCATTATCCTAGGATTTTCAAAAAAAATGTACCTTTTTTTGGGTATATAATATGTTCTTGTAAATTATAGTAATAAATATTGTGTGCTATGACCAACATGGTAGAACACCGTGTCAATAATTTTAAGGGGTTCTTAAAGAAGTGAACAGAAAGAATTCTATGCATTATAGATAAGCAAAGCATAGCACTAACAATTTTTACTTAGATTCCTCTCATTTATTTCAGCATTATGAAATATACCCGATGTTGTAGAGATGGACATACATGGTCTCCAAGGATGAAACTTCGACCATTATTTTATTTATATATATAGGTAAAACTAATTCGCCACATAATTCGCCACAAAACTAATGATATTATTTTCTATTGAAAATTTCAGTATGTTTGTACATGCGATTATCAAAGTAAAAGAAGTTTGGCTGCAAGCCTTCCAGATCCATCTACCTCGAAACACCTATATTATTATTTTCATATAGTTTCTCTAACCGTTGTGATGGTATTTCCCTCTAAATGAAGTAATTAAATGCCCCCGCTCTCATATAATTGATGATGACATGTAATGTGACAACATTGCTTAGGGAAACATGTATCTGATCCATGAGACACAGAAACCGTCCTAATGTGGCCGCGTGTTGTCCCGACCTTGGCATAAAACTGCTGCCTATTTTACGGAGTACGTGGATAGCATGGTTGCACGAAATTTTAGCGCAAGTTATATAGTCAAATTACATCATTGGTAAAATCTTAGGACCTCATGAGTCATATTACATTTTCCAAATGGTTAGGCTCGAACAAACTTTACTTTGAAAAGGAGTAGGTTGTACTATAAAGTTCCCAATATTTCTAACACTATAAATCAAAAAATATTTATAAAAGAATTCTAAAAAATAGATAAAATATATTCTTTTTAAAGTAAAAGTTGCATGGAATTAAGATGAAACATTATCGTTGATTTATATTGACAACAACCGGTTGGTTTGATCACACAGTTTGGTCTTAAAAAATTGGTTGATCTAATGTACATGAAATTGCATCTGTATGAAGGTTCAGATCATTTGTTGGATGCTAATCCTCTAAGATAACTGTAGTTTGGTATATGTGATATCGACAAATTACATAGGACACAGATGCATAGTGAGACACCCTATCGATCACTGTGTGGTATTGTAAGGGTTCACCAAATATAGAAGTGTTCGCAATAAATTTCTGGAGCATATCCTGTTAGAAGAGAACAATTTTGTACAACATTAGGTACCGTATTATATAATTATGCAACTACCAATTTTAATATCTCTAATGTTGGAGTTTCTGTAAAAGTAAAATGTGCAACTACCTATCTAATTGTTTGATAAAAGACAAAGCAGCAGCTATTGTTGAACTGATCTAAAACAAAAATTCCAGGCAGCCAGATGATATAACATGATAAATCCCGATGATTAGCTGCAACAACAGGTATCAATCAACTCACTCATGAACTCAGAGCACACCCTAGGCTGCTGTGATGAATCACTGTGTCCGGCTCATGTAGCGCACTCATCTTGGGTGATCTGCTCACGGAACAGGAGCACTACTGTGCGTGTGGTCAGGGTGCTTCAGTTCTCGATCTGTTCCAAAATCTGATCGGGATGGATAAGGGAGTGATTTAAGTTCTTCATGGCGCGAGCTCGTCTGTCTTCGTCGGCCGGCGGGCGCTAGCTGCGGGGCGGACGACCTTGCCCGAGCTAGGGCAAGACCAGACGATTGAACAGAAGTCAGGTCCGAAACGTTATCTATGAACCATGTCAGACGGCCTGATTATATGTCTTATGTGGTACTGGAACATCTCCAACAATGATCGTGCCAAATCTGACTATAGGTTATGTAACTATTAATCTTTTGTTAAATCCTGGCCCTATATATTAGATCCAACTATCAGAAAATTTGGATGATGTGGTTTAACGTGATGGCTCGAAAAACAATCTTATATTACTTTTAGTATATAATAGAATAGATTAATAAAACCCCGCACAGCCAAGTAAGTATGTCACACAATGGACTGTTTGGGTACCAGCTTTACAACAGCTTAGGGGACAAGAAGAAAGAAAATCATGGAACAAGAAAGCTAAGTTGAGTACTGATTCTAAAGCATGCAGCTTGAAGCACAACTTCACCCGGCACAGTAAGTATGCCGCGCGAGGCAAATATTACTCCCTCCGTCTCAAAATAGATGTCGAAAATTTGTCTAAATTTAGATGTCTTTAGACACTATTTAGACCGGATACCTCTAAATTTAGAAAAAACTACGACATCTATTATTTAAAAGTTTTAAGTATTACACCCGACTTCTACATAATTAGAATGCACACAGTCATACCAAAGTCCGAAAAAAAAACCGTAGAAAAATTCAAATAACCAGAGGCTACAAAACGTCTGAGTTGGAAGAGGACCATTTCTAAGATTATGGCTAGTTCCCTGTCTCCTCCGCAGTATTCCATCCATAGGCGGATCCACCCTCCCCTCTAGCTCGGGTGGCTGCCCGGGCTTGCCGCCACACCGCGCCTTGTATCTCATGTTTTTTATATAATTTTGTTGAAAAAATTAGGATTGTATACATGTCTGTCCAGGCTTCTAGAAATTTCTGGGTCCATCATTGATTTTGTCCCTCTTTCCTGACGGGATGAACTAGAATGGACCTCATGTGTCGATGATATGCTAGTTAAGCTCGATGGTTTGATTACCTAGCCAAAGAATTGCTTGTAGTCACGGGCTAAGTTTTTCATGTTACTCTGTAATTAACAAGACCTTTACTCCGCCTCTAAATCAACATTTGGTACATATTGTGCTAAATTATAATAAGTGTGCTTAGTTGGATTATGTTTCTCGCATTTTACAGTTAATAACCGGTTTTTGTATAACCCAAAAAAAAAAAATCGTTCTGGCCAATAAAAACATCTAATCTCGTTATGTGAATAGAATGCCGCCTTTTTGTGTGGGTAGTTGGTGCATCATAGTTCAAGAAGTCCCTCGAAATAAATTAAACACAATAGGCACAAATCCTTGTAATGTGTTTTCCTGACAAGCCCCATGTTCCTAATGCTATCTCTTTGTTACACTCACCACCCACATACACATAGAAAGGCTGGAAGTCCCATGTGACAGCTCCTGTAGGCACCCTGGAAAAAATCTAGCCGTCACCAACTCCTCTCATCCCCAAGCCCGTGCAGTGTTGACAACGGCGGCGTTCTTCTGTTCATCAAGAGGAGAGACGACATGGGTCAGCAGACCCTAAATGAGGATATCGCAGCGTCGGTCTTGACCCATGACGGTCCTGGTGCATGGGTGGTGTGGCATTAATTGATCCGATCGATCCAACACGGACAGAGTTTTACACTCGCTACGTCGTGTACGTGGAGGACTGCACATCAGGCTCGTCGTCATCCTAATCCGATCGATGGGTTCACATGTTTGGTTATAGAGGCAGCGGCGACCCTGATTCTTCGTCAGCGGCCACCATGGTTGGGTGGACGACATGGCTTTAGAATCTTGAGTTGGTAAAATGGCCTTTATTAGCTCCTTGTCATGGAGGTTGCTAACGGTATGAGACGGCCTTTTCTTAATCCGCAAAGCTTCCTAGGATAGCAGCGGTATCAGACGCTCCCTCCACCTCCATATTATTAGGTTCAATCTTTGGGAGGCTCAAGTCATGCTTGTTGCCTCCAGGTGCTATGCATGGAGTCTCATGCAGAGGCGTCACGTTATTCATGTTGCCAGCAAGTTCTACACACATGATCCCGTGTGTAGAACCATCAAGTCATGCATGTTATCCGCAGGTGCTACCCACGATATCTCTTGCGGTGGCTTCCATTATCTCCACCAGTGCTGTCCTATAGCAAAATGTCGTTAGCTTGTCAAGTTATGATAGTTTGCTCGGTCTATTGCCTAACTTTTAATAATATATGCTCGTGTGCATCGATCGATGCCAAGACTAGAGTTAGTTATTTTCTTTTGAAAAAACATAACAAGAGAATGTTGATTTCAACAAACCTCCCTCTGCTATCCGAGAATTAGCTAGCTTTGACAAATAATGTGGCAATTGATCGGCGTCGGAGAGTTATTAGATACAATTTTTGGAGGAGATACCAATTACATCTAGCATTTACACCAACAAGATGCCACGATGATCAATTACCCATAGCAGCAACACTCTAACCACTACCAAAGACAGCACCCGGAATACAAAGAAGGCTCTCCAAAGCAACGACTCGAAGACGGAAAATGCACAAGCATTGTCGTCGTCTGATCAGAGATCTTAAGTTTTCACCCTAGAGAAAGACCGCGTTCCCAAAACAATGTCCGCAACAATATCATTGCCGGTTACAACCAATAAAGGCCAGACATTGGGTTTTCGTCCTGAGAATCATGACTCGATACTCGAGGAGCACCACCAAAAAAAGAGGTCCTCTAATACTTCCACCCCTACTTGCGGAGGCTGCTACTGCAATTCATGTACCACCAGGCTCACAGGAACTCATGTCCGGTTTGGACGGGACCACATCCCGCAAGCCATGTCCAAACAACAGCGTGTGAAGCAAAGTTTACATCACATCCAAGACCTCGCCTTCCCCAAAACTTTATGGTCATCCAATCACATCCCCTGTGGCATTCTCCACAAGTGTTAATACATTGGAAATCTTCGTGCAAACAAGTCCTATGGTGACAATAAAAACAGAGCTTCACAATACATCCATTGAAATCAGTTAGGCTAATGCCGCGGGCGCACACGATCGTCCCCATCCGATTAAGATGTCCAAGGAGCGCTATGCTCCAGACCTTGTATTTCTATGAAGGAGATGTCCAGAACTCGCCGGTGGACAAACCGAGAACGACCGATCACTGATAGGTCGGTGACTTCATGCGAAGACCACTAGGGCCACCGCCTAGTAGAATGCTAGTATCATGAAAGTAGGAATATCAATGACGCAGATCAGTTGTGGCAGTAAACTCTTCCTTGCAATACTCGTGTTTCATTTTATTAGTAAGTGAAACAGATACACACTAGTTGTCCACCAACCTTCAGCTGAGGTAGGAGGCTTTCTCCTACGTACATATATACTACAACTTCACCTTAATAGACACCAAGCTCCAATATTAATTCCATCTGCACTCAAAACTTTCACGTATGTAACTCTTTTTTACTATATCAATAGAATACCGTAAATTATTGACACTCCACTAGCCTAAACATAGTAGAAGATGATAGAAGGAGAGGGCATGTAGGAATAGGAGACATTGGAAAATAACTGCTTGCTTACATGTCCCATCATGTAGGCAGATCCCTGGATCATGCTCCTCAAGATGAGCAAAATTGGTGTGTCAGTATTCGATTTTCTTGGTTTTGGCCTACATATCCGTAACACGGGATGCGACAACGATGTAAAAACACAAAATTAGAAGTAGTATTTGACAACATCCTAGATTCTTTGAGGAGCGTAGGGTCCAACGACCGCTCAACATCCTAGATGTGAGAGCAGAATCCCTCGACCCAGCACACACTGCATCTGTTTACTCTCCGTTCGAGGACTTCTGCTATGCCCTCGATTCCACACCCATGCTCTGTCTATTTTGGTCAGAACTGAAAGCATTTGCAAGGAGTGAATAGGCAAGATGATTAACATCATAGGAAGGAGACTGTCTTCTGGCTCATTACAGCTGTGGAAGACTACAGGAATGTTGTGTAGGAGTAGCTCCTCAAGCTTAGCTTCTTGTTGCTCCGAGTACGAATTCGAATAAGGGATGTCTCTCCTCATGCATGCAGTTCCTCGCTTCTTCCGACATCCTGATGGATATCGTCTTAGAGAACGGGTGGAGCAAATACGCACACTTTGAGGTCTTGTACGGCACTCGGCATTTGAATCAGCAGTCTATCTATTACATCAATATGCTCGACCTAGACCCCATCCGCAGAATCCATACAAATCTCTCCCGCACCGTCAAGGCGCTTAAGATTTGGTAGCAAAGTTGCATCGGAGATTTGAGAAAGCAAATTTCCATGGCCAATGAAATCATATGGCAGATCAACCTCGCAGAAGAATCCAAGCCCCTGTCGGACGACGAGCGAGAGCTTTGCCACTCGCCATCCAAAAGATCAAGCTTGTTTTGTATCTACTTTGCTTTGCTTTGTCTACACTTTGAGGTGTTTTTATATTTTTTCTGGAACTAACCTATTAACAAGTTGTCACAGTGCCAGTTGCATGTTTTCTTCTATTTTTGGTTCCAGAAAGGTAGAAAATCAATATTCTCGGAATTGGACGGGACAAAGCCAAAGTTATTATTTTTCCCGGAGCAACACGGAACCACAAAGCAGAGCCGGAGGGGGGCCACAGGGTGTCCAAACCCCCCTAGGAGCGGGAAAGACCTAGAGGCGCCTGGAGGGGGTGTGGGACCCCCACCGACCTTGATTCATGCGCCTATAAGAAGCCTCCAATGGGAAAACCCTAAACGATCCAGAAGAAATCCACGAAAACATCTGTAGCACCGCCGCCACCGAATGGGAGATTTGGGGGACAGAAAGTCTTTGTTCCGGTACCCTGCCGGGACGGGGAAGTGCCCACGGAGCCATCTCCATCGATCTCCATCGCCATCTTCATCACCATTGCTGATTCCCATGATGAGGAGGGAGTAGTTCTTCCTCAGGGCTAAGGGCTCTACCGGTAGCTATATGTTCATCTCTCTCTCTATGCATGATCTTGTGGTCATGAGCTTTGTAATCAAGTAGATCTACCTTGCTACTCAAGTGCTTCATTAGATCTCTGCTCTCCCCATGTGTGTGAAAGTGACAGCGTGCACGCCATGGTGGCACTTAGGCTTGAGTCTACATAAATACCCTTTGTGCTTTAATAGATCTATGCTTTTCCCCACGTGTGTGAAAGTGATAGCGGGCATACCGTGTGTGGCACTTTGGATAGATTGAATATTTGTTACGAGTTATATTTGGAGTTGGATGTCTCTATGAAATTGTGGTGTTTGTTGGAACCATCTAGCGCTCAAGGTGACAGTGTGGGGTTATCTAGATTGGGGAAGGCGGACTTTGAGGAGTGCTGTTATAGCCCACCCAATGATTAGAGTGTCCAACCAGAGAGTAGTTAAGAGTAGTATCATGAAGAGAGAATATTTATATGAGAGAGTGTTCACTAGTGAAACTATGATACCTAGGCCTTGTTTCTAAGCATTGAAACACCGTTTGCATCCAAATGTGTTGCATGTTTGCTTGCTTTAATCTTTACCTCACCGTCAAGATCTTTTCTGGCACTCACACACATTACCCCACGTCAACAACAAGTCAGAAGCTATTTTCTGGCACCGTTACCACTTGTATTTCACTATCTCTTTGCCGAACTAGTGCACCTATACACCTGACAAATGTATTGGGTGTGTTGGGGACACAAGAGACTTCTTGTATCTTGATTGCAGGGTTGCTTGAGAGGGAATACCTTTGACCACTTCCTCCCTGAGTTCGATAAACCTTGGGTGATCCACTTAAGGGAAACTTGCTGTTGTTCTACAAACCTCTTCACTTGGAGGCCCAACAACTGTCTACAAGAATAGAAGTGCGTAGACATCACAAACACGAAGCTATTCCATGCCAGAGCCAACGGCTGGAGGCACAGGGTGTACATCCAATCCCTGGATACGGCATCCGAAATAGCGATCACGACAAAAGACAAAGAGAAGGCCTTGTTACAACACTTCAAGAGGCAGCTCGGCTCACCGGCCCCTAGGCAGGCTAGCCTTGATTGGGATGGGCTTGGATACACCCCGTGGGATCTGCGATTTTGACGTCCCTTTCAACCACCAGGAAATAAAGGAGGCGGTCTTCTCCCTGACCTCTGTCAAAGCGTCAGGCCCCGATGGAGATATAGGAGCCTTCTTCAAATCTTGATGGGACATCATCCAAGCTGACGTCATCAACGCCGTCATCCACATGTCCAAACTTCGGGCCAACTGTGTTCACCTTGTCAACTCGGCCAACATCATCCCCATCCCCAAGAAGCTAGATGTGAAGTCGCTGGGCGACTTCAGACCCATCAGTCTCATCCACAGCCTATCAAAAATCTTCTCCAAGCCTCACGCTAACCGTCTAGCTCCAATCATATCGGACATTGTCTCCAAGTGCCAAAGCGCCTTTGTCAAGAAAAGAAGTATACACAACAACTTCATGCATGTGCAAAATCTAATCAAAGAGCTTGAGTCCTCTAAGACCCCGAGCTTGTTCCTCAAGCTGGACATTTCCAAAGCTTTCGACTCGGTGGGCTGGGCCTATCTGATTGAAGTACTGACCACCATCGGCTTTGCCCCCATGTGGAGAGACTGGTCTATGATGGTGCTGATTAGCACTTCATTGGAAACCCCAAGAGCAAGGTGTGAAGCAGCAAGCAGAAAGTCTTCCCTCAGTAGAGACCGAGGTTATCGAACCAGAAGGAGTAAGGAAATGTCACACAAGTGTTGATAGCAACGCGGAGACCTGCACAACACAAACTCAAGACTTTGCCCCAACGAATTAGTGATGTTGTCAAGCTCACCGGTTTGCTGTAACAAAGGATTAAACGTATGGTGTGGAAGGCAATGGTTTGCACCAAGTAATAACGTAACAGTGGAAGATGTATCAATGGTAAAGATTGGACCGGGGGTCCATAGTTCACTAGAGGTGCTCTCCTTAGATAAACAACATGGCATGAAGGGTAAACAAATTACAGCAGGGCAATTGACAGGAACTGAGCAAGGCATAGCAATGCAATTACTAGTCAGAAAGATCCTATGAGATTCGATTGGGCAATACAATAATATACATAGACCGCCATCCAACTTCATCTATGACTAGAAGTCCACCTTCAGGTTATCATCCGAACCCCCTCCAGTATTAAGTTGCAAGCAATAGACAACTGCTTTAAGCAAAGTGTGTAAGGTAAACAGTCCACATGTTCCATGACCAAGAGACCGTTGTTTTCTCCCTAGTGGCAACAACACATCTACAACCGAAGAGATTTCTGTCACTTCCCTTGGAAACTAGAGGCATAAACCCACTATCGAGCATAAATACCCTCTCTTGGAGTCACTAGCAACTACTTGGCCAAGATAGCTACTAACAAAGGAGAGCATGCAAGATCACAAACAACACAGACATGATATAATCATAAAGACAAAACCATTAATCAAACCAATATAATAATCTCAATATCCATCGGATCCCCGCAAACACAACATGCATGATTACAAATAGATTAGATCTTGATCATGAACGGAGCTCACAAGATCTATACATGAAAGCACAACAGAGGAGATACAACCATCTAGATACTACATGGACCCATAGTCGAAGGTGGAACTACTCACGCATCATACTGGAGAGAAGGCCACCGGGATGATCTCCCCTCCGGCAGGGTGCTGGGAAGAACTTCAGATCCCCCCGATCTAGAGATGATTGTGGCGGCGGCTACAGACGGTTTCTGAAGGGTTTCGCGGCATAGTAAATCAAAATTTTCTACGGATGCGAACAGAGGGAAAGCCAAGATCTAATCTAGGAGATGCAAACAACGAGAGAGATTGGATTAGATCTTCATACCCTTGAAGATTCGCACAGCGGAACGTTCGTCGGAACGTGGGTGATGTAGTCGTACTCGCTTCTCCTCCTCGTGATCTGATCCGATCTAGCACCACAACTGGCGGTGCCTCCGTGAGATGCACACATGCAGCACCTCGACGTCTCCTCCTTCCTTGGTCCAGCAAGTATGGTGGAGAGATGGATTGGATCTACAACACGACGGCGTGGTGTATATGGTGGAGAATTTCTGCAGCAGGGCTTCTCCTACAAACAGTCGGGAGGGAGAGAGGAAGGGCAGCAGGGCGGCTAGGGTTGGAGTGGAAGGTGTGGGGGGTTGGTGCGCCCCCAGCCCTCTTTATATAGAGGGGTGGGCGCAGCCCTAGCCCCTCCCCCAAGCCCAAACCGGCGGCCCCAAGGAGAAGGAGTGGGGGGCAAGGAAACCCCCCCTTCTAGAAGGTCTATCTCGAGTTTAAAACCCCCTTGGCCGGCTGGGCCCTATGGGGCCTTGTGACCCTGTCCCAATGCGGCCAGGGCACTCCTTCATAGGCCCATGCCCCCTCCCGGAAGGTGGGGCCACGTTGGTCCCCTTCCGGAAGGTTCTAGAAGCTTCCGGTACAATACCGATTAACCCGGAACAATTCCGAACTCCAAAAACTGCACTGCCTTATATGAATCTTATTCTCCGGACCACTCCGGAACCTCTCGTGATGTCCCGGATCCCATCCGAGACTCCGAACAAAAACTCATAAACCAATTATCCAATCTATCCTAGCGTCGAGACACGTTAAGTGTGTGACCCTGTGGGTCCGAGAATATGCAGACATGATCTTCTATCAATAATCAACAGCGGGGTCTGGGCACCCATATTGACTCCCACACATTCATCGATGATCATATCGGATGAACCACGATGCCAGGATTCAATCAATCCCATATATATATTCCCTTCGTCTCGCGATATTTTACTTGCCCGAGATTTGATCGTCGGTACCGTCATACCTAGTTCAATCTCGTTCACAGCAAGTACTTTACTCGTTCCGTAATCCGATATCACTTTGTGATTACCTCCTTAACCACATGCTTGCAAGCGGTGTTGATATCGATTACCGAGTGGGCCCGAAGTATATCTCTCCGACTTGGGAGGGACAAATTCCATCTCGATACATACAACCCAACAGATACTTCCCGATCACCTGAGAGACACCTTTATGATGACCCTCTCATAGGATGACGTTTGATGACCTCAAAGCTTTCTTCCGATACCAGGGAGTTGTATTATCTCATGGTCTAAGGAATACAATATTTGACAAGAAAAGCTTCGCAAAGACGAACACGATGACACGATCTAATTGCTTCGCTTAGTTTGGGTCTGTCCACCATATCATTCTCCCAATGATATGATTTCATTATTAATTGACAACTCATGTCCATGGTTAGGAAACCTTAACCATCATTAATCAATGAGCTAGTCCTTAGAGGCGTACTAGGGACACGGTGTTGTTCACAAACCACACAAGTATTAAAGTTTCCGCTTAATACAATTCTAGCATGGAATATAAACATTATCATGAACAAGAATTATAATAATAACATCTTTATTATTGCCTCTAGGGCATAATTTCAACAGTCTCCCACTTGCACTAGAGTCAATAATCTAGTTTACATCTGGCAACAATCTCACACCCATGGCACTGAGGTGCTGATCATGTTTTACACGTGGAAGAGGTTTAGTCAATGGATCTGCGACATTCAGATCTGTATGTACTTTGCTAATCTTCAGATCTCCATCTGCTATGTAATCTTGGATTATATGAAACTTGCGGTTGATATGCTTGGTCTTTGGATGATATCTTGGTTCCTTAGCGAGTGCTATGGTGCCAGTGTTGTCACACAATATCTCCAGTGGGTCCAATGCACTTGGAACCACGCCAAGCTCAGTGATGAAGTTCCTGATCCAAACTCCTTCACTTGACGCTTCTACAGCAGCCATGTATTCTGCTTCTACTGTAGATCCTGCGATCACGCTTTGCTTGCAGCTTCTCCAGCTCACAGCTCCTCCATTCAAAATATAAACATATCCTGTCTGAGATTTAGAATCATCCTTGTCGGTGTCGAAACTAGCGTCGACGTAACCTTTTACGACGAGCTGTTCATCACCCCCATAGACTAAGAACATTTCTTTAGTCCTATTTAGGTACTTTAGGATGTTCTTCACGGCTGTCCAGTGTTCCACTCCTGGATCACTTTGATATCTGCTCGTCAAACTAAGAGCATTGGACACATCCGGTCTAGTACACAGCATGGCATACATGATGGAACCTATGGCCGAGGCATAAGGCACTTTGCTCATAGCTTCCCTATCATTTACCGTAGCTGGACACTGAGCCTTGCTCAATATCTTAGTTGACAACATAGGCACTGAACCTTTATTTGCCTTATCCATTCTGAACCTTTTCAGAACTTTGTCTAGCTATGTACTCTGGCTTAAAGCTATCAGGCGTCTTTGTCTATCTCTATAGATCTTGATGCCCAATATATAAGCAGCTTCACCTAGGTCTTTCATTGAAAAACACTTGTTCAAATAACTCTTCACATCGTTAAGCATGTTGATGTCATTTCCAATAATCAATATGTCATCCACATATAGTACTAGAAACGTCACCGAGCTCCCACTCACTTTCTTGTAGATACAAGCTTCGTAGCAATTTGGAACAAATCCAAAGCTCTTGATCACTTGATCAAAACGAAGGTTCCAACTCCGAGATGCTTGCTTCAGTCCATAAATGGAACGCTGAAGTTTGCATACTTCATCAGCATCCTTAGGATCGACAAAACCTTCGGGTTGCATCATATACAACTCTTCATCAATGTTGCCATTGAGGAAAGCAGTCTTGACATCCATCTACCATATTTCATAATCATGAAACGCAGCAATTGCTAATAAAATCTGAATGGACTTAAACATCGCTACGGGAGAGAAAGTCTCATCGTAGTCAACACCTTGAACTTGTCGAAAACCTTTCGCAACAAGCCGTGCTTTATAGACGGTAACATTACCATCCGCGTCCGTTTTCTTCTTGAAGATACATTTCCACTCAATGGCCTTTCGGTCGCTAGGAGGGTCCACCAAAGTCCATACTTGGTTTTCGCTCATGGATCCCAATTCGGATTTCATGGCTTCTAGCCATTTCTCAGAGTCTGGGCTCATCATCGCTTCCTCATAGTTCGTAGGTTCACTGTCTTCTACTAACAAGACAGTCAAGACAGGGTTGCCGTACCACTCAGGAGGGGCACGCGACCTTGTCGACCTGCGACGTTCAGTAGCAGCATCGTCCGAAGCTTCATGATCCTTGTCATTAGCTTCCTCTATTACTGGTGCAGGCGGCACTGGAACAATTTCAGGTGCTGCGCTACTCTCCAATTCAAGAGAAGGTTCAATAACCTCGTCTAGCTCTACTTTCCTCCCACTCACTTCTTTCAAGAGAAACACCTTCTCAAGAAAGGAACCGTTCTTTGCGATAAACACTTTGCCTTCGGTTCTGTGATAGAAGGTATACCCAATAGTTTCCTTAGGGTATCCTATGAAGACGCATTTCTCCGCTTTGGGTTCGAGCTTGTCCGGCATCAACTTCTTAACGTAAGCTTCGCATCCCCAAACTTTAAGAAACGACAACTTAGGTTTAGCACCAAACCACAGTTCATACGGTGTCGTCTCAACGGATTTAGATGGAGCCCTATTTAAAGTGAATGCAGCGGTTTCTAATGCATAACCCCAAAATGATAACGGCAAATCAGTAAGAGACATCTGATCGGACCATATCTAATAGGGTTCGATTCCGGCGTTCAGACACACCATTGCGCTGTGGTGTTCCGGGTGGCGTGAGTTGCGAAACGATTCCGCTTGCTTTAAGATGCGTGAGAAAATCATAACTCAAATATTCACCTCCACGATCGGATCGTAGAAACTTAATCTTTCTGTTACGATGGTTCTCCACTTCATTCTGAAATTCTTTGAACTTTTCAAACGTTTCAGATTTATGTTTCATTAAATAGATATACCCATATCTACTTAAGTCATCGGTAAAAGTGAGAAAATAGCGATATCCACCGCACGTCGAAACACTCATCGGTCCGCATATGATTTCCAACAAGTCCGTTGCTCGCTCCATCATACCGGAGAACGGGGTTTTGATCATCTTGCCCATGAGGCATGGTTCGCATGTGTCAAATGATTCAAAATCAAGAGACTCCAAAAGTCCATCAGAATGGAGTTTCTTCATGCGCTTTACACCAATATGACCTAGACGACAGTGCCACAAATAAGTAGTATTATCACTATCTACTTTGCATCTCTTAGCCTCAATGTTATGGATGTGTGTTTCATCCCTTTCGAGATTTAGAAGAAATAAACCATTCACAAGAGGTGCATGACCATAAAAGATGTTACTCATATAAATAGAACAACCATTATTCTCCGATTTAAATGAATAACCGTCTTGCAATAAACACGATCGAGAAATGATGTTCATGCTCAACGCAGGCACATAATAACATTTATTAAGGTTTAAAACTAATCCCGAAGGTAAAACTAAGGAGAGCATGCCGACGGCCATCACATCAACTCTTGATCCGTTGCCAACGCGCATCGTCACCTCATCCCTCGTAAGCCGCCGTCTATTCCGTAGCTCCTGTTTCGAGTTACAAATATTAGCAACTGAACCGGTATCAAATACCCAGGCACTACAACGAGGGCTAGTAAGGAAAACATCAATAACATGTATATCAAATATACCTTTGATGGTGCCAGCCTTCTTGTCTGCTAAGTACTTCAGACAGTTGCACTTCCAGTGACCCTTGTCCTTGCAATAGAAGCACTCAGTGTCCGGCTTAGGACCAGACTTGAGCTTCTTCTCAGCAGGGGCAGTGCGCTTGCCGCCGCCCTTCTTGAAGGGCTTCTTTGCTCCCTTACCTTTCTTAAAGGTGGGCTTGTTGACCATCAACACATGATTATCCTTTTTGATGTCCACTTCCGCGGCCTTCAGCTTTGCGAAGAGCTCGGTGATCGTATCAGTGGAACCAATCTGATTATGAGTCACTACAAAACTTTTGTAGCTGGGAGGGAGTGATTGCAGAACCCTGTCAATCTTGAGCTCCTATGGAATCGTGCATTCCAGTTGCTCAAGGCGTTGAATGTAGCCCGTCATCTTAATGGCGTGCTCACTAACGGAACTCCCTTCCTCCATCTTGCAGTTAAAGAACTTCTCAGAGATCTCATATCTCTCAGAACGGGCCCGAGTCTGAAACATGGTTTTCAGTTCTTCGAGAATCTCAAAGGGCCCGGGATAGTCTTCAAAACGATTTTGAATTTCCGGTTCCATAGCAAACAACATGGTGCTCTTAATCACACCATAATCATCTTTGCGCGACTGATAGACAACTTTCTCATCAGCCGGCGCAATTGCAGCAGGGGGGTCACCTAACGCTTTCCCAAGGACATAGTCCTTTTGACCGCCAGAGAGAAGGATTCTTAGATTGCGGAACCAATTGGTGAAGTTAGACCCATTGTTTCTAAGCTTTTCCTTCTCAGCAAAAACGTTGAAGTTGAAGTTGGACTTAGCCATTTGATCTACAGTATTGCAAGTACAAATTAGACTATGTTCATGATAACTAGTTCAACTTTTAATCAAATTACTAGATGAACTCCCACTAAATTCAACATCCCTCAAGTTGTTTAGTGAACACGATCCAAATTCACCACACCTAATCCGATCTTCACGAGAAGAGATGTGGTTTCAATGGTGGACAACAAAGTGTCGATCATATCATTCATATGAATCATGCTTAACCTTTCGGTTCATGTGTTCCGAGGCCATGTCTGTACATGCTAGGCTCGTCAAGTTAGACCCAAGTATTTCTGCGTGTGCAAAACTGGCTTGCACCCGTTGTATGTGAGCGTAGAGTCTATAGCACCCGATCATCACGTGATGCTTGGACACGACGAACTTTCGCAACGGTGCATACTTGGGGAGAACACAGTTTTTATCTTGATCTTTAAGTGAGGAATCATCTTATAATGCTACCGTCGTGATCTAAGCATAATAAGATACATAAAAGGATAAACATCACATGCATATAACTTTATGTGACATGGTATAGCCAATCTTCGTGCAATGATCTCCATCTTGTGCGTTCCGGCATGATCTCCATCACTCCAACATGATTGCCTCCACCACGAATAGCAACTACAACTATTGCTAACTACTTAGCGATAAAGTGAAACTATTACATGGCGCATAAGAAGTTGACACACAGGTCATACACAATTATAAAGACAACCATATGGCTCCTGCCGGTTGTGTACTCATCGACATGCAAGTCGTGAAACATTACAAAACATGATCATCGCATACATTATACACATCACATCTTGGGCCATACCATATCACAGAAAACACTCCCTGCAAAAACAAGTTAGACGCCTCTACTTTGTTGTTGCATGTTTTACGTGGCTTATGGGAGTAGATGCTAAGAACGATTCTTACCTATGGAAAGCCACAACGGTGATATTATGGTTGCCAAACTCCGGTGTTAATCCCATGACAACTATAGTGAGAGAAACTGACATCCACCAGCCGCATGTGTGGAACAAGCCACACGTGAAGTGCGGAGCCGGTCTCGCGAACGACGTCGCGTAAGGTTGGCCTGGACCGCTTCAATCTCACTATCCCGCGTCATAAGAAGAACACAAACAAGAGGCTTGCAACAGAAAACAACAATGCCCGCAACAACCATGTTGCGTTCTACTCGTGAAACACATCTACGCATAGATCTAGCTCTGATACCACTGAAGGGTTTCGCGGCATAGTAAATCAAAATTTTCTACGGATGCGAACAGAGGGAAAGCCAAGATCTAATCTAGGAGATGCAAACAAAGAGAGAGATTGGATTAGATCTTCATACCCTTGAAGATTCGCACAGCGGAACGTTCGTCGGAACGTGGGTGATGTTGTCGTACTCACTTCTCCTCCTCGCGATCCGATCCGATCTAGCACCACAAGTGGCGGTGCCTCCGTGAGATGCACACGTGCAGCACCTCAACGTCTCCTCCTTCCTTGGTCCAGCAAGTATGGTGGAGAGATGGATTGGATCTACAACACGACGACGTGGTGTATATGGTGAAGAATTTCTGCAGCAGGGCTTCGCCTACAAACAGTCGGGAGGGAGAGAGGAAGGACAGCAGGGCGGCTAGGATTGGAGGGGAAGGTGTGGGGGTTTGGTGCGCCCCCAGCCCTCTTTATATAGAGGGGTGGGCGCAGCCCTAGCCCCTCCCCCAAGCCCAAACCGGCGGCCCCAAGGAGAAGGAGTGGGGGGCAAGGAAACCCCCCTTCTAGAAGGTCTATCTCGAGTTTAAAACCCCCTTGGCCGGCTGGGCCCTATGGGGCCTTGTGCCCCTGGCCCAATGCGGCCAGGGCACTCCCTCATAGGCCCATGCCCCCTCCCGGAAGGTAGGGCCACGTTGGTCCCCTTCCGGAAGGTTCTAGAAGCTTTCGGTACAATACCGATTAACCCGGAACAATTCCGAACTCCAAAAACTGCACTACCTTATATGAATCTTATTCTCCGGACCACTCCGGAACCTCTCGTGATGTCCCGGATCCCATCCGAGACTCTGAACAAAAACTCATAAACCAATTATCCAATCTATCCTAGCGTCGAGACACGTTAAGTGTGTGACCCTGCGGGTTCGAGAATATGCAGACATGATCTTCTATCAATAATCAACAGCGGGGTATGGGCACCCATATTGACTCCCACACATTCATCGATGATCATATCGGATGAACCACGATGCCAGGATTCAATCAATCCCATATATATATTCCCTTCGTCTCGCGATATTTTACTTGCCCGAGATTTGATCGTCGGTATCGTCATACCTAGTTCAATCTCGTTCACAGCAAGTACTTTACTCGTTCCGTAATCCGATATCACTTTGTGATTACCTCCTTAACCACATGCTTGCAAGCGGTGTTGATATCGATTACCGAGTGGGCCCGAAGTATATCTCTCCGACTTGGGAGGGACAAATTCCATCTCGATACATACAACCCAATAGATACTTTCCGATCACCTGAGAGACACCTTTATGATCACCCTCTCATAGGATGACGTTTGATGACCTCAAAGCTTTCTTCCGATACCAGGGAGTTGTATTATCTCATGGTCCAAGGAATACAATATTTGACATAAGAAAAGCTAGGCAAAGACGAACACGATGACACGATCTAATTGCTTCGCTTAGTTTGGGTCTGTCCACCATATTATTCTCCCAATGATATGATCTCATTATTAATTGACAACTCATGTCCATGGTTAGGAAACCTTAACCATCATTAATCAATGAGCTAGTCCTTAGAGGCGTACTAGGGACACGGTGTTGTTCACAAACCACACAAGTATTAAAGTTTCCGCTTAATACAATTCTAGCATGGAATATAAACATTATCATGAACAAGAATTATAATAATAACATCTTTATTATTGCCTCTAGGGCATAATTCCAACAGTTTCGTGGAGATTTGATCGGGTGCTTAGGGTTTCTGCATCGGGGGCTTCTTATATGCGAAGGGGGAGACCGAGGAGGCGGCCAGGGTCAGCAAACCCTAGCCAGGGGCAGGGCTGGGCCCACCCGTGCCTGGGGTGGGTCTGGCCCCCCTGGCTGGCCCCTCCGGCTCCCTTCTAGACTTCTTGTTCCCCACGGAAAGTAATTGACTTTGTCCTTTGTCCCGTCCAATTCTGAGAATATTTCTTTAGTAACTTTTCTAAAACCAAAAACAGCAGAAAACAGGCATCTGCACTATTGCAACTTGTTAGTAGGTTAGTACCAGAAAACATGTAAAAATCACCTCAAAGTGTGGACAAGTAAAGCCATTTAGATACTAAAGAAGCATGGAACATAAAAAATTATAGATACGTTTCCAACGTATCAGCATTCCCAAGCTTAACTCTTGCTTGTCCTCGAGTAGGTAAGTGATAAATGAATAATTTTTGAGGTGGCATGCACCCTCACAATAAAGATCCAACCATTTGCAAGCATTGAAAGCTGGGATCAAAGAACTCTAAACATGTGCATGAAAGATGGAGTTTTAACAATAGGACATAGTAACTATGCATGCAACATGAAAGGATACAAACAAAGATCATGAATAATATGCATTGAAAAACGTCTGTTTGTTTCACATGCAGAAAACATGGCATAGTGGCAATCATCTTGTCCCTCATAGAGTAGCAAATAGATGCATAGGACACCTGGAAAGTTCACAAGGGTGACTAGAAACAAATAGCACAAGAACAAGTAATATCACAATATGCAACAATTAATAAGCTTTGGAACACTACACACAGAATGACAACTATGCTCTCTTAATGGTGCCTAAAGGTAGAAGGTGGAGACTCAATAATGGTGGAAGAAAGGCCTTTTTGTAATGGAAGCAGGGATTACAAGTTTTAAAAAGAGCTTCCAAAAATTATGATACTTGTTAGCTTTCATCCCTCATTGCCCCTATCATAAGCATCTTGAAGTGGTTAAGGTTAAAGTGGCAAAGCTGAGTATATGCTTGACGAAGTATAAGTTGGCAATCTCAAGTCTCTTGAATACGAGGGCCGCACCTCATGCATACTTAACTTTGGGTCCAGGTAAGTTCTTGTCACTGTAAGTATTTGCATATCATTGAGAACCGCCAATGGGGTACCCCTTGCACATGGTACATGAGCTTTCCCATAGCCAAAATGACAAGGAAAACAGACAATGAGCATCTCAGCAATCTTCTTATGTACCATGGGAATATGGTGCTTTTTTTCTCTTTCATCTTTTCTCAATGTGTCTCTTTTTTTATAAGAAGAATGCTTCATAGATGTCACTATGGTGATGCTGCAAATTCCCACCATGATTAGGCATGGCTTAGGCTAGCGGCCCAGGCGTTTCTCTAACACAGGATATAAACTCCTTGGACTTACAAGTTCCCTCTTTATTTCACACCGGTGACATCCATAGACAAAAGAACATGATATCAACTGAGTACAACAAGTTACAAGTGCAATGTTGAAAACGTTCCCCGTGACAGCACGATTCTGCTAATTCCAACTTATAAGTGCAAGCATATACAACAAAGTTGTCACAATGGTTCAAGTTTATTAGGGTCAAAGAATTAAGTGTGACATCAAGTTCGTGAGGGCTTTAATCACTAAGTTTTCACATAACAAAATAGTTTTTAATTGGAAGATAGCTGAAAACAAGAATACACTTGGAATGGTGTAACACACCATGTATAAGAGTTTATAGTGCACACTTTGGAAAAACTTGGTTTCTTGGGAGTTGGAAGCATAAGTAGAACTTACTCACACAAGTGGAGGCTAGCAAAAGACTGGGAGCAACCAACTAAGAGAGCAATAATGGCCAAAATCATGCAATGCAACAAAGCATACTAATCAAAGCAAGGAGTGGTACTACAAGTCAAGGACTAAATGATCATAGAGGCTATGGTGACTTGTGAGAGTCATAACATGGTGTGAGCATGTGCCAAGTCAACCCAAGCAAAGCATCAAAGGAGAATACCACAATACTATGCTTTTGCATGCTAAAACAACACATAATTTCTTCAAGGCACACTAACCAATCCCATTTGTTTGGAACAAGACATTCTACAGCAATAATCACTAAGCATAAGGTCAAAAGAACACCTAGCATGTCATGTTAAAGTCTAAGTCACAGTCAATGCAAGCTCCTCTTGCACTTCAAGCAAGAACTTACTACTCCTTTCCAACACCAAGCAAACTTATTTGCAAAACAACACAGCAAAAATGGGGGTCCAAACTACTTTATTCAAGCAAACTAAACAACCTAAGAAAAAAAACGAAAACTAAGACGCTCCAAGAACAACACAACTGTGCATGAAATAATAAAAACGAAGTGTCTAGACAGACATAACGTTTTTATTGATGAAGAAGGGGATGCCTTGGGCATCCCCAAGCTTTGACGCTTGTACCTCTTGGATATTTCTTGGGGTTACACCATGGTGGCATCCCCAAGCTTGAGCTTTTTTCCATTCTTCATCTCATTGCATCATTCTCTCTCTACACCTGAAATTTTTCCTTCATACAAAACTTCACACAATCTTCATTAGCAACATTACTGTATTCAAAAGATATTAGACATCTGGAAAAGTTTTGGAACAGAAGGCTTTTCACTAAAAACACAAGTTACTGTAATAACTCCTTCAAAAATCTCAATTCACCTAAAGAAAACTCAAAAAGGAATCAATAAGAAGCAAATGCAAATAATAGCAGAAATGTGTCAAAACAGACCAGCAGGTAGAAACCGATTTTTTAGGACATCTTTTGTTGCTCAAATCAAAAAGTGTTGAACTAATTAAAGTTAGATAACATACTGGCGGTTTTATTCATAAATTTTGAGCTCAATCCGAGTTATAGAGACTCCTCACGAAGTTTTTTGGTGGAGGACAGAAATCTGTTTCGGGTCAGCAACTCCCCAAATCTTACTTCCCTCTCATTAGAGGTCATTCTTGGCACAAAAAGCAAACAAAAATGATAAGGAGAGGTCATTACTGAAGTAATAACTTCCAATACTCAAGGAAACTCTTGGGTTATCTCCAGTGGCGGAGCTAGCCAAGAATAACAGGGGGGCCAAAATGAAATTATGGATGTTTGGGGGGGGGGGGGGCAAATGGCACTAATTTTTTTCTAGGTCCCCAAATTTTTTTTCCTTCAATGATTTTTAAAAATCAGGGGGGGGGGCAAATGACACTAATTTTTTTCTAGGTCCCCAAATTTTTTTTCCTTCAATGATTTTTAAAAATCAGGGGGGGGGGGTGGCCCCCCCTGACATGCATGTAGCTCCGCTAGTGGTTATCTCCCAACAAGTACTTTTCTTTAACGCCTTTAAGTTAGGCTCGGAAAGTTTGAGAAGATGCTCACATAAGAACTATGAGTTGAAGTAAAAGAGAGCATCAAGAAGAAAATTCAAAACACATTTGAGTCTAACCCTCTTCCTATGCATAGGAATCTTGTACACAAATAAATTCACAAAGAACAAAGTGACAAACATAGGAAGAAAAAACAAGAGTAACTTTAAAACTTTCAGCACATAGAGAGGTGTTTCAGTACCATGAAAACTTCTACAACCATATTTTCCTCTCTCATAATAATTTTCAGTATCCTCATGAATAAACTCAACAATATAGCTATGACATAAAGCATGCTTTTCATGATCTACAAACACATAATTTCTATCAAGCTCAAAAATAGTGGGATTAAAACCTTCACAGGTTTTACCCAAAGTAGATATTTTAAAAGGATCCACAGGAACATAACATTCATCCTCCTTTGGTAAGCAGGAAGGACAATCAAATAATGTAAGAGGTAAGGAGGTACTCTCATTAGAAGGTTGACATGGGTAGATCCATTCCTCCTCCCTTAGTTCATCACTCTCCTCCTCTTTTTCAGCTAATGAGCTTCCAGTTTCAGCAATTTCTTCTTCCATAGGCTCCTGCAAAGCATTAGTCTCTTCCATGTGTGGAAAGCATCTATTAAAATATTCAAGAATATAGCCATTTGCTTCCTTGTAATTATCAAAGCATAATTTAAGTATCTCATAGACCTCATATTCATAAGGTGCATCATCAGGATTTTCAAGAAAACTGGCAATTTCAAATGCACCCTTGAAGGCAATAAATTCTTTAATTTGTTCCACATCATAAAAGTCATAATTTCCTTTAACATAAGAAGATATGGTAACATTATCATTATACTCACATTGAAAGGGTGGGTGTTTATGCCTCCTGCAGCAACAAGCTTTATCAAAGCAATAAGTAACATTATAAGTAGAGCACACGTCTCTAGCAATAGTATTCAACTTATCAATTTATTCCCATAAGTGTTTCCCTTTTTGTGACAAACGGTGTTCCTTATAATAATACTTTTGTTCTTCCGTGAACCCACCTTGCCAATAAGAACTAGTTTCAAAGAAACCATCCATTGATAGAAAGCATGACCAAGCAAGGCAATAACAAACCAGCAACTAGAGTAGGAACTAATTTTTTTGTTTTTTTTTAATAAAGCAAGCAAACCAAACTAGACTAAATTTTTTGGGTTTTTTTGAAAAGAGGCAAACAAGACCAAGCAAAAGAAACTAAGCAAACTAAAAACAAAGCAAAGAGAAAGGAAGTGAAGGACTCCCCTTGTGAAGACGTCCTTAGCCTCCCTGGCAACGGCGCCAGAAAACTTGTTGATGGTGTTGATTAGCACTTCTTTGGAAACCCCAAGAGCAAGGTGTGAAGCAGCAAGCAACAAGTCTTCCCTTAGTAGAGACCGAGGTTATCAAACCACAAGGAGGAAGGAAACGTCACACAGGTGTTTCTAGCAATGTAGAGACCTGCACAACACAAACTCAAGACTTTGCCCCAACGAATCAATGAGGTTGTCAAGCTCACCGGTTTGCTGTAACAAAGGATTAAACGTATGGTGTGGAAGACAATGGTTTGTAGCAAGTAAAAAAGTAACAGTGGAAAATGTATCAATGGTAAATATTGGACTGGGGTCCATAGTTCACTAGAGGTGCTCTCCTTAGATAAACAACATGGCATGAAGGGTAAACAAATTATAGCAGGGAAATTGATAGGAACTGAGCAAGTCATAGCAATGCAATTACTAGTCAGAAAGATCCTATGAGATTCGATATGGCAATACATCAATATACATAGACCGCCATCCAACTACATCTATGACTAGAATTCCACCTTCAGGTTATCATCCGAACCCCCTCCAGTATTAAGTTGTAAGCAATAGACAACTGTTTTAAGTAAAGTGTGTAAGGTAAATAGTCCACATGTTCCATGAACAAGAGACCGTTGTTTTCTCCCTAGTGGCAACAGCATATCTACAACCGAAGAGATTTCTGTCACTTCCCTTGGAAACTAGAGGCATGAACCCACTATCGAGCATAAATACCCCCTCTTGGAGTTACTAGCAACTACTTGGCCAAGATAGCTACTAACAACAGAGAGCATGCAAGATCACAAACAATACAGACATGATAGAATCATAAAGACAAAACCATTAATCAAACCAACATAATAATCTCAATATCCATTGGATCCCTGCAAACACAACATGCATGAGATCTTGATCATGAACGGAGCTCACAAGATCTATACATGAAAGCACAAAGAAGGAGATACAACCATCTAGCTACTACATGGACCATAGTCCAAGGTGGAACTACTCACAGATCATACCGGAGAGAAGGCCTCCGGGATGATCTCCCCTCCAGCAGGGTGCCGAGAAGAACTTCAGATCCCCCCGATCTAGGGACGATGGTGGCGGCGGCTATAGACGGTTCTGTGGAGATTTGATTGGGTGCTTAGGGTTTCTGCATCAGGGGCTTCTTATAGGCGAAGGGGGAGACCGAGGAGGCAGCCAGGGTCACCAAACCCTAGCCAGGCTTAGGGGTGGGCCCACCCGCGCCTGGGGTAGGTCTGGCCCCCCTGGCTGGCCCCTCCGGCTCCCTTCTGGACTTCTTGTTCCCCATGGAAATTAATTGACTTTGTCCTTTGTTCCGTCCAATTCCGAGAATATTTCTTTACTAACTTTTCTAAAACCAAAAACAGCAGAAAAAGGCATCTGACATTGTTGCAACTTGTTAGTAGGTTAGTACTAGAAAACATGTAAAAAGCACCTCAAAGTGTGGACAAGTAAAGCAAAGTAGATACTAAACAAGCATGGAGCATCAAAAATATAGATACGTTTCCAACGTATCAGTCTATCTTTGATACGTCCAAAACGTATCTACTTTCTCGAACACTTTTGCTATTGTTTCTCCTTTAAACTTGTGTGATTTGGACACAACTAACACTGACTGACGCTGTTTTCAGCAGAATCACCTTGGTGTCTAGTTTTTGTGCAGAAAATCAACTATCAGGAAAAATGCCGGAAAATATGCCAAAAATTATATTTCACCAGAAGACCCACGGAGCCAGAAGACAAAATGGAGTGGAGGCCTGGGGGGGGGGGGGCACACCCCTGCCAGGCGCGGGTGGGCCCTGCCCCACGCCTAGGGGGGTGCAAACACCCCAGGCACCCCCTCGGGTTCCCTCAGCGCCTATAAGTTGCCCCTTGACCTAAAAACCCAGGGGGGTCGACGTTTCCAGAGAAGAGTTCCGCTCCGCCGCCACCATCAGAAACCAAGATTCGGATCGAGAAACTCCGTTCTGGCACCCTGCCAGGACAGGGAATTTGGAGAGGATCATCGCCATAGTCATTACCAACGCCTCTACATCAACCATCAATGTTTCCCTCATCCATGAGTGAGTAATCCCCCACTGTAGGCTTGGGGATGGTAGGGATTGGACGAATTCTATCATGTAATCGAATAAGATTGTTAGGGCATAGTGCCTAGTATCTCTATTAGTGCTATTTTACTTTGTTGCAACTTGTTGTGCTTAATGCTTGTCACTAGTGCCCGAGTGCCATGATCTCAGATCTAAACTTATTATTGAATCATTATGATTGTATTGTTTGTGATTTTATCTGGAAGTTGTGTACACATATCATTGTTCGGATCCAAAGGCCCCGAAGTGACAATAATTGGGAAAACCGGAGGGGATGGCTGTGGTGTGAGTATCACATGTGTTCACGGAGTGTTAATGCTTTGCTCCGGTGCTCTATTAAAAGGAGCACCTTAATTGCCAATAGTTCCCTAAAGGCCCCGCTGCCACGGGCTGGCTGGACAGAAGATGTTATACAAGTTCTCATTGCGAGCACATATGACTATATATGGAGCAAATGCCTAGGATTGTTTAGTGCTTGGATGCTTACACTTATTTATCTGCAATGCCCTAGATCTTGAAGTTACATGTTTAGACTTATCCATGCAACTCCCGTCCATCCATCCCTATGCCTACCGCACTCGAATCCCACTGTTTACTGTTACTGTTACTATTGCTCATGTTTTACTATTGCTGTTGCTTTGCTGTTGCTACTACAAACTGCTGCTACTAATAAACTTCTATGAGCAAGAACTATTTCCAGGTGCAGCTGAATTGATAACTCAGTTATTAAGGCTTGCAAGTATTCTTTGGCTCCCCTTATGTCGAATCAATAAATTGGGTAATACTACCCGCGAAGACTGTTGCGATCCCCTACACTTGTGGGTCATCAACACTATTTTCTGGCGCCGTTGCCAGGGAGCATAGCTTTATTTGTAAGTTCACTTGGATCTACTATTGTTCACTACTGCTCTGTTCATCATGGGTAAGTCTCGTGATGGAAAGTTCCCTATTTTACCATCCACTACAAGAAGAGGTACAGTCCTAAACACCTCCGTTGCTCTTGATTCACCGTCTGTTATAAGTAAGCTTGTTACACCATGTGGCATCCCGCAAAACCACTACTAGAAAATCGCGTTATTTTTGTGTGCATTGCATCATCATGACCGCATGCTCATGTCATCATGCCGCATTGCTTTTGAGCATCGTCATCATCTTGCATTTGTTCGCATAAAACTAATTCGGGAAAACCTAATTTGTTTTCTAAACGCCCCGTCTTTATTCAAACGCAAAACCCGGGTCTCCGGATTATTTTGTTTTGTCTGCTATCGGTTTGCAAAAGCCCTGTTTGAAATAAATAAAATATTTAATTATTTTTAGTGGGGCAGTCGAACGGGCCGAATCGACCCGGACGACCACCCCCAGAATAAACGGTCCACCCAAAATCCTAAAACTACCAGTCCTATTCTACCCACCCCTCCTCCACCTCACCCGGACCAATCCCTGGCTGCCACCTCACCTCACCCTTCCCCCTAGCCAATCAAACCCCGCCACCTCACCAAGCTGAACCACTCCCCTTCCCCTCTCTCTCTCTTCCCTGGCCCCACTCCCTCACACACACGCAACGCACCCCACACACTGCCAGCCGGCCCCACCCCGCACTCAACCACCCCAACCCCACCGAGCCAGCCACACCCGCTCACCCCGACCCTACCCTGGCCCCGCAGACCCCCGGTCCCACCTCCCCACCTCCCTTCCTCGTCTCCTCTCTCCCCACGCCCCGACAACCTCCCTTCCCCGTCTCGCCGGCTCCCCTCCCCGTCCGCTCTCCTCCCCGCGCGTCCTCCCTTCCCCGTCTCGCCGGCTCCCCTCCCCGCCCCTCGCCCGAGCGCGCCACCCCGGCCGCCTCCTTCCTCTGGCCGACCGTCCCCGGGCCCCCTCGTCTGCGCGTCGCCCCGGTGACCCTCGCCCCGCGCGCGCCCGCCTCCGGCCGGGCCAGCTTTCCCCCGGTCGCCTCCTCGCCGCGGCCTCCTCCCTCCGCCGCGTCTCCCCTCCACCGCCGGTCTTCCCTGACGCCGCCGCCCCCTTCTCCTCTCCTCCGGCCGCCGGCACGCCCCCCCTCTTCTCCGCGCGACCTCGCCGCCCCGGCCGGCCGCCGCCGCCCCGCTCGGCCTCCCTCTGCCCCGCCTGCCCCTCGCCAGCTCCTCCCCGAGCCCCGCCCAGAGCGCCACCGCCACGCTCCCTCGCCGGCCCTCCTCCCCTCCGCGCCTCCCCGCTGGCCGCCGGCGACCTCCCCTCGACACCGGCGTCGGCCTCGCCCCGCCTTGGCGTTCCCCCTCCGTCGGCTCGCCTCTGCACCTCCCCGTCGGCCGCTGTCGTCGCCGATGCCCATCTGCCTCCAACCGTGAAGGGTTCATGTGTAGTACCAAGCTTCTGTACCGCTCGACCAAGTGGGGTTCCAGTTCGAGTTGCGGCATCCAATAGGTGCACCACACGATGTTTCGTCCGAGTCCAAGGTCTCCCGAGCTGCAAGGTCCCCATGATCTACAAGGGTGCGACACCCTCTTCGGCGACAAGGCCGTCGGCAGCCACGCATGCCTTAGAGTACCAAGATCTTCTTATCGACAAGATCCCTGGCGCAAGTTGACAACGATGTATCAAGAAGGAGCCTCGAGAACGCCGACGTGGAACGCCAAGAACTTCTACCGGAGACCGACCCGATACATGGACCCGAAGACCGCGGATGCGACAAGATCGTCGCTCGGACGCCCAGACCGCCACATGGAACGATAAGCGCTTCATCTCGGATACGCCAAGTACTTCAGCCAGATGCACAGACCGACTCGATGGCACGGACCGACAAGATCTTCGTGACGACAACGGCCAGGGCGGATCCGATGCGACCCGACGCCGAACCAAGTCCTGCTTCACGGAATGCCAAGATCTACTCTGTATCCGAGAATGATCCCGCCGAGACCGAACCGTCGAACCTGGACCCTGAGACCGACCCCGAACCCCGGAACCCAAGATCGTCGAACCCTAATGTGTGCACCTTTTCCCGAGCCCTATTTTATAAATGCCATCTATACAAATTGTTGCATATTTAATTGTTCAAGCATGCATATTGTCGTGTGGTTTGGGGGCCTTATGCCGATTCACCTCATAATTAAATATGGGGCCCATATGCGGAAAAATCTAGTCTTATATCGGCCTCATTTAAATTTGTGTAGCGAACCGGTGACATCTTTTGCCATGTTATAACAACATTTAATTTGCGGGGTAGTTAAACAACTTGAACCACCTAAATAAATATCGGGACCCCGGTTCCGTTTAATATTGCCTAATTGCACCGCATATTTACCATGCCATGCATCATACATGCATCATGCCCGATCTTTTGCCGTAGTATTAAATAGTGCATCCGGTGTTTCTTCTGGTGCTTTGCTCCTTCGCGGATAAGGCCGTTGAGTTGATGTGAGATTCGCCCCGATCTTCGGTCGAACCTTCGACAATGTTTTCAGGCGAGCATCTCCCCTTTCTACCTATCTTACTTTTATAGTATTTATTCCCTCCTGTTGATCTATTGCTATCTGTGTTGCGATGCTCTAGTTTTCGTACCCGTGTTATCCCTTGCAGCCATATATTGCCATGGACACATCCTATTATCTGTTGCTTGGTAGCTAGTTGGTCCTGCGCGTCGTAGTCGCTTGCTCAAGTGCTGTTGCGTGTCGTCAAGTACCACAGTTGTTGGAGTGTTGCCGCATGTTTGATGTTGGAGATGATCCTGGCTTTATTTATCGTTCACTTTAATTACTGTTTAACAACTAAAATTGAAGTAAGTAAGCAGAGGCACAGGTGGGCAATAGATGTTATTTGGTTGTTAACCGTCCACTTGTGTCCCGTAGGACCCCGAGTACTTGATACCTGTTCCTTGAATATTTGCGCTATCCACATACGGGGAATTATGGGACCCCCCTTATCCAGAGCTTGATTCATTCTTATTTCTTGGGGCCACAAACTAGTTTGAGGATTTATTTACGATCCTGTACTTATGCCATGCTACTGCTTTATTTACGATTGTGCGAGGAGCACACTGTACTGTTTAGGATCGGGACACGTTTTCGCGGTGTCGACAAGCCCAGTTTTGGGTTCCCAGTCGTTCACAGCCGTCCACCCAAACCTCGGGTCCGTCTCGGAGTCAGCTAACTTCGTTGCGGGTGTACTCCAAGGGGTGGCCCCCTGAAATATTTCTGAATCCTGTGATTGCTTTGTCGTGAAAGCCTCGTTGGGTTTTGATTTGGTTTTTCCGAGGTCGATCGTGTGTGTGTTGCTATTGGTGCCCCCGGCCGGGTAAAACTTTCTGAAAGCCGTGTCCGCGGTTATGGACGACTTGGAGCACAGTATCTCGATCATAGACAACTATAACTAAAGTAGTGCTATAAATTTGACTTTATAATGACTAGTAATCAGCTTCACTATAATGGAATGGCTACATAAAACTGCCAACAATTGCTTGCTTGGGTTGTCGCTTGCGACAACTGTATCTGACTAGTAAGTATTGTAACTATAACGGAATGGCTAAATAAAAGTACCAACAACTGCTGGGTTTTTGGGGTTATCTCATGCTAATTGTATCTGACTAGTAAGTGATGCAACTACAATGGAATGGTTAAATAAAAGTGCCCACTGCTTATGTTATCAGGATGATTATCTTTATTTGACTAGTAATTGCTGCAACGATAACTGAATAAGTAAAACTGCCAACTGTGTGAGTTCCTCGGTTGACTTCCTCGTTTGGTCTCGAGGGGGAAACGCCAGGATGGGTTTGTTTGATGGTAGTATCAGGATGGTTCCGAATAGGTCTTTCTTACCCCTCTCTGATAGCCGCCAGTTGTATCGAGTCTCTATAGGTTGTTTAGTGCATGCTGCCGCTGCCGCTTCAGTCCACCATACCTATGTAGGAGAGGACCGCCGAATTCTAGTCTCGCCGTGTACTGGCCTCAGTACTGACCGCTCTCTCATTTTCCTTGCCCTTTGTCGGCACCCCTTTTGTTTAAGCAGGTTTTGAGATCGACGTCGTTAGCAGGGTTACCCTTCCGGCTTGGCCTGGGCAGGGTTATGGACGCCATTGGTTATTCTTCAGGGCTCTTAGCCCCATTTGCATCTTGTCCGTAGTCGGACGCTCTATCATTTTCAAGGTGATTTGGATCTTTGTATATTATATCTGTATTCTTGACTCATTGAGTCGATGTTGTATATATCTGTTCTGTGGGTCCCATCGAGGACTGTTGTGTAATGTTATTAATTCATTTTCCACCCGCACGAAAGTGCCTGGTGGGCACCTTTGAATCGTTTCTATGCGGGTTTGGCGGGTTTCGCTAAAACTTGCATAGGGTCGATTCTGAGGGTGTTACAGAGTGGTATCAGAGCTCAGCAGTTACGATACCCCACAAGTCCAGCCTGTAGGATAACCTAGCTAACGGCCGAAGTAGCGTGTCAAAACTATTTTGCAAAACCGGTTGGATAGTTCTGATTAGGTCTGATTTTACTCCTTACCCCTCGGCTGCCCTCCTCTCACCTCTGCGTGTTTGAATCCGCTCTTTTCTCTTTCTTCGAGTCCAGGAATTCTCGTGGTTGGGTTCCGTCGTACCTTCAGGGTTTCACTTCCTCCTTTGATAACGGTGTTGCTACATCTGGTCTTCATGCTATCCGAGGAATCCTTCGTCTGCTAGACTTCCCTTTGTTCCTTCTCGTGCCTTCCGGTGTTTTCCGACGCGACGACATCATCTACGCCAGATCCGATGCAGAGTCTGCATCACTCCTTTGTTTCTAAACCTCGTTTGTCGAAATCTTCAGTCTAATTCCGAGAGTTGGTTGCATAATCTGCCTATTCGGGTGCAGAGTAATGGTTTGGGTGCGCGATGGACTGATCACCATCCGACTACTCTTAACATTCGCTCTTGTGCATCGAATCAGTGGATCCAGCAGTTTTACTCCGTCCACGGAAGTTAGGGGTGGCTTTATTGTGGATACCTCTACCTTCGACCTTTTGTTCCCGGAGTGTTCTCTCGACGATCACGGACAACGACCTCTTGTTAGTGGTGTCGCGGGGTTCTACACGAAGCGAGAAGACGCAGATCGCCGACCTTCCTTCTGGTACCATGAGGCGGATCTCGAGGGCGAGATCCCTTGTTAGTGGTGTCGAATTGTGGCATCCCGCAAAACCACTACTAGAAAATCGCGTTATTTTTGTGTGCATTGCATCATCATGACCGCATGCTCATGTCATCATGCCGCATTGCTTTTGAGCATCGTCATCATCTTGCATTTGTTCGCATAAAACTAATTCGGGAAAACCTAATTTGTTTTCTAAACGCCCCGTCTTTATTCAAACGCAAAACCCGGGTCTCTGGATTATTTTGTTTTGTCTGCTATCGGTTTGCAAAAGCCCTGTTTGAAATAAATAAAATATTTAATTATTTTTAGTGGGGCAGTCGAACGGGCCGAATCGACCTGGACGACCACCCCCAGAATAAACGGTCCACCCAAAATCCTAAAACTACCAGTCCTATTCTACCCACCCCTCCTCCACCTCACCCGGACCAATCCCTGGCTGCCACCTCACCTCACCCTTCCCCCTAGCCAATCAAACCCTGCCACCTCACCAAGCTGAACCACTCCCCTTCCCCTCTCTCTCTCTTCCCTGGCCCCACTCCCTCACACACACACACGCAACGCACCCCACACACTGCCAGCCGGCCCCACCCCGCACTCAACCACCCCAACCCCACCGAGCACAGCCACACCCGCTCACCCCGACCCCACCCTGGCCCCGCAGACCCCCGGTCCCACCTCCCCACCTCCCTCCCTCGTCTCCTCTCTCCCCACGCCCCGACAACCTCCCTTCCCCGTCTCGCCGGCTCCCCTCCCCGTCCGCTCTCCTCCCCGCGCGTCCTCCCTTCCCCGTCTCGCCGGCTCCCCTCCCCGCCCCTCGCCCGAGCGCGCCACCCCGGCCGCCTCCTTCCTCTGGCCGACCGTCCCCGGGCCCCCTCGTCTGCGCGTCGCCCCGGTGACCCTCGCCCCGCGCGCGCCCGCCTCCGGCCGGGCCAGCTTCCCCCCGGTCGCCTCCTCGCCGCGGCCTCCTCCCTCCGCCGCGTCTCCCCTCCACCGCCGGTCTTCCCCGACGCCGCGGCCCCCTTCTCCTCTCCTCCGGCCGCCGGCACGCCCCCCCTCTTCTCCGCGCGACCTCGCCGCCCCGGCCGGCCGCCGCCGCCCCGCTCGGCCTCCCTCTGCCCCGCCTGCCCCTCGCCAGCTCCTCCCCGAGCCCCGCCCAGAGCGCCACCGCCACGCTCCCTCGCCGGCCCTCCTCCCCTCCGCGCCTCCCCGCTGGCCGCCGGCGACCTCCCCTCGACACCGGCGCCGGCCTCGCCCCGCCTCGGCGTTCCCCCTCCGTCGGCTCGCCTCTGCACCTCCCCGTCGGCCGCCGTCGTCGCCGATGCCCATCTGCCTCCAACCGTGAAGGGTTCATGTGTAGTACCAAGCTTCTGTACCGCTCGACCAAGTGGGGTTCCAGTTCGAGTTGCGGCATCCAATAGGTGCACCACACGATGTTTCGTCCGAGTCCAAGGTCTCTCGAGCTGCAAGGTCCCCATGATCTACAAGGGTGCGACACCCTCTTCGGCGACAAGGCCGTCGGCAGCCATGCATGCCTTAGAGTACCAAGATCTTCTTATCGACAAGATCCCTGGCGCAAGTTGACAACGATGTATCAAGAAGGAGCCTCGAGAACGCCGACGTGGAACGCCAAGAACTTCTACCGGAGACCGACCCGATACACGGACCCGAAGACCGCGGATGCGACAAGATCGTCGCTCGGACGCCCAGACCGCCACATGGAACGATAAGCGCTTCATCTCGGATACGCCAAGTACTTCAGCCAGATGCACAGACCGACTCGATGGCACGGACCGACAAGATCTTCGTGACGACAACGGCCAGGGCGGATCCGATGCGACCCGACGCCGAACCAAGTCCTGCTTCACGGAATGCCAAGATCTACTCTGTATCCGAGAATGATCCCGCCGAGACCGAACCGTCGAACCTGGACCCTGAGACCGACCCCGAACCCCGGAACCCAAGATCGTCGAACCCTAATGTGTGCACCTTTTCCCGAGCCCTATTTTATAAATGCCATCTATACAAATTGTTGCATATTTAATTGTTCAAGAATGCATATTGTCGTGTGGTTTGGGGGCCTTATGCCAATTCACCTCATAATTAAATATGGGGCCCATATGCGGACAAATCTAGTCTTATATCAGCCTCATTTAAATTTGTGTAGCGAACCGGTGCCATCTTTTGCCATGTTATAACAACATTTAATTTGCGGGGTAGTTAAACAACTTGAACCACCTAAATAAATATCGGGACCCCGGTTCCGTTTAATATTGCCTAATTGCACCGCATATTTACCATGCCATGCATCATACATGCATCATGCCCGATCTTTTGCCGTAGTATTAAATAGTGCATCCGGTGTTTCTTCTAGTGCTTTGCTTCTTCGCGGATAAGGACGTTGAGTTGATGTGAGCTTCGCCCCGATCTTCGGTCGAACCTTCGACAATGTTTTCAGGCGAGCATCTCCCCTTTCTACCTATCTTACTTTTATAGTATTTATTCCCTCCTGTTGATCTATTGCTATCTGTGTTGCGATGCTCTAGTTTTCGTACCCGTGTTATCCCTTGCAGCCATATATTGCCGTGGACACATCCTATTATCTGTTGCTTGGTAGCTAGTTGGTCCTGCGCGTCGTAGTCGCTTGCTCAAGTGCTGTTGCGTGTCGTCAAGTACCACAGTTGTTGGAGTGTTGCCGCATGTTTGATGTTGGAGATGATCCTGGCTTTATTTATCGTTCACTTTAATTACTGTTTAACAACTAAAATTGAAGTAAGTAAGCAGAGGCACAGGTGGGCAATAGATGTTATTTGGTTGTTAACCGTCCACTTGTGTCCCGTAGGACCCCGAGTACTTGATACCTGTTCCTTGAATATTCGCGCTATCCACATACGGGGAATTATGGGACCCCCCTTAGCCAGAGCTTGATTCATTCTTATTTCTTAGGGCCACAAACTAGTTTGAGGTTTTATTTACGATCCTGTACTTATGCCATGCTACTGCTTTATTTACGATTGTGCGAGGAGCACACTGTACTGTTTAGGATCGGGACACGTTTTCGCGGTGTCGACAAGCCCAGTTTTGGGTTCCCAGTCGTTCACAGCCGTCCACCCAAACCTCGGGTCCGTCTCGGAGTCAGCTAACTTCGTTGCGGGTGTACTCCAAGGGGTGGCCCCCTGAAATATTTCTGAATCCTGTGATTGCTTTGTCGTGAAAGCCTCGTTGGGTTTTGATTTGGTTTTTCCGAGGTCGATCGTGTGTGTGTTGCTATTGGTGCCCCCGGCCGGGTAAAACTTTCTGAAAGCCGTGTCCGCGGTTATGGACGACTTGGAGCACAGTATCTCGATCATAGACAACTATAACTAAAGTAGTGCTATAAATTTGACTTTATAATGACTAGTAATCAGCTTCACTATAATGGAATGGCTACATAAAACTGCCAACAATTGCTTGCTTGGGTTGTCGCTTGCGACAACTATATCTGACTAGTAAGTATTGTAACTATAACGGAATGGCTAAATAAAAGTACCAACAACTGCTGGGTTTTTGGGGTTATCTCATGCTAATTGTATCTGACTAGTAAGTGATGCAACTACAATGGAATGGTTAAATAAAAGTGCCCACTGCTTATGTTATCAGGATGATTATCTTTATTTGACTAGTAATTGCTGCAACGATAACTGAATAAGTAAAACTGCCAACTGTGTGAGTTCCTCGGTTGACTTCCTCGTTTGGTCTCGAGGGGGAAACGCCAGGATGGGTTTGTTTGATGGTAGTATCAGGATGGTTCCGAATAGGTCTTTCTTACCCCTCTCTGATAGCCGCCAGTTGTATCGAGTCTCTATAGGTTGTTTAGTGCATGCTGCCGCTGCCGCTTCAGTCCACCATACCTATGTAGGCGAGGACCGCCGAATTCTAGTCTCGCCGTGTACTGGCCACAGTACTGACCGCTCTCTCCTTTTCCTTGCCCTTTGTCGGCACCCCTTTTGTTTAAGCAGGTTTTGAGATCGACGTCGTTAGCAGGGTTACCCTTCCGGCTTGGCCTGGGCAGGGTTATGGACGCCATTGGTTATTCTTCAGGGCTCTTAGCCCCATTTGCATCTTGTCCGTAGTCGGACGCTCTATCATTTTCAAGGTGATTTGGATCTTTGTATATTATATCTGTATTCTTGACTCATTGAGTCGCTGTTGTATATATCTGTTCTGTGGGTCCCATCGAGGACTGTTGTGTAATGTTATTACTTCGTTTTCCACCCGCACGAAAGTGCCTGGTGGGCACCTTTGAATCGTTTCTATGCGGGTTTGGCGGGTTCGCTAAAACTTGCATAGGGTCGATTCTGAGGGTGTTACAGAGTGGTATCAGAGCTCAGCAGTTACGATACCCCACAAGTCCAGCCTGTAGGATAACCTAGCTAACGGCCGAAGTAGCGTGTCAAAACTATTTTGCAAAACCGGTTGGATAGTTCTGATTAGGTCTGATTTTACTCCTTACCCCTCGGCTGCTCTCCTCTCACCTCTGCGTGTTTGAATCCGCTCTTTTCTCTTTCTTCGAGTCCAGGAATTCTCGTGGTTGGGTTCCGTCGTACCTTCAGGGTTTCGCTTCCTCCTTTGATAACGGTGTTGCTACATCTGGTCTTCATGCTATCCGAGGAATCCTTCGTCTGCTAGACTTCCCTTTGTTCCTTCTCGTGCCTTCCGGTGTTTTCCGACGCGACGACATCATCTACGCCAGATCCGATGCAGAGTCTGCATCACTCCTTTGTTTCTGAACCTCGTTTGTCGAAATCTTCAGTCTAATTCCGAGAGTTGGTTGCATAATCCGCCTATTCGGGTGCAGAGTAATGGTTTGGGTGCGCGATGGACTGATCACCATCCGACTACTCTTAACATTCGCTCTTGTGCATCGAATCAGTGGATCCAGCAGTTTTACTCCGTCCACGGAAGTTAGGGGTGGCTTTATTGTCGATACCTCTACCTTCGACCTTTTGTTCCCGGAGTGTTCTCTCGACGATCACGGACAATGACCTCTTGTTAGTGGTGTCGCGAGGTTCTACACGAAGCGAGAAGACGCAGATCGCCGACCTTCCTTCCGGTACCATGAGGCGGATCTTGAGGGCGAGATCCCTTGTTAGTGGTGTCGAATTGTGGCATCCCGCAAAACCACTACTAGAAAATCGCGTTATTTTTGTGTGCATTGCATCATCATGACCGCATGCTCATGTCATCATGCCGCATTGCTTTTGAGCATCGTCATCATCTTGCATTTGTTCGCATAAAACTAATTCGGGAAAACCTAATTTGTTTTCTAAACGCCCCGTCTTTATTCAAACGCAAAACCCAGGTCTCCGGATTATTTTGTTTTGTCTGCTATCGGTTTGCAAAAGCCCTGTTTGAAATAAATAAAATATTTAATTATTTTTAGTGGGGCAGTCGAACGGGCCGAATCGACCCGGACGACCACCCCCAGAATAAACGGTCCACCCAAAATCCTAAAACTACCAGTCCTATTCTACCCACCCCTCCTCCACCTCACCCGGACCAATCCCTGGCTGCCACCTCACCTCACCCATCCCCCTAGCCAATCAAACCCTGCCACCTCACCAAGCTGAACCACTCCCCTTCCCCTCTCTCTCTCTTCCCTGGCCCCACTCCCTCACACACACGCAACGCACCCCACACACTGCCAGCCGGCCCCACCCCGCACTCAACCACCCCAACCCCACCGAGCACAGCCACACCCGCTCACCCCGACCCCACCCTGGCCCCGCAGACCCCCGGTCCCACCTCCCCACCTCCCTCCCTCGTCTCCTCTCTCCCCACGCCCCGACAACCTCCCTTCCCCGTCTCGCCGGCTCCCCTCCCCGTCCGCTCTCCTCCCCGCGCGTCCTCCCTTCCCCGTCTCGCCGGCTCCCCTCCCCGCCCCTCGCCCGAGCGCGCCACCCCGGCCGCCTCCTTCCTCTGGCCGACCGTCCCCGGGCCCCCTCGTCTGCGCGTCGCCCCGGTGACCCTCGCCCCGCGCGCGCCCGCCTCCGGCCGGGCCAGCTTCCCCCCGGTCGCCTCCTCGCCGCGGCCTCCTCCCTCCGCCGCGTCTCCCCTCCACCGCCGGTCTTCCCCGACGCCGCGGCCCCCTTCTCCTCTCCTCCGGCCGCCGACACGCCCCCCCTCTTCTCCGCGCGACCTCGCCGCCCCGGCCGGCCGCCGCCGCCCCGCTCGGCCTCCCTCTGCCCCGCCTGCCCCTCGCCATCTCCTCCCCGAGCCCCGCCCAGAGCGCCACCGCCACGCTCCCTCGCCGGCCCTCCTCCCCTCCGCGCCTCCCCGCTGGCCGCCGGCGACCTCCCCTCGACACCGGCGCCGGCCTCGCCCCGCCTCGGCGTTCCCCCTCCGTCGGCTCGCCTCTGCACCTCCCCGTCGGCCGCCGTCGTCGCCGATGCCCATCTGCCTCCAACCGTGAAGGGTTCATGTGTAGTACCAAGCTTCTGTACCGCTCGACCAAGTGGGGTTCCAGTTCGAGTTGCGGCATCCAATAGGTGCACCACACGATGTTTCGTCCGAGTCCAAGGTCTCCCGAGCTGCAAGGTCCCCATGATCTACAAGGGTGCGACACCCTCTTCGGCGACAAGGCCGTCGGCAGCCATGCATGCCTTAGAGTACCAAGATCTTCTTATCGACAAGATCCCTGGCGCAAGTTGACAACGATGTATCAAGAAGGAGCCTCGAGAACGCCGACGTGGAACGCCAAGAACTTCTACCGGAGACCGACCCGATACACGGACCCGAAGACCGCGGATGCGACAAGATCGTCGCTCGGACGCCCAGACCGCCACATGGAACGATAAGCGCTTCATCTCGGATACGCCAAGTACTTCAGCCAGATGCACAGACCGACTCGATGGCACGGACCGACAAGATCTTCGTGACGACAACGACCAGGGCGGATCCGATGCGACCCGACGCCGAACCAAGTCCTGCTTCCCGGAATTCCAAGATCTACTTTGTATCCGAGAACGATCCCGCCGAGACCGAACCGTCGAACCTGGACCCTGAGACCGACCCCGAACCCCGGAACCCAAGATCGTCGAACCCTAATGTTTGCACCATTTCCCGAGCCCTATTTTATAAATGCCATCTATACAAATTGTTGCATATTTAATTGTTCAAGAATGCATATTGTCGTGTGGTTTGGGGGCCTTATGCCGATTCACCTCATAATTAAATATGGGGCCCATATGCGGACAAATCTAGTCTTATATCGGCCTCATTTAAATTTGTGTAGCGAACCGGTGCCATCTTTTGCCATGTTATAACAACATTTAATTTGCGGGGTAGTTAAACAACTTGAACCACCTAAATAAATATCGGGACCCCGGTTCCGTTTAATATTGCCTAATTGCACCGCATATTTACCATGCCATGCATCATACATGCATCATGCCCGATCTTTCGCCGTAGTATTAAATAGTGCATCCGGTGTTTCTTCTAGTGCTTTGCTTCTTTGCGGATAAGGCCGTTGAGTTGATGTGAGATTCGCCCCGATCTTCGGTCGAACCTTCGACAATGTTTTCAGGCGAGCATCTCCCCTTTCTACCTATCTTACTTTTATAGTATTTATTCCCTCCTGTTGATCTATTGCTATCTGTGTTGCGATGCTCTAGTTTTCGTACCCGTGTTATCCCTTGCAGCCATATATTGCCGTGGACACATCCTATTATCTGTTGCTTGGTAGCTAATTGGTCCTGCGCGTCGTAGTCGCTTGCTCAAGTGTTGTTGCGTGTCGTCAAGTACCACAGTTGTTGGAGTGTTGCCGCATGTTTGATGTTGGAGATGATCCTGGCTTTATTTATCGTTCACTTTAATTACTGTTTAACAACTAAAATTGAAGTAAGTAAGCAGAGGCACAGGTGGGCAATAGATGTTATTTGGTTGTTAACCGTCCACTTGTGTCCCGTAGGACCCCGAGTACTTGATACCTGTTCCTTGAATATTCGCGCTATCCACATACGGGGAATTATGGGACCCCCCTTAGCCAGAGCTTGATTCATTCTTATTTCTTAGGGCCACAAACTAGTTTGAGGTTTTATTTACGATCCTGTACTTATGCCATGCTACTGCTTTATTTACGATTGTGCGAGGAGCACACTGTACTGTTTAGGATCAGGACACGTTTTCGCGGTGTCGACAAGCCCAGTTTTGGGTTCCCAGTCGTTCACAGCTGTCCACCAAAACCTCGGGTCCGTCTCGGAGTCAGCTAACTTCGTTGCGGGTGTACTCCAAGGGGTGGCCCCCTGAAATATTTCTGAATCCTGTGATTGCTTTGTCGTGAAAGCCTCGTTGGGTTTTGATTTGGTTTTTTCGAGGTCGATCGTGTGTGTGTGTTGCTATTGGTGCCCCCGGCCGGGTAAAACTTTCTGAAAGCCGTGTCCGCGGTTATGGATGACTTGGAGCACAGTATCTCGATCATAGACAACTATAACTAAAGTAGTGCTATAAATTTGACTTTATAATGACTAGTAATCAGCTTCACTATAATGGAATGGCTACATAAAACTGCCAACAATTGCTTGCTTGGGTTGTCGCTTGCGACAACTGTATCTGACTAGTAAGTATTGTAACTATAACGGAATGGCTAAATAAAAGTACCAACAACTGCTGGGTTTTTGGGGTTATCTCATGCTAATTGTATCTGACTAGTAAGTGATGCAACTACAATGGAATGGTTAAATAAAAGTGCCCACTGCTTATGTTATCAGGATGATTATCTTTATTTGACTAGTAATTGCTGCAACGATAACTGAATAAGTAAAACTGCCAACTGTGTGAGTTCCTCGGTTGACTTCCTCGTTTGGTCTCGAGGGGGAAACGCCAGGATGGGTTTGTTTGATGGTAGTATCAGGATGGTTCCGAATAGGTCTTTCTTACCCCTCTCTGATAGCCGCCAGTTGTATCGAGTCTCTATAGGTTGTTTAGTGCATGCTGCCGCTGCCGCTTCAGTCCACCATACCTATGTAGGAGAAGACCGCCGAATTCTAGTCTCGCCGTGTACTGGCCTCAGTACTGACCGCTCTCTCCTTTTCCTTGCCCTTTGTCGGCACCCGTTTTGTTTAAGCAGGTTTTGAGATCGACGTTGTTAGCAGGGTTACCCTTCCGGCTTGGCCTGGGCAGGGTTATGGACGCCATTGGTTATTCTTCAGGGCTCTTAGCCCCATTTGCATCTTGTCTGTAGTCGGACGCTCTATCATTTTCAAGGTGATTTGGATCTTTGTATATTATATCTGTATTCTTGACTCATTGAGTCGCTGTTGTATATATCTGTTCTGTGGGTCCCATCGAGGACTGTTGTGTAATGTTATTACTTCGTTTTCCACCCGCACGAAAGTGCCTGGTGGGCACCTTTGAATCGTTTCTATGCGGGTTTGGCGGGTTTCGCTAAAACTTGCATAGGGTCGATTCTGAGGGTGTTACACACCACCACCACATACTCATGCTACACACACTACTACTACTGTTGAATCTGAAATTGCTTTTGATGCTCATGATGTTACTTCTACTGTGCTTGATGCGAGTGGCTCATTAGGTCATTTTCTAGATGCTACTATGGCTAGTCTATGAAATACCGAAACTCCTAGTGAAGACATTGTTACACCTGTTAGCTCATCTGAGTCTAAAGAGAGTTATGATATTAATGATGGTTACATTGAGTTCACTGATGAATTTGTTGAAGAGTGCCGAAACACACATGGTACTAGTGCTATTAAGAGTATCCTTGCTAGACGCACCATTATGCCTAAACTGTCCTCTGATCCTAAGATAAAGATTACAATTTCTCTCTTGATTTATCCTATTTGGACATTGTTGATAAAGAACCTTTTTGTGGGACTGAAAATGAGAGTGTTGTGGCTCATATGAATGAGCTTTCTACTATGACTGCTTTGTTCTCTGATGACTTTAAGATGCGCAAGTATTTTGTTACTAAGATCTTCCCTTTTTCACTAAAATGAGAAGCTAGGGCTTGGTTTAATAGATTACCTCCTGGTTCCATTGATAGCCATGATTGCTTGATTGCTTCTTTCTTCCAGAAATATTTTCCTCCCAGTGCTAGACATGCCGCTTTGTAGAGACTTTTTGATTTTAAACAGGGAGAAGAAGAGAAATTGCCTGAGTCATGGACAAGGTTCTGTGCCTTGGTTCATGCACATCCTGGATGTCCATTGCCTAAGAATGAGCTTCTTGGTATTTATTATAATGGACTAACTGATGATTCTTGGACCTACCTAGATAGCTTTGCTGATTGTGTTTTCAGGAAAAGAACTCCTATAGATGCTGAAGAATTAATGGCTAAGACAAGCAAGAATTATAATGATTGGACTTCAACTGAGCTAAATACACCTGAGCCTATTACTCCTAAACCAATTGTGCCTGAACTAGTTCCAACACCAACACCAACACCAAAGAAGAGGGGAGTTATTGCATTAAATGATGAAGTGATGAAGGAAGCTAAGAAGTGTCTAAAGGAGAAAGTTATTAGAGCTGAAGATGTTAAGAATCTACCTCCTATAGAATAATTTTATAAGCCAATTCCCCACTCATCTACTATTGAGGTACACTCTCTACACTTTGATGAAGGTGATATTCCTTATGGTAAGCCTCCTAATCAATGTTTAGAGGAACTTGACACATTTATTGTTAAATAAGGTAATTTTAATAAACAAGTTCAGAATCATTTATTGGAAAACTCTAGAGCTATCAATGAGTTGACAGATATTGTGGAAAGAACTTCTAATGATATTAAAATGCTTTGTAAACACTTTCAAATGGTTCAAACCCAACTTGATCAACTTGCTAAGGTACAAAAAGATATGCTAGTTAATGCCCCAGGAGATAAACATGCTTATGGAATTAGAACTAGGAGTGGTATATCTACTCAAGATCCTTTATATCCTGAAGGACGCACTAAAAGAATTGGGTAGGATTCTCAACAAGGTGAAAGTAGTGGTAGTTCTCGTAAGAGAAAGAAAAAGAAACATAAGATAGTTGAGGAACCACTTGAACCTGCTGTAGATCCTAATAGTATATCTGTCTCTAATGCTGAAACTGAGAGTGGTAATAATAATGATGCTCCTGATAAGGAGGAAGTTGAGGAAGAACCTGAGAAGCACACTAAGAACACTAGGTATACTAAGGAAGATTTTATTGCTAAGAAACATGGTAGTGAGAGAGAACCTTGGGTGCAGAAACCTATGCCTTTTCCAGGTAAGAAACACAAGTCAAAGGAGGAGGAACACTACAACAAGTTTTGTGAGTGGATGAAACCTTTATTTTTGCAAATTCCTTTGACTGATGCTATTAAGTTGCCTCCTTATTCAAAGTATATGAAGGATATTTTCTCTAATAAAAGGAAGATTCCTAATGAGGAGATTTCTACTTTGCTTGCTAATTATTCCTTCAATGGTAAGGTTCCAAAGAAACTTGGTGATCCAGGTATACCAACTATTCCTTGCTCTATTAAGAATAATTATGTTAGAACTGTTTTATGTGATTTGGGAGCTGGAGTTAGTGTTATGCCTTTTTCTCTCTACAAGAGACTCTAGTTAGAAAAGTTGATACCAACTGATATATCTTTACAAATGGCTGATAAGTCAACTACTATTCCTGTTGGTATATGTGAGGATGTTCCTGTTCAAGTGGCTCATAATTGCTTGGTTTTGACTGATTTTGTTGTGCTCGAAATGCCTGAAGATGATAATATGTCTATCATTCTTGGGAGACATTTTCTTAATATTGCAGGTGCTGTTATTAATTGTAATCAAGGAAAAGTAACATTCAATATTCATGACAAAGAGCACACTTTTTATTCCCCCAAGAAGGTTGTTAAGAGTTATTGCCTGAATTTCATTGAAAATATTGAGAGCATCAAGGTTGGAGAAATATATTGTCCCATTCCACAGGAAATTTTTGAAACCATTATGATTGGGACCATTTCTATCAAGTATGAGGTAACATAATCACCTTGTGGAATACAAAGTTTTGTTTCATATAAGATTGTTTTGGTAACAAGACTTGATCAACCTTGTTAACAAAAGGATTTTTATGAACAGAATAATGTTTTCACTGTGGTTATACTCGCTTTCTTTTACTTTTCTCCTTCCTAGTCTTTGCCTTTCTTTTGCTAGCTTTGGTTTTGCTAGTTGTTTGCTTGTTAGAGTGTCTTAGAATTTCTGTAGTTTGGCTTTTGGTTCGCTTTTGCTTATTCTAAAAAAATTGTTTCTGCGAGAAAATCAATTTTCATACCCTAAAAATTGGCCAAAAATAAAGTTTCCCAAAAAATTCCAGAAAATTCAAAATAAATTTTTCCTCAAAAAAGGGGCAAAGGGACACCTGGAGTGACCCAGGGGGCCACCCCAGGCGCCCACACCCCAGGTAGGCGTGGCCTACCCTTGGGTGGCACCTAGGGGGTCTGGCCCACCTGGGCCCCTCCAAAGTGCCCCCTCATAGCCATCTTCTTTCTCTCTCCCGAAAAACACCGAAAAACTTGCTCAAGCTCGAGTTCTTGTTGTTCTTGCTCACAATTTTAGATATCCTTGCTCAGCCCATCTTTGCTGCTGATTTTTTGAGGGATTGCTCCTTGGTATGTGCCTCCTCCACTTGTCCAATTGGATTTGTGATTGGTAGATTGTATCTTGAGTATTTTTCTACTATAGGTGACAAGTTGTGTGAGCTTGGATACTTGTTCTATGCTTAGAGATTTCATTTTGATGCATGTGTAGCCCTCTAGCAAGTTCCTATAGTAGTTACTCATCATTTATTAACTTGGAAATCACTTGGTTTGATGTTTGTCTAAAAATTTCAGAATAGAGTGGTCATGGAAAACCACACATTTGGAGAGATATTTGAGAGTGATGCACCTAGAAGGGAAATACCTTCAAGATCATCCTCCCGTGCTAGGCCCTCATACAATGAGGATCTCATCACTCCGCAATTCGGTGATGAGGGAGATGAGGGGGATGCGCACCCCTCCGCCTTTCCTTGCCAAACCTTCTTGTGGGCTGCTGGGATTTTTGATGATTTTATGACCTTGGTTCGGAGGGCTGGTCTAACAAGTCTTATGCAGGATGAGAGCCTGCAATATGTTATGCTCACTAAAACATTTGTGGAGAGCTTCTCCTTTACTAACAACATGTTCAACCCCGATGTTTCTTTCAAGAATTATGGAAGGTCTTATCATATGATACTGAAGAAATTTTGTGAGGCTCTGGGACTTGGTACAACTGGATCAGCAATGAATATTCCAGCTCAACCTGCTGATTTGTTGGAGCTCTACCGCGGAATAACCAATGATGATAACCGTAGAGCTCAATGGGGAAAGATAAGAAACATTCAGCTTCCAGCCATCAGGTACTTCACTTACTATCTTGCCACTAGTGTTCTTGGTAGGGATAACACTAGTAATATTTCCATCTATGATTTGGCTTTCTTAGCCGCTGCGCTCAACAATGATACGAAGTACAATATTGGTTCTCTCATTGCTCGTCGTTTAACTACTAAGGGACCCATTTACGGGGAGTTATTGTTATGTGTGTTGCTACTGCCTTGGACATTGCTTTTGATCCAAATGATACAGTTTTGGCTCCTCAGAGGCTTGATATTGCTGCCATGAAGGCGCACCACTTTGTCACTAATGGCTCTACCCTTGAGAACTTGGTCTATAAAATGTTGTTTATTGACGGGGAAGAGAGAGAGATCCCTCTCCCCCAAACCACTTTGTTCAGTATTTCTCAGGGACCTTTGTCACGCTCCAAGGATGAGATGGATGACAAGTTGCGCTCTCTTAGCTTCTATGGATAATATCAGAGGAAGCACCCTCATATGACCTCATTGTACACTACACAGGGGAGTCCTCGAGCTCGTACCAGGACGAGGGAGCCTCCTCGTCGTACTACGGAGGTGCATCTACTTGGGCACCATAGGATTGAGCCCCACTTAGGCCAAAACCCTAAGCTTGGGGGAGGTATACCGACATCACACTCATCTATATATCATGTTTGGTCGGTTCTTTGTATATCCATTGTTTCGCTTTCTTTTTGGTTCTTGTTGCTTCTTTCTCAAAAACACAAAAATACCAAAAATATTTTTGTTGTTTCTCTTGGTTTGTTTCTTTGCTTCTTGTTTGATTTGCCTTTTCTTTGTTTGGTTTTGCTTTATTTGCTTTCTTTAAAAAATCGAAAACACCAAAAATATTTGTTGTTCTTCTTTGGTTTTGTGAGTCCTTTGCAGGATTCAGCTATTCTCAGTGGATTTTGGGTTTCATGTTATTATTCAAGTCACACAAGTGAAGGGCAATAATGAAGATTAAGACAACTTGAGGTGTGTTAAGAGGCTGGTAATGAACTCTATTTTTTATTTATTTTTGTACATATACTCATCATTGTGAGCATGCTTAGTCTGTTCATTGTAAGGAGTGTGTTACTGATGGATGCTTAGTAGTTACTGCTTGTCTATGATTAGCTCCAGCTTGCTAATAGTTTGTAGCATGTCATATGAATGTTTGCTTGCATTGTTTTATTCGTATTTTGGTATGATATTGTGGTATCCTCCTCTGGAAGTTTCATGTGAATCGACTTGGCACATGCTCACGCATGCATATGACTAATCAATAGTCAGTAAGCCTCGATGATTTATTTTGCCCCAGAGTACTTGTATCACTTTCATGCCATAATTAGTCCTGTTTTGTTGCAAGCATGATTATGACAATTATTGCTCTCTCGTTTGTCACTCCCTCTCTATTGCTAGCCTTCACTTGCACTGAGTATGAGATCTACCTGTGCTTCCAACTCCCCAAAACCAATATTGCCTATTGTGTCCACCATACCTACCTATTAGCATCGTTTTCTATTTCAGTGCATATTCTATATGCCTTGTTTTCTTCCAAATAAAATGTTTGTCTGTTTTGAGAAAGTTAGTTAGTAAAGCTCTCATGAACTTGATGGCACACTTTATTCCTTGCACTTAATAATCTTGAACCATTGTTACCTGTCCATGAAAGTTATATGCTTGCAAATTATATGATGGGAGTCAGCAGAACCGTGCTGCCACGGGGAACGCTTTCAACACTTTTTGGATATCCTATCAAGTTGATACTTTGCTCTTTTGTTTGCGGATGTCGGTGGTGTGAAATAAAAGGGGAGCTTGTGAGTTCATGGAGTATATATATGTGTTAGAGAAACATCTGGACCGCTAGCCTAAGCCATGCCTAATCATGGTGGAAACTTGCAGCGCCACCATAATGAGCATTCTGTGAAGCATCCTCAATAAAAAGCTATGCACATAGTACATAAAAACATCGATGAGATGCTCATTGTCTGCTTGCCTTGTCATTTTGATCACGGGAGAGCTCATGTATCATGTGCAAGGGGTACCCTGTTGTCGATTCTCTATGATATGCATGTATGTACAATGACAAGAACTTGCAGGTAACCAAAGTTGAGTAGCATGCGGAGCGGCCCTCGTACTCAAGGGACATGGGATTTCCAATTTATGATCTATCAAGTTGAGTAGCATGCGGAGCTTGCCTTTTCATTTTGGTTATGGGAAAGCTTCTGTACCATATGCAAGGCGTACCCCGTTGGCGGTTCTCGATGATATGCATGTATTTACAATGACAAGAACTTTCAGGTGACCAAGTTGAGTAGCATGCGGAGCGGCCCTCGTACTCAAGGTACTTGGGATTTCCAGTCTATGGTCTGTCAAGCATATGATTCAGAGTGGACCTCACTTTCACCTTAACAACATGAAGATGCCTATGATAGGGGCAATGATAGCTCAAAGCTAATGAGTACCTTCCTTTCAGCATTGGGAAGCATTTCAAACCTTCACAAAACCGTTTTCACAATTTTGTTGAGTCACCACTTATTCTATGAGCACTTTCTTGAGAGCATAGTTGTCATTCTTGTGTTTGTTCCAAAACTTGGTTAATTATGTCATGACTTTGATGCTTGTATCTCTGATATCTTTATCTCTAGTCTTCACTTGAACTTCAAAGGTGCCTCAGCATTTATATTGTGCTCTTCAAACAAAGGCAAGCGAGATACCACTCTATCATACCTTATTATGAGCATTGCAATGTTGCTTATGTTTATGTTTCATGCTACTTATTATTATTGAGTTGGTTTCTCTTCATAGCTTGCAATGACTATTGAGTAGACTTAGTTGCATACTCTTTATTATGAATTGTCTAAGCATCTACTCCTGTGATGAGAATATATACATCATATGAAGCAAATGTGTTCATGAAAGTTCTTTTATCGCACCCAGTTTTCAACTGAATTGCTTGAGGACAAGCAATAAGCTAAGCTTGGGGGAGTTGATACGTCCAAAACGTATCTACTTTCTCGAACACTTTTGCTATTGTTTCTTCTCTAAACTTGTGTGATTTGGATACAACTAACACGGACTAACGTTGTTTTCAGCAGAATTACCTTGGTGTCTAGTTTTTGTGCAGAAAATCAACTATCAGAAAAAATCCCAGAAATACGCCAAAAATTATATTTCACCAGAAGACCCACGGAGCCAGAAGAAAAAATGAAGTGGAGGCCTGGGGGGCCCACACCCCTGCCAGGCGCGGGTGGGCCCTGCCCCACGCCTAGGGGGTGCGGCCACCCCAGGCACCCTCTCGGGCTCCCTCGGCGCCTATAAGTTGCCCCTTGACCTAAAAATCCTGGGGGGTTTGACGTTTTCCAGAGAAGAGTTCCGCTCCGCCGCCACCATCAAAAACCAAGATTCGGATCCAGAAACTCCGTTCTAGCACCCTGTCGGGACGGGGAATTTGGAGAGGATCATCGCCATCGTCATCACCAACGCATCTCCATCGACCATCAATGTTTCCCTCATCCATGAGCGAGTAATCCCCCGTTGTAGGCTTGGGATGGTAGGGATTGGATGTGTTCTATCATGTAATCGAATAAGATTGTTAGGGCATAATGCCTAGTATCTCTATTAGTGCTATTTGACTTTGTTGCAACTTGTTGTGCTTAATGCTTGTCACTAGGGACCGAGTGCCATGATCTCAGATCTGAACTTATTATTGAATCAGTATGATAGTATTATTTGTGATCTTATCTGCAATTTGTGTACACATATCATTGTCTGGATCCAAAGGCCCAGAAGTGACAATAATTGGGATAACCGGAGGGGAGGGCTGTGGTGTGAGGATCACATGTGTTCATGGAGTGTTAATGCTTTGCTCTGGTGCTCTATTAAAAGGAGCACCTTAATTGCCAGTAGTTCCCTAGAGGTCCCGCTGCCATGGGCTGGCTGGACAGAACATGTTGTGCAAGTTCTCATTGCGAGCACGTATGACTATATATGGAGCACATGCCTAGGATTGTTTAGTACTTGGATGCTTACTCTTATTTATATGTAATTCCATAGATATTGAAGTTACATGTTTAGACTTGTCCATGCAACGCCCGTCCATCCATTCCTATGCCTATCTCACTCGAATCCCACTGTTTACTGTTACTCTTACTATTGCTCCTATTTTATTGTTGTTGTTGCTTTGCTGTTGCTACTACAAACTTTTGCTACTGATAAACTTCTGTGAGCAAGAACTATTTCCAGGTGGAGCGGAATTAACAACTCAGTTGTTAAGGCTTGCAAGTATTCTTTGGCTCCCCTTTTGTCGAATCAATAAATTGGGTAATATTACCCGCGAAGACTGTTGCGATCCCCTACACTTGTGGGTCATCAATCTTACCCTTGGTTCGGCTTCCTCAAGAGTCCTGCTCAACTGGGACCCGGCACGGCTTTTTGGCATCACAGAGGACTCCGACAAGGCGACCCGCTATCCCCAATTCTTTTCATCCTGGCAATCGGCCCTTGCAGCGTATTCTGGCTGAAGCCACTACTAGTGGGATTATGAGGCCTATACGCTCCCGCTCGACCAGATGCTGAATCTCCCTTTACGTTGACGATGCTGGAATTTTTGTTTACCCTACCAAAGAGGAACTAACTGCCATCAAAGCCATCCTCGATTCCTTCGGGCAAGCTAGTGGTCTAGTGACCAACATAGAAAAAACCGAGATCTTCCCGGTGCAATGTGGACAGATTGACCTTGAAGACGTTCTCACAGCCTTCCCTGCAAGACTCACCATTTTCCTTGGAAAGTATTTGGGCCTACCTCTTCACTTCCGTCACCTCCGCAAAGTTGGCTACTAGCTACTCTTTGACAAGATCGTTGGGAAGCTACCAGGCTGGTACGGTAAAAACATTGCGCGCCCTAGCAGGGTCACCCTGGCTAAGTCGATGCTCATGGACACAACGACCTACCACTCCATGGCCTTCCCGCTCACAAAATGGGCTCGCACGTAGATTATAAAGATCGTCTGGAACTTTGTTTGAGCTGGAGATGAGGGTGAGCATGTTGCGCAAGGAAAAGCGCTTGTCAACTGGAAGACTGTTTGTAGGCCGATGGCCTCGGGATGCCAGACCTCGCCCACACCGGAAGGGCTTTGAGACTGCGGTGGCCTTGGCTACAATAGCTATTGCTGAAGCTTGCAAAGAATATGTTTGGTTGAAAGGTTTGTTTGCTGAGCTTTGTGGGGATGATTCTTGCATTACTTTGTTTTGTGACAGTCAAAGTGCCATATACCTTACAAAATATCAGATGTTTCATGAGAGAACTAAGAACATTGATGTGAAGTACCATTTTGTTAGAGACATTGTTTCTCAAGGTAAATTAAAGGTATGCAAGATCAGCACTCATGATAATTCTGCTGATATGATCACTAAACTTGTTCATGTTGCTAAGTTTGAGGTTTGTTCGAACTTAGTTGGTTTAACTAATTAGCCCAAGTGGTTATTGGCGCCGAAAGTATTTGCTTTCTTGTTCAAGGAAATGATTGTTGTTGATGCTACAAGAAGAAATTTGTCTCAATGTGGAGTTTGTTATATGTTGATCCAAATTGTACAAAGTATAGGACAACTTCTAACGCCTATGGGGGTGCGGGGAGGGGGCGACAGCCCCCCGCGGTACGGTACAGATCGCTGAAGACCTAGGTTTCCACTGTTATATATAAACCTCTTGTAAGCTGCCGGTTGGGAGGAGTTGCATCTGTGAAATCCCCGGCGTTTGTAAACACTCCGCAATATAGTAAAGTTTCGCTAGCTGGCGTCTGTGGTTTTTTCCTCTCTTTGTTAGAGAGGTTTTTACATGTTAAATTTGTGTCCCCTTGCTGTAATTTTCTTTTCGTTCTTTGTTATCTTCTTGTCGCAATTATAACAGAATCATATTTTTCACATTGTAAGTTAAACCAACTGGTTTCCATATAATCCAAAAGAAACCTCATTCGTGCCAATAAACACTGTAATCTGGTTTTCTGAATAGAGCGCCACCATTTTTCGCGCATACTAGCCTGCGCATCGTAGTTCAACACTTCTGCCCAAAAAGATCAGAAAAGTACAAAGATCAATAATAACTCATACTATTAATTGTACTAAACTCTGCCTTTGAACACACATGTTCAGATTACTGGTGAAAACAGACGCAAAGTAATTGCACGCCAACCTTCAGTGGAGGCAGCTTCACCTTAGCAGCCCCCCTGCTCCATTGTTCCATTCGCACTCAAAACACTCACCTCACGACATAGGAGAGGACGATAGAAGCAACGAGGGCACGTAGGAATAAGAGACATCGGAAAACAGCTAAATGCTCAGGAGCAGCCTCCTCCAGCTAGGTTTTCGTATTCATCTCCATAAGATGAGGAAAAATGGTGTGCTGGTGTTCTGACTATCTTGGTTCTCGCATCCGTATCACGACGAGTAGTACCGATGTCAGAACACAAGACCTATAGCAGTATTTGGAACAGCCTGGATGCTTTGAGGAGCGTAGGGTCCGGCGATCACTCGATGTCCCAGGTGCGACAGTAGAAGTCCGCCTCCAAGTAGAGTGGATCTATTTCCTCTCTCTTTGAGGTCTTCTGCAACTGCAATGCCCTTGATTCGACATGCATGAACCGTCTACTCTGGTCTGAACGGAAAGCCTTTGTGACAAGTCATCGGCAAGGAGACTTGCTAGCTCAAAATATCGCGGCAAGAGGTGTATGCACAGCGCCTCCGTTTTCCGCTTGTTCCTCTGACCTCCTCTGCCATGTATCGTCTCCCCTCCTTGGTATTCTCCAAAACAAATCCCAGATGTTTGGTAGATTTCAGGTAGAACCTTTGCTCTGAAACTCTGGTTCATGATTACAACATTGTTAATCGAATTATTTACAGTGGGAGAAACCAAAATTTCAAGCAATGCACATTAGGCAGTTGAACAGCGTGCAAATCCTCCACTTTCTTGAGAAAATTTTGGTGTGTGCAACCCGTGAAAGAGAAATCAGAGCATGTCAAAGTAGACCGTGGATAATGCAGTAGCACACCAATTAAGAAATTCAGAGAGTGTGAGACGCAAGCATACATGCAGAAAATCTTATTATATTCTTTTTTGATCAACTGTCATCTCCATAGCGAAACAAATCATCTCTTAGATTCAAAGATTCACGTGTATTGCTCGAGTAGCGAGGCCTCATGCACCACATGATTTGCACCTATGTTGCAGCTGGGATCTCGGCGAGTGGGGGCGGTAAGACCAGCGAACTTTGTTCTTGGTGGTCTTAGTTTGAAGTGAAAACCCTAAGTACGACCATCATTGGTTACACCTAGCAATGGCTATTTGCCGGTCGTTTTCCTTGTTGAAATGCGTTGTTTGGAGATTTGATCTTCTCCAGACTGAAAACTCAGGATCTGACAATGATGGTTTGACCGGATGATGGTGGTGTTTATGCGTTGTTACCTTCCTAAAGGAGTTGTTTTTGGAGAATTTTTCGGAGCTTAGGTATTGTCACTACTGGTGGTGCTCTTATTGCTGTGAACCTCTGATTGTTTGGACGTGATCTTTTTCTCTTCTTGCTTTTTAGTTGTGTGTATCCTTAATGTCTAGACTTGATATGGACATTATGTTGATATAGACGCATTATATAATTGGTATATGTTGAAAATATGAGCAATAATTCATATGATTAATCTGAATTAATAAATGATAAAGCATGATTATTGTAATTAAATTAATAGAGTAGATGAACAAAAGGCATCTAAACATGATAAACCTATCACATCTACTCCAAATGCGTAATGAACTGGAAGGAGGTGTGTGTGTAATGTGGTGTCCGATGCATCTCAGTTTATAAGGGAAAATATCCTATTCCTTCTCCCATAAGCTTCCTGGGACAAGGTCTTGAGAATAAGGAGAAGGTAGAGGAAATCCAGAAGCTATCCATAAAATATCTTGCTTCTGGATATATTGTTTCTGAACAACCTACGGCCATAAATATCCCAGCAAAAATATAAACATGAGCTCGGCTCAGCTCATTTCCACAACCTGCGTCGTGACAAGACGTGGCGCGGCGTCAGAGTAGGAGTGCACGAGAGCTACTTCTCTTCTTACTCACTTAGTGGTGTCAGAAGAGTCTCCTATATAAGGTGGTGCAACCTCGCTCCTCTCAACTAGCAATGTTGGACTAAATTTTAGCTTCACTAGCTTTCACACATAACGAGCCAAAGAGAATTTCAGAATTTGCATTAGTTATGGGTCAAATACCCAACACAAAAATGCTCCAAATTCCAACAGTCCCCAAAAAGACTCATTGACACAGCATATCATTTTTATACCGGTGCTTAGTGTAGACTGTTAAGTTGAACTTCCATATTAAACTTCATACTACACTAGATGGCAACTTGAATAGTGGACTATGCGTGGAACTACAAGTTTTCTGCATACTAGTTTCACACAAAGTCTAAATCGATACAACGGTACCGCGTGATGACCCACAAGTATAGGGGGTGTATCTTAGTACTTTCGATAAATAGGATTGTCGATCTCAACGAGGAGCAGAAGGTGCTGAACAGTAGTATGGAGCAGGAAACCCCTGTGAATACTAAGCAAACAGATTTTTAGTGGTTTTCTGACAAGACAATAAAACAAGGAGCCAGTAATAAAAATAACGAACAAACTGAGCAAGTGGCCCAATCCTTTCTTAGCAAACGACAAGCCGGTGGAAATACTTATAAGGACCAAACGTTCTTGAGGACACATGGGAATTCTGTCAAGTGTTTTCGCTTTAAATAGCCGGGTACTCTTCTCTGGTGTTGTAAGTGTTGTGTGGGTGAACCTGTGCTAATGTACCAAACGTACTTGGACTAATACATACTTATGATTAAACCTCCTGCAAACATTTGTAACTACATGAAAGTAATTAAGATATAAATCTAACCACAACCTTAAACTCTGATATCCTACGCTTCCTTGTGCAAAGGTGTCCTAACGGGGGTTCAGGTTTCTGTCACTCTCGCAACCCCACAATTAGTATCCAAATACACAATGCATCCCCCTAGGCCCATAAATGGTGAAGTGTCATGTAGTCGACGTTCACATGACACCACTAGAAGAATAGCACCACAGCTTAAATACTAAACCATTGAATAATAACTCATCACAGATTCACTACTAACAACATCACTTCTCCCATGTCCTTAAGAACTAAACGAACTACTCACGAGACATCATATGGATCAAGATCAAAGATTATATCATAATGGATAACAATCTGAACATAAACAATAATCCAATGGTTCCACTCACAAGCATCAACTACAATAGTAATCAGCACCAGGAAAGTTTCCCTAAGAACTAAAGCAATTTCCAACACAATTGTTACAGCGGGATGGAGTGGTGATGATGGTGCTGGTGGATATGATGGTGTGAATGATGATGATGATCCCGATGAAGCCTAGCTTGATGACGGTGTTGATGGCGACGGTCTCCCCTCTCCGGGAAGGAATTCCTCTGGCAGAAATCTGTCCGCCAGAGAGATATTTCTCTCTCGGTGTTTTCCGCCCCTAGAGGCGGCAGAAATCTATATGTGGTCGCCTCCCAAGGATTAGGCTTCCGTAGGGAAGATCTAGGCGAAGGGGCGAAGTCGGAGGCCGGGAAGGTAGGCCACACCTGCCCTAGGCACGGGGTCAGGTGGGCCCACGCCTAGGGGGTGTGGGCCCCCTAAGGCCCTTCTTCGTCCATCCTTCTGGCTCCCTCGTTCTTCTGGAGAAATAATATGTTTCCATATTTTTCTGGTATTTTTCTGATCTTTGCGAAATTGCACCGAAACGCCTTCTTTTCCATCAGAATCCAGACTCTGGCAGTCCATCCTCCAAGAATCATCCAACATGCATAAACAGATAAAAAGCCATAAGTAATACCTCATAATAAGACAAATATAAATGGATAGAGATAAATTATGATATAGAATGGTGTTGCAAATTGGGCGTATCAACTCCCCCAAGCTTAGACTTCGCTTGTCCCCAAGCGAATACTGAGCTCAGTAAACATGTCCATAGGTTTATGGAGTGAAGTGTCGATAAAAGAATACGGACAAGAAGCATCACACTTACCATTGCACAACTCATAGAAGAAGGCAACTCAACATTATATAACTTAGCTTGCAACCAAGTACAACAGTTACAAAAGAGATGCATAAAGATATATCATAATTGGAATTGGCAAACTTGTTCTTGGTCAGAGAACACCTGGCAAACAGTTTCACAAAAGCTTTTTGTAGAAGTTTCAAATCAGGAGCACTCTTTGCTCAAAAAGGTTTTTTCACAAGTGAAGGCTTTCAAAGTAATACTCAATAGATAAGAGTTTTGTGCAAACAAGGAAGATGAAGAACATGATTGAATAAATCACCATATGAATTCTTGAAACACAACAACTTAAATGCTTGCTGGAGATAGAGAGGAAGTAGGTTTACTGACTCAACTTTGGAAGTGGGAGAAAGGTCCCTTCTTAGAGTTTATCAGGGATTACAAATCATAAAGAGCTTCCAAAAGATTGTGGTACTTACTAGCTTTGAGCCCTCATTGCCCCTATCATAAGAATCTTGAGATGATTAAGGTTAAAGTGAACAAAGATGGAGTATATGCTTGACGAAATATAAGTTGGCAATCTCATGTCCCTTGAATATGAGGGCCACTCCTCACGCTACTCAACTTTGGCCACAGGTAAGTTCTTGTCATTGTAAGTATTTGCATATCATTGAGAACCGCCAACGGGGTACCCTTTGCACATGGTACAGGAGCTTTCCCATAACCAAAATGACAAGGCAAGCAGACAATGAGCATCTCATCGATCTTTTTATTTACTATGTGCATAGCTTTTTATTGAGGATGCTTCATAGATGACTCACTATGGTGATGCTGCAAGTTTCCACCATGATTAAGCATGGCTTAGGCTAGCGGCCCAGGCATTTCTCTAACACAGGATACAAACTCCATGGACTTACAAGTTCCCTCTTTATTTCACACCGTAGACATCCATAGACAAAAGAGCACAATATCAACTTTGTACCAAGTACAAGTGCAATGTTGAAAACGTTCCCTGTGACAACACGATTCTGCTAATTCCAACGTATAGATGCAAGCATATACAACTTCGATGTTCACAATGGTTCAAGTTTATTAGGGGCAAGTAAATAAGGTGTGCCATCAAGTTCGTGAGAGCTTTACTAACTAGTTTTCACATAACAAAATATTTTTTAATTCGAAAAGTAGATAAAGCTTGAGAATTTGCTTGGAACAACAAAAGATACTAGGTAGATATGGTGGACACAAGTGGCAAAATTTTTTGGTTCAAAGTATTTTGAAAACATGAGAAGTATGCCTTGTCAAAACAGGTTTTTGGCTAGCAAGGCTGGGTAGCAAGCAAGATAGTTGAAAGAAACAAGCAAACATACAAGTAATAAAGCCAAACATGAAATATTCCTTGAAGACACAAAAGAATATTAAATAAAGAATACTAAGCTTATGAGTCAACAAGAAAGAAAACAAATTATATGAAATACATGTAAGCTTTTTCTTTGTTTTTATCTTTCATAGTAATGCTACTGACCAGAACTTGGTTTGCCAAAACCAATTTATATCCACTTGATGATCCCAAAGTGGTGCTAATACTGATCAACAAGATCCATCATATAATAGAGAATGCAAACTAAAATAATAAGTGCAAAAAGTAAAAGATAAGACTTCTCATTAATATTCCAATAAAGGCACTCACACCAAGGGATACATAGATAATCAACTAAAGGAGAGATACTTCCAAATACAAACCAAACTATAAGATAACCTCTCTACCACAGATATGAATCCACTAAAAAGGTAAAAGATAAAATATAATGGTGGTGATACCGCGGCACTCCCCCAAGCTTGGAACAAGCCAAGGGGATGCCAAACCTGATGATGAATTACTCCTTCGGTGGTGGTGGTGTTCTCTTGTCATCATAAAACTTCCAAGGCAATGGTTACCCATCCAAAAAGGATGTCCTTGTCTCCGCAATCCTGAAACTAGCAGCAGAGCTTATGCGATCAAATCTAGCCTCATACTCATAATTTTGGTTCTGTATGTCATAGAGTTGTGCTTGCAATTGGTTGGTGGTCTGACAGAGTGAAAATATCTCTTCTCGAAGCTTCGCTACTTCTCCCTCGTGCTTGGTGATGACTTCTGAACTTATTTTGTGAATAACATCCACTTCGTGTTCTGCCATCTTCTTGTACCTGAAAACTTCCTGTTCCAATGCTTCCATCCTGTCTTCCAGACTTCTTTCTCCTTTAGGGCCTTGAACTTCTTTCATCTGTACCTTCCCCTCATTGAGGATCAACTCCTTGGGATGAATCCTCAACTCATACATGTATGGGTTGAGGATGTCCGCAGAGGAACCCTCCGTGGGTGATCCAGAGGAAGACATTGAGGCTCCAAATCTGAGAATTTTCCTGACAGAAACAGATCGAAACGAAAACACGACGAGAACACGATGCAAGAACCTCGGGGAACCTGGGGGATTATATATTACGAAGTTTGAAGGCAAAAGGAAAGTACTGACATAGAAACGAAGGAGAGACGGAGTTCGAGGGGGGGGACAACCCCCTCAGGCGCGACCAGGCTGGGCCCGCACTTGGGGTGGGTTTGTCCACCCCAGCCTCTGTTTCCTCTTTAGTTTCGTCTTGTAACTTCCCTTATGTATTAAAAACATCAAAAATATAAAAAGATTGGAGTTTCACGAACCTTCTGTTTTCACCACTTTTACCTATTCAAAGACGAACTCTGCAGTTTCTGGTGTTTGGCTTATGATAAATTCTTCTGGTGTCACCATTTGAATAACATCTACATCTTCATTATAAGAATATCCAGAAATATAATGTTTTAGTCTTTGACCATTAACCACCTATGTTGTGTTATCCTTCAGAGAAGAAATTTTGATGGCACCTGAACGGTACACTTCCTTGATAACAAAAGGTCCTTCCCATTTGGAGAGTAGTTTCCCTGCAAAAAATCTGAGACGAGACCTATACAAAAGAACTTTCTCACCAACATGGAACTCCCTTTGAGAATTCTCCTATCATGCCATCTTTTTACTTTTTCCTTAAAGAGCCTAGCATTTTCATAAGCTTCACCCCTCCACTCATCTAGATTACTTAAATCGAGCAGTCTTTTCTCACCGGCAAGTCTGAAATCTCTATTCAACTCTTTCACTGCCCAATAAGCTTTGTGTTCTAATTCTAAAGGCAAGTGGCAAGCTTTCCCATAGACCATTTTGTAAGGATACATCCCCATAGGATTTTTATAAGAAGTTCTATAAGCCCACAAAGCGTCATTCAACTTTTTAGCCCAATTTTTCCTAGATCTATTGACAGTCCTCTGCAAGATAGATTTAATTTCCCTATTGGAAAGTTCTACTTGCCCACTAGTTTGGGGTGATAAGCTGAAGCAATTATGTGGTTTACATCATACTTAGCAAGATTTTTTCTAAAACCCCCATGAATAAAATGAGAGCCTCCATCAGTCATGAGATATCTAGGCACACCAAACCTAGGAAAAATGACATCTTTAAGCATTTTCAAAGAGGTCTTACCATCAGAACTGTTTGTAGGTATGGCTTCCACCCACTTTGTAACATAGTCAACAACAACAAGAATATGAGTATACCCTTTTGAAGGGGGAAAGGCCCCATCAAGTCAAATCCCCAACAATCAAAAGGTTCAATAACAAGAGAATAATTCATAGGCATTTCATTGCGTCTAGAGATGTTACCTACTAGTTGGCATTCATCACATGATAAGACAAACTTTCTTGCATCTTTAAAAAGGGTAGGCCAAGAAAATCCAGATTGTAAAACCTTTTGTGCAGTCCTATCCCCAGCATGATGTCCTCCATAAGCATTGCCATGACATTTTCTCAATATCTCTTGTTGTTCAAATTCTGGAACACATCTTTGCATAATGCCATCTACTCCTTCTTTATATAAGTGTGGGTCATCCCAAAAGTAATGCCTTAGATCATAAAAGAATTTCCTTCTTTGCTGAGCTGTAAAGGTTGGAGGCAAATACTTGGTAACAATAAAATTAGCATAATGTGGCGCCCCGCAAAAACCACTACTAGAAAATCGCGTTATTTTTGTGCATTGCATCATCATGACCGCATGCTCATGTCATCATGCCACATTGCATTTGAGCATCGTCATCATCATGCTTTTTGTCTGAAACTATTTTCGAAAAGCATATTTTGTTTTCTAAATATTCCCGTCTTTATTCAAATTAAAACCCGGGTCTCCGGAATATTTTGTTTCGTCTAACAACGGTTTGCAAAAGCCTCGTTTTAAATAATAAAATATTTATTTTATTTTTAGGGGGCAGCCAAACCGGGTCGATCCGACCTAGCCGGCCACCCCTAAAATTACCCAAAACCAGCCTGTCTAATCCCTAATCTACCCAATCCTATCCTACCCAGCCTCCCTCCACCTCACCCTGGCCAATCCCCTCCCTCCACCTCACCAGCCCACACCCCTGGCCAATCCCCACACGCCACACCCGCACGCACCAGCCGCCAACTCTCCTCACTCCCACCACCTGGCCCCAATCGCCTTCCCCGCCTTCCCTCTTTTTCTCCCTCGGGTCCCACCGGGAGACCCCGTGCCGACAGTACCTCGGGTCCTCCCCGCGGCCACCTCCCCCTGCCGCGCCTCCTCCCACGCGCGTGGGCCCCTTGTCCCCGCTCGCCTCGCCCCGATGCAGAGCTCCGGCCGCGCCGCCGCGGGACCCCGCCGGCCGCCCGCGCCACCCCATCCTCACCTACCCCGCTCCCCACCCACATCGCCACCTTCCTCCGCCCTCGATCCGGGCCGAGCCCCGCCACCGCCGCCTCCATGAGCGGGAGCGCCGCCACCTCGCGTTGCCGACAACCCCGCCGCCGGACGCCCCTTCTCCACCTCGCGGAGCGCCGCCTCGGGCCGCCGCCCTCGCCATCCCCGGTGGTGGACGCGTCCCCTTCCGGCCCCGAGCTCCGTTTCGCCGCCGCGGACCCCCACCTCGTCGTCGTCATCCGGTCGCCCTCTCCCATCAGCATCTCCCTCTCCGGCCGCCCTGCTCCGGCTCTGCGCCGTGTGACCCCGCCTCGCCGGCGACCCCGCCCTCTGTCCCTTCTCGCGTGGGCCACCTCCGCGCGGCTCCCTCACCTCGTCGCATCGCCACCTCCAGCGGCTGCCGCGAGCTCGCCCTCCTCTACACTGTGACAGCGCCTGTGCCTCCTCGCCGCCGGCCGGCCCTGCACCTCCAGGCCGCCGCTGCGCGCCCGCTTCTCCAAGAAGTGGGTGCCCTCTGCCGCCGTGCCGCCGTGGGCTCCTACCTCTCTGTCGTCCCCGTCCTCCCAGGCACCGCGCCACCGGTCGTCAGCCGCCCCCACCCCAAGGCCATGCCGACCCCACCTCCGGCCGGTCCCTCCTGCGCCCCCTCCGCTGCCTCCGGCCGCCGTCCCGTGCGTCGCTCAAGCTCTGCTCCCGACGTGGCCTCCTCCAACAGTGTGGGTTAAGAGCGTTGCCACTGACTCCTGTACCAGTTCTGCCTTGCATCAAGTTGTTGCTGTACCTGTGTATGTCTCGCGCCTGTTGGCCTCGTTTCCTTGTCTAAGACGTGGCGCTGCTCAAGACAGAAGCTGAGAACCCTTGCAGGATCAAGACCCTAACAAGATCCCAGCTCGTCCGTGTGTGTCGTATTATGCCAAGGTCTTCTCGTCCACAAGACTAAAGGGGTGCGGATCCAAGATCGACACCGACCCGGAAGAATCTGATGAACCATGGACAAGGGACACGAGCCCGCTACAAACGCCTTGGTCTTCGACAAGGATCCGACAAGATCGCCTACATGGATGTCAAGTTACCCTTCACGAACCCGAAGCCCTCGAGCCCTCCTACACGGATCCATTGGCGAACCCCCGAAGACCAATCCCTCGAACCCCTCCGAACCAAGACCTCCGACCATAATGTGTGACGCCCTTTCCAAGCTCCGTATTTTTATAATATATGATATAAACTTGTTGCATTAAATCATTAATGTCGCATACATATCTGTGGGTGTTTGGGGGTGTTTCGACGATTCACCTAAATTAAATATGGAGGCCATATGCGGGCGAATCTAGTCTAATATTGCCTCCATTTAATTTTGTGCATCGAACCAGTGATATATTTTGCCATGATAAGACAACATTTAAAGTGCGGGGTATCTAAACAACATGAAACCTCTAAGTAATTGCCGGAACCCCGGTTTCGCTTAATATTGCCTAATTGCATCGCATCCTTGCCATGCCGTACATCATACATGCATCATGCCCGTTCTTATGTCATAGAATTAAATAGTGCATCCGGTGTTTCTTCTAGTGTTTTGCTTCTTCGCGGATTAGGCCGATGAGTTGATGCGAGTGTCGACCCGATCTTCGGATGAACCTTCGGCAATGTTTTCAGGCGAGCACCTTCCCCTTTCTACCTATCCTACTTTTATAGTATTTATTCCCTCCTGTTGATCTATTGCTATCTGTGTTGCGATGCTCTAGTTTTCGTACCCGAGATATCCCTTGCAGCCTTATATTGCCTTGGACACATCCTATTACCTGTTGTTTGGTAGATAGTTGGACTTGCGCGTCGTAGTCGCTTGCTCAAGTGCTGTTGCGTGTCGTCAAGTACCACAGTTGTTGGAGTATTGCCGCATGTTTAATGTTGGAGATGATCATGGCTTTAATTACTGTTTAATAACTAAAATTGAAAGTAGGTAAATGCAGAGGCACCGGTGGGTAATAGACAATATTTGGATTTTAACCGCTCACTGGTGTCCCGTAGGACCCCGAGTTCTTGACACTTGTCCCGAGATCGAGCGCGCTAACCACAGGTGGGGTGTGTGGGCACCCCCATCGATTAGTACCTGAATTCAAAGTATTGTACCGGGGGCCACAAGTAGTTTGGGGCTTTATTACTATCCTGTACTTATGCCATGCTTTACTGCTTTATTTACGATTGTGCGTGGAGCACCTGTACTGTTTAGGACCGTGACACGTTTTCGCTGTATCGACAAGCCCAGTCACACTTTCGGGTTCCCAGACGTTTACAGCCGTCTACACAAACCCTGAGTCCGTCTCGGAGACCGGCCGACTTCGTTGCGGGTAGCTTAGTGGGGTGGCCCCCATGTACTTGCTTTGGGTCTGGGAAACGTCATGACTTAGGCCCCGCCGACATACCGATGGGTGTATGTTAACTGATCTGGCAAAAAGGGTCGAAGTGCGTGTGGATACTTTGGTGCACCCCTTCAGGGTTAAATCTTTTCGAAAAGCCGTGTCCGCGGTTATGGACGACTTGGAGCATAGTTCTCGATCATAGACAACTATAACTAAAGTTTACTGTTATAATTTGACTTGTATCCGATATGACTAGTAATCAGCTTCACTACAACGGAATGGCTAAATAAAAGTACCAACAACTGCTGGGTTTGGGATATCTCATGCTAATTGTATCTGACTAGTAAGTGTTGCAACTACAACGGAATGGTTAACTAAAAGTGCCCACTGCTTATTCTATCAGGATGACTATCTATACCTGACTAGTAATTGCTGCAACGATAACTGAATAAATAAAACTGCCAACGGTGTGAGTTCCTCGGTTGACTTCCTCGTTTGGTCTCGAGGGGGAAACACCAGGATGGGTATGTTTGGTGGTAGTATCAGGATGGTTCCGAATAGGTCTTTCTTATCCCTCTCTGATAGCCGACAGTTATCTCGAGTCTCTATAGGTTGTTTAGTGCATGTCGCGCTGCCGCTCAGTCCACCATACCTATGTAGGCGAGGACCGCCGAATTCTAGTCTCGCCGTGTACTGGCCTCAGTACTGACCGCTCTCTCTTTTTCCTTTGCCCTTTGTCGGCACCCCTTTTGTTTAAGCAGGCTTTGAGATCGACGTCGTTAGCAGGGTTACCCTTCCGGCTTGGCCTGGGCAGGGTTATGGACGCCATTGGTTATTCTTCAGGGCTCTTAGCTCAATTTGCATCTTGTCCGTACTCGGACGCTGTATTGTTTTCAAGGTGATCTGGATCTTTGTACTGTAAATCTGTATTCTTGACTCTTTGAGTCGCTGTTGTATATATATGTTTTGTGGGTTCCATCGAGGACTATTGTGTAATGGTATTACTTCGTTTTCCACCCGCACGCAAGTGCCTGGTGGGCACCTTTGAATCGTTTCTATGCGGGTTTTGGCGGGAAGCGCTGAAACTTGCATAGGGCCGATTTTGAGGGTGTTACAGAGTGGTATCAGAGCTCAGCAGTTGCGATACCCCACAAGTCCAGCCTGTAGGATAACCTAGCTAACGGCCGAAGTAGAGTGTCAAAACTATTTTTGCAAAATCGGTTGGATAGTTCTGATTAGGTCTGATTTTACTCCTTACCCCTCTGCTGCTCTCCTCTCTCCTCTGCGTGTTTTGAATCCGCTCTCTTCTCTCTCTTCGAGTCCAGGATTTCTCGTGGTTGGGTTCCATCGTACCTTCAGGGTTTTGCTTCCTCCTTTGGTAACGGTGTTGCTACATCTGGTCTTCATGCTATCCGAGGAATCCTTCGTCTGGTAGACTTCTCTTTGTTCCTTCTCGTGCCTTCCGGTGTTTTCCGACGCGACGACATCATCTATGCCAGATCCGATGCAGAGTCTGCATCACTCCTTTGTTTCTGAACCTCGATTGTCGAGATCTTCATTCTGATCCCGAGAATGGTTGCACGCTTTTCTACTGATTGTGCAGAGTAATAGTTTGGGTGCGTGATGGATTGGCCCCCATGCCGACTACTCACTCTATTCGCTTGTGTATATTGAAGTGGATGAGAATTCAATGGTTCTCTCGTTCTATCGAAGCTAGAGGTGGCTTTATTTGTTGATACCTCTACCTTCGACCTTTTGTTCCCGGAGTGTTCCCTCGACGATCACGGACAACGACCTCTTGTTAGTGGTGTCGCGAGGATCTACACGATGCGATAAGATTCAGATCGCCGCCCTTCTTCCCGGTACCATGAGGCGGATCTCGAGGGCGAGATCCATTGTTAGTGGTGTCGAATTGTGGCGCCCCGCAAAAACCACTACTAGAAAATCGCGTTATTTTTGTGCATTGCATCATCATGACCGCATGCTCATGTCATCATGCCACATTGCATTTGAGCATCGTCATCATCATGCATTTGTTTGTCTGAAACTATTTTCGAAAAGCATATTTTGTTTTCTAAATATTCCCGTCTTTATTCAAATTAAAACCCGGGTCTCCGGAATATTTTGTTTTGTCTACCAACGGTTTGCAAAAGCCTCGTTTTAAATAATAAAATATTTATTTTATTTTTAGGGGGCAGCCAAACCGGGTCGATCCGACCTAGCCGGCCACCCCCAAAATTACCCAAAACCAGCCTGTCTAATCCCTAATCTACCCAATCCTATCCTACCCAGCCTCCCTCCACCTCACCCTGGCCAATCCCCTCCCTCCACCTCACCAGCCCACACCCCTGGCCAATCCCCACATGCCACACCCGCACGCACCAGCCGCCAACTCTCCTCACTCCCACCACCTGGCCCCAATCGCCTTCCCCGCCTTCCCTCTTTTTCTCCCTTGGGTCCCACCGGGAGACCCCGTGCCGACAGTACCTCGGGTCCTCCCCGCGGCCACCTCCCCCTGCCGCGCCTCCTCCCACGCGCGTGGGCCCCTTGTCCCCGCTCGCCTCGCCCCGATGCAGAGCTCCGACCGCGCCGCCGCGGGACCCCGCCGGCCGCCCGCGCCACCCCATCCTCACCTACCCCGCTTCCCACCCACATCGCCACCTTCCTTCGCCCTCGATCCGGGCCGAGCCCCGCCACCGCCGCCTCCATGAGCGGGAGCACCGCCACCTCGCGTCGCCGACAACCCCGCCGCCGGACGCCCCTTCTCCACCTCGCGGAGCGCCGCCTCGGGACGCCGCCCTCGCCAACCCCGGTGGTGGACGCGTCCCCTTCCGGCCCCGAGCTCCGTTTTGCCGCCGCGGACCCCCACCTCGTCGTCGTCATCCGGTCGCCCTCTCCCATCAGCATCTCCCTCTCCGGCCGCCCTGCTCCGGCTCTGTGCCGTGTGACCCCGCCTCGCCGGCGACCCCGCCCTCTGTCCCTTCTCGCGTGGGCCACCTCCGCGCGGCTCCCTCACCTCGTCGCCTCGCCACCTCCAGCGGCTGCCGCGAGCTCGCCCTCCTCTACACCGTGACCGCGCCTGTGCCTCCTCGCCGCCGGCCGGCCCTGCACCTCCAGGCCGCCGCTGCGCGCCCGCTTCTCCAAGACGCGGGTGCCCTCTGCCGCCGTGCCGCCGTGGGCTCCGACCTCGCCATCGTCCCCGTCCTCCCAGGCACCGCGCCACCGGTCGTCAGCCGCCCCCACCCCAAGGCCGTGCCGACCCTACCTCCGGCCGGTCCCGCCTGCGCCCCCTCCGCTGCCTCCGGCCGCCGTCCCGTGCGTCGCTCAAGCTCTGCTCCCGACGTGGCCTCCTCCAACAGTGTGGGTTAAGAGCGTTGCCACTGACTCCTGTACCAGTTCTGCCTTGCATCAAGTTGTTGCTGTACCTGTGTATGTCTCGCGCCTGTTGGCCTCGTTTCCTTGTCTAAGACGTGGTGCTGCTCAAGACAGAAGCTGAGAACTTTTGCAGGATCAAGACCCTAACAAGATCCCAGCTCGTCCGTGTGTGTCGTATTATGCCAAGGTCTTCTCGTCCACAAGACTAAAGGGGTGCGGATCCAAGATCGACACGGACCCGGAAGAATCCGATGAACCATCGACAAGGGACACGAGCCCGCTACAAACGCCTTGGTCTTCGACAAGGATCCGACAAGATCGCCTACATGGATGTCAAGTTCCCCTTCACGAACCCGAAGCCCTCGAGCCCTCCTACACGGATCCGTTGGCGAACCCCCGAAGACCGATCCCTCGAACCATTCCGAACCAAGACCTCCGACCATAATGTGTGACGCCCTTTCCAAGCTCCGTATTTTTATAATATATGATATAAACTTGTTGCATTAAATCATTCATGTCGCATACATATCTGTGGGTGTTTGGGGGTGTTTCGACGATTCACCTAAATTAAATATGGAGGCCATATGCGGGCGAATCTAGTCTAATATTGCCTCCATTTAAATTTGTGCATCGAACCGGTGATATATTTTGCCATGATAAGACAACATTTAAAGTGCGGGGTATCTAAACAACATGAAACCTCTAAGTAATTGCCGGAACCCCGGTTTCGCTTAATATTGCCTAATTGCATCGCATCCTTGCCATGCCGTACATCATACATGCATCATGCCCGTTCTTATGTCATAGAATTAAATAGTGCATCTGGTGTTTCTTCTAGTGTTTTGCTTCTTCGCGGATTACGCCGATGAGTTGATGCGAGTGTCGACCCGATCTTCGGATGAACCTTCGGCAATGTTTTCAGGCGAGCACCTTCCCCTTTCTACCTATCTTACTTTTATAGTATTTATTCCCTCCTGTTGATCTATTGCTATCTGTGTTGCGATGCTCTAGTTTTCGTACCCGAGATATCCCTTGCAGCCTTATATTGTCTTGGACACATCCTATTACCTGTTGTTTGGTAGATAGTTGGACTTGCGCGTCGTAGTCGCTTGCTCAAGTGATGTTGCGTGTCGTCAAGTACCACAGTTGTTGGAGTATTGCTGCATGTTTAATGTTGGAGATAATCATGGCTTTAATTACTGTTTAATAACTAAAATTGAAAGTAGGTAAATGCAGAGGCACCGGTGGGTAATAGACAATATTTGGATTTTAACCGCTCACTGGTGTCCCGTAGGACCCCGAGTTCTTGACACATGTCCCGAGATCGAGCGCGCTAACCACAGGTGGGGTGTGTGGGCACCCCCATCGATTAGTACCTGAATTCAAAGTATTGTACCGGGGGCCACAAGTAGTTTGGGGCTTTATTACTATCATGTACTTATGCCATGCTTTACTGCTTTATTTACGATTGTGCGTGGAGCACCTGTACTGTTTAGGACCGTGACACGTTTTCGCTGTATCGACAAGCCCAGTCACACTTTCGGGTTCCCAGTCGTTTACAGCCGTCTACACAAACCCTGAGTCCGTCTCGGAGACCGGCCGACTTTGTTGCGGGTAGCTTAGTGGGGTGGCCCCCATGTACTTGCTTTGGGTCTGGGAAACGTCATGACTTAGGCCCCGCCGACATACCGATGGGTGTATGTTAACTGATCTGGCAAAAAGGGTCGAAGTGCGTGTGGATACTTTGGTGCACCCCTGAAGGGTTAAATCTTTTCGAAAAGCCATGTCCGCGGTTATGGACGACTTGGAGCATAGTTCTCGATCATAGACAACTATAACTAAAGTTTACTGTTATAATTTGACTTGTATCCGATATGACTAGTAATCAGCTTCACTACAACGGAATGGCTAAATAAAAGTACCAACAACTGCTGGGTTTGGGATATCTCATGCTAATTGTATCTGACTAGTAAGTGTTGCAACTACAACGGAATGGTTAACTAAAAGTGCCCACTGCTTATTCTATCAGGATGACTATCTATACCTGACTAGTAATTGCTGCAACGATAACTGAATAAATAAAACTGCCAACGGTGTGAGTTCCTCGGTTGACTTCCTCATTTGGTCTCGAGGGGGAAACACCAGGATGGGTATGTTTGGTGGTAGTATCAGGATGGTTCCGAATAGGTCTTTCTTATCCCTCTCTGATAGCCGACAGTTATCTCGAGTCTCTATAGGTTGTTTAGTGCATGTCGCGCCGCCGCTCAGTCCACCATACCTATGTAGGCGAGGACCGCCGAATTCTAGTCTCGCCGTGTACTGGCCTCAGTACTGACCGCTCTCTCTTTTTCCTTTGCCCTTTGTCGGCACCCCTTTTGTTTAAGCAGGCTTTGAGATCGACGTCGTTAGCAGGGTTACCCTTCCGGCTTAGCCTGGGCAGGGTTATGTACGCCATTGGTTATTCTTCAGGGCTCTTAGCTCAATTTGCATCTTGTCCGTACTCAGACGCTGTATTGTTTTCAAGGTGATCTGGATCTTTGTACTGTAAATCTGTATTCTTGACTCTTTGAGTCGCTGTTGTATATATATGTTTCGTGGGTTCCATCGAGGACTATTGTGTAATGGTATTACTTCGTTTTCCACCCGCACGCAAGTGCCTGGTGGGCACCTTTGAATCGTTTCTATGCGGGTTTTGGCGGGAAGCGCTGAAACTTGCATAGGGCCGATTTTGAGGGTGTTACACATAATCAGCATACCAAGGACTTTCATGTGGACTTACCCTTATTGCAGCTAACTGCTCATTTGGAAAACTATCATTAACAGGCAAAGGGTCAAAAGAAATGTTTTCCAAACGAGATAAATTATCAGCAACAGGATTATCAACACCTTTCCTATCCACAATATGCAGATCAAACTCTTGCAAAAGCAACACCCACCTTATAAGCCTAGGCTTAGCGTCCTTATTTGTCATAAGGTACTTAATAGTTGCATGATCAGTATGAATAGTAACCTTACAATCAACAATATAAGGTCTAAACTTATCACAAGCAAAGATTACAGCTAAGAACTCTTTTTCAGTAGTAGCATAATTATTTTGAGCAGCATCTAGAGTCTTGCTAGCATAATGAATGACATTTAACTTCTTGTCAACACGTTGTCCAAGGACAGCACCCACAGCAAAATCACTAACATCACACATAATTTCAAAAGGTAAAGTCCAATCAGGTGGTTGGACAATAGGAGCAGTTGTCAAAGCTTTCTTCAAAGTTTTAAAAGCTTCCTTACAATCATGATCAAAAACAAAAGGTACATATTTTTGAAGAAGATTAGTAAGGGGCTTTGAAATTTTGGAGAAATCTTTAATAAACCTCCTATCAAAACCAGCATGACCAAGGATACTACGAATACCTTTGATATCTCTAGGACACGGCATCTTCTCAATCGCTTCAATTTTGGCTCTGTCAACTTCAATGCCTCTTTCAGAGATCTTGTGTCCAAGAACAATCCCTTCATTAACCATGAAATGCCATTTCTCCCAATTAAGAACAAGGTTGGTTTCTTCACATCTCTACAAAACTTTATCAAGGTTGTGCAAACAATTATCAAAAGAAGTTCCATAGACGGAGAAATCGTCCATGAAAACCTCGACAATTTCTTCACAAAAACCATGAAAGATAGCAGACATACATCTCTGAAATGTAGCAGGAGCATTACATAAACCAAAAGGCATACGCCTATAAGCATAAGTACCATAAGCACAAGTGAAAGTAGTTTTCTCCTGATCTTGTCCTTTCACAGCAATTTGAGAAAACCCAGAATAACCATCAAGAAAGCAAAAGTGAGTCTTTTTGGACAACCTTTCAAGCATTTGATCAATAAAGGCAAAGGATAATGATCTTTCTTAGTAACTTTATTGATCTTTCTAAAATCAATGCATCTATACCCAACCACTACTCTTTGGGGTATAAGCTCATTATCTTCATTAGGCACAACAGTTATCCCCCTTTCTTGGGAACGCAATGAACAAGACTAACCCATTGACTGTCAGCAATATGATAAATAATACCAGCATCAAGGAGTTTTAATACCGCATTTCTTACCACATCCTTCATCTTAGGATTTAGACGGTGTTGGTGCTCAACAACTGGTTTTGCATTAGGCTCAATATTAATAGCATGCTGACATATAGTAGGAGAAATTCCTTTTAAATCATCAAGAGTATAACCCATAGCTCCTCGGTGTTTCTTTAATACTTCCAATAACCTTTCTTCTTCCTTCCCTGAAAGTTTAGAACTAATAATAATAGGATATATTTTCTTATCATCAAGATAAGCATATTTTAGATCATCAGATAAAGGTTTTAATTCAAAATCAGAGTTCCCTTTAGGTGGTAGTGTGGTACCCAAATCTTCCACAGGTAGATTCTGCTTAAGTTGTTCCGGCGGACGAAGGAAAACTTCGTCAATCTCAATTCTTTCCTTCATGAAGACATCACTTTCATGGTCTTCCATGAATTGTTGCAAAGCATTGTTAGGAGCAAGAGAAATAGCTGACAGTTGTTCAACCCTGAAATCCTCATCAGGTAGTTCATTTTCATAAGGAGTTTTGGCAAATTTGGAAAAATTAAACTCATAAGATTCTCCAGCAAACTTAGTCAAAAAAATTTCCTTCCTACAATCTATGATAGCCCCACAAGTATTAAGGAAGGGTCTACCAAAGATAATAGGATAGGTTTTACTAGCTTCTTTACCAAGTACTAGAAAATCAACATGATATTTAATCTTACCACAAAGGACCTCCACATCTCTTACAATACCAATGGGGCAAACTTGCTCTCTATTATCAAGGTGAATAACCACATCAATGTCCTCAAGCTCACAAGGACCAATCTCATGCATAATTTCCCTATAAATCTCATAAGGAATAGCACTAGAACTAGCACCAATATCACATAAACCATAGTAGCAATGATCACCAATTTTAACAGAAAGCATAGGGACACTAGCTTTTCTAACTTTCTTGGGATGAGAAACAATATTAGTAGCGTCTTCACAGAAGACAATATGCTCATCCTCTATATTTATAGTGACAAGATCTTTCACAATAGCTACCACAGGCTCAATATCAATAAGCTCATCGGACCCTACAGTTTTCTTTGCACTTTTGCTAACCACATTAGCCATAATAGAATGCTCCCTTACCTTGGAAGGAAAATGAGTTTTCTCAATATAAGGTTCAGGAAAAATAGGATCAACGGTACAAACCTCTATGCTGGCAGGAGCATGGGTAACTATGTCTTTATAAGGAGCATGGCACTTTTCCCACTCTTTCTTGGGAAGTTCAATATAAGAGGCAAAGGCATTAAAACATTTTGCAAGAACTTGAGGATCAAGACCAAACTCATTGCTCATATCACGGAAGTTATCGGTTCCCATAAAAGATTTAATGCATTCATAATCATAGTTTATACCTGACTTTCTTCCTTTGTCATTCTCCCAAGCTTCAGTGTTATCTTGAATACGGTCTAAGAGATCCCATTTAGCTTCTTCCTTCATACGTGTGGATGATACAGCACAAGAAGCATCTAGTAAATCTTTATCGTGAAGAGAAAGCCTAGCATAAAAGTTATTGAGAATAATATTGTTAGGGAGTTCATGAATAGGACATTTAAGCATTAGTAACTTCAATCTCCCCCAAGCTTGAGTTATACTCTCTCCATCAAGAGGCCAAAAGTTATATATAAGATTTCTATCCTTATGAATCTCACTGTGAGGATAAAATTTAGAGTAAAAGAGAGATGCCATCTTCTCCCATTCCATGGATTGTCCATTCTTAAGCAGCTTATACCCTTCTTCAGCTCTTCCTTTCAAGGATATGGAGAGTAAATTCTTCTTTACCTGTTCATTTGTGATACCTACACACTTAAACAATCCGCATAATTCATGGATAAAAAGCAAGTGATCACCAAGATGGACAGTTCCATCCCCAAAATAATAATTATCCATAACACGATTAACAATACTTGTAGGTATCTTAAAAGGATCTATCTCAATAGGTGGTGGTTCATCTACTACCCTAGCGGTAATAGTAGTTTTCCCAAACAGAAAACCAAGTGGGTTATCCATATTGGAAACAAAGTAACAAGCAGTAACAAGAGCAACACTCACAGTAAAAGTTTCCCTTACCAGTTCCACTCTTCAATAGCGCTTCAGTCCTCGGCAACGGTGCCAGAAAATAGTATTGATGACCCACAAGTATAGGGGGTGTATCGTAGTAGTTTTGATAAATAGGAGTGTCGATCCCAACGAAGAGAAGAAGGTGCTGAACAGTGGTATGGAGCAGGAAATCCCTGTGAATACTTAGCAAACGGATTTTTAGTGGTTTTATGACAAGGCAACAAAACAAGGAGCAAGTAATAAAAGTAACGAACAAACGGAGCAAGTGGCCCAATCCTTTCTTAGCAAAGAACAAGCGAGTAGAAATACTTATAAGGACCAAACGTTCTTGAGGACACATGGGAATTCTGTCAAGTGCTTTCGCTCCAAATAGATGAGTACTCTTCTCTGGGGTTGTAAGTGTTGTGTGGGTGAACCTGTGCTAATGTACCGACCGTACTTGGACTAATACATACTTGTGATTAAAACCCTTCAAACATCCGTAACTACAGGAAAGTAATTAAGATATAAATCTAACCACAACCTTAAACTCTGAGATCCTACGCTCCCTTGTGCAAATGTGTCCTAACAGGGGTTCAGGTTTCTGTCACTCTGGCAACCCCACATTTAGTAGCCAAATACACAACGCATCCCCCTAGGCCCATAAATGGTGAAGTGTCAGGTAGTCGACGTTCACATGACACCACTAGAAGAATAGAACCACAACTTAAATACTAAACCATTGAATAATAACTCATCACAGATTCACTACTAACAACATGACTTCTCCCATGTCCTCGAGAACTAGACGAACTACTCACAAGACATCATATGGATCAAGATGAAAGATGATATGATAATGGATAACAATCTAAACATAAACAATAATCCAATGGTTCCACTCACAAGCATCAACTACAATAGTAATCAACACCGGGAAAGTTTCCCCTAAGAACTAAAGCAATATCCAACACGATTGTTACAGCGGGATGGAGTGGTGATGATGGTGCTGGTGGATATGATGGTGTGGATGATGATGATGATGATCCCGATGAAGCCTAGCTTGATGAGGGTGCTGATGGCGACGGTCTCCCCTCTCCGAGAAGGAATCCCCCCGGCAGAAATCTGTCTGCCGGAGAGATCTTGCTCTCTTAGTGTTTTCCGCCCCCAGAGGCGGCGAAAATCTATCTGTGGTCGCCTCCCCAGGATTAGGGTTCCGTAGGGAAGATAAAGGCAAAGAGGCGGAGTCGGAGGCCGGGCAGGTGGGCCACACCTGCCCTAGGCATGGGGTCAGGTGGGCCCGCGCCTAGGAGGGTGTGGGCCCCCTGAGGCCCTTCTCTGTCCCTCCTTCTGGGTCCCTCATTCTTCTGGAGAAATAATATGTTTCCATATTTTTCTGGTATTTTTCTGATCTTTGCAAAATTGCATCGAAACGCCTTCTTTTCCATCAGAATCCAGACTCCGCCAGTCCATCCTCCAAGAATCATCCAACATGCATAAAAAGATGAAAAAGCCATAAGTAATACCTCATAATAAGACAAATATCAATGTATAGAGGTAAATTATGATATAGAATGGTGATGCAAATTGGGCGTATCACCGCGCGGCTTCCCCACAGTTTGGACCTTATGCATCATACTCAAGGGCCTTTCATGAGTTTATTAGAGATCACTCAACTCTCATGGACTCTAATGTTTGGGATTCAGACTCATATACATGTGTTTCTCAAAATATGATCTGCAGGACAACACCTCTATTTAGGTAAGCCACTTGAAACGCATTAAGGCATATATGAACCTGCCATGTAGATTAGGAGATCATTGAATCTTCACGGAGAGGTTAAATTAGTATACGGATACTTTCCTCCTAGCTGACCAATAGTTTGTCTCCCAGCTCTAATTCACGGATATCTGATCACATAGAGTGGGTTACCACTGAGGACAACTCACGGCATGGGTCTCAAACCCATCTACAACAACCTGTGAAGCAAAGTTTACATACCATCCAAGACCTTGCCTTCCCCAAAACTTTTTGGTCCTCCAATCACATCTGTGGTGGCATTCTCCACTAGTGTTAATAACTTGGAAATCTTCGTGCAAACAATTCCTATTGTGACAACAAAAACAGAGCTTCGAAATATATCTATTGAAATCGGTTAGGCCGATGTTGTGGGTGCACACGACCGGCCCCGTCCGATCAAGATGTCCAAGGAGCACCAATCCTTGTTTTCCTATGAAGGAGAAGTACAGAACTTGCCGGTGGAGAGGCCGAGGAGGAACGACCACTGGTAGGTCGGTGACTTCACACGAAGACCACTAGGGCCACCGCCGAATGCTAGTACCAGAGAAGTACAAATATCAATAACTCATATCAGTTGTAGTAGTGAACTCTTCCTTGCAATACTCGTGTTTCATTTTATTAGTAAATGAAATAGATGCATAATGGTTGCACACCAACCTTAAGCAGAGGTAGGGGCCTTTCTCCTACGTACATATATACTACAGCTTCATCTTAATAGGCACCAAGCTCCATTGTTCCATCTGCACTCAAAACTTACACGTTTGTAACTCTGTTCTACTATATCAATAGAATACCATAAATTATTGATACTCCACTGGCCTAAACCTAGTAGAAGACAAATAGAAGGAGAGAGGAGAGAGGGCATGTAGGAATAGGAGACACCGGAGAATCCCAAGACTCAGGACACGACATCTGTTTACTCTCCGTTTGAGGACTTATGCTATGCATGCACTGGATTCCACACCCATGCTATGTCTATTTTTATCAGAACCGAAAGCATTTGCAAGGAGTGAATAGGCAAGATAATTAACATCATAGGAAGGAGACCGTATTCTCGCTCATTACAGCCATGAAGACTACACGAATGTTGTGTAGGAGTAGCTCCTCAAGCTTAGCTTCTTGTTCCTCCGGGGCTGCTCCGAGTATGAAATCAAAATAAGGGATGTCTCTCCTCATTGGATTTCTCCAAGAAACATCATGTGGTGCATATACCACTAAATAGAGTGTAATATTTATCTGGTCTAACTGTCAATTTGTAATTGATTAAATTAGTTCTCATAGGTTGGACAAGTGAAGTTTGATCCGGCCTGAGGGTTCAATTCAATCCGGTCCATCCCCTATTGCGAGGTTAGCCATCTCTATGTCGGGCATTTGTTTATCTGCGGGCCCGTCGTCGAGCCTCATCTGTTCATGCGGGAGCTCGTCTACTCCTCCTGCCTCCCCGCTACGGAAGCCTATCTGTAACAGCACTGATGTGTATAATGATTTATCAGTGCTCCGTAACAGCAGCAACTGGTTTGTCATGATGTAGGACGCTATCTTATGTCACTTGTGCTTCGGTATCCCCCCCTGAGGGCAATCGAAGAGAAAAACCGGGTCTGGGCGGGGTTCAGGGTGGTTGCTGGATCGTCACGGACCGGTCGAAGTCGTATTAGCCGTCCGTATACGTGACCGTATACCCACTTGACGTCTACGCACGAGTGTGTCGATGTACGCACGAGTGTATCCATGTGCGGTCGTCATCCTCCCCCTTCGTATATAAGGAACAGCCGAACCGTCCGCCCCCCTTCGACGTTTCATTCCCCATCTGGATTTGGCAAAAGATCTCACCTACCCACTCCCACCGCCCACACCCAGCACTAGCCACCGGGGTCGCCTGGCCGCATCGACCTCTCTCCAACTACGACGATGGAAGGCCGCGGCCGTGCCGTGTCCGCCGCGGATCTGCAGAAGAGGGAGGAGAAGGGCGAGGCCGTGGTGCACGAGGTGGAGGTGGCCGTGGTGGTTCCGGAGGAGAAGGAGGCGGGGGTGGAGGTGATGGCGCCCGCTGCTGATCTGGAGCGGAAGCGGGCGAGGGAGGAGGATGTGGGGGTCTCTTCTTCTTGCAAGAGGAAGAAGGAGGCGGGAGACGAGCTGGAGGTGGTGCCGGAGGAGGGCGGTGCCGAGTCCGCTCTCGGTGCTAATCTGAATCAGGTGGTGTCGGAGGAGGACCGGGCGGTCGTGGATCTGGTGGTGGGCGACGATATCCTGGCGGGCGGCGATCTCGTTGTGGCGGATGTGGGGGAGCAGGTGGCGGTGCAGGACGTGGAGGTCACTTCCGTGGTGGTGCCTGGCGTCATGGAGCCTGGCACCGCGGAGCCTGCAGTGCATGTTGCCGAGCCTCAGGTGAGTTAAATTTGACGCTCTCTTTTAGATTGTACGGTTCATATTTATGGTTTTGATTTGTACTTTGGTTTGTGGTTAGGGTTTTGATTTGTAGTTAGGGTTTGTACTTAGGCAGGGGCGAATCTACCGGCTATGCATCATTTTTCTAGATTGATTGAAACCATAGTTTTTCCCCTTCATCTTGTATTTATCTATTAGCCGCGTGATCCGGAATCGATGATATGTTAGATGATGGAATTTCCTGTTGTAAGGAATTTGGTTGGATTGGATGAAAGCCAGATATTGTTAAACGATGTAATGTGATATATTTATCATTTAGGAGTTCACAGTTATTCTTAAAAATAGCGTTTGAAGGCCATTTTCGGCTATCTCTCCATTCACAGAGGAGCAAATCCCACTGTTGAACCCTCAGTAATCATAATTTTCCAATTTACCGTTAAACAAAAACTTTTTGATTATCCTATTTCCATATGTTGCTAGCTATCTAGTGTAGATACTTGTGATCTGTCTATGTAAAGTTAGATGAACTGCTGCTACAAACTTGATATAGCTAATCAACCATGTTATTGAATTGTAGCTTGTGTTTTTGGATGTTGAATAGCCTACCTTTTAAGGTTATTGTACATCCCCTAGATATTTGGCATGTTTCCAAGTTTCTCTAGCTCACCATCTTGCTGTAAATCAATTATTGGGTGTTTCTAGATTCCTTGTTTGTGTGTAGATGTGAAACCTTGCTTTCAAAGTCTCTTGTATGATGGCCAGTGTTGCTTATATGTTGTTCATGATGTTTTCTCTAGGTTGATGCCTAGATAAGTTGCATGGTGCTTGTGTGTTTGTACCACATGTCCTAGTTGTATCAAGTTTGTAGCAGCAGTGGTTTACTCATGTCCTAGTTGTATCATGTTGCATGGTGCTTATATGTTGTGATAAACAAGTTACCACATGTCCTAGTTTACTCTTTCCTAGTGGTTTGTTTCATATGATGCATGTTAATCCATCTTCAGCTAAATTTTGTGGGTTTTGAAGTGGAATATGTTATTGGTTTATTGCTTAAAGCCTGTGATTTTATCTATGGGCTTGTCAAGATTATCCTTTGATAGGAAATGCATATTGTTGACCAATTATGTCCATATATATTTGTGTTATCCATTTGTTTTTCATATATATAGTTTATTATAAAGTCTAAAACAATTAACTTTGCATCTGTTTGTTTTAATATGGATGTACAGTACATTGATCCATATGGTTTCCAGGAGGATGGAAGCCCACTTTCGGTGATACATTCAACTTTTTACATATTATATTACATTGCACATTCATTTTGTAATATTTTTTTTGCATTTTGTAAGATTGAATGTTTTTTGTGTGCATTGTAGTTTGACTCGCAGGACAGTGATGAGTCTGTGGACAAGAGGAATGAAACTTCCTTCATTAAGAAGGAAGTGATCCAGCTGCTAGCAAACAACCGCGGCCCATATGTGGTGAACAACAGGTACAGGTGCCCATACCATCCTCGGAAGCCTAGGGGTGGGATGCTTGTGAACCTGCTGCAGCACGTTCAGCAGCTCGCCATTGGCAGTTCGGATGGTCGTGAGAAGGCTCAGCATAAGGCTCTGTGGGAGGTGCTTGTAGGGGTTCGTAGCATGGAAAACAAAAATTTTCTATCGCATACAAACAAACAAGCCAAGATCTATCTACTAGATTGTAGCAACGAGTCGATGGTATATCTTACCCTCGAAGATTCCAAAGCGTTTAACGAGAGCGGATTCTCGTGGGTGATGTAGTCGTACTCTTTCCGATCTCAAGATCGTGTAGACGATCCTTCCGGCGCCACGTTCCGGCAGCGCTCCCGCAGTCGGTCACACGTTCGGTACTCGACGAAGACCTTCCTCTCCCTTGTTCCAGCAGGCAGCGGAGGTTGTAGCACTCTCCTCGCGATTCTGGCAGCACAACGGCGTGGTACCGGAAGTAGAGGGGAAATCCCGCAGGGCTTCGCCTTAAGCCGGTGCGAGTATGGTGGAGCTTATGAGAGAGGCTATTAGTGGTCTAGTAATTAGACACACCAATTAGAAGGCTCTAAACCAACTAGAAGGCTCTAAACCGCTGGCTAAAGCAATTAGAAGCTCTAAACCAAAACGGCTCTAAACCGGAGGTAGAAGATAGGAACTTGTGTGTTCTAGGAGGGGAGCCCTGCCCCTCCTTTTATGGGTGGGGAGGCGCGGCCAGGGGAGGGGAGTCCCTCCCCAAGTCGGCCTTGGGCTGGGCGCCGGCTTGGAGGAGTGGGACTCCTCCTCCAAGTTGGTTCCAACTCCTCTTGCTTGTTTCCCACAGTTTCCTGTTTCCCACAGTTTCCTGTTTTAGCCGTTTGACTTTCAAACTGGCAATTTGACTTTCATGTTTTTGGAACAGCAAGAACACTTAGTACATGATGCAATCATTCAATGACACACTCATGTACCCTCCCCCCCGGAGTGCCGGACAATCCGGAACCTTCTAGAACATTCCCGATGAAAACACCGGAATCATTCCCGAACTCCGAAACGGGACTTTCCTTATATGAATCTTATTCTCCGGACCATTCCGGATCACCTCGTGATATCCCGGATCCCATCCGAGACTCCGAACAACATTCGGTCTCTTTCTCATAATACCATAACTACTCAAACAACGTCGAATCCTTAAGTGTGTCTCCCTACGGTTCGTGAATTATGCGGACATGATCGAGACACTTTCTCTGAACAATAACCAATAGAGGAATCTGGAAATTCATATGGCTCCCACATATTTCTACGATTACTTTGCGATCGAATGAACCACTTACATACGATACCAATTTCCCTTTGTCTTACGATAGTTTACTTATCCGAGGTTATGATCGTCGGTATCTCTGCATACCTAGTTCAACCTCGTTACTGATAAGTACTCTTTTCTCGTTCCCGTGATATGTGATCCCTTGTGACCAAGTCACATGCTTGCAAGCTAATTGGATGACATTCCACCGAGAGGGCCCAGAGTATATCTATCCGTCATGTGGATGGACAAATCCCACTCTTGATCCATGTGTTTCAACCAATACTTTCCGAACACTTAATGCCACCTTTATAGCCACCCAGTTACGGTGTGGTGTTTGATGTTATCAAAGCATCCATCCGGTAAAGGTGATATGCATGATCTCATGGTCGATGGAATTAGGTTACTATGTATCAGAAAGCATATAGCAATTGAACTATTGAAATGACTTGATCTTTATGCTACGCTTATCAATAGGAGTATGTCCACCATATCATTCTCCTAACGATATGATCTTGTTGTTGATAACATCTCAATGTTCAAGATATGGAAACCACAATCATTTAATCAACCAACAAGCTAGTGAAGTATAGAGGCTATACTAGGGACTTTAATATAAGTTTACAATTCACACAAGTATTAATGTTTCCTTGTTAATACTATTATAGCATGAATATAAACATTTATCATAAACACAAAGATATAATAATAACTATATTTATTATTGCCTCTAGGGCATATCTCCAACAGTCTCCCACTTGCACTAGAGTCATCTAATCTAGATTACATGGTAATATACCGAACACCCATGGCAGTTTGGTGTTGGTCATGTTTTGCCCTCGGGAGAGGTTTAGTCAACGGATCCGCCACATTCAGATCTGTGTGTACTTTGCAAATCTTTACATCCCCATCCTGGATATGTTCTCGAATAGCGTGAAAACGCAGTTTGATATGCTTCAGCTTCTTGTGTGACCTTGGTTCTTGCGCATTGGCTATGGCGCCCATGTTATCACAGTAGATAGACATTGGGTCCAGCGCACTTGGAACCACACCCAGCTCTGTAATGAACTCTTTCATCCATATCGCTTCTTGTGAAGCCTCCGAAGCAGCCATGTATTCCGATTCAGTTGAAGATCTCGCCACAACGCTTTGCTTTGCACTCCTCCAGCTAACTGCTGCACCATTCAAAATAAATACGTATCCAGATTGTGATTTAGAATCATCCGGATCGGTGTTCCAACTAGCATCGGTGTAACCATTAACAACGAGATGTTCATCACCTCCATAAGAAAGAACCATATCCTTAGTTCTTCTCAAGTACTTAAGGATGTTTTTGACCGCTGTCCAATGATCCACTCCTGGATCACTTTGATATCTGCTAGTTAGACTAACAGCATATGCGATATCGGGTCTAGTACATAGCATGGCATACATTAGAGATCCTATGGCTGAGGCATGGGGAGTCTTACTCATCCTTTCTCTATCTTCTGCCGATGTTGGACTTTGAGTTTTACTCAAGGTCGTATTGGGCAACATGGGCAAGAACCCTTTCTTGCTTTCTTCCATTCCAAACTTCTTTAGAACTTTGTCCAAATATGTACTCTGTGACAATGATATTTGGCGTTTCGATCTATCTCTATAAATATTTATGCCTAATATGTAAGCTGCTTCGCCAAGATCCTTCATTGAAAAACTATTATTCAAATATTCCTTGACACTATTAAGAAGGTCTACATCATTCCCAATCAACAATATGTCATCCACATACAGTATTAAGAATGCTACAGAGCTCCCACTCACTTTCTTGTAAATACAAGCTTCTCCATAAGTTTGTATAAAACCAAAACTTTTGATTACCTTATCAAAACATTGATTCCAACTTCGGGATGCTTGCTTCAATCCATAGATGGACCGTTGAAGCTTGCATACCTTGTTAGCATCTTTAGGATCGACAAAACCTTTGGGTTGCATCATATACAACTCTTCATCAATGTCTCCATTGAGGAATGCTGTTTTGACATCCATCTGCCATATCTCATAATCATAATATGCAGCGATTGCTAACATAATCCTCACAGACTTTAGCTTCGCTACCGGTGAGAAAGTCTCATCGTAGTCAACTCCTTGAATTTGTCGAAACCCTTTTGCGACAAGTCGAGCTTTATAGACAGTAACATTACCATCAGCATCTGTTTTCTTCTTGAAAATCCATTTGTTCTCGACAGCCTTCCGGCCATCCGGTAAGTCCACCAAAGTCCATACTTGGTTTTCGTACATGGATCCAATCTCGGATTTCATGGCTTCTTGCCATTTATTGGAATCTGGGCTCATCATCGCTTCCTCATATGTCTCGGGGTCATCGGTGTTGTCCACCACCATGACACTCATAACGGAATCATACCAATCTGGAGTGATACGAGTTCTCGTTGACCTCCGAGGCTCTGTAGCAACTTCAACCGAAGTTTCATGATCACCATCATTAGCTCCCTCTCTAATTGGTGCAGGCACCACAGGAACTTCTTCCGGTGCTGCGCTACTCGCAATTTCGAGAGAAGGTTCAACAACCTCGTCGAGTTCTACTTTCCTTCCAGTCACTTCTTTCGAGAGAAATTCCTTCTCTAGAAAGGATCCATTCTTGGCAACGAAGATTTTGCCTTCGGATCTATGATAGAAGGTATACCCAATAGTTTCCTTCGGGTATCCTATGAAGACGCATTTTTCCGCTTTGGGTTCAAGCTTGTCCGGCTGTAACTTCTTTACATAGGCTTCGCATCCCCAAACTTTAAGGAACGACAATTTAGGTTTCTTCCCAAACCATAATTCATACGGTGTCGTTTCAACGGATTTAGATGGTGCCCTATTTAAAGTGAATGCGGCTGTTTCTAATGCATAACCCCAAAATGATAGCGGTAAATCTGTAAGTGACATCATAGAACGAACCATATCTAAGAGAGTTTGATTACGACGTTCGGACACACCATTACGCTGTGGTGTTCCCGGCGGTGTCAATTGTGAAAGTATTCCGTACTTCTTTAAATGCTCGCCAAACTCGTAACTTAGATATTCACCTCCACGATCAGAACGTAGAAACTTAATCTTCTTGTTACGTTGATTCTCTACCTCACTTTGAAACTCCTTAAACTTCTCGAAAGTTTCGGACTTATGTTTCATGAAATAGATATACCCATATCTACTCAAGTCATCTGTGAAGGTAAGAACATAACGATAACCACCGCGCGATGCTACACTCATTGGACCACATACATCGGTATGTATGATTTCCAATAAGTCCGTAGCTCGCTCCATCATACCAGAAAATGGAGTCTTAGTCATTTTGCCCATCAGACATGCTTCGCATCTATCAAGTGATTCAAAATCAAGTGGTTCAAGAAGTCCATCGGAATGGAGTTTCTTCATACGCTTCACTCCAATGTGACCAAGACGACAGTGCCACATATAGGTCGAATTATCGCTTGATTTTAAACGTTTAGCTTCAATATTGTTGATATGTGTATTTCCACTATCGAGATTCAATAAGAATAGACCATCTATCAAAGGTGCATGTGCGTAAAACATATTACTCATATAAATCGAACAACCATTATTCTAACCGTCTCGCAATAAACAAGATCCTGATATAATGTTCATGCTCAACGCAGGCACTAAATAACAATTATTTAAGTATAAAACTAATCCCGATGGTAGATGAAGAGGTAGCGTGCCGACCGCGATCACATCAACCTTTGATCCGTTTCCCACGCGCATCGTCACCTCGTTCTTTGCTAGCTTCCGTTTATTCTGCAGCACCTGTTTCGAGTTACAAATATGAGCAACCGAACCAGTATCAAATACCCAGGCACTACTACGAATACTAGTGAGATACACATCAATAACATGTATATCAGATATACCTTTCTTCTTGATGTTGCCGTTCTTCAAATCCGCCAAGTACTTTGGGCAATTCCGCTTCCAGTGACCTTCTCCCTTGCAGTAAAAGCACTCAGTTTCAGGCTTTGGTCCAGCCTTGGTTTTCTTCGTCGGCGTGGCAACTTTCTTACCACCCTTCTTGAAGTGTCCCTTTTGCTTAGACTTGCCTTTCTTGAATTTGGTGGTCTTATTGACCATCAACACTTGGTGCTCTTTCTTGATCTCCACTTCTGCAGATTTTAACATAGCAAATAGTTCTGGCAACTCTTTGTTCATGTTCTGCATGTTGTAGTTCATCACAAAGTTCCTGTAACTTGGTGGCAATGACTGGAGGACGCGGTAAACCCCCAAAGCATTAGGAATCACTATACCCAAGCTTTGAAGTTTGTTTGCGTGCCCAGACATCTTAAGCACATGCTCACTGACGGAGCTGCCCTCTTCCATCTTGCAGTTAAAGAACTTTTCAGAAGCCTCATAGCTTTCAATTGCCGCATGAGTCTCAAAAATCAATTTGAGATCCTCGACAATATCATATGGGTCTGACTCTTCAAACCTTTTCTGAAGCTCCGATTCTAAACCATACAAGATAGCACACTGAACTATGGAGTACTGATTCTTCCGAGCGAGGTAAACATTCTTTACTTCATCGGGAGCATCAGCTGCAGGTGGGTCACCCAGCGGTGCATCCAGCACATAGGTCAAATTACCAGCTGTGAGGACAATCCTCAAATTGCGGAACCAATCCGCGAAGTTGCTTCCATTGTTTTTCAACTTTTCTTTCTCTAGGAACGCATTAAAATTGATGGTAGGGGCTGCCATTGATCTACAACATATTTGCAATAGTTTAGACTAAGTTTATGACAAATTGAGTTCAAATTAATTAAATTAAACTAGGTGAACTCCCACTCAAAACAACATCCCTCACATTGTTTTAGTGATCACACGAACCAAATCCACTACATCAACACCGATCATCACGAGAGTTGATATAGTTTCAATGGCGAACAATCATCATGTTCATCATATCTACTATATGATTCATGCTTTACCTTTCGGTAATCCGTGTTCCTGAGACCATGTCTGTACATGCTAGGCTCGTCAAGATCAAACCTTAGCCACCGCATAAGCAAATCTGGCTTGCTTACGTTGTATACACTTGCGGAATCTAACACACCCGATCATCACGTGGTGCTTCGAAACAACAAGCTTTAGCAACGGTGCTAACTAAGGGCGAACACTTTATGATTTGAAATTCATGTGCATGAGGGATCATCTTATAATGCTACCGTCGTCTACTAAGCAATACAAGATGCATAAAGGATTAACATCACATGCAATTCATAATATGTGATATGATATGGCCTTTCTTCTTTGTGCTTCCGATCTCCATCTTCAAACACGAACATGATCTCCATCATCTCCGGCATTGCATCAAGGTCAATGACGCTTCACCATGGTTGTCGTCCACCGGCTTCAACTATTACAACTACTTTGAATAGACACGCGGGTCTTAACATAAATTAAAGACAACCATATGGCTCCTGCCGGTTGCCAACTTACAATAAGGAACATTGCATACATCAAATATAATCACAATCATGGCCATATCACATCACTGCACACCCCTGCAAAACAAAGTTAGACGCCTCTACTTTCTTTGCATATTTTACGTGGTTTGGGGCTTTCAATAAGTGTCGTTCTAACTTACGAACAAGAACCACAACATTGATACTAGCATTGTTGATTACCCGTTGTAAATTGGATCTTAACTATGCTAGGACAAACAGGCACCCGCAAAGCCACTTATGCAATACAAGTTGCATGTCAAGCGTGGAGCAAGTCTCATGAACGATGTCATGTAAGGTTAGCCCGGGCCGCTTCATCCCAACATACCGCAAGATGCAAAGTACACAAAAAGCAATCTACAATAAAAGCATCAACGCCCACAATGACCATTGTGTTCTACTCGTGCAACATATCTACATATAGACACGGCTCTGATACCACTGTAGGGGTTCGTAGCATGGAAAACAAAAATTTTCTATCGCATACAAACAAACAAGCCAAGATCTATCTACTAGATTGTAGCAACGAGTCGATGGTATATCTTACCCTCGAAGATTCCAAAGCGTTTAACGAGAGCGGATTCTCGTGGGTGATGTAGTCGTACTCTTTCCGATCTCAAGATCGTGTAGACGATCCTTCCGGCGCCACGTTCCGGCAGCGCTCCCGCAGTCGGTCACATGTTCGGTACTCGACGAAGACCTTCCTCTCCCTTGTTCCAGCAGGCAGCGGAGGTTGTAGCACTCTCCTCGCGATTCCGGCAGCACAACGGCGTGGTACCGGAAGTAGAGGGGAAATCCCGCAGGGCTTCGCCTTAAGCCGGTGAGAGTATGGTGGAGCTTATGAGAGAGGCTATTAGTGGTCTAGTAATTAGACACACCAATTAGAAGGCTCTAAACCAACTAGAAGGCTCTAAACCGCTGGCTAAAGCAATTAGAAGCTCTAAACCAAAACGGCTCTAAACCGGAGGTAGAAGATAGGAACTTGTGTGTTCTAGGAGGGGAGCCCTGCCCCTCCTTTTATGGGTGGGGAGGCGCGGCCAGGGGAGGGGAGTCCCTCCCCAAGTCGGCCTTGGGCTGGGCGCCGGCTTGGAGGAGTGGGACTCCTCCTCCAAGTTGGTTCCAACTCCTCTTGCTTGTTTCCCACAGTTTCCTGTTTCCCACAGTTTCCTGTTTTAGCCGTTTGACTTTCAAACTGGCAATTTGACTTTCATGTTTTTGGAACAGCAAGAACACTTAGTACATGATGCAATCATTCAATGACACACTCATGTACCCTCCCCCCCGGAGTGCCGGACAATCCGGAACCTTCTAGAACATTCCCGATGAAAACACCGGAATCATTCCCGAACTCCGAAACGGGACTTTCCTTATATGAATCTTATTCTCCGGACCATTCCGGATCACCTCGTGATATCCCGGATCCCATCCGAGACTCCGAACAACATTCGGTCTCTTTCTCATAATACCATAACTACTCAAACAACGTCGAATCCTTAAGTGTGTCTCCCTACGGTTCGTGAATTATGCGGACATGATCGAGACACTTTCTCTGAACAATAACCAATAGAGGAATCTGGAAATTCATATGGCTCCCACATATTTCTACGATTACTTTGCGATCGAATGAACCACTTACATACGATACCAATTTCCCTTTGTCTTACGATAGTTTACTTATCCGAGGTTATGATCGTCGGTATCTCTGCATATCTAGTTCAACCTCGTTACTGATAAGTACTCTTTTCTCGTTCCCGTGATATGTGATCCCTTGTGACCAAGTCACATGCTTGCAAGCTAATTGGATGACATTCCACCGAGAGGGCCCAGAGTATATCTATCCGTCATGTGGATGGACAAATCCCACTCTTGATCCATGTGTTTCAACCAATACTTTCCGAACACTTAATGCCACCTTTATAGCCACCCAGTTACGGTGTGGTGTTTGATGTTATCAAAGCATCCATCCGGTAAAGGTGATATGCATGATCTCATGGTCGAAGGAATTAGGTTACTATGTATCAGAAAGCATATAGCAATTAAACTATTGAAATGACTTGATCTTTATGCTACGCTTATCAATAGGAGTATGTCCACCATATCATTCTCCTAACGATATGATCTTGTTGTTGATAACATCTCAATGTTCAAGATATGGAAACCACAATCATTTAATCAACCAACAAGCTAGTGAAGTATAGAGGCTATACTAGGGACTTTAATATAAGTTTACAATTCACACAAGTATTAATGTTTCCTTGTTAATACTATTATAGCATGAATATAAACATTTATCATAAACACAAAGATATAATAATAACTATATTTATTATTGCCTCTAGGGCATATCTCCAACAGTGCTTGTCCAGGAAGACTTGGTGTAGTTAGTTATCTGGAATGTTATGTATGGTATGTAAGAATATCTAGTCTATGTTTGCTAGTTCTCGACATGGTAGGTATGATCTTCTGGTGCACTTTGCTGTGATGAAGGTGCTCTTTTGCTTTGGATGTTGTGAACAATCTAACGTTTTAGTTATCTATGACGGTCTGAATCTGTGCTGTTAAAATGTGTGTGAAAATACCATTTAGTTTGCACTTTTGCCATTATGTTTGAATTTGTTATTTGAAAAATATGTAATGTTTTTTGAGACACACATATGAGTTTTGAAATCATTTGATTTGAATTGAAACAGAAATTAGAATTGAAAAAACGAAAAACAAATAAGAGGAAAAAATAAATAAATGTACCTGATAACCAGGCCCAGCGAGACAATCTAAGCACTGGGCCAGCTCCCGTGCCCGTGGCAGCTCAGCATCGCTGTGGGCCGGCAGTAAATCGGCCCGTTTACGCGTGCTGCCCGCGGTGCCGATGAGGGTGGGAGTTTTAGTCCCACCTCGCTAGTTGGAGGCGAGGAGGACCAGCTTATATACCCCGTTCGATGCTCACCCTCGAGCTCCTCTCAAAAAACAACTCCGATTCACCTGCTATCCTGTCCCTGTAATGGGCTGACCTCTGGGGCCGCCAGGCTGTACTACTCTGGTCTAGTTCGCTTGTAATGGGCTTGAGCTAGGCCAGTGTGTGGAACCCAACCTTCAGAGTGTCAAAAGTTTTTTCATGATTTTTTTTGGCAATTAATGTACTGCGTATGTCGGCCAAAACAGGGCATTTAGGGTCGTTTTCACATTTTTTTTAGTCATACGCCCAGCGACAAATATGAATTTTGAACAAGAAAACTTATAAATTTTGAACAAGCAAAATTTTGAACTAAAGCTACATAATTGAACAAGCAAACTTATAAATATTTCTCAGAATTGACTCAAACATGGCAGGGAGGTGTGTCTTGGCATGGCATACATTTCATCTTTTGGTGTCTGTCAGCAAGGATGCCTTTAAATACCATTTTCCATTTTAAAATTCAAAATTCAGCTATATTTTGTGAAGGAAGTACAAAATTTATAGTTGAAACCTTTGTTTCACCAGCATGTTTAGGTAGATGGGGACATTTGGTGGGAACATAACCACTTTGGTGGTCTTTAATTTCTATCTTGGTCAATTTGTAGCACAAGTCAAAGTTTGGTCAAATATGAGAAAACATGGAAAATTTGAACCATAGCTACACAATTGGAACCTGTAATATTTTGGGAAAAATCATTTTTAGGCCCACAGGATGTGGTTTAACCATGGATCTATTGGTAGATCAGCTAGGTTCATCCCTATGGCTACTCGGTGTTCGACGCAAAATTTGACCAGACTTTGACCTGGCAGTATAAAATCACAAAAATTCAAAAAATTGTGAAACCTTGTCCATTGGTCTTAGATTGTACCCTATTTAGAATGAAAAATATTAAACCTTGAGTTTGTGGAAGCAAAGATGAGTTTGTTGTCTCACTCTTGGTTCCAAGTGTGAGTCTCATGGGTGTGTACCCAAATTTCATAGGACATGGCCAGCTCCATGTCATACTTCCTCAGAATTGACTCAAACTTGGCAGGGAGGTGTGTCTTGGCATGGCATACATTTCATCTTTTGGTGTCTGTCAGCAAGGATGCCTTTAAATACCATTTTCCATTTTAAAATTCAAAATTCAGCTATATTTTGTGAAGGAAGTACAAAATTTATAGTTGAAACCTTTGTTTCACCAGCATGTTTAGGTAGATGGGGACATTTGGTGGGAACATAACCACTTTGGTGGTCTTTAATTTCTATCTTGGTCAATTTGTAGCACAAGTCAAAGTTTGGTCAAATATGAGAAAACATGGAAAATTTGAACCATAGCTACACAATTGGAACCTGTAATATTTTGGGAAAAATCATTTTTAGGCCCACAGGATGTGGTTTAACCATGGATCTATTGGTAGATCAGCTAGGTTCATCCCTATGGCTACTCGGTGTTCGACGCAAAATTTGACCAGACTTTGACCTGGCAGTATAAAATCACAAAAATTCAAAAAATTGTGAAACCTTGTCCATTGGTCTTAGATTGTACCCTATTTAGAATGAAAAATATTAAACCTTGAGTTTGTGGAAGCAAAGATGAGTTTGTTGTCTCACTCTTGGTTCCAAGTGTGAGTCTCATGGGTGTGTACCCAAATTTCATAGGACATGGCCAGCTCCATGTCATACTTCCTCAGAATTGACTCAAACATGGCAGGGAGGTGTGTCTTGGCATGGCATACATTTCATCTTTTGGTGTCTGTCAGCAAGGATGCCTTTAAATACCATTTTCCATTTTAAAATTCAAAATTCAGCTATATTTTGTGAAGGAAGTACAAAATTTATAGTTGAAACCTTTGTTTCACCAGCATGTTTAGGTAGATGGGGACATTTGGTGGGAACATAACCACTTTGGTGGTCTTTAATTTCTATCTTGGTCAATTTGTAGCACAAGTCAAAGTTTGGTCAAATATGAGAAAACATGGAAAATTTGAACCATAGCTACACAATTGGAACCTGTAATATTTTGGGAAAAATCATTTTTAGGCCCACAGGATGTGGTTTAACCATGGATCTATTGGTAGATCAGCTAGGTTCATCCCTATGGCTACTCGGTGTTCGACGCAAAATTTGACCAGACTTTGACCTGGCAGTATAAAATCACAAAAATTCAAAAAATTGTGAAACCTTGTCCATTGGTCTTAGATTGTACCCTATTTAGAATGAAAAATATTAAACCTTGAGTTTGTGGAAGCAAAGATAAATACCTAATCATAGATAAATATTAAATAACAAGAAAATTATAATTGAGTGGATTTAATAACACAGTAAAAAATAATATGAAACCTACTTAAAAGGTTTCGTAATGGTTTAAAATCAAATTGAGTTTTGAAATCATTTGATTTGAATTGAAACAGAAATTAGAATTGAAAAAACGAAAAACAAATAAGAGGAATAAATAAATAAACATACCTGATAACCAGGCCCAGCGAGACAATCTAAGCACTGGGCCAGCTCCCGTGCCCGTGGCAGCGCCACATCCTGGTGGGCCGGCAGTAAATCGGCCCGTGTACGCATGCTGCCCGCGGTCCCGATGTGGGTGGGAGGTTTAGTCCCACCTCGCTAGTTGGAGGCGAGGAGGACCAGCTTATATACCCGGGTCGATGCTCACCCTCGAGCTCCTCTCAAAAAATAAATCCCGTTCACCTGCTATCCTGCCCCTGTAATGGGCTGACCTCTGGGGCCGCCAGGCTGTACTACTCTGGTCTAGTTCGCTTGTAATGGGCTTGAGCTAGGCCAGTGTGTGGAACCCAACCTCCAGAGTGTCAAAAAAATTTCATTATTTTTTTTGCCAATTAATGTACTGCGTCGGCCTAAACTGGGCCTTTAGGGTCGTTTTCACATTTTTTTATTCATACGCGCAGCGACGTGGTGGGTCAGATAGACACGACCGCGTCGTGGCTACATCGTCGCCCTACCGCCGTCTTCTCTGTCCCAGTTTACAACCGTGTTTCGCATTGACTCCTTCGAGGAGCGGCCGTCTGTACGTTGCGGCGACTCGGCGGAGTGCGCCATTCGTATAACGGCGGCGCGCGGGAGAAGTACAGTGGTGGCGCGCGGGAGAAGTACAACGGCGACCGTCTCAGGTAAGATCGCATGGATCTATGATCGCATGCACCCTATCGCTTTGTGCCTAGATCTATGATCATGTAGATCTATGATCATGCTGCAGATCTATGATCGCATGGTTTCGCGGTGTACAGAGAGGGGTTGGCGGGGCCAGGGGGACGTTTTTATCTGTGGCGGCGGAGGTAACATGGTAGGGTGCAGCGGTGGTGTGAATTACTAGGGTGCCAGGGGGACGTTTTGATCTGTGGCGGCGGAGGTAACATGATCGCATGGTATGATCGCATGGATCATGAGCAGCTGATTGAGTTGGGAGTCAAGCCTGACGACTCTTTTGGTTTTCCAATATGACCATGACGATTAGTTAGAACGAGCATACTTATTTTTTAAATTGGCATTGTTTACACTTGTTTTTAATGTAGACTTTTGTTCCATTTTTTCTTTATGCCAACAATTTCCTTTACATAGTATAAACACATGCATGCACTAAGTTGACAATTGTTTTTTATTGTCATGTTGATTTTTCATGCAGCGTGATGGAACTGGATGGTGATATTGCTTGCTCTGTTGAAACATGGTGTAGACTTGTGGGCAATTTTACAAGTCAACAACGTAGCAAATTTTTGGAATCAAATATGCGAAGTATGTTACAAATTCCACCAATTCAGATGCGAGTTGTCTTGCTGCAGTACATGTTTCACATTTATAATCATGACTCTAGCACTTTTGTCCTGCATAATAAAGGCAAATTTGCATTGACTGCACAAGATGCAGAGTGCATTTATGGGTTACGAAACTATGGTCTGTCTGCTAATCGTATAATTGATGAGGAAGGTGAAGACGGAAAGTCCCGTATTCCACCACATTTTCTCAGCGCAACTACTGGCAACATTGTTATTAAAGATTTAATAGCTGATATTGTCATGAGCAAAGCTGCGGACGATGACTTCCTCCGCAAATCTGCCCTTGTTCTCCTTGGTACAGTTCTGGCGCCTATGACTAAGAGGATTGTACCGAAGGATTATTGGGTACTAGTGGAGGACATAGACCGTATGTCCACCATTAATTGGAGTGAGTTCACGGTAGATCATCTCATGGTATACTTCAGGCTTGTAACTAGATATAAACAAATTAGGCAGTGGCCTAAGAGAAATTTGTCTTTAATACAGGTATTAAATCTGTTCTCAACATTATTTTTAATATGGTAGTCTTCTCATTTTATGATGCACTAACATTACACTTGGTTCACATGCAGTATGTTTATTGGGAGAAGGTCAAGCATGTAGATGATCCTTGTAGGATAAATCCAAGTTTGTCCTTGAGACCACTCATGCGTAATTGGACAGATGATGCTGCTAGGATCAGGGATACAATGGACTGTGATCATGGTCGGGGTGAAGGACCTATTCTGGTAACGATCCATGTTTCTAATATCATCTGTATATATATCATGTGGTTATGTTAACAAACTTACGCCTCTAGTTTGATTAATAACATTGAGTTATACTAATGTGTATGTATCAGGTTGAAGATAATATAACGTTGGAGTATAGGATTGAAATGCTAAATAAACCGGCGCCTGTTCTCAAGCCAAAGGCAAGTTCGGCTAGGAAGGCTGTAGCCAGAAATTCAAACCAAAAAATTACTAAAAACGTGCAGGAGGTACTGACGGAGTCTATGATGGAGCGAGTGATGGATCGAGTGATGGAGCGAACAATGAATAGGATGGAGTCAACAATGGAGAAAATCATCAAAAAAATGATGGACTCATATGCACAGGTAATCACCATGTTATTGCATGTACTATTGGGAGTTTCTATTTTTATATCTGATAGCCTACGAGTACATTATATATTTCCATTTAATTTTTCATGAACTAATTGTCAAGTTGAATAAAAATGGCATTATGTACAAAAGCAAAGAAGTTGAAAATGGAGATGACAACCTATCATTGAATAATGGATCCTCTAGTACGGGAAAAGAATTTTGGCATGGGAAAGAGAGTGCAGGTGCTTATGCTGATCAGATTATTAAGGAAACTATTGATTCAATGAAACACACTGGGTTGAACGGTAATGCAACGCCCGACGATGGCGCACATAAGGATGGTTGTAAAGATGCAATAGGCAGCACACCTTCCAACCCAGAGTTAGTGCTTGATATTTCTACAAAAGCCGTGTCAGACCTTCCATCGGAAATGTACGGAATTAGCAAAAATGGGAAAGAGCTGGATGGAGCAACTGCGTCAGACGATTCCAACAGCATCGGTAGTAAGTTGGACGTTAACAATGAGCCGGAACAAGGTTTGGGGAAACGTAAGCGCAAAATTTCTACAAAACTTGAAGGTTTCATGGGATATGAGCCCCCCAAACGTCGTGCACTTAAGAAAGGTACTCCCTCAGGTTCAGTTTACACGACACTTTTATTTTTCATGCAGTTTCACTAAGAATGCTGGTTTAGGCGCATAGCCATTTATTACTGAATAATTGTGGCGTTTTAGCCTAGTACTCCCTCCGCTCCGGATTAAAGGGCCCCTAGTGATTTTGGGGTTGTTCCGAATTGTATTGCATGGAAGGCGAGAGAAAAAATAATATGTGTACCTACTAATTACATCTGTATGCAGAGGTGGAAACTGTCGCATGCAATGTGAGAAATCAAGCGAGCATGCAACACACTCCATTTACACGAGCATGCATTGTATGTGTACCTACTAATTACATCTGTCTGTAGTTCTAACGAGTTTTTTTTAACCATTTTCATAGGATTATTTGTAAACCAAGATGATGATACACGAGTCCTGAGTGCTAAGCAAATACAAGCAGTCGTGACATTGGTTGAAAACGCATGTAAGGATGAATCGAATGGTAAAAAGGTTGTTTACCAACATGCAAATGGAATTATGTTGAATTCATTAAAGCTTAAAGATGTGTTGGACCATGAGTGGGTTAGCGATCGTGTAAGTTCTACTGTGTTATGATTATTTTATATCATGCTAATACATAATAATGTTACCACTCTGATAAAATTAATTCCTCTTATGGTTACAGTTAATAGACAGTTACATTGGAGATTTGTCACTTCGTGTGGGACATGATCGGTACCTTTTCAGTGCATTAAGAACAACGTTTCTTGTGAAGAAGGGTACAACTTTGGAAGAAGCGAAAAAATCCAAGCATAACATGGACTTCACTATGTCCAAAAGTGGCTCAATTGGAAGAGTCATGGATGAATATTTCTTGCGAAATAAGGTAATTAGAACGTACATCATTTGTATGTTGAAAAGTGTTTTGTTGATTACATTCTTCAATTTACGTAGGTATATTTCCCTCTAAATATAAATGACGCGCATTGGACGATTGTAGTCATGCACATACCGAAACAAGAATTTCAAGTTCTCGATTCTTTGTACTCTTTATCTACAACCAAGAAAATAATTGAAACAATGGTAATTTATTCTCTTAACTTTATCATGTACTATCTTAATACTTGTGTACATTACAATATTTTTTGCATTTTTCAGAGATATCAAATAGCGTATGACATAAAACAAACTAACATGATTACAAAATCACAATACCCCGACGTATCAAAATGGCCTATAAAACGTTATGAATTGGCTCGGCAAACAGATGGGTGAGTTTAGCTTACTTTTGTTTTCCTTGTATATTTCATGTTATCCATCATGCAAAATAAAATTAGTTCTTGTGCTGTGTCCCAGAAATTCATGTGGCTTATTTGTGTTAGAGTGTATGGAACACTGGGATGGCGATAAAATGACTAGGGAAATTTCGCAGGTTTGCATATTCTTTTAACTATCACTACCCGACCAGCTGTACCAAAAATATTTGTACTTACTTAGATTTGTCAATGCAGTCCACAATGAATGATAATAGAAGACTGAAGGTTGCTCAGGTTGTTCTGTCCCCTTCAAACATCTGTACTGTCAGAACCAAGGTTCTTGAGGCGGCCAAACACATGAAAACCTGAGGAACGAATTATGGCTTGTAGGTTGGGTTTTAGTCCCGTAGAAGGTTTCCCACCCTACAGGTTTTTTTGTTTCTATGTTACCATGACATGCTTGTAAAATATACTGAATATTTTGGATTTATACTCAATAATTTGTGTTTATTAGTCCATGTTTCAACAAACGGCACCGGAATCGAGAGCCTACAACCCATATACTACATCAAATATTGCATCTAAACAAACAGTTGCTACAAGCCAAAACGCTGCAACAATCGAGACCCGGTCCCCCTCTGTCTCAGGTGTTGCGGTGCCACCTACGCGCGTCCAGTTCTGCACGCCTCCCTCCTCTCCACGCTGGGACGAGGGGGAGTCTGCTCCCGCGTCACCTCGTTCCCGCCCAGTCCTCTCCACACGGTCCCCCCACCTAGCGATGCAAGTGGGATGGGACTTCCCACCAGTCACGCGTCCCGTCCCGCCGCTGGAGCACGATTATTATGTCCATGGGATCCCGCTAAGCATCAGAGGGATCAGCTCTGGCATCTCTACCCCCACCGTACGTCGCCAGGGCCACTAGGGTGCACTCTGTCCCCGCACAGTATGTCGCCACATGCGTGGGCTGACGCAGCAGACGAGGGGGACGCGGAAAATTCTATCTTTTTTCTGCACAGAAAAGCCTGTTTTTTCTGCCATGACATGGCTGCCCGGTTTTTCCGCCACGACAAATTTACACATCAAGTTATCATCATTGTTTTTTTGGAAACTTTAGCAATAACCATTCATACATAGCCATTGTTTTCTTCAAAACGGATTGCAACATTAATCCAGCTTAATTTCATGATAACCAATAAAGATAAATAAACATAATACCCACATGTCACTATTATGTCCCTAATCAAGCATTACAACCAATCAAGATAACCAAACAACGTTCTCATAAACAAGATAAAAATCTCAACTACTGTTTATGATCTTTTTCACTTCTGGATAATCATGATGATGAGCTCCCTCTCGTCAGCATACTTTGTTACTGCTGCTCACGTCGAACTAACATTTCTGCAAGATACCTGCAGATTACAAACACAAAAATCATAAATAACTATATTACAATAATTAATGCCAAAATTAAATATAATGGTTACCTGTGATGGAGTTTGCATTTCACACTATTTTTGTTGTGTCCAGGCGTTTTGCAAATGCTACACAACTTTAACCGCTTTTTCTCATCATACCCGAGTGGTCTACCGTTTTTACTCACAACATTGCTCTTCCCTTTATTCTTTCCCTTTGGAGCACCTTTTGTGTTGACTTTAGCAGGATCACCTATTGGAGTAGTTGCACTTGCAGAAGGTCCTCCATCAGTATTAGTGGAATTTCTTGGACCACGTACTCCTGCATCGTACGCCACTTTTTTCGATATAACTTCCTGGTACAAGGTCTTTATTTATTTGTACAACTCAGGATTATTGCAGGCTACATGTAATGCTTCAGACGACATCACACTGAGCTCGGAATACCGACTCCGCTCCTCTGCCCCAGCAAATCCCCAGCCAAACAGATCGCTCGTGCGCCTCGAAGGTAACCCACTTCTGGCATTTTTTGAGAATCGTGCAAGAACAATACACCTTGGTAGTTCAACTAATTTCAGCTCCGTCAACACAAACAGAATATGCTTGCAAGGAATTCCTCTACGTACCATCCTCCGGCAATTGCAATCTATACTTTGTGCTGGATTGTTTGGTGTATAGTCCACAGAAAAATTATGGCGTCGGTTATTTGACCATGCCACAAGATACCTTACCGAATCTTCTATTCCCACACTTTTTTCTACAGTCATCATGCCTTCAATCTTACGAAGATCATCCTGCAAGATATAAAAATTAGCTGGGGTGAATGTGCTGGCCATTGCTAACTCAATTTGCTGCCATTTGGTAACAATCACAGGCATAGTCTGTAGAGCCGTGCAGTCATCTCGCGCCTCTGTTTCCCGGATACGTACAATGGCATTCTCATAGTGCACAATTAAATCCACAAGCGTCATCCCATAATCGAGGTGAAGATGAAGGGACGAGTTGAGACTTTCACTACGCTGGTTGCTTTTCATCCCTAGCCAAAATCCATCTGCGAGGTAAGCAGCCGCCCATAGGTGCTTCTTCTTGTACATTCTATTTAGCCACGTTTTTGTCTTATCTGTCTGCCATTTTCTCACATATGCGTGCCATCCTTCCTCAAACTTGGCCTTCGTGCTGGAGTAATATAATAGAGACCGAAACTCTGGCAATGATTTGGAACTTAGGTGCTTGCACATGTTCTTTTCAATGTGCCATGTACAAATACGGTGCCACACGTCTGGTAATACACTTCGTATCGCTCTCATCATCGCAGCATCCGCATCCGTGATTATAGACCATGGCCTCTTCTGACACATTGCTTTCAAAAATGTTTTCAGGAGCCAAGCATAAGTATCCTCGGTCTCGTTTGATATGATGGCACATCCGAATACGGTAGTCTTCCGGTGATTGTTCAGGCCGACAAACGGAACAAAAGGCATACCGTATCGATTCATCTTGTAGGTGCTGTCAAACACCAAAACGTCACCATAATCTTGGTAGTCCTGACGTGACTGAGAATCACACCAGAAGAGACATTTCAAACGTCCCTTATCGTCAAGCTGATGATCATAAAAAAGTCAGGGTCCTTTTCCTTCCTGCTTTGCATAATGCCGATGGCCGTGGCCGCATCGCCGCTTGAAAGTAGCTTCCTTTTCTCTCTGGCACACATGTTATACAAATCCTTCCTCTAGCGTACTTGCTGATGAAAGAACTCATGATCATATGCTTTCTAATCCCACTAGCTGCCATTGCTAATATCTCTGCTCTTTGGAAATCTTTGATCTTCCTATGAGACCAAAGAAAAGGCACCTCATCAGGTCTAGCTAAAATATGATTGTGCTTGTCATCAAACTTCTCAACACACCAAACACCTTTAGATTTATCTAGCTTCACGACCAGTTGCGCTGTGCATCCACAACGAGATTCTGCTCTCGGCTTGTATTTTCTGCCTTCCAAAGGCAAGTATTTGCTACTACGTTTCCCTTCCCTGGAGCATACGAACTGCCTCTTACGTATATCATGCGATGCTTTTTTGTTTTCCTTATACCTGCCCTTTCTTATGCTGAATCCATGGTCTTTAGCATAGCTGTTGTAAAAATAATAAGCCGTAGTTCAGAAACAAAAGTCATATCCATTATTTTCCAATACTTCTCCCGCTCTTCACCTGGATGCCCAATATCCCTGTCACCTTCCCCCTTATATTCTTTCTCTTTAAGAACATTCCCAAACACCTACAAATCCATAACATATAATACATAAGTTATTAGCACACTGCTGGTACAACTTGGGTATATATATCACATAAAATATAAACACATACCTCAACATTATCACATGTCTCCAAGTCTGAATCACCATAGTAGTCAAAACTTTTATCACTCCCAACTATTAACTGAACAATTCAATACGAAAATAATAGTAAGTTCTATTTTCTTGCAACTAATTTCATCCACATATATACCTACAATAATGCACATACCTTATTCACGTACTCACTGTCCAATACCTCAGAATCGTTCTCCTCATTAGCAACTTCTAACTCAATCTACACATCACAAATGAAAATGAACATAATTTTATTTTGTTGTCTTCATTGCAATTACTAGTACACCACATAAAATTAAGGCCACTCACATTTTCGTCTGATGCATCATCAGGATGGACGTGCCCATCTACGTGAGAATCTGATCCATGGTGGTCAGAGGACTCGGAATCTGATCCATGGTGGTGAGAGGACTCGGCCTCATTGTCCAAGTACTCGTCATCTTCTTCCATCATACTTGAACCACTGCTATCCACCATTATCTGCAATCACTAGAAACCATGAGAGTCGGAATTATCTTACGACAACACGGAGGAGTAGGAGGAGGAGCCGTCACCGAACCCTAGAAGGCGACGATATCTCACCTCTGACGCGTACTAGGTCCAGATCGTCTCCGATCTGGAAGTGCTGCGATCTAGACTCGTACGATCTGGAAGTGCTGCGATCTAGACTCGTACGATCTGGAGGTGCTCCGATCTCGATTTTTTCTAGATGACAGGAGCGGCGATGAGGTCTGTCCCGCGTCTTAGGGTGCTGCCGTGTCTAGAGGAGAGAGGAGCGACAATGAGGTGCGATCTAGTCGGCTGCTAGGGTTACGCCGCCGGTCGGATCGCCGTGGATCTCACGTGGGACGTAGAACGTGGGACCTAAACCGGCTGCGTAGAGGTTCTGAGTAACAGCACCTCTACAACGTGGGACCTAAACTTTTTTTCCCCTAAACACACCCTATACAAAACGGATACGTACACCGATACAAAAAACATACAGCGCTAAACCGGCTCCTAAACTAACCCGGGACATGCCGTCGAACCACCCAGACCCGGTTTTTCTCTTTGATTGCCCTCAGGGGGGGGGATACCGAAGCAAGCCTCATCTTATGTATTCCCAGCTTTTCGAATTATAAGATGTTTTAATTTTTCTGAAATCGCATGTATATTGACGATTTTTAGTGTGTATGTTCGAAGTAAAATGAGTAAACCTACACATTAAAAAGCATCTAGATACCCGCAAAAAAATGTCTAGATACATGTGTTATAAAAACTAAAAAATCTTATTATATTTTAAAGCAGAGGGAGTGTTAGAATATTTGGTATATACATTTGTTATGGTACTATAGGATAGCGATGATATCCGTTTTTATATAATTTTAACTTGACTTGTACTTCAACACTAGTAGAAAACTGGTAGTCCCGATTTGTAAGGGCCTTTAGTTCCGGTTTTCCAACCGGGACTACAGAAACGGAACAAAAGATCCACCCCTTTAGTCCCGGTTGGGCTACAAACCGGGACTAAAGGCCCTCCCGGGGCCGCGGTCGAGCGCGAGACCTCCCGGTTTGTATTACAAACCGGGACTAGAGATTTTTTTTTCAATTTTTTTGAACTTTTGAACTATTTGACTCGTTAATATCTCTCTCTCACTTGGAACATTTTTAACACTAACTATACTTAATCTTAGGTCAAATCGCGGACTTCCCGGTTGGTCATCCATCCTTGCACTACTCCATCCCCAGCATGCTTAACTTTTCTGTTCCATCAGGATGTCCTTGCACGAAGCCCATTAATACCTTGTTGTCAACACTACCATATCAATCATATTAGCTTATATCAATATGTCACATGCCTTTATGTTTCGAAACTACAAATAACTATTTAAGTAAACAACAATAAATAGCTAATATAATAATATTTTAATCCAATGAAAGTAAAAAACTAAATAAAATAATATTTTATTCATTTTTGCCATTTATTCATTTAATCTGGCATAAATAATATCTTTAAATCCGTAAATCAAAATTCGACAAGTAATATATCCATTATTATAAAAAATGTGAGGAATCCAAATATGGCATAAAATATATTTTTTCTAAAAAATATATATATATTTTTTCTAATTTTATCAATAACTTTTTTTCCTTTTCGAATTTTAAAAATCTAAAAGAATCCCAAATGGCCTAAGCCTGTCGAAATCGAACTCCAAATTTTTTTCCGCACATTTTGATAGGTCATATGTTTTTTCCGACATCGTACGCAAAAGTTATGGCCGTTTGAAGTTTTCATGATAGTTTTTGGTAAAATATGTCGAAATTCATGTTTGTTAATTTTCGTAAGAATTAAATCACTTAATTTAACTACAGTCTGAAGGATTTTGTTTTTAGAATTTTTTATTATTATTTGGCATGCTTTTGAATCTAGAAAAGGCGATCTCGGGGGGGGGGGGGGGGGGGCAGAAATATCCTGCCGCGGGAGCATTTTTGCCCATTTTCCTATCGTGGCAGAACCCGCCAAAGTTTTTTTGCCAATTTTTTTAGTCCCGGTTCATGTCTCAAACCGGAACTAAAGGTCCATCTTTAGTCCCGTTTTGTGTCTCCAACCGGGACTAAAGGGTGTTACCCACGTTCGCACCCGCCTCCACCCCTTTAGTCCCGGTCCGTTCAAACCGGGACTAAAGGTTGTCGGTGTCCTGGATGTTAGAACCGGAACTAATGTGAGCATTAGTCCCGGTTCCTAACATATCCGGGACTAATGCTCCGGAGGGCTCTGAACGAAAGCCCTGTTTTTTACTAGAGCAATATGATTTCTTGTATGCCTATATATACTTGCCCACTATGCTAACATCCATCATATTCCGTCAATCTTATAATTCTATAGGGAGAAGTAAAGATTATACTTCCTCCGTCTCAAAATAGACGTGTATACATTTTGGCAAACTAAATTAGTTATCAAAAAGTTGTACTTCCTTCGTCTCAAAATGGATGTCACAGGTTTGTCAAAATTTGAATATATCTAAACACTATTTAGTATATAGATGCATCTAAATCTCGAAAAATTCATGACATCTATTTTAAGATGGGAGAAGTATAAAATATGAAACAGAGACACTTCCTCCATTCACTAATGTGAGACATTCTAGCCTTTTTCAAACATAAATGTATGAAAACATGTTTTAGTGTGTGCGTTCACTCATTTTAGAGCTATCTAGTCCACTTTAAAATTATCTAGACTTAAAGCTAATCACATGCAAGCATTTTTAGAGCATCTGCTCCTATCATGACACTTTCATATGGACCCATTTTCCTACTCTTCATATTGACGTGTGGACCCCTTGGTGCTCCTTCGCACGCTTCGCGCGTGTGATGCAGGTGTGCAAGTGTCTACTTCACGCGTCACTGTTTTTACTGCAGCATCGCTTTCTCCTGTTATGGTGCAGCCAGCCCAATCCCCCTCTCTCTCGGCATAAATTGAGCAAAGATATGATAATTATTTAGCCTAAGAAACAACGGTAGTTCCGACCATGTGAGGTCACCATACCGACTGGCGCGTACACACCCCTTTGCATAGATCGAACTCCTATCTTCTTACATCTACACATACCAGTAGGACATAACAACAAAAAATACAAAGGTCGTGTTTTGACTCATGGGTACAAATGAACCTATTATGAAAAAGAATTAAAATGTCAAAATATTAGGAAAGAACATTGCGTTGTATATGTGGACATTTTGTGTTCTTGCACAAATTTTCAGAAAAAAATCATTTTATGTGACTTGTGTAAATGGATAAACTTTTTTTAAGAATAATCATGTTGGAGCATCTGAAATTGTATTTTTACACAAGACACAAAAAATGTTCTTTTTTTCCAAAAAAAAGGTGTGTGCGAATATAGAATGTCCAAATATAAATGCATATATTTTTATATTTTTTTTATATTTTGAAATATATTTTTGAACAATTGATTTATTTGCACTCGTGAGCTGAATTGGGTTTCCAGACTTATTGCACCTATAGTTTCATAGTAGAACAAATAGTGGCAGGTGTACCGCTTATAATGTCATAGAACAAACCACCACGAGTTTACCACATATGCGATGCATTGCCAGAACTCCATGTAGGTGGAACGGCCAAGCACGTCTATTCTTCTAGTATTTTAGAACTATGAACGGAGAGAGTAGTAAAAAATAGAGAATTTGAAGCTGACATGCTAGAATATACAATAAGAACATCGGCATGAGCTTCGCGGTTGCCACACTAGCGTCGGTGGAGCGGCATCATTGCCCCGTGCTATCGGTCTCATTCACGCAGTTCCTCACTTGTTCAGACAACCTCATGGATCTCGTCCCCGGCACTCCAAATCTATGGACCGGTCATGTTTACAATTGGTTGAAGGGGTTTGATCCAGTACTATCCTTTCTTCTTAAACTCGTATAAATATATCCATGTATATATCTAAACCCATAACCAAACTGAATATTATCCCTGTAGAGGCATACAAATCGGGACCGGTAGATATATGGTATTCCTGCAGGCACACGATTCGGCCTTCCCACCACCAGCACCCCGACCGCCGACGGCCATCTCACATCCCATGAGATCTTGTTAATTTTTTGTAGCTGGGAACTTCTAGCCGAACAAGATGCCGGACAAGTCAATGGATAGTCTGACGAGCCACCGGACATCCTGTAGGACTGTCCGGCCGCCGCTGCCTAAGCGTGCAGCCCTGCCAACACACACCTACAAGGCCAAGCCGAGGCGTGCGTCGGCCAGGCCGAGTCACAGGCTCGCCGGACCTAAACGCAGCACTACCACCGCGCGCGGACACGGCCGTCACCGGTGATGATCCGGCGTGCAGCCATACTTTTTTGCCCTCTGTGTAGAAACGCAGCACTACCACCGCGCGCGGACACGGCCGTCGCCGGTGATGATCCGGCGTGCAGCCATACTTTTTTGCCCTTTGTGTAGAGCTTGTACTATTACAGGTATGGCTAGGAAAAACTTTTTATTTGGTTGAGTTATACAGGGTTTTTGTATAGGATTACATATACATATATATACTAATTACGAAGGGGTATGAAACGATCTAAGCTGTCTTTGTGTTCGACACTATACGAATTTGTACAAGTTTATTAGGAGCGGGTAGTACTGAATCAGATCCCTAGTTGAAATAATGTGCTGAAACTTGGAAATTGCTGAAATAATGTGCTGAAACTTGGAAAAATGCTGCCGAGAAGGCCATGGATACGAGACATATGTGATGGGAAGGAACGATCGATCAACTAGCCAAGAAGTTACTTATTTATAATTAATAAAGCCTTTACTCCGACTCTAAATCTGTGTTTTTCATTTATTAAATTTTTCACATTCTAAGTATTTTTTAGGAATTTTTCACATTTTAAGTTAAACTAACCGATGTCCATATAATCCAAAAGAAATCTCATTCTGCCCAATAAAACACTATAATCTGGTTTTCTGAATAGAACGCCACCATTTTTCGCGCATATATACTAGCCTGAGCATCGTAGTACAAGACTTTACCCAAAAGATAAGAAAAGTACAAAGATCAATAATAACTCAAATTAATTGTAGTAACTCTGCCTTTGAACTCACATGTTCGGATTATTGGTGAAATCAAACAAACGCAAAATAATTACACACCAACCTTCAGAGGAGGCAGGGGCCTTTCTCCTACGTCCATATATACTGCAGCTTCACCTTAGCATCCCCACTACTCCATTGTTCCATTCGCACTCCAAACACTCACCTCACGACATAGGAGAGGACGATAGAAGCAACTGGGGCATGTAGGAATAGGGGACATCGGAAAACAACTACATGCTCAGATGCATCCTGCTCTAGCTAGATTTTCGTATTCCTCACCACAAGATGAGCAAAAATGGGGTGTTGGTGTTCCGACTATCCTGGTTCTCGCATCCGTATCACGGCAAGCAGTACCGTTGTCAGAACACAAGACCTACAGCAGTATTTGGAACAGCCTGGATGCATTGAGGAGCGTAGGGTCCGGCGATCACTCGACGTCCCAGGCACGACAGCAGAAGTCCGCCTCCAAGTAGAGTGGATCTGTTTCCTCTCTCTTTGAGGTCTTCTGCAACTGCAATGCCCTCGATTCGACATGCATGAACCGTCTACTCTGGTCTGAACCAAAAGCGTTTGTGAGAAATCATCAGCAAGGAGACTTGCTAGCTCAAAAGATCGCGGCGACAAGAGGTGTACGCACAGCGCCTCCGTTTTCTGCTTGTTCCACGGACCTCCTCTGCCATGTATTGTCTCCCTTATCCAAAATAAATCCCAGCTGTTTGGGAGATTTCAGGTAGAACCTTTTCTCTGAAACTCTGGTTCATGATCATAGAATTATTAATCGAATTATTCACAGTGGCAGAAACCAAAATTTCAAGCAATGCGCATTAGGCAGTTTGAACAGGACGCAAATCTTCCAATTTCTAGGGAAAAATTTGGTGTGTGCAACCCGCGCGCGAAAGAGAAATCAGAGCATGTCAAAGTAGACCGTGGATAATGCAGTAGCACAACAATTAAGCAATTCAGACAGTGTGAGACACAGTCATACAATACAGAAAAACTGATTATATTCTTTTGTGATCAACTGTCATCTCCATAGAGAAAAAAAATCATCTCTTAGATTCAAAGATTCATGCGTAACTCGAGTAGTGAGGCCTTATGCACCACATGATTCACACCTGTGTTGCAGCAGTGATCTCGGGGAGTGGGGGCGGTAAGACCGGCGGACTTTGTTCTCGGTGGTCTCAGTTTTTCGAGACGAAAACCCTGAGTCCGACCTTCATTGCTTATACCTATCAATGGCAGTTTGCCAGTCATTTTCCTTGTTGAAATGCATTGTTTGGAGATTTGACCTTCTCCACGATAAAAACTCAGGATCTGACAATGATGGTTGGACCGGATAACGATGGTGTTTATGCACTGTTGCCTTCCTAAAGGAGTTATTTTTGGAGAATTTTTCAGAGCTTAGGTGTTGTCACTGTTGGTGGTGCTCTTCATGCTGCGAACCACTGATTGTTTTGACGGGGCCTTTTTCTTCTTCTTGCTTTTTAGTTGTGTGTATCCTTAATGTCTAGAATTGCTATGGACATTACGTTGATATAGACATCGGATATAATTGGTATCTATTGAAAATATGAGCAACAATTCATATGATTTAAGCTAAATTAATAAATTATAAAGCACGATTACGATTTGCTAGTTGGAGTCGACTCTCTACTCTTGTGTTGTCTATTTGTGTTATTGATGCATGCTATGAACATTTAGGTACTGCATGTATATGATGTGTCACTGGTGTGTACATTTTGTTGTCATTCTGGTATTTCTGTGCATATTACTGTGTATATTCTGGTGTATACTGTCTATTTCGAGCAGTTTTTTTTCTCCTGTTAATTACATCACCGACGAACGTATGTACTACCCCCGGCAAGTCGGTGTTCGCCGGTGGTAGGGGGCAGTACCCCCGGCGAAAAGATGTGGGCACCGGTGGTAGGAGCATTACCCTCGGCAAATAGGCCTACTCGCCGGCGATAACATGTAATACCCCCGGCGAATTTCAGAATCGCTGGCGATATGGCATTACCGCCGGCGAGTCTGAATTCGTCGGCGGTAGGCATATTTGGTGCGCCGGCGGTGAGGTTTTCCCACTAGTACATCGCCCATTGCCGCTGGAGACCCAAATGGGCGAAGCCCACGTGCTTTTGGCAACTCTGGGGTTCTTATGTTCTTTGAGATGAGAGAAGAAACATGCCAGCATACCCTAAATGAGGAGATCATTGTGTCGGTACTCATCCAAGACGGTCCATGTGCATGGTCGGTGTGGCATTGATCTGATCCCGCACATACAGATATTTACTCGCTACATCGTCTAGGTGGCGATGACTACATAGCAGGCTCATGGTATGGGCAGCAGTATGGCATGGAGGAGTTCATCCTAATTAGATGGGTTCACGTGTTTTTTTATAAAGGAGGCGTCCATGATTCTTCCTTAGTGGCGCCCACCATGGTCAGGTGGACGACATGGTTGTCGTATCTTGATTTGAAGCTCCTTGTGTTCGAGGTTGCTGGCGGCATTGGATGTCCTTTTCATGAACTGCAAAGCTTCCTAGGCCAGCAGTGGTATCGGACGCTCCCTCCACCTGCTTGTTACATTCGATTCGGCTCGGCCGGTGATACGGACCGTGTCTCTCATGGAGGATCAAGCCATGCTTGTTTCCAGCAGGTTTTGTGCATGGTGTCTCATGCAGAGGCGTCATATCATTCGTGTTGCTAGCAAGTTCTACGCGTGGGATCTCGTGTAGAGCCATCAAGGCATGCATGTTATCAGCAGGTGCTACCCACGGTATCTCTTGCGGTGGCAGGCATCAAGTCATGTCTGTGGCATGCTGGACAAAATTAAAGGTGGTGTGATAGTGCATGGAAGAAGGCCGGGGTATGGGACGCACTATCATACTACATTATCTCCACTAGTGCTATCCGCATAGAGATGTGTTGTTAGCTTGTCAAGTTATGATAGTTTGTTCGGCTTTGTTGCCTAAATCATAATGATATATGGTCGTGTGCATCAGTCAACACGGAGACTGGAGTTAGTTATTCTTTCAGAAAAACATAGTAGTGAGAAAATGTTGATTTCAACAACCTCCCTCTGCAATCCAAGATTAGCATGCTCTGACTAACAATGGAGCAGCCGATTGGTATGGCAGAGGTATTACATAATCTTTCAAAGATTTTTGGAGGAGATACGACAAAAATTATGCAAAAACCAATGGCCATTCATATTAGCTCAGTTGAATCAAAAATCTCATTCAGGTAGTATAAGAATTTTTTTCGATAAAGGAATATAATAATATCGCACATATACCAATTGCACCTACTCTCTACACCAACAAGATGCCTAAGACATGTAGCATGCGCACGGCCAAAAAAGAGAAAAAGACGACGATGTAGTGATCAATCACCCGCAGTATAGCAACACTCTAACCACCACGAAAGACATCACCCGGACTGCAAAGGAGGCTCTCAAAAAACAACATCTATAAGAAGGTAACAGTGCACAAGGGTTGTCATCGTCTGATCAAAGATGTTAGGTTTTCACCTTGGAGAAAGACCACATTCCCAAACAATGCCTTCGACAAGGCCATTGCCAGGTACCACCAATAAATGTCAGACCTTTGGGTTTTCATCCTAGAAATTATGACTCGATACTCGAGGAGCATCACCAACAAACAAGTCCTTGAGTGTTGTTGCCCCCACTTGCGGAGAGGCTCATAGGAACACATGTCTGGTCTGGATGGGAACACTTCTCGCAAGCCATGTCCGAACAATAGCATGTGAAGAAAAGTCTTCATTGCATCCAAGACCCTGCCTTCGCCAAAAATGTTTGGTCCTATAATCACATCCACCATGGTATTTCCTCTAGTGTTAATACCTTGGAAATCTTTGTGCGGACCTATCCCATGGTGACAGCAAAAAACAGAGCTCTACGATACACCCATTAAAATCGGTTAGGCTGATGTTTCGGGCCCACATGACCAGACCCATTTGATTTGTTAGAGTTAATCTTGATTAAAGAGTCTGATTTATTTTTCTAACTAGTGTGTATGTGTTCTAGTAGGACATTGTGTCTGTGTGTTCGTGTGTGTCAGGGTCTAGGCTGGTTTTTTAGTTAGGCAAGTATATGTGTGAGTCCCACTAATACTCTACATGAGTTGGGGTTTGTTTCCGTATAGGTTTGGTTCTGAGTCGTGCTAGCTAGACATGTATATATACACGTGCATGCTAGGTGAAATTTTGTGTCGAGTTGTAACCATGAGTTGAGAAGAAAATAAAGAAAAGAACGGGCACAACACGTGCACTTGGCCATAAGATTTTTCGAGTGTGTTTGTTTGTCTAGTTTGATGTAGTCGATCTGTGAGCAAATTCCAACAATTGGTATCAGAGCGAGGTCAAGATTTGAATCCACGCTTGCCCCGGGGAGGCGACCCTACTAGCGCCTCGGGGCGTGCGACCGGGTGGAGACGGCGAGGCGTCATCGGCACGGTGGTGGATGGGGATGATCGTTGATGGGAGCGGTGGTGCCGAGGAGCGGTGTCGGAAGGCTCGTCAAGATCGTCATATGGGAGAGTGTGTGACTCAAAGAGTCAAGTGTGTGCACGTTTGCACGTGTGGTTAGCGTCGTGTTGGTGTGAGTCGTTGTTATGTCCAAGTGCTCGTCCCGGTAAGGATCCATTGTAGCTGGAGCACGTCACAGTTGAGAGGTGTGCACGTTGTTCCGTGAGTTGTGTCCATGTTCCCGTGGAGCGTCCTGGCTGCGGTCAGCGTAGGTTCGGTGATGCCGAAGACGGACGGTGCAAGGAGAAGGTACCGTAAAGCGAGGAGGTGTGCGAGCAGTAGAAGGAGAAGGTACTGAAAGCAAGTACAAGAGGAGTATGGTGTGAACCGAGTGCGGCAGGGGCCAAGCAATGGTGGTGGCACAACATGGCATTGCAAGAGAGGTGCGATGCATGTTGCCTGCATGGTCATACTGACTGTACGGACATGACAATAAATACGATGAAGAGGTGACGTGAAGCTGTGATGAGTCAAGAGCGGGGGGAGCACGAGGATGGAAAGTTCAAGATTAGAGAAAGATTGTTAGAGTTAATCTTGATTAAAGAGTCTGATTTAGTTTTCTAACTAGTGTGTATGTGTTCTAGTAGGACATTGTGTCTGTGTGTTCGTGCGTGTCAGAGTCTAGGCTGGTTTCTTAGTTAGGCAAGTATATGTGTGAGTCCCACTAATACTCGTATACGAGTTGGGGTTTGTTTCCGTATAGGTTTGGTTCTAAGTCATGCTAGCTAGACGTGTATATATACACGTGCGCGCTAGGTGAAATTTTGTGTCGAGTTGTAATCGTGAGTTGAGAAGAAAATAAAGAAAAGAACGAGGCCATAACATTTTTCGAGTGTGCTTGTTTGTCTAGTTTAATGTAGTCGATCTATGGCAAAATTCCAACACAGATCATGGTGTCCAAGGAGCGTCATATGTACTGGTCCTTATTTTTTTTCCGAAGGAGAGGTCCAGAACTCGCCGGTGGATATGTCTAGGAGTACCAACCTCATGTAGATCGATGACTTTGTGCAAAAACCACTAGGGCCACTATCGAGTAGAAATGCTAGTATCAGGAAAGTATAAATATCAATGACTCGTATCAGTTGTAGTAGTAACTCTTCCTCGCGATACTCATGTTCAGATTTATTAGTAAAATGAAGCAGGCGCAAAATAATTGCTCACCAACCTTCAGTTGAGGTAGGGGGCTTCCTCCCAGGTACATATACACTACGGCTTCACCTTAATAGGCACCAAGCTCCATTGTCCCATCTACACTCAAAACTTTCACATCGCAACTCCTTTTTTTTAACAATACAATGCCGTAAACTATTGACACTCCACCAGCCTAAACATAGGAGAAGACGGTAGAAGTAGATATGACATGTAGGAATAGGAGACATCTGAAAATAACTGCATGCTTCTGTGTCCCCTCATGCAGCCATATTGCATATTCCTTCTCCATAGTATGAGCAAAATTGGTGTGTCGGTATGCGACACCGATGTCAAACGGAAAATTTTGAACTTGTATTTGATAACATCCTATATGCTTTGAGGAGTGTAGGGTCCAACGATCACTCGACATCCCAGATGTGAGAGAAGAATCCTGCCTCCTGGCACATTGGACCGGTTTACTCTCTGTTTGAGGACCTCTACGATGCCCTAGATTCGACATCCATGCACAGTCTATTTTGGTCAGAACCGAAAGTGTTTTTGACCGGTGCGGGTAGAATATGGGTAACATCATAGGAAGGAGACTGTCTTCAGTACAGCCGCGGAAGATGGCAAGGACGTCGTGTAGGCGAAGCTCCTATAGCTTTGGCTTCTTGTTCCCTATTCTCCTACTGGGATGTTCCTTGTACGAATTAGAATAAAAAATGTCTCACCTCATAGGTTTTCTCCAAAGGGAGATTTTGTGGTACATCCTACTACTGAATTGAGTGTGTAAAATATTCCAATCTAATCTAGCTGTTAGATGGTATTGTTAGATTTGGCTTGCAAAATCTTTCGATTCGTAAATTTTTACACTGATTTTGTGAATATCTATCTATATCTATACCTACCTAATAATAAAGCACGAAGTGTTTCTTCCGATCCAACACTTTTTTTGACCGGTTTACCCTCCTATCAAATTACGTGTTATCCCATTGCCACCGGTAAGTGAAAAACGGTTTGGCCTTGGAATCGGAATTTGATGGTTGTCTGGGACAATTGGAGAGAGATACAGATGTAGAAAGAAATCAAGGCGCGACGAGAAAGTAATCGAGAGATACAGATGTAGAAAGGAACCAAGGCGCGACGAGAGATCAATCTGAGCAAGATGAAATAGACTAGGTAGGATGGTCTGCGACGAGCAGAGCAAGTCAATGGGGGGGGACAGAGACAGCTCGACCGAGGCATGGATCTTGTGCTACGCCAGGAAGAGGATGGTGAATGGGCCTTTTCGGCAGGACGAAGTTGATGGAGTTGGACCTGGAGCTGGGCGAATCGAGAAGGCGGGGCCATCAACACCGGAGATGTGGCTCTGTGTCTGGCGGCCGCAGCTTGCTGCACCCTATGGCATCGTAGCTCCGGCCACCGTCTGTGGTGACCTACCGGGATTCTCCCTCGAGGTATACCAGACCCGGCCTCCATCGCTACTACCGCCGACCAGAGCTTTACCTTCCCCTACTGGTGCCCCTCCCCGACCGGCAAGAGGGATGCCTCCCTGACCTCCCAGATTTTCGCCCAGCGGCATCTGCCGGTGCCAGGCGACCTCTTCTTCCTCATCTCGATTTCGCTCATGAGGGAGGCGCAGGGTGCCTACCGGCGGCGGTTCCTTGGTGTGTATTGGGGGAGGGAGGTGAGGTCAGGGACGATGCCAAGGTGGACGGTGGGTCGGTTTTTCTTTCCGTCGAGCTGGCTGGTTCCGTGCTTGGTTTTATTAACCTTGACAGTAATCAATTTGAGTTCTTATGTAGATCAAGATTCAGAACGCACGCTGCTCCTGCTGTCTCCGAACCGGACATACCTGCCTGCAGACTCGGGCATAACACGTTCAACGCTTGGGAGTTGGGATGAACCAGCACGGGAACAGCTACTAGGTCCATAGATGGCGTGCAGAGCGGTGGTGCAGCGGCAAGGTCGAAGTTGCTTCGGTGAGCGGCACCACATGAAAATAGTGAAGGATAAGAATAGAGCCAAGACTGTGCGTCGTAGGTGTTTCTGCTGCTGTAGTGCATGTCGCGTTATATACGATCAAATGTGTGGTTGCCTACTGTATTTTTGTACAGAACTAAAAAGTGAGAATCAATGGTTAGCTAAAATAAGTAATTTTTTGAAAAATATTAGCTAGAAGATTTGGGTATAAAGGTGTATTTAGAAGAACCGATAGTGTCAATAGAATAATGTGGCTAGAAAAATATCTAATCCGATCCTTGAAAAGATATGAAGTCAAATTGTGAGTTTAATATTACTAAATTTTCAAGTGTGCATTATATAAAGACGAATACAGTGAAGCAAAAGTTTTCTGAATTTGATGCATCTTTTATTAATGAAATTCATTGTTGCCATATGCCAATGTCCTGATGATGGATTTTCTCATAAATAGAGATTTTCTTTGTTCTACAAGGTGCTTATGTCATTTTTTTTCGTTGCAACGCACGAGCATGTGTGCTAGTCTATATCTAATAATAAAGGACGAGGTGTTTCTTCCGGTCCAACACTTTTTTAGACAGTTTTGTTCTCTAAAACCACAAATAATTACCCACTACGCCACCCATAAGTAAAATAAACGGTCCAAAAGTCAGCCCACATCCACCGCGCGCGTCGCCCGTAAGACCGGCCCAACAGATCTTGGATGGAAGATCTCATTTAAATAGTACCACCTTGGTACTTTATACCAAATTTCACCAATTTATATATTTTTGTAGATTGAATATCAACAAGCCAAGCAAGGAGCTCCATGACATTGAACGGAAAGGCAACATCTATGACGAACAGACTAAGGGTCGACATGGTTGAATTGAAAATCAAAGAGGCGAGAAACAGGAGGAGCTGCGAGGAGGTATGGAGTCGGGGCTAAGGGACTTGGGGGCGACCATGGACGGCCAAGAGTGCTTCAAGGAGGCACCACTGCATTAATCATTGACAAGATACAAACAAAAATTATTTATCTTTTTAAACAGTCCTATGTTTTGATTTCTATATTTTCAACGAGTACTTGAACAACATTTATGGGCCTATTTCCCACCTGCACTGTTCTTTCATATGGTTTTTTCATACGTTTTCAACAAAGTATTTTTAGTAGAGGTAATGAAATTCTTCATGCCTAAAAACATTTAATAACAATTGTTGAGTAACATATTGTACTAGGTATGGGTCCCCGTGTTTTGTCAGGGTTGTACCTGTAATTATGCATGTGTCCGTCTATATATACATGAGCAGCCGAACCAATTGGTGTTGTGCAATCTCCAATTCCCTTCTACATGGTATCAGAGACCCTCTGGTCCCTGACCTAGCCGCCGCCCCCTTCTACCCTAGGGCGCCGCCGGCCCCTCCCTCAAGCCGCCGCCCCCCTCCCTTCCCTAGGGCGCCGCCGGCCCCTCCCTCTAGCCGCCGCCCCCTCCCTCTCCTAGGGCGCCACCGGCTCCTCCTCCCCCAAACCCTAGCCGCCACCCACCACCACTGCCGCTTCCGCCATGGCCGGGTTCTCCTCCTCCGGCCCCTCCGATCCCTTCAACTCCTCCCGCTTCGGCAGCAGCAACCCCTTCGCCGATCCCTCCGTTGCCGTCATCCGCGACATCCCCATCGCCGAGCGCGTGCCGATGAAGCTCTCCACCACCGCTGCCAACTTCTTCCCGTGGAAGACGTACTTCGGGCTGCTCTTCCGCGAGTATGATCTCCTCGACCACGTCGATGGCACCATCGACCTCCTCGCCATGCCGCACGACCCCGAGTGGCTCGCGATCGACGCCACCATCATCCGCTGGTTTTACCAGACCGTCTCCAACGACATCTTCCGCACCGTCGTCCGGGACGGCGACACCGCGCACACGGTGTGGGAGAAAATCACCGGCCTCTTCACCGACAACAAGATCCAGCGGGGCACCTTCCTCCAGCAGGAGTTCTTTGGCACCCACCAGAACGACCACTCTCTCGACGAGTACGTTCTCAAGCTGAAGAGCCTCTCCGACGAGCTTCGCGACTTGGAGTTTTCGATCGACGATAAGATCATGCTCTCCACCCTGTCGGCAGGTCTCGGCGAGGATCTCAACAACGCTGCCTCCAATCTCACGCTCCTCACCACGCCCTCCTTCGAGCAGGCCGTTGCCTACCTGTGCCTTGAGGAGCGTCGCCTCAAGCATCTCCGGGCTCGGGCGGCTCACACCGCCTTCATCGCTGGCCTATCACGCGGCGCCCCGGCACCCGCGCCTCGCGCCCCCGCTCCCGCCTCCGCGCCTCGCCCTATGGGTCCGCCTCCGGGCTTCTACACCCAGCCGCCCCCGTCACCGGCGGTGGTCGCCGCGGGCGTCGTCGCCGTGGCAGCGGTGGCAACGGCGGCGGCTATGGTGGAGCCACCGCCACCGCCCCCGCGCCTCGTCCACCTCAGCACGCCGCCCCCACTCCGCCGTGGCTCGCGGTTCACAACCCGTGGACCGGGGTCGTCCATGCCTACTCCATGCCCCTGCCGCGCGCTCCCTACCCGGGCATCATGGGGCCGCGTCCGGCCACCCATCAGGACTTCTACGCGGCGCCCCAACCCGCCATCACGCCGAGCTACGACGCCGCCCCAGGCTACGGTGCCACGCCCTACTCCGCCCCGGCCTACGCCGCCCCCCGAGCTCGGCCCCGTGGGACCCCGCGCTCCTGACCGACCTCTAGAGCGCCCCCACCGCTGGTGCGTATGGTGGCGGTGGCGACCGGTTCATGGACACCGGCGCCTCCGCGCATATGGCCGCACACACCGGTACCCTCTATTCTTCTACACCCTCCTCCACCTCCTCTCGCATCGTCGTTGGCAACGGTCATGCGCTTCCCATTACTCACACCGGTTCCGTCTCTTTTCCCTCCACCTCCACTCTTCTCTCTCTAAATAACGTTCTTGTTTCTCCTGCCTTGATTAAAAATCTTGTTTCCGTTAAATCTTTTTGTCGTGATAATCCTGTGACTGTGGAATTTGACGCCTTTGGTTTCTCTGTCAAGGATGGTCGTACTCGGATGCTCCTCCACCGATGTGACAGCCCCGGCGATCTGTACCCTGTTGGTTCGGCCTCCACCACCGCCAGCAGCTCACTCGCCCTCTCCACCGGTGTCGATCTCTGGCACGCTCGCCTCGGCCATCCTAGCTCCGTCGCTCTGCGTCAAATAATGCAAGGCTTTTCCTTTACCTGTAATAAAACGGATGCCCACTCTTGTGAAGCATGTCGTCTAGGCAAACATGTTCGCCTCCCGTTTAGTTCCTCCTCCACAGTCGCGTCTTTTCCGTTTCAACTTATTCATAGTGATGTTTGGACCTCGCCTGTTCCCAGTAATTCTGGTTATAATTATTATCTCATGATTTTGGATGATCACTCTCATTTTGTATGGACGTTTCCTCTTCGTCGCAAATCCGACGTTGCCGCCACTCTCACCCCGTTTTTCGCCTTCGTTTCCACTCAGTTCGGTCGCCCTATTCACGCCTTACAAACTGACAACGGCAAAGAGTTCGACAACATCACTATTCGCTCACTTCTCGCCGCCCATGGCGCCATCTTCCGCCTCACGTGTCCCTACACTTCCCCACAGAACGGTCGTGCTGAACGGATGCTTCGTACTCTCAACGACTGTGTCCGCACCCTTCTGTTCCACGCCCACATGCCCCCACGGTTCTGGCCGGATGCTCTTGCCATGACGACTCTCCTCGTCAACATCCGCCCGTGTCGCATGCGTTGGTCTTACACGCCGCATCACCTCCTCTATGGTGCGCCACCCGCCTATGATGACCTCCGCGTCTTCGGCTGCAAGTGTTATCCTAACACTGCCGCTACCGCCGCGCACAAGCTTGCGCCTCGCTCTCTCCCTTGTGTGTTTCTAGGCTACCCCGCCAACACCAAGGGCTACCGCTGCTACGACCCAGTCTCACATCGCGTCCTCACCTCCCGGCATGTGTACTTTGACGACTTGTCTTTTTCGTTTCAGCAGGGACTCTTGGCGACGCCTCCGATGACGCCCCCGGCGCCCGCTGGCCCCTCTGTGGCCGGACCCGCGCGCCGCCGACTACGCGCGGCGGCCCCAGCGGCCCCTCCTGCGCCGGCCCCGCCTGGTCCCGCGGCGCCCCCGTCGCCCACTCCTACGACGCCTCCGGCGCCGTCGACCAGCTCGAGCGCCTCCTCGTCACCTGCTTCATCGGCCGCCTCGGCCCCCGCCTCGCCGCCCGTCGCTGCGGCTCCTGCGCCCATGCTCACCCGAGCACGTGCGGGAGTGCGGCGGCCGTCTACGCGCTACCCCGCCGACCAGTGGGCCTTCTAGGCCAGCGGGAACAGTGTCCTGTTGCATGACGGCGGGGTGCCATCGTCCCGTGAGGGGGAGGCACCCTCCCCGTTGCCGAGTGTGCCGTCCACCTCCGCTCTCTCGCCGGTGCCCACCTCGGCTCGCGCCGCTTTGCGCGACCCGCACTGGCGCGCCGCCATGCAGGAGGAGTATGACACACTGCAGCGTAACCGGACCTGGGAGCTGGTTCCCCGGCCCCCTCGTGCCAACGTCATCACCGGCAAATGGGTCTTCAAGCACAAGCTCGGCTCCGATGGTACTCTCGAGCGCTACAAGGCGCGCTGGGTCGTACGCGGCTTTCGGGAACGCGCGGGTGTCGACTTCACTGATACGTTTGCCCTGGTTGTCAAACCAGGCACGATCCGCACAGTGCTGCACCTCGCCGCTTCTCGCGCGTGGCCGGTGCATCAGATGGACGTCTCCAACGCCTTCCTCCATGGCCACCTGTCGGAGCAGGTCTACTGTCAGCAGCCCATTGGCTTCGTCGACGTCGAGCGCCCCGATGACGTGTGCTTGCTCTCTCGGTCCTTGTATGGACTGAAGCAGGCGCCCCGCGCCTGGTACCAGCGCATCGCCGCGTTTCTGCATCAGCTCGGCTTCCGCTCCACGCGTTTCGATGCGTCGTTGTTCGTCTACCAGACCGGCAACGACATGGCCTACCTGTTGTTGTACGCCGACGACATCATCTTGACGGCACCCACCGCTGGTCTTCTTCGACAGCTCACCGACAGTCTTCGTGCTGAGTTCGCGTTGAAGGACCTCGGCCCACTCCACTACTTCCTCGGCATCGAGGTTGTCCGGCGTGCGGACGGGTTCTTTCTTCATCAGCAGAAGTACGCCCGCGATCTTCTCGAGCGTGCAGGGATGCTTAACTGCAATCCTGTGCCTACTCCTGTCGACACGAAGGCCAAGCTTTCAGCCAGTGATGGGTCGCTGGCCTCCGACGCCCCGTTCTACCGCTCCATCGTAGGCGCCCTCTAGTACTTGACGTTGACACGTCCGGAGCTCCAGTACGCTGTGCAGTAGGTGTGCTTGCACATGCATGCTCCTCGGGATGCCCATTGGGCCGCGGTGAAGCGGATTCTCCGCTACATCTGTGGCACCCTGGGCTACGGCCTGTCGCTGCATGCCTCGCCCTCGACATCGACCGACCTTGTTGCCTACTCGGACGCGGACTGGGCGGGCTGCCCGGACACGTGGCGCTCCACCAGCGGCTACTGCGTCTACCTTGGCTCGTCGCTCGTATCTTGGTCCTCCAAGAGGCAGCCCACCGTGTCTCGCTCCAGTGCCGAGGCCGAGTACCGCGCCGTGGCTAATGCTGTGGCTGAGTGCACGTGGCTTCGCCAGCTTCTCTCCGAGCTCTCTTGTCCCGTTAACAAGGCTACGATGGTTTTCTGCGACAACGTGTCGCTGTCTACCTCTCCGCCAACCCCGTTCATCATCGGCGCACCAAGCACATCGAGTTGGACATCCACTTTGTCCGTGAGCAAGTTGCCCTCGGTCACGTTCGAGTTCTTCACGTACCGACGTCTCAGCAGTTTGCCGATATCATGACGAAGGGATTGCCGTCCACGACTTTTTCCTGAGTTTCGCTCCAGTCTATGTGTCGGTGCCGACCCTCGGTCCCCGTGTTTTGTCAGGGTTGTATCTGTAATTGTACATGTGTCCGTCTATATATACATGAGCAGCCGGCCCAATTGGTGTTGTGCAATCTCCAATTCCCTTCTACAACAATAACTGTAGCAACGGACCAGCATATAATTATTTATCTAATAATAAATTAAAGTGCTCCCCGAAGAATAGTGGGACCGAGAGCCGATAGCCGTGCCCCCAAGCGGTGAGCAAGGCCTGTAGCTAGCGCTCACTAGTCGATGGCACAAGGTAAAGCACCTCCCTCCCTCCCACACACACACAATAACATTGTGTGGAGCAGAACTAATGCAAGCATGCACTGGACACGTCGACAAGGTTTATCCGGCGCCACTTGGACAACGGCAAGTGCCACTTGCAGTGCTTCTTACAACACTCCTTCCTATCAGACATATCTTTATAAATTATTTCATAAGAATCAACCCCTAGCACACTGTACGGGTCCTTTTGCTAGTATATCTATATCTATATCTATATCTATATCTATATCTATATATATATATACCTAATAATAAAGGAAGGAGTGTTGTAGTCCGGTACATCGAGTACTATGTGTTGGAGTACGTCGAGTACTTCACATATATAGGATCGAAAGGTTCGTGTGTTCGGTCTGGCTGCACGCATGGCTTCTGCTTGAAACTGACGACCCCCTTCTGTCCTTCTCAACGTCCATAGCTTCTGCCAGCAACGTGCATGCAATAGGAAAAATAAGAGCCCTCTATGCATCGACGAGAGGTTGTTGAATAGTGGCATATCGCCCCTTTGCATTGAATCACACCAGTTCATATACGTTTGAAAGATACGTGGAATTAGTAAGCAACATAAAAAGGGATTAAATTTCCCATCTGCCAATGGGAGAGAGGGCCATGTCTATATTTGGATCCTTGGGCATGCAAAGAGGATTGACATTTAGTACCTGATAAGGTAACCTCCTTCTCTCTTTTTTTTGCAAAAAAAGTCTAAAACCATTGTTTGAAAGAAATACAATCTATAGAATAAGATACATTAGTACTGCTAGAGATTTGAGAGAGACTAAAGAGTTTTGGTAATGACTAATGCATGGAAGATGTACACAATAGGGAGTGTTTTTTCTTTTTTTTTCTCTTTGCTTTTTCTAATTTTTTGATTTTGCAAACAAAGAAATAGGGGTTTACAAAATAAAAAATGCATGCGCCCCTATTAAGCTCTGCCAAACAAATACGTATGTCCTTTTACATGAAATCTGTATGACTGTTAGAGGATACTATATTTTGAAGTATGCTTTATCAAAATATCGACAAATCATTTGAGTATAGGTAGTGGAACTAATTTCTAAGTTGTGGCATAACTCTGTGAATAGGTTCGTCCAAGATAAGAAAACGTTCAACTCGATCGAGACAGATGTCATGAGGCAAGACAAAAGTTTTTTCATACGAATTAGATTGGTCTTCCCAGTGCAGCGCACGGCACTTCTGCTAGTACTATTAAAAAGATTTGGGATGTTTGTCAGCCTTCAAAATCCGTCTGCCTTAAAAAGACTCTTTTGCCCCTGTCTTTCAATTGAAATTACGACAATAGCCACCGCTTCCTCCCGGCGCCCCTCCTCAGCCTCCCAACGACGGGAGGAGGCTCTCCCCCGCTCCCTTCCGTACGGGGGCGCGCGGCCAGCGGCTGCGGAGGCCGACCAGGGGGGCGAGGGTGGCGGAGGCGAAGGAGATTGGCGGCGGTCGTAAGAAAAATATCCTCCGAGTTCACTCGGCACCGTCATGCGGCGGGGTCACTCATCTTCTCCCGTCCCTCGTCGTCTCTCCGGTCTCCCTCGAGTTCATCCGGCACCGTCCTACAGAGACTCCGCTGCAGGCCACCAACTCCAGCCGGTGCTTCTCCGCACAGAGGCTGCGGGACTTTATGTGTGTACCAAATATACGTGGCGCTGCACCTAGACTGCCTTCGCGAGCGCTCCAGAATCTGCTCTCTCTGACGGCGGTGACAAGCAACACGCCGGTGCTGCAGACACCTTGCCAATTTCTGGTTCAACACTAGGCCCGAGATTCAGTTTCGTTTCTCATGTAACAGCACCAAACCAAATCCCTGGCCAGAGTTAGATGAGTGGAAGCCAGCGTGCATCACCAGCTGGACAGCAATCGGAGCCGGAGCGTCTTTCCCCGTCCAGATTTGGCAGCAAAAAATTGAACTCATGGACTTACCATTGTACCGGAGAAATTGCTTTTTTTTTTATCTTTCTCCCGATCTACAATTTCTATCTTGTTAAGTAATGATGTGTTTCTGAACTCCAACTTATCTTCGATTTTTTATTCTTCGGTTACAAATTACGTACCACTTCTTGCTGATCTCAGCAATAGTGATCTCCTGTACTGAAATATTTTCTTCTAATCTGCACCGATTTTTTGCATTGCAAATTGTATAGTGTGTGTTAATTTACATCTAAATCTGAATTTTCTATCACCACTTCTAAATTATACACACTGATTGTCTTTTGGGGAGCATTGATTGATGTCATAGTTCATTAATCTGGAGTGTGCTAAAAACCAATCTGCCAATTATTGCATATTTTTATGTTTACTAGTAATATAGGCCTTGAAGATATTTTTGTTATTAATATGCACGGAAAATTTCATTAATACTAATTTGTGGCTGAACCGCGTTAATTTGTGAATGCAAACCACACAGCGGGGCTGAAGGAGGGTGTGTACAAGACAAAGAACTATGAAGTGCGTCCATGTTTTGGTTTAAAAAAGTACAATCATGGATGTGTCCTCGATTTAGGTTGTCAAGCGAGTGAATGTTTTAGTATGTTATATGTGATTGTATTTTATACACGTGACTTTTTACGTGTGTTATATTATGTGTAAGAAAAAAACTTCAACAACCGTGGCAACGCACGGGTATTCAGCTAGTATATATTATAATTACAAATCATAGTTAAAGTTGTAAAACAGGTCCAATGATGGCTAATATAAAACTGTTTGCCTGACACATTAGCAAAACATTTCCTGAGCAATTGGTAGACGAAACAAAAGTATAAAGGCAAACTTGTGTCCTTAACCAGCAGACGCGTTAAAAGATCAACAAAGTTAGGTCTCCAGTATCCGATGATTTTTTTTACTAAGTAGAACCTTGTCCATTAATTAAAAATATGGTGCCCGATTAATTAGCGAAAAACTGGACGAAAACCATACAAACACCAACACAACAGGGTCACGCCCACTCTTACCACAAGGACATGCCTACTCAAGACCCGAAAACAACCAGGGCCAAGTTCAAAACACCACTTTCCGAGACGTAGTCCGGACGTACCACATCTCGCACTGGAGCCGCAACGTTGCACGCCCCGGCCGCCCACAAACCAAGCTACAAAGCCAGCCTCAAGTAGACCGTAGCCATCGTACCACTAGTGCAGACCCCCCCCCCCCTCTAACACCGGTTTGGAGGGCCCTCTAACAGCGGTTGCAGAACCGCTGTTGAGGGTTCGGTGTTAGAGGGGGCCCCTTTAACACCGGTTCTTATAGGAACCGGTGTTAAAGGGTGGCGCACATGGGGCTGCCGCAGGGCTCAGGCCCCCCCCCTTTAACACCGGTTTGTAACACGAACCGGTGTTAAAGGTTCTCTGCCGCGGCAGGAAAAAGAGATAAATCTCTGCTGCGGCAGGAGAACGGCCTAAATCTCTGCCGCGGCAGGAAAACGGCCTAAATCTATGCCGCGGCAGAGTTCTGCCTCTGCCCCATTCTGGGCGTATTTCTGTGGGAGGGGGGAGGGGGAATCGATCGGGAGCGGTATACACATACATCGTCATCGGTACATACGAGTACATGAATAATTAAGCAACTATTGCTATACACAAACATCGTCATCGGCACATACATCGTCATCGGCACATACATCGTCATCGTTCATTTTGGTGGATATCTAAAGAGTTCTCCGCCAGGCGTGACGACCTCATCAAGTATGAACCCCGCCAATTCCTCTTGAATGGCTCGTATGCGGTCAAATGGTAGGAGTTGGTCCCGCATCCGTTCGATCTGAATATATATGAAGAATGGGGTCAATATATATAAGAATAAAACTCAACACAATTGATGGTAATAAAATAATGTTGTGGACTTTGTTTACTTACTCTAAGTTGTTCTAGTGCGGCTTGGCCCGTCGCACATATCGTGTTGCGAATGAACTCGCAAACATAGTACCCACATAAGTTATTGCCGGGTCCCTGATGCGCGCACTTTACGAGAATAGAGAGTTCAATCAAAATAATAATCAATAAAGCATGATATAATGGAATTGGAAGCAGAATCAAAGAGATACGCAGACCTAGCTAGCTAGTATTACTTACATTTTGGTCTACAAATTTTAGTTCTTCTGACCATTCACCCACGGCCCTGCCCGTGAACCTTTTCCAAACCCTGTCCGGCAAAGAAAATGGATGAAGGAGTAATTAATTACTTGTTGTCACGAAAGTTGCCGATCTAGTGCGATAATATGATTGAAATTACCTCTGGAGCATCTCTCTAAACTCTGCCCATAGCTCTTTTTCTTTTCGTAACGAGTCCATGACAAGGACTTTTCCTGAGTCGGGTTGAATGCCTAGCAGAATAAAGTGGAACCTACGCACGCATAACTCATCATCAGTTACACTTAACATCGAGTAAGCCGAAACAGAATGTGTACAAGAGAGGGCAACAGTACTCACGAGAAGTTGTAAGGCAACAGTATTTCCCTTTTGGTTTGTTGTCTCAGTAAAGACCTTAGCAAGTAATCTTCTGTTTGCCCGGGTTTGGTTCTTACTGAAGGGAATATGCCCTGAGAGGCAATAATAAAGTGTTTATTATGTGTATTCCAAGTATATGATAGATGTTTATTTTGCATGCTATAATTGTATTAATACGGAAACGTTAATACATGTGTGTTTAATAAACAAACAGAAAGTTCCTAGTTATGCCTCTCTCATAAACTAGCTCGTTGATTAACAAGATGATCAAGGTTTCCTGATCATGGACATTGGATGTTGTTAATAACGGGATCACAACATTAGTGTAATGGTGTGATGAACATTCATCCGAAGTATAGCATTACGATCAAAGTCATTGAGTTTATATTGCTATAACAACTTACGAAGTGATCCTAATCCTTAGACCATGAGATCATGTCAATCACTAACACCGGAAGAGTTTCTTGATAACATCAAACGTCACACCGTAACAGGGTGATTATAAAGATGGATTCAGAACTAATAAAGTGTTATGTTGAGGCTCATGGATCGAGAGTGGAATTTGTTCATCCCGATGACGGATAGATATACTCTGGGCCCTCTCGGTGATATCACATTGATTAGCTTGCAAGCAAGTGATTTGATCACTAGAATGTTATATCACAGGAACGAGAAAAGAGTGCATGTCGGAAACGAGATCAAACTAGGTATTGAGATACCGATGATCGAATCTCGGACATGTAATATATCGTGAAACAAAGGGATTAAGATACTAGCGTAAAAGGTTCCGACAATCACAAGAAAGTCAGTGTTGAATGTGTGGGAGTCAGTATGGGTCTCCAGATCCCGCTTCTGATTATTGATCCGAGAGGGGTCTCGATCATGTCCGCATTATTCACGAACCGTAGGGTGACACACTTAAGAGACACCGACATCCAATTGGAGCAAATGTTTCATGCCGAAAGAATGAACAAGCGCAGGAATTTATTTCACTAGATACCGAAACAGGTTTTCGGGTGAAATTGCATAAAGTGGTTATGCATGTGAAATAGAATTCTAGCAAGGGGTTATTTGTGAATGTTTGTCATTAAAGTAATTGACAAAATTCTGAATAAAATAAAAGAGTTTTATTTAATGAGAGTTTGCATTAAATTTGGTAGAAATTTAATGGGAATTTGAGTGGACTTTTGAGTGGAGGGAATTTAAAGGAGATTTGTGAGTGGAGTGTCCACCCACATGAAGAGGGGAGGGCAAGGGGGCAGCCCCCATGCGCCGGCCACCCCCTTGGGGTCCCCCCCTCCTCCTATAAAAGGAGCCCCCCTCCTCACTTGTCTCTCACACCTCCTCGTGAAGGATCTCTCTCCCCCTCTAGAATTTATCCCCCATGGTCTCGGACTAGCGAGATACATGTTCCCGATGGCTATTCGGCAAGAAAGAGTTGTGCTTCCGCTGCATCGCTGGAGCGAGGAGGCGGAGGTTGCTCGGTGCCTCGAACGTGTGTGCGAGCACGGATGCGCTGCTGATTTGCGGTGCTAGGACTTCCTCTCGATCTTGAGATCGGCAAGAGATCGTCTACATCAACCACGAGTTGAACTCGTTAAGCTTTGTCGGTCTTCAAGGGTATGTTCTCTACGGATATACATCCGCCCGTTGTTTGTATCTAGTAGATAGATCTTGGTATATAGTTCACATCGTAGGAAAAATTTTGTTTTCTATGCTGCGAACCCTACAGTGGTATCAGAGCCAGGTTTATGCGTAGATACTTTACACGGGTAGTACACATATGAGTATGTGGGCGATGATGATCATGTTGTTGCTCCTTTGTTGTAATTTTGGATATTGGTCGCATAGTGGGATGAAGCGGCCCGGACAAACTTTACATGTCCTCGCACATGAGACCTGTTCCACGCTTGACATGCAACTAGTTTGCATAAGTGGCTAGCGGGTGTCTGTCTCTCCTACTATAGTCAATATCTATTTTGCAACCGAGTTGTCAACAATTTGATTATCCTCGTTGTGGTTCATGTTCGTAGGTAAGAACGGTTCTATCTCGAAAGCCCTAATCCACGTAAAACTTGCAATGGATAAATTAGAGGCGTCTAGTTTAGATTGTTGCTGGGCTAGTGTTATGATATGGTAGTGTTGTAAGTAGAAGTATGAGATGATACTCTTACAACACACATAGCGTGTAAAATCCATAGACCTTGGATTTACACATATAGGTATGATAGTGATCATACCACGATTCACATGATAGAGATCATCTGCGGGAACCATATAATTTCACTAATAAACATATGATGTTTGATAGCATCTTATATTGCTTGTTTAGCGCTTTGTTAGCATAATAAGATGATCCCTCATTTAAATATCAAGATAAGAATGTGTTCTTCCTTTAGTATGCACCGATTATGTTTTCGTCGCTCCAAGACATCACGTGATGATCGGGTGTTCTTGGATCCACGACCATATTTCGGGTGTAAAACAGTTACACACGTGAATACTAAGGTTCTAACTTGGCGAGCCTAGCATGTACAGACATGGCCTCGGAACACGGACCGAAAGGTTAAGCATGAGTCATATAGTTGATATGATGCCCATTTGATGCTCGCCTTTGAAGCTATACCGACTCACGTGATGATCGGACTTGGTGTAGTGGATTTGGTTCATGTAATCACCAAAAAGGCACGAGGGATGTCGTTTTTGAGTGGGAGTTCATTCGTAATATAGATTAGTTGAACTCAATCTATCATACACTTAGTCTAAACTTTACAAATTCTGTTGTAGATGGCACCACCTGCTTTTAATTTCAATGTGTTCATGGAGAAAGAGAAACTAGCAACGAACGGTAGCAACTTTACCGAATGGGCCATGAATTTGAGGATTCTCCTCTCTGCTGCACAAAAGCAATATGTGCTAGAAGCGCCGTTAGGCCCCCCACCTTTAGATGATGCCCCTGACGAGGAGAAGAATGTCTATCAGACTCGTCAGGAGGACCACAACTTAGTTCATTGCGGCATATTGTATGGGCTAGAGCCGGAACTTCGAAAGCGTTTCGAAAACGGCAATGCATTTGATACAATGGGTGAGTTGAAAATGATTTTCGACACACATGCTGCTGTAGAGAGCTACAACGCTTCAGAAAAGTTCTTTAGCTACATGATGGAAGAGCACAGCTCCGTTAGTGAGCATGTACTCAAGATGTCGGGTTACGCCGATAAGCTTGTGTCCTTGGGAATATCGATTCCCATTGACTTAGGCATCCATCGTGTTCTTCGGTCTCTGCCACCTAGCTATAAGAGCTTCGTGATGAACTATAATATGCAAGGAATGAAGAAGTCTCTCCCCGAGCTTCTGTCAATGCTTAAAACTGCAGAAGTGGAGATCAAAAAGGAACATCAAGTGTTGATGATCAATAGGAACACTGGTTTCAAGAAAGACAAGAAGGTAAAACGGAAGGGAAGTAAGGGCGGCAAGCCTGTTGCCGCGCCTGAAAAGAAACCCCGAGTTGGACCTAAGTCTGATTCCGAGTGCTACTATTGTAAGGGGACTGGCCACTGGAAGCGCAACTGCCCCAAGTATCTGGCAGACAAGAAGGCCGGCAAGGCAAACAAAGGTATATATGATATACATGTTATTGATGTTTACTTGACTCGTGCTCGCAGTAGCACCTGGGTATTTGATACCGGTTCAGCTGCTAATATTTGTAACTCGAATCAGGGGCTGCGGAACAAGCGACCGCTAGCAAGGGGTGAGGTCAAGATGCGTGTCGGCAATGGATCAAGCGTTGATGTGATCGCCTTCGGAACGCTGCCTCTCCACTTGCCGTCGGGATTAGTTATAAACTTGAATAAATGTTATCTGGTGCCTGCACTGAGCATGAACATTGTATCTGGATCGTGTTTGATGCGAAGTGGTTATTCATTTAAATCTGAGAACAATGGTTGTTCCATTTATATGAATGAAATCTTTTATGGTCATGCACCGATGATGAATGGTTTATTTCTATTATATCTCTATGATAATGTTACACATATTCATAATGTTGATGCTAAAAGGATTAAACTTAATGATGATATATCCGCATATATGTGGCACTGCCGTCTAGGTCATATTGGCGTTAAACGCATGAAGAAGCTCCATTCGGATGGACTTTTGGAATCACTTGATTATGAATCATTTGATACATGTGAGCCATGCCTTATGGGCAAGATGACTAGAACGCCGTTTTCCGGTTCAATGGAACGGGCGACAGATTTATTGGAAATCATACATTCTGATGTATGTGGTCCAATGAGTGTGTCGGCGCGAGGTGGATATCGTTATTTTGTTACTTTCACGGATGATTTGAGTAGATACGGTTATATCTACTTGATGAAACACAAGTCTTAAACCTTTGAAAAGTTCAAGGAATTTCAGAATGAAGTGGAAAATCATCGTAATAGAAAGATCAAATTTCTACGGTCCGACCGTGGAGGTGAGTATCTAAGTTACGAGTTTAGCACTCACATGAAAGAGTGTGGAATTGTTTCACAACTCACACCTGCCGGAACACCACAGCGAAATGGTGTGTCGGAACGTTGTAATCGTACTTTATTAGATATGGTTCGATCTATGATGTCTCTGACGGACTTGCCGTTGTCATTTTGGGGTTATGCATTAGAAACTGCTGCATTCACTTTAAATCGGGCACCATCTAAATCCGTTGAAAAGACACCGTATGAATTGTGGTTTGGAAACAAACCTAAGCTGTCATTTCTTAAAGTTTGGGGATGCGATGTTTATGTGAAGAAACTTCAACCGGATAAACCCGAACCCAAAGCGGAAAAATGCGTCTTCATAGGATACCCTAAAGAAACTATTGGGTATTCCTTCTATCACAGATCCGAGGGCAAGGTTTTTGTTGCCAAGAATGGATCCTTTCTAGAGAAAGAGTTTCTCGCGAAAGGTGTGAGTAGTCGGAAGGTAGAACTCGAAGAGGTTGTGGAACCTTCTCTTCAAAGTATGGCGAGTAGCGCAGCGCCGGAAGTTGTTCCGGAGTTGGCTCCACCTGTTGAAGAGGGAACTAATGATAATGATCATGAAACTCCGAAAGAGAGTACTACCGAACCTCGCAGGTCAAACAGGACGCGTGCAGCTCCCGAGCTGTACGGAAATCCTGTCATGTATTTCATGGTTGATGAAAATGATGACCCTGCGACGTATGAAGAAGCGATGATGAGCCCGGATTCCAACAAATGGTTAGAAGCCATGAAATCCGAGATGGAATCCATGTATGAAAATCAAGTTTGGAACTTGGTGGAATTACCTCACGACCAAAAGGCTGTGGAGAACAAATGGATTTTCAAAAGGAAAACTGATGCTGATGGTAATGTGACCGTCTATAAAGCTCGACTTGTCGCAAAGGGGTTTCGACAAATTCAAGGAGTTGACTACGATGAGACTTTCTCTCCCGTAGCGATGCTAAAGTCAGTTAGGATTATGTTAGCAATTGCTGCATATTTCGATTATGAGATATGGCAGATGGATGTCAAAACCGCGTTTCTCAATGGTAATATTGAAGAAGAGTTGTGTATGATACAACCAAAGGGTTTTGTCGATCCTAAGGATGCTAACAAGGTGTGCAAGCTTCAGCGATCCATCTATGGATTGAAGCAAGCATCACGAAGTTGGAATCTCCGCTTTGATGAGGTGATCAAAGAGTTTGGATTTGTCCAAACTTATGGAGAAGCTTGTATTTACAAGAAAGTGAGTGGGAGCAATGTGGCATTTCTGATATTATATGTGGATGACATATTATTGATCGGAAATGATATAGATCTTTTAAACAGTGTTAAAAGTTATCTAAACAGCAAATTTTCAATGAAGGACCTAGGTGAAGCGTCATACATATTAGGCATAAAGATCTATAGAGATAGATCTAGGCGCCTAATAGGGCTATCACAAAGTACATACCTTGATAAGATTTTAAAGAAGTTTAAAATGGACGGAAGTAAGAAGGGGTTCTTACCTATGTTGCAAGGCAAGACATTGAGTAAGACTCAAAGTCCGGCTTCGGCGGAAGAAAGAGAGATAATGGACAAAGTCCCCTATGCTTCAGCCATAGGCTCTATAATGTACGCCATGCTATGTACAAGACCGGATGTGGCACATGCTATTAGTTTGACTAGTAGGTACCAATCGGATCCAGGTTCGGAACACTGGATAGCGGTCAAGAATATCCTTAAGTACTTACGAAGAACTAAGGATATGTTTCTTGTATACGGAGGTGAAGAAGATCTCGTCGCTAAGTGTTATGTTGACGCTAGCTTTGACACCGATCTGAATGACTCTAAGTCTCAATCCGGATACGTATTTCTCATGAATGGCGGAGCGGTTAGTTGGAGGAGCTCCAAACAACCTGTGGTAGCGGGATCAACAACGGAGGCCGAATATGTTGCTGCTTCGGAAGCGGCTCAGGAAGCAGTTTGGATGAAGGAGTTCATATCCGAACTAGGAGTAGTGGCAAACGCGTGGGACCCAATGGTGATCTATTGTGACAACAATGGTGCCATTGCCAATGCCAAAGAGCCAAGGTCTCACAAGCATTCCAAGCATATTAAGCGCCGGTTTCACTCCATCCGCGAGCATGTCAAGGATGGAGATATAAAGATTTGTAAAATACATACAGATCTCAATGTAGCAGATCCATTGACTAAAACTCTCCCTAGAGCAAAACATGATCAACACCAGAACTCAATGGGTGTTAGATTTATCACTATGTAACTAGATTATTGTCTCTAGTGCAAGTGGGAGACTGAAGGGAATATGCCCTGAGAGGCAATAATAAAGTGTTTATTATGTGTATTCCAAGTATATGATAGATGTTTATTTTGCATGCTATAATTGTATTAATACGGAAACGTTAATACATGTGTGTTTAATAAACAAACATAAAGTTCCTAGTTATGCCTCTCTCATAAACTAGCTCGTTGATTAACAAGATGATCAAGGTTTCCTGATCATGGACATTGGATGTTGTTAATAACGGGATCACAACATTAGTGTAATGGTGTGATGAACATTCATCCGAAGTATAGCATTACGATCAAAGTCATTGAGTTTATATTGCTATAACAACTTACGAAGTGATCCTAATCCTTAGACCATGAGATCATGTCAATCACTAACACCGGAAGAGTTTCTTGATAACATCAAACGTCACACCGTAACAGGGTGATTATAAAGATGGATTCAGAACTAATAAAGTGTTATGTTGAGGCTCATGGATCGAGAGTGGAATTTGTTCATCCTGATGACGGATAGATATACTCTGGGCCCTCTCGGTGATATCACATTGATTAGCTTGCAAGCAAGTGATTTGATCACTAGAATGTTATATCACAGGAACGAGAAAAGAGTGCATGTCGGTAACGAGATCAAACTAGGTATGGAGATACCGATGATCGAATCCCGGACATGTAATATATCGTGAAACAAAGGGATTAAGATACTAGCGTAAAAGGTTCCGACGATCACAAGAAAGTCATCGTTGAATGTGTGGGAGTCAGTATGGGTCTCCAGATCCCGCTTCTGATTATTGATCCGAGAGGGGTCTCGATCATGTCCGCATTATTCACGAACCGTAGGGTGACACACTTAAGAGACACCGACATCCAATTGGAGCAAATGTTTCATGCCGAAAGAATGAACAAGCGCATGAATTTATTTCACTAGATACCGAAACAGGTTTTCGGGTGAAATAGCATAAAGTGGTTATGCATGTGAAATAGAATTCTAGCAAGGGGTTATTTGTGAATGTTTGTCATTAAAGTAATTGACAAAATTCTGAATAAAATAAAAGAGTTTTATTTAATGAGAGTTTGCATTAAATTTGGTGGAAATTTAATGGGAATTTGAGTGGACTTTTGAGTGGAGGGAATTTAAAGGAGATTTGTGAGTGGAGTGTCCACCCACATGAAGAGGGGAGGGCAAGGGGCAGCCCCCATGCGCCGGCCACCCCCTTGGGGTTCCCCCCCTCCTCCTATAAAAGGAGCCCCCCTCCTCACTTGTCTCTCACACCTCCTCGTGAAGGATCTCTCTCCCCCTCTAGAATGTATCCCCCATGGTCTCGGACTAGCGAGATACATGTTCCCGGTGGCTATTCGGCAAGAAAGAGTTGTGCTTCTGCTGCATCGCTGGAGCGAGGAGGCGGAGGTTGCTCGGTGCCTCGAACGTGTGTGCGAGCACGGATGCGCTGCTGATTTGTGGTGCTAGGACTTCCTCTCGATCTTGAGATCGGCAAGAGATCGTCTACATCAACCACGAGTTGAACTCGTTAAGCTTTGTCGGTCTTCAAGGGTATGTTCTCTACGGATATACATCCGACCGTTGTTTGTATCTAGTAGAGATCTTGGTATATAGTTCACATCGTAGGAAATTTTTTGTTTTCTATGCTGCGAACCCTACACTTACCACTTCTTCATGAATTCTATTTGGGTCAACGAACCCAATGTCAAAAGGGCCTCCTTTCATGCATTCCATAACCTTTTTCCTGCATAATAGTATATACATATATGGTGAGCATATATATATACATGCAATTAATGAAGTGAATGAGATGAGATATAAATTACAGAAATAGTACTTACACACAATAAAGGCTGATGGCAGCTTTGTCGAGTTCCTTCTGATTGAATATAAAATGCAAGTCTTGAATGTTGAAGTCGATCTCGTCGTCTCCGCACAAGAAAATCTCATCTCTTATATGCGCCGTGATCCATTCTTCCTTTCTCGTCTTGCAGAAATCAAGGTACCACTTGTACAATTTTTGCATCTTTGTTGGTAGATTCTTGAGCTCCTCTTTCTTGACGAGATTCTTCCCATACTTCCATGGCTGTATGGGGTTGGCATCGCATTTGGGCAAGTTGTCTCCCATGATGTTCAAGTATGCAATGTAAGTCATCCCCATCTCATTGGCCTTTCTTTGTAGCTCTGCCTCGTAATCATTTACGGGAGGACTGTCCCGTGTGTCGAACATTTGGAGCAGGGCGCATGATTGGTTTTCCTGCTCTCCGAGCATGGGAACTGTTTTCTGGGGTGCCGCACGACTGCTACTTTCAGTCTCCTTACGGCGCCTTGCATCCGCCTTCAAAATCTGGCGCTCATAGTCCGGCACAAGTGGGGTTTCAGGTTTCAAAAGATTTTTGTAAAACTTCTCCACCACCGCCGGATCTATTTTCTCCTTTGGCTCAGCCCGTCTAGGTGCAAAGAATTTCTTGACATCTTCTTTCGAGATTCTATTGGTCTCCTCGTCGCTGCGATTCCACGGTAAAACCGGCAATGGCTTGGCGGAAGGCTACGGGACGTAGTTTTTTGAACTCTTTGGCGTACGGTTTCCTGCGGATTTCTTTGTGGCATTGCTAGAGATGCTCTTCGTGGCAGTGCTCTTCCGCTTATGCTGAGGAGATGGCTGAAGCACCGGAGATGGCTGACGGGCCGGAGATGGCTGGCGCGCCGGAGATGGCTGCCGCGCAGGAGATGGCTGAAGCGCCGGAGATGGCTGCCGCGCAGGAGATAGCTGAAGCGGCTCAGACTGCTGACGCTGCGGAGACGGCGGGGGTGCCAGTGGCCTCCAATTTGGAAGCATGATGTGTTCCTTCTTCCAAAAAATGGTTGTTTACACTACAAATTTGAGTTGAGTTTCCCCTTCACCTGTAGCATGGTCAAGCTGTGCTTCCTCATATTCCTTCACAACCTCATCCACCCCGACAATAGCATAGCCATCTGGAATCGGTCGGCAGTGGTAAGTTCCACCAGCTACAGGAGGTAAGGCATAGCCGATAGCCACCTTAATGGATAAGCCCATTAATCTCACATGCAGCTCAGCGTGTTCGCTCTCCGTGATCTCATCCACGGGGTATCGAGGACCCGCCATTTCAAGCGTGGGCTGCACGTTCTCCGTGGAAGCCACGCTTCTTTTCCGCGCAGAGTCTGGGCCGCCGACAACTTCCAATGCAGGCTCTTCGTGCCGCTAAGATGGGCCGGTAGCTTGATGGCTCTATTGTGCATTCACTTGCGCCTGCAGCGCCACAAGTGCATGTTCTATCTGTGTCATCCGCTCTGTACGCTCTTTTTATTTTCTGTCGCGCTATCTGTAAGAGTCGCTCCACTCGGCAAACCCATCCTTCCACGTCATACCCCCTGTGCCTCGTGCATGTCCAGGGTGTTCTTTTTTACTGATGGCATGTGTGAGCTGGTCATTCTCTCTGTCGGGATGGAAGGTCCTGACGGCTGTTTCCTCGTATGTCGTGATGAGTTCAGAGGCGGGTTTGGCAAGGAAGGTTGGGAAGATACACAATCTTGTTTCTGGGTCCAACCTTGCCCCGATTCCGTAGAACAAAGTCTTTGCACGTAGGTCCCACCCATCTGTCTGGGGTGTGATCCCTCTAGCGCGCAGGGCCTTCTCAGCTTCCTCCCACTTAGGCCTCTGAGATATGTAGCCACCTGACCCCGTCCTCTGGTGATATTCCTTCTTCTGGGCATTTAGCGTATTGGTTTCTGACCTCTTTTTAGCTATAGCACCTTTTTTATATGTAGGGGTTCGTAGCATGGAAAACAAAAATTTTCTATCGCATACAAACAAACAAGCCAAGATCTATCTACTAGATTGTAGCAACGAGTTGATAGGGGAACTTACCCTCGAAGATTCCAAATCGGTTAACGAGAGCAGATTCTCGTGGGTGATGTAGTCGTACTCTTTCCGATCTCAAGATCGCGTAGACGATCCTTCCGGCGCTGCGTTCCGGCAGCGCTTCCGCAGTCGTTCACACGTTCGGTACTCGACGAAGACCTTCCTCTCCCTTGTTCCAGCAGGCAGCGGAGGTTGTAGCACTCTCCTCGCGATTCCGGCAGCACAACGGCGTGGTACCGGAAGTAGAGGGGAGATCCCGCAGGGCTTCGCCTTAAGCCGGAGCGAGTATGGTGGATTATGAGAGAGGGATATTAGTGGTCTAGAGATTAGACACACCAATTAGAAGGCTCTAAACCGCAGGCTAAAGCAATTAGAAGCTCTAAACCAAAACGGCTCTAAACCGGAGATTAGAGGTGGAAACTTGTGTGTCTCAAGGAGGAGCCCTGCCCCTCCTTTTATAGGTGGAGGGGCTAGGCGCGCCAGGGAGGGAGGGAGTCCCTCCCCAACTCGGCCTAGGGCTGGGCGCCGGCCAAGGAGGAGAGGAACTCCTCCTCAAAGTTGGTTTCAACCTCCTCTTGCTTGTTTCCCACAGTTTCCTGTTTCCCACAATTTCCTGTTTTCCACAGTTTCCTGTTTTAGCCGTTTGACTTTCAAACTGGCAGTTTGACTTTCAAGTTTTGGAACAGCAAGAACACTTAGTACATGATGCAATCATTCAATGACACATTCATGTACCTTCCCCCCCGGAGTGCCGGACAATCCGGACCCTTCTAGAACATTCCCGATGAAAACACCGGAATCATTCCCGAACTCTGAAACGGGACTTTCCTTATATGAATCTTATTCTCCGGACCATTCCGGATCACCTCGTGATATCCCGGATCCCATCCGAGACTCCGAACAACATTCGGTGTCTTTCTCATAATACCATAACTACTCAAACAACGTCGAATCCTTAAGTGTGTCTCCCTACGGTTCGTGAATTATGCAGACATGATCGAGACACTTCTCCGAACAATAACCAATAGAGGAATCTGGAAATTCATATGGCTCCCACATATTTCTACGATTACTTTGCGATCGAATGAACCACTTACATACGATACCAATTTCCCTTTATCTCACGATAGTTTACTTATCCGAGGTTATGATCGTCGGTATCTCTGCATACCTAGTTCAACCTCGTTACTGATAAGTACGCTTTTATCGTTCCCATGATATGTGATCCCTTGTGAGCCAGTCACATGCTTGCAAGCTAATTGGATGACATTTCACCGAGAGGGCCCAGAGTATATCTATCCGTCATATGGATGGACAAATCCCACTCTTGATCCATGTGTTTCAACCAATACTTTCCGAACACTCAATGCCACCTTTATAGCCACCCAGTTACGGTGTGGTGTTTGATGTCATCAAAGCATCCATCCGGTAAAGGTGATATGCATGATCTCATGGTCGAAGGAATTAGGTTACTATGTATCAGAAAGCATATAGCAATTGAACTATTTAAATGACTTGATCTTTATGCTACGCTTATCTATAGGAGTATGTCCATCACATCATTCTCCTAATGATATGATCCAGTTGTTAATAACATCTCTATGTTCATGATCAGGAAACCATGATCATATATTAACCAACAAGCTAGTTTAACAAGAGGCTATACTAGGGACTCTTATTTTAGTTTACAAATCACACAAGTATTAATGTTTCCGGTTAATACAATTATAGCATGGTATGTAAACATTTATCATAAGTGTGAAGATATGATAATAACCACTTTATTATTGCCTCTTGGGCATATCTCCAACAGTCTCCCACTTGCACTAGAGTCAATAATCTAGTTTCAAACCTTTGTGTATATAACACCTATGGCTTTCCGGTGTTGTATGTACACGATTGCTAGTGGTCAACTGATCTCCGGATCTGACACTTCCAGGTCCGTGTGTAATTGCATGTCTTTGCGTCTCTACGCATCACTCATTCTCTAATGAGATGGCTTTGTATAAATTTGGTCTTTCGGTGTGACCTTTAGCTCTTTGGGGTTAAAACATGTTGATAATATTGTCGCACAATATATCTTCATAGTATTATCCCACTGTGAACTACACCTAGTTTGATAACAAACTACTTGACATAAATGCCCTCTTTTGCTGCTAAAATAGCAGTCATATACTTAGCCTTTTGTTGTAGTATCTGTCACAATGTCTTAACTTTGGAACTCATCCAAATCCATTATGGAACTCACTTTCCATTATATTGTGCCACCCTTAGTTTAGATTGAGATAAACTTAATTTGTACTTTGTGACAAAGCTAGTATCAATGTAGTACTTTTACAATGAACTAACCATCTATTTGTCACTTCTACAAATATTATACTCTTAGTTCTTCCAAAAGATCATAAGAATATCCTTACTATTGTCCAATGATCATCTTACGAATCATTCTGGTATATGCTCACAACATTTAGAGCATAGGACATATCTGGATTTGTACATATCACAATATGATTGATATAAATACTCTTTGTGATTTCATACATCAAGTATCAATCTATACTTGATTATTTGTTTCACTTTACAAAATGTCAATACACTTGAATATATCATCAACATTGAACTCATTCAATCCTTTCTGTGCGACAAGAACCTCTCTTGTAGTTTCTATATTGAACTCATTCAATATCTTGTCTATGTACTTCTGGCACAACCATATTAGCGTCTATAGATGCCAAATATTTGGGTTTTACCTAAGTCTTTCATCGGGATGAAATTCTTAATATGTGTTAATAAAAGATACATCTTTTCTAATCAACAATATGTCCTCCACATAATGTATTAGAAAAATGTCTTAGCGCTCCCACTTAATTTCTTGCAAACGCAAGCATCTTCATTGTCTCTGATGAAATTAAACTCTTTTAACAGTTTCATCATAGTGAAGATTCCAACTTCGCGATGCTCACTTTAACTATTGAAGTTTGCATATTCTTTTAGCATCCTTTGATTAACAAAACCCTATGGACCGTGTTATGCACATGTCCTAGGTAACGATTCTATTAGAAGAACTTGTTTTGTTTATTCAACTACCATATAACAAATTATATGTAGTGGTTGCTACATTAATCCGTCTAGACTAAATATCACTATGACAGATCAAATCTTGTGATAGTCAACCTTTGAACATCGTTGTGAACTTTTTCCCAACATGTCGACTATTTCATAGATGTGAAACATCCATGTCTATTTCTTTATAGATCCAAATACGACTGTAAGGTCTTGTACCTTCCCAGAGGGTCTTTCAAGTTCAAATCTTGATCTCTCGTATATGGAACTATCACGGATTTTATGGCTTCAAGCCATTTTACGGAGTCAGGGCCCATCATCGCTTCTTTGCATGTAGTCGGTTCATTATTCTCAAATAATGATTCAACCCTCAAATCTTGGTATTTGATTGTTCATCCGACCTACTTGTTTCAATAGGAACTTGGATCTCCGTGACCACAACCTTTGAGGTACGTGAGCCATGAGCTTTGTTGCTGCCTCCGGAACACTTTTCGGTGCTGCGCAACTCTGCACATACAGCTAAGGTTCTTTTAACCTTATCAAAGTTTCTATTGTCCTCCCACTTAACTTTTCATGAAAAATTCCTTCTCAAAGAAACTTGACGTTTTAAGTGACAAACACTTTTGTCTCCGATGTTATGGAGGAGTACTTAACAGTTATTCGAAATAACATACAAAGACAGGTTCATCCGACTTTGGTTGCAAACATCTTTCTTATGCACAGCATACCAATGTTTAAGAAAGGACAACTTGGGTTTTATCCCAAACCATAACCTTATATGGTGTCATTTCAACGGATTATGATGGAGCTCTTTTCAGTGGAAAAACGGTAATCTCTAAAGCTTTTAATCTTTAAAATATAATAGCAGTTTTATGAATTATACCTTTGATCTAACCATGTCAAACAAGGTTTAATTACATACCTCGAACGTTCCATACTCTTATGGTGTTTCGGGAAATGCAAATCCACGGAACGATTCCTTAAATCTTAGGTATTATGCTAAACTTGTAACTCAAATATCTTCCTTTATGATCTTTATCATAAACTATTTATATTCTTGTTACAATGGTTTTGCACTTCATCTTGAAAGTCTTTTGAACTCTTCAAATATTTCACACTTCATCCTTATTAAGTAAATATTCATATATTCACTCAAATTTTCGGAGAAAGCACATGAAGTTGAAATCCATCGCTCTTGACTATAATGGACTTCATACAACAATATGTACAAGTTCCAATAAGCTAGTCCATCGTTCCCTTTTGGCCTATGAATGAAGTTTTAATTATCTCTAGGAAAGTTTCACAAGCGTCATTTGATCAAAATCAAATAGACTCCAAAATTCCATCCATATGGATTTTCTTCATGTTTTCTTTCCAATATAATTTAAACGGCGATGTCACTTCCTAAGTGATCTTTCAATCAATTTGTCTTTCGACATTTTTAGCACTAGTTTTATGGATGTGATGTCTCCAACGAGATTTGCGAATCATCCATCTTTTATGGATTACGGCAATTATTTGAACAACCCTTTTGTTCTCATAATACCTGATAAAACAAATCTTTGAAGGCAAGCTTTGATGTTTAACGAGCAACACAATAACCCTTTATTTTGTTCTTGATGAACATCATCACATATTCTTTTGCTAGTTACTTAGGCCATTGTAGTTCATGAATTGTGTTGTTTCGTATGACGATTCACACCAACAAATTCAGTATCAAATACTTAAGAACCACATTGTTTAACAAGCAAAGAATATAGCCATAACATGTATATCATCTATATACTTAAACTGAACAATTCTAGTCTTTTCTTTTCTGCCATATATTTATGAGATTCTCTTTCAGTATTTTCTTTTCTGTTTGAAAGAATCTATCAACATCAATAGTGGAGTCATACATATGACACATAATCCAATGCGTGTATAATTAAATACCAATGTCTTTGGACTTGCACTTTGAAGTAGATCACCATCATCAAATGTTTGGTGTTCTTCCAAATTCCTTTCTTTAGTAATCTCTTGGTGTAGTAAATATTTTACCTACATCAAATATTCACCCTTATCATGGAATTATCCATGATCAAGCTACTTTTAGCTTATAAAGATGAATCGCAAGTATAATGTTGCTCTCCAAAACCTTTTGGAGGATTAGGACAACTAGTGTCTCCAACCTTTTGCAAATTCTCATCAAATATGAGAACATGACTTTTGCCATATTATACTCTATCATGTTGCAACCAAAACTTTGTTTCAGATATCACAATATCTTCCACACATCATGGTTTCTGAAACAACTCTTTCAGATCCTAGATAACCTTGATATTAAGAGAATCCTTTGAATATCAAGAATCATGGAGACAAACATGACACTTATACACTAACACTTGGAATTGTTACTCTTGATTTAATACTAATTATTAAACTTCATGGAGTAACCGGAACTTACTGAAAGTTTGCAATAGGACTTTTAAACTTTAGATTAACACTTCAAAAACAATACGATACCAGTTCGTAAAGTAACTAACCAGAATTCTATAGTTCTATCATCTCAATTATAACTAAGCGCAAGGTGGTAAACGGATGCCAATGACTACAACAACTATGCAAATTCACTTTGATTTAGTTTATGATAAATTGAGTTCTAATTAATAATTAAATTAATCTAAGTGAACTCCCACTCAAAACAACATCCCTCACATTGTTTTAGTGATCACACGAACCAAATCCACCACATCAAAACCGATCATCACGAGAGTTGATATAGCTTCAATGGCGAACAATCAACATGTTCATCATATCTACTATATGACTCATGCTCTACCTTTCGGTAATCCGTGTTCCTGAGGCCATGTCTGTACATGCTAGGCTCGTCAAGATCAAACCTTAGCTACCGCATAAGCAAATCTGGCTTGCTTACGTTGTATACACTTGCGGAATCTAACACACCCGATCATCACGTGGTGCTTCGAAACAACAAGCATTAGCAACGGTGCATACTAAGGGTGAACACTTTCGAACTTGAAATTCATGTGCATGAGGGATCATCTTATAATGCTACCGTCGTCTACTAAGCAATACAAGATGCATAAAGGATTAACATCACATGCAATTCATAATATGTGATATGATATGGCCTTTCTTCTTTGTGCTTCTGATCTCCATCTTCAAGCACGAACATGATCTCCATCATCATCGGCATTGCATCAAGGTCAATGATGCTTCTCCATGGTTGTCGTCCACCAGCTTCAACTATTACAACTACTTTGAATAGACACGCGGGTCTTAACATAAATTAAAGACAACCATATGGCTCCTGCTGGTTTCCAACTTACAATAAGGAACATTGCATACATCAAATATAATCACAATCATGGCCATATCACATCACTGCACACCCCTGCAAAACAAAGTTAGACGCCTCTACTTTCTTTGCATATTTTACGTGGTTTGGGGCTTTCAATAAGTGTCGTTCTAACTTACGAACAAGAACCACAACATTGATACTATCATTGTTGATCACCCGTTGTAAATTGGATCTTAACTATGCTAGGAGAAACAGGCACCCGCAAAGCCACTTATGCAATACAAGTTGCATGTCAAGCGTGGAGCAAGTCTCATGAACGATGTCATGTAAGGTTAGCCCGGGCCGCTTCATCCCAACATACCGCAAGATGCAAAGTACACAAAAAGCAATCGACAATAAAAGCATCAACGCCCACAATGACCATTGTGTTCTACTCGTGCAACAGATCTACATATAGACACGGCTCTGATACCACTGTAGGGGTTCGTAGCATGGAAAACAAAAATTTTCTATCGCATACAAAACAAACAAGCCAAGATCTATCTACTAGATTGTAGCAACGAGTTGATAGGGGAACTTATCCTCGAAGATTCCAAAGCGGTTAACGAGAGCAGATTCTCGTGGGTGATGTAGTCGTACTCTTTCCGATCTCAAGATCGCGTAGACGATCCTTCCGGCGCTGCGTTCCGGCAGCGCTTCCGCAGTCGGTCACACGTTCGGTACTCGACGAAGACCTTCCTCTCCCTTGTTCCAGCAGGCAGCGGAGGTTGTAGCACTCTCCTCGCGATTCCGGCAGCACAACGGCGTGGTACCGGAAGTAGAGGGGAGATCCCGCAGGGCTTCGCCTTAAGCCGGAGCGAGTATGGTGGATTATGAGAGAGGGATATTAGTGGTCTAGAGATTAGACACACCAATTAGAAGGCTCTAAACCGCAGGCTAAAGCAATTAGAAGCTCTAAACCAAAACGGCTCTAAACCGGAGATTAGAGGTGGAAACTTGTGTGTCTCAAGGAGGAGCCCTGCCCCTCCTTTTATAGGTGGAGGGGCTAGGCGCGCCAGGGAGGGAGGGAGTCCCTCCCCAACTCGGCCTAGGGCTGGGCGCCGGCCAAGGAGGAGAGGAGCTCCTCCTCCAAGTTGGTTTCAACCTCCTCTTGCTTGTTTCCCACAGTTTCCTGTTTCCCACAGTTTCCTGTTTTCCACAGTTTCCTGTTTTAGCCGTTTGACTTTTAAACTGGCAGTTTGACTTTCAAGTTTTGGAACAGCAAGAACACTTAGTACATGATGCAATCCTTCAATGACACATTCATGTACCTTCCCCCCCCCCCCGGAGTGCCAGACAATCCGGACCCTTCTAGAACATTCCCGATGAAAACACCGGAATCATTCCCGAACTCCGAAACGGGACTTTCCTTATATGAATCTTATTCTCCGGACCTTTCCGGATCACCTCGTGATATCCCGGATCCCATCCGAGACTCCGAACAACATTCGGTCTCTCTCTCATAATACCATAACTACTCAAACAACGTCGAATCCTTAAGTGTGTCTCCCTACGGTTCGTGAATTATGCAGACATGATCGAGACACTTCTCCGAACAATAACCAATAGAGGAATCTGGAAATTCATATGGCTCCCACATATTTCTATGATTACTTTGCGATCGAATGAACCACTTACATACGATACCAATTTCCCTTTATCTCACGATAGTTTACTTATCCGAGGTTATGATCGTCGGTATCTCTGCATACCTAGTTTAACCTCGTTACTGATAAGTACTCTTTTCTCGTTCCCGTGATATGTGATCCCTTGTGAGCCAGTCACATGCTTGCAAGCTAATTGGATGACATTTCACCGAGAGGGCCCAGAGTATATCTATCCGTCATATGGATGGACAAATCCCACTCTTGATCCATGTGTTTCAACCAATACTTTCCGAACACTCAATGCCACCTTTATAGCCACCCAATTACGGTGTGGTGTTTGATGTCATCAAAGCATCCATCCGGTAAAGGTGATATGCATGATCTCATGGTCGAAGGAATTAGGTTACTATGTATCAGAAAGCATATAGCAATTGAACTATTTAAATGACTTGATCTTTATGCTACGCTTATCTATAGGAGTATGTCCATCACATCATTCTCCTAATGATATGATCCAGTTGTTAATAACATCTCTATGTTCATGATCAGGAAACCATGATCATATATTAACCAACAAGCTAGTTTAACAAGAGGCTATACTAGGGACTCTTATTTTAGTTTACAAATCACACAAGTATTAATGTTTCCGGTTAATACAATTATAGCATGGTATGTAAACATTTATCATAAGTGTGAAGATATGATAATAACCACTTTATTATTGCCTCTTGGGCATATCTCCAACATTATATGCCACAAATTCGGGCCAGTGAGGTCTTATCTTCGCATAATATGCGTCTTCAAAATTTGGAGTCTCGCGAGCTTTGACAAATTTGTTCAATTTTGTCTTTCAGTTGCGGAAAGCGTCAACCATCTTCTTTAGAGTCCACTCTTTTACCTTTTCCTTTATAACCGGGTTGTTTTCATCCTCCTTTGGCGGAAGGGTGAAATTTACCAACAATGAATTCCAAAGCATTTCTTTGGATCTTTCATCGACAAAGGTACCGTCGCCCTTCTTTGGCTTATTCCAATATTCAATTATGATTGGGATTTGGTCCCTAACAAGAACTCCAGCCTGACGTACAAATTTGTCTGCGGCCTTCTTGGGCTCCATCGGCCTGCCATCAACACGAACTGCTTCGATCGTGAACTTTGCACGATCTTTCAACCGATGGCTCGCGCCTCGCTTGCTCTTTTTCGTAGAAGAAGATGGTTGCTGGCTGGTCGATCCAGAGGGCTAAAAGAAGAAAGAAGCGTTAATTAATACATGTAGAAGAAGATTGTTGGTGGAAGTCAGCAGAGGCTTAATCAATGCATATACCTCGCCGGACTTTGTAATCACTAAATTGCGTTCACCGGAGTCTTCATCTTCACCATGACTACTTGAGCTGTCATCTTGTCCCTCCAAGTTCAGATATTGTGAGGTGTCCTCATCAATAATGTTCTCCATTATTTCTTCTTCTTCAAGGTTTCTACTAAGTGGATCCATAGTTTCTAAAACAATAATATTATCTAGAGTAAGAGAGTAAACATTCAAGTGGACTTGGATTCATACACAAATATACATATTATTCATACAAAAATACACAAATAAATACACAAATGAAATTAAAACCCTAAGGATGCTTGATCATTTTAAACGAGTTCCGAGGGGTCCAAACCCTAATTCAGAGAAATTCCGGATGCATATGAGAGTGGCTAGCTACAGTGGCTGACCGGAGGCTGGCGGCGTTGGAGAGCGAATTAGGGCGCGCGAGGTAGCGTGATGCGGCCTACCTAAAACGGGCGTTGTTCGAAAGAGGAGGCCGAGTCAAACATTATAGCGACAACAAACAACTTGGCAGAACAGATACAATGTGGAGGGGATATCCCTTTTATAAAGCAGATCAAAATAAGCAAGGGTCAGGATGAGTCAGAGCTCCACAACGACACCCCCAAGAGGGTAACGACCAACGAGACCTATGGTAAAGGGTTTTCACCCGGAGCCCTGTGACGAAGAAGGTAGCAGCATCGGCGGCCCCAGAGACCTATGGTAAAGGGTTTTCCCCGTCTTCTGCCCCGCCCGTTGTCCCCAAGATAGGCCCCAGACCAAGGGGAGAAGCCACGACGCTCGCCAAAGAGCTGCCCGCGCAAGAGAGTTTTTGAATTGTCAAGAGAGTTTTTGAATTGTCAAGCAACTCATTATTTCTTGGAAGAAGATTCTTCATTTTTACCAAAAACTTTGAAAATGCGCTGTCAGTCACACCGTTCTCTGCCTTCCATTGCAGCAAATCCAGTGTGGTACCTAGCTTTTTGTGGCCATCTTCGCAAGTTGGATACAACAATGTTTTGTGATCCTTTAACATCTGCTCCAGCTTCTCCTTCTCCTTTTCAGTTTCACATTCTTCCTTTGCATCAGTAATGGCCCGACCAAGATCGTCATCAGCGGGCCCATCTGCTGCCTCTTGATCTTCATTATCTACCCCCGTTGCAGTATCATCATATTCAGGATACATATTATGATAGTTGTCATCATCCTCCTCTTCTTCGTTGTCTTCCATCACAACCCCTTTTTCTCCGTGCTTGGTCCAACAATTATAGCTGGGCATGAAACCGGATCGAAGCAGGTGGGCGTGAATGGTTCTGGTATTTGAGTAGTCTTTCTTGTTCTGACAGTGAACACACGGACGGAACATAAAACCATTGTGACCACGGTTTGCATTAGCCACAACGATGAAATTTTGGAGGCCCGTAATGTACTCAGAAGTGCGGCGGTCACAGTACATCCATTGCCGGTTCATCTGCATTAATATGTAGTATATATCAAAAATTAATAGGGAGATGAACAATTATATATATAGTACATCAATGACACATGAAAGGATAGTTGCCGACCTCGACCGAGAAGGAAAGAGCAACGAGAAAACTTATTTTGAGCTCTCGGGCATTTCACCGAACACCTCTTGTGCATATGAAAAAAACACAAACTAGCACTCTTCACACACTCTTGCTAGGCTCCAAAATGAGATATTGAAAAAATGGAAGAGTGGGGTATGGGCTGCGGTGTCTTATATAGCCCCCCCCTTTAACACCGGTTCAAGCCACGAACCGGTGTTAAAGGGGGGGCTACGCGGGCCACTGTTGCAGGGTCCTTTAACACCGGTTCGTGGCACGAACCGGTGTTAAAGGGGGGCTCCTTTTTGCCGCACGGGCGGTGTTAAAGCCCTTTTCCAGGATCAACGAAAAGCCTCGTTTACACTAGTGTACCAAAATCCGGGGTCATCGCCCCGTCATGTGTAGTCAACTTCCACGAAAGAGATGTGTTGACCATGCCGACAATCTCATCGCACTAGCAAGACACAAAATTTCTACCCATCCATGACTATCAACAGATCCACCCCGATCAAGGTCGCCATGGTGCCCGATCAAGGTCGCCGCCCCGACTCACATCATTTACCCGGGACAACTGCCCCGACATCCACCATCCTGATGACTAGAGAAGCACATGCCAACAGTTGAATGGCCCCTTCAAGACGATACATTCAAGAAGGTAGCAATGTGGCCGCCGCCATCGTCCGCCCCGAATTGACACTTAGGATTCCCCTAAGTCGTACCCCCCACAAGGGCTTGGGCGGAGAACATGGCAAGCACCTCTAAGGAGGAAATGACGCGGAGCGCCTCCGTTGATAGCACTGTCAAGGTCGATAAAAACAAGAGAGTTTTTGAATTGTCAAGAGTAATCGTGTACGCACAAAGGTCCTCAAATTATCTAGGGTTGTTGAGCTTTGGCGTGTCTATTCCGGCGTGAGGTTCGTCATTCATCGTCGAGTTGCTCACGAGATTGGCGTTCCCCAATATCCAGCTTACGTGTTTCGCTCACGTGATTGGGAGATCTATCAGATCCATTGGATCAGGAGGTGCATCGTAAAAGATCGGGCCAAACAATTTGTATCATCTTGGTATATCAGAGCCCGGCGTTGATCACAATGCAGATTGATTTGTTGTCGGCTCTTCTCACTTGATTTCCAGTGGATACCATTGGGTAATCCGTCGCCATACTGTTGATGAATATCGAGGAGTCCTTCGTTCGTGTGAAGGTGGCCAACAACATCAAGGAAGAAGAAGGCGTACGCCCAGATCAGTTTCTATGGCGGCGTGTGGAGAGTCCAGGAGGAAAATTCGTGATTGTTCTGATCTGATCGACCCAGTCCGGAATCTCCAGCGTCTATCGACCGGAGTATCCGGTGGTCCAGAATCTCTGGCGTTTATCGACCAAAGTATCCGGTGGACCTGAGTTGGGCCAGCACCGATCAGTTCTAGCGGACCAAGCTGCAGAAGAGGAAGTACGTGGACGTGGAGTCGCGGAATTTTTTTCTGCCAGTTCATCAAACAATCTACGGATATCGTCAAACAGTCTACGGACACTTGTTTTAGTTGAGTGCATACTCATGTGTATCCAGCTTATTTGGATCCATGGCGTACATGAATTTGTTCTGTCTGTTGTGGGTGATATGCATGGTATACCGTCAGTTGCATTTGGAGGATGCTTGTGTCTCGGTCAGGTTGATGGTGTCGTAGACCAAAGAGCGACAATGGCAAAATCAAGTCAAGCAAGCCGAGAGGGAGGATGAGGCGTGGAAGGTGAGCAAGACTTGAATACAGGTAGTCAAGTGGGAGGATGAAGTGTGGATGTAACATCCCAAAAATACTAAGCTTGGATCATCAAAATTAGGGTTAACAAAAACTTTTTAAAATAAAATTATGAATGCATGCATATGTGTATGCATTGATTTTGAAATTCTTTGGAACCACCTTGTTTGATTGTTTCATTGCTTGTAAAATGTTTCTTAGGTGAAATAAACATCATCTAAAACATTTGCCACCCTTTTCCTAAAGACAAGTAAATCAAAACAAATATATTAAAGGAATGGTCATTTTGACCAATTTAACTCCCATGCCTACTTTGGCTGTCTCAAACTTTCAGAACCTAACAGAAACTTTTCTGGATCTTTGCACCCCTTGAATGTACTCATAACAAAGTATCAAGGCCCACTTTGTGATCATCCAGAAACTTTCAAATGCATAGCTTAAATGGCAATTCAAAATTGAATCTTTATCATATGGGAAGATCCGACTTTTTCAAAAACCACTCAAACAAGCTCAACTTTTAAAACCCAAGCATCTGCAGACTCACCATAACCAATCTAGCAAACCCACCAAAAATCTTTTCAAAATTCAAAACTTGATTTCATGCGGCCATTTCATCAAACAGGTTGCAGACACAAATCAAACAAACATCAAACACTATAGTGAGCAGTGATTGAAGCCTAACTTGTTCCCTAGTTAGCTCACAACCAACTCAGTAGATCATCTAGCAAGATTAACCAAGCACTAGCATCACTGTGAGCTTGCCATTGCCATCAATGGTGAACAGCCGAGCACACCCTTGCCACCCCATAGTCGACAGCAAGCTAGGAGCAGCAGCAAGCCTAGCCAGCATGTCTGGGAGGCAGCCCACCGTCCACCGCCACTCACTATCCCAGCCGCGAGCGTTGCCAAGCCCTGGACCACACGCACAGACCGCGTCCAGACCGCCAGTGACCATGCCGAGCGTGCGCCAGAGCACCACCCTCGACCGAAGCCCACAGACCGCGCGTCGCCCTCGCCGCGTGCATACACAATCCCCACCGACCCAGGAGACCGCCAGACATCCCCGTTCGCCGCCCCGTGATGCACAACCACCACTCGCCGTCGAAGACGCCGCCTCTGCCGCGCAGAGCGTCGCGTGTTCCAGACCAAACCGCACCGCCCCACGCCTCTAAACCATGTCGTTGAGCATCGCCAGGAGACACCGCACCGTCCCCTACCGTCGCCCATGCCAATAGCCGCGTGTAACACCGCCCCCGACGAGCTCACCATGCGCCCCGTCGGTCCCCTCGCTTGACTATAAATAGAGGTCACCCCAGCTCGATTTTTTCACACCATCTCACTCCCCTCTCCTCACTGATCGTGCCACGCCGTTCCCGGAGCAAGGCGAGCACCACCTCGCCGGAATTTCACCGGAGCCTGCCGCCTCTGGAGAAGAAGGGCGCCATCGATTTCGTCCACCCCAGGAGCTGCCGCGACCACCCCTGAGTTTGCCGTCGTCGACTTCGTCGTTCGCCCGCCTCGCCGACCCTCGCCAGCACCCCGGTGAGCCGCCAGCACCCCTTACTGGCCGCGCTAGGTTTCGTTCTCAACGGCGTTGTCTCGCGTCGACGATGACTCCCAGCCGTTGGATTAGAACTAGATCGAACGGCCCACGTTGCCCCGTACCGCTTAGCCCCTCCCTGTCTCACTGGCAAGTGGGGACACCCACTTAAGCAGCCCGCGGGAGCACTACGCTTAGCAGGCCGGCCCGTTAATTTTTCCCGCACAGCCCAGTGATTTGAATTAGATCTTTTTCTTTTTAATTCAAACACACTTCTGTATCCATTTTCAAAAATCAATCCAGATCGATTCTGTGCACCATTTTAAATGAAACCAATTTTGTTGGAAAGGTCTGTGAATGCTGAATCCAAGCCCGTTGGATTCAAGTCATTTGGATCTATAGATCACCCATGGTAAAAATAACAAGGCAGAAGCTTTTCTGTATTCAAACATTTTTCAAATTTAAACCATAATAGATTTTGAGTTGTTTCCAACTCTCAAAAATCACATTTAACCGTACCTTTCAGAATATATAAAAATATATAGGTTTACTTGCAGAAATATTGTTCAAGTAATAAAAGAATGCTACATAGGCATTTCTAGTCATTATATTTAAATAAAATAAAAGGGTACAACCTTATTAAATTGTGACACCACTTTAAATCACATTCCCTTGGACTACAATACGTGGTGATGACATGTGTCAACATGATCCCATGTTTGGTTTGGAGAATATTAAATCTTAAGTAGTTTTTCAATGAGTAGAAATTACTTTTCTAAAAATAAAAGGAATTAAACCAAGCCTTAACCTTGTAATATTAGAGATGATGCTAGATCATCTATAGGACCCTTGTGTGTGATGATTGCAAGTAGTTAAGTATTGTTTGGTGATTGTGTACCTCGTATTTATTCATAGACGCTAGTACCGACCAAGGATACGAGGAGGAAGGAGGATTCTACGAAGAAGAAGCTGAGGAGAACTTCAACCACTGCTCTGCACAAGGCAGGCCTTACTAATCAAGTTGACCCATGCAAGCCAATACTTGCAAGCTTATATTGACACTGATGCAAGCCTAATACTACTAGTTGAATGTGCAAGCTGAGACTATACCTATGCAAGCTAACACTTGCAAGATACCCTACTAATGCAAGATTATATTGACACTGATGCAAGCCAATACTTGTTACTATGCCTACTATATGCCTTAAGCATATGAGATCATACCCACTTGATAAACCAATCCTAGTTTTAATTCCAAGTTTCCGTACTCTATTTCTTTATCAAATCCTGCTTAGAGTTTACTTAAGAGTTTGGTAGATACCAGAAAGTTATCTGAAGGTTGCATAAAGAGCATAAATTTGGCCTAAGCTAGATAATCTTGATGTCATCCCAAGGCATGAGATTGAACTTAGTTAGAACCCCACTAGTTTACCACCCCTCATTATTGCTTATCCCCACCTGTAGATGCTAGTGCTAAGCATAAAACTTGATCAACTTTAGATGGGAATACTTGATGAAAATGGTTATGAAAACCTTGGAATGATGGATCATTCTATTGAAATGTTTTGGACATGTGTTTCCGAACACCTGATGATTTTGGTGATGAAATTGATGAGGCATGAGCCTTAGCCCTTTATAAGACTGATGGTTGTCTGGATTCGATACCATTCCAATTTTATCGTACAACCACAATACCCGAAGATTGGGTAGGGCTTGACTGGAAACTTATATACCTTAGTATTAGTTCCCTCACGGCCAAGGTCTGAGCTGAGGCTACCTTGTGAAGATTGTCCACCTGTGCAGTACCCAAGATGACAGTTGGTCATGGTTGGGAGGCCAAACTCACAGGAGAGGTGCTTATACTAGGGCGTGTAATCGAAAGGTTAGGATTGATTATCTGCATACTGAGTATGGTGAATTCAGGAGTTGTTCCTGACGGATGTATCGAATGTTGTGGTGAAAGTGTGCAATCTCTGCAGAGTGTCAAACTATTCGAATAGCCGCGTCCGCGGTTATGGACAGTTGGAGTGGCCATACTGTTCCCCGTCAGACTTTTCAAAATGACTTGTGAAATGATTTGAAACTTTGACTTGACCACAACAGAGTTGTGATATGGAATACAAGATCCCACTTAGGAGTTATAAAACTGTGACTAGCTTTGGAACTTAGTAGAGATAAATCTGGCTTTTGCAAAACAGCCTTAGAGCCTAGTGTCCTATTATCCAAAAACCCCTTACCTGTTAGTATTAGTTTGCGAGTACTTAAAGAGTACTCATGGCTTTGTCCCTGGCTATTCCCATGGCCAGACTATGAAGAGAAGTACCTGAAGGATGGACCCTAGGAAGGTTACGACAACTAGGATCATCTCCTATCGTCAGCATTGCCTGTGACCCCGAAGATGGAGCTTCGCCTACGCTACCGTTATTATTACGTATTCCGCTGCTTGATGTTGTATTAAGAACTGGATCATGAGATCCCTATTCGTGTAAGAACTTATGCACCGTTTGTAATGGATGATGTACTATGGTATCCAATTCTGTTATGTCTCGCAAAAATGGTAATCCTGGGATTGCGATGTATGGCATAACAGGCATATGGGATTAAAATCCGGGTGTTCACAGTGGAAGACCTGTGAGGCTTGAAAAATGGGGAGTAGTGATGTTGCTGATTTGATGCCACATGCTGGAGAAGATCCGCTGGCGTTAAGGACAACACTTTTTGAAGAGGGGGAGGATGATGATGGACCATGACCAGAGTACCCGACCAAATCACCCCGGAATATCCGACCACACCGAATAGTCCAGCCTGTGCCGACCGAAGTGTCTGGCCCTGTTCGGATCAGTCTAAACCGAATATATCATGTTTAGAGTCCAATTAGTTTAGATGTCGTTTTGGGCCCGTCCAACCAACTAGGTTAATGTTTCTTATATAAAGGAGTCAGTCGACTAGGGTTTAGGTTAGTTTTGAGTTTATTCAGAATAATGTAGAACTTGAAGTTCATATTATCATTGTTCCTCTGGGATTGATCGTGTGTGACGACGTTTCGGATGTTCGTCCAGATATCCATAAATAAAGATAAGAGAGTTCTTGAATTGTCAAGAGTAATCGTGTGTGCGCGAAGGTCCTCAAATTGTCGAGGGTTGTCGAGCTTTGGCGTGTCTTTTCCGTCATAAGGTCCGTCGTTCATTGTTGAGTTGCTCACAGGATTGGCATTTCCCAATCTCCAAGTTACGTATTTCGCTCACGTGATTAGGAGATCTATCAGATCTATTGGATTAAAAGGTGTATCTAAAATATCATTGCCAGCCATACCGCATCGCCAAGGGAGTAGTAGCATGACAGATCTACCCCATCCCTGCCCAAAAGCTCATATGCGCATCTGCCCTCCAGCTCCCCCACAGCACGGCCCTTTCGCATATCGTCCAACCCTCGCCGCGTCTAGGCCTGTGGGTCAACACCAGAGTCTACTGCCGGCCACCGCACTAGCGTTCCGCGGCGTATCACGCTCAATACGACACGGAGGTCATCGACCCCCCCCCCTCCTCTTCCTTCATCACCTACCACCTTCAGCAGTGAGTTGCCCGCTAGCACTGTGGCATGACCGGCGGCAGTCAATGTGGGGAAGGACCCCAATGGCGCGGTGGGAGGAGCCCTTGAGCTAGTCGGCCTGGACAAAGCGACCCGAGGGAGAATATTGGTGTTCTGATGATAAACACTAGGGGCTTGTTTGATTCATAGGATAGGAAAAGTATAGGAATAGGAAAAACATAGGACTGAGATGTCATGCCAACTTGAATCCTATGGGAAGATGAATTTTGTTTGATGTAGCAAAGGAATTTTTCCATGAGGTATGATCTAATGTTTCTTTCCTATAGGAATTGCACTACAAGATTCCTATAGGATTAATTCCTATTGGATGTGTTCCTATGAATCAAACAATAACATAGGAAAAATTCCCATAAGATTTAAATCCTACACAATTCCTATGCAATTCCTATGAATCAAACAAGCCCTAGAATTTTCATTGCAAATGAATGTCCCCCGTCGAAGGCATGCTACTTCAATTTTTGGCAAGTCAGTTGGTTTTACCATATTTTGGAACAAAGTGAGAAGTTACTTTTGGCCACAGGCTCTGTTTTATCACGTGACTATTTATAGTTTGTGGTTATATACTATCTCTTCCGTCCCAAAATGTAAGACGTATAAGGATTGGTCAGTCAACAGTTTCTAAGTTTGTCTAAATTTATAAATATATATATATATATATATGAATATTTATAATACGAAATCAATATCAATAGATTCACCATAAAGAGATGGAGATATTTTTTCTAAATATTTGGTTCAAATTAGTAAAATTTGATTTTTAACTAATTCTTAGGCGGCGTACATCTTGTGACGTAGGGAGTAAAATCTTTACTTTGTCACTAGTGGCAAATTATAATAACAATGGTTAGATTAATTCTGTTTTCCCATTTTACAAATTGACAAACTGCTTATTGTAGAATCCAAAATCATCTCATTATGAACAATAAAAATAGAAAAAATATATCCAACTAATCACTAAGTGCAGTATTTTTTGTTTGTTTAATGCATCCGAGTATTAATCACGTTATAATCTGGCTTTCTCAATAGAACACCAACTTTGTAACTGAGTCTATAACCGGTAACGAAAACCTATCTTCCTAATGCTAGCTCGTTTCTACACCCAAAACCCACATAGCGAAAGGCACGTGCGCAGTTCCACATGCCTTGCTACCTTTAATTTTGTTTGAGAACACGTCTATGCTTAACTGGTTTTTCATCAACCCCTTCGCCTCGAGAGAAACCTGCACTGGCGATTAGGGTTTCCCGCCTCCTGGCGGTGCCACCGACGAGCTGCCTAGCTTATGTTGCCTCTAGGCCATGAAGGCGGGGTGGATCTCGGCCCCCGTCGGCAGGAGGGGTCTGTTTTTCTGGTTTTAGGGTTAAGGTCTGGTGGGGCGTCTTCGGGATTCACGGGTCTTCAAGGAGCTTCATCGACGTTTATTTATTCTCCAGAAGAGATGTTGTCTTTTTGACTCGTTCGGCGACTTCCCGTTCATAGTCAACAACGGCAGGCCGGCTCTAGGAGAAGCGACAGTTGCGGCGCGTCGTCGACACCGGTTAGGAGGTTGTCAACGAAGAGCATCTCATGGAGTTTGTTGTAATTTTCATTTTTGTTGAGGTGCTTTGTACTATTCGATGTTTCTTTTATTGTTAGGCTCTTTTTGCAACCAAAAAAAACCACATAGCAAAAGAATAGAATGTTTGGCCTCCACATCCTTGGGCGTTTGATCAGCAATGAAGTAGTTGATCGGGCGAGGCAGGGGCAGGCCCACTTCAATTCAAAGGTATTCAAGTGAATACCCAAGTATTTTTGAAAAATATCAATATGTGAATGTTATATGGGATGTATAATAAAATTAACTATCCTAGTTTTGTAATCATGTTGAAGTAGCTAAGATGGTTTGGAAGAAATGATATGATCGGAAGATCTAGAGTTCAAACCCCCATATATTTTATCTTCATGTTTTTGTTCATTTATCTTCATGTTTTTGTTCATTTTCAAAATATTATTTTGCATCTAATTTTTTGTTATAGATAGATTATATAGTGTTTCTTCTAGTGTTATTTTTTCATGTTACTCAATTATTTATAAATCTGTACCAAGTTATGTTAACTCAATTATTTAGAAAATTTGTACCGAGTTACATATTAATTCGACACTGTTATTTTCGTAAATTCATACGCTTCTCAAGCAAAGTGTCCTTCACCGTGAGGGTATCTTAAGCACATAGGAAATATTTGTCTTTTTTTAAGAATACCGAGTAGGGTTTTTCTCCTACCAGTATCGAATAGTGGTAGTTTGTTCATACATAATTATTTTACAGACTTGATTTCATGCAACAAAATTATTATTATTATTGGAGAATTATGATTTTGAATACCGGCACTTAAAATTTTGGGCCCGCCCCTAGGGCGAGGGAGAGGTGTTGGACTATCTTTCAATATTTTGGAAGGATATCTGAATAAAATTATGCCAAAGCATGTGGCCTTTTCATAAGAAAAATGCTGCTGTTCACTCGGAGGCTATGCGTCCTCGCGTCCTCCGGCTTGTACGATCGCCACGCGTCCTTTTGGTGTCGTGAAAAAAATTCAACAAGGGAGTAGGCCCACCTGTTCAACCTTATCTCCTCCACAGACTTCCTCCACCGCTCCTTTATCCCTTTCTCTCTCCCTTCGACACACGCACGGGCACAGGTAAATCATTGCTGCCTCCAAGCTCTATCCCGCTGGAATTTTCTCACGCCGGCGTCGCCACTGGTTCCGGCCAGCACATCATCCCCGCCACCGGCCAGCATCCTCCCGTCGGACAGCCGCGCCCGTGCCTTGTGTCGAGGGCCGCCTTGACCTCCATCGCACCGCCTATGTCCTGGGGGCGACGCCGACCCGACCTCCACCACGCCGCTCTGCATCCCCAGGGGACTTCGACCCGACCTGGAGGTCCTCCGCACCGGTCCCATCTGCATTGGCTGCCTCCGTCGGTGTTCCTTCTCGACGGCCACAAGGACGATGGATGAGGCACCGCTGCTCCACCTGTCGATGTGCAGCCGCAGCTCCCATCGCCGGAGACGCTGTCGCCCGCCCAATCCTCATATCCCCCTCCCTGCTCACAACAAAGAATTTTTCTGCTACACTGTAGTTTCCGTGAAATTGGATCATATGAAGAACTTTTTGCTACATCCGTTCTGCGAATTTGCGTCATTCGAAGATTTTTTTTTGCTACGATGTCTTTGGCACTTTTTTTTTGCTTCATACGTTCTGTGAATTTGCGTTATTAGAAAAAAAAATTGCTATGAGGTCTCGGCGATTTCTTTGGCAAACTTGGTTTGCTGTAATAGTATTTTTTTCTGCTATGATACGATGGTTGCAAATGTTTTGCTATATTCGCTATGTTTTTTTGCTAGGATAGTGCAAATTTTATGCAACAAAATCTTTGGTGAGTCTCTAGGGAAGTTAGATTCACTACAATAGTATAATGTATTTGCTTCATATGTTATATGCATTTGCATTATTAGAATAATTTTTTTGCTACATCATCTCCGCCGAGGTCTTTGGTGAATTTTTTTTTGCTATAACCGCTGAGTGATTTTGCTACATTTAGCATACTGTTTGTGCTATGATGTTCTTATATTTTTATAGACAAACTATTTTTTTTTGCTACAATAGTCAAAAAAAATTGCACCATCACGGCATTTGCGGGATTAGGACACGTGTCAGGCTGTGGAGTCGGAGGCTGTGGACGCTCCTGGCCTCCGGAGGACGCCCAGTACTTTCCATTGGAAAAAGTTTTCTTAATGCTTTTTCTACAAGGCAATGTATATATACCCAAATGCTAAAAAGTGCTTGTCTTTTCAAGCCTCCGATTTGTGGCCATCGGATCCTCATCAGAGAAATTTCCGTCCCGACCGATCCCACCTGGGGCCCGACCAGGTCCCATCTGAGGGTGTCTAACTCACAGCTGTCGCCGCATTCAAACTACGGAGTCTCTCCGCCCGTCCCCATTTCGCAATTTTCTCCGCGTCGTCGGTGTCGTAGGGTTAGGCCCGCAAATCAGAGGCGAAGGAGAGCAGAGAGGGGCAGAGGGCGGCGAGCTCCGTTCGCGGCGGGGGGAGGGTGATCCGCTCCGGGTGGCGGTGGGGTGGATCGTGTCCTCGAGCTTCGCGATGGGGCGGCGAGCTCTTCGGCAAAGGAGGAGAGCAGCGTATGCGGAGATCTATCCCGCGCGGGCGGTCATTGATATCTGCGTTAAGGGAGCTTCACGACAGTGTCGGCAACCCGCGGCGGCATTGAGCAAGCGGTGCGGTTTTTCGTGTGGCTAGTTTTCCAGCGGAGTTCGAGTCGCGCGGCGGGAGAGCGTCGAGCTATATGGTGAGGCCGTTTTTGCTCGAAGACGAAGATTCGACATGGAATTGTCTTCATCCAGCTCCCCGGGGTAATCGTGCTGCCAAAATCTCCAAATCCCGGTCCCCAATCTCGGCAATGTAGAAGGTCCACCCCCTCTTGTTTTCCCACGGCTAAAATACGTCCAAGGATGTGAGTTTTTTCCTTCCCATTTTTTGCACCGGGGTGTTCATATAGCTGTTCAATCCCCTACTCATTTCTGTAGGTTGCAATCTATGACCCATGATCTATATTCTGTCCTATGTATGTACTCATCCTTTGTATATGTGGTTTTTTATGGGGCCTTTGTATATATCGTGTGTTTGGGGGTAAAATGCTAGTGCCACTTTTGTTTCAGTTGTGCCCTAGGTGTGTATTTTTCGCTGATTTGTCCTTGTTAGTGTGTGTCGATGGATTGTTAGTGTCCTACTCTTTTTTGGTAGTAGTAGTATATATCTTAAGTTGGAGCAAAAACAACTCAAAATCTAAACCCAATCAAAATGCAGCATGAGCATGGTTAAGTTGTTACTTCAACATGATTAAATTGTTTATTTAGCATGGTTAAGTTGGTCTTAAATTCAGCTAAGTTGCTTTTGGTAGCTTGCTTGTTAGTTGATTTTTATCTTATAGTTTAAGCACCACCATCCTTTTTTAGGAAACTAAGCACCAACATGCTAATTGTATATTGGTTTAATTAAGTTGTCTTTTTAACCGGCTTAAATTGTGTACTGATATGCCTATGTTATTACAATAATTCCCCTGTGAGCTGAATAAATGAAATGTTGTTAGAAAAAGTTGTTTTGAGGGGAGCCAAGTTTTTTTCCAGTATAGTAGCAAGAAAGGGCAAACGATTGTTGCTGCAGTATGCTTATGTTGCTTCTAGATTCTACTTATTTGGTTTTTAATGTTTTTAAAGTTTGAATGCCTGATTTTCATTTTTTTAGTTGCTTGTTCATGATGGATAAATTGTTCTCATGCTTAAGTTGGTTATAAATCCTACTTAGGTTGTTTTTAATGTTTGAATGCTTGATTTTCATTCTCATGATGGTTAAGTTGTTGCTACAACATGCTTAAGTTGGTTCTATATCCTACTTAGTTGGTTTTAATGTTTTAGAAGTTTGAATGCTTGATTTTTCATTTTGTTAGTTGCTTGTTCATGATGGCTAAGTTGTTGTTGCAGCATGCTTAAGTTTATTATAAATCCTACTTAGTTACTTTTTAATGGTTGAATGTTTGATTTTCAAAAAAAATAGTTGCTTATTCATCATGGTAGATATCCAGTAGTATATATCTTAAGTTGGAGCAAAAACAACTCAAAATCCAAACCCAATCTAAATGTAGCATGATCATTCTATGAGCTATAAAAACAACTCAAAAACAACCTTAAGTTGGTGATAATTGAAAAACATCGCCCCCAAAAGTTGCATACTGATTTTTACTCGAGTTACTTTTTTCTGTGAGCTATCTAAATTTTGCTCCATGCTCTCACCTAAGTTACCTTGAGTTGTTTTTTACTCTTACCTAAGTTGTACAAATAAATATAGTTGATAGTTCTTTTTCCTAAGTTGCATTTTCTGCATTTTGATTGAGTTGTGTTTACTCTTACCTAAGTTGTATACTGAATATAGTTGCCCCATAGCTGTTTTTGCCTTTTTTAAAAGTTGTATATTGGATATATAATTTTCGCATCCCGCATTTCATTTGAGTTGTGTTCTTTTTATCTAAGATTGCACACTGAATATTGTTGCCATAGTTGTATACTTTTTTCACTTTTTTCTAAGTTGTTTTTACTGAATATGCAAAGTTTGCATTCCTGCATTTGATTGAGTTTTTTTTTCTCTGGCCTAAGTTATATACTGATTTTTTTTACCATATCTGTTTTTCCTTTTGTAAGTTGTATATTGGACATATACAAGTTTGCATTCTGTATTTTGGTTTTTGAGTTGTGTTTATCTAAGTTTTTGCACACTAAATGATGGTAATCGTGCGGCCTAGTGCGATAATGGTCTTATTATCTAATCCTCGAGTATTTGAGACGACATGGCCAGCGCCTTATGAAACATCCTTATGCAACGTTTGATTATTCAATAAAGACGATTCTAAAAAGCGTTTAATCAACGATGTCTCTACGTGACATTTTCTTGTAGCGATATGGCTAGATGTTTATGAAAGACTATCTATGTGCACAGGACACCCGTACCCTTGGTATATAGGAGGATACAACAATTACCGGGAACCCAGCAGCCTTGTGATTCTATTCTAATGTTCCTCGTTGTGATTGAGGAAGTGGCCCCTGTGATCATTTCCAACTGAATATCGAATTGGAATGATACAAAATGCACATCATGCAATTTTTTTGGAGACTGGCTAATAAAATGCCAAAGTTTTCATGCTTAATTTTTTTGGGAGTATGTCGGCATTGCTGGATCTGACAAGTGACTGGTAATACGAAACATTTTCAGCACGGGGCTGCATGTACGGCACTTGGTTTCTTTTAACCATTTTATACCTACTTCATTGATTTCATATTGTAAAGATGAGATTTCCTCACAAGCCATCGACAACTATGAGCTTATGAACAATACGTCAAGCTAATTGATGTTGGCAAGACCTTCACAGAACAAGTTCTCCGGTGGTTTGTTCACCACAAAGTTCCTTCCCTTGACTCGTTGAGATCTTCGTGGTTTGCATCCTGTAAAATTTAAGTTTCTAACGATCATTGCATAAATATGGCAATACTAAGTGGTCACTTGCATGCAGATTATTCTGACTCATGAGCATGCGGATGCCGTCTTAGGTCTTGATGATGCTTGGCTAGCTGGTACACACCACAACCAACCATACAAATGAGATCGATCATGTTCTGGTTTTCCTCACGCAATTCACAATGAAGGTCACCTTAGGTTTCTGAATGGACTACCATACTTTATAGTATTGGAGCAAGATTCCCATACTTGGCGAAACAGAAGATGGGGGAAGGGAATGAAGAGACCAGAGTGGCTCAACTCGACTGGACAATAATTGAGTGTGATGTTGACAAACCATTTGTCTCGTCAGGGCTAGAGTTTGTTCCCTTGCCAGTATGATGAACATATAGCTTCTGGTGTGAAAGGCTTGCTTAATCTTGCTATATTTGCATACTGATGTCACTAGCTTCTTCTCCATCCAGGTCATGCATGGAAAGGGTTATGTTTTTTTAGGCTTCCTATTTGGAAGGAAAGCAAGAGTTGCGTATTTATCTGATGTCTCCGAGAGTTCTCCCTAGAACTGAGCATGGTATGATTATTATGTCCCCATCATTCTTTATCCAACTAATTTGAGGCCCTTATTGTGTATTTGTGTGTATGATAGTTTATAGAAATTATTGAGTTATGAAAAGATGTTTGCTAAAGAACAAAAGTGGATACACTTCTCAAAGCAATCTGAAACAAATCATGGATGCATAACAAGTTTCCGCAAACACAAACTTTGTATGTTTTCAGGATTTGTTCTAGATCGACAGGGAACCTGAGGCCCACCAGTTCCAATAAAATGAAACCCTTTTCTCGAAATAAGTGAAAACTTTGTACCCTTTTCTCGAATTGGAAGTATAAGGTCCGATATATGATCTAGTATTAGAGAGAATGACATAGATAGAGGTACAAGAGAGTTAGAGCGGCATATTTCCAACTTTGGTTTATGTAATGGCATTTCTGCAAAGAGTGAAAGTTGCAATGACATAGATCCAATTAACCCTTTAATGTATAGGTTCGTTGAGGTTCGGAGTGAACTTATACACTAAAAGTGTTTAGATACATTCATTTCACAAAGCTAAAATGTTTTATATTTCTGAACAAAGAGAGTAGTATTTATTTTCTTCTGGTCTGATTTGTAACCCCTATGATGATAGAGAAGGAATACCTGTACAACTAGCGCACGACGGCCCTTCATTGATCTATAATAAGGTAAGCATTGTAGGATCAAATATTATCATCTACAACGCAGGGTAGATTTCCCCGTGAAAAGACAAACATACAGAGCCGCCGCCGCCCCAAGTTCCAATCTTTCTGGTCCCCCTCCTCCCCTCTGTCCGGCGCCGACGGCGGCGAATAGAGGAGGGGGACCCTTTATTTTTTGCTTTTTTGTGGGTCTGTTTTCTCTTGATTTTGTCTCCCTAGTGGCATCGGCGAGGTGAGGCGACGATGGCGTGTTTGAATAAGGTCTCTCCGGCCTCTCCCTACCTCGTGGGTGTCCGATTCGGAGTCTACGAAAGCCCATGAGAGTTAGTGTCGCTAGATCTGTTGGTTCTCTTTAGATCTTGGCAATTGGTGTGTCAATCAAGTGAACTTCTGGCTGTGGGAATCTATGGATCGCCAAGGAGGTTCATCAACGGTTACTTCTTTCTCTTCTTCTCCGGGACGAATGTGGTCTTCTAGTCCCGTTCGATGACTATTCGTCCACAATCAACAATGTCAGGCCGACTCAGGGAGGAGCGGCAGCGGCGGCGCGCCGTTGACACGGTCTGGAGGTTAGAAATGAAGGGCGTCTCGGAGATTTCGTTGTAATTTTTGTTTTTCTTGTGATGTCTTGTAGTGCTGTATGTTTCTTTTAATGCCAGGTTTCTTTCCACAAAAAATATCAATCCAATAATTAAGCAACATTATTTGGGATATCTTTTAACGGTTTACATGGTATCATCATGATTACTGCAAGATAATCCCATATATCCCCGGGCACTGCAAAGTGACTCCCCGGCCAAGACGAACACTAAGTGGCCGGGGAAGGAATGTGGCCGGGGAAGCGCCTACAACGATTTTTTTTCTAAAATAATAAGAATCCAAATCTATGTCCGTAAGAACTTGAACCCGAGTGACTGGGTTATACATCCATTTTCCTAACCAAGTGAGCCCGACTCACTTCTTCATCCAAAAGTTACCTTGATGGTCACTAGGAAAAATCTTGTGCAAACTACAAAGCTAGGAAACTACCTTATTGTGGATCCACCTTGGACGGTTGGACTTGGAGGCCAGATTTTTCGGATGCAAACTAGGTACAAGAATTTTGTCTACTTCCTTGGGACCATGCGCGGCAGAGCGGACACCACCCAAATAGTTGATCTTCTTCAGGTCACAAACTTCTTGTTTATCGTACCATATGAGCCTTTCTCTCATGCTGCTGCTCTTCTTTCAGAGTCCCCGTCGGGTACCGGTAGAAAAAGAAGCGGACACTGAGGTATGGTAAGTACGGTCCAAGCAACAACGGTTGCCTTGTTCCAGACGTCTCTAATTCCGAAAAATATTATGTTCCTTTTACTCCCTTCCTGACCCATATTAGTTGACTCAAATTTGTCTAAATTTAATGAATCTAGACACTATTTAATATATAGGTTTATCTAAATTTTGACAAATCCAAATTAACTAATATGAGTCGGAGGAAGTACTTAACTTGTTCTAGAATGCGACCTATGGAACCGGAAAGTATGTCTTGACTAGTAGAGCTTGATAAGGCTTGGCTGAACATAGAGCAATATATATGCATCTCACAGTATGTCTTGACTAGTAGAGCTTGATAAGGCTTGGCTGAACATAGAGCAATATATATGCATCTCACACACGACATGCTGGTATGCATGAGTTGAATGTTGTGGGGGCTAGTATTATTTCCGCACTGATCCCATGTGTCACTTGGTAAAGATATAAGAACACACGCTTCTAACTTGAATGTTTGGCAGTGTACCGTAGATTTTTTTACAAATATAACCCCCTGCAATTTCGCATAGCCAAAACTACCCCCTCTCAATGTAAAAGGCAAAACTGCCCTGGCGGGACGCTAGAAAACTGCCGCGTGTCGCATCCCGCCAGGGCCAGCGGCGGGCCACGCTTCCAGCCACAGGCGGTGGCGGGAGGCACATACCGCCACACTGCGAGGCGGGATGATGTGGGGCCCTGGCGGCAGGCGCCTGCCTCCGCTGGCGGGACGCGCATGCGGGTTTGGGACAGCGGCGGTGGCGGAACCTTTTGTGCTGCCCTAGGCTGCGTCCGTTTGTGCTGCCCGGCAGCGATTCGACTTGATTGCACAGTATGATTAGACTGCACAGTAATTAGACGACGCGAGCTACATAAAATAGACCGCCGAAAGAGCACCGATACAGCAAATTGATTCCCGAACTTTACAGCGCACTCGCATGTCAATTTGTCCCGCTAGTAGAGGGAGAAGGCTGGCTTATAAAAGGAGTAGTATCACGCTCTTCACAGATGCATCCTTCTTCGTTTCTTCCTTTGTTTGCTATTTTCTTTGGTGGCTATGAGTTTGCCTTGCTCTGACCAAGACTACAGGCCGAGAAATATGAAGGATGCGAGTGTGCCTCCTGGTGTGGAACATCTTCGGTGTTGGTGCGGGACTCTTTGCAAGGTGAAGGAGTCCACAGATTTTTCTGATAAAATGGGCATGAAGTTTTTCATGTGTCCCAACTATCAGTATGATCCAGCTCCCTGGAGTTACAACAGGCCTGGTATGTTTCATCTATAACAAAATATTATATTTTTTGTTTTATGGAATATTTACTATGTTTTTATTTGTGATGCAGTCTCCTCCACCCTTGTGCATGTGGTATCGTTGGATTGACACGGAGCAACCCGAATGGGCGCTTCGTGAGATAGAAGAGAGGAGTCGCCGTGCGTGGCAAAACTTTCATGAGGACGAGCGTCGTGAGAAAGAGGCGGAAGAGCGTAGAGCGGCGTAACAGGAGCAACGGCGTCGGTTAGAGGAGCTACGGAGGCAGAGAGAGGAACAACGACGGCTTAGGGAGGATGAGGAACGACAGGCTAGGGAGGCATACAGGCAGACTCTAAGAGAAAGGGCTGCTGAGGCAAGGGCAGCTGAAGAACGCGGTGATAAGACAGGAAAATGGCCACGCTGGACGCAAGACGACTAGACTTTTGTCCTAGTGTCTGAATCCACGCCTCGCATTGTATCTTAATTAAATTACTCGTATTTTAAACTATACATTTAAATGTATCCTAATTTCTGCTGTACCGCGTGGTAATGAAAATAAGTACCTAAGTATTTTTATTTTAGTTATATCTTAAATGTTTGTGAATTTTTATTTGAAATTGTTTTTTGAACAGCAAGACAAGATAATAGTAATATGTATCTCACAAATATAGAACGATACATTAATGTTCAAATAGAAACCGGCTACACCGTCGGAGTTACAATAATCGTCTCATTGTCTCGGTTGTTTCCTCGCACGTCCTCCGTATATGTGATCTGAAGGATAACTTCATGGATCCGTTGGCCTAGGATTTGTGCGGAGATTTGGAGGTGATGGTATAAAATGGTCCCTGGTTTCTGTATCTTATTGACTGTCAGGAATTTGGCTCGTACCAACATTAGTATATAAGAAATCCATCATTGGATCATATATTGGCTGTGATGGTCCAGGGTTGTATGAAGATTGAGGTTGATCGTATGACTGATCATATGTGTAGTAACTGCCATGGCCTATAGATGGGTGAGGAGGTGGCATGTTGGAATTAAATCCAGCATTATCATCGTCCCATGCATCGTCAGGAGTGGTCTGTATAGAAATAATAAGTATTAGAATGAGTAAAATATAATAATAAATTAGTGTGATTATAAAAATGCGTACCGGTGTTTCCTGAAATAGTTCTCTTGTAATTTCCGGAAATATTCCTCTAGCTGCTGGTTGATGCGTTGAACCGAAATCAATCTAAAAAATGGTCTCCATGTTCGAATTCAATTATTACAACAGATATGGATTAAAAAGTATCGAACTCACGCGTGATGGTTGTCTTGAAGATTCAGGCCTAGAGGGTTCCACGGTATTCCTCGATAATGTACGCATAAGAGTAGCGTCTTGTCGTGTTCTAGTCTGTCAGCACAAGAACATTGTAAATAATTGTTTTTCTAAAACAGATTTTAAATATAGGAAATACGTACATTCTCACGCATAGAGGCGCTGCGTGCTGGATTTCCTAGAATTGCTCTCGCTTCACTTGGCCGTGACAAGAAAGACTCAGGCATGTTGTACTGTCGTAGCATAACATCATCCGCTAGGCCACAACTCCGGTTAGTAGCGGTATGTAAAGCATTCTGAAAAATGCTCCTCAATCTACTCTTGATGGTATTCGACATGGATCGAGGGTTCTCTCTAACTATTTCACGCACATCTGTCATTATGCTGTGCTGCCTACTTAAACGACCAATGTTATTCTCGTAAACATAGAATTATAAATACAGTGCTAAAAATATATATACCGTGTCATCACGGCGGTTCACTGCAGTACGTTCTATCCCTCCCTCTAGCTGCTCTTGACGTGTGCGGTGTGCTGGTCTATCCGTTGAAGTGCGGGTGATCTTGGAACGTGTGCTCGCGTTGTACCATGTCATATAAGCATCCCACGTACCATCCTATAGGTGACCGTTCCAGGGTTGGCTTCAGTAATCTGATGTAGCATTCTCGGAACCATGTTGTAAGCCTCCATATATGTGCCATACATCCCCTCTAAAACAGACTCCTTAGCACGCCTGGCCTTGCCATAGCTCACCGGGAAGCCTATCGCATCTGCCGCACCGTCTCGTAACGCCTTCACCGATACACTGGTCTTATCTTTTACCATGGGTGCAATGACCTGTGCCACATATACGGCACTGACATTGCAGTGTTCAGGAAGAGTGCCAGTTAGCTCACAACTGTGGGGAACCATGCGAGTTATCGTCCAAGGCTTGCATATTCCCACTGGTTGACGAGCGACGACTCTTCCAGGACAACCAGACTCTATGCAGAGAACCTTCAACAAATGTTTGTCAGATTTCTTCATTTTATGTTCTCGGGAAATGGAGAACGCATATCTTCTGATCGCCATGTTCACAGCCTCCTTGCTCGGAAACTGCTGGTTTTCTTCTAGGATGGTAGCTCCGACTCCACGGACAGAGGTATCATCGTGACAGATGACAAGAGCCTCTATGTCCCTAGGTGCCATTGCTGGCGCCACCGCTCTCACTTGACTCGGACCGCCTCCTTCATCATCATCTGACGATTCACGATCGTCGTCACCAGAATCAAGATCGTCTGACTGTCCCTCAATCCATTCATTGAGGTCGACAATTGCCATGGAATAAGGTCCATTATTCTGGCGGGGAACAAATGCATCTTCCACATGTATCCTCTCCACCGTCTCTGAATCTATAGCCATTGCGGAGATGGATAGTTGGATCTCACCGGCTGCAGTGCTGCTACCAGGTATGTCGCTGGCATCAACAAACTGCACATACACCATCGGTTGCCCATACATGGCCGCACCAGGTGTGCTTGCAAATTTCATGTATGAACCCCACGAATTTTCGCCTTTAATCTGGCGAAGTGCCCACCGGTAATCTTCTCCCACTCTCTTGCAAATGACCGCTTCAACGGTCATCTTTTTTCGGGCCATCTCTGGCCCAAATTCTGCGCGGATGCGCCTTCTAATGTCCGTGAAACTAGCATTCACCAATTCTTCCACTATGACATTTTTTGTCTCACAACGCGACAGATCAAGCCCCGACGGCCCATCGCGGGTGATGTCCTCACCATAAAAAATATACAAAGTGTTCATCGCACCTACGCGCATCAAATTAATATAACCATATTAATTATATATAATCTTAATGATAGTTCATTAATATAATTATTTATATTGACAAAATACATTAATTGTCTAACCGAACGTGTAAGAAATATTATTACACGAGTTCAAATATTTGGAAACGACATATTTAAGTGGTATACCTAATATATTGCTACAAGAGTCTAAAATATTTCTACACGATGTAATTACTTTGCATAGCTAAAATATTACTACACTTTTTAAAATATTTCTGCATTACCTAATTACGTTGCATAGCTAAAATATTACTACATGAGCTAAAATATTTCTACACGTTCTACTTAAGTTGCATACCTAAATATTGCTACAAGAGCACAAATATTTCTATATTACCTAATTACGTTGCTTAGCTAAAATATTACTATAAGAGGACAAATATTTCTACACGACCTAATTACGTTACATATCTAAAATATTATTACATAAGCTAAAATATTTCTACATGTTCTAGTTAAGTTGCATACCTAAATATTGCTACAGAGCACAAATATTTCTGCATTACCTAATTACGTTGCATAGCTAAAATATTACTACATGAGCTAAAATATTTCTACACGTTCTAGTTAAGTTGCATACCTAAAATATTACTACACGAACACAAATATTTCTACACGATGTAATTATGTTGCTTAGCTAAAATATTACTACATGTGCTAAAATATTTCTACATGACCTAATTAAGTTGCATAGCTAAAATATTACTACACGATCTAATTAGGTTACTTTGCTGAAATATTACGACAAGAGCTCAAATATTTCTACACGAGCTAACTAAGTTGCAAAGCTAATTAATAGTTCAAGCATTGCATGGCAAATTATGTCCTAATTAGCTGACTAATATATACAACATGCAAAGCTTTCAACCGAAACAACTCACCTTGATCAATGGCTACCCGTTCTCAGCCTCCGAATATTGGTGCAGGCTTCTTTCAGCAGCCTCAGGCGATTACAGAGTGTGTGACTGTATAAGCAAAGAGATAGAGAGAAGAGGCAGCAAATGGATCGATAGAAGTCGCAGTGGTTCTGAGGATACCTGCCGCTGTATTTAAAGAAACGGAGCTACACTATCTGCCAACAAACAAGTTTCGAGGAACGGTCACAAGTTTCAACGAATGCGGCTTTCGGTGGTTATCGGACTGTTTAGCAATAGGAAACGTCAGTCGGTGTGTTGGGAATATTGAAACAGCAGACGTGTCAGGGGCATCTAGCCGTGTCCCGAGGCGGAAAGGGACATCCCGCCGAGTCCCGAGGCGGAAAGGACGGCCTGTTTCCCGCCAGCGTGAAGTGGACATCCCGCTGGCCCGCGTGGTGGGGCCCGCCGCGTCCCGCCTGTCCCTACGGCGGAAGGCTCCTCCCGCCACCGCCTAAGGCTGGAAGCCTGTCCCGCCACCGGCCCTGGCGGGATGTGACACGCATCACATTTCTAGCCTCCCGCCAGGGCACTTTTGCCATTTGCAGTGAGAGGGGGCAGTTCTGGCTATGCATTGTTGCAGGGGGGCATATTTGTAAAAAAACCGTGTACCGTATACTAGCTTGTCTGTTCAAAAAATATATACTACTAGCTTGTAGGGATAGATGATCCCTAGGGTCTAGGTTTGGGCCTGCACTTAAAAGTGAAGGTGAAACTATCGAAACTTGCTCGGCTAACCAAGGACAGTATCATTACATGATCACTATATGGAATCCTATCGTCCTCAAAGCACCCATAGTGTTCTTAAATACAAATCAACATTTCCTTATTTGACAAGGGTGCCAAGCATCCAAGCTAGTAGAGTTTTCCATTAATATCGCAACTCGACATTTCTTTATTTCCCACGGGTGCCGGTGCAAGTGTTTTCCGCTTATCTCGTGCAGAAGACCAGAAAGTTAGTACAGCATTGTTCCACATGCATGTTGTTTCTTTTACTGATGGTGGCACCAGATCCATCTTACCTTCCCTCCCTCACCTCAATGTGGTGTCCGATAGATCACTACGGGACACGCGCGCTACGCCGAGGGCAAAAGGCCGTCGGCGTAGGCCAAAATGCCCTCGGCGTATGGTACGCCGAGGGCTGCCCTCGGCGTAGCCTACTCGGCAAAGATCTCCCTCGGCGGAGCACACTCAAGCCGTCGGCGTATCAAAATGCCGTCGGCGTATGCTACGCCGAGGGCTTTGCCGTCGGCGTAGCAGCCGTCGGCATAGCCTGTCGACCGGTTGCAAAAATATTTTTTTTTTGATTTTTTTTGAAAAATAATATTTTTTTATTTTTTTTTCTCAATTTTTTTATTCTTTGAATTGTTTTACTTATTAATCTCCTACTTTGAACATTTTTAACACTAATTATACTTATTATTTGATTAAATTTCAGTCTTAGTCAAACTTCCCAATAGGTCACCCATCCTAATACTACTCCAGCTTCAGCACGCTTAACATCCTCGTTCCTTCAGAATCCGTTTCCGTAAAGTAATTCATACATTGGTGTCAATACTATGATATCAATCCTATTAACTCTTATATCATCATGTCACATGTTTGTATTTTTTGAAATTACAAACAATTATTTAAGTAAATATTAATGAATAAGTAAAAATATTATTGAATTCAAATAAAAATATAATAATTTTATTTTTTTGTATTTTTCTATTTAATATAGAATAATTAATATCTTTAAATCTGTAAATCCAAATTCAACAAATAATATGTTTAAATTGATCAGAAAAATGAGAGGAATCCAAATGTGATATCCATATCAACTAATCACAAACCCTCCGTTTTTGAATTAGCTATTTGGTGGTTGCTTTAGAAAATTCCCTTTTTGCGCTCGGATAATGAAAAATGCCTTTTTGGTGCGATGAAAAGGAAAACTTGCATTGGATCTTTGATAAAATAGCATATTGTGAACCTAAAAATGATTTTTGTAAAAAAACATGATCATCGGATCATGTACCTGTAGTTCATATCTGACCCACTTCCTGCCGATTCGGCATGAATTTGTCTTTTTCACCAAAGGTGGACGGAAAGGTTTCGGATCCCCCTGTTGGGACATTGTCCATATAAGGTGGTATAGTATTTTTGTAAAATGTGGTGGTAGTATTTTGAATTAGCCATTTGGTGGTTGCTTCACAAAACCGTCCGTTTTTTAAGCTCGAAAAATGGGAAATGGCTTTTTGGTGCGACGAAAAGGAAAACTTCCTCCTGCAACATTGTTCGCCATCCCATGATGCATGTGTATGCACAATATGGGCACATTATCACAAACTATGCCTTGATTCTAGCCATAACATTGGTCATTTGACCCAAAAGCCAAGAAACCTCGAATGAGATAGGTCATTTTGTGAAGGGTTTTTTGAGACATAATCAATATATCAAGTTTGCTATTTTTCCTTATAAATATGTCACATAATATGACACCATGCGAAGGTTTTGCATTGTTTCGATCATTTTTCAATTTTTTATGCCCGTTTTAAACTATCGTTAAACTTTGTCGAACGGCGGACATAAAGATTCTTAGCTCGGGGCCGAGCCTCGCTAAACTTTCATTAGATCTTTGATCAATAGCATATTGTGAACCTAAAAATGATTTTTTTAAAAAAACATGAGCATCGGATCATGTACCTGTAGTTCATATCTGACCCACTTCCTGCCGATTCGGCAGGAATTTGTCTTTTTCACCAAAGGTGGACGGAAAGGTTTCGGATCCCCCTGTTGGGACATTGTCCATATAAGGTGGTATAGTATTTTTGTAAAATGTGGTGGTAGTATTTTGAATTAGCCATTTGGTGGTTGCTTCACAAAACCGTCCGTTTTTTATGCTCGGAAAATGGGAAATGGCTTTTTGGTGCGACGAAAAGAAAAACTTCCTCCTGCAACATTGTTCGCCATCCCATGATGCATATGTATACACAGTATGGGCACATTATCACAAACTATGCCTTGATTCTAGCCATAACATTGGTCATTTGACCCGAAAGCCAAGAAACCTCGAATGAGATAGGTCATTTTGTGAAGGGTTTTTTGAGACATAATCAATATATCAAGTTTGCTATTTTTCCTTATAAATATGTCACATAATATGACACCACGCGAAGGTTTCGCATTGTTTCGATCATTTTTCAATTTTTTATGCCCGTTTTAAACTATCGTTAAACTTTGTCGAACGGCGGACATAAAGATTCTTAGCTCGGGGTCGAGCCTCGCTAAACTTTCATTAGATCTTTGATCAATAGCATATTGTGAACCTAAAAATGATTTTTGTAAAAAAACATGATCATCGGATCATGTACCTGTAGTTCATATCTGACCCACTTCCTACCGATTCGGCAGAAATTTGTCTTTTTCACCAAAGGTGGACGGAAAGGTTTCGGATCCCCCTGTTGGGACATTGTCCATATAAGGTGGTATAGTATTTTTGTAAAATGTGGTGGTAGTATTTTGAATTAGCCATTTGGTGGTTGCTTCACAAAACCGTCCGTTTTTTATGCTCGGAAAATGGGAAATGGCTTTTTGGTGCGACGAAAAGAAAAACTTCCTCCTGCAACATTGTTCGCCATCTCATGATGCATGTGTATGCACACTATGGGCACATTATCACAAACTATGCCTTGATTCTAGCCATAACATTGGTCATTTGACCCGAAAACCAAGAAACCTCGAATGAGATAGGTCATTTTGTGAAGGGTTTTTTGAGACATAATCAATATATCAAGTTTGCTATTTTTCCTTATAAATATGTCACATAATATGACACCACGCGAAGGTTTCGCATTGTTTCGATCATTTTTCAATTTTTTATGCCCGTTTTAAACTATCGTTAAACTTTGTCGAACGGCGGACATAAAGATTCTTAGCTCGGGGCCGAGCCTCGCTAAACTTTCATTAGATCTTTGATCAATAGCATATTGTGAACCTAAAAATGATTTTTCTAAAAAAACATGATCATCGGATCATGTACCTGTAGTTCATATCTGACCCACTTCCTACCGATTCGGCAGAAATTTGTCTTTTTCACCAAAGGTGGACGGAAAGGTTTCGGATCCCCCTGTTGGGACATTGTCCATATAAGGTGGTATAGTATTTTTGTAAAATGTGGTGGTAGTATTTTGAATTAGCCATTTGGTGGTTGCTTCACAAAACCGTCCGTTTTTTATGCTCGGAAAATGGGAAATGGCTTTTTGGTGCGACGAAAATAAAAACTTCCTCCTGCAACATTGTTCGCCATCTCATGATGCATGTGTATGCACAATATGGGCACATTATCACAAACTATATCTTGATTCTAGCCATAACATTGGTCATTTGACCCGAAAGCCAAGAAACCTCGAATGAGATAGTTCATTTTGTGAAGGTTTCTTTGAGACATAATTAATATACCAAGTTTGATATTTTTCCTTCTAACTATGTCACATAATATAACACCACGCGAAGGTTTCGTATTGTTTCGATCGTTTTTGAATTTTTTATGTCCGTTTTAAACTATATATAATGTTTTATATTTTACTTAATTTTTATTTATAAATGTGTAATATTTAAGTGTAGATAGATAGGTCTTATTTTTCTGCAAATTTTGATATATTATTTGTATTTTTCCGAATTAGAATGATTTAGTTATGATTTTTCAAAGTTTAATGAGATAAAATAAAAAATAGCTACGCCGAGGGCAGCCGTCGGCGTATGCTACGCCGAGGGCAGCCGTCGGCGTAGCATAGAATATGCCGAGGGCAATTTTACGCCGACGGCTGCTTGGCGGGGCTGGCCTGGACGATGGCTACGCCGACGGCCCCGACGTTTGGCCGTCGGCGTAGCGACCGGCCGTCGGCGTAGCTTTCCAGTCCTGTAGTGGATGGTGTCCCAGGCGATGTTATAGAATCTCAGACACCGATGGATAATTGGAGTATTGCTCAACAAAATATCCTCATGGAATTACAATTGTGCCATGTTTAATATCGCAAGTCCCATGCTCAAAAACTACTTGGATTGAATAAGGCTGGCGCCTAGTTAGTGGAAATCGTCTAGTTTCCACTTTGTAGAAAAATGTTTTGGACCCCAAATAATTATTTTGGATGAGGCCTTGCCACATACCTTCTCTTTTTAGTAGTAAGAGAAAAATTCCTCATTTAGCAATTTAAAAGCCATGTACACAGACGACTAACATTTCTCGTCTTGAGATCTTGGATAACAAGCCCGCCTGATCTTTCGGCTTGCATAGAACACATCACTTGGCTATGCATATCTAAATACGTACCCTTCGGAGTTGGTAATTAGAATCCAGTTTCCAGATTCCAGTTTCCACCTTAATAGATGAATACCTTGTTGATAAGAAAAACGACTCCAAGACACGCGAGCGCGGCTCCGAAGGCTCCCGAGAAACCCTAGAAGGACAGCGCTCGATCCCTCCCCACTGACCACTTTTGGCACCGGTGGTGGCGGTCACGCCATGTCCTTGGAAGACGGTGGGTGGGGTTGGTGCGCCCCATCGGTCTCCATTCGCGTAGGAGGGACGACTCCAGGGCGACACAGCTGGAGGGAGGCATAGGTGGAGATCAGGTGGCAGGGTGGCGGCGCTCGCCGATGCGTGGCGTCCGTCAGCCCACAACATGGAGGCAAGGACGAGACAGTGGTGGGCGTGCGTGCGGTGGTGCTGGACGGAGTTGGCAGCATGGGCCTGTTGGAGATATGCCCTAGAGGCAATAATAAATATAGTTATTATTATATATCTTTGTGTTTATGATAAATGTTTGCATTCATGCTATAATAGTATTAACAAGGAAACCATTAATACTTGTGTGATTTGTAAACTTAATTTGAAGTCCCTAGTATAGCCTCTATACTTCACTAGCTTGTTGGTTGATTGATGATGTGGTTTCTTTGTCATGAACATTGAGATGTTATCAACAACAAGATCATATCGTTAGGAGAATGATATGGTGGACATACTCCTATAGACAAGCGTAGCATAAAGATCAAGTCATTTCAATAGTTCAATTGCTATATGCTTTCTGATACATAGTAACCTAATTCCTTCGACCATGAGATCATGCATATCACCTTTGCTGGATGGATGCTTTGATGTCATCAAACACCACACCGTAACAGGGTGGCTATAAAGGTGGCATTGAGTGTTGGGAAAGTATTGGTTGAAACACATGGATCAAGAGTGGGATTTGTCCATCCACATGACGGATAGATATTCTCTGGGCCCTCTCGGTGAAATGTCATCCAATTAGCTTGCAAGCATGTGACTTGGTCACAAGGGATCACATATCACGGGAACGAGAAAAGAGTACTTATCAGTAACGAGGATGAACTAGGTATGCAGAGATACCGACGATCATAACCTCGGATAAGTAACATATCGTGAGACAAAGGGAAATTGGTATCGTATGTAAGTGGTTCATTCGATCGCAAAGTAATCGTAGAAATATGTGGGAGCCATATGAATTTCCAGATTCCTCTATTGGTTATTGTTCGGAGAAGTGTCTCGATCATGTCCGCATAATTCACGAACCGTAGGGAGACACACTTAAGGATTCGACGTTGTTTGAGTAGTTATGGTATTATGAGAAAGAGACCGAATGTTGTTCGGAGTCTCGGATGGGATCCGGGATATCACGAGGTAATCCGGAATGGTCCGGAGAATAAGATTCATATAAGGAAAGTTCCGTTTCGGAGTTGGGGAATGGTTCCGGTGTTTTCATCGGGAACATTCTAGAAGGTCCCGGAATGTCCGGCACTCCGGAGGGGGAAGGGTACATGAGTGTGTCATTGCATATTGGAATGATTGCATCATGTACTAAGTATTCTTGCTGTCCCAAATAAAGGATTTATTTAAATCCTAAATTGAAAAGTCAAACGGCTAGTTTGAAAGTCAAACGGCAGTTTTGGGAAGTGGGAAAAGAGGAGGAGAGGTGGAGGCCGAGTTGGAGGAGGGTTCCTCCCCTTGGCCGGCGCACCTCCCTAGGCCGAGTTGGGGAGGAACTCCTCCCCTTGGCCGGCCAGCCCTCCCACCTATATAAGGAGGGGCAGGGCTCCCCTCCTAGACACACAAGTTTCCTATCCTCTAAACTAAACCCTAGATCTAGACCCCGGTTTAGAGCTATTCGGTTTAGAGCCTTCTAATTGTTTTAGAGCCTTCTAATTGGTGTGTCTAATTACTAGACCACTAATAGCCTCTCTCATAAGCTCCACCATACTCGCACCGGCTTAAGGCGAAGCCCTGCGGGATCTCGCCTCTACCTCCGGTACCACGCCGTTGTGCTGCCGGAATCGCGAGGAGAGTGCTACAACCTCCGCTGCCTGCTGGAACAAGGGAGAGGAAGGTCTTCGTCGAGTACCGAACGTGTGACCGACTGCGGGAGCGCTGCGGGAACGCGGCGCCGGAAGGATCGTCTGCGCGATCTTGAGATCGGAAAGAGTACGACTACATCACCCACGAGAATCTGCTCTCGTTAAACACTTTGGAATCTTCGAGGGTGAGTTATTCCATCGACTCGTTGCTACAATCTAGTAGATAGATCTTGGCTTGTTTGTTTGTATGCGATAGAAAATTTTTGTTTTCCATGCTACGAACCCCTACAGTGGTATCAGAGCCGTGTCTATATGTAGATCTGTTGCACGAGTAGAACACAATGGTCATTGTGGGCGTTGATGCTTTTATTGTAGATTGCTTTTTGTGTACTTTGCATCTTGCGGTATGTTGGGATGAAGCGGCCCGGGCTAACCTTACATGACATCGTTCATGAGACTTGCTCCACGCTTGACATGCAACTCGTTTTGCATAAGTGGCTTTGCGGGTGCCTGTTTCTCCTAGCATAGTAAAGATCCAATTTACAACGGGTGATCAACAATGCTAGTATCAATGTTGTGGTTATTGTTCGTAAGTTAGAACGACACTTATGGAAAGCCCCAAACCACGTAAAATATGCAAAGAAAGTAGAAGCGTCTAACTTTGTTTTGCAGGGGTGTGCAGTGATGTGATATGGCCATGATTGTGATTATATTTGATGTATGCAATGTTCCTTATTGTAAGTTGGCAACCGGCAGGAGCCATATGGTTGTCTTTAATTTCTGTTAAGACCTGCGTGTCTATTCAAAATAGTTGTAATAGTTGAAGCTGGTGGACGACAACCATGGAGAAGCGTCATTGACCTTGATGCTATGCCGGTGATGATGGAGATCATATTCGTGCTTGAAGATGGAGATCGGAAGCACAAAGAAGAAAGGCCATATCATATCACATATTATGAATTGCATGTGATGTTAATCCTTTATGCATCTTGTATTGCTTAGTAGACGACGGTAGCATTATAAGATGATCCCTCATGCACATAAATTTCAAGTTCTAAAGTGTTCACCCTTAGTATGCACCGTTGCCAAAGCTTGCTGCTTCGAAGCACCACGTGATGATCGGGTGTCTTTGATTCCGCGGGTGAATACAACGTAAGCAAGCCAGATTTGCTTATGCGGTAGCTAAGGTTTGATCTTGACGAGCCTAGCATGTACAGACATGGCCTCAGGAACACGGATCGCCGAAAGGCAAAGCATGAATCATATAGTAGATATGATGAACATGATGATTGTTCGCCATTAAAACTATATCAGCTCTCGTGATGATCGGTGTTGATGTAGTGGATTTGGTTCGTGTGATCACTAAAACAATGTGAGGGATGTTGTTTTGAGTGGGAGTTCACCTAGTTTAATTTCATTAATTAATTTGAACTCAATTTGTCATAAACTTAGTCTAAACTATTGCAAATATGTTTTAGATCAATGGCAGCCCCTACCATCAATTTTAATGCGTTCCTAGAGAAAGAAAAGTTGAAAAACAATGGAAGCAACTTCGCGGATTGGTTCCGCAATTTGAGGATTGTCCTCACAGCTGGTAATTTGACCTATGTGCTGGATGCACCGCTAGGTGACCCACCTGCAGCTGATGCTACCGATGAAGTAAAGAATGTTTACCTTGCTCGGAAGAATCAGTACTCCATAGTTCAGTGTGCTATCTTGTATGGTTTAGAATCGGAGCTTCAGAAAAGGTTTGAAGAGTCAGATCCATATGATATTGTCGAGGATCTCAAATTAATCTTTGAGACTCATGCGGCAATTGAAAGTTATGAAGCTTCTGAAAAGTTCTTTAACTGCAAGATGGAAGAGGGTAGCTCCGTCAGTGAGCATGTGCTTAAGATGTCTGGGCACGCAAATAAACTTCAAAGTTTGGGTATAGTGATTCCTAATACTTTGGGAGTTTACCGCATCCTCCAATCACTACCACCAAGTTACAAGAACTTTGTGATGAACTACAACATGCAGAACATGAACAAAGAGTTGCCAGAACTATTTGCTATGTTAAAATCTGCAGAAGTGGAGATCAAGAAAGAGCACCAAGTGTTGATGGTCAATAAGACCACCAAATTCAAGAAAGGCAAGTCTAAGCAAAAGGGACACTTCAAGAAGGGTGGTAAGAAAGTTACCACGCCGACGAAGAAGACCAAGGCTGGACCTAAACCTGAAACTGAGTGCTTTTACTGCAAGGGAGAAGGTCACTGGAAGCGGAATTGCCCAAGGTACTTGGCGGATTTGAAGAACGGCAACATCAAGAAGAAAGGTATATCTGATATACATGTTATTGATGTGTATCTCACTAGTACTCGTAGTAGTGCCTGGGTATTTGATACTGGTTCGGTTGCTCATATTTGTAACTCGAAACAGGAGCTGCAGAATAAACGGAAGCTAGTGAAAAACGAGGTGACGATGCGCGTAGGAAACGGATCAAAGGTTGATGTGATCGCGGTCGGCACGCTACCTCTTCATCTACCATCGGGATTAGTTTTATACTTAAATAATTGTTATTTGGTGCCTGCATTAAGCATGAACATTATATCAGGATCTTGTTTATTGCGAGACAGTTACTTGTTTAAATCCGAGAATAATGGTTGTTCGATTTATATGAGTAATGTGTTTTATGCACATGCACCTTTGATAGATGGTCTATTCATATTGAATCTCGATAGTAGAAATACACATATTAATAACATTGAGGCTAAACGTTTGAAATCAAGCGATAATTTGACCTATATGTGGCACTGTCGTCTTGGTCACATTGGAGTGAAGCGTATGAAGAAACTCCATTCCGATGGACTTCTTGAATCACTTGATTTTGAATCACTTGAAAGATGCGAGGCATGTCTGATGGGTAAAATGACTAAGACTCCATTTTCTGGTATGATGGAGCGAGCTACAGACTTATTGGAAATCATACATACCGATGTGTGTGGTCCAATGAGTGTAGCATCGCGCAGTGGTTATCGTTATGTTCTTACCTTCACGGATGATTTGAGTAGATATGGGTATATCTATTTCATGAAACATAAGTCCGAAACTTTCGAGAAGTTTAAGGAGTTTCAAAGTGAGGTAGAGAATCAACGTAACAAGAAGATTAAATTTCTACGTTCTGATCGTGGAGGTGAATATCTAAGTTACGAGTTTGGCGAGCATTTGAAGAAATGCGGAATACTTTCACAATTGACACCGCCGGGAACACCACAGCGTAATGGTGTGTCTGAACGTCGTAATCGAACTCTCTTAGATATGGTTCGTTCTATGATGTCACTTACAGATTTACCACTATCATTTTGGGGTTATGCATTAGAAACAGCCGCATTCACTTTAAATAGGGCACCGTCTAAATCCGTTGAAACGACACCGTATGAATTATGGTTTGGGAAGAAACCTAAATTGTCGTTCCTTAAAGTTTGGGGATGCGAAGCCTATGTAAAGAAGTTACAGCCGGACAAGCTTGAACCCAAAGCGGAAAAATGCGTCTTCATAGGATACCCGAAGGAAACTATTGGGTATACCTTCTATCATAGATCCGAAGGCAAAATCTTCGTTGCCAAGAATGGATCCTTTCTAGAGAAGGAATTTCTCTCGAAAGAAGTGACTGGAAGGAAAGTAGAACTCGACGAGGTTGTCGAACCTTCTCTCGAAATTGCGAGTAGCGCAGCACCGGAAGAAGTTCCTGTGATGCCTGCACCAATAAGAGAGGAAGCTAATGATAGTGATCATGAAACTTCGGTTGAAGTTGCTACAGAGCCTCGGAGGTCAACGAGAACTCGTACCACTCCAGATTGGTATGATTCCGTTATGAATGTCATGTTGGTGGACAACACCGATGACCCCGAGACATATGAGGAAGCGATGATGAGCCCAGATTCCAATAAATGGCAAGAAGCCATGAAATCCGAGATTGGATCCATGTACGAAAACCAAGTATGGACTTTGGTGGACTTACCGGATGGCCGAAAGGCTGTCGAGAACAAATGGATTTTCAAGAAGAAAACAGATGCTGATGGTAATGTTACTGTCTATAAAGCTCGACTTGTCGCAAAAGGGTTTCGACAAATTCAAGGAGTTGACTACGATGAGACTTTCTCACCGGTAGCGAAGCTAAAGTCTGTGAGGATTATGTTAGCAATCGCTGCATATTATGATTATGAGATATGGCAGATGGATGTCAAAACAGCATTCCTCAATGGAGACATTGATGAAGAGTTGTATATGATACAACCCAAAGGTTTTGTCGATCCTAAAGATGCTAACAAGGTATGCAAGCTTCAACGGTCCATCTATGGATTGAAGCAAGCATCCCGAAGTTGGAATCAACGTTTTGATAAGGTAATCAAAAGTTTTGGTTTTATACAAACTTATGGAGAAGCTTGTATTTACAAGAAAGTGAGTGGGAGCTCTGTAGCATTCTTAATACTATATGTGGATGACATATTGTTGATTGGGAATGATGTAGACCTTCTTAATAGTGTCAAAGAGTATTTGAATAATAGTTTTTCAATGAAGGATCTTGGCGAAGCAGCTTACATATTAGGCATAAAGATTTATAGAGATAGATCGAAACGCCAAATATCATTGTCACAAAGTACATATTTGGACAAAGTTCTAAAGAGGTTTGGAATGGAAGATAGCAAGAAAGGGTTCTTGCCCATGTTGCCCAATACGACCTTGAGTAAAACTCAAAGTCCGACATCGGCAGAAGATAGAGAAAGAATGAGTAAGACTCCCTATGCTTCAGCCATAGGATCTCTAATGTATGCCATGCTATGTAGTAGACCCGACATTGCATATGCTGTTAGTTTAACTAGCAGATATCAAAGTGATCCAGGAGTGGATCATTGGACAGCGGTCAAAAACATCCTTAAGTACTTGAGAAGAACTAAGGATATGGTTCTTTCTTATGGAGGTGATGAACAGCTCGTTGTTAATGGTTACACCGATGCTAGTTGGAACACCGATCTGGATGATTCTAAATCACAATCTGGATACGTATTTATTTTGAATGGTGCAGCAGTTAGCTGGAGGAGTGCAAAGCAAAGCGTTGTGGCGAGATCTTCAACTGAATCGGAATACATGGCTGCTTCGGAGGCTTCACAAGAAGCGATATGGATGAAAGAGTTCATTACAGAGCTGGGTGTGGTTCCTAGTGCGCTGGACCCAATGTCTATCTACTGTGATAACATGGGCGCCATAGCCAATGCGCAAGAACCAAGGTCACACAAGAAGCTGAAGCATATCAAGCTGCGTTTTCACGCTATTCGAGAACATATCCAGGATGGGGATATAAAGATTTGCAAAGTACACACAGATCTGAATGTGGCGGATCCGTTGACTAAACCTCTCCCGAGGGCAAAACATGACCAACACCAAACTGCCATGGGTGTTCGGTATATTACCATGTAATCTAGATTAGATGACTCTAGTGCAAGTGGGAGACTGTTGGAGATATGCCCTAGAGGCAATAATAAATATAGTTATTATTATATATCTTTGTGTTTATGATAAATGTTTGCATTCATGCTATAATAGTATTAACAAGGAAACCATTAATACTTGTGTGATTTGTAAACTTAATTTGAAGTCCCTAGTATAGCCTCTATACTTCACTAGCTTGTTGGTTGATTGATGATGTGGTTTCTTTGTCATGAACATTGAGATGTTATCAACAACAAGATCATATCGTTAGGAGAATGATATGGTGGACATACTCCTATAGACAAGCGTAGCATAAAGATCAAGTCATTTCAATAGTTCAATTGCTATATGCTTTCTGATACATAGTAACCTAATTCCTTCGACCATGAGATCATGCATATCACCTTTGCTGGATGGATGCTTTGATGTCATCAAACACCACACCGTAACAGGGTGGCTATAAAGGTGGCATTGAGTGTTCGGAAAGTATTGGTTGAAACACATGGATCAAGAGTGGGATTTGTCCATCCACATGACGGATAGATATTCTCTGGGCCCTCTCGGTGAAATGTCATCCAATTAGCTTGCAAGCATGTGACTTGGTCACAAGGGATCACATATCACGGGAACGAGAAAAGAGTACTTATCAGTAACGAGGATGAACTAGGTATGCAGAGATACCGACGATCATAACCTCGGATAAGTAACATATCGTGAGACAAAGGGAAATTGGTATCGTATGTAAGTGGTTCATTCGATCTCAAAGTAATCGTAGAAATATGTGGGAGCCATATGAATTTCCAGATTCCTCTATTGGTTATTGTTCGGAGAAGTGTCTCGATCATGTCCGCATAATTCACGAACCGTAGGGAGACACACTTAAGGATTCGACGTTGTTTGAGTAGTTATGGTATTATGAGAAAGAGACCGAATGTTGTTCGGAGTCTCGGATGGGATCCGGGATATCACGAGGTAATCCGGAATGGTCCGGAGAATAAGATTCATATAAGGAAAGTTCCGTTTCGGAGTTGGGGAATGGTTCCGGTGTTTTCATCGGGAACATTCTAGAAGGTCCCGGAATGTCCGGCACTCCGGAGGGGGAAGGGTACATGAGTGTGTCATTGCATATTGGAATGATTGCATCATGTACTAAGTATTCTTGCTGTCCCAAATAAAGGATTTATTTAAATCCTAAATTGAAAAGTCAAACGGCTAGTTTGAAAGTCAAACGGCAGTTTTGGGAAGTGGGAAAAGAGGAGGAGAGGTGGAGGCCGAGTTGGAGGAGGGTTCCTCCCCTTGGCCGGCGCACCTCCCTAGGCCGAGTTGGGGAGGAACTCCTCCCCTTGGCTGGCCAGCCCTCCCACCTATATAAGGAGGGGCAGGGCTCCCCTCCTAGACACACAAGTTTCCTATCCTCTAAACTAAACCCTAGATCTAGACCCCGGTTTAGAGCTATTCGGTTTAGAGCCTTCTAATTGTTTTAGAGCCTTCTAATTGGTGTGTCTAATTACTAGACCACTAATAGCCTCTCTCATAAGCTCCACCATACTCGCACCGGCTTAAGGCAAAGCCCTGCGGGATCTCCCCTCTACCTCCGGTACCACGCCGTTGTGCTGCCGGAATCGCGAGGAGAGTGCTACAACCTCCGCTGCCTGCTGGAACAAGGGAGAGGAAGGTCTTCGTCGAGTACCGAACGTGTGACCGACTGCGGGAGCGCTGCGGGAACGCGGCGCCGGAAGGATCGTCTGCGCGATCTTGAGATCGGAAAGAGTACGACTACATCACCCACGAGAATCTGCTCTCGTTAAACACTTTGGAATCTTCGAGGGTGAGTTATTCCATCGACTCGTTGCTACAATCTAGTAGATAGATCTTGGCTTGTTTGTTTGTATGCGATAGAAAATTTTTGTTTTCCATGCTACGAACCCCTACAGGGCCCTCATGCGGTAGTGCTCCTGCACATGCCTAGGGTGCGTTGCAGTCCTCGTCGTGCCACTTTCATGTGGGCCTGATATGGGGCCAAACTTGGGCTCGATCAAGGCCGGAAGGGGTCAGCCCGCTCGATGTGATCACCGGAAGCCGGCCCGCGGTGTGGGGGGTTGCTGGAACGGCCAAATAAGGGTGGTTTGTCCTTGCTCTTCTTCAAGAGCCAATGCGTCGATCTTCTTCAAGTCTGCCTCCTCGATTGGGCCATAGTCTAGTTTTTGTCTTCCACTCAGAGATTTTGGTAGTTTGGAAAAAGGATTCTACTAAATATCTATAGTGAAATCGATGCGGTCGTGCACAACCTTTTTGGGCAAGGAGTGGAGCTTCTTCTTCTTCTTCTCAGTACCATTGGACATGCCTTTATATAGACTTTCATGAAACTGAGATGGGTGGAGAAATACATGGTGGCTATGATAGGAGGTTGGAATTGGCAGGGAGGGTATTGGTTGTGATGAAGACAATGTGGCACATGTCTTCCTATGTGTTGGGCGTTCGATGACTTGCAGCAGCCTTGGCAAACGAGGGTGGCAACACAGGTGGACTGCATTTTTTGTGGTGCTCCTCGAGTACCCAACCATAATTTTCATGATGAAAACTTAAGGTTTGTCCTTCATTGGTTGTACATGGCAATGGTCTTGCTCAAGACATTGTTTTGGAATATTGGGCTCTCTCCCGGGTAAAAACCCATGATCTTCGATCAGGCAATCACAACGTGTGTGCATTGTTTTCTTCTTAGAGACGTTTCTTTTAGAGAGCCTCGTTTGTAGTACGGGTGTTGTATTTGGTGGTGGTTAGAGTGCTATTGTTGCAAATGGTTTGAACACCACGATAGGTATTTTTTTCTTGGGTGTGTGCATCCCTGATGTCATTGGACATCTTGTTGGTGCAGAGACTAGGTATATAAAATGATAGACATATTGGTTCGCTAGTTAGATTAGTAGATGCTTATTTCACTAAAAGATCTGATTTCTTCGAATTTCCTTTCCTTTAGGGTGATGGGCTGATCATCTCCCGTTGCTATGGGGGAAGTCACTGAGAGCTCTGACTCGGATGAGGTGGAAATTTGTCTCTTTCTCCATGGCCGGAAGGATAAACTTCCCACCTTCAGGATATATCCCTCAGCTAGATAGAATGGATATCCATTTGTTGAGAATAGAAATAACCCTCCCTCCTAGAGATCTCCCACTATCAATGATAAAGTTCCTCGCGATATTAATATATTCCCTTCGTAAAAAATGAATACCCGGGTGACATGCTATACGTTCATGTGTTAGTACAAAAGTTTTGACTATGCACAAATAAGACTGCCATCATTGCAACCAGCTTTCACCACAATCTTCATACCGGCTAGCTCTACCAAGTTACTTATTCCTATATGTACTTGTTTTCTAATGTCTCATTTTTATAGTATTGTAGTGGTGAAATGGGAAAAAAGTTGTGAGGTGAAAGCTTTGAGTGTTAATGTAAAGATGAAGCATGGTGCTCGTTACGGTGAAGACGCGGTATATATGCAGCCATGTAGGAGAAAAGGACACCTGGGTCAAGTGAAGAATGGTACATATTTCTTTTGCACCAGTTTAATCTCATTTATTATGTTAACACAAGTTTTGCATGGCCTAATTACGCATGTTTCTAATCTATCAGGCACAAGATCTGAATGTCGCAACACACTACATAATGACATCAGAAGGACATGAGTCATCAATCGTAGGACCCATGCACCGCGTTAGAATCCAATAACACCTGCTGATCCCACCCAATCTTTCGCCAGATCCACACGAGATATCGCTAACTCTCAAGGATCAACTGGAAGCCACTGTGGGCACTCTTGAATACACACAGAATCATTAAAAAATAAAAATGACCACATGGAAGACAACCCCATGGTTGTGCATAATCGCATGCTGCACTACAGCCTACAGGTGAGATAGGTTGTTGCCTGTTGGAAGAAAATGGGTCATCACTAGACAACTTCGTCAAACCGGGAGGAACGACATCAGAAGTCAAGCGCCAAGTAGACATGAGAATTTCTTCTTCTTCTTTTTGCCTCAAACACAAACGACACATTGACATAGCACAACGTTGATCTTATTGATTTAAGGAGCCTTGCTGGAGAGTTTCATTTAACATGAAAAATGATAATACAAACCCTCATCAAAACTAGGTTCTAAGTTTGCCAAGGCAAGGGATGGACATAATAAAGTGAAAAGGAAAAGGAAAACGAGCTTCTAAGCTCAATTTGTTGAGCTTTGGGTCCTTTTTGGGGTGGAACTTGACATCAATATGGAGGTTGGCATTACTTGAAGCTTACAATGGATGGGAAATAGTCGATGGTGTCGGCCTGTGAGGTGCAATGTTTGGTACCTTTATCATCCAACATGAATAAGATGGTTTAGAAAGCTTGGGCACCTCTTGCATGTCTTGTGATGAGGAATAGGCTTTGGATGACAGATCGATTTGAAAAGAGGGGTAGCCAAATTGCAGTTTGTGACCCTTATACAAGAAAACCAATGAATCAATCTTGAACCTTCTCGTCGATTGACACTTCACTATTTGCCTTCAGGGCTTTATAAAGGATTCGATAGGTCTACATGTGCTTCAACCTTAACCTCTTAGTTAAAAGATGGTGGTCTATGATGACGGAAGGCTCTATTCCGAATCGCAAGGCTCTCACCTCTCTAAACTTGCTCATTTCCATTGAAATTTGGAATGAGAGGAACACCCGAGTCTTCCAAAACAAGCACGTGCCTTTAGTGATCTTTGAAAAAATTAAGAAAGAAATCCACTTGTGGATTTTGGCAGGCAGAAAGCGTCTAGATGGAATTGGGACAGGGGATTAGGCTTTTGTAATGTTTAAACTTTTAGTTTCTTGTAAAAATCCTTAATTAATGAAATAGGGCAAAGCTTCGGCCTGAGCTTCCCTCGATCAAGGCGCTCCCACCTACATTGTTCATAGTGCCGATAGAGGCCTTGCCATTGCAGGCCTAGGCAAAACCCTCGAGTCTCTGAAGGCAAGGCACGCCTCAGCAAAGGCCAGTGGAGACATATGGCAGTGCTCATATGGAGTAGAGGAGTAGCTAGGTATGATGGATGGATTGCCTTCCGTATCGCTCGATCCGAGAGGCAGACACATACTCGTCCCTATGGAGAGGACATTGACCATCTACATTCGGCCAAGCGAACCTTGTAGTTAGTCACCGACCGCACGTGAATATAGAGTCAATGATAGTCTACTAGCTCTAAAGATCCATAGTCTTCTTATTACTGATGTGTCCTATTCCCTAATCTATTTTTCTCACATCTTTCTTGGCTTTTAGTCTCACCTCCCAAGGCCGGCTAACAATTCTAGTGTGCTCAGCAAATAAAGGTGTGTCGTCCATTCAAACTTACTGCTACCAGTGTGAGCATTGAACTAGCAGTTTGCATTATTAATATACAAAAATACGCTAGTGCATCACCACATAGTTGAAGGTTGGTATTCTGAACTATTTTGCATTCATAACATGCTATAAATAAAATGTGGGTCTAATTCTCTATTGATAGTTAGATTAATTTTTGGGTCACATGTTGTCATTCAATCTCACTTCCAGTTCACTTGTAATCCCAACTAAAAATCTCACTGACTTATGTAAGCCCAACAACCTCTCTCCTCCCCGCACGAAACGAGAGGTACTTTCCTCCCCCTGTTTTGAGAGTCTGCTATGTTCTGGGAGCTTCTCCCCTTCTCATCTCTGGCGGCGCCGCCGCTTGGGGATGGGAGGGTGAGGATGCTCGTTGTTTAGTTTCTAGGTTAAGTTTTTCTGGCCCTCTGCCAGCGTTTTGGAGTAGGTGGCTCTCGTCCTCTGGCCGAACGAGGCTCAGCTGGAGCACCATCTCCTTCCCTGTTGAGCTTCCACAGTGGAAGCAAGCAACAGCGAGGTTCGGCTCCAGGATCTCCAAGAATAAGGTCAGATTGGTGGTCATCCTCCTCTTCTGCGTTGCGACTGCTCTTCTCGTTCTCTCGGCCGTCAATGGCGGCGAGGGAGAGAGGGAGAAGATCTATGACGCGCGTGGTTCTGGGGGTGACTGGGGACGGTTTCTTGTGGTGATGTTTTGGTGCAACATCACGCAGGCCTCGGTGATACGTCGGAAACGTATCTATAATTTTTTATGTTCCATGCTTGTTTAGTATCTACTTTTCTTTGCTTTGTCTACACTTTGAGGTGTTTTTATATCTTTTCTGGAACTAACCTATTAACAAGTTGGCACAGTGCCAGTTGCATGTTTTCTTCTGTTTTTTGTTCCAGAAAGGCAGAAAATCAATATTCTCGGAATTGGACGGGACAAAAGTCAAAGTCAATATTTTACGTGGGCGACACGAATCCATAAGACGAGACAGAGGGGCACCACGGGGTGGCCACCCCCCAGGTGCGGCCAAGCCTGGCCCGCGTCTGGGCAGGGTGTGGGCCCCCGGGCACCCCCTGCCTCGCCTCTTCGCCTATAAGAAGCCCCCAATGCAGAAACCCTAGGCACCCGATCAAAACTCCACGAAGTTTATAGCCGTCGCCACCATCGTCCCTAGATCAGGGGGATCTGAAGTTCTTCCTGGCACCCTGCCGGAGGGGAGATCATCCCGGAGGCCTTCTTCTCCGGTATGATGCGTGAGTAGTTCCACCTTGGACGAAGGGTCCATGTAGTAGCTAGATGGTTGTATCTCCTCCTTGTGCTTTCATGTATAGATATTGTGAGCTCCGTTCATGATAAAGATCTAATCTATTTGTAATCATGCATGTTGTGTTTGCGGGGATCCGATGGATATTGAGATTACTATGTCATATTGATCAATGGTTTTGTCTATTTGATTCTATCATGTCTGTGTTGTTTGTGATCTTGCATGCTCTCCATTGTTAGTGTCTATCTTGGCCAAGTAGTTGCTAGTGACTCCAAGAGGGGTTATTTATGCTCGATAGTGGGTTCATGCCTCTAGTTTCCAAGGGAAGTTACAGAAATCTCTTCGGTTGTAGATGTGTTGTTGCCACTAGGGAGAAAACAACGGTCTCTTGTTCATGGAACAAGTGGATTGTTTACCTTACACACTTTTCTTAAAGCAGTTGTCTGTTTCTTGCAACTTAATACTGGAGGGGGTTCGGATGATAATCTTGTTGTATTGCCTAATCGAATTTCATAGGATCTTTTTGTCTAGTATTGCATTGTTATTCCTTGCTCAGTTCCTGTCAATTGCCCTGCTGTAATTTGTTTACCCTTCATCACATGTTGTTTATCTAAGGAGAGCACCTCTAGTGAACTATGGACCCCAGTCCAATCTTTACCATTGATAGATCTTCCACTGTTACTGTTTACTTGATGCAAACCATCATCACCTTCCACATCATACACTTAATCCTTTGTTACAGCAACCGGTGAGATTGACAACCTCATTGTTAGTAGGGGCAAAGTATTGAGTTTGTGTTGTGCAGGTATCCGCGTTGCTTGCAACACATATGTGACGTTTCCTTCCTCCTACTGGTTCGATAACCTCGGTTTCTTACTGAGGAAAGACTTGCTGCTTCACACCTTGCTCTTGGGGTTCCCAACAGGCTCCACATCAACTGAGCCATCAACAAGTTTTCTGGCGCCGTTGCCGGGGAGGCGAAGGACGTCTTCACAAGGAGAGTCCTCCACTTCCTTTCTCTTTACTTTGTTTTTAGTTTGCTTAGTTTCTTTTGCTTGGTTTTGTTTGCCTCTTGTTTTCAAAAACTCAAAAAAATTAGTCTAGTTTGGTTTGCTTTCCCTATTTAAAAACACAAAAAAAATTAGTTCCTACTCTAGTTGCCACCTTGCTCTAGCTCACCATGTTGTTCCCCAAGTTTGCCCTGAAAGATCTTGCAATAGGTAGTGGCTCCATAATTAGGAAAAATAATATTGAAGAATTCTTTAATCATGTTAGAAAGCATGAGGATATTGAGGATAAATCTATAACAGAGCTTGCTCCTAATTATGAGATTGTTGCAGCTTCTTTAGTTCATATGTTGGAGTCTAGGTTTGTTAGCCTTAACCCCTTCATACAATTCTTGTTCCTAAAACTAAAAGAAGAAAAGGATGCTAAAAAGAGAGAATTCATCCTTAAAACTTTACTAAAAGAATTCCATGATGTTGCTAGGGAAGCCAAAAAGGTCTTTGAGCGCTTCAATATGCTAGGCTCAAGTGTAGATGTTGTGGGTACTTCTGATAAAACTAAGCCTATAGAGGAATTTAAGATACCCATACCCTTTAAGCTTGTTGGAATGCATGAAGCCTTTGAAAAGAATTTTGATTGGATTGCTACTGAAAATCTTTTTGATGAAAGTAGTAAACTAAAGAGAGATGAGAAGGGATCCTCAAAAACTCATTTGGATGAGATACCTTTCATAGTTGAAGACTTTGCAAGTATTGATGTTAATGCTTCCTCATTTGAAAATAATTGATTCTTCTTGCTTCTTGTGCCTAACTTAAAAGCGTTAAAGAAAAGTACTTGTTGGGAGATAACCCAAGAGTTTCCTTGAGCCTTGGAAGTTATTATTTAGTAATGACCTCTCCTTATCCTTTTTGTTCGCTTTTTGTGCCAAGAATGACCTCTAATGAGAGGGAAGTAAGATTTGGGGAGTTGCTGTCCCGAAACAGATTTATGTCCTCCACCATAAAAATTTGTGAGGAGTCTCTGTAACTCGGATTGAGCTGATGTTTTATGAATAAATCCTCCAGTATGTTAGCTAACTTTTATTAGTTCGACACTTTTTGATTTGAGCAACAGAAGATTTTTAAAAAAATTCTTTTTCTATCTGCTGGTCTATTTTGACAGATTTCTGCCATTATTTGCATTTGCTTCTTATTGATTCCTTTTTGAGTTCTCTTTGGGGAATTGAGATTTTTGAAGGATTTACTACAATATCTTGTGTTTTTAGTGAAAATTTTTGTTGTTCCAAAGCTTGTCCCAAAGGTCTATTATCTTTTGAATACACTAATGTTGCTAATGAAGATTGTGTGAAGTTTTGTATGAAGGAAAAATTTCAGGTGTAGAGATAGAATGATGCAATGAGATGAAGAATGGACAAAATCTCAAGCTTGGGGATGCCACCATGGTGTCACCCCAATAAATATCCAAGAGGTACAAGCGTCAAAGCTTGGGGATGCCTTATTCTTCATCAATAAAATGCTCAGGTCTGTCTAGACACTTCGTTTTTATTGTTTCATACATAGTTGTGTTGTTCTTGGAGCGTCTTAGTTTTCGTTTGGTTTGCTTAGTTGTTTAGTTTGCTTGAATAAAGTAGTTTGGACCCCCGTTCTCGCTGTGTTGTTTCAAATAAGTCAATTGGTGTTGGGAAGGCGTAGAAAGTTCTTGCTTGGAAGTGCAAGAGGAGCTTGCATTGACTGTGACTTAGACTTTAGCATGATATGCTAGGTGTTGTTTTGACCTTATGCCTAGTGATTATTGTTGTAGCATGTCTTGTTTCAAACAATTGGGATTCCTTAGTATGACTTGAAGAAATCATGCGTTGTTTTAGCATGCAAAAGCATAGTATTATGGTATTCTCCTTTGATGCTTTGTTTGGGTCGACTTGGCACATGCTCACACCATGTTATGACTATGACAAGTCACTAGAGCCTCTTTGATCATTTAGTCCTTGACTTGTAGTACCACTCTATGCTTTGATTAGTAATGTTTTTTTGCTCTGCATGATTATGGACATTACTGCTCTCTTAGTTGGTTGCTCCCAGTATTTTGCTAGCCTCCACTTGTATGAGTAAGCTCTACTCATGCTTCCAACTCCCAAGAAACCCAGTTATTCCAAAGTGCCCAATATAAATTCATATGCATGGTGTGTTACACCATTCCAAGTATATTCTTGTTTTCAGCTATCTTCCAATTAAAAACTATTTTGTTATGTGAAAACTTGATGGCACACTTTATATTCTTTGCCCCTAATAAACTTGAACCATTGTGTCGTCTATGTTATATATGCTTGCACTTATACGTTGGAATTAGCAGAACCATGCTATCATGGGGAACATTTTCAACATTGCACTTGTACTTTGTACTCAGTTAATATCATGCTCTTTTGTCTATGGATGTCACCGGTGTGAAATAAAGAGGGAGCTTGTAAGTCCATGGAGTTATGTATTTTGTGTTAGAGAAACGCCTGGGCCGCTATCCTAAGCCATGCCTAATCATGGTGGAAACTTGCAGCATCACCATAATGAGCATTCTGTGAAGCATCCTCAATAAAAAAGCTATGCACATAGTAAATAAAAAGATAGCTGAGATGCTCATTGTCTGCTTGTCTTGTCATTTTGGTTATGGGAAAGCTCCTCTACCATGTGTAAGGGGTACTCCGTTGGTGGTTCTCTATGATACGCATGTACTTACTATGACAAGAACTTACAGGTGACTGAAGTTGAGTAGCATGAGGTGTGGCCCTCGTGTTCAAGGGACATGCGATTTCCAACTTATACTTTGTCAAGTATATACTCCATAGTTTGTTCACTTTAACCTTAATCACTTCAAGATGCTTATGATAGGGACAATGAGGGCCGAAAGCTAACAAGTACCATAATTTTTGGAAGCTCTTTTTGAAACTTGAAATCCCTGCTTCCCTTATGAAGGGCCTTTCTTCCACTATTATTGAGTCTCCACCTTCTACCTTTAGGCACCATTAAGAGAGCATATTTGCAATTCTTAGTTCTATGTGAAGTGTCCCAAAACTTATTAATTGATGCATATTGTGATATTGCTTCTTCTTATGCTATTTGTATCTAGTCACTCTTATGAACTTTGAAGGTGTCCTATGCATCTATTTACTACTATATGAGGGACAAGCTGATTGCCACTATGCCATGTTTTCTGTATGTGAAACAAACAAAAGTTTTTCAATGCATGTTATTCATGATCTTTGTTTGTAGCCTTTCATATTGCATGCATAGTTACTTTGCCTTACTGTTAGAACTCCATCTTTCATGCACATATTTAGAGTTCTTTGATCCCAGCTTTCAATGCTTGTAAATGGTTTGATCTTTATTGTGAAGGTGCATGTCATCTCAAAAATTATTCTTTTATCACTTACCTAACCGAGGACGAGCAGGAGTTAAGCTTGGGGATGCTTCATACGTCAGAAACGTATCTATAATTTTTGATGTTTCATGCTTATTTAGTATCTACTTTGCTTTACTTTGTCTACACTTTGAGGTGTTTTTATATCTTTTCTGGAACTAACCTATTAACAAGTTGCCACAGTGCCAGTTGCCTGTTTTCTTCTGTTTTTGGTTCCAGAAAGGCAGAAAATCAATATTCTTGGAATTGGACGGGACAAAACCCAAAGTCAATACTTTACCGTGGGCGACACGAATCCAGAAGACGAGATGGAGGGGAGCCACGGGGTGGCCACCCCCAGGCGCGGCCAAGCCTGGCCCACGCCTAGGCGGGATGTGGGGCCCCCCGAGCACCCCCTGCCTCGCCTCCTCGCCTATAAGAAGCCCCCGATGCAAAAACCCTAGGCACCCAATCAAAACTCCACGAAAGCGTCTGTAGCCGCCGCCACCATCGTCCCTAGATCGGGGGATCTGAAGTTCTTCTCGGTACCCTGCAAGAGGGGAGATCATCCCGTAGGCCTTCTTCTCCGGTATGATGCGTGAGTAGTTCCACCTTGGACTACATGTCCATGTAGTAGCTAGATGGTTGTATATCCTCCTTGTGCTTTTGCGTATAGATCTTGTGAGCTCCGTTCATGATCAAGATCTAATCTATTTGTAATCATGCATGTTGTGTTTGTGCGGATCCGATGGATATTGAGATTACTATATCAAATTGATTAATGGTTTTGTCTATTTGATTCTATCATGTTTGTGTTGTTTGTGAACTTGCATGCTGTCCGTTGTTAGTAGCTATCTTGGCCAAGTAGTTGCTAGTGACTCCAAGAGGGGGTATTTATGCTCGATAGTAGGTTCATGCCTCTAGTTTCCAAGAGAAGTGACATAAATCTCTTCGGTTGTAGATGTGTTGTTGCCACTAGGGAGAAAACAACAGTCTCTTGTTCATGGAACAAGTGGATTATTTACCTTACATACTTTGCTTAAAGCAGTTGTCTATTGCTTGTAACTTAATACTGGAGGGGGTTCGAATGATAACTTGAAGGTGGACTTCTAGTCATAGATGCAGTTGGATGGCGGTCTATGTATCTTGTTGTATTGCCCAATCGAATATCATAGGATATTTTGTCTAGTATTGCATTGTTATGCCTTGCTCAGTTCCTATCAATTACCCTGTTGTAATTTGTTTACCCTTCATGACGTGTTGTTTATCTAAGGAGAGCACCTCTAGTGAACTATGGACCCCGGTCCAATCTTTACCATTGATACATCTTCCACTGTTACTGTTTACTTGCTGCAAACCATCATCACCTTCCATACCATATAGTTAATCCTTTGTTACAGCAACTGGTGAGATTGACAACCTCACTGTTAGTTGGGGCAAAGTCTTGAGTTTGTGTTGTATAGGTCTCCGCGAGCTCCGTTCTGCTTCTGAGGTGGAAGAAAATGGGATCCCTGCTGCGGCGTTCCTTCAATAAGTGCCTGGTTGGTGCTCTCATCACGAGGTGGGAGGCCGCTCGGTGATGCTTTCTCTGGCCGGTCATGGAGGCGAGGGGAGGAAGCAAAGCAGGCGGTTCTTCTCTGGCCGTCCGTGGAGGCGAGGGGAGGAAGCAAAGCAGGCGGTTCTTCTCGGCTTCGTCGACGTGCTACCACCAACTTCCGCTCACCGTCGAGCTCATCACATGGTCGACTCGAGAATCGCCGTGATCTATGGCCAAGGTGAAGGCCATCCAAGTCGCTGCCAAGACAGCACATCCTTAACCTCCAAGATGGAGGCCCTGCTCCGAGATCCTTGCTAGCGCTACACGCCTACCCACAGCCAATTGGTTCGTCCCGGGCAGCTGGTCGCAGGCGGTCGGCATCGGAGTCTCATCGCCAGTGGAGAAGACGCTGGATTCGATCACTTTTCTTTTCTTTATCCAAGGTCTTTTATGATAATTTTTAGGACTGCTTTTTAGAGCTACTTTTCTCGTGGTCCTGTTTGTAAAATGTTCCCACCGCTTTAGAAATGAATGCAGCATGTCGGGGTCTTTCTAGACCCCTTTCCCTTTACAAAAAAAACTAAAAATCTCAGTTTTGACTGCACTTACAACTGAAATAACAAAATTGCAACCGAACCGTGATGCAATTCTGGTTTAGGTCCTGACAAAGGTCTAACTTAATTCTCGGCCGACTGAGAATTCAATATAAAAAGCTCTTGTTTACATACACCTTCACTAGAAATGACCACGGAAGACAAAATCCAGCTGTGTGAGAAAACATAGGTGAAACTAGAAGCGAGGACGGGTGGTGGAACAAACTGGTCACCGACGGCCGAGACGCCACCGTCCGCCCCAGCGATCCTCTCCGCTCCCTCCCTCTCTCGTCGTCGTCGGCCTGCGTCGGGCTAGGCCCGGGCGGCGCCGACGGCGGTGGCCCTCGGCCATCTCCCCCTCGGACAAGACCACGTGAGGGGCGGCGCGAATCGGAGGGTGTACCCAGGCGGCGGCGCTCCGGCAAGGCGGCGGGGCTTCCTGGTGCTGGTGCGGATGGCAAACAGGGCGCTGGAGCTTCCATTGGCAACTATGGCGGCGGGCCAGGAGTCTGGCCGGATTCTACAGGCTCAGATCTGGCCTGATCTGGGTATGAGCAGGTCGGGAGGGACTCAGCCTCTCCGCCTCTATTTGGATTGACGAGAGGATTGTGATGGGAGAGATGGTGGCGTCGCCACGCCTGCTGCATCGTGGCGGTTGGAGCTTCGCAGGCCCGTCTAGGCCCCGCTGGGTATATGGCGCACATCAAGAGGGTAGCAGCATCAATGGCCTACGACCAACAATGTGGCGGCGCGGACTTTATGGGCCCTTTCTGCCTAGTCGGGCCTGTCTAGCCTGGTCTGTACCTATTGCTGTGTCCGGTTGGCTCCTGTGATGTCCTCTAGGTGGCCGTGTTGCTGCCGCCCTCTAGCTCCAAGTGGCCTGGTGTGTTCTTGCTGATGCGTCCAACCGGCTACTACCTGTGGCGGTGGAGGTTGTTCCCTCCAGCATGGCGGTGGTACTGTCTCTCCTTGTCTACGGTTGTTTTTTCTCAGTCCGACCAGCCTCGCAGTGTATGCCTTGGTGAGACGACGATGGTGACTGCAGACCATGGTGGTGCATGTTGGTGGGTGGAGCGCGATGGATTGTATGGGGTTGTGGTTTTGGGGGTCGGGAGAAATCCTTGTTGGCATGGTTAACACTGGCGCGGTGATGCCTGCTGGCATCTCCCTTCCTTCTTGAAGGGCGCTGGGTGTACCCCTTCCCCACCCCCCTCCGTGTACCGGGAGAAATCCTAGGGCTAGTCCGGACAACATCATCGTCGTCGCATAGGAGCATGGTGGGACTTGTCCGGAGGGTGCAGCGGTCAAGGGTCATCGGCACTTGTTGATCTGGCGTTGTTGGCATTTCTTTCTCTTTTTTTATTCTTTTGGGCTTGCTTTGTACTGTTTGCTCCAACAATGAACTTTGTTGTATCCGTGGTTTCTATATTAATATAACGGGACGAAAGACTATTTTAAGGAATGTGGCTAGGCAAGTAATTCGCCCCAGGCAAAAGTCCAAACTCTTTGGCCTCGTTCGGTTACATGGGATTGAATCCTAACATGGATCTAATCCACACATGGATTTGGTTGATCCAAAAGTCTCACACAATACCTCCTAATACTCCTCCCCTAATCCCTTCTAATCCATGTCTCCAGAAACATCGTTCGGTTAGGCATAGCTGCTTCCGCATCTCTGCTCCGGTTCGCTCCCATCTTTTGTCGCCCGTATCTCGGAATTGATCAACAGGTCCAAACAAGATAATTATTTTCCAGGCCCAGTTAGTAGAAAATGCAAGAGATGACTTGGGCCAGAAATCCCGTCGGGTGTAAACGAACAGCACAACTTATCTGGACTGGAAAAAATACCACATCGGGCTGGATTGCTGGGATTGGACTCTACTACTTAATTAGACTCGACATCAGAATCTGTTTTCCTAGCCATTGTTCTGCAGCGTATTGACTCAGGTCCAAGGCCACAAGCTTTTCATCACCAAGCTGCTCACGCTCTGAAGGAGAAGGTACGTATGGTGGATGGGACGTCCGCAATACTCCTCCATCTTTTGGCGGGTTAGGATAGATTATTCGTCCCTATTAAGTTCCTGTTGACCATCGGAAATCAACCTTTTTGGATCGTCTCTCAGGATCAACATTAACATTGAGGTGATGATAGTCTACTAGGCCTAGACAAAGATAGTCTTCTCATTACTTATGTCTCCTATTCCCTAAATCCACTTTCTGGCTTTTTTTGTGTGTCTTTCTCTGATCTCACCAGGCCAGCTAAAAGTTTGACTGTTTTCGCATCGTTCATTAGAATTAACGTCTACGAACGTGAGTATTGAGCTAGCAATATATCTCTATTTTATTTTATACACCCAATACTGCATTGCCGCATGGTTGATGGTTGGTGGATATGTACTACTTTTACATTGAGAACGTGCTACAAATAAGATGGTAATTAAATATATGATCACTTTTGCTTCGGTCCCCCCCCCCCCTCCTCTCTCCTTTTTTTCAAACTTTGACAAACAAAAACTCATACCAATTGTTTTCAGGACCGTATGAACCCACTCGAAGTCCATATAGTCCTCTTAGACGTATACTCCCCGTACACGAATACTTATGTGCCTGCAGAAGCGAAAATAGTAAGTTATATAACAGCAACAACAAAAAAAATTAAATATGACATGCAAAGACGTAGATCGCGATAATAAGAGGTGAGATCAGCCGTCCAGGACATGGATTATACTCAGTTCGACCGAGTACACATATACGGAGATATACGTGGCCTCGATATGGGTTTCGACGGGTCAAAGAAATAAAATGGCCCATAAAACTTAAGTTTAGGGGGGGTAGAAGGAACTCCAGGCGCCTGTGCACAAGGAATCACATGCGTGGATGCATGGCTGAACCCATCGATGGATGCAGTCCTTGTACATCACCAAGACCCACAGTCAACATGTGAATCCCGTGACCCCATGCAATTCGCTTGCTCTTTCTTCACCACGGGAGTTACAGTCCGATGTTCCACCGTCATTGCTGGCGATGGGAAGATCCATTTTATGATGGCGACCTCCATTAATTTGGGGCTTATAGCTCCTATGCGACGTCTTTACATGGAATTGGAAGAAAAGCGACATCGTTGAAAAGAATAGCTCGCATGCGACGGTTGTGAGGCAGCTAATATCCCAGGGCCACACGGGCCTTAAAACGGTCGTAAGGACACATTTAACTTTGTTCCAATATTAGGGTTAAGCCAAACCGGTTGGTTGAGACAGCCAGTCAAACCAACCGCTTCCGACCGAGAGCGCGCGTAACACTGACTGTAGCTTCCCCGACGGCGGCGGCGGACCTCACCCATCGTTCTCGGCACCGGCGGCGGCGGCACGGCAATTAATTTAGGCGGCGGCGCTTTCGTTCGACGACGAAGGTGGTGAGTGCCATTTGAAAGCTAATTCCTCTCCCATTCTTCTCAATTCGAGATCTGAGCGTGCCCATTGATGCTAGATTGTGGAGGCGAGGGTGTGCTGAACGGGGCGAGGGGGAACGATATGGAGCATGGAGAGGGGACTTCTAATCGGTATATCCCGTATCTCTGCACTTAATTTCTCTAAGGTTAAGCTCTCTGTTCGCTTCCGCTAGCTCACAGTGCCCGCCAAAAACAGGGGAGACGATGTTGCGCGCCAAACCTTCGAATTTCGCATCAATTTCTTTCCCTCTAGGGCTGTTTTAGTTGATGGCAGCACGCAGATCATTGAGAGAGACACGGTTGTTAAATGGGAGGTGGAATTAGAACATGTTGATCCCCAAGAGCTAATAAACATGGGAGAGGAGGCAGTAAGGAAAATGGTGGAAAAAATTGGGGATAGTGTGGTTTGGGGGCCAGAGCAAGAAGTTTCTTTGTTACGATTTGATGATTGCAAATGTGACTATGTTAGGGTTGAGACAGGGAAACATATAGTTGATGAAATCGATGATCGAAACGGTTGGACAAGCAAAACTGTTCTGTTTTTAGCAGAGCTCATTGATCTGAAACCTGATTTGAGGGTTGGATATGTGGCCTCGAAGCTGGCTGCTCAGATGGTCGAGGATGATTGGGCTGCACAAAGGCAAGTAATGCCTATACTTACTGAGTTGGAAGTGTTAACAGTGGAGGATGATGATGCTAATGCACAAGGGGAGGCTGCAGATGGTAATGCACAAAGGATTGTAACTGTTGATTGGAATTCAGTTGAGATACATGACCGCACTGATTTGGTCATTGCACCAATAGATGACATTGAAATGGCAAAGCTTTTTGGCATTCCTATAGATACAGAGACAAGGAGAAGAAGAGGGATGAAGCTGCAAATGATGGTGACAGCCATTTAAGAGATGAAGAGGCAGATATAGATCTAGAGTTGTTGGAAAATGCTGCAGTTCATGTAGATGATGCACATGATGATGAGCTAGTAACAGTTTATGACAAAGAGGACCCAGTTATTGAAGTTGGGAGATTGTTTCCAAGCATGGATGAATTCAGGATGTGTTTCAGGACATATGCAGTCAAACGTGAGTTTGCTACCAAGACTATGTGGACTGATAAAAAGAAGTTCTATGCAAAATGCATAGGTTATGATGGTGGTGCCAAGCCTTGCAAGTGGTATATATCTGCTAGACGCCAACCTGATGGAAGGACAATAAGAGTGAATCAAATTCCAAAACCTCATGCTTGCATTACAAGTTCTCAAACAGTTACAAAGATGACATCACAATTATGGGTTGCAGAAAAGATCAAGCCCATTTTAGCCACAACACCAAACAGCACTACAAAGAGACTGAAAATAGACTTGGAAAAGCAGTACCCCATTAAGCTGAATTATACTACAGTGTGGAAGGCAAAGCAAAGGGCAATGAAAGAGCTATATGGTGATTGGGCAAATACCTTTCGAATGCTTTATAACTTCAAAGCAGAAGTAGAGAAGAGGTGTGGCATCCCGCAAAACCACTACTAGAAAATCGTGTTGTTTTTGTGCATTGCATCATCATGACCGCATGTTCATGTCATCATGCCACATTGCATTTGAGCATCTTCATCATCTTGCATTTGCCTGCACAAAACTATTTTCGGAAAAACCTAGTTTTGTTTTCCAAACGCCCCGTTTTTGTTCAACACGCAAACCCGGGTCGCCGTGATATTTTGTTTGTCTGCTATTGGTTTGCAAACGGTGCATTTAAAATTAAATAAATTATTTTAGTGGGGCAGTCGAACGGGCCGAATCGACCCGAACGACCACCCCAGATTAAATCGGTCCACCTAACCCGCCCCTCTAAATCCTAAGTTCACCCAAACCTATCCTACCCACCCTGCCTCCACCTCACCCCCTCCAATCATCGCGTGCCACCTCATCCTCCCTCACCACTCCCACCACTCAGATGCTGCCACTTGGCTCACCTCCTCTCTCCCTCTCCCCTTCCTCTCTCCACCTGCCCTCACAAGCCACACACGCCACCTCCAGCCGACAGCCCCACCTGGCCCGCCCCTGCCCAGATCCCCACACCACCTGTCCCGCTCGGCCCGTTCCCTCCTCTCTCCTCTTCCTCCCTCCTCGCTCCCCGCGACCGCCCCGCACGGCTCCCCGCCCAGCGCCGCCTCCGGCCTCCTTCCTCCGGCTTCCAACCAGCGACGCCGCCCCCTCGCTGGGCCGTGACCCCTCGTCGACCCGCCGCCGCTCACCTCCCCTAGCGCTCGCCGCCCCCCTCCTCTGCTCCGCCACACCCTAGTCGCGGGCGCCTCGCCTCCCCCTAGCAGGCCCCGGCGCGGCGCCGCCCGCGGCCGCGACCCCGAGTGCGCCGACCCCGCCTCCTCCTCGGCCCTCTCGCCTCCCCGACCTGTGCCGCTCTGCCGTTGGCCGCCTCCACCAGCGCGAGCTCTGCCGCCGGGGTGGTCAACATCGCCGTCGCCGCCCCCTTCTAGCCCGTCCGCCGGCCGTCCCCGTCGCCTCGCCTCCGTCCCCGGCGCCTCCTCCTCCCGCCGCGTGCTCCTCTCCTCCCGGGGTCGGCCCTGCTCCTCGAGCTCGCCCGCCACCGGCCTCTTCCCGTGCTCGCCAGCGATCCCCGGCTCGCCGTCTCGCTGGAGCTGCGCATCAGCGCCCAGCCCGTCGTCGTCGGCCTCACCTATCCCGCGACCCCGCCTCGCCTCTCTGTTCCGGTTTTGTGAGTTTGGTGTAAAACGGGTTGCTGTGTTGCTTTTAGAGCTGTTGGACAAAGAGGACCGATTCGCCCGAGTTCCGCTTCTTAGCGTGTCGCCATCGACAAGACCGCCTCTCCGCGCCGATGGCGAGAAGTCGGATGCCAAGTTCTACATCCAACGAGTTGACCGGTGAACGAGATGGGCACCCCAAGGTCTCCATCCCGGTGCGACAAGCACTTCTCCGCGGGACGCCAAGATCTTCGGAATCGTCAAGGCCGTCATAACCGAAGAGTGAGATGACCACCCCAAGGCGCACGACTCCGAACGATGCCACCATCGGGACCTCTGGGGTTAGTCGACGAACCGCTGCCGATCCAAGTCCGGCATTGAAACCCGAGTACTCCGACAGGGACACCAAGGCCTACGTCGCGGATCCGAAGGCCCCGATCTCGAGGATCCGCAGCCCCGAGCCATGATCTCCTTCCCGGAGGCCAAGGACATCAAGCACTGTACCCCGGACACCGAGACCCTGAACGACGAGTTCCCCCTCCCGGAAGCATTGACGCTCGTGCGACAAGATCTACTTCTGTTGTCCGAGAACGACCCCGTCGAACCCTGGACCCCGAGACCCGACCCCGAACCCCGGAACCCAAGATCTGCCGAAACCAAATGTGTGCTCCTTTTCCGAGCCCTATTTTATAAATGTTATAATCCAACTTGTCGCATATTAATTGTTCATGCATGCATACTTGTCTGTGGTTTGGGGGCCTTTTGCCGATTCACCTAATAATTAAATATGGGGCCATATGCGGGCAAATCTAGTCTCATATTGGCCTCATTTAAATTTGTGCATCGAACCGCTACTATCTTTTGCCATGTTAAACAACATTTAAATTGCGGGGTAGCTAAATAACTTGAACCATATAATTAATTGTCGGGACCCCGGTTCCACTTAATATTGACCTAATTGCATCGCACCTTTGCCATGTCATACATCATTCATGCATCATGCCCGATCTTTTGCCGTAGTATTAAATATTGCATCCGGTGTTTATTCTAGTGTTTTGCTTCTTCGCGGATAAGGCCGTTGAGTTGATGTGAGCTTCACCCCGATCTTCGGTTGAACCTTCGGCAATGTTTTCAGGCGAGCATCTCCCCCTTTCTACCTATCTTACTTTTATAGTATTTATTCCCTCCTTTTGATCTTTTGCTATCTGAGTTTGCGATGCTCTAGTTCCCGTACCGGTGATATCCCGTGCAGCCCTATATTGCCTTGGACACATCCTATTACCTGTTGTTTGGTAGATAGTTGGACTTGCGCGTCGTAGCCGCTTGCTCAAGTGCTGTTGCGTGTCGTCCAGTACCACAGTTGTTGCAGTGTTGCCGCATGTTGATGTTGGAGATGATCATGGCTTGACTTATCGTTCACTTTAATTCCTGTTTAACAACTAAAATTGAAGTAAGCAGAGGCATCGGTGGGTGATAGATAATATTTGGTTTCCGAACGCCCACTTGTGTCCCGTAGGACCCCGAGTACTTGATACTTGTTCCTTGATTTTATCGCGCTATCCACATCCGGGAGGTATATGGGACCCCCCTTAGCCAGAGCTTGATTCAGTCTTATTTCTTGGGGCCACAAACTAGTTTGAGGTTTTATTTACGATCCTGTACTTATGCCATGCTTTACTGCTTTATTTAAATTGTGCGACAGATAGCACCTGTACTGTTTAGGTAAGCGGAATGTTTTCGCGGTATCGACACCCCGAGTTTTCGGGTTCCCAGTCGTTTACAGCCATTGTCGCAAACCTTGGGTCCGTCTCGGAGCTAGCTTACTTCGTTGCGGGTAAGACTTCAAGGGGTGGCCCCCTGAAATGTTTCTGAATCCTGTGATTGCTTTGTCGTGAAAGCCTCGTTGGGTTTTGATTTGGTTTTTCCGAGGTTGATCGAGTGTGTGTTGCTATTGGTGCACCCCGGCCGGGTAAAACTTTCTGAAAGCCGTGTCCGCGGTTATGGACGACTTGGAGCACAGTATCTCGACCATAGACAAGCATAACTAAAGTTTATTGCTATAAATTTGACTTATAATGACTAGTAATTAGCTTCACTATAATGGAATGGCTAACTAATATTGCCCACAACTGCTTGCTTTGGGTGTCGCTTGCGACCATTGTACCTGACTAGTAAGTATGACAACTACAACGGAATGGCTGAATAAAAGTACCAACAACTGCTGGGCTTTGGGTTTATCTCACGCTATCTGTATCTGATTAGTAATTGTTGCAACTATAACGGAATGGTTGACTAAAAGTGCCCACTGCTTATTTTATCAGGATGATTATCTATACTTGACTAGTAATTGCTGCAACGATAACCGAATAAATAAAACTGCCAACCGTGTGAGTTCCTCGGTTGACTTCCTCGTTTGGTCTCGAGGGGGAAACACCAGGATGGGTTTGATTGGTGTTAGCTTCAGGTTGGATCCGGATAGGTCTTTCTTATCCCTCTCTGATAACCGCCAGTTGTATCGAGTCTCTATAGGTTGTTTAGTGCATGCCGCCGCTGCCGCTCAGTCCACCATACCTTTGTAGGCGAGGACCGCCGAACTCTAGTCTCGCCGTGTACTGGCCTCAGTACTGACGCTCCTCTTTTTCCTTTGCCCTTTGTCGGCACCCCTTTTGTTTAAGCAGGTTTGAGATCGACGTCGTTAGCAGGGTTACCCTTCCGGCCTGGCCTGGGCAGGGTTATGGACGCCATTGGTTATTCTTCAGGGCTCTTAGCCCCATTTGCATCTTGTCCGTAGTCGGACGCTGTATCGTTTTACAGGTGATTTGGATCTTTGTACCGTATCTCTGTATTCTTGACTCATGGAGTCGCTGTTGTATATATATCTGTTCTGTGGATCCCATCGAGGACTGTTGTGTAATGTTATTACTTCGTTTTCCACCCGCACGAAAGTGCCTGGTAGGCACCTTTGAATCGTTTCTATGCGGGTTTGGCGGGTTTCGCTAAAACTTGCATAGGTCCGATTCTCAGGGTGTTACAAGAGGTCACCTGGCAGTGTTGTGGAGATAGATACTGAGGTAACAGCTGATGGGAAAGTCTTCTTCTCTAAATTCTCCATGGCTTTAAAGCCTTGCATCGATGGCTTCAAAGCAGGTTGCCGTCCATATTTGAGTATAGACTCATCTTTCTTGACTGGAAAGTGGAATGGTCAACTAGCAGCATGCAATGCTTTAGATGGACACAATTGGATGTTCCCTGTAGCTATTGGCATGTTTCAGTCTGAGACAGAGGCATCATGGACATGGTTCATGATGCAGTTGAAAAGATGCATAGGGCCAGTCTCTCCATTGGCAGTGCACACAGATGCATGTAAAGGTTTAGAAAATGCAGTGAAGATTGTTTTCCCTCATGCTGAGCAGAGGGAGTGCTTCGGCCATATGTGGATGAATTTGATCAAAAAATTCAGAGGAGATGATTTTGGACGCATGTGGCCAGCAGCAAGATCTTACACCAGGCAGACACATTCATATCACCTTGAGAAGATTAAGGCGGCATGCTCTGAGGAGGATAGGGTCAAGTTTTGTACATGGTTGGAAACCTACCATTCTCTTTTATGGTACAGGTCTGGTTTTAACACTGCCATCAAATGTGATCATATCAACAATAATTTGGCAGAAAGTTTCAACAACAAAGTGAAGGAGTTAAAAGACTTGCCGGTCCATGACATGGTTGACCAGATCAGGATCATGATCATGAGGTTGTGGGAATTGAGAAGAAGGCTTGGTGATGTTCTTCAAGGAGATAAGCTTCCTGATGTTGTGCAGCAGGTGGTCAACAGGAGCAGAAATCTTCCACATTTGCGTGTTGAGAAATCCTCATTGTGGGGTGCTGAAGTCAGAGATACAAAGACTGGCAGGAGGCATGTTGTTGACACTCAATTGCATGAATGCACATGCCTTGAGTGGCAACACACTGGGAAGCCTTGTGAGCATGCCATACTTTTCTTGGCCTCCAAACACAAGCTAAATATGCACCCATATTTGCATGAGTATTATTCTGTAGCAAAATTCAAGGCTGCATATGGAACACCAATTCCAGCACTTACAGATCAGTCTCAGTGGCCTGAAGTGGACATTCAGTTCTCCTTGTGTCCTCCTTTGATGAAAAGAAAGGCTGGCAGGCCCAAGCAGAGTAGATTCAAGGCTTGGTTTGAGAAAGGTGGGAGCAGCAAGAAGGGAAAGAAAGATGAAAAGAAAGATGCCAAGCCAAAAAGGGCCCAAAAAGGTAACAAGAATAGATGCAAACTCTGTGAAGAACTTGGACACCGAGCTGGCTCTACCAAGTGCAGATACACTGCTGAAAAGCCAAAGTATGTTCATCCAAAATCTATCCCATTTCTTGTTGATGATTTTTCTCCCCCAGCTAACTTGCTTGTTTTCAGGAGGAAGCGTGGAGAAAAAGGCCCACCTCTTGTTGTTGACGAATGCTGGCCAGTGAAAAGGGCAAGAATCAATGGCCAAAGAAAGAAGAGAACTAACCAGATCATGTTTGGTGCTGCTGAGGTGCAATCTGAACTTGTTTTGGAGGATGATGTGCAAACTGTTGAGGCTTTAGGGCACACCGTTTCTGATTTGGAAGCTCTGGTGCAAAATGAGGGGCAAAATGAGCCTGTTGTTGAGGCTCTAGTGCAAAATGAGCCTGTTGTTGAGGCTCTGGTGCAAAATGAGCCTGTTGTTGAGGCTCTGGTGCAAAATGAGCCTGTTGTTGAGGCTCTGGTGCAAACTGACCAAGTTGTTGAGGCTCTGGTGCAAAGTGACCATGTTGTTGAGGCTCTGGTGCAAAGTGACCATGTTGATGAGGCTCTGGATCATGATCATGAGGTTGTTGAGGAGGTGCAGGAGGTGAAGGAGACTCTTGGACGTGCTGTGGGGAGGCCAGATGGTAATGGTAAGAAAAAGAAGAGCATAAACCTATTGTGTGGTGTGAAACTTGTGAAGGAGAAGAAAACGAGGGGTAAGAAGAGCCAAAAGAAATAGACATTTGTTATTGTAAACATTTGTTATTGTTGTAAACATTTGACACTTGTTGTTGTAATAATTTGGCACTTTTGTTGTAAACATTTGTTATTATAATAATTTGTCACTTGTTGATAATTTGGACAAAATTCAAATATGATGGTAAATTTGAATTTCAACATATGTAGCTATGTCACTTTTCTATGTTTGTATGAGCTTCCAACGTTTTTCTCATATGTACAATACAACTCATCCTCACCCTGATCCCTTTTGTGAAGTACAACTCACCCTCACCCAAAATGGGGTAGAAATGGGCTCCAAAGCTAGGGTAAACCACCCCATTTCTAAGCAAGTTTTTTTTCGACCATTTCTAAAACCAAGTTAGATATTTTTCCTCAGAACTATGTCACATAACATGACACCATGCGAAGGTTTTGTATTTTTTTGATTTTTTTTTGAATTAGTTATGCACATTTGAATGTCTGGTCAAACTTGAAGGGTTTTCATAAATATTCTTAGCTAGGGGCTGAGGCTCGCAAAACTAGCATTGGATCTCTGATGAAATAGCATGTTGTGAACCTAAAAATTATTTTTACAAAAAATCATCAGCATGGAATCATGTACCTGTAGTTCATATCTTACCCACTTCCAACCGATTCGGCAGGATTTGTCTTTTTCACCAGGGATGGAATAAAAGGTTTGAGATACTCAGGTTGGGAAATTGTACATTCTAGGTGGTCTAGTATTTTTTAAAAATAGGATGTTACCATTTTGAAACTTCAATTTGGTGGTTGCTTCACAAATCCCCCCCTCTTTCGGCACTCAGAAAATAGAAAATGATTTTTCTGTGCGTCGAAAAGGAAAACTTTGTGCTACAACATTGTTAGTCATCCCATTATAGACATGCATGCCAAATATGGGCACATTATCACAAACTATGCCTTGATTCTAGCCATATCATTGGTCATTTGACCCGAAAGCCAGAAAACCTCGGAGGAGATAGGTCATTTTGTGAAGGGTTTTTTGAAATATGATCAATAGACCAAGTTTGATATTTTTTCTCACAACTATGTGACATAACATGACACCATGCGAAGGTTTTGTATTTTTTTGATTTTTTTTGAATTAGTTATGCACATTTGAATGTTTGGTCAAACTTGTGAAACCCCGTTGACTGCATCCTAAACCCCGCTAACCCTAAGGCCGAATGAGGACCGTAGATCTAACCCTAGCGCGACACTGTGGCCGTCCGATCGCGTCTTCTAGAAGGATTCCGCGGGTGGCTCTGGGCGATCCGTGGAAGGGCTTGTTCTGCAACCTGATTGGTTGGCGTCTCTTAGAAGGATTTCGTGGCTAGCTCTTGGCGATCCGTGGGATGGATGATTCTGGAATCTGATTGGCTTCATCGTTTTTACGTGCAACAGCGTGGCATGCGAGGGCGCTGGGCGGGGCGGGCTGCACCATGCGGGCATGCAGCTGCCCCTAGCGTCGCAGTCTAGCTATTTTACGTCCAACAGCGCTGCAGCGTATTTACTCCCTCCGTCGCATTAAATAAGTTTACGTGTAACAACTTTCTCCAATCAAACTTACTCCCCTCAGGTTCATTGTAATAAATGAGACTTTGCATGATACCACATCTATGTTATTTTGCACTATGTAGTAGCAACTTAGACTAGTAACATATGCATGATATCACATCTATGTTTATTGCTTGTGGGCAACCCATAAGCTTGTAGGTCACCCTTAAGGAAAATCTTCTAAAGTAAACCTCCACTATGTATATGGATAGCCATATGGACTACTTTTTGGCTTGTGGATAGCCTTATGGACTACATAGTGGATGCCCAAGTGCATTGGAAAGGTAGAAGTACATTTTTTGTGGACAAATTTTGAAGCCAAACGTACACTTATTTGTGGACAGAGGGAGTATGCATGTCACTATGATCAGCAGAAAAAATATCAAAATCTAAAATATGTAATAAATATAACGTACAGCGTTGGCACACTCCAGACCGTTGGACCGAGCGTGGCATGCGAGGGCGCTGGGAGGGGCGGGCTGCACCATGCATGCAGCATGCAGGGTCGGGGGCGGCGGTGCAGGGGTTACAGTACGTCACATCCTAGCTATTTTTTTCTCTCTTTCGCATTGATCACGCCCGCTTCCCACACGCAACGCAGCGCACGCGTCTCGTCTCGGCGTCTGGGCGGGCTGCACCATGCATGCAGCAGCTGCCCCTAGCGTCGCAGTCTAGCTATTTTGCGTGCAACAGCGCTGCCCCATTAAATAAGTGTACGTCGAACAACTTTCTTCAGTCAAATTTACTTCCATCTGGTTCATGCGCCATACAAAAAGTCAATATTACTCCCACCGATTTTTCTTGCGTGTGTAAAAACGAACGAGTACCTTGGTACTAGATTCCTGCATTTATTACCGAAGTAAATCAAGGCCAAATTATATTTTCCCTTTTATTTTTCACTGCCAATGAACAACTACCTTGGACGTTTTTTTCTCTCTTTCGCATTAATGCACATGCATGCATGCAGGGGCGGGGGCGTCGCATCCTAGCTATTTTTTTCTCTCTTTCGCATTGATAACGCCCGCTGCCCCGCTTCCCGTCTCTTTCGCATTGATCATGCATGCAGGGGCAACGCAGCGCACGCGTCTCGTCTCGGCGTCTGCGCCAACGCGACGCTGGATTCCCACGCCGCCCTTCACGCTCCGCCCTCAATAAATAGGCAAAACGCCTTTGCCTCCTCATCTCATCTTGCCCCTCATCTCTTCAACCTCGAGCCCGTCCCTTTGCCTCCTCCCAGCCGCCCCCAAACACTCCGACCATGGCGACCTCCCCCTTCCGCCTCCCTTCCGACACCGAACTAAGCGACGAGGACAACCACCCGGACCACAAGCAGTGGTGGGAGCAGCGGGCGCCCACGCGCCCCAAGCGTGGCAAGAAGAAGGAGAAGAAGTCCCCGCCCTGCCCCTGGGGAGACCAGGGCCCCATCGTCCACAACCCCGTCCCCAACCTCCCCGGCGGCGGCGACCTCCCCTCCGAAGCCTACTGGGCTAAGGTGGCGAAGGAGGAGGCAAGGCAGGAGGCTGCCATCGCCAGGTGGGAGGAGAAGGAGGCCCAGCGCTCCTTGAAGAAAAGGCGCAGACGGCAGGAGGAGGAGCAACGGGAGGCCAATGGCCGAGCCTTCCGGGAGGAGCAACGGAAGCGGGACCAGCGGGAGAGGCTGGCGGCGTGGAATGCGGCTGCACCGGCACCGCCTCCACCGCCGATGGAGTAGGGGTTAGGGTTTAGGGGCTAGCCCAGGGTTTAGGCGGGGCGCCTATTCCGCCCCTTCTATATTATTGTACCTTTTTATTTTTATTGTAATGTTATCGATCCCCCCTATCTAATATAAGTAATGTTATCTGTGTTTTATTGTAATATTATTGCGCCTATTCCATCCCTTGTTTCATTGTAATCTGTGTTTTATTGTATTGTCATTTGTCAAAACACCCAAAACAACAAGTGTATAAAACAAAAGACACAAAAACAAGTTCATATAATACTCGTGCAATATTTATATATTTACAAGTGTATAAAACAAAAGACACAAAAACAAGTTCATATAATACTCGTGCAATATTTATATATTTACAAGTGTATAAAACAAAAGACACAAAAACAAGTTCATACAACACATGGTTCATTTTCAAATAAGACATTTACATATTTACATAAGTTAAAGGAGCGCCCAAGTTATGTTAGTTAAATGGATGTCCTTGGACTTCATTTATATATTTACTTTTGCAAAAAAAAAATTGCAACCTGAGCACGAGTATCTGCAGATCCACACGTTCCTATTTAGATTGTAACGTGAGTACCATTTTTTTTGCCCAATCAACATATAGTTACTATTGGGCCTGGATACGTCCATTTTGGCATGGCTAAGTTATATTTGGGCCTGGCCTTTTTCAATCCTCGTCAATTGTTTTTTTACTTTTCAACCCCTCCCCCTCCCCTGCACACGGGCGCCCCCTGCACACTGATAAAAGGAACACTGGCGAAACTGACAAAACTGAAGAAACACTGATTTCGAAAACAGAGCAGCTCAAAATTAGCCCGAATTTGTGTTGCATTTTATTCAAGCCAAAGACATAGACCATTACATCCATTACAAAGCATCACTCGAACACTGACTGCGCTGTCTAATGACTAACGATGAGGAGATAAACTAATCCGAGAGAAATTACACAAAAATAAAAAAAACCGGCCATCAGATTGTCCTGCTTCTTTAATTCGATGATTTGCCTTAGCTGCTTGTTCATCTTCTTTAGCTCGGCCTTCACTTCCGCATCCACCATAGTACCAGCGGAAATGGGGTTGCCACATCCCAATTGCTCCACCACGGACGGGTTTTCGAGCTCCCGGGATGCTACCTCCACCCCAATTCGCTCGATGTACTCATCAAGCCACTCAAAATGCCCACATTTTGGCAGTTCCTGAAATCGCAGAGATGAACCCTCAATCCCAAATTCGATGAAATGCATGAAATTTCGAAAGAAAAGCGAGAAATTGGCGCTCGGAACACTCAGATCTCACCTTTCCCGGCTCGGGCTTGCTCTCACACTTCACAAATTCCCGACCAATGTTGCTGTTCTTGTCGGTGGATGTGACAAGTCGCTTCAGGGGCGCGGTACGGGGGCAATCGGGGCACCTCCTCATCGGCACCGCACCATACCGAGGCCATGAGCGGTGGGAGGAAGCAGAGCTCGACATCCCTCGCCGGCGTTGCCGCACTTGCTCGCCGGAGAAGAAAACAGAAGGGGATGAGATGCTGGAACGGTGGCGGGAGTGCTCGGGTGCGGGGACGGATCGGGGCCAACGGCTCTCTTCAACCACAGGGTGGGTCCCACGATATGAGGTGGACATCAGGTGAGTTCCGCCGTGACGTGGAGAGGCTGTGGGTCCTACTGTGCTCAGCTGATTCGAATTCGTTGACGGTCTCGTGGGGTTAAGTGGAAGTGTCGCACGGAAGCTATTTGCCGCTTCAGAAGTGTCGCGTGCGAGCTATTCTTTTCAACGATGTCGCTTTCCTTCCAATTCCACGTAAAGACGTCGCATAGGAGCTATAAGCCCATTAACTTGGGTATGCCTTGGCACCTTCATGGCCAAAATTACCAAGATGTTGATGGAGGGATCAAGGCGGCCATGTTTGAAGAAAATTGGATAGGCTCTAGAGTTGAGTGCCTATGACAATTCTAGAGAGTACTCATAGTGGATGGGGAGAATACGATCCTTCATTTCCCGTTGTGTGTTTGCAGTTTAGTGGTGTGGCGATGTCGATATCAAATTATGCATATGATGTCTGTGAGTCGAATGATCAGAGTTTTGCAGCGGTGTTTTAGGCGTGTGGGGTGGTAACACAAGATGACTCGGACGGTGGCGGTGCTCTTTATGCTTCGCGTCTCAGTTTCTGGGGTAAAACCTGCAGGTATGACCTTTAGTGGTTGTACTTGGAAATAGTGGCTCCCTAGATGTTCCCTTGTTGAAGGCATGCACATTATCTGCATTTTGGACCTTCTCCAAGTTGAATACATAGGGTTTGATCATGCTAGTTAGACCAGATAACGACAATACTTGTATATTGTTACCTTTTTAGAGACTTGGATGCGTCATTTTGGGGGGAAAAATGGAGTCCAGGTGTCGCCACTACCGGTGGTAGCTTTTGCTGCTGCGAGTCTCTGATTACTTCTGCGGGGTTTTGTTTTTTGTTTGTTTTTTTACTATGTGCATCCTTAATGTCTAAAATTATTTTTGAGGAGACTAAGTGTATTTGTTATCATCTTGGTATTAATATATTTCTGTTATCGAAATATTTCTTTACAGTTCTTGTTGTTCCCGACAATGCTTGAAAATGCCGGGTCATATGTTCGTGACGATCTAGCTTTACTATGTGCCAACTGGTGAAAAAAAAAAGGGTGATTAAAAGGATTCCTGTTGGTTGTTCTGTATCTGTTGCTTGGCCGTCAGGACAAAGATTTAGTTCTTGCGGGCCTGGTGCGGATACCATCAGGACCACTGTTGTAAGGGTCTCAAAACATCTTTTCGTGAAGATTGTCACCAAGTTTCTCATCATGGAGTATTCGTGATGGCTGCTTCCAGACGGCAAGTGCTTGTTTCTGATAGTGGCTACTTGCTCAGTCGCTTACTGATTTGTTTTCGACGCGATTTTGCCATCAGGAATTTGTCCCTTTTGGGCAGCATGAGTTGTCCTCAGGTGTCCATCCCGCTGACAGTATCAATTTACCAGACGGTCCTATCAGTAATGATGCTTCTCGTCCTTGAGAGTCCTCATCGGGTGTGAACACATGTTTTGGTAGATGCCATGGTAATCAAATGTCAATAGGTTCGTACAACAATGGTTGTCTCATTCTCGATGTCTCCTCTTCCGATAGAAAATTTCATGTGTCGCTCCAGGTTTTTCTCGTTTCTTCTTTCCAGGCCAATATTTCCTCAATAACAAAATTCCTTTCTTTTTTCCCTAAAATGTGGCGTATTGGGAGAAAAGTGTATCAGAGCTACTAGTGCTTTTTTTGCGAATGATGGACCTAGCATGATAAGGCTTGGCGATCAACACCGAGCAATATATATGCACAAACATTGGCTATATATATGTATTAATTATGTCACATTGATTCCATGCATGAACAAATAAATTAGAATGACTGCCAGTGTACTATATATGATTCAGATATATGATGATAGTCATCCACATGTACATTTTCCCCATATTAAAAATATAAAATGACACAATAGGGACCTTCCCTACTGTCTTTGTGTCAAAAAAAATGTAGGCTTGGTCCCACACTTAAAAGTGAATGCACGGATGCTAAACTCTGATCGGGACCGATCACCACCTTACCAAACCCTAAAGCACCCACAATTAATATGGTCAAATGTGGGTGTACATCGTCCCATTTGGAACCGGTGCCACATGATGCCTGATCAACCTGTTTGCTCATCCGAATCAAGGTTGGGATACCCTGGAGAAAATCGAACGCGCAAATCTACCGTGCTGTGGTTTGTGGACAGTGAGCACTAAAATTTCAGTAATAACTCTACATCTTGACATATTGTATGGCGAGATTGAGGCTAAACTCAATGGCGCGTTATCTCTGATAGACATGTCATTAGTAAGAAGCAAGGCTTGTTCTAACAGATAGAAAATGTAATGACCCGGGAAATTAAGACGATACTTCCTTGCACCTTCGATGATGGGTTTTTCGAGGCGCAGCACCCGGACCTCATGCAAATCATATGTGGGCGGTAACAAGGTGATGGAGGTGGTGGTGGTATAGAGGGAGATGCCATCGAGCGTGCACGCCAATGTTGAGTACTGATTAATCATGTTGGACGTGCGTTCAAGATAATATTACTTTTGGTCTTTTGATAATAATATCGTATTTTATTGTTTTGCTTTTAGGTCTAAAGCGGAGCGTTAAATCATATGGTACGTATCACAAACTGCTCAATGCATGAGTCACATGTGTATTTTGTTTTCCTAACAGCCGTGATAGTCCTAGTTATTATTGAATTCTAGTTGCACATGTTATTGAAACCAAGGACCTGTATGAAGAAGCTGCAAACCCATGAACCGGTGAGTTCTAAGCCATTGGTTGAAACTATAATGGAGACGATACAGACTAAGTTTTTTGCACAAAGAACCTTATATTGCATATAAATCAACCCATAGTATGTTTTGTATATGTAACTTGATGAAAACTTAATGTAAACTTAAGTTTCGGATGGATGCATTGGGTTCACAGATTCTTCCATTTAATTGGATATGTACCCCCATCCCCCCTAGTGGTTGAGAAGGTACTCCACTCGTCACCTCGATGGTCGCCAGGAAAAATGGCTGTTAAGCTATAGATCGGTCGGACAGCTTTGCCCTGGACCCACCTATGTCCCGGTCGCAAACTCTCGTTCATGTCTCAATTTATCAGATAAGCCTCTCTCCCCTGACTTTGCTCGTTCTTCAAAGTCCCATCTGGCACTTGTAGAAAAACAAGTGGATTCTAAGATGTGGGAAGTCGAGGGAAGTCCATTATGTCCGAGGAGCAATGGCTGCCTCGTTCCAAACGTCTCCAATTCCTAACAAGAAACCTTTTGTTTCTCCACCGGGCTGTTATCTTCTCATCCCTCTAGTTCAGAAGCTTACATCTTTTCCAGAATGCGACCTATAGTAGAAGAAAATGTGTCTCTTGACTCTTGACTAGTACAACTTGATAAAACTTGGCTGATAAACATAGAGCTACACTATATATATATATATATATATATATATATATATATATATATATATATGTATGTCGCCACACACGACATTCTCTGGATGAGTTGAATGTTGTGGGGTCGAATGTTATTACACATTGATCCTATGCATAACTTGGTAAAGAGATATGAACGCACACTTCTAACGGGAATGATTGGCGGTGTACCGTGTAGCTTTTGGTGAGAGATGATCCGTGGTAGGGTGTGGGCAGGGACAGAGGCAGGGAGAGCAAGGGCCAGACCTCCCCAACGTTCCACCCCCTCAAGGAAATACAACAGAGATAGCACTGATATATGTACATGTACTGCACTAATGGCAGTAGATAATAGTTTAATAGTAGTAATTTAGCAAATTATTCACGCATCTAAGTCCAAGAAGCAAGAAAAATCCCACCTCACAAGGTATGCACATGTATAGGGCATCAATCATGAACGTCAATCGTTCCATCTCTGTTATCGCCACATTGTTTGGTTGGACGTCTTGTGCCAGTGCGACGACACACGGATAGCAAAGGATGTGTCGCGGATGTTCCCATCGCAATTCGGTCCCTCTGTTTTATTAGCAAATTTAGTTGTCATTCATGGGAAAAGTTTAATTATGCATGTATTGTTGTGAATTAAGTTTGTATTTTTATTTCTCAATAATTAAGATGATTCTATTCTTTTTATGCTGCATAATAACTGACTAACCTTAGATGGTTGAATATAAATACTAATAACATCTCAATAAGCAATCATATTCATTGAACGTAATGCAAAATGTACTAATAACAAAAGCTTCTAATTCTTAACAAAAATGTACCACTCTGCAATAGTCATTGTCCTTATAGCAAGTTATCAATGCAACAAATAGTCATCCAAATTAATAGGTGGCACATAAACTTAGTAAAAAAGATCAGTGCTTTTTAATTTTGACTAAATATTTTACAAAAAATAATAACAACTATAATATTAAATAAGTACATTATTAAAATATGTCTTATGATGAGTCTATTAATATTGGTTTGGTATTATAGACCGTCATATATTTGTATAAATTATTGGTCAAACTTGGAGAACATTGACTTTTTATTTAAGTTTATACACCACCTTCTTTGACACGGAGAGAGTACATGCACACCAACCTTCAACCATGTGGTAATTCACCCGGCCGTGTGTGTGTGTGTGCATATATACAGATACTGCTAGCTCAATGTGCTCACCACGGTATCTGTGAGTTCTAATGGATGCCACACTCTTACCTGGCCAAAACAAGGAACTGTTAGCCTGGCCCGGAGAAAACACCGGAAATGTGAGAAGTTAGATTAAGGGAATATGAGATATCAGTAATGCGAAGACGACTGCTCTCTAGACGTAGCAGATTCTAATCCTCTCAGTATTCACGCCTAAGGTGTGATTCACTCCAAAGTTCTTCGTGTGGTCAAAAGGATCTTCATAGGACAAGCATCGATGCTTGAGCTGTCTGAAGATTTAGGAACCGCCTCTATGTCGCCCAGATCAAGCAAGACAGGAGTCCACCTACTTCTCCACTGAATCTGGGAGCTAGTGTGGCCTTTTCTCCAGCGTCGCAAGGGTTCTGGCAGTCGCCTGCAGTGGCAAGGTGCACAACAGGAGGCTGAAACTGCGCCCGTAGGCCGCGTAGCTCAGGCATGAAAAATAAAGGATCAAACGATCCGTGTGATTTGTCGAAATGGCGTCTGCGTACACGCTAAATAGAGATATTCTCACGCGTCCTGACAGGTAGGGTCCACCGGTCAATTTTGTCATTAGACCAGGCTTAAACCCTATCTGTCACGAACTCACTCTGAAGTGGTGGTTTTGTGAAACCCTAACGTAGAGTGATGGCTTTTTAACACCCTAGCCTATAATGTGGAGGTTTTTTGTAATTTTCTCGTGCATCATGGATGTCTAAGACATCTTGTTATTGCTGAGGCTAGATGTAATTGTTAATTATATGATATTAGTATATTCTCTTTATAGAAAATGCATAATAACTTCATAAAGAGACAAGATAAGCACGCATGATCCTGACTTGGATGGTTCATGTTGTACTGTATAGCTTCCAGTGAATCAATAATCTCTAGAGCTGGGCTTAGGCCTGTACTTAAAGTGGAGGTTTTCAGGTACAACTTTATAGTGCACGCTCACAAAGTTGAAATTTATCGACACTATTTTACCTGGAATGGGTTTGCCGGAAATTCATATATGCCGACCAGGTTGGTGCATACCAGGTGCCGCACATCCCAGTGTGGTATGGGCCAGCCCAGTTTGTGTTTTCTTTCCTTTTTTGTGTCTTTTCTTGTTTTCTTCTTTCTTTTTCGGTTTTTATTTTACGTTTTTTACAATTTTTATGTTTTTACTTTAGTCCCTTTTTAATTATTTTTTGAAAAATTTACATATATGAAAATAGTTTAAATTTTAAAAAATATACAGACTTTTAAATTATTTATGTTTAAAAATGTTTAGATTATGGAAATGTTTATTTTTCTGAAAATTGTTTGGAATTTTACGAATGTTTATTTTTTGAAAATGCCCCTCACCATAGTAGATAGCTTCTTCCATGGAGGTCCGTTATGTGTGGAAACTGATCGGGGATAATCTGAATTATCTGACATTCATATTCAGAGAATTGAAAATGGCCATGGTAATATTTGAATCCAGACTGAAATGGATGTGGGAAATATCTATATTCCTTTTAAAAATTCAAATACAGCTGTGGTATTGACTTCTAAAACAAATGTGGACAAGAAAATGAATATATCCATATCCAAATAATAACAATGTTAGGCTATATTAGTAATTTATATTAGGCAAATTCATCCCGGAGACTCTCTCTCTCTGCAGCTGGTGGCTCCGCCATGATGACTCTCTATCTGCGTCTGGTGGCTCCGCCATGGTGGCTCCGCAATGTTAGGTGTGGAAAGACCATAGGATCAAGAGCAAGGGTTGCATCTTTCCCAACGTCTCCAATTCCGAAAAAGATCTCACGTTTCTCCCCAGGCCACTCTCGATCGTCTCGTCCCTCTACACTAGCAGCTTATCTTTTTTTCTTCAGCACAAAAGTGTATCTTGACTAGTAGGGCTTCATAGCGCTTGGCTGATCAACGTAGAGCAATATATATGTGTACACACGACATTGTCTGCATGAGTTAAACTTTGTCAAGCCTAATATTATTTCTCAACTACCGTGCATAACTTGCCAAAGAGATGAGATCACATGATTCTTGAATGGTTGGTGGTGTATTGTATATAGCTTTCAGTGATCAATTATATGTAGTGCATAGACTTGTGCTCGTACATGGAAATGAAAGGGGGAAACCATCAAATCTAATTGCACCGTACTGAATATTGTTGTCCTCAACGTACCCATAGTGGTATCAAATGCAGTCGCGCATTTTTTTGTCCGGCATGAGAGTGCCAATTATCCCTTTTTTAAGGAAAGCGGTGGAGGAAGCATCCATAGCGAGTTTGACTTTTTAAATAATAAGAACCCAAATTCGTGTCCGTGCGGATTTGAACCTGGGTGGCTGAGTCGTACAACCACGTGCCTAACCAAGTGAGTTAGGCTCACTTTTTGAGTGCCAATTATCTAGCAAAGTGTTTTCTGCTAATGTTGTGTATTAGAACGGAAAGTTAGGATTTGGCCTTGTTCCTCTTTGTGATGTTTATTTGACTATTGGTGGTACAGGATGCACCTTTCCCTTCCCCTCAATGTGCTGACCGCTACAAGGTAATGTTGATAATCCATTTATAGAAAACGACATTGTTAGAACAAAGCCATAGCGATCAAAAGAGTAGCTGCTCCGACAAAAATCAAAGCCCACAACCTATTAGAAACCCACCTCAATTAATAACCAAACATGTTGATAAAAAATACAGGATGCAATAAGTTTGATAACCAATGGGCTTATCATGATGACAAAATCAGTAATTAATTATATCTCCCTTGCCAATTACGTGTAATGCGGTTAGCTTTGATTATATGACACCCTTCTCAATATGTCATTGCAAAATTCAACTTGGAATGAAATTTAATCTTTCATCATATTTTGTTTGAATTGATGTCTCATTGCGTTAGCAATGTGTACAATTATTTGATATACAATATTGACAATATCTATAGCTGAAGTTATCTTGGTCCTCAAGCTGCACATTTGCCGAACATGTGTGCAAAGGTTACCCCATGGGATTGGATTTTCCCTATTATTAAGAAAACATGACGGAAGACAGTGTTAGGAGCATGTTGCATTATTGAAACAAGCAAAGTGTTTTGGCCCTCGTATTGTTGTAGAGTCTCTGATGCCGATGTCATGGAGTATAGCCAAGCCAAATATCCCCCAATCAAATGTGTCAACCGTCCTTAGAGATCTCCAGCAGACGTTTTAAACTAGCGCTGCGCTAAAAAGAGATCGATTTAGCGTCCGAGGGATAAAAAAAGGACAGTGCTAGGCGTCCACCGGACGATGGGGGAGCTTCCATCGTCCTGCTTCCCGTGCCGACACGTGTCCTTTTGCTGCAAAACATCCCGCGTTTGCTGCATATGTCCCCGTTTTTCCTTCCGAAGCAAAAAAACGGTTTGTTTTAGAAACAGAACACCTCGCCGGAGACCTTGCCGGAGACCATGCAGCAAAAAAAATGTTCTAATATAGCAAAACCGACTTCGCCGGAAACATCGTCGGAAAAACTCGCGGGTGACTCTCGCCGGAGACCTTGTAGCAAATACTTGACACTGTTGTAGCAAAACCACAAGACGATTGTAGCAAAAAAGTTCTTCTAATGTAGCAAAAACCCTACTTCATCAGAGACATCGCCGAAAAAATTTAGCCGGAAGACCTCGCCGGTAAACTTGTAGAAAAAGCCAGGCCGGCGGCCGCTGGAAGCAACCACGGTCGCCCATGGCAGCGACCAAGGCTGTCCATGGAAGCAATATTGGCCACCGCTGGAAGCAAACTCGGCCGCCGTGGCGGCGACCAAGCTGGCCATGGAAGCGAACTCGTCGGCCGCTGGAAGCAACCACGGTCGCCCATGGCAGCGACCAAGGCTGCCCATGGAAGCAAGCTTGGCCACCGCTGGAAGCAAACTTGGCCGTCGTGGCGGCGACCAAGCTGTCCATGGAAGCGAACTCGGCCGCCGCTGGAAGCAAGCTCGATCGCCCGTGGAAGCAAGCTCGGACACCGCTGGAAAGCAAGTTCGGTCGCTGCTGGTAGCAACCACGGCCGCCCGTGGCAGCAAGGTCGCCCGCCGCAGCTTCGACCAGCGGCGCGGGTGCTTGGGGTAACAACACCATGGCGCGTGGAGGGTGCTTGGCGCTGGAAGCAAGCTCCATGGCGGGTGGAGGAAGCTCGGTTCTGAGAATTGACATGAAGAGATAAGATAGGAAGGAAGAAGAAAAGGAACACACACATGGGTGGGCTCATGCCTGTGTGGTAAAACTGTGTCCACGCGAAAAAAGACGCGATCCGGATGATGCCATCGTTCAGGAGATTGCCATTATTTTCCTAAAAAAACCGCGCTCCAGCAAAGACTATAAAGTAGACTGCGTCCAAAAAAAAATTGCAGCACATCCAAAGCTGTATATTTGGTGCTCGGACCGCCGAAAAATCTCATTCACGTGCAAAGCAACCGCGCTGAAAATTCAGCCACGCGCACCTCGATGGCCAGGCCAATCCCGCCGCCGGTCGCCAGCCGTCCGTCGCCCGTCGCAATCATGCTCGCCGCCGCCGCCGCCGCCGGCTGCCGGAATTGCACTGCCCGCCGACAGCCCTCCTTCGGAATCACGCCGCCTGCCAGAATCCCGCCGCTCGCTGTCACTGCCTATTCGCCGAGGGTAGGCGGCGCTGGGTGGAGGTCCGCGTCGCTGGGGGCGGAGATCGGCCGCTCTGGGAGCAGAGGTCGGCGAGGCTGGGTCGGACATCAAGCGAAGCTTACTCCCAGCGACTACGTGCTCAATCCTTGTGGACATCAGCTAGCTGTGGTAGCTGCCGGCGTGCGTGCCTACGTGCTCAATCCCGACAGCGTCCGACCGGAGTGTTCAGGTAGCTGCGCCCGACGCCCGTCCTTGTGGACATCAGCTAGCTGTGGTAGCTGCCGGCCGCCCGGTGCCGCGACGTCCGCTCACGGCCGGCGTGTACTATGTATAAAGGGCCCAATTGATTTTCCTAAACTCTGTGCAGGGTTATCTTTGCAAAATTTTAGACCCTATTTTGCAGCCTCTATTAAAACGATATTTGCTCCATGCTGTATTTTAGTGCATCTGAAAAAGCTCAACATGGCCGCGCGCTAAAAGTAGATTCAGCACGTTGCACATCGTTTTTACAGCGCTAAAATTTAGAGCGTCTGTTGAAGATGCTTTTAATAGCTAAAGTCCCATATAAAAAACTCTAGCTTGGCTGACATAAGGCCTGCATAGAAATATGAACTCCTAGTTTACACTCTACCTAAAAAAGTGTTTTGGACCCCCAATAATTATTTTGGATGACACCTTACCACATTTCTTCTTGGTTTAGCAATTCAAAAGCCATTTAAGTGAAATACTATCATTCTTCATTTTGAGCTTTTAGATTCCAAGGCCCGTCAGATCTTTAGGCTTGTAGAGTACACTCTAACTGGCCAGAAATATGCTCTAAATGTACCTTCCGATTCTTAATTACAGTTCAGATTTGATCTTAACAGATGAATGTCTGGGTGACACGTGTAATACTTTCATGCATGCATTAGTATGAAAGTTTTGACTACACACAAGTTAGACAATCATTATTGATGCACTAATAGGTTACTTACATATCTGTATGTATTTATTCTTCGGTGTCTCATGTGTGTATAGTCTTGTATTGATGAAAGGGATGAGTTGTGAGGTGAAATCTTTGAATGCTAATCGAAAGATGAAGCATGTTCCCTGCTATCGTGCAAATGAAATATATTTATAGTCATTTTGGAAAGGAATATATTTATAGTTATGTGGGAGAAATCTCACAAAGGGACACCTAACACAAGTGAAGATTGGTAGTACACATTTTGTATTGCATCGGATTCATCTCCTTAATTATCTGAACGCAAGTCCTGCATGGAAGCTTCTGTTGCTTTAGTTTTCATGAGTTATTGATCTTTTTAATTATTTTGTTCATCTTTGAATTTTCTGATGCAAACATGGATACCATTGAAAATATTGATCCAGCTAGTTTGACGAAGATAGTAAAAATACCTTACATGTTTCGACATTTCTATTCCATCTTCTAAAAATGTTTAAAGGCTTTACAACACCCCCCCTCCCCAAGGTTTCATTACCCTAAGGGCTTGTTTTGCACAAGTGGTTTAAATGGGAATGTTAGGTATAACCCCGCAGGGTTTGGGTGAAAGCACCTATAACACCCTATCCACCTGATTCCACTCTAATCCACTTCCACCCCAGTTTCCTATTTCAAGTTGTTTGTTTTGCACACAGGGATCGTTTCAAAACAAAATTTCACAGGAATAGCTAGAATTGTGTCAAGATAAATAGAGCAAGAATATTTATCTGAATAAAAATACAATTGTTACAGCAATAATAATACCAGAATGCCAGTGCCCGCTGAGAGTAATGGCATCACAAAGTTCTATGCGGCAATAATACCAGATTACAACGAATGAGTAAGAGAAACTCTTAAATTTCAGTATAAGTTACAGACATGAAAAAGTTTCAAGTAATATGCAGCTACTTCATACTTTATCTTAGTCTTCCTCCTCTGTTACAACCTGTCCAGAGAACTATCACCATCACCCTGTTAAAAAACCCAAATGTCAGTCTTTCTTATAAGAAAGGAATTTCATTTTGGATATATATACTTCAAGTTCTGTAGCTCCTAGATGATATATACTCCAAGTTTTGTAATTCATATATGATATGCACTGTAAGTTCTGTAAGATGTTGGTCTGATTGTGCCAATACAATAAATATAACTTGGGATAAATTGTGTACTACATATCAATTCCACCAACCTCTTATAAGATCCAAATCTCTACTAGTTTCTATAATCACGCACTTTTAGAAGTATATATCAAGATAGTGTATGCTAGGCCGATGAACAATTCACTGCTAGTTTCTATGATTTCAGCAGCCAAATCAAATAAGAAAACTTGTGTGGTACTGAGCAAACTGAACTCAAGTAATATGTAGTGCAAGTAAGGTACATGCTACATGATAGAATTTGGTTGAGTGAACAATCAAGCATAAGACTGAATTTAAAATATAGTCCTACTAATGTCAAGCACACATGTGAGTACTATTTTGAATTAGTTTCCGAATTAGTTTCACCCCGGGGTCAGATTCCGAATTAGTTTCACCCCAGGGTCAGATTCGGTTGATGTTTCCAGAATTGGGCAGATTTGGCAAAAAATGAAGATGACTCAATCCATATCAAGGACCAGTTTTATTCTGAAGAAAACAGCCTCTGAAAACTTTATTGAATAGTCGCGGTACAATGATTTAATAAAGGGTTAATTGGATTTATACCATTGCAATTTTCACCATTTGGAAATATGCCATTAAAAAACCAAACCTGGAAATATGCCACTCCAACTTTTCCTATGCCATTTATTCCCATATCAGTCCACACAAAACACATATACATCCATATATCCTGTACATACATGTAAAAAGAGGAAAAGGGAAAGAATCGAACCAAATTACCTGCATTCTCGTGAACCACTTCATCTCCACCGAAAACTTTCCGAACTCCAGCGCTCGGTGACTCCATTGACCAGCAGGCTCCAATTGCCAGCTCCAACGTCCTCTCGCGCGGAAGGGCCTCCAGCAGCGCGAGCTACTCCGGCCACTGCGTCGCCCGAACTCCTCCAGCGATCCTCCGGCGACGTGAGCTTTCCAAACTCCAGCGCTCGGTGACTCCAATTGCAAGCTCCAACGTCCTCTCACGCGGAAGGGCCTCCAGCAGCGCGAGCTACTCCGGCCGCTGCGTCGCCCGAACAATTCAAAGCAAATAATGTCGTGTGGTCATGTTTTGTTCAATTCTAACAGTGATAAATAACTCACAAAGCTTAAGCAGTATAAGTTCAGCACACCATATAAATAGTGAGGAGCAGAAGTGAATTTCTTGAGCAGCCGAACCTGATGGAGAGCCGATCATTGGCGCCGACACCCATCCATCAGGTCAATTTGTTCTGACCTATGAACAGATCATCCAGCTTGAATACACCTGGCTTATTTTCTTTTATACGAGTGCTAGACTCGAATAAGTGGCGGCAGCAGACAAAAGAAAATGTACATACATATTTGTTTCTAGGTTCCCCAAGCCCTTCCCTGTGTGGAAGTATACTTGAGATATGCTCTTGTTCCTTTGTAAATACCACTGAACAGTTTTGATGCGTCATATTTAGTCTCTTATATCTTCCATGTTCTTCTTTGAAACCAAATTAAGTGCCAAATTCTGCCATACCATCTATGGAATCTACCAACCTATACTGATACTAGGAAGATTCTCTGTTATGGCTCCAAACTATATACTCTTTACTAGTAAAAGGTTTTTTCAAGAACATAACCAGTACCGAGAATTAGTACGAATGCAAAATAGATACGATCCTACTGAGAAAAAAAAGCTCCACACATAGGGCAAGGGCGAGCTTCATATCTGAACTCTTGACAAAGTAGATAAACATGAACAGTCTGATTCGAATTTCACACGCACACAAACAACTAAGACCAATCCATCTAGTCAACGAAGCTATAAGATAGAAGCTTCAGCAAAACCGTTCCAATCAAGCCAGGAGCATGCCGTCCCACACTTGTATTTAGGAACCCTAGGTCAAGAACCGGATCTAAAGAGGAATCAACCTAGATCTTTATCTAAGAGTAGATGGGAGAGGAGGGGACGAAGTGAATAGGACTTACAGAAGAAAAATCTAGGTCTGTCGGAGAAGACGGACGACGGGGGGATCTCGGCGTTGGCTGCATCGACGGCATCGGTGCTATCGGAACGGATGGAGCGGCCGGCTGCGGGATGGAAGAAGACGATGGAGCTCCGGAATGCCTGGCTGCGAGATGGTGGAGCGGCCTGTGTCGCCGGCGGTGTTGGTCGGCGCTGCCGCGAGGGTAGGTCGAGCGGCCGCTGACTCGCTGTGATGTATCGCCAGCAGCCAGAAAACACGAGGAGGTGCGAGCGTTTCGGTTCCACGCCGACCCGGCGTGTTTCTTGGGGTTCGGTGGGGTTGAGCCCATAAAAACCGGGCTACAAAACGGCGCGATCGTGGTTTCCGGTGGATTGAAACCCGGCCCACATAAAACACAATAAAACCCGTCGATCCCCGTGTACAAAACAAGGCCTAAGGATTTTGTAGGTCGCCGCGGCGCGCTGTGAGGTACTTGCGGTGTTTCTGCCGGTTTTGTGTGTATGTCGTGTGGGTCTTTCCCGGTCGTTTCGTTGCGTGTGGGCATGCTCGAATGGTGGACGAGTGGTTGACTGGTTGCACGTCTAGACTGTCCATGCGTTGCGGTCATCTGGGTGTGTGGCGCTTAAATTTTTCTGTCTGACAGGTGACCCTGGCTTAGTATGCTCTAAATGTACCTTTGGATTCTTAATTAAAATTCAGGTTCGATCTTAATAGTTGAATGTCTAGGTGATACGTGTAATACTTTCATGCGTTAGCATGGAAGTTTTGACTACACACAAGTCAGACAATCATTATTGTCACTAATAGGTTACTTACATATCAGTATGTATTTATTCTTTGGTATCTCATGTGTGTAGTCTTGTACTGATGAAAGGGATGAGTTGTCAGGTGAAATCTTTGAATGCTAATAGAAAGATGAAGCATGCACCCTGCTCCCGTGCAAATGCGGTATATTTATAGTCATGTGGGAGAAAGCTCAGAAAGGGACATCTAACACACGTGAAGATTGGTAGTACACATTTTGTATTGCATCAGATTCATGTCCTTAATTATCTGAACGCAAGTCCTGCATGGAAGCTTCTGTTGCTTTAGTTTTCATGAGTTATTGATCTTTTTAATTATTTTGTTCATCTTTGCATTTTCTGATGCAAACATGGATACCATTGAAAATATTGATTCAGCTAGTTTGACGAAGATAGTAAAAATACCTTACATGTTTCGACATTTCTATTCCATCTTCTAAAAATGTTTAAAGGCTTTACAAACCCCCCACCCCCACCACCACCACCATCAAAGGTTTCATTACCTAAGGACTCTGTAGGTTATCCATGTGGCTACTCACTGGATACATCTTTGATCCTTCTTAATATTGTCGGTTCAGCAAAAGTTCATAGCTATTGGATGCAACCGTCTGCTCGGGATTGTCTAGGATATCTACAACTAGACTAGTTAGCGGTATACTAATAGACTACATAACGCATAGGTTGTGTATGCTTGATCTATTTTGGTGGTTGATTCATCTATCGACCATATGTATGATACTTGATTCTAATAAGTTGAATGATGAACTTCGTAATAAAGATGGTTGCGTGTATCGTTTGATGCAAAGGTCGGTGTTATACTCCTCTCATTTTTTAAGGGTGAAAACTCAAGATCTAACTTAGGTTAATTAGCTTGGGCGACAATAGTCTTTGTGCATTGTTCTGCTTATAGAGGTGTCACTTTTAGGAATCTTTTTGAAATCCGGGGGATGCTAGATGCTCGCACTGCTCCAAGTTATTGTTCGCCATGTGGGCTTTCTTCCTTTTCCCTTTTCCCTTTTTGATTTTTACAGTGTTCTTTGGTTACAAACGTCCTTCATGACTCGACTACTCCGTGACAATATGTTGTTGTAGTGACAAAGTGTAATTCGTATTGACTAGAAATTGATATTTTTCCATGATGGAATAAATCAATAATTGCTCATTTTCATTCATGATAAGCACATTCTGCTAGGACACCGCTGGTGGTACTAGCTTTTGCACCTATGTTGGGTGTTGGTTTGCTAACGTATGCGGATCGTGTGAAATACGCATTGGAGTAAGCTAGTTTGTGGCTTTATGAACACCCCGGAGATGTTACACATATAATCGACAAAGTTCTTAGCTAAGTGAGCTCTGTTTGGAACAAATGATAATTGATGAACAAGAAGAAAGGAAGGTTGAGATGGTGCAAGCGTGCGCAAGGTCGGGTGTAGGCTAAGGTGGTATTTGGATCTCCACCTTCTGCACATTATTTCATCCACGCATCATGTTGATGGTCCGCAGGAAACAATCATTGACAAACAGCACAACAGTCAGAAAACCTTGCCGTGGATCTACCTACAGGACTTCTTTCTATCTCACGGACCGGAAACAAGAAGTTGGCCTCATTGTTTGAGGCCAAGCTCAGCAGACCGTCTCCCACTTCTTGAAGACCGTCTCATTTATCAGATCAGCCTACTGGACTGGACTATGCTCACCCTTCAAAACCCCATCAGCCGACATTAGAAAAGCAAGTGGATACGGAGATGAAAACAGTACATTAGGTCCAAGAAGCAAGGGTGGCCTTATTCCCAATGTCTCCAATTCCTCCTCAAAAATATCGCATGTTTCTCCCCTGATGGTTCTCAACTCATCTCTATAGGCTAACAACCTACTTTGTTCTATTATAGTGTCACCTATAGCACGAGAAAAGTGTGTATTGACTAGTAGAGCTTGATAAGGATTGGCTGATAAACATAGAACAATATATATGCATCCCACTCACGGCAAAGTGTGCATGAGTTGAATGTTGTGGTGGGCCTAATAATATTATTTCACATTGATCCCATGCACAACTAGGTAAAGAGACAAGAGCACACACTTCTAACTTATGATTGGTAGTGTGCCTATAAATTCCAACAATAGATGATCCGTAGGGGATATGCTTGGGTCCTCACTTAGAATTGAAGAGGGAAACAATGAAATATCTCCGGGGTGAGCACGGCCGGTGTTGCCATGTGATAATTATGCGTAGTCCCTCCCTCATAGTATTTTTAATGCAGCTCGACATTTCCTTTCTTGGCACGGGCGCCATGTGCCAAGCATCCAAACAAGATTTTTTCTGCTATTCTCATAGCTCGGCGTTTCTTTATTTTTGGCATGGGTGCCAATGCAAGTGTTCTCAGCTAATCAAAGTGCAAAAGACCAGAAAACTAGTAGTCCCTTTGATCCATAATAAGTGTCGCTCAGTATTCCACATGTTGATGTTTATTTTACTGATGGTGACGCCGGATCCATATTCCCCTTCACCTTGATGTGATGGCCGCTAGAAGGCATGTGTATGATCTAAGACCTTTTTGAAATAAAAGAATAATTGTTGTTCATACAACCATAAACTATTTCAGCTTCAAAGATGCAAAGAGCTAAAAAACTATAAATAAAAGTTTTTAGACATTCAAGATAGCATGAAAAAACAACTTAAGACATTGATAAGTTTAACTTCTCATAATGCAGAGACTAGGTTGTGGATGGCGGTCTCCGTGTGCTTCTTGCACAGTGACCAAGGTTGAGCGATGCTGCATCTACCAAGTCAACGGCAGCGGGTAGCGGGAGCTCAAAGGCAGTCTTGTGATGATGGACGTGCACATGACCATGGCGCTGCCTGGCGCCCAGACGACAACCCACGACATGCCTGGCAAGGTCCATGCCTTAATCCCTGTCTTAAAGATGGGTCGCTAGAAGATGGCGGCAACACTTCTAAAGCGTGTGCGCTGGTGCGTGTCGAGAATCTCCGGACCGATTTGTGCTCCGGTCTCACTGCTGAGTGGTTGGGTGAGGCCTATTGTTTTATGATGATGTGCATGGCTGTGAGGTGAGGATAATGTCTCCGACATGACCACCCTCTTCATCAAGTTTATAGGTTTAGTGGAGAACAACTTTATGCTAATTTTGTTTTCCTGACAGCCGTGATAGTCCTAGTTATTATCGAATCCTAGTTGCACAGGGTTTTGAAACCAGGGATCTGCAAGAAGAAGTTATGAACCCATGAACCGGTGAGTAAGCCATTGGTTGAAACAAGATACAGACTAAGTTTTTTACACAAAGAACCTTATATTTTATATAAATCAACCCACGGTACGTTTCGTATCTATAACTAGATGAAAACTTAATGTAAACTTAAGTTTCGGATGGATGCATTGGGTGCACAGATTCTCCCATTTAATTGGATATGTACCCCCATCCCCCCTAGTGGTTGAGAAGCTATCGAGTCGTCACCTCGACGGTCGCCAGGAAAAATGTCTGTTAAGCCATAGATCGGTCGGACAACTTTGCCCTGGATCCACCTATGTCCGGGTCGCAAACTCTCATTCACTATCTCAATTTATGAGATAAGCCTCTCTTCCATGACTTTGCTCGTCCTTCAAAGTCCCATCAGGCACTTGTAGAAAAACAAGTGGATGCTAAGATGAGGGAAGTCCATTATGTCCGAGGATCAATGGCTGCCTCGTTCCAAACTTCTCCAATTCCTAACAAGAAATCTTTTGTTTCTCCACCAGGCTGTTATCTTCTCATCTCTCTAGTTCAGAAGCTTACATTTTTTCTGGAATGCGGCCTATAGTAGAAGAAAATGTGTGTCTTCACTCTTGACTAGTACAACTTGATAAAACTTGGATGATAAACATAGAGCTACACTATATATATATATATATATATATATAAATATATATATAGGGTTTCGTAGCATGGAAAACAAAAAATTTCTACCGCATACAAACAAACAAGCCAAGATCTATCTACTAGATTGTAGCAACGAGTCGATGGAATAACTCACCCTCGAAGATTCCAAAGTGTTTAACGAGAGCGGATTCTCGTGGGTGATGTAGTCGTACTCTTGCCGATCTCAAGATCGCGTAGACGATCCTTCCGGCGTTGCGTTCCGGCAGCGCTTCCGCAGTCGGTCACACGTTCGGTACTCGACGAAGACCTTCCTTTCCCTTGTTCCAGCAGGAAGTGGAGGTTGTAGTACTCTCCTCGCGATTCCGGCAGCACAACGGCGTGGTACCGGAAGTAGAGGGGAGATCTCGCAGGGCTTCGCCTTAAGCCGGAGCGAGTATGGTGGACTATGAGAGAGAGCCTCAGCGATCTAGGGTTTAGACGCACCAAGGAGGGGGCAAGGCCGGCGGCTAGGGTTTTCCCTAGGCGGCGGTGAGTTGCCCTAGGCGGCGGCGGCTAGGGTTAGGGTTTAGAGGGCGTGGTGTTGTGTCCTTGGAGGGGCAGCCCTGCCCCTCCTTATATAGGTGGAGGGGGGCGCCAAGGGGAGGGGAGTCCCTCCCCAACTCGGTCTCCAAGTGGGCCGGCGGTGGAGGGAGGGAACTCCTCCCCAAGTAGGTTTCCTACTCTCCCTCCACCTCACAAAATAGCCGTTTGACTTTTCAAATTGGCGTTTGACTTTTCAAACTAGGATTTGATTAAACCCTTTATTTTGTTCAGCGATGACACCTAGTACATGATGCAATCATTCCAACTTGTTATGACACATTCATGTACCCTTCCCCTCCGGAGTGCCGGACATTCCGGAACCTTCTAGAACATTCCCGATGAAAACACCGGAACCATTCTCCAACCCCGAAACAGGACTTTCCTTATATGAATCTTATTCTCCGGACCATTCCGGATTTCCTCGTGATATCCCGGATCCCATCCGAGACTCCGAACAACATTCGGTCTCTTACTCATCATTCCATAACTACTCAAACAACGTTGAATCCTTAAGTGTGTCTCCCTACGGTTCGTGAATTATGCGGACATGATCGAGACACTTATCCGATCAATAACCAATAGAGGAATCTGGAAATTCATATGGCTCCCACATATTTCTACGATTACTTTGCGATCGAATGAACCACTTACATACGATACCAATTTCCCTTTGTCTCACGATAGTTTACTTATCCGAGGTTATGATCGTCGGTATCTCTGCATACCTAGTTCAACCTCGTTACTGATAAGTACTCTTTTCTCGTTCCCGTGATATGTGATCCCTTGTGAGCCAGTCACATGCTTGCAAGCTAATTGGATGCCATTCCACCGAGAGGGCCCAGAGTATATCTATCCGTCATATGGATGGACAAGTCCCACTCTTGATCCATGTGTCTCAACCAATACTTTCCGAACACTCAATGCCACCTTTATAGCCACCCAGTTACGGTGTGGTGTTTGATGTCATCAAAGCATCCTTCCGGTGAAGGTGATATGCACGATCTCATGGTCGAAGGAATTAGATTACTATGTATCAGAAAGCATATAGCAATTGAACTATTAAAATGACTTGATCTTTATGCTACGCTTATCTATAGGAGTATGTCCACCATATCATTATCCTAACGATATGATCTCGTTGTTAATAACATCTCAATGTTCATGATAGGGAAACCACAATCATTTATTAACCAACAAGCTAGTATTATAAAGAGGCTTTACTAGGGACTCTATTTTAGTTTACAAATCACACAAGTATTAATGTTTCCTTGTTAATACTATTATAGCATGAATGTAAACATTTATCATAAACACAAAGATATAATAATAACTATATTTATTATTGCCTCTAGGGCATATCTCCAACAATATATATATATAGAAACCCTATTCGACACCCAGGGTGCAGAATAGTTATTTTGCACTCCACATAACTTTATGTTGCCACGTTTAGAAATTTATGTTTTGTATACAAATAATTATGTTCATATTCATCCACAACGCAAAAAAATTGATATAAAAATAGTTTATGAGTAATTATAGTGTAAAAAACACTAGAATACGCATTTTACGTCATATTTTTATACGACATGTAAACAAAAAAATTATGACATTTCTATATTTTCTTACGTTCTTCTCACCTCTCGAGGTAAGACAAAATTTACGTGACGTAAAAATAACATACAGATCTAGAAATAGAGGGTGGGTGTAGAATAATTATTCTACACCCTAGGGTCAAATAGCGCTACCATATATATATATATGTATATATATATATATATATATATATATATATATAATAGCCTGCTAAATACGGGCATAGCTGCGCATAGCCTATCCACCGTTGATTCTATCCTCTTTTGATATAGGGAGCACATGTATCCAGACCCAGGATTTGTCTAAGAACTAACGCCGCAATAAACAAAACAACCTTTGTTTGGTATTCTTCACATTGTCATGGATGCATGCGGCCAGCAAACACATACCAAAACAACCTTTGTTAGGGCACTCTCTTGCATGGCACATAGTCTAAAGTTACTGCATGCAAAACCTGTTTTAATCCTTGTTCTCAATCCCTTCTCATTTTAGATGCTAAAATTTTTGTAGCAAAAACAGTGTGTTAATTTGGAACCCATGCCAAACCCTAGATTCTTGCATGCATGCACAAACTAACACCGTTAGCTCATCCATGTTCCACCCCACTTTCATCTAGAGGTTGCATGCATTTGATCCCTAAATCTAATGGTTCTCTGCCTATGCGTAGCTACACCCGTGAGTAGCAAATCCGCGTCGATATATATATATATATATATATATATATATATATATATATATATATATATATATGGGAAATAGCCTGCTAAACACGGGCATAGCTGCGCATAGCCTATTCACCATTGATTCTATCCTTTTTTGATATAGGGAGCACATGTATCCAGACCCAGGATTTGTCTAAGAACTAACGCCGTTAGTGTTCATTTGGCATGCATGCATGAAGCTCTAGCAAAACAAACCTTATCTAATTTCGTTTGCATGAGGCAAACCCTAACGAGCAACATGCGGTAAACACTAAACCAAATATACTACACGGTAAACCGTAATATACTACAAGCATGAAGCCCTAACAAAACAAAGCTTATCTAATTTCGTTTTGGTTAGGCAAACCCTAATATACAACATGAGGTAAACCCTAACCCTAATATACTACATGCATGAAGCCCTAGCAAAACAAAGCTTGTCTAATTTCGTTTGCATGAGGCAAACCCTAACGAGCAACATGCAAAACAAAGCTTATCTAATTTCGTTTAGGTGAGGCAAACCCTAACGGACAACATGCTGAGAAACCCTAACTTATTTAATCCTTGTTCTCAATCCCTTCTCATTTTAGATGCTAAAATTTTTGTAGCCAAAACAGTGTGTTAAGGAACCCATGCCAAACCCTAGATTCTTGCATGCATGCACAAACTAACACTGTTAGCTCATCCATGTTTCACCCAACTTCCATCTAGAGGTTGCATGCATTTGATCCCTAAATCCAACGGTGCTCTGCCTATGCGCAGCTACGCCCGTGAGTAGCAAATCCGCGTCGATATATATATATATATATATATATATATATATATATATATATATATATATATATATATATATATATATAGCCTGCTAAACACGGGCATAGCTGCGCATAGCCTATCCACCGTTGATTCTATCCTCTTTTGATATAGGGAGCACATGTATCCAGACCCAGTATTTGTCTAAGAACTAACGCCGTTAGTGTTCATTTGGCATGCATGCATGAAGCTCTAGCAAAACAAACCTTATCTAATTTTGTTTGCATGAGACAAACCCTAACGAGCAACATGCGGTAAACACTAAACCAAATATGATACACGGTAAACCGTAATATACTACATGCATGAAGCCCTAACAAAACAAAGCTTATCTAATTTCGTTTTGGTTAGGCAAACCCTAATATACAACATGAGGTATACCCTAACCCTAATATACTACATGCATGAAGCCCTAGCAAAACAAAGCTTGTCTAATTTCGTTTGCATGATGCAAACCCTAACGAGCAACATGCAAAACAAAGCTTATCTAATTTCGTTTAAGTGAGGCAAACCCTAACGGACAACACGCTGAGAAACCCTAACTTATTTAGTCTCTCTTCAACTTTCCTTGCTCATTTGAAAAACTAGGTGGAACCGGTTATTGCTTTCTTCCCTTTACCTCATCCCTCCTCGTGCACTTTGGATAAATTCTTGGACGAAACACACAATTTATTTGACAGAAATTTTTAAGAAACTAAATTCTCGTACTTACTAATAAACAATATAAATGTTATTATTTTCGAATACCATATATTTTTTATTATTGCGACTTCTTTGTTCCACGACATACTCACAATAATTCAGACTGATTCAGATCACAATTTACCTTGCCCCGCATACAAATATCGTACTTTAATATTGATATCGGCACCGCCCAACCTAACCCCCTAACTTATATAGTTAGTTTCTATTAATCCTAACGGTACACATATTTTTTATACTACCTTTTTACAGCTAGGAAGTAATTACATGTCCATAATTAAATGACTGTTACACTGTTTTTCCACGCAAGTAGTACTACTTTTACCACAGTCAACAACATGCATTACTAAGCAGAACGACTTCAGTGCACTGCTAGCTACAAGTACTTGTATAAGATGTTTTATCTATGAGTGTGTTCTATCTTTTATAGAGTACCACAGTACTATGTGGCGGGAAAACAAAACAAAATGTCACCCATATGGCGCGCGACAAGTTACTCTCTCCTGCCAAAAAATAAGACACTAAACCACTTAGATGAATATTTAGGGTTTGCATAGTACCACAAAATTTCACTAGGGTTTGCATAGTATAAAGTCCTTGCTGCAGAAAGAAGCCACCCTAATCAAAACAAGGGTTGTTTTGCTCCAATAGCTAGGGCCACCGCAATAAACAAAACAACCTTTGTTTGGTATTCTTCACATTATCATGGATGCATGCGGCCAACAACACATACCAAAACAACCTTTGTTAGGGCACTCTCTTGCATGGCACATAGTCTAAAGTTACAGCATGCAAAACCTGTTTTAATCCTTGTTCTTAATCCCTTCTCATTTTAGATGTTAAATTTTTTGTAGCCAAAACAGTGTGTTAATTTGGAACCCATGCCAAACCCTAGATTCTTGCATGCATGCACAAACTAACACCGTTAGCTCATCCATGTTCCGCCCCACTTCCATCTAGAGGTTGCATGCATTTGATCCCTAAATCCAACGGTGCTCTGCCTATGCGCAGCTACGCCCGTGAGTAGCAAATCCGCGTCATATATATATATATATATATATATATATATATATATATATAGAAACCCTATTCAACACCCAGGGTACAGAATAGTTATTTTGCACCCAACATATTTTTACGTTGTTAGATTGAAAAAATTATGTTTTGTATAGAATAATTATGTTCATATATTCATCATAACCAAAAAAAATTGACATAAAAATAAAATGTATGGGTCATTATAGTGTAAAAAGCACCAAAAATATGTATTTTACGTCGAATTTTTTTACGACATGTAAACAAAAAAATTTATATCATTTATAAATTTTATTATGTTCTTCTCGACTTACGAAGTAGTACAAAATTTACGTGACGTAAAAATAATATACGGTTTTAAAGATAGAGTTCTACACTCTGGATGTCAAATAGCGCCACCCCATATATATGTATGTATGTATGTATGTATGTATGTATGTATGTATGTATGTATGTATGTATGTATGTATGTATGTATGTCGCCACGCGTGACATTCTCTGGATGAGTTGAATGTTGTGGGGTTGAATGCTATTACACATTGATCCTATGCATAACTTGGTAAAGAGATATGAACGCACACTTCTAACGGGAATGATTAGCGGTGTACTGTGTAGCTTTTGATGAGAGATGATCCATGGTAGGGTGTGAGCAGGGACAGAGGCAGGGAGAGCAAGGGTCAGACATCCCCAACAATCCACCCCCTCAAGGAAATACAACAGAGATAGCACTGATATATTTACGTGTATTGCACTAATGGCAGTAGATAATAGTTTAATTAGTAGTAATTTAGCCAATTATTCACGCATCGAAGTCCAAGAAGCAAGAAAAATCCCACCTCACAAGGTATGCACATGTATAGGGCATCAATCATGAACGACCAATCGTTCCATCTCTGTTATCGCCTATTTGCTTCGTTGCCAGTCTAGGATGCCCGACACCGTTCGCAAGTCTACGTGAAGACTAAGTGTTGCTAACTGGATCAAATTTCCGCTTTGCTTTAGTATAACTATACTCCACCAGTTAAAGAATAGAGAGGACGACTAAGATTTTACACCGTCAATTGTTATGCTCTTGATTTTGACATAATGCTTAAAATTTGGATCAAGTCCTTCGTGCTGATAGTTTAGCTATACTTGAACTTGTTTAAAAAGTAGGCAAATATTACCACGCGGCATAAAATTCTTGTGACATTATTAGCTCATTGAAAAATATACACTTATTGAGATATGCTATTTTAGTGTGGACTTGATGTCAGATATTGGTATACTACACCGGTGATCATCATCGCTCACCCCTCTGTATCTAAATCCTGGCTCCGTCCCTGGTTGTAGGACTTGGTAGGAATGGAAAATGATCGAATCTTGTTGGGGTGAGCACGGCCGATGTCTACAGGTGAGCACCATACTCATGAATAAGACAACTACGCCGACCAGATACTTTTGAACGTCTCGGGATGCTCGTTGATGGCCTCCGCTCGTGGGTGGTTGCTTGTTCGCGTCAGATTCTGATGAGAGGGGGAGACTACTTTGTTCTGAATGCTTAGAGCGAGTGTCTCCCATCGATCCATTTTGCCTTTTTTGTTGCATGGATCAGTGGCTGTGGCATATTGTTTTATGGAAATTCTACGACGCATCACACACAAGAACTCTAGCCGCATTGTTCGGCTGGACGTCTTGTGCCAACACGACGACACGGATAGCAAAGGATGTGTCGCGGACGTTCCTGCCGCAATTCGGTCCCTCTATTTTATTAGAAAATTTAGTTGTCATTCATGTGAAAAATTTAATTATGCACGTATTGTTGTGAAGTAAGTTTGTATTTTTACTTCTCAATAATTAAGATGATTCTATTCTTTTCATGTTGCCTAATAACTGACTAACCATAGATGGTTGAATATAAATACTAATAACGTCTCGATAAGCAATCATACTCATTGAACGAATGAAAAATGTACTAATAACAAAAGCTTCTAATTCTTAAAAAATGTACCACTCTGTAATAGTCATTATTCTTATGGCAAGTTATCAATGCAACAATAGTCATCCCTCTTTCTCCAAGCGATCCATTTTGCCCTTTTTGTTGCGTGGATCAGCGACCGTGGCATATTGTGTTATGGAAATTACGCAGCGCACACAAGAGCTCTGGCCGCAATGTTTTGCCGGACATCTTGCACCAGCGCGACGTCACATATGGAAACGCATGCGTCGTGCATGTTCACGCCACAATTTGGTTCCTCTATTTTATTAGCAAATTTGTTTATCGTCTATGAACAATTTAATTATGCATGTATTGTATTGAAGTAATTTGTTTATCGTCTATGAACAATTTAATTATGCATGTATTGTATTGAAGTAACTTTGTATTTTTATTTCTGAATAATTAAGATGATTATATTCTTTTCGTGCTGCATAAAAACTGACTAACCTTACCAAAAACATCTCATGAGCAATCATATTCATTGAACATAATAATATAAAATGTACTAGTAAGTAAATCTTCTAATTCTGCAGAAAAATTTACCACTGTGTAATTGTCATTATCCTTATAGCAAGTTATCAATGCAACAATAGTCATCCCTCCTCCAAATAGGTGTCGCATAAACTTAGTAAAAAAGATCAATGTTTTTTAATAATGACCACATATGTTAAAGAAAATATAACAACTATAATTTTAAATAGTATATTATGAAAATATGTCTTATGACGAGTCCATACTAATATTGATTCGGTAATATAGATCTTCATATATTTGTATAAATTCTTGGTCAAACTTAGAGAACATTGACTTCTTATTTCACTTTATATTGTTCCGAACGGGGAGAGAGTACATGCACACCAACCTTCAACCATGTCGTAATTCACACCAGTGTGTGCATATATATAGATACTGCATGCTATCTCAATGCTCACCAGGTAGCTGTGAGTTCTAATGGACGTCACACTCTTACCTGGCCAAAACAGGGAACTGTTAGCCTGGAGATATGGGACAAAACACCAGAAAATATGAGAAGTTAGATTCAGGGAATAGGAGATATCAGTAATGCGAAGACGACTGCTCTCTAGACGTAGCAGATTCTAATCCTCTCAGTATTCACGCTAAAGGCGTGATTCACTCCAAGGTTCCCATGATAGTCAGAAGGATCTTCATAGGACAAGCATCGATGCTTCAGCTGTCTGAAGATTTAGGAACCGCCTCTATGTCGCTCGGATCACACAAGACAGGAGTCCACCCATCCGACATACCAACCTACTTCTCCACTGAATCTGAGAGCTACCGTTCGCCGTCCTCCGTGGCGGCGGCAGTGTGTCCTTTTCTCCAGCGTCGCAAGGGTTCTGGCCAAGGCCTGCAGCTAGCGGGGGCAAGGTGCACGGCAGGCACCTGCAACTGCGCCTGTAGGCCGTAGCTAAGGCATGAAAAATAAAGGATCAAACGATCCGTGTGATTTGTCGACATTTCGACTACGTACACGCTAAACAGAGATATTCTCACGTCCACTTTGGTGATTGTCTTCTGAGTAGTTAGTATGACCACAGGAATTTAACTATGAAACAAATAAATCATTTGAAAACTTAGCAATCAAACATGCACGATAGCCATAGTAGTACGTACATACGGCTAGAAAAAATGGGCACTAGAGTATGGTAGCCAATGCCCACTATATACCAATGCCCACTATATAACTACGGAAGGGCAATGCAAATAATTGTTGGAAATATAGCATGCAATAGAATTAAAATAATTCCGAATTTATGTGACAATAAAGATAGATCTAACAGAATTACACATGCGATTATGAACATGAAATCTAACATGACACAGCAGATCGACATGGATCTCAAACCTCCTTCTAGAACACGAAAGAGAGGATCACATGATTGATTTCTTACAGTGATGCAGACGAACGTTGATGAAGAACAGTTGGGGAAGATGAAGCAGACGGTCGATGCAGACGATGAAGAAGAAGCAGCCGTGCGAAGCACTGCCCAGAAACTTTATCTCCCGGCTCCCTCGTGCGGGACGCCAAACGCCAGGGAAAGTCCCAATTGCTGTTATGTGCATAACCTAGGAAGACACAATCAATAGTTTTAGGTCCTAATTTTCTCTTCTTGCACGCTGGTACATTAACCTTGGCCAAACAGCCCCATGCACGCAAGAAACGAAGAGTTGGTTTATGTCCCTTCCATCGTTCATACGGAGCTATCTCTCCTTTTGATGAGGGAACTCTATTGAGAGTATAACATGCCGCCAAAGCAGCCTCCCCCCACCATGACTTAGTTAAACCGGAACTGTCCAACATGGCATTCACCAAGTCCGTAAGTGTTCGGTTTTTCCTTTCTGTCACTCCATTAGACTGGGGCGAGTAGGGAGGGGTTACTTCATGTATAATTCCATGTTCAACACAGAATTGAGTGAACTCGTGAGATACATACTCTCCTCCTCTATCCGACCTTAAACGTTGATTTTCTTCTCTAATTGTTTTTCTACTTCGGCCTTATAAATCTTAAAAAAACTCAGAGCTTCATCTTTTGATTTTACTAGGTAAATATAACACCACTTAGTCGCATCATCTATCAAAGTCATCATATACCTTTTCCCTGCCTTAGTCAATACTCCATTCATTTCACACAAATCTGAATGTATTAAATCTAGAGGTGATAGACTTTTCTCCCCGATTGGCTTGAAAAGCTTTCGGGGTTGCTTTGATTGCACACAAGACTGACACTTAGATCCACGGACTATGGAAAAGTTTGGAATTAAATTAAGCTTGCACAACCGAACAATGCGATCAAAATTAATATGACATAAACGAGAGTGCCAAATAGCAGCATCTCCAACATGATTTCCAGAGTACAAAGAACATGATAAATTGTTTACGGTATTACAATCATCTAGAATGGAAATGCGGAACAAGCCTCCGCTATTATAGCCTTTTCCAATAAACAAACCAAATTTCGAAATAATAAATTTATTCGACTCGAAGAACAGCTTGTAGCCATCACGACACATCAGCGAGCCAGACAGCAGGTTCCTATTTATTTCTGGTACATGTTGTACGTTCTTCAACGATAGAGTCTTTCCCGAAGATAGTCTTAGGTCGACTCTACCGATCCCACGTACAGCTGCCCGAGTGCCGTTTCCCATCACGACGGTGGAACTGCTGCAAGCCTGATAAGAAGAAAACAAGTTGTAGTCAGCACAAACATGTACATTAGCTCCAGTATCTACCCACCAATCAGTGGATTGGCATGCAATAAGGACACTAGGTACTTACCCAGATCCTCCACCTGCCTCGCTAACGGTGACATTCGCAGATTGCTGAGCACCTTCCTTCCTGTCTTTGCGCATGCGACACTTCCTGACAATGTGCCCAGGTTCACCACACACAAAGCAGTTGAAGTCACCCTTTTCCTTGTTCTTCTTTTTCTTAAAGCCAGTGGTTTGTTTCTCCTTTCCTTTATTCTTGAAGTTCTTTTCCCCCAGAGCCGCCAACCCCATTGTGCACGACATTGGCATTGGGAGTCGGATGAGGTGGGTTTTTCTCGACGTCTTTCGCCCTGGCCTTTTCCTCAACATCAAGAGTGGCGATGAGACTTTCAACAGTCATCACCTCCCTCCTGTGTTTGAGTGTAGTGGAAAAGCTCCTCCATGATGGAGGTAACTTGGCAATAATGCCCCCCACCACAAACTTGTCAGGCAGAACGACTCCAAAACCGGCGAGTTCCCCCACCAGAAACTGGATCTCATGAGCTTACGTCACAACCGAATTATTGTCGGTCATCTTAAAATCGTGATACAACTCACGCCCAGCATCCGACTCTCCATACTTTCTGTCGAGAGCTTCCCACACAAGGGAAGGACTGGCATAGTTCATGTAAATGTCACAAAGCTGGTCGGTCATGAGGGAGAGCAGGCAGCCCATGGTAGTGTCCGAAGACACCTCCCAGTCACGCTGTTGTTCCTGCGTGAGTGGCCTTTCAACCGTGGAGGAAATCACCCACCACAAGTTCTGGCTCATGAGCCAAAACTTCATAAGGGTCTGCCACTCTTAAAGTTCTCACCCCAAACCTCTCAGGTTTCATCACATCGCTAGGTCCATCCATTGCACAGCAATAAAGTTTCTGGACTGTTGGAAATATAGCATGCAATAGAATTAAAATAATTCTGAATTTGTCTGACAACAAAGATAGATCTAACAGAATTACACATGCGATTATGAACATGAAATCTAACATGGCACAACAGATCGACATGGATCTCAAACCTCCTTCTAGAACACGAAAGAGAGGATCACGCGATTGATTTCTTAGAGTGATGCAGACGAATGTTGATGAAGAACAGTTGGGGAAGTGAAGCAGACGGTCGATGCAGACGATGAAAAAGAAGCACCGTGCAAAGCACTGCCTAGAAATTTTATCGCCCGGCTCCCTCGTGCGGGACGCCAAACGCCGGGGAAAGTCCAGAGACTACTGCTTTCCTCTCCCCGCGGCACGACAGGGAAAGGATCGGCGAAGACCGGTAGCGACTGCAGAAGAGAACGGAGTAGGGTTTGTGTATGTGGTGTCTTCTGTCGAGAGGGACGTATTCCTCTTATAGACTCGAAAGGATAACCCCCACGCAGCACGTTCTGCCTATATTCCAGGATCCGTCCCTGGTATATCTCCATCACGAGCGATCTCCTAACTTCTCTCAACGGGGAGTCTATCTTCGAGTCGTGCGTGAGACAGACGCGGGTGGATAAGATGTATAAGTAATCTGCTCCGCAAAAAGATTAAAAAGTGATGCAATTTAACAGGCCACGGTCGCGCTCGCCTGGCCAAAGTCACAAGTAATTAAACGCGAATAAACGCGAGCGAGCGCACGCGCGTGTGGTGTATACTTAGCATATCTCTCTCTAGTCTTTCCAACTAGTCTCATCATAAGATGTCTCCTTATAAGCAGGTCAAAATCTTACTCCCTTGGCAATGTGGGACTAAACTTCCACAGCCTCCACCCCCTTGACTTCTCTCCAATTTCTGAAATTTATATGGGCCCAATTCTTGTAAAGGCCCATTTATTCCAACAATAATCACACAAGGCAATATAAGTAAATTCATGCTGGAATAAATAAAATCGAAATTCAGAAAGAAAATGTTAATTGTTGTCATATTCAAAAGCTTTTCACGCCGAGTACAAAGTGAGCGAAGTAATAAAACTATTCCCTCTGTCCAGAAATAACTGAGACGGAGGGAATGCACATTCGAGTACGAATTGCAGCCTACAATGTTTAATCCTGTTGTTTATTCCTGGACACATAAGACAAAGTTCTCAGTTCCGTGGGCTGCAGTAAATCAAACGACGGATCAGAAAAACTGTCTATTTTTTCTCCTTCGAGCATACAGATCGAAGAGTTGCCCATCTGGGATCTCTAGGCCTACAGATAGGCCATCTCTAGCACAAGTAATTACTTTTTTATATAAAAAGCATATATTAATATCGTGAAGAATTGCTTTACAGCTAGAAACATAAAGTACGGAGTGATTGAGGATTTGAGGGGCCATGGAAGACTTAAACGACATGCCAATAGGAAGAAGCAGGCCAGGAAATGAAATGACCTGAGAAATTAAGATGATACTTCCTTGCACCTGCCATGGCAGGTTTGGCCGAGGCACGACGCGGGAACTCCAACAAATCTGATGTTGGCGGTAACAATGTGATGGAAGTTACAAGACCATCACAACCTACATACTAGAGAGTGACGCTGGACACCGATGCCACGGATCCACCTACATACAAGACCATCATAACCTCGAGCCGACCGGGTATATATACCAGGTCATCTTATATAAGAAGTTATCCTGCTTGTCTGAAGCCAGGCTCATCAGAGCGGAGACCACCCAAACCAGTTGGTCGTCTTAAGGCCACAAACTTCTAATCTCAGTTAGGAAGATGCCTGACATTCCTATCGAAGGAACTTCCTTTCTGGTATATTTTGAAGAGTGGTCGGCGTCAAATTTGGATAGGTACCAGCTAGAGGAGGCTTGGGTAAGAATTTCAGGCTGTCCGTACAAACTTCGATGTGACTATCACTATCTAGGTCTGTTTGCTTGGGAAAACAAAGAAGGTAGATATGAAATACACTAGAGAACATGACGTTGTTAGACTGCGGGTTTAAGTTACAGCACGGAAATATATCGAAAGGCCAGAGGCCGATCTTTATTAAGCAGAAAAGAAGTATAGCAAGAAGCTCCGAGTTGGAGCACAGGTATAGACTGAAGCTTGACAAGACCAAGCTATAGCCAAAACAGAAAAACAGAGCCGGGAAAGACAGGATCCTAGGACTCAAAACGCAATCACTTTGCCTGTTGCGCGCCAAAGCATGATATCCTCATGGATCAGATCAAAAATTTCCTCAGCGGAGTGTTGGGTGCTCTCGAACACCCTGGAGTTGCGCTCCTTCCAGATTCGCCAATGAACAAGAATTACGACCGCATCAAAATCACGGCGAATGGATTTGGGGGCACGCTTCCTGACCTGCAGCCACCAGTCTTCGGTACTTGCAAAGTTGCTACCAGGGATGGGGAAATCAGCAGTCGTCCCTGCGGGGACGGATCATCCATATGATGAAGAAGGTTTCGGGATTTTATTTCACGTTGAAGGGGCAGAAGAAGAGGTTGCTGATGTGAACATGGAGGATTCCACGATTGATCCAGATGTAGGTCACAATCATCAAGATGCTACTTCTTTTTCTAGGGAACAACCGAAAGGATCGGGCACAAAAAATAAAGATAAAACAACCTCCGAACTGCCTACATACGGTCAGGAAGGGAACGTACCAGGCATCAGATGATATATCTATTATGTTTGGATCATTCAGTAAGCCTTTCTACAGCTTATCTGCAATGAAGACAAAGATACCTGGTCATTCAAGGTTGTGGAGTGATCCTGTGGAGGATGATGAGGATACAGTGTCTTCTCCGATTTCCAAGTCTGCACCTGCTAGTTTTCGTCCGGACATTGGTATGACTTCTGTTGATCAGCAACGCTGCAGCATAGGGCAAGAAGCTCTACTGTTGGCTTCATACTCAGTGTCGGCTGGTGATGATAATGTTTCACTGCGCTCATCGGACTCTGCAGATATGACACCCACTTTGCGGAAGGAGGATTGCCCACGTCCGAGTGCCATCCAGCTGAAGGCTGTCATTGTTCAGAATGAAGGGACGAGCCCTTCGCTGGCCCGGGTGCGTCTGATGATGTGAACTCGTTTGGTGATGTCACTACCTCACGTCCGGGTTTCAAGGCATTTTGATAGTGGCACTTTATAAACTGCCTTCGAATGTTTTTTTAAGGCACTTTTATATATGATGCCTTAAAAGGTTAAAGAAAGCAAGGTATTATTTTTATGTGCCACCAAAAGTATATCATTGAAGGCAAAAACTAAAAGTGACTTTAAAAGATCATCTTTGAAGGCACTTTAACAACTTGTAGGCAAAAACCTTTTCACGCAATTCTATAAAAATGCCTCTAAAGGTTAACAAAATAAGGCAAGGTGTTCTTTTGGATTCTGCGCCTCGGTCGCACTAGGACGCGCGCCCACCTGTTCCATCTGGGGTGTGTCGCCTCCCCACACTGTCCTTTCTGTCCAGGTACTACCGAAGACCTGGCGCACTTGTTCGTGCAGTGCCCTCGTCTGGCCCCACTATGGATGCGCCTTGCAAGCGACCTGCGTTTGCCCCTCGACACGGATGTCGTTGGCTTACTTGGCATGCTCTTGGATCGCCTCCCCCGTATGCATGCCTCGGCTCTACACACGGTTCTGCTCGCCATCCTATGGTCGGTCTGGAAATCGTGCAACCGCATGGTGTTTGATAGAGCTTCCTCCACCACCGATCAAATCGCCTCCCTAGTCGTGGAACATCTGCAGCTCTGGGTCGTCCGAGCTCCCTGACGGGTAGACCTTGATCCTCTTCGCGCTTGGTGGGATAGCTTAGGGTAGCCCCCACCACCACCATCCCTCCCCCTACTATGTACCTCTTTGGAGTGGTATGCCATATCCGCGCCGCCACGGTCTCGTGTCGGCGCCACCATGTAAATCTGTTCTTTTATAAAAATGAAAATCGCGTTCAGGTGGGCTATCGCCCCCCGTTGCACTCTTCAAAAAAATAAAAAAAATAAGGCAATATCAAAAATGCCTTAAAAGGTTAACCTTTAGAGGCACTTTCATCACTTGTAGGCAAAAAAAATTCGAGGCAGTTCTATAAAAGTGCCTCTAAAAGATAATATCTATAGACATTCTCGAAAATGCCTCTAAAGGTTAACCTTTAGAGGCAATTTTATCACTTGTAGGCAAAAAAAAATTCGAGCCCTTCGCTGAAGGAGGATTGCCCACGTCCGAGTGCCATCCAGCTGAAGGCTGTCATTGTTCAGAATGAAGGGACGAGCCCTGGCCCGGGGTGCGGCCGATGATGCGAAATCGTTTGGTGATGTGGAGGTGAGGCATGAGGCCTTGCTGACCACGTACGTGCAGACCAAGATATCTTCGACACACACACCTAGGCAGGAGGCCGAGGGTGGCCGTTGTCTCACCGAAAACCCCAGGAGGGGGTGTCACGGTGACCACGTCTTCGCAGGGAGGGACGGGCGTGTTCCTCGGGGGCCGATAGCCCGATACACCCAGGAGGAGCTTTGGTGGCCTTCGGCGGAATATTAGCGGCAAGCGCGGAGGTTCGATCAAGTGAACGAATACGGGCTCAGCTGAATGCCGACTTGCCTCAGCCATAGAGGGCTCAACAACGAGCAATTAATGGCGCGTGACTTTCCTTCATGCTCAGGTACAAAACAAGTTTTTCAAAGTTTTCTTTATCTAATTTTTCTAAAGAGGAAGTTATAGCTAGAGCCTCCATGCTAGGAGTTTATTTGGGTAAATCGCCGTCGCAAGTTTCAGAGTCTATATGCTAGTTAAAAGATGTCGAGTTGGAACGCACTTTAATCAATTTAAAGAAAAATGAAAAAAAATTCTAAGTTGGTTCATGATTCGGGTCATAGTCTAATTCTATATAAGGCAACGTCTCTCTCGGGAGATCTTCTGGAGGACGAGCAACTAGGCTCTCAAGATAATAAGGACCATTTTCTCCATGAGTTAAAAGTAAAGAGAACTAACAAAAAGAAATCAAAGGATTCTCTAGCTGTTAGGCGGAGTGTACGTATTAGTAACGGCATTAAGACGATAGTCTCAAGATGAAAGAACTTTCTGTAACAGTAGAGGTTTCGGGGACAGTGCGATACAGTTTTTTCTTAATGAAACTATCAGAGAATATAAGTTAGTTTTTTTGTGATTATGATAATGGGTAGATCCAGTTTTACTAGTCACTTTCTCAAACACATATATGGAGGTTTAGATTTTGCTTGGTATTGTCCACCACCACATGGGAGATCACGGAGTATGCTCATTGGTATTAACAGGGCAACCTTTCAAGTAAAAAATGTGGTGTTTGGAGATAGATCCGTTAAACTACACATGGTCTCCAAGATGGATGGTTTTGAGTGGTTTCTAGTACCGGTATAGGTATACAGAGCTGCTCAAGATGCCAAAAAGTCTGAGTTTTTGGCAGAGTTGGTCCGTATATGTGATTCTAAAACACTTCATATGTTAGTTGGAGGTGATTTTAATATAATTCATCGCCAGGAACAAAAAAATAATGATAACTTAAATGTGAGATGGCCCTTCATTTTCAATCCTATTATTGAAAGCTTGAACCTTAGGGAAATAGCGCTTTCTGGGAGACAATTTACCTGGGCAAGTCGGAAAGAGAATCCTACATATGAAAAGTTAGATAGAGTTTTAGCAACGGTAGAGTGGGAATAGAAATTCCCACTTGTTAACGTGCATGCTTTAACGAGATCAGGTTCGGATCACACTCCCCTTTTGCTCGAATCTAGTGAACAAGCCCACCATGGGAATAAGGCACATTTCTCTTTTGAGTTGTCGTGGTTACGACATGAAGGATTTTTCAAAATGGTTGCCCATGAGTGGGCAGCTATTTCATATGGTGATACCCCAATGGATATATGGCAGAATAAGTTACGCCATCTTCGAAATTTTCCGAGGGACTAGGCAAGAAACCTTAGTAGTGTCTATAAGAAAGAAAAGGAGCGTCTATCTAACCTTATTAATCATTTAGACCATAAAGCTGAAACTTGTCTTTTAACCCCTTCTGAAAGAGTTTTGATGAATTCGGATAATGATGACTTAGCGAAGCTAAGACGCAATGAAGAGGCCAAGTGGGCTCAACGAGCTAAAGTTAAACATGTTCAAGAGAGGGGGGGGGGGATAACACAAAATATTTTCATCTCATTGCTAATGGTAAACATAGAAGGAAGAAGATCTTCCAACTAGAACAAGATGAAGGTACTATCATAGGTCAAGAAAACTTACAAGTTTACATCTCGGAGTATTACAAAAAAAATTGGTGAACCAATACAGAATTTCTTTTCGATGGATGAATCTGAAATTGGTGATATACCTCAAATATCTGCAGAAGAGAATATTATTCTCACGACCGACTTCATAGAGGAGGAGGTATGTGATGCAATTATGCAGATGGAAAAGAACAAAGCTCCGGGACCAGATGGATTCCCTGCTGAATTTTACCAAACTTTTTGGAACATTATTAAATCGGATATGATGGCCTTGTTTGAAAATTTTAAGAGAGGTGAACTACCATTGTTCCAGTTGAACTTTCGGACAATAATCTTACTTCCAAAAAAAGAAAATGTTATTCAGATTCAACAATATTGCCCTATTTGTATTTTAAATGTGTGTTTCAATTTTTTACTAAGGTTGGCACCAATCGTATTCATCTACACAAACATCGTTTATGCCGGGGAGACATATTCTTGAGGGGGTTGTTGTCCTTCACGAAACTATTGATGAGCTTCATAGGAAGAAAATGGATGGCTTACTTCTTAAGATAGACTTTGAAAAGGCCCATGATAAGGTTAAATGGTCCTTTTTACAACAAGCATTATGAATGAAAGGTTTTGATCCTATTTGGTGTCAATGGATAAATGATTTTGTGAGACGAGGGAGCGTGGGCATTCGGGTTAATGATGATATTGGACACTATTTCCAAACAAAGAAAGGACTAAGACAAGGAGATCCTCTATCCCTAATTCTTTTTAACATTGTTGCGGATATGTTGGCCATTTTAATTGCTAGAGCAAAGGAAGATGGTCAAGTAGCTGGTCTCATATCTCATATAGTTGAGGGTGGAGTATCTATTCTACAATATGTTGATGATACGATAATATTCATGGAAGATGACTTGCAGAAATCATTAAACATGAAGTTAATTCTTTGTATCTTTGAGCAATTGTCGGGGCTGAAAATAAATTTCCATAAAATTAAATCTTCTGTTTTGGAAAAGCAAAAGAAATGCAGGACGAATATGTGGAACTTTTCGGATGTGAGATTGGATCATTCCCTTTTAGGTATTTGGGAATTCCAATTCATTTTAGGAAGTTAAAAAATGGTGAGTGGAAACCTGTTGACGATAGATTTGAGAAAAAATTTGCATGTTGGTTAGGCAAATTATTATCTTATGGAGATCGTTTGGTTCTAATTAATTCAGTTCTAACAAGTTTGCCAATGTTCATGTTGTTCTTTATGGAGATTCCAAAGGGGGTACGAAAAAGATTAGACTTTTTCCGTTCCCGTTTCTTTTGGCAAAGTGATGAGCATAAAAGAAAATATCGTCTAACAAAATGGAATATTATCTGTAGACCAAGGGATCAAGGTGGTTTAGGTGTGGAGGTTTTAGATATTAAGAATAGATGTTTACTCATCAAGTGGTTGTCTAAGCTTTTAAATGAAGAAGGGGTTTGGCAAGAGCTAATAAAAAATAAATACCTTCATTCTAAAACTCTATCTCAAGTAAATGCAAATCCATCAGATTCAGCCTTCTGAAAAGGCTTTATGCATGTAAAAGATGATTTCTTTGCTAGGGGATCTTTTAATGTTCGTAATGGACAGAGTACTAGGTTTTGGGAGGATACTTGGCTTCCGTAGAGCTTTAGCCGGAAATAGATGGGCACGATGGCTCCATTTACTTAATTGTTTGATACATATTCATTTAGTTGATGAGGAAGATCAGTTTATATGGGATCTTACTTCATCTGGTCTTTTCATGGTTAAATCGTTGTATTTAGACTTACTTAATGGGCACACAAGGTTCCTACGTAAGTATATTTAGGAAATTAAGATTCCACTAAAAATTATATAATTTTTATGTGGTTCCTAAACCGTAAAGTTCTATTAACAAAAGATAATCTTGTTAAACGAAATTGGCAAGTAAATCAGAAATGTTGTTTTGTGACAATGTTGAAACGATAGAGCATCTTTTTATCGACTGTCCGTTTGCAAAGATTATATGGCATATTGTGTATATGGATTTTAATTTAGCCCCACCCAAAAGTATCAAGAATTTATTTGGAAACTGGCTACATGGAGTAGATAAACTTGAGAAAGTATAAATACGAGTGGGTGTTTGCGCTTTACTATGGATGATTTAGCACATAAGGAATGACTTTGTTTTTAACAAGACCTCAAATTCTTCTTTTATGCAGGCTATTCTTTTAACTACCCACTTAATCTGTATGTGGTCGTTTCTTCAGCACAAGGACCGCAGGCCGGCCATAGCTATTGGGTGCACCCGTTTAGAAACGGTTGCATGGGACTTATTCAGCCAGTGCGGCTGGCGTTCTGATAATAGGATTTCATGTTGATGCATCGCTCTCTTTAGATGGTTGATTCATGTAGCAACTCTTTGTTACCCGTGATGTGGGATTTCCTTTTGTATAAAATGACTGTAATAATTTCAGTAAGTTAATAAAAGCCATTTGCATCAGTCAATGCAGAGGCCGGGGTGTTACCCCCTTTTCGAAAAAAAACTAAATTTCTTCATCGGGTATCTATAGGAATTCATGTAGACTCCATGACCGAAAATGGGGGTATAGTATCTCCGAGGAGCATCTCTTGCCTCGTTCCCAACGTCTCCAATTCCAAAAGAAAAACCCCACGGTTCTCCCTCGTCTGTCCTTGTCTCATTTCTCAATGCCCAGTAGGCAGTAGCCTATTTTTCTCTAGATTGCGAACTATAGCAACAGAAAATTTTCTTGACCAGTAGAGCTTGATATGGCTTTGGCTGATCAGCTTGGTGTAATATATATGCATACACGATATTGTAAGCATGAGTACAAAGTAGTTGGGTCTAATATTAGTTGGCATTGATATCGTACATGAGTTGATAACTTCCTCTCTGAGTCCCGGGTCGCTCTCGTGTGGGTGACTCGGACCCATACAACCCTAGCACTAGCGGTAGTGGCACCCATCCGTTGACTTCGGTGGGTCGGTGGCACTGCAGTTTCTCGCTCCGTGGATGACTTCCTCGTGCGGAGGAGCTCCGACTTAGGGCATCTCCACCGGGGAGACGCAAATTCTGTCCGTTTGGGTCGTATTATGGATGATTTGGGTTCGTGGTCCGGCCTTTTCGGTCGACCACGCACAACATCGCGACCCAAACGGACGAAAACGGACAGGCCAGCCCAATAGAAGAAGGCCCATGTGCATGTGCATCTGGGCCAGCCGGTGTCCGCGTCTATCCGGCAGAACCATTCGTCACTTAGATCTGGGCCACAAATGGATCGGATGGACCAAAATAATCCGGATAGGTCGTAACTTACGGCAGCAGCGCTGCTGCTGGTGCATTGGTGTGGAGGTGTGGTAGATGAGTCTTGGCTAGGCGGCTGCTGGGCGGTGCTTTGCAGCGGCCTTCATGGCATGGCCAGACCGAATAGGAGCGGACTCGACTTAGGTTCAATTTGGGCACAATCTAGGGCCCCAACCAACTGCTCCTCGGTTCTACGTCAGAGTCTCTCTTAGCAAGCCCCTAATTACTGCCACTTATCTCCTCCTCTGTCGCCCCTTCAACCCCGCTGCCGCTGGAGTAGGCCAATTTTGTCCAGGAGGCGACCCTAGTCGTCTTCGTGCGAAGTCAACTTCTGCGTGTAGGTGGTCCTCCTCGATTTAGCAACCAGGGAGTTTCTGTCCTCTCCTCTGGTGGAATACAAGGACTGCCATATAGCAGAAATAAGTTGATGTAAGCAAGCTATAAGTAATTAAATAATACTTAGTCTAAATGGAGGAGAGAGAAGATGAGAGAGAAAATATGTAGGCTCTTGGCTAAGAGTCAGCTGCAGCGTGCTCCTAGGCACCATATGAGAGTGAAAAATAGGCCATGCTTCTAATAAATTATTTTAATTTGTGCTTATCCTATTAGCTTGACTATAAGAGCAAGTACAATAAGGATGAGTCAGCTGACTATAAGACTTAAAATACTATATTTGTGCTGAGTTAGCAGAGAGAATAGGAGAGAAAAAGGAAGCGGACTCTTATGCAAGAGTCAACTCTTGCACGTGCTTCTAGCCACTTTGAGAGATTGAAAAGTGGACCATATGTTAATAAAATAACATATTTTCGTAACTTGCTATTATACATGTTGGCTATAATATTGATTATAGATGACATGACAATAACTTATAGCCCGCAGTGGGCTATACTATTGAACTTGCTCTGAGTGGCGTGGATATTTCTTATAGCCAATAGCTGGCTATACTATTGCCCTTGCTCTACAACACTCCTTGGACCTCTCGATCACATGGGCGTCTGTGTGCCCCCAAAATCGGCCTAGGTGGCTTCAAGGGGCCGCAACGTGAAGCTCTGTTTATCATTGACACCATGAGACATGTATGCATCAAGATTGCTAGTGCACCGCCACATACAGAGAATGTCATAGTGGCTGTGATTGGAACACCAATCTGTAACTGCGAAAGGAGGATCTTGGATGCAACGAAGACTTTGCTTCACATGTTGTCCAGGAAAGGCTCGCGGGAAGATGTTCTTTTTTACAATTTTATGTTTTTTACTTTAGTCTCTTTTTTTTTGAAAAAGTAAGTATTTTAAAATTGTTTAAATTTTTCAAAAGTTCAGACTTTTAAATTGTTTATGTTTAAAATGTTTACGCTAAAAATGTTTATTTTTTGAAAATTGTTCGTAATTTTACAAATGTTTATTTTTTGAAAATGTTCAAACACCGACGGCCCCTCACCGTAGTAGATGGCATCTTTCATGGCGGTCCTAGGTATGCGTGGAAACTGATAGTGGATAATCCGAATTATCTGACATTCGTATTCGGAGAATTAAAAATGATCATGGTAACATTCGAATCCAGGTTGAAATGGATGTGGCAAATATCTATGTTCTTTTTAAGAATTCAAATACAGCTATGGTATTGACTATTAAAACAATTGTGGATAAGAAAATGAATATATCCATATTCAAATAAGAATAATGTTAGTCTATATTAGTAATTCATATTAGACACATTCATCCGGGAGACTCTCTCTGCAGCCGGTGGCACCGCCATGATGACTCCTACTCAAGCAGAGTCTATCTAACTTAGCATCTCGGAATTCGGAAGTGTAGCTGCCACGTTGCTTGCCCACGCCCGATATAGTTGCATTGCCCACACCACACATATTTTGACCACGCGAAGGATGGAGCTTCATCTGGGAACTTTTGCCTAGACCCCGTGCAAGAACTTTGCCTGCTTATTTGAGGACCAGCTCGACATAGCGGACACCACCCAAATTGCTGATCCCTATCAGGTCGCAAACTTCTCCTCGACCGTCCCAATTAATCACACAAGCATAACTTGCAAGACTTAGTTTGTCCTTCAAAGTTCCCATCTAGTCCCAATGGGTAAACAAGTGGATAGTTAGGTGTGGAAAGACCATTGGATCCAAAGAGCAACGTCCTCTTTCCCAACGTCTCCAATTCCGAGAAAGATCTCACATTTCTCCCCAGATCGCTCTCGATCGTCTCATCTCTCTACACTAGCAGCTTATCTTTTTTTCTTGAGCACAAAAGTGTATCTTGACTAGTAGGGCTTCATAGCGCTTGGTTGATCAACGTAGAGCAATATATATGTGTGCACACGACATTGTCTGCATGATCGAGTAAAAAAGTGTCAAGCCTAATATTATTTCTCAACTACCCATGCATAACTTGCCAAAGAGATGAGATCACGTGATTCTTGAATGGTTGGTGGTGTATTGTATAGCTTTCGGTGATATGTAGTGCATAGACTTGGGCTCGTACATGGAAGTGAAAGAGGGGAAACCATCAAATCTAATTGCACCGTACCGAATATTGTTGTCCTCAACGTACCCATAGTGTTATCAAATGCAGTTGTGCATTTATTTGTCCTGCACGAGTGCCAATGATCAAGGAAAGTGTTTTCTGCTAATGTTGTGTAGAAGAGCGGCAAGTTAGGATTTGGCCTCGTTCCTCTTTGTGATGTTTATTTGACTGCTTGTGGTATAGGATCCACCTTCCCCTTCCCCTCAATGTGCTGGCCCCTACAAGGAAATGTTGGTAATCCATTTATAAAAAACGATATTGTTACAACAAAGCCATAGCGATCAAAAGACTTGCCATCTTAATTGCACGAGCGAAGGAGGATGGTCAAGTTGGTGGGCTCATTCCACATCTTGTTGATGGAGGAGTCTCAATTCTACAATATGCGGATGATACTATTCTATTTATGAAACACGATCTACATAAGGCGGTGAACATGAAATTAATTCTATGTGTTAGACTAGACAATGTTGGGTCAGTTTTGATTTGTTAAGAGTTTGTTTTAGAGTCGGTTTAAGTAATCTTGGCCGACAAGTTTTGTAACCCCATATATACTCTGTACCCCTCAAGCAATATTATTATGCAAGTCAATCAAATTTACATGGTATAAGACAATTAGATCCTAGGGCATATGGCGCCGCCACCGAGGTCGCCCCCTCCTCCCCCTCCCGACTACTTCACCAAAAAGGCCGCCGCCGCCGCTGCTTCCCTGGGTGACGCCGGCCAAACCTCCAACACCTCCCTTGCTATACCCCCTCCTACCCTCCCAACTATCCACTATGCCGATACAATCTCAGATGTTAGCCTCTTTATTCCAATCACTTTAGATCTACCAAAGCATAACTACTACCATTGGCGTCATCTCTTCGAGGTTCATCTCGGTCGGTGCAATCTTCTCGACCACGTCGCCGACCACACCATTCCCCGGCCTACTAATCCTCGCTGGGCCAAGGACGACCTCGCCATCATCCAATGGATCTACCAGCGGGTGTCCACTGAGATCTTCAATCTCGTGTTTCGCGACGCCACCAGCAAAGCCACCCTCTGGGTGGCCCTCTGACAGCTCTTCCAAGACAACGTCGACGCCCGCGTCAACACCCTCCACACCGAGCTCCGCAACACCGTCCAAGGTGACTCTCCCGTCGGCGTCTACTGTCAAAAGCTCAAGACGATCGCCGATGAACTCCAAGAGCTCGGCGACCCCGTCGACGACCGTCAACTGATCAACATCCTCCTCGTCGGGCTCGGTGACCGCTTCGAAAAGCAGGCCTCCTTTATTCCCATGATGCGGCCCCGTACTACCTTCGCCGAGGTCCGATCATGCTGCAGTGGGCCGACCGTGTCCTCGCAAATAAAGAAGCGCGCCATCAAGTTTTCGCCGCGATCCAGCGACCTCCTGCTGCTCCTGCGCCGCCTCCTCCGTCACCGGTGCAGCCACCTCCGGGGTGGCTCCCTAGTCCGAACTATAGGGGCAAAAACCCTACCTTCCGGCCGCCTCGCCCACCCACGACTCCTCCCAGTGGCCCGACGCCTCCAGCCCCAGCACCTCCTGCGTCTCCTAGCTGGCGCCCGATGCACGACCCGTGGACAGGGCTTGTCCAGGACTGGCCCATGCCCTAGATCGTGCCCTCTCCGATTGGTGCTCCCTCTGCGTACTCCGGCGCCTGGACGCCGGGCATGCGCCCCCACGCCGGCTCTCCGGGCCTCCTCGGCACTCGCCCTTCGCACCAAGCCTACTTGACTGCACCGACCTACATGTCTGGTCCGACTTACCAGCAGTACAGCGCTCCAGCCCCTCCTTCGACGTCTGCTGGTGCCTACATGCCGATCTACGTGCCATCACCACCTGCTCCGCTGCCTGCACCATCGTCGTCCTCTTCCTCGTCATCGAGCTGGGACCAAGCAGCGTTTATCCAGGCCATGAACCACTTTTCTGCTCAAGGAAACTCAGGTACCGATTGGATTTTCGATTCTGGTGCTTCTAGTCACATGTCTTCTTCGAATAATATGCTGTCAAAATTTTCCTCATCACCTTTTTCCTCTATAACTCTTGGCAATGGTTCTACTATCCCTATCTCCGGTGTTGGTAATGCACAACTTCTCTCACCCACAAAACCTCCTCCTTCTTCGTAATATTCTTGTTGCACCTGATCTCATTAAAAATTTAATCTCCGTCCGACAATTCACTCTTGACAATCTTGTTTCTCTCGAATTTGACTCCTTTGGTGTTTCTGTGAAGGATTTTCTAACCAAGGCAGAGATGGCCCGCTTGAATAGTGATGGAGATCTCTACTCCCTCCATGGTGTTCCCATGGCCACTCAACCCTCATCTATGGTTGCTTTGGTCGAGCTTTGGCATCAACGTCTAGGCCACCCCAATAAAATCGTCTTAGATTCTCTCCTTAGTGATTTCTCTATTCCTTGTAATCGTGATACTCATAATCCTCTAGTTTGTGAATCTTGTCAACAAGGAAAACATGTGCGTCTTCCGTTCAATTCTTCTACTTCTTCTAGTACTTTTCCCTTCGAATTATTACATTGTGATTTATGGACGTCACCTATTGAGAGTATTTCTGGTTTCAAATACTATCTTGTGATCTTGGATGATTTCACTCATTATGCATGGAATTTTCCTTTACGCAAAAAATCTGATGTGCACACAATCTTTCTTAATTTTCAACGCTATGTTGCAACTCACTTCTTTCTCCCCATTCGGTTCATCCAATGTGATAATGGCAAAGAATTTGACAACAACCAAAATCGTAATTTCTTTCTCCACCATGGCATTCTCCTCCGTTTTTCCTGCCCCTACACTTCCCCTCAAAACGGCAAAGCTGAGAGATCTCTCTGCACTATCAACGACATAATTAGAACCCTTCTTATCCAAGCTTCTATGCCCCCACATTTTTGGGCCGAAGCTCTCCGCACAGCCACATATCTCCTCAACATTCGTCCCTCCCAACTTAACCCACAAACCACACCATATTACTCTCTCTTTCTATGTCATCCCAATTATCCTGAACTTCGATTATTCGGTTGTCTCTGTTTTCCAAATACCTATGTCACTTCACCTCATAAACTAGCTCCTAGATCTCTACCCTGCGTTTTTCTAGGTTATTCCGATGAGCACAAAGGTTATAGATGTTTTGACCCAGTTTCTGGTCGTATTCATATCTCTCGTCACATTACTTTTGTTGAACACTATTTTCCTTTTGCCACACATACATCTCCCCATGATTCCGTCTCCACCAATCCCTCTCCCTCGACTCGTTCAGCTACCCCACCTAATCCCCTACACATCCCAATATTCCATACAGAACCCCCTACGCCCGAACCTACATCTGCTGCGCCGGGCATTTCGCTCACTTCTCCTACCGCGTGCTCTGCCGAGCCCTCACGGCAACCTGCCGTCACACCACCCTCTCCACCCACGGCACATTCTCTTGCCGTGTCGCAAACCTCATATGATGCATCTCCCAACTCCACTATCACGCCTCCCTCTTCGGCACCCACTTCTGAGCATGATCCGTCTCCTTCCTCACAATTACCCTCCTATGCTATTCCTATTCCAGCACCCACCAATGATCATACTATGCGTACCCGCGGCAAATCTGGTTTTCGTCTACCCTCCAAACGTCTTAATTTCTTAGCTCAACCCAACCTTTCTCCTATCCCCAAATCCTACAAATTCGCTCTTCTCGATCCCAACTAGTCCGCTGCTATGAAAGAAGAATACCATGCTTTGGTTACCAATGATACTTGGCAGCTAGTTCCTCGTCCTTCTAATTCAAACATTGTTTCTGGTAAATGGGTCTTTCGTCAAAAATTTCACTCCGATGGTACTCTCTCTCGCTACAAAGCCCGCTGGGTATGTCGTGGCTATTCTCAACAACAAGAAATTGACTATGATGAAACCTTTTCTCCTGTTGTCAAACCAAGCACAATTCGTACCGTCCTTAGCATTTCCGTTTCCTCTTCTTGGCCTATCCATCAACTCGATGTCAAAAACGCCTTCTCTTCAAGAAACTGCCTACTGTCAACAACCTTTAGGTTTCGAAGATCCTAGTTCACCCAATCATGTATGTCTTCTCAAAAGGTCTCTCTACGGCCTGAAGTAAGCACCTATTGTGTGGTTTCAGCGCTTCTCTACATTCATCCAAACTATAGGGTTTATTCCCTCTCTCTCCGACACATCTCTCTTTGTCTATCAATCAAATAATAACATTGCCTATCTCCTCCTTTACGTTTATGACATTATTCTCACAGCCTCCACCCAAACTTTTCTCAACTCTATCATCTCTAGTCTTCAACATGAATTCTCTATGACTGATCTAGGTATGCTTTATAATTTTTTGGGCATTGCTGTAACTCATGATTCTTTTGGCCTTTTTCTTTCTCAACGGCAATACACTCTCGATCTTCTCTCTCGTGCTGGCATGTCGGACTGCCAACCATCCCGCACCCCATCAACAACACTTCTAAATTTTCTTCTACCGGCGAATCATTCTCCAATCCCACTCTATATCGAAGTATCGCAGGAGCACTTCAATATCTCACTCTTACACATCCTGAAATTTCCTATGTTGTTCAACAAGCATGCCTTTTCATGCATGATCCACGCCTTCCTCATTATAATCTAGTCAAAAGAATTCTTCTATATCTCAAAGGAACTCTTGATCATTGCCTTCATATTAATTCTTCTTCCCCTACAACTTTGACAACATATTCCGATGCAGATTGGGCTGGATGTCCTGAGACTCGTCGGTCCACATCTGGTTACTGTGTTTTCTTGGCAATAATTCAATTTCTTGGTCTTCTAAGCGTCAGCTAATGGTTTCTCGTTCGTCTGCTGCGGCTGAGTACCACGCGGTTGCACATGCGGTTGCAGAAACGGTATGGTTGTGTCAACTTCTGGCCGAGCTTCATCGCCCAATTCAGCAGGCTACCATTGTGTATTGTGATAATATCTCTGCAGTTTATATGGCGGGCAACCCAGTTCAGCATCGGAGAACAAAACATATTGAAATTGACATACATTTTGTTCGCGAGAAGGTTGCTCTTGGACAAGTTCGTGTTCTACATGTTCCAACCACGGCGCAATTTGCTGACATCTTCACCAAGGGGCTTGCTACTGCACCATTCATTGACATATGATCCAGTCTCAACATCGTTGCGCTCGCCGATGAGACTGCGGGGGGATGTTAGACTAGCCAATGTTGAGTCGGTTTTGATTTGTTAAGAGTTTGTTTTAGAGTCGGTTTAAGTAATCTTGGCCGACAAGTTTTGTAACCCCATATATACTCTGTATCCCTCAAGCAATATTATTATGCAAGTCAATCAAATTTACACTATGTATTTTTGAACAACTATCAGGGTTAAAAATTAATTTTCATAAAAGTGAGATATTCTGTTTTGGCAAGGCACAAGACGAAGAAAATCAGTACAAACAAATTTTTGGTTGTGAGGCTGGTTCTTTGCCTTTTCGATACCTAGGTGTGCCAATACATCATAGAAAACTAAAAAAATTCAGATTGGTATCCAGTTGAAACTCGATGTGAAGGGAAATTGAGTTGCTGGAAGGGCAAGTTGCTCTCATATGGAGATTGCTTGGTCCTAATCAATTCGGTTTTAACAAGTTTACCTATGTTTATGTTATCGTTTCTAGAAATTCTCAAAGGGGTAAGGAAACGTTTAGATTTCTACAGGTCTCTCTTTTTTTTTGGCAAAGTGATGAGAATAAAAGAAAATATAGATTAACGAAATGGAATATAATTTGTAGACCAAAAGATCACGGTGGTCTTGGTATTGAGGTGCATGACATAAAAAATAAATGTTTACTGAGCAAATGGCTTTTTAAACTTTTGTTCGACGAAGGAGTGTGGCAAGAATTGCTATATAATAAATATTTAAGTCAAAAAACTTTGTCTGAAGTCCAAGCAAAAACCAACCGATTCTCCTTTTTGGAAAGGACTTATGAGAGTAAAAATGAGTTCTTTGCTAGAGGTCATTTTAAAGTTGGAGATGGTTCGAGTATTAGGTTTGGGGAGGATATATGGTTGGGTGACATCCCGCTAGCACAACAATATCCATTATTATATAATATTGTGCAACAGAAAAATGTGACTGTTGCTCAAGTTTTAGCTCACGTACCTCTAAACATTGGGTTCAGAAGGGTACTTAGCGGTAATAAGTGGAATGGTTGGATGCATTTATGCCAAAGGCTAATGATGGTCCAGCTGTCAGAGGATGAGGATAAGTTTTTATGAGACTTGACTTCATCCGGGGTGTTTATAGTTAAATCCATGTATGAAGACCTTATGAATGATCATACGATTTTTCTTCGGCAATATCTTTGGAAGTTAAAAATCCCACTCAAGATCAAGATTTTTATGTGGTTTCTTAATAACAAGGTGCTTCTCACAAAGGATAACCTGGTTAAAAGAAATTGGGTAGGGTGTACTAAGTGTTGTTTCTGTGGGGCACAGGAAACCATAGAACATTTATTTATATCTTGCCCTTTTGCTCGACTTTTGTGGCGCATTACTCATTTTGCTTATGATCTACCCCCTCCTACTAATATCACAAATATGTTTGGAAAATGGTTGAATGGTGTTGATAAATCATCTAAGGCTCGAATTTGAATTGGTGTTTTAGCCTTATGTTGGTCTATTTGGAGATGCAGAAATGATATTATCTTTAACAAAACAAAAACTTTTAATCTTTTGCAGGTTATCCATATGGTGGCACACTGGGTGCAGCTTTGGGCGCTCCTGTCACCGCAAGACCAGTGGGATATCATGGCTACTGGATGCAGTCGTCTCCTGATGGTCGCTGGGCACATTTTCGGCCAGTCTGGATGGCTGCGTTTTAGTCGACTGAAGTATGATGTCTAGTCTCCTATTTAGTCTTTTCCGCTAGTTGATTCATGTTTCGACTTTGTGTGATCCATGAATTGTAATCGTGGTGTGAATTTTTGACTTTGGATACCGAACTATTAGTAAAAGGTTGTGTGCATCAACCGATGCAGAGGCCGGGGTTTTACCCCTTTTCAAAAAAAGCTGCTCTGACAAAAATCAAAGCCCACAACCTATTAGAAACCCACCTCAATTAATAACCAAACATATTGATAAAAAATCGAGGATGCAATAAGTTTGATAACCAATGGGCTTATCATAATGAGAAAATCAGTTATTATTATATCTCCCTTGCCAATTACGTGTATTGATGTTAACTTTGATTATATGACACCTGTGGCATCCCGATAAAACCACTACTAGAAAATCGCGTGTTAAAAATACTTGTGCATCATCATGACATCAGCATGCATCTACTTGATTAAACTATTTTGCTAAAAGACCTACTTTGTTTTCTATATTAATATCCTCCCCCTTTTTGTTCAAACCAAACCGTCGGTCCAGCCGGATCTTTTATTTATCTAACACTATTTACAAAATTTATTTTAAAATAAAAGAAAACCCTAGTCAAAATATCTAATCCTAAAACTACCCAGTCCTATTCTACCCACCCTTCAGCCACCTCACCCCCTCCAATCCCTTGGCGACACCTCACCACCCCCTTCCCCCTATCCAATCACCAACCGCCACATCAGCCTCCTGGCCTCCACCCAGCCACCTCTCACGCGCGGCATCCCGTACTTCCTCTCCCCGCTGCCACCATCCACCACCTCGCACGCTCCCTCTCTCCCCTCTGGCCCCACCGAACCTGGCCCCACCCCGACCCTGCTCCACCCCGACTCTCCCCGTCCTCCCTACGATCCCCTCCCGTGCCCGACCTTCACTCCTCGAGGCCCCATCCCCGCCGCTGTCGCGATCCACCCCTCTCTCCTCACCTCGTCTCTCCCTGGCCCGCCGCTGTCAAGCTCACCGGCGTGCCTCTCTCCCTCGACCTCGTCTGTCGCCGTGGCCCTTCCCCGCTTCCGTATCCTCTGCTAGGCCGCAGAGCTCCGCCAGCGCCGCCCTGCGACCGTCCAAGGTCGTCGCCCGCCACCGCCGCGCCAGCGTCCTCCCCCTGCGAGCTCCTCGCCGCGGGAGCCCCTCCGTCCGCCGCCAGAGGTCCTCCCCATGAGCCGCGAGCGCCGCCTCGTCACTCCGGCCGGCCTTCCTCGCCCCTTCCTGCACCCGCCGACGCCCTGCCTCTTCCTCTCAAGCTCCTCACCGCGCGGGCCATGCCCGAGCTTGCCGCTATCCTCTGTACCGCGTCATGCCCCCATGGCCTCTCCGTTTTGTGCCTCCTCTCGGCCTTGGTGTCTTGTCGTTTTACTTGGCCTCGCATCAGGTCTCCTCTACACATCCCCAACGCAACCCCTGTGTTGCTGCTGTTTTGTTTTGGTGCTAAGGCAGGGTTCCTCTTGTACCAGCGGGCTGCCCCATGTGCCGTGTTTTGGTGATGATCAGGATAAGGTGGGGTGTGTAGATGATTGCAATGGCGACCGTGTGAAGATGGATCAGTGGCGATTTATCTGATTTCAGTGACCTCCGTCGAACAAGTCTGACGAGTACCTCACCAAGACCCTCGGAATCGCCAAGTTCTCCTTCTTGGATCCGAAGCCGATCCTGGACCCGAAGACCGATCCCGGCGAGACCGATTCCCCGAGCCCCAAGATCGTCGACCCCTATGTGTGACCCCTATCCGACACCCTATATTTTATGATATATGACATTATCAAATTGTTGCATATTAAATTGTTCATCTCGCATGCATATTTGTGTGGGTTTAGGGGCTTTTGCCAATTCACCTAAATTAAATATGGAGTCGATATGCGGGATATCTTTGTCTTATTCCGGACTCCATTTAAATTGGTGTAGCGAACCGAAGCCATGTTTTGTCGTGCTAATCCAACATTTAATTTGCGGGGTAGATAAATAACTCGAACCTAATAATAAATGTCGGACCCCGGTTCCGCTTAATATGGCCTAATTGCATCGCACCTTGGCCATGTCATACATCATACATGCATCATGCCCGATCTTCTGCCGTTGTATTAAATAGTGCATCCGGTGTTTCTTCTAGTGCTTTGCTTCTTCACGGATTAGGCCGTTGAGTTGATGCGAGTGTCGACCCGATCTTCGGATGAACCTTCGGCAATGTTTTCAGGCGAGCATCTCCCCCTTTCTACCTATCTTACTTTTCTAGTATTTATTCCCTCCTGTTGATCTATTGCTATCTGTGTTGCGATGCTCTAGTTTCCGTACCCGTGATATCCCGTGCAGCCTTATATTGCCTTGGACACCTCCTATTACCTGTTGTTTGGTAGATAGTTGGACCTGCGCGTCGTAGTCGCTTGCTCAAGTGTTGTTGCGTGTCGTCAAGTACCACAGTTGTTGGAGTATTGCCGTGTGTTTATTGTTGGAGATGATCATAACTTTAATTATTGTTTAATAACTAAAATTGAAGTAGGTAAATGCAGAGGCACAGGTGGGCAATAGATGTTATTTGGTTGTTAACCGTCCACTTGTGTCCCGTAGGACCCCGAGTACTTGATACCTGTTCCTTGAATATTCGCGCTATCCACATCCGGGAGGATTATGGGACCCCCCTGAGCCAGAGCTTGATTCATTCTTATTTCTTGGGGCCACAAACTAGTTTAAGGTTTTATTTACTATCCTGTACTTATGCCATGCTTTACTGCTTTATTTACGATTGTGCGAGGAGCACCTGTACTGTTTAGGATCGGGATACGTTTTCGCGGTATCGACAAGCCCAGTCACACTTTCGGGTTCCCAGTCGTTTACAGCCGTCCACCCAAACCTTGAGTCCGTCTCGGAGTCAGCTAACTTCGTTGCGGGTAGCTTAATGGGGTGGCCCCCTGAAATATTTCTGAATCTGGTGATTGCTTTGTCGTGAAGGCCTCGTTGGGTTTTGATTTGGTTTTTCCGAGGTTGATCGAGTGTGTGTTGCTATTTGTGCACCCCTGCAGGGTAAAACTTTCTGAAAGCCGTGTCCGCGGTTATGGACGACTTGGAGCACAGTATCTCGATCATAGACAACTATAACTAAAGTAGTGCTATAAATTTGACTTTATAATGACTAGTAATCAGCTTCACTATAATAGAATGGCTAAATAAAATTGCCAACAATTGCTTGTTTGGGTTGTCGCTTGCTACCATTATACCTGACTAGTAAGTATTGCAACTATAACGGAATGGCTAAATAAAAGTACCAACAACTGCTGGGTTTGGGATATCTCATGCTACTTGTATTTGACTAGTAAGTGCCGCAACTACAACGGAATGGTTAACTAAAATTGCCCACTGCTTATTATATCAGGATGATTATCTATACTTGACTATTAATTGCTGCAACGATAACCGAATAAATAAAACTGCCAACTGTGTGAGTTCCTCGGTTGACTTCCTCGTTTGGACTCGAGGGGGAAACACCAGGATGAGTTTGTCGGATGGTAGCATCAGGTTGGTTTCGAATAGGTCTTGCTTATCCCTCTCTGATAGCCGACAGTTATATCGAGTCTTTATAGGTTGTTTAGTGCATGCTGCACTGCCGCTCAGTCCACCATACCTATGTAGGCGAGGACCGCCGAATTCTAGCCTCGCCGTGTACTGGCCTCAGTACTGACCGCTCTCTCTTTTTCCTTTGCCCTTTGCCGGCACCCCTTTTGTTTAAGCAGGTTTTGAGATCGACGTCGTTAGCAGGGTTACCCTTCCGGCTTGGCCTGGGCAGGGTTATGGACGCCATTGGTTATTCTTCAGGGCTCTTAGACCCATTTTCATCTTGTCCGTAGCTGGACGCTCTATCGTTTCAAGGTGTTTTGGATCTTTGTTCTGTATATCTGTATTCTTGACTCGTGGAGTCGTGTTGTATATATATCTGTTCTGTGGGTCCCATCGAGGACTGTTGTGTAATGTTATTACTTCGTTTTCCACCCACACGAAAGTGCCTGGTGGGCACCTTTGAATCGTTTCTATGCGGGTTTTGGCGGGAATCGCTGAAACTTGCATAGGGTCGATTCTGAGGGTGTTACAACACCCTTCTCAATATGTCATTGCAAAATTCAACTTGGAATGAAATTTAATCTTTCATCTTTTTTGTTTGAATTGATATGTCTCCTTGCGTTAGCGATGCGTACAATTATTTTATATATAATATTGACAATATCTATTAAAATCTGGCTAGAGGTATCTTGGTCCTCAAGCTACACATTTGCTGAACATGTGTACAAATATTATTTCATGGGATTGGATTTTCCCTATTATTAAAAACATGACGGAAGATAGTGTTAGGAGCATGTTGCATTATTGAAACAAGCAAAGTGTTTTGGCCCTCGTATTGTTGTAGAGTCTCTGATGCCGATGGCATGGAGTATAGACAAGCCAAATATCCCCCAATCAAATGTGTCAACCGTCCTTAATAGCTAAAGTCCCATGGTGGGAAACTCCAGCTTGCCTGACATAAGGCCTGCACAGAAATATGAACTCCCAGTTTACACTCTACCTATAAAAGTGTTTTGGACCTCCAATAATTATTTTGGATGACGCCTTACCACATTTCTTCTTGGTTTAGAAATTTAAAAGCCATTTAAGTGAAAGACTACCATTCTTCATTTTAAGCTTTCAGATTCCAAGGCCCGTCAGATCTTTAGGCTTGCATAGTACACTCTAGCTGGCCAGACATATGCTCTAAATGTACCTTTGGATTATTAATTACAATTCAGATTCGATCTTAACAGATGAATGTCTAGGTGATACGTGTAATACTTTCATGCGTTAGCATGGAAGTTTTGACTACACACAAGTCAAACGATCATTATTGCACTAATAGGTTACTTACTTATCATTATGTATTTATTCTTCGATGTCTCATGTGTGTAGTCTTGTATTGATGAAAGGGATGAGTTGTGAGGTGAAATCTTTGAATGCTAATCGAAATATGAAGCATGCTCCCTGCTACCGTGCGGTATATTTATAGTCATGTGGGAGAAAGCTCAGAAAGGGACACCTAACACAAGTGAAGATTGGTAGTACACATTTTGTATTGCATCAGATTCGTCTCCTTAATTATCTAAACACAAGTCCTGCATGGAAGCTTCTATTGCTTTAGTTTTCATGAGTTATTGATATTTTCTATTATTTTGTTCATCTTTGCATTTATGATGTAAACATGGATATCACTGAAAATATTGATCCAACTAATTTGACGAAGCTAGTAATAATACCTTACATGTTTCGACATTTCTATTCCATCTTCTAAAAATGTTTAAAGGTTTTACAACACCCCCCCCAAAGGTTTTATTACCCAAGGATTTTGTAGGTTATCCATGTGGCTACTCACTGGATCCATCTTTGATCCTTCCTACTATTGTCGGTTCAACAAAAGTTCATAGCTATTGGATGCAACCTCCTGCTCAGGATTGTCTAGGATATCTACAACTAGACTAGTTAGCAGTGTACTAATAGACTACATAACGCATAGGTTATGTATGCTTGATATATTCTGTTGGTTGATTCATGTATCGATCATGTATGATCCTTGATTCTAATAAGTTGAATGATGATTTTCGTAATAAAGATGGTTGTGTGTATCGTCTGATACAAAAGTAGGTGTTATACTCCTCTCATTTTTAAGGGTGAAAACTCAATATGTTACTGTAGCAATAAAGTGTAATTCGTATTGACTAGAATTTGATACTTTCCTTGATGGAATAAATCAATATTTGCACATTTTCATTCACGATAAGCACATTCTGCTAGGACACCGCTGGTGGTACCAGCTTTTGCACCCATGTTGGGTGTTGGTTTGCTAACATATACATGTGTAGCATACCCCAAGATCATGTGAAATCCGTATTGGAGTAAGCTAGTTTGTGGCTTTATGCATGCCCCGGAGATGTTACACATAGAATCGACAAAGTTCTTAGCTTAGTCAGCTCTGTTTGGAACAAATGATAATTGATGGATAAGAAGAAAGCAAGGTTGAGATGGTGCAAGCGTGCGCAAGGTCGGGTGCAGGCTGAGATGGTATCTGGATCTCCACCTTTTGCACACTGGCTCATCCAAGCATCATGTTGATGGTCTCCAGGAAACAATATTGACAAACAGCACAACCGTCAGACAACCTTGCCGCGGATCTACCTACAGGACTCCTTTATATCTCACGGACCGGAAACAAGAAGTTGGCCTCATTGTTTGAGGCCAAGCTCAGCAGACCGTCTCACACTTCTTGCAGGACGCCTCATTTATCAGATCATCCTACTGGACTGGACTGTGCTCACCCTTCAAAATCATCCGACATCAGAAGAGGAAGTGGATACGAAGATGAAAACGGTACATTAGGTCCAAGGAGCAAGGGTTGTCTCATTCCCAACGTCTCCAATTCCTCCCCAAAAGTATGGCATGTTTCTCCCCCGATGGTTCTCAACTCATCTCTACTATAGGCTAACAACATACTTTGTTCTATTATAGTGTCACCTATAGCACCAGAAAAGTGTGTCTTGACTATAAACATAGAACAATATATATGCATCCCACGCACGGCAAAGTGTACATGAGTTGAATGTTGTGGGGCCTAATATTATTTCACACTGATCCCATGCATAACTAGGTAAAGAGACAAGAGCACACACTTCTAACTTATGATTGGTAGTGTGCGTATAAATTCCAACAATAGATGATCTATAGGGGATAGGCTTGGGCCCTCACTTAGACTTGAAGAGGGAAACAATGGAATCTCTCCGGGGTGAGCACGGCGGGTGTTGTCATGTGATCATTAATTATGCGGAATCCCTCCCTCATAGTGTTTTTAATGCAGCTCGACATTTCCTTTTTTTGGCACAGGTGCCATGTGCCAAGCATGCAAACAAGATTTTTTTCTGCTAATCTCATAGCTCGGCGTTTCTTTATATTTTTTGGCATGGGTGCCAATGCAAGTGTTCTCTGCTAATCGCAGTGCAAAATACCACAAAGCTAGTACTCCCTCTCATCCATAATAAGTATCGCTGATTTAAGTAGTACTTAAATTAGCAACAAATATTATGGATGAGAGGTCGTAGCTAGTGCTATTCCACATGTTGATGTTCTTTTACTGATAGTGGCGCCGGATCCATATCCCCTTTCACCTTGATGTGATGGCCGCTAGAAGGCGTGTGTATGATCTAAGACCTTTTTGAAACAGAAGAATAATTGTTGTTCATACAACCATAAACTATTTCAGCTTCAAAGATGCAAAGAGCTAAAAAAACTAGAAATAATTTTTTTAGACAATCAAGATAACACGAAAAAACAACTTAAGACATTGTTAAGTTTAACCCACAAACGTAATGCAGAGACTAGGTTGTGGATGTCGGTCTCCGCGTGCTTCTTGTGCAGTGACCAAGGTTGAGCGATGCTGCATCTACCAAGTCAACGACGGCGGGTCTCGGCGGCATAGCGCAGCGGGAGCTCAAAGGAGGGCTTGTGACGATGGACGTGCGCAGGGCGGTGGCGCTGTCTGGCACCCATGCGACAACTACGACATGCCTTCCAAAGTCCATGCCTTAATCTCTGTCTCGAAGATGTGTCGGTAGAAGATGGCGGCGACACTTATAGAGCGTGTGCACTGGTGCATGTCGAGAATCTGTTGGACCGATTTGTGCTCCCAGCTCACTACTAAGTGGTTGGGTGAGGCCTATTGTTTTATGATGATGTGCGTGGCTGTAAGGTGAGGATAATGTCTCCGACATGACCACCCTCTTCATCAAGTTTATAGGTTTAGTGGTCTTTGGTGAGATGGCTTCGGGTTAATCTCTTTATTTTTTGTAAGTCTTATGATTATATTTTAGCATCATCTTTATTTAAAGGCTAGGGTATCACATCCATCTATTATCTACTAAAAGAAATATAAAGGTGTGTTTCGAGGCACCACATTGATCCATATCACCTAAATTAGTATTAACATTAAATCTACTATTCATGGCTAGGATTTAACTAAACACAGTATCATTATGTAACATATCATGGCGATCTGTCACAATAATAAGTACATGTTTAACGTGAAACATACTGTACAAACCACGGACAACAAGTCAAGTCGTATCCAGATAAAAAAAACTTCGTAACGTTCGGCCGGACTCGACGTCAATATGCACATACATGTACGATGTCCGTGCAAACAACAACCAATTAAGTCATTTAATTTTTTATGGATATTAGATCTGCAATTACAACCATGGTTTGAACGGAAATAATATAGATAAGGAAAACGGCTCCGCAAGATTGCCCTCCTCTCATGCACGCTTTCGCTGATGGCCTCGATGGCCCGGACCTTGTGAATTATCGGTGCCTACAACAGCAGGTGAATTCAATCTTTGCCAACAACTATTTCTGAAAAATACGCAGCCTACAACAGCAGGTAAGATTAAATTCACATGGCTATACACGTCAGGCAAGATTGAATATCTTCACCGACAACAATTTCTGAAAAACACAACATGCAATCTACAGTGCCGAGGTAGGCTGATCGATTTGACTCTCGGTTGCTTTGCATATTATTACCAACCAGGGGGTAAACATGGTTTGCAGTACAAGAAGTCATGAGGCTTTCTCCTCGTGATCCTTTATAGATGGATCTATAGAAAAAAGGTTTATAGTCTAGACAACATGTTGAATTTGTTTGGTATCCAGCCAGATGATCGCGATCGTGAGTAAAATGCCTCACCTCTTTTTCTGATCCAAGAAATCAGGTCCGGAGATCAATTTGACTCTTGGTGGCTTTGCATATTATTACGAACCTGGGGATAAACATGGTTTGCAATACAACAAGTCACAAGATTTTCTCCCGGTGATCCTTTATAGATGGATCTATAAAAAGAAGGTTTATAGTCTAGACAACATGTTGAATTTGTTTGGTATCCAGCATATTTGACTTCTGACATGAAATGTTGCACGGATTTTCCCCTCTACTAATGCAAAAATAATTGGTGCAATTAAGACTTCGGAACTGATTTCTTGGATCAGAAGAAGAGGTGATTCATGTTACCCACCATCGCGATCATATGGATGGATGGGCAATCAAAATTATATTAGTATTTGTACACCAATAAAAGTGGTTTGCCCTTCCGGATTACTACACTACGACCACAAATACATTGACTTTTCAGAAAGGTGTGGGGTAGTTAGTATGTTCCTGCTTTAGTAGATACAATGGAAGATAATCATAGTCCAATGTATAAGTGCATCTCAATTTGAAATAACAAGGAGGGTCCTAAAGGTGTCTATAATTCAGTTTGGGTGCTAAAGTTCTTCGTAGGATTGTTGGTATAAAATGGGAGCTCACGTGTACAAGGTGGTACATCGGGAATGGAAAATGACGGAGCCCCATAGTGAGTGGAACTAAGTAATTTCAAAGATATTTTTTGCACTTAGCATTTTCATTGTTCATTAGCAATCAAATTTAGCAAAATAGAATTAATACATGAGTGTAGTTTAGTCCTTGAAAAATACCTACTGATAGAGAAGATGCATGTTTAGTGGAGCAATTTTGATGGTATATATATTAATGCAGTTATTTTTGTAATGGAAAAATAATTCATGTATAATATTTTACTCAAAATTGTGTTCTTCGAACCATTATCATTGTGTTATCCCATGAACCAGTGTTATATAATTGCTATGTTTACTATATTAATTAGAATAATCTTCTTTGGATCATGTGTTAACCCATGCAGCGCGTTATCGATTCTACAATACTCTTCATCTCTATTTGTTACCACAAACCAGATAGGCTGCATGCAGTTAGAAATGTTTAACCAAAAGAAGCTGGTAAGAGAATACACATTCTTGATTGCTTCTACCTGTTTTGTGTCGTTGTCGATTAGGGCGTACTTTTGTTACATGGATATCAGGTTTTTATTGCCAATCCGAAGAAGATATGTAATATTTGGCTTATTTCAAGAGGAACGTATATGATATAAAAGGAACAAGAGGTGGGAGTTGGGTGAGGGCCGTTTCTAGGGTGTCAGGTGGGATCCCGCCTAAATCCCACTTCTAGTTCATTTTTCAAAATCTAGTGTAAATTTTTGCTCAAAATTTACACTAGATTTTGGCAAATGAACTAGAAGTGGGATTTAGGTGGGATCCCACTTGACACCCTAGCCGTTTCTGAGTTCTGAGTTGGTATGGTCATTGCGATCAAGATAGTGACAATACATACATCGTTCTCCTCCATGGAGTTTTAATGATTCCAAAGGACAATATTTAGTGAAGCAAGCATATAAGTTGCAAAGGGAACCAGAAGAGAAGGAAGTGGATGGTGGTCAGGGGAGTAGTCATCGAGGACCATCTCTATTACAAGATAAAGGGGACAGTTCTTGGTTGAGAATATGGGATTTGGCATGCCCAGGAAAAATAAAACACTTCCTGTGGAGGTGCAAACATAATTCTCTGCCTTTAAGAAATAATCTCATAAGAAGGGGTGTTCCAATTGAGGACCCGAAATGAATCATGTGTAATCGTATGCATGAGGATGGGGGGACATCTCTTTGTCAGATGTAAGGAGGTGAAACCAATCTGGAGAGCATTGAAGCTAGAACATGTACGGATGAAAATTGAAAAGTGCCATGGAATTGATGAAACGATGGATGCGATCTGGCTTGAGAATGCAGCTAATTGTCATGTGGTGGTTTTGGTGGAACCAACGGAATAAAGCAAGAGAAGGAGAGAAACCTTTGGAACCCCTGGACATTGCTCACAAGGCTAAATGCATGGCGGTAGAGTATGTGCAGTGCTTTGGGAAAGGAAAGGATAAAATTAAAAATACAACGGAACAAACACTGGATTGTCCCTTCGGATGGATTTATCAAACTCAATGTTGATGGAGCATACACGCATGGCCAGGATCATGGAGCTTGGAGAGTGGTAGCGCATGATTCAAAAGGTGAAGTCGTCGCGGCGAAAGCTGGTAGATCGACGTATGTGACTGATCCTTTTACAGCGGAGCTGCAGGCGATGGAGGAGGCGATTAGTCTTGCTGCGGACTTGGGGATCGTCCGAGCAATATTTGAAATAGACTCCCAGTTGCTCCAACAAGCTCTGAATTGTAACATGCCGGATTATATTGCTCTAAGAACGCACAGGTGATCGAGGACCTGAAGATTCAATTGAAGATGTGGTTCTCTGCTTATGATGTGAGATCATGCGGTAGGAAGGCTAACAATGCTGCACATGTAATAGCTAGTCTTGGCAGAACTTGCTCTCTTGGCAATGCTCTGGTTTGGGAGCATGACTGTCCAGCTGAAATTGCTGGGATTGTAATAACGACCGAACTTGCTTCTGTTACTGCTTAATAAACTTTGTTTTTACCCCTCAAAAAAAAATAGTGGTGCTCAGATCCAATTAATAGTATGTTGGATGGGTCGTCTCAACTATTGCTGGATTGGAGAGACACGGATGCCATACCTCGTCTTCAACTGGGTCAATATAGGGAGCTGCTCATCCCTATGGAGATCTTATCGACCATCCAAAATCAACCTCGGAGTACTATATCCCAAAGTGTTACCTTATATATGATGAGGGTCTACTAGGTATAATGAGCGATAGTCTTCTCGTTACTGATGTCTCATATTCCCTAAATTTACCTTCTCCCATGTTTCTTGTGTCTTTCTCTCATCTCTCCGGGACAGATAGCAGTTTAACTATTTTCGCGAGATAAAGGTCTGGCATCCATTAGAACTTACTGCTACTAGTGTGACGATTTAGCTAGCAGTGTCCATATATATGCACACACGCGTACCGTATTGCCACATATGGTTGAAGGTTGGTGTTCATGTACTATTTTTCATTGATAATGTGCTACATGTAAAATAGTAATTAAAAATATGATACATTTATCTTTGTAGAGTCAGATGTTTTTGTTCTATATTCCCATTCAATGAATTCAAGTGCTTACTGTAATGTCTTAACTGTTATATTCGAACATATAAGTTTTTTATGTTATTGTGCATCAAGAAAAGCATAATATAATGATTTTTCCAATAAAAATAATAGAATTATTTTAAGAAGTGCATTTTTTCAATAAAGAGAATATATTAATATCACAAATATACCAACTACACACAACCTCTGCAACAACATATTGCCCTATCGACATTACGGATACACACCGCCAAAAACAGGAAGAAAAATTTAAAAAAGAAAAGAAAAGTCCCACGACAGTGATGTTCCTTGTAACAAAAGTACTAACACCACCAAGACAAAACCAGAAGTTCGGCTTCTCCAAAAGCGACGCTTTCAAGAAAGAAATAGTGCACAAGCATCGTCGTTGCCCGATCATAGATCTTAAGTTTTCAACCTGAAGAAAGTTCTCGCTCTCAAAACAATGCCTTCAATAAGATCATTGCCAGTCACAACTAATTAAGGCCAAACCTTGGATTTTCATCCTGAGAGGTATGACTTTGAACTTCTCCTGTGCTGTCGTCCCCATTTGCATTCCGCTGCTCCAAGTAAGGAACCACCATGCCAATTCCTCGTCGCCCCAAAGATTCGAATCACCATTGCTAGTCCCCAGATTTCGGCTTCCGTGGCATTCTCTGCCAGCTGACTTCACCATAGAGAGACAAAGAGTCCCATGTGATGGTAACAGCCATCAGACCTTCGCATCGGTCCCTCTGAAACCAAATGGTCAGAGAAAAACATTGGTGTGCATGACCGAATCCCTTCCGAAACAGCAAACTCCAGGCATGATGCGCCAAGTGGAGCTCGCCGACGGAGACTTTCGGAACAAGACACTTTGGTCAGATCAATACGGTCCATGAAAAATTGACCCGTTCAAAGGAAAGACAAATAAACTGCTCCTCGTAAAGGAGAGGGAGGTGAACTTAACTGCTTAGGGGTATAAAGTTTGTACAAATCCAACATGCAAAAAACACAAGCCACGATAGCAACAAGGGAGGACATTGGAGGAAGAAGGGTCACCACTGGCCGATGCCGTTAGGCCAACCAGGACCCCCGGCAAGGGACCATGTTTGTACAAATCCAATGTGCAAAAAACATAGGCGACGGTAGCAGCAAGGGATGACATTGGGGAAGATGGGTCACCACTGGCCGACGCCATCAAACCAGCTAGGAACCTGACAAGGGGTCGTGCCTAGTGATTTGTATGTAGCCTATTAAAATGGATATGCTAGTAATTCGCCACCCTAGATATAGAATGAAATATTGGACATGCCCAATATAGAATGCATCTTACTTTCTCCATTTCAAAATATAAGATGTTTTAGATTTGTGAAGAGAATGTATCTACACTTGTTTTAGTGTGTGTAGATTCACTCTAAACATAAGTGAACTATATACTAAAAATAGTCTAGATACATTTGCTTCACAAAGCTAAAACATCTTATATTTTGAAACGGAGGGAGTACTTGACTATAGGAATTGTCCTCGGTGCAGATGATGTGCAACATGCTATGAAGGCGCCAATGTCGCCCTGTGGTGGCCCCATGTTGCAGTTGCTGCCCTAGGATAATATGAACGCTCGAAAGATGTGGGCCGGGGTGGCTGTGCCGGACATGGTGCTCCTCCTGAGTTGTCGTCTTTGATTTGAAAGGAAGGTCTTGAGCATAGTTTTGCCTGCAAGTGTTGAACTCGATGGAGGTGCTTTCGCTTACTCGAGCGTGACAATCAGGTCAGCGCATGTCGTAAGTCCTTCAGATCCATCCGTTGTTGACGTCATGGTCATTGAGAGTGATTCTATCGTACTCTCTGTCCAGACAACCGTGTTCACTCTCCGGATGCTCTTCAGGTCCATCTGTACAAAGGTCCCTTTACCATCCAGAATCATGGAAAGGAGCATTTGAGACACAGAAAAAGCTGGTGAGCAGTGAGATGATGAGAGCCTACTAGATTTAGAGAGCGATAGTCTTCTCGTTACTGATGTCTCCTATTTCCTTATCTACTTTATCACATATTTCTTCTCTTTGTCTCATCTCTGCACACCGGCTAAGAGCTCCTCTATTTTCGTTGTTAGAACTTGTTGCTACCCGTGTGAGCAAGATCATTGTGATAGCAGTATCTATATATAAGCAGACAAACACACTGGTGTATTACCACATGGTTGAAGGTTGTTGTGCATGTACTATTCTGCAGTGATAATTAAACATATGATACTTTTTTTTTGCAGAATAAGAAACTTTTTTAGATTTTATATTTCAGTTGAATGGATTTGAGTGTTTATTTCGATCGTTTTCAGTACTTTATTTAACCATGCAAGGTCTCGGTTAGTCGGTTATTATGCAGCACAAAAATAATATAATCATCTTAATTGATGATGCAACAAAAAAAAACTTGCTTCGGTACAACACATACACCCTTGTACTCGCTCCTAAACAATATCAGTAGTTCAAAAGAAGGAGAAGTAAATTTCTCCACGTAAAACAGAGGGGTACGACTGAATTGTTGATTTGTACTCCCACTGTTTAGAAATATAAGATGTTTTAGTTGTGAAGCAAATATATTTAGTCATATTTTAGTGTGTAGGTTCAAATGTATCTAGACATCTTTTAGTGTATAGGTTCATTTGCTTCACAAACCTAAAACATCTAATATTTTAAAGGGAGGGAGTAATTGTTTAAAATAATATACAGTAGGATAATTGTTCTCAAATCAGTAGTACTACGGTATAAATGTTACTTTCTTCGTCTTAAAATAGATGTTGAAAGTTTATTTAAATTTGAATGAATCTAGATACTAAATAGTGTCTAGATGTATCCAAATTTTAAGAAATTTGCGACATCTATTTTAGGACGAAGGGAGTACTACAAATCCAGTGCAACAAAAAAGGATCGACCAGACCAGACCAGAGTACAAATCTATTTTAGGCGTGCGTTGGCGGTCGCCGGCAGCTCGGCGGCCAGACAGCGGGTGAGGATGAGTGCGAACAGGCAGCTGGTAGCGATCAGAAGTTCAGGATCCTCGACCGGACGGAAGAAGCGGCCATTTTGATTCGCCTGTGTTGCGTCGCGTAGCTTTGCCTTTGCGCGAGCCTGCAAATTATTTCTATTATTGTGTTTGGGCACGCAGAAGCTTAGTAGCTATGAGCACTGAGCACTGAGCACTGAGCCATGAGGATCTTCATCCCAAGCTGGTGCCTGTTTAAGTAGCAGGGTCGTATCGTAGCACCGCCAGGACGTCTGTGGTCACATTATGAATGTCGGTGCTGCTACGATTCTAGTCAGGTCAATGTCCAGAATGGTCAGTCGATCTGTGACATCGCGCTTGAGCACCGAGATCCTGTGCAACGTGCAGCCAAATGTTAAATTATGTTTATTCCTGGACACATAAAACAGAGTTCTTAGCTCCGTAGGCAGTAAGACAAACACCTAATACCTGCATTTGCTAGCACGGAATCTTTTACAAAACAAAAGCATCATCGTTGTTGTAAAATTTCCGTCGACCTTGATACCGGCTAGCTACCAAGTGTTAGATGTATATATCTGTATATTGTATTTCCCCCATATGTTAGGGGGCTTCCTGCATATTTGTCCTGTACCTGTACTATATATTGTGGCCTTTGGCCCCCAGAGGAATACATGTTGCATATTCCTAACATGGTATCAAAGCCAGGACTCAAACTCGAGACCTTAGGCTCTGATACCATGTTAAGCTTCATGCAGTAGCCAACGCAACCAAAAGTCGTGCTACTGCATGAAGCTTAACATGGTATCAGAGCTAGGTTAGACAATTTTTTTTTTCTGCAACATCGACATCGTCACGCAACGCTGTCCTCTTCTCCCGTCGTCACGCCTGGGAGTCAACCGGGCGGTTCTCCACGTCGCCTGGGAGCGCGGACCTCCCTGGGATTCCTGTTGCGCGTTCCTACTCCATCCCGATTCGATCTGCTGACCGACACCATCTGCAAGGTCACGCGGGACTCGACCGACCACCGTCCACTACAAGGCTACGCGGGATCTTGATCCACGCGGTGCTCCCCGCGGGACCTCGCCTCTGTCGATTCCCTGGTCCCCCGACGCGGTACTGCTGCGTCTGCCGCCTGCGGTCTCCTGCGTGGTACTGCTGCAACTGCCCGTGCCCGTCTGCTGTGTACTACTCCTGCCACTGTTGTGTCACGTGTCGCCCAAGGCAGGGAGCGTCCTCCTGCGTGGTACTGCTGCAACTCCCGTGGTACTGCTGCAACTCCCCGTGCCCGTCTGCTGTGTACTACTCCTGCTCTTGACCCTGGCCTGATCCGCTGCTCCTGATCGGCACCGATTCCGTCTGGCCGAATTCCGTCTGGCTGGATTTCGTCCGCTTGCACTTAGATCTAGATCTGATCTGATAAAACAAACAAAAAAAAATGTCTAGTTCATCGGGTTATGTTGCGATTCCTCGCTGCCCGGTGGTCTTTGATGGCGCGAATTATCCTGATTTCGCCGCCTTTATGCGCGTTCACATGCGCGGTCTCCGTCTTTGGGGTGTGCTCTCCGGCGAGGTCTCCTGTCCGCCGTGCCCCCCTGCCCCTGTGGCTCCTATTCCGCCGACGCCGATTGTTCTTGGTGCTGATGCTTCTCAGGAGGCCAAGGATGCTGCTCAGAGTGCTGATGATAGTGCTGTTGCTGCTTATGACCTGAAGTTCAAGCAGTACTCTTCTGATCTCGAGGCCTATCGCCGCGCTCTCACTGCTTACACTCAGTGGGTTGATGAGGATGCTCGTGCTGCTGCTGTTCTCACCTCCAGTGTTCTGCCCCAGTATGCTGCTGAGTTCATGAGTCTCCCTACTGTTGCCGCTCAGTGGGCTCATCTTCGTCAGCGCTATCAGCCGTCTGGGGATGCTCTTTACCTGTCTGTGGTTCGCCAGGAGCATGCTCTCCAGCAGGGTGATTCTACTATTGATGAGTTCTATACTCAGAGCGCAGCTATCTGGCGTCAGCTTGACTCTCTTCGTACTGCTGTTTGTGGCACATGCTCGTGTTGCCAGATTGTGCGCTCGGATTTGGAGTTTCACCGCATCTATGAGTTTCTGTCTCGGCTCCGCCAGGAGTTTGAGCCCCGGCGTGCTCAGCTGAATGCTCGTGGTCGTGTTCCGCTCTCTGAGGTGTTGTCTGAGCTTCGGGCCGAGGAGACCCGTCTCCGTGGTGCTGGTCTTCTTGCGGTTCCATCTGCGCTTGCTACTCGTGGTGCTCCCTTGCCGTCTACTCCCTCGACTCCGCCGCGGTCCCCTGTGCCGCCGTCGATACTACCCACTCCTCCAGGTCAGGGTCAGGGTCAGGGTCAGCTTCAGCACCAGCAGCCTCAGGGTCAGAGTCAGCATCAGCAGGCTCGTGGTCAGGGTCGCCGTGGTTCTCTTCGTCACTGCTCTTACTGCAACAGGGAGTATGTACTAAACTTCTTTTCCAATAATGTCCCATGTCATGTTTATACTGTACTGAAGCGGTGAAGAGTTGTTAGGTGAAAGTTTTGACTGCCGATGGTAAAATGAAGCTTGTTGTCCGTCAGGGTGTCAAGGAATATGCAGTATATATGTAGCAATAGGGAAGTTATGAGCATTACGTTCATGCATTACTTCCATACAAAGATTAGCACGGTTGATGATATCAGCCCAAGTATTAAAACCACGACCTTTACTACCAGCTACATATTGGTTGAAATTAAAACCATTTAGGTTGAAAGCCATAGTATTAATATCTAAAGTAGTGAACCAGATCCTTACTACAGGCCAAGCAGCCAAGAAGAAGTGTAAACAACGAGAGTTGATGAAACTAGCATATTGATAGATTATACGGCCAATCAGCCACAATATTATAAGTCTCTTCCTCTTGACCAAATTTGTGGCCCAATCGAGTCAGCAGAGGGGAGAAAGAGAAGCGTGAGGAGAAGCCGGCATGGCATATGTAAGAAGCTAGGTCTAGCTTTCGTCCTGATTATTCTTTAGGGAATCTTTTCTTTCTTTTTTCATTATTAATTTTAGACCAAAACTTGTGTATTTTAAATGTTTGGAGGTTTAGAATTTTTTAAACCATTTAGTAGTCATTTGTATGGGTTACTGGAATCATGTAAAATGATTACAAAATAGTTCCATCAATACTCTAGTGGAACTTTTCATCTGCAAAAATCTAAATATAAAAAGAGATTGGAACTCTAAGTAGGTGATCTAGGTTCGAACAATCATGGGAATTTGACAGTAGTTTCCCTAATTGTTGGAAGAATATATACCAGTTTTTAAGTTTTTTTATTAAGTGGAAGTCCTTCAATTTAATAGGTGTGTACCAAACTACCAATTATCTAACCGGTACATGACTTGAGGTTTATGAGGTAGTCATGGCGGCAGCTGAAAACCCCATCTAGGGTTCCGTTTCCCTCGCGCTATTGGTCCGGTCCGTCCCGGGTGGCCTTGGGGGCTTGAAGGTTTGGTGGACCATACCCTCTTGCTGGCAGGGTTTATGTTCTTTGTTTGGACTCTTTTTCATGTCTTTTTCAAGATGGTGAGATAGCGACTACATCCGGAAGTCAAAATAAAACTCTCACTGCTCTATCCTCGCTCAGGTATTGTGCTCGTGGAGGACGTGTTGAGTCGTCTCTCCGGCAGATCTCCTGGGCTCTGGTCGGTTTTCGTGTTGGTTGGTGTGTTTTCATGTTAGTCTTTTCTGACCTACATATGTCATCATTGGCGATGGTTGCTCCTTCAAGGCCTTAGCATGACGATTTTCCGTTTGTCTACTATGACAAACTCTACCACGACAAGTTTTGCCGGCTCCCGTGATGGAGGGACGAGGACCACGACGCATCTTCAGCTCTCCCTAGAATATGTAGTAGGTGATCCTTTGACCTATTTATAATTTTTATTACTTTTATGTCTATTTATACTGTTGTTGATAATTATTAATAGACTGTTGACATTATCGCGAAAAAAGAGTGAATTCCACTTTTTACCCTGCAAGATAAACTTTGTGACATTTTTTACCCAATTTAACAGAAATTTCTCAAGACTACCCCATTTAACATACTTTCTTCCAATTTTTACCCTTTTATATATTTTGGCGTTCTGACCTATATTTTGACGTTCTATAATTAAAGCTTCATTTTATTTGATCTAATATATGAGCGTGTCGTTTGATATAATATATGACCATGTGGGGTAAAGAAAAAATTCACCATGAAAGAGATAAACATGAAAATATATCAAGTTTTCTAGTGTATACTATGGATATCAAACTATAACATTATATGTTTTCCAATGAAAAAGCAAGATACATTATACTAGTTTGACTCTAGGTCTATGATCACACCTATCAAATAAGTCAGTAACTCGATATTTAGTTAATCACTAAATAGTTCATAAAAATGCTGGTGTATATAATCTCCAATTGATTACATAAAGCAATTCCTATTAGATAGGGTAATCAACTAGCAATTCTATAAGAAAACATGCAATATATCTGAGATCATACATTACCACGATCAATTAACAAATTGGGCATGATGGGGGACGGTGGCATGTCGTAGTTGATAGTTCCCAGACGCACGGGAGTTTTGATTTGTGCCTTCGCTAACCGGAAATCACGGACACGATAACGCCTGAATACAAAATCCCGATCCTAGCGGCGACGCTCAACCAATGAGACCCTTACCCTAGGTAGGCGCCACCACAGTGGAGGCGGGGAATGGATAAATAATTCGACTAGATCGTCGAGGGAAACCAGATAGAGCAGAAATTCAGATGCATCCCATGGTTGCCAGTGCTTCAGTAGATATATATTATTCTTGATGTAACATCCTAAAAATCATGATTTATAAAGTTTGCACATCATTCATGCATCCTCATGCATTTTGATTATTTTCATATAAGATTTCAAATCAGAAACCAATTGCTTGCCTATTATTTTATGTAAGAAAGGCAATGGCTTTATTTTCCACTCTCAAATTATGAGAATACTTTGTTTCAACCAGAAAGGTTTGAATGTTGATTTCAAAGCTTGCTCAAGTTTTCAAAACAAGAATTAACATTAAAACCATTTTTAATGCCTAATATAATTAAATAGACAAGGCATGGTTTTATTTTATTTTCAATGGGCCAAAGTATTTTTGACTAAACATCAATGTTTTATACTCAAATGTGTGCATTGTTCACTCTAAAAAAAATCCAGTAGTGGATTGAATTTAAAATCATTTGAAAATCATTTGAATTTGGTTTCTGAAAATCAAAATAAAAATAGAAAAAGAGAAAAGGAAATAGAAAAGGCCAGCGCTGCCAATCTGGCCCAGCACTGGATCCAGCCCACTAAGCCCAACCGGGCCATTTTCCCTCTTCTCTCTCTCACGCGCGCAACTCTATCCAGCTTGTAACACCGCGGTTCTGAAAAGACCGAGGCTTCTATGTGACATGCCAATCCCTGGATCGGTTCATTGACCCACAATAGAATAAGATAAATAACATAGCAAAATATCCGTGTATCATAAATAACAATGATCCAGAGTACCATTATTACAATAAAAGCTTAGCTCAAGGCTAGCTCAAATTATTCAGGTAGCAACGTAAATAAAGTAAATCCTCCATTCTTCAAATTGCCCACAAGTGAACAAGTGCCGAGTGAAGTACCGTGGCCTATATCGATTAATCAGAATCGGAATAACCTGCAACATGAAACGTAGCAGCCCCGAAGGGTCAATACATGAAATGTATGACAAGTAGAGCTAGTAATGGAGACAATAGTACTAACAACTACATGCATATTTGGCAAGTGGAGCTGTGTCTGGCTTGCATTTGCAAATACATTTGTCCTACTTTCATAAACAGTTTTTGATTTTCTTTGAAAAGATCCCAATTAAGTTAACCCAACAATATTAAAACAATTATGAAATTGGAATGAGCAAGAAACATGTCATGGAATCAATATCAAGCAACTCAGTTGTCCATAACCGGGGACACGGCTAATCGATTAGATTAAACACCCTGCAGAGGTTTGTACACTTTACCCATGTGACTTGGCCAGCCCAGCTCGTACCATCACTCTCATTTTGGGTGATGATAGGGAGAAGTCCAAGAAGAGACTGTTCGGGAAGTAGCTCCTCAATCCCGACGCGCACCGGTCCAACCTACCAAAATTCTACATCTCTGGATACGCGGGTTCGAGTTACCACAACCTACTAAGTCCAACCAACCGCCCATTCCATTATTGGCACATGGTTGTACACGTAAGCTACACAATAAAGAAGCCAATCAATTTCTCTCGATACCTGGGTGCCTTTCCGCAATAAACCACCAAAAATTATCAATCCCATCACACCCAGGCGATTCATTGATTAAGTTGTTTTAGTTTTCACAAACCAATACTTTTAGAAACAAGTCTCAATGATGTAACCCAGCCCTCGTTCATCAAAGCATGGCTAAGCACATCTACCAATGGTGGTTCATCTACAAGGAAGGCTCTACCACATAATAGGACATAAAATAGCGATAGTATCATCCTACACATGCATCTACAAAATACACGACAATGCATTAAAAATAGTAGGACGATATTATGAACAAAGTAGCATCTACTTGCCTTGGTTGTAGCGGTCGGAAGAACAATCCACACACGAGCAAGCGTTGCACTCGTCATAATCTACACGATACAATTGCAATCATAAACAAACAATCCACAAGCATATGCAACAAGGATGATGCATGAAGGTATGCAAGGCAAGTGAATTGGTGCTACACCTGCACCACATATTAGAAATCAGTAGAGGTACTGATTGCATGCATGGAAAATAGTTTTAGCGCAAGGTAAACTATTACGCAAAAAGCAATGCTCAAAACTAGAGCTAGAACTTAAATAATTCACTATCGGTAGTATACTGTTTGTAAAATCTTGGGAAATATCTACCGCATAGGCATCGCTGAATAGAAACAGTACCAATTGGAATTACTCGAAAAGGAATTATAAAACTCCCCGAGTAATGAAAACACTGCGGAAAGCCACTAGACAGTTTCTGCAGAATTTTTTACCGTAAGCCTATATTTTTAATTCACGATGAGATTCCCCTCGTTCCACTGAATCCAGGGACATATCATACGCGATTTTTGGAGCTACGGATCTTTTTCTACGAATTAATTACTCTGAAAAGGCCATTAACTCATTTGATTAAACTGTACTAAATCTTGCTGCAAAAGTCTGAACCAAAGGTACAGCAAGATTCTACACGACTCACTGAATCTATACATATTTTATTTGCAATTTTTGGCCCAGCGGTTTAATTTCTACGCAATTTACAAGTTTCTACCAAAATCTGTCAACTAAACCGATTAACGAAATTAACCAGTCAACTGTGTCTGTTGACTGGTCAACGCGTCTGCTGACTGGGCGCTGACTAGTCAACGTCTGAGTGCTGACCAGTCAACGACTGATCTGAACCACTAATCTGAGATCCGACGGTGGCTGCAGGCTTACCGCAAACAAACGGCGAAACGGACTCCGGACGGTGCGGCGATCGGTTCCGGCGACGACGGTTACCTGCGCGAGAGGGGAAACGATTAGCGCGTGGTTTGAGGTCGTCAACGCGACGCGCAAGATGCGCGCGTGCGTGCGTGCGTGGGCAAACGCGCGCGCGTGTGTGTGTGCGCGTGTGTGCGTGTGTGTGTGCGCGCGTTGCAGCGGCAGCAGCATGCAGCGGCGCAGCGCAGCAGCAGCTAGTGGCGCAGCGCAGCAGGCGAGCGCGCGCGCGCGTGCAGCAGCGCGGCAGCAGATGGCGGCGAGGCGCGCGGGGCAGGGCGGCGCTGGTGGCGCAGCAGCGGCGCGCGGGTGGCGGCTCGGCGCGCTGGCGGCGGTTGGCCGCGGGCGCGCGGCGGCGGGGAGGAGGTGGCGCGGCAGCGGGAGGCGGGGGTGCTGCGGGGCGCGGGGTCGGCGGGAGGCGGCGAGGCGGGGCCCTAGGCAGCGGACGGCGAGGTCGGCTAGCGGAGGCGGCGTACCTGCGCGGCGGCGGGGAAGGGCGGCGGCGGCGGAGCCCTGGCGGCCGGCGGCGGCGTGGAAGGCGAGGAGGAGGCGGGGCGATCCCGAGGGCGGCGCTGGCGGCTCGGTATCGAGGAGGGGCGGGCGATCGCGGGCAGGGCGGGGGCACGGGTCCCGAGGCCGAGGTGGTCTCTTATGTGGGGCCTTTTGCGGGTCCTACTCCAATTCGGCGCGAAGTTAGAAAAGAACTCGGAAATCGGCCCGAAATTCGGACCGTTTTTCCGACGTTTCATAAAACGGCGATAACTTTTCCGTACGAGCTCCGAATCGAGCGATTCTTGCTCCTACGGTTTTGTAAATTCGAGGGGAACAATCTAGGGTCAAGGGTTGAGCAAAACCACTAGGATACAAGGGTGGACAACGCAAGTCCTACTAAAGCCTCCCGCAGGAGCCTCGTAGTAAAATAGAATAGGGTTTCGAAATTAGCGTTCCGTCGATTCTTTTCAATCGACGGTTTTGCATGGAAAAGTATGATGCAATGATATGAATGATATGCAAGACCAAATCTAAAATTTTGGATGTGACAAGACTAACCCCCTTAAGATGAATCTCGTCCTCGAGATTCGGCGCGGCTAGCAAATAGGTGTGGGTAGTCCTCTCGGATGTCATCCTCACGCTCCCAAGTGGCTTCTTCTTCGGTGTGGTGGCTCCACTGCACCTTGCAAAACCTGATTGTCTTGGTACGGGTAATCCTCTCTGATGTCTCCAGAATCTTGACCGATTTCTCCTCATAGGTCAAATCATTCTCAAGCTGAACCTCCTCTAGCGGTACAGTGTCTCTCAATGGTGTATCCACCATCTCTGGATGGCACTTCTTCAGCTGGGATACGTGGAACACATTGTGAACAGCGGACAAAGCTTCTGGCAACTCCAACTGATAAGCAACTTCTCCTTTGCGTGCTAAGACCCGATACGGTCCAATAAATCGAGGTGCCAGCTTACCCTTAATCCCAAATCTCTTGATTCCACGAAGCGGCGATACTCTGAGGTGTGCTCTATCACCTATCTCATACACCACTTCCTTGCGCTTGGCGTCAGCGTAGCTCTTCTGCCTTGATTGTGCTACCTTCAGCCTGTCCCTAATCAAGGCGACCTTCTCCTCAGCATCCTTGATCAAATCGGGTCCAAACAACTGGCGTTCTCCTACTCCATCCCATAGCAATGGTGTTCGACACCGTTTCCCATATAGCACATCGAACGGTGACGTCTTGATGCTTGTCTGATAGCTGTTGTTGTAGGAAAACTTAGCATACGGCAAATTCTCATCCCAACTAGAGCCATGAGCCAAGGCGCACGCTCTCAACATGTCCTCCAAAATATGATTCACCCTCTCGGTCTATCCATCGGTCTGTGGGTGAAATGTTGTGCTAAACTCCAATCTAGTGCCAAGTGACTCGTGTAGCTGGCGCCAGAAGTGTGAGGTAAATTGGGTGCCTCTATCAGATACAATGCTCTTGGGAACTCCATGTAGGCACATAATCCTGTCCATGTAGATCTTGGCCAACTTTGCACTCGTATAGGTTGTCTTTACCGGTATAAAGTGGGATACCTTGGTCAAATGGTCGACCACTACCCAAATAGAGTCATATCCTGACCTGGTCCTGGGCAATCCTGTGATAAAGTCCATTCCCACTCTATCCCACTTCCAATCCGGCACAGGCAATGGCTGTAGCAGTCCTGCTGGCTTCTGGTGTTCCGCCTTCACTCGGCTGCACACATCACATAGGGCAATATGCTTGGCGATATCTCCCTTCATGTTGTTCCACCAAAATCTGCTCTTCAAATCCATATACATCTTTGTGTTGCCCGGATGTATGGAGTATGGCGAGTTATGAGCCTCCTGCATAATCAACTCCCTTATCTCTGGGTCGCTGGGCACACACAAACGATCTCCATACCACAAGGTACCATGCTCATCCTCGCGAATATCCTTTTCCCGATTCTCCTTCGCCTTTTCCTTTATCTCCTCTATTTCCTTGTCTCCCACCTGAGCCTTCACGATCCTGTCCTGTAGTGTTGGTTGGACTTCCATTGTTGCCAAGTATCCTTCAGATACTACCTCCAGTATAAGGTCCTTGAATTGTTGGCACAAATCCTCAGGCAATTCACCAATTGTCAATCCATTGGCGTAAACCTTCCGGCTCAGAGCATCTGCTACTACATTGGCCTTTCCTGGGTGGTATTGTAGATTCATATCATAGTCCTTGATAAGCTCCAACCATCTCCTTTGTCTCATGTTCAGTTCCTTCTGTGTAAATATGTACTTCAGGCTCTTGTGGTCGGTGTACGCATCACAGTGTTTTCCCATTAAGTAATGACTCCATAACTTGAGCGCATGAACCACTGACGCTAACTCCAAGTCGTGTGTGTGGTAATTCCGCTCATGGTGTTTAAGTTGTCGCGAGGCATATGACACCACTCTCCCATCTTGCATCAGTACACTCCCAAGTCCCTGTCGAGAAGCATCACAGTACACTTGGAAATCCTTCTGAAGGTCTGGTAAACACAGAACAGGTGCGGTCACTAATCGACGCTTTAGTTCCTGAAAGCTGGCCTCACATACGTCTGACCACTCAAACTTCCTCTCCTTCTTCAGAAGTTCAGTCATCGGCTTAGCAATCTTAGAAAAGTTTTCAATGAACCTCCTGTAGTATCCAGCAAGTCCCAAAAAGCTTCGAATCTCTCCCGCATTCTTGGGTGCTTCCCACTCAGTTACTGCAGTCACTTTGCTTGGATCAACAGCAATTCCTTCTCCTGACACTACGTGTCCAAGAAATCCAACAGTGTTAAGCCAGAATTCACACTTGCTGAATTTGGCATACAGCTTGTGTTCCCTCAGCTTCTCCATAATCAGTCGCAGATGTTTCTCATGCTCAGCATCATCCTTGGAATATATCAGTATGTCGTCAATAAACACCACCACGAACTTGTCCAAGTACTCCATAAATACCTTGTTCATCATGGTCATGAAGTATGCCGGGGCATTCGTTAGTCCAAAAGACATAACCTTATACTCATATAAACCATACCTAGTGGTGAAAGCGGTTTTTGGTACGTCCTCCTCCCGGATCTTCAATTGAAAGTAGCCTGATCGTAGATCAATCTTGTTGAACACCTTCGCTCCTTCCAGTTGATCAAACAAGTCATTTATGTTCGGCAGAGGGAGGGTACTTGTTCTTGATGGTTACTTCATTCAGCGAGCGATAGTCTACCACTAATCTCTTGCTGCTATCTTTCTTCTCCACAAACAGAACAGGTGCACCCCATGATGACGAACTGGGCTGAATGAATCCCTTTTCCAGCTGCTCCTTCAACTGCTTCTTCAATTCCTTCAGCTCATCCACATCCATCTTATATGGTTTATTTGCAATAGGTCATGTTCCCGGCATCAGGTCGATGAGAAACTCTACATCCCTGTCAGGTGGCATCCCTGGCAGCTCTTCCGGAAAAACGTCCCCCTTAAGAGAATTCAACTTACACCTTCTCGGTCGTGCAGCCGACTTGAATCTAATCCTCTTACCATCCGGGGTTTTGAGTGAAACAGCTCGCTGTGCACAATCTATGTGTCCCCCATGCATAGACATCCAATCCATACCCAGAATGACATCTAAACCTTGTGATTCCAACACTACTAGGTGCGCAATGAAGTTGTGTGTACCAATCCTCACGGTCAAGTCGCGGCATCCCGCGCTAGCTATCATATCTCCTCCAGGTGAACTCACTCTAATAGACCTTTTCATAGACTCGGTAGGTAACTTATACTTATCCACAAATGCCCTTGATATGAATGAATGCGATGCACCAGTATCGAAAAGTATAAGTGCTGGGTGAGTGTTGATTGGAAACTTACCAATCACAAGGTCAGGCTCATCTGGAATCTCCTCCACACTCATGTGGTTCACTGTGGCCTTCTCGCTGTTGGTTGGCTTCAGTCCTTTCCTCTCTGGACAGTTGTCAGCATAGTGTCCCTTCTGTTTACACTTGAAGCATGTCACCTCACTCAGATCCTTCTTCACAAAGCTGCGATCACGGTTGCGGTCATGTCCACCGTGTCCTCCAGAGTGGTGAGAGTGTCCTCCCTTGTGGCTGTGGTGGTTGCTCCTATGGTTGTCATGACGATGCCCATCGCCTCCATGGTGGTGGCGGTCATGGCTCCCATGGTCACTCCCTCCATGCTTGGAGTATCCATCATACGAAGTGCGAGACTTGTAATGCGAACCAGAGTGGTGATTGTTGCTCTTTCTCTTGCGGTTCTCCACCTGTTTGTGCTTCCCTTCCAAGATCCTGGCCTTGTCCATAAGTTCCTAGAAAGTGGGACAGTAAACCACCAGTAGCTGTACTGAAACCTTATCACTGAGGCCATCCAGGAATCTCTCCCTCCTTTTTGCATCAGTGTTAACATCCTCAGGTGCATAACGGGACAGGTTGTTGAACTCCTCAATGTACTCGGCCACGGTGCGATTGGTTTGGCGCAAGTTGCGGAACTCCTTCCTATTCAGGCTCAGAACTCCTGAAGACACGTGGTTGGTCCTGAAACCTTCCTCAAACATTGCCCAAGTCACGGTATCCAGCGGGTGGGTGATCTGAAATGTGTCCCACCAAGAAGCGGCTGGTCCCTCCAGTAGGTGAGCGAAAAACCTCACCTTCTCAGCATCAGTGCATACGACAGTTACTAGATCCTTGTTGACTGAACGCAACCAGTCGAGGGCAACCATTGGTTCCGTTGCAGTAGAGAACTTAGCTGGCCTTAGCCTCAGAAATCTGGTGAGAGCATCTCCCTGAGGCTGATTGTTTCCATTGTTGTTGTTCTGATTTGCCATGAACTGAGTCATCACTTGGGTCAGCTGTGCCTGATCTGCCATGAGTTGCTCCAACTCAGTGGGATGACGGCGGGGAGGCATCTGCGGTTCAGCACAGGTAAGTTTAAAAAGAATCAACTACGACAATAGGATTCTACCCATGCATATGATCAAACAACAACAAACAATAGCAGACAATCACAAGCAAGCAACACATCAACAAACAAGTGATCCAGCAACATCCCAGGGGTTATCCTAGCAGTATATACCTACTGAAATAGTTTTACAAGAGTTGGCAATGGTTAACTAAACAGTTGATCAACTAAACAGCAAAAACAGCAATCTGCCAGAACAGTCCAGCAGCGTTCACGAATTTTTCCGCCTGACTTAAACTCGTCAGAAAATTTAGCTGATTTTTTCACATATAGTACAGAGAGTTTCGCATCAGCCCAATTGTTTTCAGATTTTTCCCAGTTACCAGAAAAATATGAAAAATCGCACAGTACTGCTGTACCAGCAGAAAACTGCAGCGAAAATAACACAGATGTTAACCAAAATTGCCATAACTCTTTTATAAAATTTCGCACAAATAATTCCTGGGATATTGGAATACATAAATAAGCAACTAAACACTCTTAAACTAACATGAACTAAGCTTCACATCGATCGAGACTAATCCTAACGAATTTGCCTAACGTGGACTAATTGGTGGACTTCTATCTACTTCTTGAAGAGGTTGCAGTAGGTCCTTGCTGTCATGCATTGGCGTTTCGGCTCGCGGTACAACCATGGCGGCGGAGTGTACACTTCTCCTAAATCATCACTTGAGATCTCAAACTCCACCTCTTCTGGATCCTCCTCTTCTTCACTCTCGGCTGCAACTGCAACAGCTTCATCTCCTCCACCATCATCGTCTCCATCATCATCATCATCATCCTCGTCCTCATCATCATCATCGTTCCCACTGTCGTCATCATCCCCATTGTTGCCATCATCTCCATTGTCATCATCAGAGGGTGGATTCAGCTGCGCTTGGAGAGCGGCAATCTGGGCTGTCATAGCTTCAATAGTTTGATCCCTTTCCTGGACGGTCCCTTGCAACTGCTGTATGTTCTGGGTGTTCTCCTGCACGGTACCATGAAGATGAGCTATGGTTGCATCTCTGGCTATCAGGGCATTCTCCAGAACTCCTACAGCTTCATGCAAGGTGTCAATCTCCTGTCCTTGGACCACCATACCATTGCTAGCAAAGTCTGCAATCTCTTTTATCATCATCACTTTCTCAGCTAGAGCTCCATTCTCCCTTTCCATGTCCTCTATGTGCCTCCGACGGGGCGGCATGTTGTTCCTGTCGCCCGGGGTAACCACAATGTGCCCATCTTCATCACGCCTCCCATAGTCACGGTAGGGTGAATCTGCTGGCAGTAGGTGTCGGACTTGATGGCACTGGCGAGACAGGGCCTCATGTATGGCCAAGTTGATTCCAAGTCCCCAGTTGCAGTATGTCTTGGTGTAGATCAAGTGCACGGGATTTGGCAAGGCGGCATCTCTGAATATGAAGGTAGTGATCTCCCATGCATCCTCTCCATATCCATAGGTGTACAGCCTTCTTCCCTTGAACATGGGCAGTGGCAATCCCAATGACTGCGAGAGCTGAGCTAACTGCCTTGCAAAGGGCCTTGGTGACTCCATGGTGGCATACTCAGTCCTGACTTCGACCATCTATCAAGTAAAAGAGGAAAGTGTGAGAATAGCATATGGTAAGAATTTACGAGGGTGAAAGGCATAAGATGAAAGACAGAGTCAATATAGGCTTTAATAATTCTATGGCTTCCTAATCCAATCCTAGGTCACGATCCTACAGTCGACACACGGGCTCTGATACCATCCTGTAACACCGCGGTTCTGAAAAGACCGAGGCTTCTATGTGACATGCCAATCCCTGGATCGGTTCATTGGCCCACAATAGAATAAGATGAATAACATAGCAAAATATCCGTGTATCATAAATAACAATGATCCAGAGTACCATTATTACAATAAAAGATTAGCTCAAGGCTAGCTCAAATTATTCAGGTAGCAACGTAAATAAAGTAAATCCTCCATTCTTCAAATTGCCCACAAGTGAACAAGTGCCGAGTGAAGTACCGTGGCCTATATCGATTAATCAGAATTGGAATAACCTGCAACATGAAACGTAGCAGCCCCGAAGGGTCAATACATGGAATGTATGGCAAGTAGAGCTAGTAATGGAGACAATAGTACTAACAACTACATGCATATTTGGCAAGTGGAGCTGTGTCTGGCTTGCATTTGCAAATACATTTGTTCTACTTTCATAAACAGTTTTTGATTTTCTTTGAAAAGATCCCAATTAAGTTAACCCAACAATATTAAAACAATTATGAAATTGGAATGAGCGAGAAACATGTCATGGAATCAATATCAAGCAACTCAGTTGTCCATAACCGGGGACACGGCTAATCGATTAGATTATACACCATGCAGAGGTTTGTACACTTTACCCATGTGACTTGGCCAGCCCAGCTCGTACCATCACTCTCATTTTGGGTGATGATAGGGAGAAGTCCAAGAAGAGACTGTTCGGGAAGTAGCTCCTCAATCCCGACGCGCACCGGTCCAACCTACCAAAATTCTACATCTGTGGATACGCGGGTTCGAGTTACCACAACCTACTAAGTCCAACCAACCGACCATTCCATTATTGGCACATGGTTGTACACGTAAGCTACACAATAAAGAAGCCAATCAATTTCTCTCGATACCTGGGTGCCTTTCCGCAATAAACCACCAAAAATTATCAATCCCATCACACCTAGGAGATTCATTGATTAAGTTGTTTTAGTTTTCACAAACCAATACTTTTAGAAACAAGTCTCAATGATGTAACCTAGCCCTCGTTCATCAAAGCATGGCTAAGCACATCTACCAACGGTGGTTCATCTACAAGGAAGGCCCTACCACATAATAGGACATAGCATAGCGATAGTATCATCCTACACATGCATCTACAAAATACACGACAATGCATTGAAAATAGTAGGACGATATCATGAACAAAGTAGCATCTACTTGCCTTAGTTGTAGCGGTCGGAAGAACAATCCACACACGAGCAAGCGTTGCACTCGTCACAATCTACACGATACAATTGCAATCATAAACAAACAATCCACAAGCATATGCAACAAGGATGATGCATGAAGGTATGCAAGGCAAGTGAATTGGTGCTACAGCTGCACCACATATTACAAATCAGTAGAGGTACTGATTGCATGCATGGAAAATAGTTTTAGCGCAAGGTAAACTATTACGCAAAAAGCAATGCTCAAAACTAGAGCTAGAACTTAAATAATTCACTACCTGTAGTATACTGTTTGTAAAATCTTGGGAAATATCTACCGCATAGGCATCACTGAATAGAAACAGTACCAATTGGAATTACTCGAAAAGGAATTATAAAACTCCCCGAGTAATTAAAACACTGCAGAAAGCCACTAGACAGTTTCTACAGAAGTTTTTACTGTAAGCCTATCTTTTTAATTCACGATGAGATTCCCCTCGTTCCACTGAATCCAGGGACATATCATACGCGATTTTTGGAGCTACGGATCTTTTTCTATGAATTAATTACTCTGAAAAGTCCATTAACTCATTTGATTAAACTGTACTAAATCTTGCTGCAAAATTCTCAACCAAAGATATAGCAAGATTCTACACGACTCACTGAATCTACACATATTTTATTTGCAATTTTTGGCCCAGCGGTTTAATTTCTACGCAATTTACAAGTTTTTACCGAAATCTGTCAACTAAAACGATTAACGAAATTAACCAGTCAACTGTGTCTGTTGACTGGTCAACGCGTCTGCTGACTGGGCGTTGACTAGTCAACGTCTGAGTGCTGACCAGTCAATGACTGATCTGAACCACTGATTTGAGATCCGACGGTGGCTGCAGGCTTACCGGAAACAAACGGCGAAACGGACTCCGGACGGTGCGGCGATCGGTTCCGGCGACGACGGTTACCTGCGCGAGAGGGGAAACGATCAGCGCGTGGTTTGAGGTCGTCAATGCGGCGCGCAAGACGGCGCGCGTGTGTGTGCGCGCGTGTGTGTGTGCGCGCGTTGCAGCGGCAGCAGCATGCAGCGGCGCAGCGCAGCAGGCGAGCGCGCGCGCGCGTGCAGCAGCGCGGCAGCAGATGGCGGCGAGGCGCGCGGGGCAGGGCGGCGCTGGTGGCGCAGCAGCGGCGCGCGGGTGGCGGCTCGGCGCGCTGGCGGCGGTTGGCCGCGGGCGCACGGCGGCGGGGAGGAGGTGGCGCGGCGGCGGGAGGCGGGGGTGCTGCGGGGCGCGGGGTCGGCGGGAGGCGGCGAGGCGGGGCCCTAGGCGGCGGACGGCGAGGTCGGCGAGCGGAGGCGGCGTACCTGCGCAGCGGCGGGGAAGGGCGGCGGCGGCGGAGCCCTGGCTGCCGGCGGCGGCGTGGAAGGCGAGGAGGAGGCGGGGCGATCCCGAGGGCGGCGCTGGCGACTCGGTATCGAGGAGGGGCGGGCGATCGCGGGCAGGGCGGGGGCACGGGTCCCGAGGCCGGGTGGTCTCTTATGTGGGGCCTTTTGCAGGTCCTACTCCAATTCGGCGCGAAGTTAGAAAAGAAATCGGAAATCGGTCCGAAATTCGGACCGTTTTTCCGACGTTTCATAAAACGGCGATAACTTTTCCGTACGAGCTCCGAATCGAGCGATTCTTGCTCCTACGGTTTTGTAAATTCGAGGGGAACAATCTAGGGTCAAGGGTTGAGAAAAACCACTAGGCTACAAGGGTGGACAACGCAAGTCCTACTAAAGCCTCCCGGAGGAGCCTCGTAGTAAAATAGAATCGGGTTTCGAAATTAGCGTTCCGTCGATTCTTTTCAATCGACGGTTTTGCATGGAAAAGTATGATGCAATGATATGAATGATATGCAAGACCAAATCTAAAATTTGGGATGTGACACAGCTCTACCCACGCTCGCTGACAGCGCGACCCCAGTGCCACCTCAGCCTTTCTTCCCCAAATCTCGCCCGCGAACCGCGTCGCCGCTGCCGTTGCTGCCGATAATGGCACGGCGTAATTAGCCATGAATACACAGGCGTTTCCTGTCGCAGTGCTACCTACTTAAGCCCCTACACCACACGGTCATTCCCCCCCACACAGCACACTCGCTCCGTCACCAGGCTGCCCGCATTTTGAACCGCACCGCCGCTGCCCGACGAGCTCCGGCGAGTGATTACGGTGAGCTTCGACCTCCCCTTTGCTTCTGCTTCAAACGAGCATGTCCCTCTTGTCCTTGCGCACCTCCTCACATCTCTGGTTTGTTCTACAACGCCCTAGGTCATCGTCCTCGTCCACCCCCGCAAACGACCGAGCCGCCGCTCAACTCCGTCGAGCAATCACGGTAATTGTCGAGCGCCCCTTGACCTCTCTTGCATACGACTAGGTTCGCCATGTCCTTGTGCAGCTACTGATGCTCCTGGTTGGTGCTAGGGTGTCCAGAACGCCGTCAACGTCTCCGTCCGCACGAACCCGATGCCGCCCGCAACTCCGACGAGCCCTAGCCACCGCTACAGCACGCCCCTGCCCCAACCGCGACCACGTTGAGCTTCCTCGCAACCGTGCGACGCTGGTAAAACCAACCGCAACCCCCTAGCACCCTCTGAATTCGCCAGACCATCACCGCCAGTAGCGCCGCCGCCGCTGAAACCTCGCGCGCCGCCAGTTCTTGACCAAGCCATCGTGGGCCGTTAGATCTAGATCCAACGCGTCAGATTAGATCACTTAACGAAGGGGTATGGTTAGATCTGGCCCGTGCGTTGTCACTTAAATCCAACGGCTCTGGATGATCGATCCAACCGAACCGGTACGGGCCAATCAGATGCGTCCACGTGTCCGGAGTTTTGCTTTAAAATCTGATTTTGAATCTATTAGTTATTTAAACTTGTAAAATTCAAAACTTTTGTTCTGTTTATACAAAAAATACAAATAATATATCATTGGATTCACAAAATTAAATACTACACACTTGTAGGCTTGATTTTGTATTTTTGCTATGTTAAAACGGAATTTTATGCAGAGACATTTGTAACCCTATTTTTTGTATAAAAATTATTTGGGAAATGTTTTAAAAGCCAAATTAAGTTTATTTAGTGTATAATTGTTTAGTTTAGTGTTTCAGTACTATTTTACTTGTCTTGTTTAGTTTAGAAAAATCATCACATGGCATTTGCATGCACTCATATATTTTTGCTTGACAATTGAAATATGAATTTGGTGCTATCATTTTATGTGTAGATTTTGGTGCTAGTGGTGATTGTGATTGTGAGGATTGTTGCTACTCCCCCAAATACCAAGGCAAGTGGTGCTTCATATTTTGTCCCAATAGTTTGACTACGCATTAGTGGTATTTTGTATAGAGCTTGCATGATATTTTTACTAAGTATCTATATGCTATGCTTGGGAAATCCTAGTAGTTGTAGAATTGTTAGAATTTTCTCTAAGTTAAGATACTTGCTATATTGCCATGCTTAGCCTAGCTTGTAGCAAACAAGGGTGGAATATATATTCATGATATGGAAATTTTGCTAAGTCTATTGACTTATGTTTTTGCTTATTAAAACAACTAAGTGAATGAATCACCTAGGTGGAATGGTTTGATGGTTTGTGTTGAGTGGTTACACAAGGCCCATATCTATGGTTTACCTTGTGTATCACACTTGTGGAAAGCCACCCAGGAACAAAGGGATTTGAGATACTTAGTGTTTAGAAGCTTCTAGTGCAACCACATGGCATATGGGCTCTGCCTTGATCATATAGGTTGCAATAACTTAGCCATTTGGACAGTTGGTGGTATGGTGATAGGTTAGAGCGCGTCCATTTGGTCTAAGGGAAGGCTTCTGAAAAGTCTCGTCTTGATAAATGTGAAGTCTTGTGGGGAAAGTGCACCACCTCTCGAGAAGGAAAAATCTAAGTACTTAGCCATGTCTCCGACAGTGGACAATTTGAGCATCAAGACACTGAAGCTATCAAGGATCTCCTCATCCCAATTTCTAAGTTAAAACTTGTGATTGAACAAGGGTAAAGGTTCAAATGATAGGCAAAACCTATTTTGAGCAATGCAAGCCTAAGCTACACTTAGACAAATTCATATAGAAGTTAGAAACTATTATTCTACTAAGGTATCACTTGCCAATACTATTCCAATGTATTGACCCACTATGGTTGTAACTTATGATGTTGCAGGTTACTCTGATGAGGATTAGGGTTGTGAGTCTACACTCAACATGTTTGCCTGTGGCACATGAAGATGAAGACTTTATTTTATTTTATTAAGTTAAAATCTTGCTCTATCCTTTGGCTATGGAGTTGTAAAAGACTATGTTATCTCTGGAATGACGATGTAATAATGACCTTTGTTTCTGTGTACTTCATCTTAAACTGTGGATGCTAGCATTTGATCCAGGGACTAGCATTGCAATCACAGGTGTTAGGATAATAGACTTGTTGTATTACTAGGGGGGCAAAGGCCACAATATATAGTACATGTACAGGTGCAAATATGCAGGAAATCCCCTAACACATGGGGAAACTACAATATACAAATATATACTCTAACAACCCCCCCCCCCCCTCAAACTCATGGTGGATCCACAACACTGATTTTGGAGAGTAAGAAGTCATGTTGCGCTCGAGTTTGTGCCTTTGTAAAGAAATCCGCCAGCTGCAAATCTGAAGGCACATAATGAAGCGCAACAACCTGATCCTGCACCTGAGCACGTTTATAAAAAGCATCAACACCAATATGCTTGGTCAGCTCATGCTTGACCGGATCACGTGCAATACTGATAGCACCTGTACTGTCAGACAAAAGTGGAGTGGGTGTCGTAACAGAGACCCCAAAATCTGAAAGCAACCACCGTAACCATGTCACCTCAGCAATCAACAAAGCCATAGCCTGTAGCTCAGCCTCAACACTTGAACGGGAAACCGCTATATGTTTCTTCGTCTTCCAAGCAACAAGCAAACCACCAAGAAACACACAGTAAGCAGAAAGTGAACGACGATCCGTAGGATCACTCGCCCACGTAGCATTCGAGTAGCACTGGAGCTGGAGAGAGATGGAACTAGGAAAGAAAAGGCGACGAGTGATCGTGCCACGAAGATAACGAAGGACACAGAGGAGATGACTGTAGTGAACGGTGGTAGGAGCTGAGACAAACTGACTCAGAATATGAACAGGATAAGAGATATCAGGACGAGTGACAGCAAGATAAACAAGACTCCCAACAAGATGGCGATAACGCGTGGGATCAGGAAGAGGATCACCATCAGTAGGACGAAGCTTAACATTAAGCTCCATAGGAGTCTCAACAGTGCGCTCATCCCCAAGAGCAGCACGAGCAAGAAGATCCTGAATATACTTTTCCTGAGGGATAGAAAATCCATCAGAAGTGGAGGAGACCTCAATCCCAACAAAATAGCGAAGAGGACCAAGATCAGTCATAAGAAACTGATCACGAAGACGAGCCTTGACAAAGGCAATATACTTAGGATCGTCACCAGTAATGATCATATCATCAACATAGAGAAGAAGAAGAGTGCGTCCACGAGGAGAAGTGTGAACAAATAGCGCTGGATCATGAAAACTAGGAGAGAAACCAGCAGCAGTCACCACAGAGGAAAAGCGCTCAAACCAGGCACGAGGGGCCTGTTTCAGGCCATAAAGAGAACGTCGAAGACGACAAACCATCCCATCGGGAACAGAATACCCAGGAGGAGGCTGCATGTAAACCTCCTCACTCAACTCGCCATTAGAAAAGCGTTCTGAACATCAAGCTGGGACACAGACCAGCGTCGAACAGAAGCAACAACAAGAAGAGTACGCACAGTGGTCATATGAGCCACAGGGGCAAAAGTCTCATCATAGTCACGGCCATGCTCCTGCTGAAAGCCACGAGCCACAAGACGCGCTTTATAGCGCTCAAGAGATCCGTCAGAGCGGGTCTTAATTTTATAGACCCACTTACACGTGATAGGACGAACACCAGGAGGGGGAGAAACAAGATCCCAGGTGCCAGTGCGCTCAAGCGCAGCGATATCCTCAGCCATGGCAAGCTGCCATTCAGGATGATGCTCGGCATCCCGATAAGAAGTCGGCTCGGAGACGACAGAGAGACCATACTAACTAGGAGAGTAACGGTCTGGAGCACGAATCTGATGAATAGGCCGTGAAGAGCGAAGCTCATCGGCGCAATACGACTCATCAGAAGAAGAGGAAGAAGGAACAGCAGAGGAAGGGTCCGAAGCCGGAGAACAAGGAGAACTAGGGGAACTAGACGGAGGAGAGGATGGCACAGAAATCGAAGGGGGCACATCAGAAGTAAGAGGTGGAGAAGAAGGGACAGCGGGAGGTGCATCAGGAAAAAGAAGAAAAGAGATATCATCCACCGGGTAAGTACCATAGGTGGGGCGAGGATAGAAGGGACGCGTCTCATCAAACGTGACATCACGAGAGATGCGCATCCGACGACCAATGGGGTCCCAACAGCGATGGACCTTATGCTCATCACTATATCCGAGGAAAACACACTCAACAGACTGAGCGGTCAGTTTGGTGCGTTCGCGAGGAGGTAGAAGGACATAGCAAACGCAACCAAATAAACGAAGAGTCGAGTAGTCTGGAGAGCTACCATAGAGACGCTCGAGAGGAATGCCACCTTGAAGGGCAGCAGAAGGCTGAATGTTAATGAGGTAAGTCGACGTAGCGACAGCCTCAGCCCAGAAATACGGCGGAAGAGAGGGAGCAATCATCATAGCACGGGTAGTTTCAAGAATATGACGATGCTTACGCTCGGCGACACCATTTTGAGCATGGGCGCCGGGACACGAGAACTGAGCAAGGGTGCCCTGCTCAGCAAGGACACCACGCAGGTGCTGGGAGATATACTCTCCTGCAGAATCAGCACGAAACAAACGAATAGGCGTGGAATACTGAGCGAACCATGGCCGCAAAGCGCTGATAAATAGAGAGCACCTCACTGCAAGAGCGCATAAAAAACAACCAGGTGTACCTTGAAAAATCATCAATGAATAAAATATAGTATCGATGGCCCCCTTTGGAAGCAAAGGGATCCGGACCCCAAACATCTGAATGAACTAAATCAAAAGGTTGTTGAGATATAGACACACTAGTAGGATATGGAAGCTGAATCTGTTTGCCTAACCGACAACCTTGACACGAATATAAATACACATCTCCTGAGACAGACCCCAGGAGACCACAACGAACTAAGGACGATAAACAGGAGCCACAAAGGTGACCCAGCCGATGATGCCACTGCTGAAAAGAGCCAGTGACAGAAGCAGCAACCGCAGAAGAACTAGCAAATGAAGTGTCAGTGGATGGAACGCGAAGCCAGTCTAACTCCCATAGCCCCGGAGACTCAAGGCTGCGAGGACCAGCTCCAACCAGGGCCTAGGTACGGCGGTCCTGAACCGTACAAGAATCAGCGTCAAGAATGACACGACAACCAGAATCAGTAAGCTGACTAGCAGAAAAAAGGTTCATCTTAAGACTAGGAACATGAGAAACGTCAGGAAAGAGAAAGATGAAGTAGAAAGGGTGCCTCGACTAGAAACAGGAAGAGAGGTACCATCAGCCGTGATAACACGGACAGGAGAAATAAGAGAGCGAAGAGCAGAAAGAATAGAAGATGCAGAAGTCATATGAAAAGAAGCTCTAGAATCCAGATACCACGGGGATGATGTACCTGACTGTGTATAAGGTGGTGGTCGCGTGGTGCTAGAAGAGCTAGGCACAGAACTAGCAGTACTCGGCGAGGAAGAGCCTGTAGCAGTGAGTAGACCACGAAGAATGTCCTGATCAGACAGTGCAACAGTAGAAGATCCTGAAGAACCAGCCTGCCTACGAGCATGGTACTGCTGACGTAAGCTGGGATCCCTCCTCCAGCAGCTAGAGACATCGTGGCCAGGCTTGCCACAGTAGGCGCAGGGAGGACGAGGAGGTGCTGTCATACCACGAGGCTGCTGAGGCTGACTCTGGCCCTGGACCGGAGGAGTAGAGAGTATCGGCAGTACTGGAGACTGCAACGAAGCCGACGGCACAGGAGGACCATGAGCAGCAAGTACGGAGGGAACCTCAAGAAGACCAGCAACACGAAGAAGAGTATCCTCATCACGAAGCTCAGACAGTACCTCAGAGAGCGGAACATGAACACGGGCAAGCAACTGGGCACGACGCGGCTCAAACTCCTTACGGAGCCGCGACAAGAACTCAAATATGCGCTGAAACTCTAGATCCACGCGCACAGTCAGACAGCAGGGACAGGTGGCACACACAGTTGTACGAAGAGAATCAAGCTGACGTCAAATAGCAGCACTCTGAGTATAGAACTCATCAATAGTAGAATCACTCTGCTGAAGAGCATGCTCCTGGCGAACCACATACAGGTAAGGAGCATCCCCAGACGGTTGATAGCGCTGACGAAGAAAAGCCTACTGAGCAGCAGCAGTGGGAAGACCCATGAACTCAGCAGCATACTGAGCAAAACACTGGAAGTGAGAATAGCAGTAGCACGAGCATCCTCATCTATCCACTGAGTGTAGTCAGTCAGATCCTGAGAAGTATCGGGGGCAAGGGCAATAGGCGACGTAGGAGCAGCGGGGCGCGCGGACAGGAGACCTCGCTAGAAAGCACAACCCAAAGACGAAGACCGCGCATGTGGACGCGCATAAAGGCAGCGAAATTAGGATAATTCACGCCATAAAAAATCACCGGGCAGCGAGGAATCGCAAGATAGCCCGACGAGGAAGACATTTTTTCCTCTTTTTTTGGACGAGAATCAGATCAGATCTGATCAGATCCGCAGCACGCAGCAACAGCCGCGGCGGACGGGGTCGACAGGCCGGGCGGCGGGCGGGCGATGGTCGGGCGGTGGCCGGGAGACGGCGGGCGGGCGGCGGACGGCGACAGGCCGGCGGGCGGGCGGGACGGGGGCGGCTGGGGCGGCAGCAGGGGCGGACGGACGGGAGGCGGCAGCGGCCGGGCGGCGGGACAGGGCGGTCGGGCGGCGGCCGGGGCGGATCGGACGGGCGGCAGCGACCCGGAAGGACGGGGCAAGCTCGCTGGAGGTGAGGGAGAGGCAGCGGCAGCCGGGCGCGGCGGCAGGAAGCTGGGACGGGCGGCGGTGGCGGCGGCTGCGAGGAGAGGAGCTACCTTACAGCTCTGATACCATGTTAGGGTAATAGACTTGTTGTATTACCAGGAGGCCAAAGGCAACAATATATAGTACATGTACAGGTACAAATATGCAGGAAAGCCCCTAACACATGGGGAAACTACAATATACAAATATATACTCTAACAACAAGGACCTTTACCTTCATAAAGGTGGGTCTTACACTTGATGGCTATAATATTTTAGACTTGTCCCATAAAGCTTCACCAATTATCATGTTGCAGACATCTGTCTAAGCTAATAGACAGAGTATTACGATTAGTAGTTTAGCATCAAAACTAGTGTTAGCCCCCGCTGCATATCCTTGAGAGGGGCCAAACCATTGGGGGGGGCTTGTCACCCCTCACCGCTCCCTGGATCCGCCTCTGGATGGTGTAGACACTCAGCTTCAGCGCTGGCACTAGCTACACCCGCTCGGGCACCTCTCCGGTCTCCGCTGACTAGGACACGGCCCAGGAGAAACCCACACATGTGATTTGGCATCGCCGCGGTGGACCGACGCTGGCACCCACTAGTTAGAGCGCCAAAAATATAAAAAGGGTAAAAAGTGGAAGAAAGTATATTAAATGGGGTATTTTAGAGGAATTTCTGTTAAATTGGGTAAAAGATGTCACGAAGTTAATCTTAGAGGGTAAAAAATGGAATTCACTCCAAAAAAATGATGTATACCAATTGTCAAGATATTTCAATAATAAGTGGAAGTCCTTCAGTTTAATAGATATTTGATCACGGTCTCTCGATTTCTGTCAGGAAACGCCGTTAAGAGTCATTTTTCAATGACTATCGCCGGTGATGTGCACAATTTCAGACAGAACTTTCTACATCGTGAAGGAAACTACTCCTTAATCTAACGAGATTGTTCCTTGAGGGTTTTGGCTATCATGAACTTGGCGGTTTGGCGGATCGTGAGTTTTCATCCGGTCGCCATCCTGCTGACAGTCTCGATTCATCAGATGCTCCTTTCATTTATCCTGCTGACAGTCGAGGCAATCAAAGGCTACTAGGTCTGTACAACAACTGTTAGCTCGTTCCCGATGTTTCCAATTCCGAAAAATAAAATATCATGTCTCTTCTCTTGTCTTTCTTGTTCATCTCTCCATGCTAACATTTCCTCTCCTTTATTCCTATATAAAATGTGGCGTATTGGTTAGCAGGAGAAAAGTGTCTCCTGATTAGGACACATACTAGTAGCCTGATAAGACTGTCGCGATCAACATAGAGCAATATATATGCACAAGCATTGTCTGCATAAGTTGAATAGTACTACCTCGGACTCAAACTATAAAATGTTTGGTGGGATATTTCGATTATGAAAACATATCTTATATTTTGGGATAGAGGACATACTTTGCATTGATTCCATTCAAATCTTAGAGTGACCGTCAGTGTACTATATAGGATTCAGTCATCATTGATCTGTGGACATGGGCTCAGACTTGAAAGTAAATGCACAAATGATCAAATAAGATCGGGATGAGCACGGCCGCTGCCCTTGCCTGAGTATGACCCCTAATTTGAGAAAGGACACAGCGGGGAAAACTAACTAAAACGTCTCAAGTAACAAACACACGGTATGTCGGGCAGAAATCGTCGTGGATGGTTTTCCACTAAGCAAACAATTATATTTTTAACCAGCCGTGTGTTTTCTATTTCTTACGGTCTCAGAAAGTTTTCCGTATGCGATGTCCCCGCGAAGAGGCATGTCTATACCGTGTGCAGATGGTCAAAATTTCAAGGATCTTCCGCACCACACAAGAAAAGGACTTTCCATGTGTGAGAGAGGGTCTTAATATGCCCGACTTGTACTAGTGCTCGCGCGTCAGTTATATATGTGCGTCAAAAAGTGTCTAAATCCTTACTCCCTCCATTTAGAAATATAAAACATTTTAGATTTATGAAACAAATGTATCTAGACAACTTTTAGTGTATAGGTTCACTCTAAACCTCTATGAATCTATACATTAAAAGACGTCTAGGTAAATTCGATTCACAAAGCTAAAACGTCTTATATTTCTGAACAGAGGGAGTATGTATCTAAACAAAAAGTGTCTATATATGTGTATCTAGATAAAGTTACGTGAATTATTTTAAAATGGATAAAGTACTATGCAGCAAAAACGGGACTTCTTTTAGCAAAAGCAGGATGCCTATTGCTGTCTTTTTTCAAACTCTCGTTGCTACAGAGTGGGTGGGTCACTTTTGAAACTTATTGACCAAATGAAATGGGATATGGAAGATTTGAACAAATGGCCAATAATGCCACATTTTATTTTATTTTTTTGAAGAGAATTAACCGATTTATGAACGAGGAACAGACCAAAAACCCATATAATACAAGTGGTTGAACTAGCACACAACAATGTGACACACACCATCGAGGGAGAACACACCGCCGGAGAAAACACCATTTTATTTCCTTTTTTTTGGCGCCAAACAAACTCTCTTCATTAACTTAAAAGATCCTGGTTACAATCAGCCATCAGGCTGGAAGATAGAAAAGCAGGGCTCCCGTTCAACTATTCCGTGAAGACACCATGGCTGCAGGCATACCGTGCACACTCATGGGCCACGGTATTCGCTGAACGGTGAGCAAACGTAACCTCGAAAGAAACAAAATCTATGCTAAGATCACTAATCTCACTAATGATAGGAGCAATCACTGCTCGGTGGTTATCTCTGTCCTGCCACAACCGGACAAGCTCCAAACAATCTGTTTCCGCAATGATATTATCGAAGTTCTGATCCCGCGCTACAACAATTGCATCTCGCAGCGCAAGTGCTCCAATGATAAGGGGGTCGTTGATACCCTGGTATACTCTGCACCACGCACTTCTATAGCCATTGGAATCATGCGCGACACCGCCAGTTGAGGCAATGCCCTCACTTGATCGAATCACCCCATCTGAGTTAAGCTTGATGAAACCTAGGGGAGGTCCATGCCAGGTGCAAGGAGGTCTGGTGGTTCCAGCTTTCTTCTTCTTTAGACCATCCATCATGGCCAAAGTCTCCGCAACGTGATCCACTGTCGTCTCCGGGTTGAAACCTTGATCATCGTGACTCCACTTGTTCCTTGAGTCCCAGATGGCAGCCATGATTGAAATGGTTAGTTCTGTGTCCATGCCTTCAAAAGAGGCTTCGCCGAGTATGTCCTCTGCCCACGTTAGAGGGGGCAGACGTGACCGTTTTAAATTGAAAGCGTCCTTCGCCGCAGTCCAAAAAAGTTACGCATGAGGACACTCCACAAGAACATGCATCAGGGACCCAGAGGCTGATTTACACACCGGACAGGTACTCTGTTCTTTGACATGCCGCCTGGCGAGAGTTGCATAATTGGGTAAAATGCCTTTCAGAACTCTCCATCAAAATACTCGTACCCTCGGTAAAACATCGAGCTTCCATAGCTTACTCCACTTCTCCCCATTATTTGCCGAAGAAGTGGAAACACTATCCACATTCTCCTCCTGCTCTCTAGTTGAAACCAGAACACGATAAGCAGACCACACAGAGTATATCCTCCCAGATTTTTCATGAGTCCATGCTGGCCAGTCCTCTGCATCTGTCTGTCTCTTCGGAATTTGTAGAATTCGGTCAGCATCCGGGGCGAAGAAAATTTTCTTCCCTACTAGCCACGGTTATTACAACAGAATTTCCTCCCTTGCACCCACGGAGCACAGTCGATTCTTACCTCCGTTTTTTTATTTTTTTCCTTTTCGTCTCGTACCCTTTCTTATGGAGTTTCCCGGGTAGAGAGCGAATAGGATGGGGAGGCCGACGCCCCATCGTCTGCTCGACAATCATGGGAAGGCAGTGTTGAGGTGCCAGGGGAGAAGGGCAAGACGGACCACGAGAAAGGCAAGTGCCCACTAATAGGGGTGCTCGGATGGAGCATAGTAGCTTGGTGTGGTGTCTCGGTCACCTTCTGTAATGTTATTGACCATCTAGATTCAGCGAAAGAGTCTTGCCGCGAGTTTGTAGGGGGGCAGCCTGAATACTGAGTCGACGAGAGACTACTATCTCTAAAGAGTGATAGTCTTGTCATTACCGATGTCTCCTATTCCATAATCTATTGTCTCACATCTTTTTTGCTCTTTTGCCTCATCTCCTCTAGTTTGATTGTTTTCATCGGATAATGGTACGTGTGTCGTCCATTTCCAACTTACCGCTACCAGTGTGAGCACTGAGCTAGCAGTGTCTATATATATGCACACATACACTAGTGCACTGACACATGGTTTGTTGGTGTGCCTATACTCTTTTGCATTGATAACGGGCTATAGATACAATGGTAATTAAAGAGATGACCATACACTTTTTTTGTAGAATAAGAAGCTTTTGTTATATTTTGGATTCTTGTCCAATGAATTCAAGTGCTTATTGAGATATCTTAAGTAGTATATTCAACCATATAAGGTTTGTCTGTTATTATGCGGCAAAGAAAAGAATAGAATCACTTTTCCAAAAGAAGAATAGAATCATCTGGAAATCCACTTTGACTCATAGGAGTAGATGATCCTATTGTGAAAAAATACATCTAAAAATGTCAAAAATTCTGAAAAATACCACGAGTGCACATCTACATAACTTAGGCGTGCATATAAGGTTTCATGAAATAAATACTACATGTGTAAAAAAAATATAATTTTCTGTGCGAAAAAATGACTTTACACGAGACATTTTTTAATCTTTTCTTGCATTACTATATATGTTTTTATTCACAAACCATTTGAGGACATGTAAAGGACACATACATGCACATTCTCAAGAAAACATTTTTTGAAAGTTATTTAAACATTTCTAAATGTGTTTCCGGTGAGCCAAAATGGATTTCCCATGCGCATTCACACCCACATGATCTTGAAAGGATTATGGCATATTTACTGCAAAATTTCATAAACAAACAAACATCACATTGGCATTTATTCAGCATTGTTCTCCAGATTATTAAAAATATACAACGTTCCACCACGTTTTTGTCACCATGGGAGCACCTCATGCGAAATCGCAACCTGGACAGGTGAATGTTCTTCCGTTCGTCTCCATGACTAAAGCTAACAAAACATCACTTTCTCGGTGGTGTATTACACATGAAAGCTAACAATAATAATACACTGACTCTATGAGAGTGGTGCTTCGAAGTGACTCAGATCATCATTGTGAATACTTAGATGGCGAGAGTCTTGTAGAGAGAGCGGCAGTCTTCTTGTTACTGATGTCTCATATCCCCTAAATCTAGGTTCTCACGTCTTTCATATGTTTTTGTCTCTCATATCTCTATACTGGTGTGCAGTGTGCCCTCCATTAGAACTTACAGCTAGTAGTGTGAGCTTTTCTTTTGAACTAGTGTCAGCATTTAGCTAGCGGTATCTATATGTATGCACACACTAGTTGCATTAGTAGGTTGTTTAAGCTTGGCATGCATGTACTATTTTGCATCCCTCAAAAAAAGCATTCTTTGTCAAAAAGATGCACTATTCGGCATTGATACCATGCTATAAATAAAGTAGGAGTAGCAGTTAAAGATATGATATGATTTTCTTTGTAGAATAAAAATATTGTTACAGCTCAAAAGCACAAGTCACATCACATGTTGTCTGCTGGGTTTTACCAGCTACAGTGACATGGTACTACGACATAAATTGAGCGATCATCACCTCTATCCTCAGAAACCAAAAACAAGTTCTGCTCCATACTCCACACGTTTGACTAAGTCAAAGTCATTTTTTTGTAATGTTTAATCAAGTATAATATACAAACATCAATATCTACAATATCAAACGTACATGATATGATACTATGATGTTTTATTATGTTTTTAGTAGTATTGATTTATTTTGTAAATGATTATTTTTTTAATATATAGTTGGTCAAACTTTGTAACGGTTGATTTTGATAAAACCTAATATGCGAAGTAATATAAAACACAGGGAGTAAAAAAATAAAAGAGACGCTCACGCAGGAGCAGACTCGTGTGGTCGCACCATACACCAGCAAAATACTAACGATATTAATAGATGACTTGTTTCCCAAAATGCTCACGAAATTGTAGTGTCTTGCGGGAAGAAGCATATCCACCTCCGTGTCCAACTTTTTTCCTTTACCCTTGTCCGGTAAGATCACTCTCCAATGTGGAATAAAGCAGCGACTTGAACACATTACTTAGTGAAGAGCAAATTTTCCTATCTATTATATACTAAAAGAAATATAAAAGTGTTTTTCGAGACATCGCGATTAACCCACGTCACCTAAATTATTCTTGATAGATTGATAAATAGTTAGATAACTTTTAAATCTGGATTGACACGACCCACATGTTGAATATGTGTAACCATAAACGACTGAAGGGCTACGGTGCAACCGGGGTCCATAGGTGACGACGGGCTCCACTTTGTAGTATCTAACGCGTATGACAAGGACACCCGGCAATAAGCCTACAAGTATTATCTAGCAGAAAAAAGTTTGACAAGACTTGTGATAATTTCAACACGAGAAATAAATTGATACCGAACTTACTTAGCAAAACATAGACAATGGAAAAAAGTACTAATCAGATTGATATGATGTGCATTTAAATGAGATCAGTAGTCATACAACAACCACTTGATTTTGGTTGATTAGATTTATGCTGGCGCCATCTGTTCTACCTACGGAATTACAAGAAGTAAACTAAAGCTGATCTTTCTTGACAAAAAAACTCCAAAACAATGAATACATATGTGAGTTATTCTTGCCTTCACATAAAAACTACCAACTAGGTCACGGTCTAATTTTTAATTTTATAAACCAATTTAATACCATGCACAAACTTCACATATGTTCATTAATACAGTATTTTGTAAATATCCTAATAATCTTTCAACCATAAATTAATGACGATCATAGTTATCTTCTATGAATGTGATATATACTTCACAAAGATTGTGCATATATAATTTATTATTTTCTATAGCATATGAGAAGGATTTAAAGTTTTGGATCAATTTTGCCACACTAAAGATATCAACTATAGGTGATGCCCTCGCATTTGCGAGGGACCCCCATTCTAGTTAAAAACAACATCATTTCTAGTAGTCAACAAGCCCCGGCAACTGGTCCAAAGAACCACCATCCTTTGAAGTTATTCTTGACACTCGGTGTCCCCTGCGCACACTCGAAAACCCCATGATCTTTGATCGGCATACCGTTCCAACCAAGGCCCTTGCGAAGAAACACTAGGAAATTCTAGCAACCGGACACAAGAACAACTAAAGCTAAACCGATCTGCATTCCCCACAGTATCTACACCACACTTTCTCACTAAAACCTTTCTTTTGAATTTCTTCGAACACCTACTCTTTTCGTCTCAAATTAACAGACTCGGCTTTGTCAAGATATAGATGTATCTAGATACATTTTGGTGTATAGATACTTTCATATCTAGACAAGAAAAAGGATCAATTAATTTGGGACAGCGGGAGTAGATTTGATGAGCACACCCAAGATAAACTCTTTTGTTCAAGAGGAAATTTAGTTTTCCACAAGTCTTGCATGCGCTGATCTCGCACCCTAGGATTTTGGATCATGTTATAAAAGGATTTCGTTGTGTATTAAACAGATTTTGTTATTGCCCATCTACAACTATCTTGCACCATAGTACGTAGGTAGTGAAAGATTGTGGAAGTATTGATTGTATTAATATTGCAAGAGGTGATTACAACGTGAGCCCTTGGATTGTTTATATAGTACTAGAAGACTTAGGGGGCAAGAAGACTACTAGAGATAGAATTGGATTACAATATGAAACTACCTAATATAACCTAACCGTAATATACTCTAACACCCCCTCCCCCGGCAGTCGGATCAGTAGTGACGCGAATAGCAAGAGCGTCACGGACGGTCTGACTGGAGCATAATCCGAAGTCACGAACTGGAGAGGATGTCGGTGGATGCCGATGTCTATGTAGCCGAAAGTGAGGCGCTGTAGTGGTGGTCGATGGTGCCATTGGTGAAGTTGTCGCCGTTGTTGAAATCGATGACGTTGATGATGTTGTGTTGTGGTCGATGTCGTCGTTGAGCCTGGAGAATTCGCCGTAGTGGTTGAGGTAGACGTAGTTTGAGAAGTAGCTCGACCCGCAATGCCGAGCTTGCCAGACTTAGGAGCGTATCGGGGACGAATGCACGCGTTGATGTTGCCGATACCGGACGTGTGAAGATAGGGACCATCATGAGTCATGCGTGCTAGAGCCGGATTGAGCAGCAAAGAAAATTTTCCGTAAACAGTCGGTGTAGAAGTTGTCCGCCGTGTCGGAGTAGACAAAGTGACTGCAAGAAGAAAATTGAGCACAAACTTGTGCAAATAAAAAAATTAGACTGGGACTGGCGGCAAGGTCGTGGTGGACGAAGACGATGGTGGTAGATGTCGATGGCGATTGAGTTATTGTGGTAGTCGATTTCGGGGATTAGACCCGTATTTTCCGCTTGTATGAGCGCGGCATCGCTCGTGGAGAAGAACTTGTTGGCGTTGACGATGACCACGATCGGTGGTGGCGGCGACGATGCGGCGATGTTTTTGGTGTAGATGGTTGTCAGCGATGATGACCACGAGTGATGAAGGTGCGGTCCTTTGTTGACGGTGAGGCACGTACTTGGTACGTGCATCTCGGTTAATGTTGGCGAAGACGGGCCAGCGTGGTGACGACGTGAAGACGGAGAATCCGACGCAGCGCGTGAAGGCGTTCCTTGGGGCGCCGCGCAGAGCCCCTTTGCACGATCGTTGGGGATGATTTGACGAAGATGAGTCGACGCCGAGGTTGAAGTAGAGGCACGTGATGACGACATGCGGCTATAGACGACGCAATCCGATCTATGATCAGTGAAAGAAGAAGAAACGCCGGTCAAGCGGCCGGCGAGAAAATTTTGGTGAAGTAAGATCTAATCTACTATTGCGCGACCCCCGACGGAGAACGATCTCCCCGGGGGCAGCGCGGCGGAAGATGTGGCTAAACCCTAGGCGGAGCGAACCGCTCTGATACCATGAAAGATTGCGGAAGTATTGATTGTATTGATATTGCAAGAGATGATTACAACGTGAGCCCTTGAACTGTTTATATAGTACTAGAAGACTTAAGAGCCAATAAGACTATTAGAGATAGAATTGGATTACAATATAAAACTACCTAATATAACCTAACCGTAATATACTCTAACAGATAGCTACGTACCTACAATGCAAGTCTACAATGCAAGTCAGCAACATACGCCACTCCTCAAACTCTCCCAAGGGTAGAGAGCGACAAGACTTTCCCCATCATCTTCATAGAGCGAGGTGCGAGTGGTTGGACCTCTTCCACGAAGGGGTGAAGTTTCCTTTGAGGATGTTGTTAATTGGATCGATAGCCAACACGAAAAGAAGCTGTGAAAATGGGTCCCCTTGTAAAAGACCCCTCCCATGCTAGATGGGATCACATGGTACACCATTTATGAGAGCCCTGAGGTGGAGGAGGAAAATAACGCCCAAACCCATTCACAACATCTTGCTGGGAAGCCACGATGTCAAAGAAGATTCAAGTAGTCACATCTAACCGAGTCAAATGCCTTCCTTATGTTGAGATTGGAGAGAAGGCAAGGTGTTTCGGCTCTATGGAATTTACTCACAAGATTTCTTACATACATAAAGTTCTCATGGATACTCATTTCTATACGAAAGCGCTTTGTGCGTTGTACACAAGGGAGTCCATGTGGGGCACAAGCCGAGATGCCATCATCTTTGTGATGAATTATTTAATAGCATGGATGATGCTTATTGGTCAATCTGAAGTCCGGGATATCCTCAACCCTGTCTTTATTTGAGACTAGTGCAGCATTGGCAAAGTTGATCCAATGAATATTTGAGTAGTGTAAGTTGTGAGCTACACACATGATTTTCAGCTTTATGATTTCCCAACATGATTTGTAAAATTTTCGCAAAAAAAAACATGATTTGTAAAAAGGCCGGTATAGCCATCGGGCCTAGGAACCTTGTCACTAGATGAGGGAAAAATTGCAGCCTTTACTTCTTCCTCGGTGAACTTGCCCTCGAGGCTTGAGAGATCACATTCTCGGATCAGGATAGTTTCCCAGTTACGCATGATTGTACGGGGACTCCTTTTTTAATCACTTTGGATAAGTGCGTATGGATAATCCACTTATTTTCTTCATGATTGCTGACCCATCAATTATTGTGCTTAACCCTATGGATAAAGTTGTTCCAACAGCGTGACTTAACTAGGATGTAGAAGTATATCGCGTTGGCATTGCCCTCTCTTAGATTTGTGATTCTTAAAGCGTGTCTTTTGCATGCTCCTTCGGCAGCCGCTAAGCTAACAATTTTTCTTTAAAGCCTTCTTCTAAGGTATTTCTACTCGGGGTCAAGTTGCCTTACCTCTTTGGCACTCTCAAGTTACAAGATGACATTTAAATTCATGTGAAGTTGAATCTTGCAAGCATGAAAAAGCTTTTCCCCCCCCCATTGGAGACGTCTTCGAGCTACTCTCTTTAACGTGTGGTATAGAAGTTGGCATGGCTCGGTGTGATTGATGTTTTCATTCTAAGCATTTTGTCCACCCTGTTTGAAGCCTGACATTTTGATCCAAAAATTCTTGAAGCAGAAGATTTTCGGGCGCTTGAGACCAGATCCATTGGTTAGGAGAAGTAGGCAATGATCGAGACTTACGATGATAGGGCATGGAGGATATGAGAGGAGAATTTGATGCCCAACTCTTCGTTGCAAAAGTGAAGAAAGTGTCCAATTTGCTCATGGTTGGTGTCCAGTTTGCATGAATCTAGGGTGTTGCAAAATTGGACAACTCTACTCCGATTAACATTTCCACGGTTTTTGTCACGGGCACGATAGATTTGACTGAAGCCGGCCGCCGGTCACAAGCCAATTAGCTCGCACGGTTCTCCCCTGATCTGACATTTGGTTACCCTGTCGATTCCCCATTCGGTGAGACAGGAGTTCTTACTGAGATCGTTATCTATATTATAGCTAGCCATCTACATGGTTCTCCGTTACTATAGAGCAAATCTACTCCCTCCCAATCCGATTTAATCGTTAAATCCGACAGGAGTTTGTATATGATTTTAATCAATTACAATTCGTTTCTCTTTGTTTTATGAATATCAACTTAATTTTTTCCCATTGAACTATATATGTATTAATTGTACTGAATCAAGTTTGTGTTTTCGTTGCTTACTATTCAAGATTATTCAAATCTTTATTTGCTCTATAGTAACGGAGAACCAGTGACACACGGTGCAAAATCCAGTGACACACGGTGCAAAATGGATCGACCCCCGGAATCACACAGCTGTCGATGCGTTCGGCGTAGAGCGCCTGCTTCCTCTAGACCCCGATGCCCAGAAGCAACCTCCCCGCGATCCGAAGGCCACCGGCGAGCAGACCAGGACCTTCGAAAAGCATCCGGCCGGGATAGTAACCGTACTCATCGCCGCCTGACTCTGGTGCCGGTGCGAACCCGGGAGACGCCGCCGGTGGCATCGCCGTGACGAGGAGACGGCGCGCGTCGGCGGTAGGCAGGGCGACGGCTAGGCAGACAGAGACGATGAGGGCTATGATGGCGAGGCTCCTCGACAGGACGAAAGCAGCGGCCATTTTGATTGCTTGTGTCACGTAGATGTGATGTTATGAGGCTTCGACGATCTTAATCATATATACGCTAGCTATGCCTGTTTAAATAGACGAATCATATCGTGGTGGTGGCGTTGTCAAACGTCGTGGTGCCATTACAAATGTCGTCGGTGCATGCATACTTGCTGCTATGGTTCGGTAGTCAATGCTATGATCTGTACCAGCTTGAGCATACACGCTGCTCCCTCTTCCCATATTAGTTGACTTGGATTTATTAAAATTTAGATGAACCTATATGTTAAATAGTGTCTAGATTTATCCAAATCCAGATAAATTTGAGTCAGCTAATATGGATCGGAGGGAGTATTATTAGACAGCGCCGCATACATCAAGATCAAGAACGATACAATGTGCAGCCCATTAATTAACTTAGTCTATAGCACGTCCAGTTGATTCCTGGACATGTAGAACTGAGTTCTCAGCTCCTTGACCTGTATTGCATTTATAGGATAAAATATTAAAACGTTTTCCTATTTCTCATCTACTCATTACCGTGATTCTTCTTGGCCCCCTTAGAGCATCTCTAATTCATCCCCATTCCACGACCACATCCCTTTATTTGCTCCTCTAACCACCCGAAGGCGGCTCTAACCGAAGCCAAAAAAACGGTTAGAGGAGCAAATATGCGATACCGGCTACTATAATTTCCACCCTCTCTCCTAAATTTTTTCGGCCGCCAACTCGACTCCTAAATTTTTCTCTCCCGTCTAAAATCGCCAGAAGTCATCGTTGGCGTAGGGATTCTCCCCTCCCCTAGCCGGAATGTCACCGGAGCTCGGTTCCGTAGCCTCGCCGGACTTTCCCACTGAGCGACGCCGCTGGAATCGACCTCCGCGATAGCTTCGATGGCACGTAAACGGTTGGACACCACCGGCATGGCGCGGTCGACGGTAGCGGTCGCCAAGACGACCTCCAAGTCCATAGAGATTGCGGGGAAGCTCGGTCGAACACCCTTGCGCCGGTGCTAAGCAGGCCGTGGGCGCGGAAGCCGACGGAGGCCATGGTAGCTCATTCACAAGTGGCAGAGGAGAAGAAGAAGAGAAAGGCCACAGCGGCGTCCACACCCAAGCCGGCGATGCCCAAGCCTACCTCCAAGGCCACACCATCGTACTCCTCAATGAGGCGACCGCGAGGTGATCGATGAAATACCCAGGCCGACTCCGAGTGCCTCCGAGCCACCGAGGTGAGTGTCACCGAGTTCATCTCCCAACTTGAACATTCTCACCAGCAAGATCTCGATCTTGGCCCCAGAGCTAGGTGGTGGTGGTGGTGGTGATGGTGATGGTGGCCAAGGTGCTCTTTGAGGTGGCCGAGATGGTGAAGGCCTCACTTTTGGATCTAACATGATCGACTTAATGTATTTTGGATAATATTTATGCATGTTTGTAATATGGATACTTGACATGTGGTGTGGAGATTTAAAAATTGTGATAAATTTTTTTTACTCCTCTATGTTTTGGGGATCGAATCCGGCGGTCGAAGTTTAGAGGAGCAAATATACTTGTCTAAATTTTTGGGATCCTTTTTCTCCTCTAAAGAAAAGAAGATGGATTAGAGATGCTCTTAGTTACATGGGTTGCAACAGAGATTTTTCAAGTTGTACATGTGCTGCAACCGAGAAAAGTAACCCGGACATTGAATTGAAAAGTAACCCGGACATTGAATTGTGTCGCGGTTCTACCATGAGTACATGAAAGGTATTCTGGAGCAATAATTTGTGTCGTGATTCTATCACGAGTACTCGCACATAAATTACAACTGATATCGCGTCACATGGCTAAGAATTAATTTAACACGTCCGCTATGCTATACTCACCTTAGGGCCTGTTTGTTTGGGCTGTGGCTGGCTGTGCTGCTGTGCAGCGAAAGCTGGTGTGCAGGAAAAGCTACTTCTCTGAGTTTGATTGTTTGGCAATTTGGTTAGCTGTCTGGCTGTATGCTAAGGAATTGTTTGTAATGTCCCTGTAATTCATATAACATGTATATTTGACTACTGAAGTTCATAAACGCATATGTCATTATTAAAATACCATATGTCACATAGTAGTTTGTCCAAAATACATATCCGACCATTACACAAAACAATATAGCATCATAATGAACATAGATACATCCACATCGATCATCTTCTTCTAGCATTGTACAATGCGGTGGCGATACGATCGCGTGTTGAGTTCATGTCTACCGTGTGTAGTCCACTCGGAGCGGTATCACCGGCTGATTTTACTGATTGCCTTTGGACCTTAGGAAGGTAGTTCTCATCTGCATCACACCGATCAAACTGCTTGTCTCGTAGGTTGGAGTCTCTAATAAAATTGTGAAGCGCGATGCAAGCAAGAATAATTCTTTTTTGTGTAACCAGACCATAAGAAGGAATATATTTCAATATGCGCCACTTTTTTTTTAAGATACCAAAGACACGCTCGATAGCATTCCGTAGCGATGAGTGTAGATAGTTGAAAATCTCTTCCCTATTTGTTGGTCTCCCTTCTCGACGAAAATCTGGTATGTGGTATGTGTTCTCCTTGAAAGGAGCCAAGAACTCTTTTCTATTGGGATAACCAGAATCAACAAGGTAATATGTATCTGCATATGAAAAAAAATTAAACAACTACGACAATGCATTTGTAACTATGTGTACCATGTAGACAAAGATATAGAAAATTACCACCAGGAGGGGTTGAAAACTGTATTGGATATTTCTCAATGGCGCGTTGTAGAATGCGTGTATCATGCGCCGAACCAGGCCATCCAGCAACAACAAAGGTGAATCTCAAATCGAAGTCACATATCGCCAGAATATTCTTTGATGTCTAACCATGCCTTCTTGTATGGTTAACCGTCTCTTCTGCGGGTACTTCAACTGGAATGTGTGACCCGTCTATGGCGCCAATGACATCTTTGAAATAAGGCCCAAAGCGTGCATCTTGGAGTCTTGGATGCACATCCTTGAAATTTCGATCTACTGGCTTTATGTTATCCTTACCCAACTTGTTCAAGCAATTCAAAACCATGTGAAACTTCCTATGAATTGTTTCGGTTGAACGACTAAAATGGTTTTCAACTTGGCTAAATGACTGTGGTCCTCCAACCATCCATAGAAACATAGTTAGGCATTCAACAGATGACATGTCTCTAGTTGACACCAACCCATATCTAGAAATTAGAAGGTTATGCAATTCATGAAACACATCAGGGTACATTCTAAACATTTTGTAGCATCTTTTCCTATTTCCAAGTTGTTCATTCACCCATTCAAGCCCAGTTTGCTCCGGAATCCTCCTAGGTTCTTTATTCAAATACTTCTGGCTATAGAGATTACCATAGTACCCCAACACGGCAAGATCATGAGCCATTCCGAGCTACTGCCGTGTCCTTTCTAGTTCGTACTCACGATCATCGTCACCATCATCCATCTGCAAAGAGAAAATTAAAACATGTCAAAATACTTCACACACTAATTTACTAGACATCCAACAATCAACAAATGTTTCACACTACAATTTACTAAACACGCATCAATCAACAAATGCTTCACACAACAATTTACTAGACACACATCAATCAACAAATGCTTCACACAACAATTTACTAGACACACATCAAACAACAAATATCACCAAATAATATCCATAGTGGTACATGAATCAAATAATAAGTAGTAGTTTTACAATCAGCACAAATAGTCCCGACCAAATAAACAGGAAAGGAATAATACATGGTACACACAAGTTCTGTAATGACAATAAATAAATGGTGCACACACTACTTGTCATCTCATCATGTGTCCTCTGGAGCCAATCGAGTCTGTCCTCAATTGTTGCAAATGCTGCAAACACCTCTCTTTGATCCTTATTCATAGCTAGCTTGCCCGCAGTGTATATGATAGCAGTTCCTTCAAGCACTCCACAATCTCGAACCATACCTAAGAATTCCTTCATAGTTGGGACCTCATCACCTTTGCTGCAAGAACTGCCCTCGGTGTGCCTTGAAACAATTGTGTTCAATGCATTGTTGTAAGCCAAGAAAAAAATACTTCTCTACATGCTTGCGCTTCCCTGTTTTCTTTGAGCTAGCTTGCCCGCATGTATCATCATCAAGCATTATTGGAGCTTCATTGCCAGTTTCTTCTTCCTCACCTGCAATGGCAGCTGATTCTCCAGTGACATGAGCTTTCCTAAACATAACATCCTGTTGTTCCAAGTTGGCAGGTGGACCATTCCTAAACTTTGCATGGTCAGGACGAATCTAAAAATAAAAACATTACAAAGATATCAGTCCAATGATCATAATAACAATACAAAAGAAAAAGCAAGTAAAGACATGATAACTTACAGCTATGTGATTCTTCCACCAATCATCATCTGCATCCATAGTTTTTCCTATAGGATCCCAACCTAGCCCAGTCGCATTTAGCAATTCCATCCATCCTGTGTAATCATTCTTCATAGCATCCCATTTGTTCTTGAATTGCTTTTGCGTTCTTCTATCCCCTGTTTTCTCAGCAAATTTGTCCCCAAGATTCTTGTAACCCTTTCTACTCAAGCAACCCCCCTCCCTATTGTTGCCGTTCACTTCCTCCATGCAAATATCACAGAAAACTCTAGTGTGGTATGCATCCCAAACCGCGTTTGACATTGCAAAGTAATATCAAGCTATAGCAGAAAAACATTACTTCAATATCATCATGCAACCTCATAGTAGTAGCGGCAGACAACATCAAAATTACAGCAACACAACATCTAGATAGTACAAAATTGCGAGGAGTAGCACATCACACAATACATCAAGCAAATTTCGAGCATATCACGCAGTACATCAGGAAATTTTAGACCAGTACCATATGAGCTAAATTACGTGCAGTAGCATCACCTTTCCTATACCATATGAGCTAAATTACGAACAGTAGCATCACCTTTCTTGTACCATATGAGCTAAATAACACAAACAAAATCATCGGTAATCTTTTCCGACCCATTCACTAGCCTGGCAGTTAATAAAGAATAGGCATGTTCTGCAAAAACCTTTTATCCTCAGCTGTAAACTAAATGGTGTCTGGTAGTATTTGTTTTCTAAGCGTGTAGCTAGATGCTATACGCCTAATGTACAACATAATTGCAAGAGGAAAGTGTGATGTCCTGGACAGACTCCAGCAAACAAGAAGCAGCACGTATCTATATCTCTCTATCTCTGTCACTTCCTTTCTGAATTAGCGACCAGCAACACGTCCCTCAATCTCTCTTTCTTTCTCTATCTTTCTCAATCTCTCTCAATCTCTCTTTCTAAATTAGCAACCAGCAACCAGTGGAAGGTGGAGGTTGGTTGAGGGCGCGCCTGGTCTTGCTGGCCGGAGCCAGTCCTACTACCTTGCTCTAGCTAGGATGAACACATACGAGGGAACATATGAGTTATCTGTACGAATTAAATTAAGCATTAAGCAAGATGTTGCGTATGATTGTTGTGTACAAAAACTGAAAAGGATGCTAACATCAATCATACAGGGGGAGAACCCATCCTTCCCCTGTCAAGTACATCAAGCCATACATCAACAAAGGTCTCACCTTTCCTGTGATGAGGTCGACGGCGGGAGGAAGAAGCTCGACCGCGGGAGGGAGAGGCTCGGCGGCGGGACAGAGAGGGTCGCCGGCGGGGGAAGCACCGTGCTCGGAAGGGAGAGGCTTGGCGGCGGGGGATGCTCCAGGGTCGGGAGGAACTCGGCGGCGGGGCAAGCTATGGCGACAGGGGAGGAGGTCAGGGCAGCGGGGCAAGCTATGGCGGCGGGGGAGGAGGTCGGGCGGCGGGGCAAGGTATGGAGGCAGGGAGGAGGTCGGGCGGAGGGTATCCTCTAGCGGCGAGGAGCTCGAACCCTACGGACGCCTCCAGGAGTTCATGGTCGGGTAGGTTTGGCTTACGTTTTTTTTCTTTTGGCCTAGGATTTTGCTCTGCAGACGGGCTGCTGGTGCCGATGGCATCTCATCTGTAATTTTGGACCGAAACGTTTTGCGGTCCGTGGGAAGCCGCTGGAAGCACCCCCGGACGTGCTTCCCGGGATCGCTTGTTTTGCCCACCGCTTCTGCCAAAGCCCAAAGCGCAGGTACCCCGTTTGGCTAGTTTTTTTAGCTTTTTCTATTGGAAAGCAGCTAAAAGCCCAAACAAACAGGCCAAGAGCAATTCCAATTATACAGCCGGCAAGCCGGCTATAAGGTCACCTATAGTCAGATTATAGTCAAGTAGTACAATAGTTACCTTTAAAGATTTAATATTTTATATGCCAATGGTCCACTCACATACTCACATAGTGCCTAGGAGCACGCGCAAGAGCTGGCTATTGTATGAGAGTCCACCTCTTTTCTCTCACCTCTTCTCTCTCATCCAACTAAGCAAAACAATACTCCCTCCGATCCAAAATAAGTGTCGCGGTTTTGAACTAACTCTAGTTTAAAACCGCGACACTTATTTTGGATCAGAGGGAGTACTAGTTTAAGCCTTATAGCCAGCTGACTAGGACTTATTATACTTGCTCTAATTACACTAACGGTGGAGATTAAAATGTACACTTTCGCAACAAAGAGCATGTTGGTCTTTTCTGTTGTTAAGAAACCCAGCCCAATTAAAACCAAAGTAGTTATGTTTAGAAAAAAACCCGTATAGTATATATATCTTGTCAAAAAAATGTATATTCTATCTTGATAACATATGTATTTTCTTGCATTATACCACTTTGTTCCCGTTCTCTTGTCATCACACAGAAAACGGCCCCAACCAAAAACCCGCCTAGGGTTGCCTATTGCGTTGCCGGTGACAAAAGTAGATGTTTGTTGCCGGGTAGGCCCATTAGTTTTTTGAGAGAGAATTCGACACTTTATTGATCAAATAACATCAATACAAAGTTTGTCACGAATGCACTTCAGAACATAATCTCTAAAGTAACAACTATCAAAATGTTCAGCTCTACGGGCAAGCACATCAGCTGAATTATTACACAAATGACTAACATGACAAAAAGTCACCGAAGACAAGGATTGAATGAGGGTTTTAATGTCCTCAATAACTACTCCAATCAGCGATCTATCCCTCTCAGGAGCCTTGCTCCGCTGAATAACCGATAAGCAATCGGACACGAGAATGAACCTGTCCAAACCTTCATCACGAGAAAGGGAGATTGCACATCTGATAGCGTGTGCTTCTGCAAATTTCGGCGTCATGATTTCATCGAGTAACCGACTGTGAGCAGCCAGAAATTCGCCATTGTAATGCCTAATCACGACGACGACCCCCATCCGAGAAGAAGCCTCAAACAACGATGCATCCACATTAACAATCGTCGTGCCTTCTGGTGTCGGAGACCAAACTGGAGATGACGAAGTGGTCTCACGTCTATGGTTGGTATGGACTTCAGAAGATGACTGGAGATGACGAAGTGGTATCACGTCTATGGTTGGTATGGACTTCAGAAGATGCAGCTAGACCATATGAATATAAGCAATGATCTGCTCCGCAAGACTATGAGGATGCACCATGGTGTACCGCATAGGCCCACTAGTTGTATCTATCTTCCACCTCCTACTGCTCTTTCCGGTGCACTGATCTCTCTTGTATCAATGGTGGGGCTAGCATAGCTTGGCCACAACCGTGCGTGGAAATACAAGTGAAACTCGGTAATGGATCAACGATGTGTCATGCCTCCCTTCGTCCATTCGGACACCGACATGGGCGTGTATGACATCCTCCACCATGAGGACCTCAAAGCTCTTCCGAGAGCATGATGACGAGGCCACCGACGACCAGGATGCACGCCTTGGGCTCCGACTCTGGCGTTGGTGCCTAGGTTGTGCCGAAGTGTGCGCATTACACACTAAATCCAAAACCGACAATTCCTCCTAGTAGCACTATTGTTCCATAGGTCTCCGATGGATAAGGACTGAGACTACACCTCCATGGATATGGCTACCATCCTACACAGTGTTAATGTCTAGTCCCTTACATATGAATCTCCAATCCATATTACTTGTCGTGGTTCTAGTTGAACTAAAACCATGAAATGCATTACGAATTGGAGGGACTACAAGAGAATGTAATACTAGTATTCACGTGGTCCATATCATTAGTATAACTCTTTGGGTAAACATATCTCTGAATACTCCACCATTAAGATAAAATAGCTAAAACAATTGACAATACAAGGTAACAAGCTCCTAACATCAAAAAATGCAAATAACTTTGTGGAACAACCAATAAGTACTTTCATAAGATTATTGAAATATGAAGATGTCACTTCCTTCCGGACCAGACTAGAATGGTCGATTACTCACCGTCATAGCTCATGCAACCAATAATGGCGACATAGTAACTTTTCACTAGCTTTGGATTAGTCAATTTTTAGATTGCATATAAACCATGTACGGTGCATGATTTTAAACGCGTTTGATGGCTTAATTTGTACTTGTGCCAGTTGGAAGGGGAGAGTATCACATAGATTGTTCCATCCTCCATTTTTCCTGCCCGAGTTGTCCTCATTTTTCCTGCAAAGTGCTGCCGCCTAGAGGCTCCGACCTACTAGCGTCGCCGCGCCGCTAGAACAAGTGCTACCGCTGCATTGGAAACTTTGAGATATTGTTGACCATCCGGTATCAGTCAACGGAAACTTTGAGTGGCATAGAAGAATAGCGTGGACATTGAGGCAATGAGAGGCTACTAGGTTTAGAGAGCGATAGCCTTCTCGTTACTGATGTCTCATATTCCCTTACCCACTTTCTCACATTTTTCTTTTGTTCTTATCTCGTCTTTGCACATATACTAATTGTTCCTTTTTTTCGCTACATGTATGGGGGCATTGGGATAGCGGTATCTATATATATGCACACACCGTTGCGTAACCACATGGTTGAAGGTTGGTGTATGCGTACTAATATGCATCGATTACATGCTAGAAATATAATGGTAATTAAAATGCTCATATACCCTTTTGTAGAATAATTAAGAAGGTTTTGTTATATATTTTGTATTCCAGTTCAATGGGTTTAGGTGATTATTTAGACGTTTTCAATATTATATTCAACCTATAAGGTTTGTCAGTTATTATATGACACAAAAAAACAATTAACCAATAATTATCTATCTATTATATAAAAGCAATATAAGGGTGTTTTTCGAAGCACCAGGTTGATCCACATATACTTAATTTATATTCTCCCTTGATCCTAAATTTAAAGGCTGAGATTAAGACTTAAGTAGTGTTATGTAAAAAATAAACATGTACAAAAGAAGTCGTATGTCACAGTAATTGGTCACGTATCTAGCCAAATAAAGGAACGTCACGGATCCGGCAATGATCCCTCCTATATTTCTGGCCACGATTTATTTAAACGAATATGCCCCACCATTAGTTTTTCTTTTATAGGACTCCATAATGTATCATAAATGGAAACGATTTTCTATGTACATATCAGTTTCTTTATTACAAACTGCGAGTCATTGCTGATGAGGTACGCTTGCTGGCTATCTACATATTTTTGTAGACCCTAGCTATAAGACATCTTGCTATCGTGTGTGCAGAAATTTTTTACAAAGCTAGGACGGCAACGTGTATTAATAGGACTCTAGCTGCTTCCATTATAAATATAGAAATTGAATGTGCTTTCTCATAGTGAATCCAACATCCATATTTCCGCAAGACTCTGAGGCCCAATTCTTTTGGCGGCTTCTCCGAGAAGCTATTCTACCTCCAGCTTTCTGGAAAAGCCGGTTCAAAAAATTTATGAGTCTTCTAAATTTGTTTAGACTTAACTATTTTGGAAGCGTCGCAAATTTTTTAAACCGGCTTCTTTAGAAAGCTGGGGGAGGACGGCTTCTCGGAGAAGCCTCAGAAAGAACTGGGCCTGAGTGTGGACGTTTCGGTCTCGGGAGCAATGGAGCCTGTTTTATTGAACATTTGGAAAATTGTATTTTGAAGTTTCAAAAAAATTCAAGAAAAAATTCTAGATATAGCAAATAATGTGCTCTACCACCGTGAAAAATTATCAACTAGAAATACCTAATATTTTGGGATGCACAAAAATGTGAAAATTTGACATCTAAAGTAGTGAACATACCAATTTTCAAACTACCAAATTTTGTCAGATTTTGTTGATACCAAAATATAAGGTATTTCGGGTTGAGACTTTTTTTTGTCTTTGGTAGAGTAAATCATTATCTACGTGCAGAATTTCTTTTTCATGATTTTTTGATACTTTGAAATCAAGTTTTCAATTTTAAAAATATAGGACTCCATGTAGCTCCAGATCCAAAGTGATTTTCCGCAAGACTCTCTATCCCCATCCGGTTAAAAAATAGGAATTGCACAAGTTGCATGCGTTCGGAAAAAAATACAAAGCTGAAGATAGCGACAATGCGACAGCAAATTAACAATGTAAACATTTGGAGATAGATAATAAACTGGCATATCTATGTGTATGTAGTTTAGTATACCGATACATAACCAACTTTAGATTTGAAAGTACACCATGAAAAATATGCACATGTTTTGCAATCTAGGTAAAAAGTATAAACACATATGTACATGTCGGTTGTCAAGTATTGTATTTATACATACACATGGTTGAGTATAAAAAATAATTTAGAATAATCAAAATTTCAAAATGAGTAAAGGAATATACTAAAGCATTCTGTGAGGGCTCGACGCTCTTTCTCTCAATAGAGTAAAATATTGAACAAAGACAATCAAGAGACAACTACTTTCCTAACTTAACCACAAAATATAAAAAGGTGCAGGTGTTTCAAAAATAACTTAGCAAACCATTTCCCTCAAGGGTGCATGTTTTACTATCATCAGAGTTAAAGCTTGATATTTCCAAACTGATATAAGAAATAAAAATCACAAATTAAGCATATTCAGAAATGGTAAGAGATTTGGCGCAAGAAGAACAGGGACCCATGTCATCTTGACTTGGTTATACTTCCCCAATTTTATAAGAATATACTTGTAAAAAAAAGTACCATAACCTATAAATTCTCATCTGGATATATGTAAATTCAAATCCTGAAAATGAGAGAAAACTAAAAATTACTATAAAGCATTTAAGTATGCTCTAGGCCATCTGGTGGATTTATTTTGATAGTAGATCCTAACTAAATATCCCCATAAGTAAGACAACCAATATGTTATCCCACTTGTAGTTCCAGAGGATTGGTGCATGTAACCTTGTATGTGCTTCCACAAGAGAAACATGAAACTTATTGCCGACATGATCACTAATTATAATTCCTCTTGAAGTCCATTATTTTTTAGAAGAATCTTAAAAAGGCAAGAGTTGTATTGTTAGGTTTGTTTCCTATATAAATTGCTTAATTTTGGGAACTTTGAATCTTGGGAATTAGTCTATAGATCACATAGTTCGAAAAAAATAATTTCACTGCAATTTTTAAATACAGTGATCATGGATTCCTACGATATGGCCAACTACACTTTTTGTTTGATAAGAATGATTTACAATACTTCAAAAAATATTTGTTATTGAAATCCCTTAGTAAACCGTGTGATCACATAATTTATAAAAATGACATTTATGCTAACATAATATTCTGATAAGATACTACATGTGGATGTGAATGATAGGGTATAATGACTTGACTTGAGATTGAGAATAGCAAGGAGAGAGTCAATGAAAATGTAGAACAATTTAACAGTGCTACAAAAGTTGATGTCCTAGAAAACTAACACTAAAAGGTGCTTACATGAAAGTGGAAATGCCCTGGGCAAGAACTACCCAGAGTTAGATGAGATAGTGTCTCAAATTACCTACCTACATCCTTTTCATAAATAATTATGAAATAATATCTTTAGTGTTGTCACGTCAGCTTGTGGTGTCTTTGGGATGATGTTGCCGTCGGCATCCATATCCATGAACGACGTGTGGAGAGTTCGGGTCACGTCACGACGTTCCTTGGGATCCATGTTCTCCACCCGCGAGCGATGCTTGTTTCCCTGATTTCCGTTCGTGCTAGAGTCGGGTGCCATGGCGGAGAGCGCAGCTCGTCGCGCGCTGGACTCGGAGGCTGCTTGCTTGCGTTTATCGAGCGTCTCCTGCATCTTGACTTCCTTCTTGTTCTCCTCGATGAGGAGGTAGTGGTACGCCATCAGTAGGTCGCGTGGTGAATCCACAGGCAGGACTATGTCGCCTGCGACGGCACGACGTGCCTGTACCCATCCTTCTTTGCTAAGTTGGATGATGTGGCCGTTGTTCTCCCCTTCGGGTGGGGGGATTGGCTTCTTCTGTTCCCGCCGTTTCCGCCGTTTCCGTCCTGCGGGTTGGGGTTTGTGTTGGGCGGCGGGTTGGGCGTTTGTTGATCCTGGATGACCGCGGCGCATAGGTAGCGCTCGTAGATCGGTTCGCTGCTTCCGCAGCTTTCGGGTCTAGAACTGTAGGTGAAGGGAATATGCCCGAGAGGCAATAATAAAGTGGTTATTATCGTATTCCTTGTTTATGATAAATGTTTATTTTGCATGCTATAATTGTATTAATATGGAAACGTTAATACATGTGTGTTTAATAAACAAACAGAAAGTTCCTGGTTATGCCTCTCTCATAAACTAGCTCGTTGATTAACAAGATGATCAAGGTTTCCTGATCATGGACATTGGATGTTGTTAATAACGGGGTCACAACATTAGTGTAATGGTGTGATGAACATTCATCCGAAGTATAGCATTACGATCAAAGTCATTGAGTTTATATTGCTATAACAACTTACGAAGTGATCCTAATCCTTAGACCATGAGATCATGTCAATCACTAACACCGGAAGAGTTTCTTGATAACATCAAACGTCACACCGTAACAGGGTGATTATAAAGATGGATTCAGAACTAATAAAGTGTTATGTTGAGGCTCATGGATCGAGAGTGGAATTTGTTCATCCCGATGACGGATAGATATACTCTGGGCCCTCTCGGTGATATCACATTGATTAGCTTGCAAGCAAGTGATTTGATCACTAGAATGTTATATCACGGGAACGAGAAAAGATTACATGTCAGTAACGAGATCAAACTAGGTATGGAGATACCGATGATCGAATCTCGACATGTAATATATCGCGAAACAAAAGGATTAAGATACTAGCGTAAAAGGTTCCGACAATCACAAGAAAGTCATCGTTGAATGTGTGGGAGTCAGTATGGGTCTCCAGATCCCGCTTCTGATTATTGATCCGAGAGGGGTCTCGATCATGTCCGCATTATTCGCGAACCGTAGGGTGACACACTTAAGAGACACCGACATCCATTTGGAGCAAAAGTTTCATGCCGAAAAGAATAACAAGCGCAGGAATTTATTTCACTAGATACCGAAACGGGTTTTCGGGGGAAATTGCAGAAAGTGTTTCTGCATGTGAAATGAAATACTAGCAAGGGGTTATATGTGAATGTTTGTCATTAAAGTAATTGACAAAATTCTGAATAAATAAAAGGAGTTTTATTTAATGAGAGTTTGCATTAAATTTGGTGGAAATTTAATGGGAATTTGAGTGGGTTTTTGAGTGGAGGGAATTGAAAGGCTTTTGTGTGAGTGGAGTGTCCACCCACATGAATGAAAGGAGGGGAGGGGGCAGCCCCATGGCTGGGCGCATGGCCCTTTGGGTGCCCCCCTCTCCCTATAAAAGGAGCCACCCTCCCTCTCTCTCACTCACACCTCCTCGTGAAGGATCTCTCCCCCTCTAGAATTTATCCCCCATGGTCTGGGACTAGCGAGATACATGTTCCCGGTGGCTATTCGGCAAGAAAGAGTTGTGCTTCCGCTGCATCGCTGGAGCGAGGAGGCGGAGGTTGCTCGGTGCCTCGAACGTGTGTGCGAGCACGGATGCGCTGCTGTTTTGCGGCGCTAGGACTTCCTCTCGATATTGAGATCGGCAATAGATCGTCTACATCAACCACGAGTTTGGACTCGTTAAGCTTTGTCGGTCTTCAAGGGTATGTTCTCTACGGATATACATCCGCCCGTTGTTTGTATCTAGTAGATAGATCTTGGTACATAGTTGTTCCCATCGTAGGAAAAAATTTTGTTTTCTATGCTGCGAACCCTACAGTGGTATCAGAGCCGGATCTATGCGTAGATGCTTTGCACGGATAGTACACATATGAGTATGTGGGCGATGATGATCATTTTATTGCTTCTTAGTTGTACTTTGGATATTGGTGGCATAGTAGGATGAAGCGGCCCGGACAAACTTTACATGTCCTCGCACATGAGACCTGTTCCACGCTTGACATGCAACTAGTTTTGTATAAGTGGCTAGAGGGTGTCTGTCTCTTCTACTATAGTCAATATCTAATTTGCAACGAGTTGTCAACAATTTGGTTATCCTCGTTGTGGTTCATGTTCGTAGGTAAGAACGGTTCTATCTTCGAAAGCCCTAAGCCACGTAAAATTTGCAATGGATAAATTAGAGGCGTCTAGTTTAGATTGTTGTTGGGCTAGTGTTATGATATGGTGATGTTGTAAGTAGAAGTATGAGATGATACTCTTACAACATACATAACGTGTAAACTCCATAGACCTTGGATTTACACATAAAGGTATGATAGTGATCATACCACGGTGCACATGATAGAGATCATATGCGAGAACCATATCATTCCACTAATAAACATGTGATGTTTAATAGCATCTTATATTGCTTGTTTGGCGTTTTATTAGCATAATAAGATGATCCCTCATTTAGATATCAAGATAAAAATGTGTTCTTCCTTAAGTATGCACCGACAATGTTTCGTCGCTCCAAGACATCACGTGATGATCGGGTGTACTTGAATCCACGAGCATATCTCGGGTGTAAGACAGTTACACACGCGAATACTAAGGTTCTTACTTGGCGAGCCTAGCATGTACAGACATGGCCTCGGAACACGGACCGAAAGGTTAAGCATGAGTCATATGTTTTGATATGATGACCATATGGATGCTCTCCTTTGAAGCTACGCCGACTCACGTGATGATCGGACTTGGTGTAGTGGATTTGGTTCATGTAATCACCAAAAAGACACGAGGGATGTCGTTTTTGAGTGGGAGTTCATTTCTAATTTAGATTAGTAGAACTCAATTTATCATAAATTAAATCAAAGTGAATTTGCATAATTTGTTGTAGTCATTGGCATTCGTTCACCACCTTATGCATAGTTGTAATTGAGATAATAGAACTATAGAATTCTGGATATTTACTTTACGAAATGGTATCGTATTGTGTTGAGTGTCAATCAAAGTTTAAAGTCCTATTGCAAACTTTCAGCAAACTCTATTTACTCTGTGAAATTTAATAATTGGTATTAAATCGAGAGTAAGAATTCCAGTGTTAGTATCTTAAGTATCATGTTTGCCTCCACGATTCTTGATTGTTTTAATATCAAGTTTATCTAGGAGCTGAAAGAATTGTTTCAGAAACCATCATGTGTGGCAGATATAACGATATCTGAAACAATGTTTTGGTTGCAATATGATAGAGTATAATATGTGTTCTCATATAGGATGAGAATTTACAAAGGTTAGAGATGCTAGACATCCTAATCATCCAAAAAGGGTTTTGGAAAGCAACATTATACTCACGATTCACCTTTATAAGCTACAGTAGCTTGATCATGAAAGTCGTCATGATAAGGATGAATAGAAGATGTATGTAAAGTGTTTACTACACTAAAAGATTACTAAAGAATGGATTTTGAAAGAATACCGATCATTTTGATGATGGTGATCTACTTCAAAGTGCAAGTCCAAAGGTATTATTATTTGAATATACACGCTTTGGACTATGTGTCATGTATATGGCGCCACTTTTGATGTTGATAGATTATTTTAAAAGGAAAAGGAAATGCTGAAAGAGAATCTATAAAATATATTTGGCAGAAAAGAAAAGATTGGAAATATCCAATTTAGGTATATGGATGATATACATGTTATGGTTGTATTCTTTGCTTGTTAAACAATGTGGTTCTTGGGTATTGGATACCGAATTGGTTGGTATAAAATTTCATACAGAACGACGCAATTCATGAACCACAATGGCCTAAGTAACTAGCAAGAGAATATGTGATGATGTTCATCGAAAACAAACAAATCGTTGTTTGTATTTCTCGTTGACATCAAAGCTTGACTTCAAGATTTGTTTTAATAATTGTTATTTGAATCAGGTATTATGGGAACAAAGGTTGTTCAAATAATTACCGTATTCCATATAAGATGGATGATTTACAAAATCTAGTTGGAGAAATCACATCCATAAAACCTAATGCTAAAATGTCGCAAGACAAATGATTGAAAGATCACTTGCGAAGTGACATCGCCGTTTAAATTATATTGGAAAGAAAACATGACGAAACTCCATTTTTATGGAATTTTGGATTCTTTGATTTGATCAAGTGACGCTTGTGAGACTTTCCTCGGGATAATTAAAACTTCGTTCAAAGGCCAAAGAAGAACGAACGACTAAAATATTGGAATTTATACATATCGATGTATGTAGTCCATTATTTATAGTCATAAGCGATGGGTTTCAACTTCATATACTTTCTCCGGAAATTTGAGTGAATGTTCACTTAATGAGAATGAAGTATGAAATATTTGAAAATGTTTCAATGACTTTCAAGATGAAGTGGAAAATCATTGTAAGAAGAAAATAAATGGTTTATGATTTTATCATAAGGGATTTGTTTGAGTTACAAGTGTAACAAGAAAATAAATGAATTATGATTTTATCATAAAGGGATTTATTTGAGTTGCAAGTTTAGCAAAACACCTAGATTTACATCTCCCGAAACACCATAGGAATATGGAGTGTTTGAGATTTGTAATGAAACCTTGTTTGACATGGTTGGATCAAAGGTGTTATTTATAAAACTGCCATTGTGTTTTAAAAGATTAAAGCTTTAGAGACTACCGCTTTTACACTGAAAAGAGCTCCATCTTGATCCGGTGAAATGACACCATGGAAGTTATGGTTTGGGGGTAAAACCCAAGTTGTCATTTCTTAAATTTTGGTATGCTAAACATAAGTAAGATGTTTACAACCGAAGTCGGATGAGCATGTCTTTGTAGGTTATTTCGAATAATAATTGGTTATTCCTCCATAACACCAAGGACAAAAGGGTTTGTCGCTTGAAACGTGAAGTTTCTTGAAAAAGGGATTTTTTCGTAAAAGTTAAGTGGGAGGACAATAGAACTTTGATAAGGTTAACGAACCTTAGCTAAATATGCTGAGTTGCGCAGCGCCGGAAAATGTTCCGGAGGCAGCCAGAATGCTCATGGATTACGTGCCTCAAATGTTGCGGTCACGGAGATCTAAGTTCCTATTGAACCAAGTCGGTCGAATAAACAATCAAATACTAAGATTTGAGAGTAAATCATTATTGTTTGACAATGATGAACCGACTATATGCAAAGAAGCGATGATGGGCCCTGCCTCCGTCAAATGGCTTGAAGCCATAAAATCCGTGATAAGTCCATACACGATAAATCAAGTTTTGAACTTGGAAGACCCTCCGGAAAGGTGTCAAAACCTATCGGTCGTATTTGGATCTATAAAGAAACAGACATGGATGTTTCACATCTATGAAATAGTCGACATGTCATAAAGTATTTTATGACAATGTTCAAGGAGTTGACTATGACAAGATTTGATCTTTCATAGCGATATTTAGTCTGGACGGATTAAAGTAGCAACCACTACATATAATTTGGTATATGGTAGATGAATAAACAAAACAAAGTTCTTCTAATAGAATGGTTACCTAGGACGTGTACATGACACGATCCAAAGGGTTTTGTTAATTCAAAGGATGCTAAAAAGGGGCATGCAAACTTCAATTGTTGAAGTAAGCATCGCGGAGTTGGAATCTACACCGTGATGAAAAAGAGTTTTCATCAGGAGACGATGAAGATGCTTGCATTTGCAAGAAATTAAGTGGGAGCGCTAAGACATATTTCTAATACATTATGTGGAGGACATCTTGTTGATTAGAAATAATGTATATTTTATTGACAAAGGTTAAGAATTTCATTTTGATGAAATACTTAGGCAAAACCCGAATATTTAGCGTGAATGTCTATAGTGGATAGACTGTAACGCCAATATGGTTGTGCCAAACGTACATATATGAGATATTGAAGGAGTTCAATATAGAATCAACAAGAAACGGATCTTGTCGCATGGAAAGAAATTGAATCAAGATTCAAGTGTATCGACACTTGATAAGTGAAACAAGATTCAAGTGCTTTGACACTTGATGAGTAAAATCACAAGAATGTCTTGATCAATCATACCATGATATGTACACATCCAGATATGTCCTATACTCTAAGTGTTATGAGCATATACCAGAATGAATCATAAAATGATCATTGGACGATAGTGAGGATAATCTTATGATCTTTTGGAAGAACTAAGAATATATTTGTGTAGAGGTGACAAACAATTACAAATAGTTCATTGTAAAGCGTTACATTGATACTAGTCACAAGATACAAATTAAGTTTATCTCAATTTAAACTATGGGTGGCACAATGTAATGGAAAGGAGATTCCATGATGGATTTGGAAGAGTTCCAAAGTTAAGACATTGTGGCGGATACTACAACAAAAGGCGAAGTATATGACTGCTATAGTAGCAGCAAAGGAGGGAATTTGTGTCAAGTAGTTTGTTATCAAACTAAGGTGTGGTTCGCAATGGGCTAACACTAAAGATATATTGTATGACAATAGTATCGACATGATTTAACCCCAAGGAACTAAAGGTCTCACCGAAAGACCAAATTTATACAATGCCATCTCAGTGGAGAATGAGTGATGCGTGAAGACGCAAAGACATGCAAATACAGACGGACCTGAGCGTCACATCCGTAGATTATGTTAACCACTTGCAATTGCGTATATGGAACACCGGAAAGCCATAGGTGTTCAATACGCAGAGTTTTCAAACTAGATTATTGTCTCTAGTGCAAGTGGGAGACTGAAGGGAATATGCCCGAGAGGCAATAATAAAGTGGTTATTATCGTATTCCTTGTTTATGATAAATGTTTATTTTGCATGCTATAATTGTATTAATACGGAAACGTTAATACATGTGTGTTTAATAAACAAACAGAAAGTTCCTGGTTATGCCTCTCTCATAAACTAGCTCGTTGATTAACAAGATGATCAAGGTTTCCTGATCATGGACATTGGATGTTGTTAATAACGGGGTCACAACATTAGTGTAATGGTGTGATGAACATTCATCCGAAGTATAGCATTACGATCGAAGTCATTGCGTTTATATTGCTATAACAACTTACGAAGTGATCCTAATCCTTAGACCATGAGATCATGTCAATCACTAACACCGGAAGAGTTTCTTGATAACATCAAACGTCACACCGTAACAGGGTGATTATAAAGATGGATTCAGAACTAATAAAGTGTTATGTTGAGGCTCATGGATCGAGAGTGGAATTTGTTCATCCCGATGACGGATAGATATACTCTGGGCCCTCTCGGTGATATCACATTGATTAGCTTGCAAGCAAGTGATTTGATCACTAGAATGTTATATCACGGGAACGAGAAAAGAGTACATGTCAGTAACGAGATCAAACTAGGTATGGAGATACCGATGATCGAATCTCGGACATGTAATATATCGCGAAACAAAAGGATTAAGATACTAGCGTAAAAGGTTCCGACGATCACAAGAAAGTCATCGTTGAATGTGTGGGAGTCAGTATGGGTCTCCAGATCCCGCTTCTGATTATTGATCCGAGAGGGGTCTCGATCATGTCCGCATTATTCGCGAACCGTAGGGTGACACACTTAAGAGACACCGACATCCATTTGGAGCAAAAGTTTCATGCCGAAAAGAATAACAAGCGCAGGAATTTATTTCACTAGATACCGAAACGGGTTTTCGGGTGAAATTGCAGAAAGTGTTTCTGCATGTGAAATGAAATACTAGCAAGGGGTTATATGTGAATGTTTGTCATTAAAGTAATTGACAAAATTCTGAATAAATAAAAGGAGTTTTATTTAATGAGAGTTTGCATTAAATTTGGTGGAAATTTAATGGGAATTTGAGTGGGTTTTTGAGTGGAGGGAATTGAAAGGCTTTTGTGTGAGTGGAGTGTCCACCCACATGAATGAAAGGAGGGGAGGGGGCAGCCCCATGGCTGGGCGCATGGCCCTTTGGGTGCCCCCTCTCCCTATAAAAGGAGCCACCCTCCCTCTCTCTCACTCACACCTCCTCGTGAAGGATCTCTCTCCCCCTCTAGAATTTATCCCCCATGGTCTCGGACTAGCGAGATACATGTTCCCGGTGGCTATTCGGCAAGAAAGAGTTGTGCTTCCGCTGCATCGCTGGAGCGAGGAGGCGGAGGTTGCTCGGTGCCTCGAACGTGTGTGCGAGCACGGATGCGCTGCTGTTTTGCGGCGCTAGGACTTCCTCTCGATCTTGAGATCGGCAAGAGATCGTCTACATCAACCACGAGTTTGGACTCGTTAAGCTTTGTCGGTATTCAAGGGTATGTTCTCTACGGATATACATCCGCCTGTTGTTTGTATCTAGTAGATAGATCTTGGTACATAGTTGTTCCCATCGTAGGAAATTTTTTTGTTTTCTATGCTGCGAACCCTACAGTAGGTCCCTTCATCCGAAGGTGGATCGCACAGATCGGAGTTGCAGTTGCTGCTGCTGTAGAACTCATATGTCGATGGTGACGTGCGTAGCACGGGGTGTGGAGCCCATGAGGCGGGCCTGATTTATGGCACGGGCACCCGCTCAGGAAGGCGGAGGGTGTCAGTTTGTCCCACCTGGAAGCAGAAGCTCCCGAACAAAATCTCGAGTCCGTCGCCTACGGGCTCGAAATCTTTCATGGTGGCCGGCTGTGGCATCCCGCAAAACCACTACTAGAAAATCGCGTTGAATTTGTGCATTGCATCGTCATCATCATGCATTGTTTGCTTAAAACTATTTTTTTCGCAAAGCTTGTTTTGTTTTCTAAAACGCCCCGTCTTGTTTTCAAATTCGAACCCCGGGTCTCCGGATGATTTTTTGTTGGTCTGCTGTCGGTTTGCAAACGGTGTTTGTAAAACAAATAAAAATATTTATTATTTTAGCGGGGGCAGTCGAACGGGCCGTTTCGACCCGAACGACCACCCCCAGGAATTTACAAACGGTCCACCCCTAATTCCTAAACCTACCTGGTAACCTACCCATCCCTCCCCTCCACCTCATCCCACCCAATCCCGGGCTGCCACCTCACCCTCTCCCTATTCCCCAACCAACCAGACTATGCCACCTAGACTAAACCACCTCCACCCCCTCTCTCTCTCTCTCTCCCCACCCCACCAACCACCGACACACCCCATCCCTCTAGCCTGCACCCGGCCCCACTCCCTCTTCCCTCTGGCCCGCCCCACGCGCCCACGCAGTCCCTCCTTCCCCTACCTCCCGATCGACCTCACCCCGCCGCCTGGTACCTCCCCTCCGCCTCGTTCCCCTCTGCCTGCGCCCGAGCTCGCCCGGCCGGCCTCCTCTCCCCTCCGGCGTGGCCGCGCCGCCTCCCCGACCCAGGCTCCACCGCCACCGCCCTCGGCTCGCCAAGGACCCCTCGCCTCGCCACCGCCCAGCGACCCCCTCTCGCCCTCTCGTTTCCGCGTCGTCCGACGCCGGCCGCCGGCGCTCGCCTCCGCCTCGCTTCCCCCTCCTCCTCGCTGCACCCCGTCCCTCTCCGGCCGCCCTCCACCGTCCGCCTGCCGACCCTCCTCCGCCATGCTCCTTCCCTCCGTCCCGCTCCTCCTCGTGGCCTCCGTCGCTGGCGCCGCGTCTCCCGCCGGTGCCTCCCTCTGGCGCCGCGTCTCGCCGGCGCCGCGTCTCCCGCCGCCGCCCTTCCCTCCTTCATCCCCAGCGCCGGCTCTGCCTGGACCCGGCCGTCTCTGCCCGGCAGCCTCCGGCCGCCCTCCGGCGAGCCGCGCCCCGCTCTGCTCCGCCCGAGCCCGCGTCCTGCCGGTAGTTCTCGGCCTCCCTTCTGCAAGCTTGCGACGCCCAGACTTGCTCCTGTTTGTCTCCTTGGAGGAAGTGGAGATCGTGGGGTCTTGTGGGAAGTTTGTCGCGGATGTGTTGACCACGTGTCGATGTGATGAGGGTACTAGTTACCTCGACAAGATCGATTCCGACGGTCCACCACGTGATGCCGACCAAGATCATCAACGGAACCCGAGCTCGACACCGGCAAACCAAGATGGCACCACAAGACCGTCGACCAGAAACCGCGAACCGGAACCGGAGATCTCCGTCACAAAACCACAAGGCCTTTGGGGAGCGGAACCGACAAGATCTACATCACGGAGCACCAAGAACCCCTTCACGAAACCCGAAGACCGGCACCGGTACCCCCAAGATCTACCACGCGGACGCATCACGGACTCGGAGAAACCCCTGGAAACGACAAGTTCGCCATCGACACCGAAGACGGAACGCTAAGACCGTGCCCGGGATCCGGAGACCGAACCCGGTACCGCCAAGGTCGCCGATGCGGATACGACAAATGCTCCTCGAGGATGCCAAGTTCCTCACCCCGAAGGCCAAGACCGACTCGATGGCGCGGACCCGACAAGATCCTCGCAACGACAAGAACGACACCGACCCGGAAGAACCCGATGCGCCCCGGAACGACAAGTACTTCCTCGAGGACGCCTAGTGCTTCACCCCGGACACCGAGACCCCGACGCGACAAGTACTTCATCCCGAACGCCATGACCGTCAACATGACCCGAAGACCCCGGATGCGCCAAGCCCTACCCCGTTATCCGAGAACGCTTCCGTCGAACCCTGGACCCCGAGACCAACCCCGAACCCCCGGATCCCCAAGATCGTCGAGACCCCTAATGTGTGAACCCTTCCCGAACCCTATTTTTATAATATAATAACAACTTGTCGCATATTAAACATTCATCTTGCATGCATATTTGTGTGGTTTGGGGGCCTTATGCCGACTCACCTAATAATTAAATATGGGGCCCATATGCGGGCAAATCTAGCCTTATATTGGCCTCATTTAAATTTGTGTAGCGAACCGGTGCTATCTTTTGTCTTGATAACGCAACATTTAAAATTGCGGGGGTTCTAAATAACTTGAACCATTTAATTAATTGTCGGGACCCCGGTTCCGCTTAATATGACCTAATTGCATCGCACCTTTGCCATGCCATGCATCATATCATAAGCATGCCGGTCTTCTGCCGTTGTATTAAATATTGCATCCGGTGTTATTCTAGTGTTTTGCTTCTTCGCGGATAAGGCCGTTGAGTTGATGTGAGCTTCGCCCCGATCTTCGGATGAACCCTTCGACAATGTTTTCAGGCGAGCATCTTCCCCTTTCTACCTATCTTACTTTTATAGTATTTATTCCCTCCTGTTGATCTATTGCTATCTGGGTTGCGTTGCTCTAGTTTTCGTACCCGTAATATCCCTTGCAGCCCTATATTGCCTTGGACACATCCTATTACCTGTTGTTTGGTAGATAGTTGGACCCGCGTGTCGTAGTCGCTTGCTCAAGTGTTTTTGCGTGTCGTCAAGTACCACAATTGTTGGAGAATTGCCGCATGTTGTTGTTGGAGATGATCATGGCTTTACTTTTCGTTCACTTTAATTCCTGTTTAATAACTAAAACTGAATTAAGCAGAGGCATCGGTGGGTGATAGGTAAGATTTGGTTCCGACCGCCCACTTGTGTCCCGTAGGACCCGAGTTCTTGACACCTGTTCCGAGATCGAGCGCGCTAACCACAGGTGGGGAGATATGGGCCCCCCCATTGATTATTACCTGATTTCAAAGTATTGTACTGGGGGCCACAAACTAGTTCGAGGTTTTATTTACGATCCTGTACTTATGCCATGCTTTACTGCTTTATTTACGTTTGTGCGACAGATAGCACCTGTACTGTTTAGGATCGGGCCACGTTTCGCGGTGTCGACAGTCCCCGTTTGGGGATTTGCTGTCGTTCACAGCCGTTTGCCCAAACCCCAGTCCGTCTCGGAGACCGACCGACTTCGTTGCGGGTGTCGACTTGGTAGGGTGGCCCCCACGTACTTGCTTTGGGTCTGGGAACGTCGTGACTTAGGCCCCGCCGACATACCGATGGGTGTATGTTAACTGATCTGGCAAAAAGGGTCGAAGTGCCTGTGGATACTTTGGTGCACCCCTGCATGGTTAAATCTTTTCGAGAAGCCGTGTCCGCGGTTATGGACGACTTGGAGCACAGTGCTTGATCATAGACAACTATAACTAAAGTTTATTGCTATAAATTGACTTGTATCCGATATGACTAGTAATCAGCTTCACTACAACGGAAGGGCTAAGTAAAAGTACCAACAACTGCTGGGTTTTGGGTTGTCTCATGCTAATCGAATCTGACTAGTAAGTGATGCCACTATAACGAAATGATTAACTAAAAGTGCCCACTGTTTACTTTATCAGGAGGAATATCTAAACCTGACTAGTAATTGCTGCAACGATAACTGAATAAGTAAAACTGCCAACTGTGTGAGTTCCTCGGTTGACTTCCTCGTTTGGTCTCGAGGGGGAAACGCCAGGATGAGTTTGTTTGATGATAGTATCAGGTTGGTTCCGAATAGGTCTTCCTCACCCCTCTCTGATAGCCGCCAGTAGTATCGAGTCTCTATAGGCTGTTTAGTGCTTGCTGCCGCTGCCGCTTCAGTCCACCATACCTATGTAGGCGAGGACCGCCGAATTCTAGTCTCGCCGTGTACTGGCCTCAGTACTGACGCTCCTCTTTTTCCTTTGCCCTTTGTCGGCACCCCTTTTGTTTAAGCAGGTTTGAGAGCGACGCCGTTAGCAGGGTTACCCTTCCGGCTTGGCCTGGGCAGGGTTATGGACGCCATTGGTTATTCTTCAGGGCTCTTAGCCCCATTTGCATCTTGTCCGTAGCGGGACGCCGTATCGTTTTCAAGGTGATTTGGATCTTTGTATATTATATATGTATTCTTGACTCTTTGAGTCGCTGTTGTATATATCTGTTCTGTGGGTCCCATCGAGGACTGTTGTGTAATGTTATTACTTTGCTTTCCACCCGCACGAAAGTGCCTGGTGGGCACCTTCGAATCGTTTCTATGCGGGTTTGGCGAGTTTCGCTAAAACTTGCATAGGGCCGATTCTGAGGGTGTTATAGAGTGGTATCAGAGCTCAGCAGTTGCGATACCCCACAAGTCCAGCCTGTAGGATAACCTAGCTAACGGCCGAAGTAGAGTGTCAAAACTATTTTGAAAAATCGGTTGGATAGTTCTGATTAGGTCTGATTTTACTCCTTACCTCCTGTTGTTCTCCTCTTACCTCTGCGTGTTTTGGATCTGTCCTCTTTCCTTCTTCTAGTCCAGGATTTCACGTGGTTGGGTTTTCCGTCGTACCTTCAGGGTTTCGCTTCCTCCTTGGGTAACGGTGTTGCTACATCCGGTCTTCATGCTATCTGAGTGATCCTTTACCAGGGGTACCATTCTGTGTTCCTTGTTTGTGCCTTCCGGTGTTTTCCGACGCGACGACATCCTCTACGCCAGATCCGATGCAGAGCCTGCATCACTCCTTTGTTTCCGAACCTCGCTTGTCGAGATCTTCAGTCTGAATCCTGAGGGTTGGTTGCATAGTCTGTCTATTCGTGTACATAGTAATGCTTTGAGTGCGGGATGGAGTCGCGACCATACCACTACTCTTATCATTCGCTTATGTACATTGAATGGTGGATCGATGCAATTTACTCCTTCCGCTGAAGTTAGAGGTGGCCTTACCTTAAAACTTCATCCGTTGTTTATCCGGAGTGCTCCCTTGACGAACAGGATCAACGACACCTTGTTGGTGGTGTCGCCGATTTCAAGACGAAGAAAGCATCATTGTTAGTGGTGTCGCTAGGATCTACACGAAGCGAGAAGACGCAGACCGCCAATCTTCCTTCCGGTACCATGAGGCGGATCTCAAGGGCGAGATCCATTGTTAGTGGTGTCGAATTGTGGCATCCCGCAAAACCACTACTAGAAAATCGCGTTGAATTTGTGCATTGCATCGTCATCATCATGCATTGTTTGCTTAAAACTATTTTTTTCGCAAAGCTTGTTTTGTTTTCTAAAACGCCCCGTCTTGTTTTCAAATTCGAACCCCGGGTCTCCGGATGATTTTTTGTTGGTCTGCTGTCGGTTTGCAAACGGTGTTTGTAAAACAAATAAAAATATTTATTATTTTAGCGGGGGCAGTCGAACGGGCCGTTTCGACCCGAACGACCACCCCCAGGAATTTACAAACGGTCCACCCCTAATTCCTAAACCTACCAGGTAACCTACCCATCCCTCCCCTCCACCTCATCCCACCCAATCCCGGGCTGCCACCTCACCCTCTCCCTATTCCCCGACCAACCAGACTATGCCACCTAGACTAAACCACCTCCACCCCCTTTCTCTCTCTCTCTCCCCACCCCACCAACCACCGACACACCCCATCCCTCTAGCCTGCACCCGGCCCCACTCCCTCTTCCCTCTGGCCCGCCCCACGCGCCCACGCAGTCCCTCCTTCCCCTACCTCCCGATCGACCTCACCCCGCCGCCTGGTACCTCCCCTCCGCCTCGTTCCCCTCTGCCGGCGCCCGAGCTCGCCCGGCCGGCCTCCCCTCCCCTCCGGCGTGGCCGCGCCGCCTCCCCGACCCAGGCTCCACCACCACCGCCCTCGGCTCGCCAAGGACCCCTCGCCTCGCCACCGCCCAGCGACCCCCTCTCGCCCTCTCGTTTCCGCGTCGTCCGACGCCGGCCGCCGGCGCTCGCCTCCGCCTCGCTTCCCCCTCCTCCTCGCTGCACCCCGTCCCTCTCCGGCCGCCCTCCACCGTCCGCCTGCCGACCCTCCTCCGCCATGCTCCTTCCCTCCGTCCCGCTCCTCCTCGTGGCCTCCGTCGCCGGCGCCGCGTCTCCCGCCGGCGCCTCCCTCTGGCGCCGCGTTTCGCCGGCGCCGCGTCTCCCGCCGCCGCCCTTCCCTCCTTCATCCCCAGCGCCGGCTCTGCCTGGACCCGGCCGTCTCTGCCCGGCAGCCTCCGGCCGCCCTCCGGCGAGCCGCGCCCCGCTCTGCTCCGCCCGAGCCCGCGTCCTGCCGGTAGTTCTCGGCCTCCCTTCTGCAAGCTTGCGACGCCCAGACTTGCTCCTGTTTGTCTCCTTGGAGGAAGTGGAGATCGTGGGGTCTTGTGGGAAGTTTGTCGCGGATGTGTTGACCACGTGTCGATGTGATGAGGGTACTAGTTACCTCGACAAGATCGATTCCGACGGTCCACCACGTGATGCCGACCAAGATCATCAACGGAACCCGAGCTCGACACCGGCAAACCAAGATGGCACCACAAGACCGTCGACCAGAAACCGCGAACCGGAACCGGAGATCTCCGTCACGAAACCACAAGGCCTTTGGGGAGCGGAACCGACAAGATCTACATCACGGAGCACCAAGAACCCCTTCACGGAACCCGAAGACCGGCACCGGTACCCCCAAGATCTACCACGCGGACGCATCACGGACTCGGAGAAACCCCTGGAAACGACAAGTTCGCCATCGACACCGAAGACGGAACGCTAAGACCGTGCCCGGGATCCGGAGACCGAACCCGGTACCGCCAAGGTCGCCGATGCGGATACGACAAATGCTCCTCGAGGATGCCAAGTTCCTCACCCCGAAGGCCAAGACCGACTCGATGGCGCGGACCCGACAATATCCTCGCAACGACAAGAACGACACCGACCCGGAAGAACCCGATGCGCCCCGGAACGACAAGTACTTCCTCGAGGACGCCTAGTGCTTCACCCCGGACACCGAGACCCCGACGCGACAAGTACTTCATCCCGAACGCCATGACCGTCAACATGACCCGAAGACCCCGGATGCGCCAAGCCCTACCCCGTTATCCGAGAACGCTTCCGTCGAACCCTAGACCCCGAGACCAACCCCGAACCCCCGGATCCCCAAGATCGTCGAGACCCCTAATGTGTGAACCCTTCCCGAACCCTATTTTTATAATATAATAACAACTTGTCGCATATTAAACATTCATCTTGCATGCATATTTGTGTGGTTTGGGGGCCTTATGCCGACTCACCTAATAATTAAATATGGGGCCCATATGCGGGCAAATCTAGCCTTATATTGGCCTCATTTAAATTTGTGTAGCGAACCGGTGCTATCTTTTGTCTTGATAACGCAACATTTAAAATTGCGGGGGTTCTAAATAACTTGAACCATTTAATTAATTGTCGGGACCCCGGTTCCGCTTAATATGACCTAATTGCATCGCACCTTTGCCATGCCATGCATCATATCATAAGCATGCCGGTCTTCTGCCGTTGTATTAAATATTGCATCCGGTGTTATTCTAGTGTTTTGCTTCTTCGCGGATAAGGCCGTTGAGTTGATGTGAGCTTCGCCCCGATCTTCGGATGAACCCTTCGACAATGTTTTCAGGCGAGCATCTTCCCCTTTCTACCTATCTTACTTTTATAGTATTTATTCCCTCCTGTTGATCTATTGCTATCTGGGTTGCGTTGCTCTAGTTTTCGTACCCGTAATATCCCTTGCAGCCCTATATTGCCTTGGACACATCCTATTACCTGTTGTTTGGTAGATAGTTGGACCCGCGTGTCGTAGTCGCTTGCTCAAGTGTTTTTGCGTGTCGTCAAGTACCACAATTGTTGGAGAATTGCCGCATGTTGTTGTTGGAGATGATCATGGCTTTACTTTTCGTTCACTTTAATTCCTGTTTAATAACTAAAACTGAATTAAGCAGAGGCATCGGTGGGTGATAGGTAAGATTTGGTTCCGACCGCCCACTTGTGTCCCGTAGGACCCGAGTTCTTGACACCTGTTCCGAGATCGAGCGCGCTAACCACAGGTGGGGAGATATGGGCCCCCCCATTGATTATTACCTGATTTCAAAGTATTGTACTGGGGGCCACAAACTAGTTCGAGGTTTTATTTACGATCCTGTACTTATGCCATGCTTTACTGCTTTATTTACGTTTGTGCGACAGATAGCACCTGTACTGTTTAGGATCGGGCCACGTTTCGCGGTGTCGACAGTCCCCGTTTGGGGATTTGCTGTCGTTCACAGCCGTTTGCCCAAACCCCAGTCCGTCTCGGAGACCGACCGACTTCGTTGCGGGTGTCGACTTGGTAGGGTGGCCCCCACGTACTTGCTTTGGGTCTGGGAACGTCGTGACTTAGGCCCCGCCGACATACCGATGGGTGTATGTTAACTGATCTGGCAAAAAGGGTCGAAGTGCCTGTGGATACTTTGGTGCACCCCTGCATGGTTAAATCTTTTCGAGAAGCCGTGTCCGCGGTTATGGACGACTTGGAGCACAGTGCTTGATCATAGACAACTATAACTAAAGTTTATTGCTATAAATTGACTTGTATCCGATATGACTAGTAATCAGCTTCACTACAACGGAAGGGCTAAGTAAAAGTACCAACAACTGCTGGGTTTTGGGTTGTCTCATGCTAATCGAATCTGACTAGTAAGTGATGCCACTATAACGAAATGATTAACTAAAAGTGCCCACTGTTTACTTTATCAGGAGGAATATCTAAACCTGACTAGTAATTGCTGCAACGATAACTGAATAAGTAAAACTGCCAACTGTGTGAGTTCCTCGGTTGACTTCCTCGTTTGGTCTCGAGGGGGAAACGCCAGGATGGGTTTGTTTGATGATAGTATCAGGTTGGTTCCGAATAGGTCTTCCTCACCCCTCTCTGATAGCCGCCAGTAGTATCGAGTCTCTATAGGCTGTTTAGTGCTTGCTGCCGCTGCCGCTTCAGTCCACCATACCTATGTAGGCGAGGACCGCCGAATTCTAGTCTCGCCGTGTACTGGCCTCAGTACTGACGCTCCTCTTTTTCCTTTGCCCTTTGTCGGCACCCCTTTTGTTTAAGCAGGTTTGAGAACGACACCGTTAGCAGGGTTACCCTTCCGGCTTGGCCTGGGCAGGGTTATGGACGCCATTGGTTATTCTTCAGGGCTCTTAGCCCCATTTGCATCTTGTCCGTAGCGGGACGCCGTATCGTTTTCAAGGTGATTTGGATCTTTGTATATTATATCTGTATTCTTGACTCTTTGAGTCGCTGTTGTATATATCTGTTCTGTGGGTCCCATCGAGGACTGTTGTGTAATGTTATTACTTTGCTTTCCACCCGCACGAAAGTGCCTGGTGGGCACCTTCGAATCGTTTCTATGCGGGTTTGGCGAGTTTCGCTAAAACTTTCATAGGGCCGATTCCGAGGGTGTTACACCGGCGAGTGGGCGGTGAAGTTGAAGGTCCCGAAGAGGAGGTGATTCTCCGTCGCTGTGGAGTTGTAGATCGATCGGGTTGGGACCGTCACGATCGCACAATTAGCAGCCCCAGTTTCCACAGACGGCGCCAATTGACGAGGTTTAATCTCATCAATGCCCATTGTTATGGACTTGGGTTTTGGAGAAGATGGGGATGCTGGAGATCGTGGCACGGTTAACAGACAAGCAACCAGGGGACACGAGATTTACCCAGGTTCAGGCCCCCGGAGGGAAAACCCTACTCCTGCTTGTCTGCTCTTGATTACGGCGGAACCGAAGGTTACAGGGTGCGCAGATTCGATCTGGCGTGGAGGTGTGTGCGAAAGTATGAGTCGAGCGATCTAGGACGCACCCTCCTGGCCTTTATGTAGACTTAGGCAGGTTCCGGGCATAGTCCTAGTCGGTTACAAGTTCTAGGGTTCTACCCCTTTGAATTTCCTATCTATGCTAGTCTTGTTCTCCAAGGATCCGAAGGCGTCATGGGCCTTGGCCACCCGAAAATCGTCGTGGGCCAGCGTGTATCTGCTGTGGGCCTTCCTTGGGCTGGACCAGGTATGCTGAAGTCACGTACCCGTAGGGTATGACCATGTCACCATTAGTTTTCAGTACTTTTCAATACTTCATAGTACTACCTATTTCTCCTCTGTTTGATCATCCTGGTTGGACATAGGCCCTTATTAATTTGTATTTTTAACACATTCATGGAAAAATAGTAAAAGATGAATCTTGGCGACGTTAGTTTTAAACTGGAGGAAGTAAAAGAGAAGACAAAGATTTCTATGAGTCAAAAAGTATAAATTCATTTTTGTTTCACTTTGTTATGCAAATGTATTTTGCTAATTTATCTAAAATATCATATATACATTATCTTGCCATTACTTAGGTATGCGTGATTATGTTTTAGACCACAAGATGTTGACTTTGCATACTCATGTTACATTTTAATAACTATCGATCAAGTCCGAGTCAAATTGCAATTCGATGCATAATCTAGAATATAAATGTACTTCCAACTCACTTTGACGCCGTAAATATAGATTACATCACAACCTACAATAACCAAGAAGTTCTCACATCTATCTACTATATAGTTAGTCTATGGATCTACATTTTTCCGTATATAATAAAGTTAATGTCCATGAAATTGTGAATAGATTTCATTATCACTTTCGACATGTTTAAAAATTATGCCCTCGCGCTAGTTATATACTAAAAGCAATATAAGGATGTTTTTCGAGGCACCACGTCGATCCACATCACCCTCAATTATATTAACCGTTAGATCTATAACTTAAGGCCACAATTTAGTTAATTAGCGGATTAGTATAACGTAACACATGAAACGTACATGTCACGAGTCCTCTCATATAGGAATACAAATCACGACTCCAACATGTCACGAGTCCAAACCTTTTGTCATATAGAGATTAGAGGAACTACATATATACGCTTGAGCAACAAAACCATAGACGGAAAAACATGTCACGCGAATACCTATCTCCCTTGCCTTGATCTACCTACCTATGGGCCTCAAGGTCGCAGATGCCCTGACCATGACGGGCAGCCGGTGGTGGCAACAATTTATTTCACCATGAGAAGCTGCAAAATCTTCATTGTGGATTGTAAGGAACGATGCTTCCAGGACTCAAAGTTCTGTCCTGGACTGTGCGCTCTAGGCGGCGTGGCGTGCGTTTAACCCTGCTTCGACAGGTTTGGGTCGTCAACATCGCTTTGCCGCTAATCTTCCGTGCCGCCACAAGGCTTCCTCCCCGAGACGAACCCCTTCTGTCAGCGTTTCAAGGAACTCTGAGATGCTGCATGGCGCCAGACTGCTGGAGACGAGACGGCGATTCTGAATCTTGCAAGCTCCAGGTTCATTCATCTAAAAGAGACCATTAATTAGCAAGTCTAGCCTTGCCAAGCTCAATCCCCCATTGTTCTAAGAGCAGATCTATGTTTTTAAAGTCTTAGATTTGTTAGCAACGAGTGACAATGTTTTATTTAGAATATGATCTACTTCTGAATCTTCCATGCATTCAGCGCATACCGGATATGAACTCAGGCCTGATGATTATATTGTGATTAATGCAATGTTTTCTCCTTGGTTAAATACCTAATTCAGTTTCCTTTTATGAAATAAAGAGCCGGCGTGCCAATATATTCATTGAATCAGATACTACTATACCACATAAAAAAGGGTAGGCAGCGATGCATAAATTAATCATTCATCCCTGCAGTTTTCTAACTTTTTATACCACAATTTTTTATATATAATCTATTTCATCTAGACAAATAAACAAATTATTACATGAATGTGAACATATTTTAGATTTATAAACAAATACTATTTAGAAGACAATGTCATATTTATACAGGTATATTTTTTTTTGTAAAGTTTACTTAGAAATAAAGTTTTCTCAATCAGCAACTCTTTCTGAATGATATCAAGAGCAACACTAAATCTTATTCTAAATTGATTTTCTCAATAAAGTAAAAAAGATTTTCTTAATCAACAAAGCCTTAGGCGGACCCTTATATTATAATCAATCAATGTGATGATGACAATCACAAAGCATATAACTCAAGCGAGTTTCACACTTAGAAAACAATTTTCCCAAATGAAAACAAATGATATAAAGTTAAAACAGAATAATGTATCGACCAATTTTCTATCAAAATAGAAAAATAGCTATCATGGTATGTTTTAAAAAATATGTTTCATAATCCCTTCATTCCAGATTATAAGATATTTAGACTTTTTCTAAAATCCATGTATCTAGCCATCTTTTAGTGCGTAGGTACGGAACAAAATGAATAAATCTATACATTAAAAAAGCGTATAGATATATGTGTTTCAAAGAAAGGCTAAACCATCTTTTATCTTGGAACGGATAGAGTGATTATCATTTCGTTAATTTTACAATATAAAAATATACAATTATCAAAGATACACCATTAGAAAAAATATATATGTCTAAAACATTGTGTATTTTACAAGAAAACTAATCATAAGATAGGGAAAAATAAATTTAAACAGCAAAAATGAAAACTTGCTTCGGTACAAGGCATGCATGCTTGAACCCCAAACGAATATCTACCACATAGAACAACAGATGGAAATAGCCAAATTGTAGTTGCTCAAAACAATACCACATAATGCAGTACAAAGTAGCGTACGTAAAGATTGAATGGCACGTTCACTGAATCCACGCAACATACAGGAAAAAAAATGGATCAACCGGAAACACTCGCTCGATGCACTCGGAATAGAGCAGTTTTTATTCCCTCAGAGTCGGACACCAAGAAGCAACCTCCCTGCGAGCCGGAGGCCACCAGCGATCAGCCCAGGACCTTGGAAAAGCATCCGGCCGGGGTAATAACCGTACTCATCACCGCCTGACTCCAGTGCCGGTGCGAACCCAGGAGACGCCGCCGGTGGCATCGCCACTAGGAGGAGGCGGCGCGCGTCGGCGGTGGGCAGCGCAAGGCCAGGCAGCCGGCGAGGATCATGGCGAACAGGCAGGCTGTAGCCAGGTTCTTCGGCAGGACAAAAGCAGCAGCCATTTCGATTGGATCGACCGTGTCGCGTACCGGCAGCGTGTGCCTGCGAATGTGGTGATGCGTACCGGTAGTTTTGCTACAGCTCTGAACCTCCGATGATCTTGATCATAGAAGTTGTGCCTCTTTAAATATCCGAATCATATAGAAGGTCAGCAGGCGGTACCCCTCGTGCGTACCCCTCGCGTCGCTCCCTAGGGCGACATCAGGGCCCCCCGCGCGCCGCCACCAGAGCCCCCACGCCTGCTTCTCTCGCCGCCGGCCCTCGCCGCGATGGCGGCGCCCCCAGCCTTCAAAGGAGGTTTGGGGTGGTGGTTGTCGGAGGTTCCCGCTGGATCCGCTGGGGTAAAAATCGTCGGCATGCTGACGTGCAGTGGCTAGAGCGATATCTCTGGTCGGGGTGGTGGCGGAGATCTCTCCCGTCGGCGACATGTCCGGCAGTGGAGGTGGGGTTGGAATTGGTGGCCATGGACGAAATCCTAGATTAAAATCTGGGTGTCTCCTGTGTCGTCCCCCAATTCCTCTTCGATGCATGGTTGTGTCGGATCCGGTGGAGGGTCGGTCCTGCTCTGCCGTTGCCTTTCTTGATGCTAGTCTAGCCCACCGGCTGTCGCTAGGGGTCGGAACGGCGGATCTTGCAGGTCGCCAGGCGGTGGCATGGGGGCTGCCGGCTAGGCATGAATAAAGGTGATGGTTCTTGGATCTCTCGCACATCAAGACAAAGATCTACTTGATGTGTGCCTTCATGGATCTATCTGGAGTGTCTAGTTTCGGAAGGCTCCGCCGGCGAACTCCCATGGAAGCATCATGCCTAAAGATTGTTGGATCGGAAGGAATTCGGTCATGCGCACCTGTGTTTTTTGCTGGCCATTTGGTTTCAGATGGAGCGTGGCCAAACTCTGCTACATGTTACCATCATGTGTCTTGACGATCCATGGTGAAGTCAGATATGGAGAATTTCATGAGAACTGGAACATAAGGGTTAGCTATGGTGGATTGAGTCTTTGGGGTGTTAAGGATTTGGCTTGATGATCTGTGACTCGCAGCAGCATCTGTTAGAGGGGATGACAAACATGAGATGTTCACAGTCTTTTCTTGCAGGGTGAAAACTCAAGGTCTGACCTTCATTGGTTGTGCCTGGCAATGGCCTTGTAGAAGGCATTGTTTTGCTGTTAGGTTGATCTCCCGTTCGGGCCCAACGGCCCGAACAAACTTTGGACTCACGCCCTGATCGGGGGCGCCCAACGTCGCAATCGTTGGTGGGCCCCCGTCGCGCAGCGCAATAAATAGAGGTGGGGGCCGGGGGCACGAAGGTCAAGGTTCGTCGTGCCCACTCACCCCACCGAAAACCCTAAACCCTAGCCACCGATCGGCTTGCGCTGTAGCGGCGGGAATCACCCCCTCTCTGCCGCCACCACTCCGACGAGCCCGATGGCGAGCTCATCCTCGACGCCTAAGACCGATGGTAAGGTTCTCTCTCTCACTCCCTAGATCGACCCCTAGAGATCCTAGCAAGTTTCATCATTGGTATCAGAGCAAACTAGGACGGTTGATCTAGTCGAGGCAGAACAAATCCAAAAGAAAGAAAAGAATCATGGGGGCTAGGTTTTTACAGAAGCGCCGCCGCGAGGCCGCGCCGTTCCTCTCGATCCCGACGCATCGGCAAGCCGAGGTCGGGAAGAAGAACTCGATCCCATCTGGGATAAAGAAACTACAAGCCCAAGCCCCAGATCCCTTCTCCCCGGATCCAGATCGATCTCAGATCGAAAGAACTAAGGAAGAAGAACCAACCGAAATATTTTCGGGAAGTAAGAAACAAAGAAAAGCCCCAGATCCCGCGTTCCCCTAGTCTTTTCGCCTAGTTCCTCCCAAATCAAAGCAGAAAGAAATCAAACAAAAAAGGGGGGAGGCACCCATCGACCGCTGCCGTGCGCCGGCAAAGGGCACCGCGGCCAGACCGTTCGACGGCGGCGCGCTCACCGCAAGGGGAACGCGCGACCGGCGAATGGACCGGCAACGGCGCCGCCACTCTCTTCTCGCTCCGGCCCGCCAGCGCTCGTCGAGGGTTTGTTCCTCCGGCGGCGCGGTAGCGCGTGCGGCAGCCGGACAGAGAGGAGATGAAGAGATTAGAAGGGGAGGGGCTCGTCGCCGGCGGGACGCCGGACGGCGCGGCCACCTCGCCGCTTGCGCCGCCAGAGAGCGGGTCGCATAGAGGGAGTGGGTGAGAAAGGGGGCAAGTGAGCTAGGGTTAGCTCGGGGGTGACCGGGGCGCTGGTTTTGACCACGCGAGACTCACGCGCGGCCGCTCGATGGCAATGGACGGCCAGGATGGCGCCACGCGCAGCTCCCTGGGGCGGTGCTGGGCCACGCGGGCCGCGCTACTGGGCCATGGGCCACAGTTGGGCCGCGGGCAGGGCGCTGTTTTTGCTGCTGCTTTGCGCGCGCGCGATAGATAGAGTAGCGGCGCGGCAAGCCGTGGGCCGCGTAGGTCTGCGCTGGGCCGCCCTCAGGAAAAGGCCCAAAATAGATGTTCCAGCACATTTTCCTTCTGTTTTTTCTTTTTCAGAAGCTGTTTTTACTGTTTTTAATAGTTTTTTCAACCTTTTTTTCTATAGCAATTTTTCCAACGAAATTTTGTGTAGAAAAATTTAAAGTAACAGTAAAAACTTTGTGAAGAAGTAAAGTTCATTAATTTTTATTCATGTTATTCCGCTGCAAGAATTAATTGCTTAAATGTAATGGAGTAAGATTTTTTTTTTTTGATAGTGCTTATTTTATTTGACAACCAACGTTGTTAGTAAAATTTTCACTATGAAAGTAAGTTTTATCCATATTAGTAATATTTCTGCCCAACGGTGATGTAGTGTTAATATGGAGAAGTTTCATGTTTTAATTTGACCAACGTTGAATTAACTCGTTTTAATGATGTTTTGCTTTCAGGCAATCCTATGAGTTTTATCTCGGCCATTGAGCCCCTCAACGGAGGGAACTACGGCTCATGGCGAGAGAAGGTAGAGATGGGGCTTGCTCTGCTTGACCTAGACTTGGCACTGATTGAAGCCTGTCCTAAAGAACCTGTCGACCCCGTCAGGGACGAAAAAGAAAGTGAAGAGGACTTTAAGAAAAGGGTCAGTGACCATGCTCCGATAAGAATGAAGTACGATCTTGAGCGTGCAAAGTGGGACTCTTCCAACAGGAAGTGCCTAATGGTCATTAAGAGCTCCATCATGGAAGCTATAAGGGGACCAAACCCAGAGTGCACCACAACCAGTGAATACCTGAAAAGGGTAGAGAGTCAGTTTACTGGGTCCTCCAAGGCCTATGCAAGCTCACTCATCAAGAAGCTTGTCACCACAAGATACACTGGTGGTGGTGTTAGGGACCACATCTTGCGAATGAGCAACATGTCCTCCAAACTCAAGCCTATGGGAATGGAGCTCCCAGATGAGTTTATCATTCATCTTATCTTTGCCTCGCTGCCAAACCAGTTTGAAGCTTTTGCTGTGAACTACAATGCACAGCCAGAAACGTGGGGCATCGAGAAGATGATGGCCATGTGTGTCCAGGAGGAAGAGAGGCTGAAGGGGCAGTCCGGTGATTCCGTGAACTACCTGAGCCCAACCAAGAAGAGGAACTTTCAGGGTTCCAAGCCCCAAGGGAAACCTCAGGGGCATCCCTCTTCTTCCAGGCCACATGGAAAGGATCCAGTTCATCAGGCACAGGAAGTGGACAAGGACACCTGCAGGTGGTGCAAGGAGAAGGGCCACTACATGAGTGACTGTGTGAGCTTCCTAAAGCATCTGTGCAAGAAAGGTGATGATTTAATTACTTTTGTTGATGAATCACTATTTTTATGTTATGCAAAATCTACTTGGTGGATTGACTCAGGTGCGACTGTTCATGTTGCTAATTCATTACAGGGATTCCGTATGAGAAGGACCCTGCAAAGAGGAGAAAGAAGCATTAAAGTAGCAAACGGCGTTCAAGCTGAAGTCGAAGCCATTGGAGATCTTCCTTTAGAATTGTCGAATGGCTTTGTACTTTTATTAGTAGATGTTCTTTATGTACCCTCTTTGCATCGAAACTTGATAAGTGTGTCGCGCTTAGACGACTGTGGTTTTGCTTGCCATTTTGGCGGTGGTCAATGTAAAATCAAATTGAATAATCAGATTGTTGGTCTTGCCTTCAGACAAGACAAGCTTTATTTATTATCACTCTGTGAGAATGTGAATGAAATAAGCGTTGAGAATGAGAATGCCTCCTCATCCCTGAATGGAAAGAGTAAGAGGAAAAGAATTGATGAAGTCTCATCGAAATTATGGCACTGTCGTTTAGGCCATATTTCGAGGGGGAGAATAGAACGCTTAGTAAAAGAATCAATTCTTCCACCTCTAGAATTTTCAAATTCAGAGCAATGCATCGATTGCATTAAAGGAAAGTTTGTAAAGAACATTAAGAAAGGCGCCAAAAGAAGCACAGGAGTACTAGAAATAATTCATACGGATATATGCGGTCCGTTTCCTGTGACATCTGTGGATGGCTATGACTCTTTCATAACATTCACGGATGACTATTCGCGTTATGGTTACATTTATCCTATTAAAGAACGTTCAGAAGCACTGGATAAATTCAAGATATTTAAGGCTGAAGTGGAAAATCAACACAGTTTAAAGATTAAAGTAGTAAGGTCCGACCGTGGAGGCGAATACTACGGCCGGCATACCCCATATGGCCAAGTTCCGGGACCTTTTGCAAGGTTTCTACAGGAACATGGTATAGTCGCCCAGTATTCAACACCGGGCGAGCCTCAGCAGAATGGAGTAGCTGAAAGAAGAAACCGTACCTTGATGGATATGGTGAGAAGTATGTTAAGTTACTCCACCTTACCGATTGGTTTGTGGATGGAGGCGTTAAAAACCGCCATTCACATACTTAATCGAGTTCCAAGTAAATCGGTGTCTAAAACACCATATGAGTTATGGACTAGTCGCGAACCTTCACTCAATTATTTGCGAGTGTGGGGTTGCCCAGCTGAGGCAAAGCTCTTCAACCCAAGCCTTGGGAAGTTGGATCCCAAGACAGTGACTTGCCATTTTATTGGCTATCCAGATAAGTCCAAAGGCTATCGTTTCTACTGTCCCGACAGATACACTAAGTTTGTAGAAACGAGACACGCTGTGTTTCTGGAGGATCAGATGATCAGGGGGAGCACGGTATCCCGAGAAATCAACCTTGAGGAGAAGCGGGTGCATGCACCCACTCCGATGATTCAGGAACCATTTTTCTCGATACCTGCTGCTGCACCGACACATGACAATGTCGATGTGACACCTGCTGTTGGTTCTCCTGTGGTAACAATGAATGAAAATGAAGACCCCGTTACCACAAATGAGGGGGAGCCGCAACAGCCCCACACCGAGAATGTGCCAGAAGGTGAGGCCCTTAGAAGGTCTCAAAGAACTAGAAAGCCAGCTATTCCTAATGATTTTGAGATCTATGTCAGTGAAGAAGTTCAAATGGAGGGTGATCCCACCACATTTGAAGAAGCCATTAAAAGTCCTCACTCATCGAAGTGGCTTGAAGCCATGGAAGATGAGATGAGGTCCATGAGTAGCAACAAAGTCTGGGATTTAGAAGAAGTTCCTAAAGGAACCAAAACGGTAGGCTGTAAATGGGTCTACAAAACCAAATGTGACTCTAGAGGGAATATTGAAAGATATAAGGCACGACTTGTTGCTAAGGGCTTCACCCAAAGAGAAGGAATAGATTACAATGAGACATTTTCTCCAGTCTCAAGTAAGGATTCTTTTAGAATCATAATGGCTTTAGTGGCACACTACAATTTAGAATTGCATCAGATGGATGTAAAGACGGCATTCCTAAATGGAGACTTGGAAGAAAATGTCTACATGGCACAACCCAAGGGTTTTGTTGTGGAAGGAAAAGAGCGCATGGGATGTCGTCTGAGAAAGTCCATTTATGGACTAAAACAGGCCTCCAGGCAATGGTACTTAAAGTTCCATGAAACAGTAAGGAAGTTTGGGTTTAATGAGAATGAGGAGGACAACTGCGTATATGCAAAGTTCAAGAATGGGAAATTCATTTTCCTTATCCTGTATGTGGATGACATTCTACTTGCTAGTAGTGATGTTAGTCTACTACTGGAGACGAAGAAGTTTTTGTCCTCAAACTTTGATATGAAAGATCTTGGTGAAGCTTCATTCGTTCTAGGAATTGAAATTCACCGAGATAGACAAAAGGGGATTTTAGGGTTATCGCAGAAGGCATACTTGGAGAAGATTCTGAAGAAATATAGTATGCATGCGAGTAATCCTACGCCTGCTCCTATAGTCAAGGGCGATAGATTTGGGAACTTTCAGTGTCCCAGGAACCAATATGAGATCGATCAAATGAAAGCGGTTCCATATGCTTCTGCTGTCGGAAGCTTGATGTATGCTCAAGTGTGTACACGCCCTGACTTAGCTTTTGTTACCGGGGTACTTGGCAGATTCCAAAGTAATTCAGGAATAGACCACTGGAAAATGGTGAAGAAGGCATTGCGTTATGCAAAAGGCACAAAAGGCCTCATGCTAACATATAGAAGAACTGATTCTCTTGAGATAGAAGGGTATTCAGATGCAGACTATGCGGGAGATGTAGATGAAAGAAAATCCACGTCAGGATATGTGTTTACTCTCGCAGGTGGAGCTATATCGTGGAAAAGCTCCAAGCAAACCATCACGGCATCGTCCACGATGGTAGCTGAATATGTAGCATGTTATGAGGCCACGGGGCAGGCAAACTGGTTAAAGAAGTTTATACCCGGGTTGAGAGTGGTAGACAGCATTCAAAGACCACTCAAGATGTACTGCGACAATGAGCCAGCAGTATTCTATGCTCACAACAATAAGTCAAGTGTTGCTGCCAAACACATTAACATTAAGTTTTATGTTGTGAAAGAAAGAATCCAGGATCATACCATAAGTTTGTTGGAGATATGCCCTAGAGGCAATAATAAATATAGTTATTATTATATCTTTGTGTTTATGATAAATGTTTATATTCATGCTATAATAGTATTAACAAGGAAACATTAATACTTGTGTGATTTGTAAACTAAAATAAGAGTCCCTAGTAAAGCCTCTTGTTAAACTAGCTTGTTGGTTGATTGATGATTGTGGTTTCCCTATCATGAACATTGAGATGTTATCAACAACAAGATCATATCGTTAGGAGAATGATATGGTGGACATACTCCTATAGATAAGCGTAGCATAAAGATCAAGTCATTTCAATAGTTCAATTGCTATATGCTTTCTGATACATAGTTATCTAAATTCCTTCGACCATGAGATCATGCATATCACCTTTACTGGATGGATGCTTTGATGTCATCAAACACCACACCGTAACAGGGTGGCTATAAAAGTGGCATTGAGTGTTCGGAAAGTATTGGTTGAGACACATGGATCAAGAGTGGGATTTGTCCATCCATATGACGGATAGATATTCTCTGGGCCCTCTCGGTGAAATGTCATCCAATTAGCTTGCAAGCATGTGACTAGGTCACAAGGGATCACATATCACGGGAACGAGAAAAGAGTACTTATCAGTAACGAGGTTGAACTAGGTATGCAGAGATACCGACGATCATAACCTCGGATAAGTAACATATCGTGAGACAAAGGGAAATTGGTATCGTATGTAAGTGGTTCATTCGATCGCAAAGTAATCGTAGAAATATGTGGGAGCCATATGAATTTCCAGATTCCTCTATTGGTTATTGTTCGGAGAAGTGTCTCGATCATGTCCGCATAATTCACGAACCGTAGGGAGACACACTTAAGGATTCGACGTTGTTTGAGTAGTTATGGTATTATGAGAAAGAGACCGAATGTTGTTCGGAGTCTCGGATGGGATCCGGGATATCACGAGGTGATCCGGAATGGTCCGGAGAATAAGATTCATATAAGGAAAGTCCCGTTTCGGAGTTCGGGAATGATTCCGGTGTTTTCATCGGGGATATTCTAGAAGGTTCCGGATTGTCCGGCACTCCGGGGGGGAAGGGGTACATGAATGTGTCATTACATGTTGGAATGATTGCATCATGTACTAAGTGTTCTTGCTGTCCCAAATAAAGGATTAAATTGAATCCTAAATTGAAAAAGTCAAACGGCTAGTTTGAAAGTCAAACGGCAGTTTTTGGGAAGTGGGAGGAGAGGAGGAAACCGACTTGAGGGAGGAGTCCTCCTCCCCAAGCCGGCGCCCCACCTAGGCCGAGTTGGGGAGGGACTCCACTCCCTCCCCTTGGCCGGCCAGCCCCTCCCACCTATATAAGGAGGGGCAGGGCTCCCTCCCAACACACACAAGTTTCCTATCCTCTAAACTAAACCCTAGATCTAGACCCCGGTTTAGAGCTATTCGGTTTAGAGCCTTCTAATTGGTTTAGAGCCTCTAATTGGTGTGTCTAATTACTAGACCACTAATAGCCTCTCTCATAAGCTCCACCATACTCGCACCGGCTTAAGGCGAAGCCCTGCGGGATTTCCCCTCTACCTCCGGTACCACGCCGTTGTGCTGCCGGAATCGCGAGGAGAGTGCTACAACCTCCGCTGCCTGCTGGAACAAGGGAGAGGAAGGTCTTCGTCGAGTACCGAACGTGTGACCGATTGCGGGAGCGCTGCTGGAACGTGGCGCTGGAAGGATCGTCTACACGATCTTGAGATCGGAAAGAGTACGACTACATCATCCACGAGAATCTGCTCTCGTTAAACGCTTTGGAATCTTCGAGGGTAAGTTATTCCATCGACTCGTTGCTACAATCTAGTAGATAGATCTTGGCTTGTTTGTTTGTATGCGGTAGAAAATTTTTGTTTTCCATGCTACGAACCCCTACAGTGGTATCAGAGCCGTGTCTATATGTAGATCTGTTGCACGAGTAGAACACAATAGTCATTGTGGGCGTTGATGCTTTTATTGTAGATTGCTTTGCGTGTACTTTGCATCTTGCGGTATGTTGGGATGAAGCGGCCCGGGCTAACCTTACATGACATCGTTCATGAGACTTGCTCCACGCTTAACATGCAACTTGTATTGCATAAGTGGCTTTGCGGGTGCCAGTTTCTCCTAGCATAGTAAAGATCCAATTTACAACGGGTAATCAACAATGCTAGTATCAATGTTGTGGTTCTTGTTCGTAGGTTAGAACGACACTTATGGAAAGCCCCAAACCACGTAAAATATGCAAAGAAAGTAGAAGCGTCTAACTTTGTTTTGCAGGGGTGTGCAGTGATGTGATATGGCCATGATTGTGATTATATTTGATGTATGCAATGTTCCTTATTGTAAGTTGGCAACCGGCAGGAGCCATATGGTTGTCTTTAATTTCTGTTAAGACCTGCGTGTCTATTCAAAATAGTTGTAATAGTTGAAGCTGGTGGACGACAACCATGAAGAAGCGTCATTGACCTTGATGCTACGCCGGTGATGATGGAGATCATGTTCGTGCTTGAAGATGGAGATCGGAAGCACAAAGAAGAAAGGCCATATCATATCACATATTATGAATTGCATGTGATGTTAATCCTTTATGCATCTTGTATTGCTTAGTAGACGACGGTAGCATTATAAGATGATCCCTCATGCACATAAATTTCAAGTTCTAAAGTGTTCGCCCTTAGTTAGCACCGTTGCTAAAACTTGTTGCTTCGAAGCACCACGTGATGATCGGGTGTCTTTGATTCCACGGGTAAATACAACGTAAGCAAGCCAGATTTGCTTATGCGGTAGCTAAGGTTTGATCTTGACGAGCCTAGCATGTACAGACATGGCCTCAGGAACACGGATTACCGAAAGGTAGAGCATGAGTCATATAGTAGATATGATGAACATGTTGATTGTTCGCCATTGAAGCCATATCAACTCTCGTGATGATCGGTTTTGATGTGGTGGATTTGGTTCGTGTGATCACTAAAACAATGTGAGGGATGTTGTTTTGAGTGGGAGTTCACCTAGATTAATTTAATTATTAATTAGAACTCAATTTATCATAAACTAAATCAAAGTGAATTTGCATAGTTGTTGTAGTCATTGGCATCCGTTTACCACCTTGCGCTTAGTTATAATTGAGATGATAGAACTATAGAATTCTGGTTAGTTACTTTACGAACTGGTATCGTATTGTTTTGAAGTGTTAATCTAAAGTTTAAAAGTCCTATTGCAAACTTTCAGTAAGTTCCGGTTACTCCATGAAGTTTAATAATTGGTATTAAATCAAGAGTAACAATTCCAAGTGTTAGTATATAAAGTATCATGTTTGTCTCCGTGATTCTTGATATTCAAAGAATTGTCTTAATATCAAGGTTATCTAGGATCTGAAAGAGTTGTTTCAGAAACCATGATATGTGGAAGATATTGTGATATCTGAAACAAAGTTTTGGTTACAACATGATAGAGTATAATATGGCAAAAGTCATGTTCTCATATTTGATGAAAATTTGCAAAAGGTTGGAGACACTAGTTGTCCTAATCCTCCAAAATGTTTTGGAAAGCAACATTATACTCATAATTCATCGTTATAAGCTAAAAGTAGCTTGATCATGGACATTCCATGATAAGGTGAATATTTGATGTAGGTAAATTGTTTACTACACCAAGAGATTACTAAAGAAAGGAATTTGGAAGAACACCAAACATTTGATGATGGTGATCTACTTCAAAGTGCAAGTCCAAAGACATTTGTATTTAATTATACACGCTTTGGATTATGTGTCATATGTATGACTCCACTATTGATGTTGATAGATTCTTTCAAATAGAAAAGGAAATATTGAAAGAGAATCTCATAAATATATGGCAGAAAAGAAAAGACTAGAATTGTTCAGTTTAAGTATATAGATGATATACATGTTATGGCTATATTCTTTGCTTATTAAACAATGTGGTTCTCAAGTATTTGATACTGAATTTGTTGGTGTGAGTCGTCATACGAAACAACACAATTCATGAACTACAATGGCCTAAGTAACAAGCAAAAGAATATGTGATGATGTTCATCGAGAACAAATAAAGGGTTATTGCGTTGCTTGTTAAACATCAAAGCTTGCCTTCAAAGATTTGTTTTATCAGGTATTATGAGAACAAAAGGGTTGTTCAAATAATTTCCGTAATCCATAAAAGATGGATGATTCACAAATCTCGTTGGAGAAATCACATCCATAAAACTAGTGCTAAAATGTCGAAAGACAAATTGATTGAAAGATCACTTAGGAAGTGACATCGCCGTTTAAATTATATTGGAAAGAAAACATGAAGAAAATCCATATGGATGGAATTTTGGAGTCTATTTGATTTTGATCAAATAACGCTTGTGAAACTTTCCTAGAGATAATTAAAACTTCGTTCATAGGCCAAAAGGGAACGAATGACTAGCTAATTGGAACTTGTACATATTGTTGTACGAAGTCCATTATGTGTAGTCAAGAGCGATGGATTTCAACTTCATATGCTTTCTCCGAAAATTTGAGTGAATATATGAATATTTACTTAATAAGGATGAAGTATGAAATATTTGAAAAGTTCAAAAGACTTTCAAGATGAAGTGCAAAATCATTGTAACAAGAATATGAATAGTTTATGATAAAGATCATAAAGGAAGATATTTGAATTACAAGTTTAGCATAATACCTAAGATTTAAGGAATCGTTCCGTGGATTTGCATTTTCCCGAAACACCATAAGTGTATGGAGCGTTCGAGATATGTAATTAAACCTTGTTTGACATGGTAAGATCAAAGGTATAATTTATAAAACTGCCATTATATTTTAAAGATTAAAAGCTTTAGAGATTACCGTTTTTCCACTGAAAAGAGCTCCATCATAATCCGTTGAAATGACACCATATAAGGTTATGGTTTGGGATAAAACCCAAGTAGTCCTTTCTTAAACATTGGTATGCTATGCATAAGAAAGATGTTTGCAACCAAAGTCGGATAAACCTGTCTTTGTATTACTGTTAAGTATTCCTCCAAAACACCGGAGACAAAAGTGTTTGTCGCTTAGAACGTCAAGTTTCTTTGAGAAGGAATTTTTCGTGAAAAGTTAAAGTGGGAGGACAATAGAACTTTGATAAGGTTAAAAGAACCTTAGCTATATGTGCAGAGTTGCGCAGCACCGAAAAGTGTTCCGGAGGCAGCAATAATGCTCATGGCTCACGTGCCTCAAAAGTTGTGGTCACGGAGGTCTAAGTTTCTATTGAAACAAGTAGGTCAAGTAAACAATCAAATACTAAGATTTGAGGGTTGAATCATTATTTGAGAATAATGAACGGACTACATGCAAAGAAGCAATGATGGGCCCTGACTCCGTCAAATGGCTTGAAGCCATAAAATCCGTGATAATTCCATACACGAGAAATCAAGTTTTGAACTTGAAGGACCCTCGAGAAAGGTGTAAGACCTTACAGTTGTGTTTGGATCTATAAAGAAATGGACATGGATGTTTCACATCTATAAGTCGACATGTTGGGAAAGAGTTCACAACAATGTTCAAAGATTGACTATGACAAGATTTGATCTTTCATAGCGATATTTAGTCTAGACGGATTAATGTAGCAACCACTACATATAATTTTGTTATGTGGTAGTTGAATAAACAAAACAAGTTCTTCTAATAGAATTGTTACCTAGGACGTGTGCATGACACGGTCCAAAGGGTTTTGTTAATTCAAAGGATGCTAAAAGCATATGCAAACTTCAATGGATGAAGTAAGCATAGCGGAGTTGGAATCTTCACTATGATGAAACTGTTAAAAGAGTTTAATTTCATCAAAGACAATGAAGATACTTGCATTTGCAAGAAATTAAGTGGGAGCACTAAGACATATTTCTAATACATTATGTGGAGGACATATTGTTGATTAGAAATGATGTATCTTTTATTAACACATATTAAGAATTTCATCCTGATGAAAGACTTAGGCAAAACCCAAATATTTGGCATCAATAGATGCTAATATGGTTGTGCCAGAAGTACATAGACAAAGATATTGAATGAGTTCAATATAGAAACTACAAGAAAGGTTCTTGTTGCACAGAAAGGATTGAAAGAGTTCAATGTTGATGATATATTCAAGTGTATTGACATTTGGTAAGTGAAACAAAGATTCAAGTATAGATTGATACTTGATGTATGAAATCACAAAGAGTGTTTATATCAATCATACTGTGGTATGTACAAATCCAGATATGTCCTATGCCCTAAAAGTTATGAGCATATACCAGAATGATTCATAAGATGATCATTGGACGATAGTAAGGATATTCTTATGATCTTTTGGAAGAACTAAGAGTATAATATTTGTAGAAGTGACAAATAGATGGTTAGTTCATTGTAAAAGTACTACATTGATACTAGCTTTGTCACAAAGTACAAATTAAGTTTATCTCAATCTAAACTAAGGGTGGCACAATATAATGGAAAGTGAGTTCCATAATGGATTTGGATGATTTCCAAAGTTAAGACATTGTGACAGATACTACAACAAAAGGCTAAGTATATGACTGCTATTTTAGCAGCATAAGAGGGCATTTGAGTCAAGTAGTTTGTTATCAAACTATGTGTAGTTCACAGTGGGATAATACTATGAAGATATATTGTGCGACAATATTATCAACATGTTTTTAACCCCAAAGAGCTAAAGGTCACACCGAAAGACCAAATTTATACAAAGCCATCTCATTAGAGAATGAGTGATGCGTAGAGACGCAAAGACATGCAATTACACACGGACCTGGAAGTGTCAGATCCGGAGATCAGTTGACCACTAGCAATCGTGTACATACAACACCGGAAAGCCATAGGTGTTATATACACAAAGGTTTGAAACTAGATTAGATGACTCTAGTGCAAGTGGGAGACTGTTGGAGATATGCCCTAGAGGCAATAATAAATATAGTTATTATTATATCTTTGTGTTTATGATAAATGTTTATATTCATGCTATAATAGTATTAACAAGGAAACATTAATACTTGTGTGATTTGTAAACTAAAATAAGAGTCCCTAGTAAAGCCTCTTGTTAAACTAGCTTGTTGGTTGATTGATGATTGTGGTTTCCCTATCATGAACATTGAGATGTTATCAACAACAAGATCATATCGTTAGGAGAATGATATGGTGGACATACTCCTATAGATAAGCGTAGCATAAAGATCAAGTCATTTCAATAGTTCAATTGCTATATGCTTTCTGATACATAGTTATCTAAATTCCTTCGACCATGAGATCATGCATATCACCTTTACTGGATGGATGCTTTGATGTCATCAAACACCACACCGTAACAGGGTGGCTATAAAAGTGGCATTGAGTGTTCGGAAAGTATTGGTTGAGACACATGGATCAAGAGTGGGATTTGTCCATCCATATGACGGATAGATATTCTCTGGGCCCTCTCGGTGAAATGTCATCCAATTAGCTTGCAAGCATGTGACTAGGTCACAAGGGATCACATATCACGGGAACGAGAAAAGAGTACTTATCAGTAACGAGGTTGAACTAGGTATGCAGAGATACCGACGATCATAACCTCGGATAAGTAACATATCGTGAGACAAAGGGAAATTGGTATCGTATGTAAGTGGTTCATTCGATCGCAAAGTAATCGTAGAAATATGTGGGAGCCATATGAATTTCCAGATTCCTCTATTGGTTATTGTTCGGAGAAGTGTCTCGATCATGTCCGCATAATTCACGAACCGTAGGGAGACACACTTAAGGATTCGACGTTGTTTGAGTAGTTATGGTATTATGAGAAAGAGACCGAATGTTGTTCGGAGTCTCGGATGGGATCCGGGATATCACGAGGTGATCCGGAATGGTCCGGAGAATAAGATTCATATAAGGAAAGTCCCGTTTCGGAGTTCGGGAATGATTCCGGTGTTTTCATCGGGGATATTCTAGAAGGTTCCGGATTGTCCGGCACTCCGGGGGGGAAGGGGTACATGAATGTGTCATTACATGTTGGAATGATTGCATCATGTACTAAGTGTTCTTGCTGTCCCAAATAAAGGATTAAATTGAATCCTAAATTGAAAAAGTCAAACGGCTAGTTTGAAAGTCAAACGGCAGTTTTTGGGAAGTGGGAGGAGAGGAGGAAACCGACTTGAGGGAGGAGTCCTCCTCCCCAAGCCGGCGCCCCACCTAGGCCGAGTTGGGGAGGGACTCCACTCCCTCCCCTTGGCCGGCCAGCCCCTCCCACCTATATAAGGAGGGGCAGGGCTCCCTCCCAACACACACAAGTTTCCTATCCTCTAAACTAAACCCTAGATCTAGACCCCGGTTTAGAGCTATTCGGTTTAGAGCCTTCTAATTGGTTTAGAGCCTCTAATTGGTGTGTCTAATTACTAGACCACTAATAGCCTCTCTCATAAGCTCCACCATACTCGCACCGGCTTAAGGCGAAGCCCTGCGGGATTTCCCCTCTACCTCCGGTACCACGCCGTTGTGCTGCCGGAATCGCGAGGAGAGTGCTACAACCTCCGCTGCCTGCTGGAACAAGGGAGAGGAAGGTCTTCGTCGAGTACCGAACGTGTGACCGATTGCGGGAGCGCTGCTGGAACGTGGCGCTGGAAGGATCGTCTACACGATCTTGAGATCGGAAAGAGTACGACTACATCATCCACGAGAATCTGCTCTCGTTAAACGCTTTGGAATCTTCGAGGGTAAGTTATTCCATCGACTCGTTGCTACAATCTAGTAGATAGATCTTGGCTTGTTTGTTTGTATGCGGTAGAAAATTTTTGTTTTCCATGCTACGAACCCCTACAAAGTTTAGAGCATATAAATACAAAAGAGATGCTCGCGGATCCGCTCACAAAAGGCTTACCACCCAGTGTGTTCAGAGAACACTTAGCCGGCATGGGTTTAAGGGAAAGCCTATGATACCTGGATATTAAGGGCCTAGTATAAGAATCTGTTTCAAAATAGAGAGGTGTATAGTGGTTGTTGAATCGATGGTGCGTAACTGACCATTATGACGAGACACGCTCTATATATTGATCTGTGATGAAATAGGTACCAAAGTATAAGTTAAGTGAAAGATGAGATCAAAGGGGAGAATGTTAGGTTGATCTCCCGTTCGGGCCCAACGGCCCGAACAAACTTTGGACTCACGCCCTGATCGGGGGCGCCCAACGTCGCAATCGTTGGTGGGCCCCCGTCGCGCAGCGCAATAAATAGAGGTGGGGGCCGGGGGCACGAAGGTCAAGGTTCGTCGTGCCCACTCACCCCACCGAAAACCCTAAACCCTAGCCACCGATCGGCTTGCGCTGTAGCGGCGGGAATCACCCCCTCTCTGCCGCCACCACTCCGACGAGCCCGATGGCGAGCTCATCCTCGACGCCTAAGACCGATGGTAAGGTTCTCTCTCTCACTCCCTAGATCGACCCCTAGAGATCCTAGCAAGTTTCATCATTTGCGAGTCAAGACTTCCTCCAGGGTGAAAACCTAGGATCTTTGATCGGGCGACGACAGCACTTGAGCACTATTTCCTTTTTGGAGACGTCGTTTTTGGAGGAGTTGGACTCTAGTGTTGTTTTGGTGGTGTTAGTATCGCTGGTGCTACGAATCTGATCGCTTTTGCGGGATTTTTCTTTTTTTATAATTTTTTTTAACTGTGTGCATCTGTAATACCAATATGGTAATACGTTTTTGCAGAGACCGGATGTAATTGATATCTTGTGATATTAATATATGCTAAAAAAAATCATGGCACTGCCAAAGCATTACAAACGTCGTGGTGGCATTACATATGTTGGTGCATACATAAGTGCTATGATTCGGTAGTCAAGTCAATCATGTGATCTGTACCAGCTTGAGCATATATACATGCTAGTAGCATATATATGATTAAGCAGCCTGGTTCAACATATGCACACGCCGCATACACCGAGATAAAAAACAATGTGAAGACCATTAACTTTGTTTATGCACGACTGTCGATTCTTGGACACGTACAACAGTGTTCTCAACTCCGTGACCACAAACGACGACTCATGAGTGATCAGCAAAAACTCCCTCCAAAAACAACTGCGACCGGCAGATTCAACCTAAATCTGCATCAACACACATATATATGCATGCATGTGGCGACATCGCCGTGAGGGAGAAAACAACTTGCCGCCAAGCAGTGACGACGGCAACTGGGAGGGTTGGTAAAACTGGCCGATTTCTTTCTGACGCATCTCATTCCGAGCCAGTGGGTGACAGCTTTTGTTTAACTTTCCCCTGTTGTATAAATCAGGACATATAATCCATGGAAGAAAGATCTAGCATAGCAACGAAATAAGCACGCAGAGAGCTTAACAATATTTGTGGATGTTCTGAATGTTACTCTAGTCCCGCTACAGCTGATTGGCTAACACAAAACTAACTTTAGAAAAGAAAGATATGAGCAAGTAACATCAAAGAGATGGGATATATATGTATCCATGTGTAAATAAATGATGAGGTCGAAATGGTAGTTCAAAGCATACTTCTACCAGTAGTGGTGGGCTGGTGGCCCTTGTTTTGTCTAGAAAACTAGAGACACAATCCTATCTCAGACTATAATAAAGAGAAATGAATATTTATCACACTCACAATCCGATCGCAGACTACAAAGAACAGCGGATATTTTTTGTCCAATCAAAATATCTCTTTAATCAATGCCATGTTCAAATATTTATATGTCCAACTCCCGTTACTGTTACAAATACTGTGAGTCTAGAGTAACTATATATCTCTTCCAACTTCACCATTACAACCTAATTAGCTAAAATATAGTATATAAAGTACTACTATAAGGTTAAAACTAACTAAATATTATGATTAGCAGGGAGCTTATCATCATGATTGCCTCGAGGTTGATATTCAATGAGATATTATTCTTGTGATTGGCATGGAGACTTCTCGGAACAGGGTGGGGGAAGGGACTTTACATAAAGGTAATCCAAAGAATTGTATATATAACATTATACTAATCATAAAAATAACACAAACAATAACAAAAAAACATGTTTGCATACGGGAAACACCCTTAAAGCATACACCTAGAACCATTGCAATAAGATGATAATGTGCTTGCAATGTTTCAAAACAACTTACACAATGTAGAAGTCCCTAAAATCACAAACCTCACACCACCAACCATGGAGTCACCGATTTCCCTGATTAGGGGGTGTTGTCCATGAATCATGTTTGATAAGGCATCGTACGAGCTAGATCAAACCACCCCATACCAATAACCACTGTCATTACACCTTCGTAGAGTTAAGTGGTTTTATCTCAACATCCATGGCTAGTACCCATGGTTCTTGAAGTAGGAGGAGGTGGCATTGGGGAACGAGAAACTATTGCCTATGGTGCAGAGGAGATGCTTGGGAGAAGGACTGGAGGAGGGGCTTGGAAGTGGAGGTGCCATGCGGAGATAGAAGCTCCCGAGCCAAAAGGGCGAGTAGAGAAGAAGCTATGAGAAATAGAGAGATGAGACAAGAGCTTAAGGCTAATTGTTTATCTTCACTCGAGCGACCTGACAATGCATAAGTCAGGTGATTCTGATCCTTCTCCATATGAAAATTTGGGTTTGGTTATTTTCGGTTCATATATGAACTCTGAATTATAATTTCAAAATCCATAAGAAAAGAGTACGATTTGGATAAACTTATATTTGCTTTTATTATCAAATTGGTGAAATAGACTTAACTTAGATTTTTTTACTAGAGACTATATATGATTCAGAAGTTAATATGTGATCAACTTCGGTTTCAGGTGTATGATTTTGATGTACTCCGTCCTTCACTAGTGTGAGACCTTCTAGATTTCTCGAAAATGCATGTATCTAGACACGTTTTATTATTTAGGTTGTTCCATATTAGTCTTAATCTACTCTAATTTGAAATATTCAGATGGTCTTATATTAATGAATGAAGGAAGTACTACATTCATGTCTCCTAAACACCATGGAAAACATTAGAGACGCGAAGAAACACACCATCCATGTCTCCTGAACACCATGGAAAATATTAGAGCGAAAAGAAACACACCATAGAGGAATGATGACTTGATAAGGGTACACACAACAACTCCTCTCCTCCTGGTGCAATTTTTCGGAATATAGAAATATTGTTTGTTGTCTTTTAGATAATTGAGAAAATATAGTTTGTATCATTTTTTCATTTTTGACTAAAAATTGAAAATGGGTGTTTGTTGTCTTTTAGATAATTGAGAAAATATAGTTTGTATTATTTTTTCATTTTTGACTAAAAATTGAAAATGGGTATTTGAGATTTTCTTTTTTATAAGAAAGGATTGAGATGGGTTATATCAGCATTTTGACACTGAAGAAGTGCCAGGACCTTCCTCAAAAAAAAAAGTGCCAGGACCCAGTAGCCATGTAACATGGGCCATATCAATTTATATTTTGGGAAAGCGAAAACGGCCTAGTAGGTCCATTTATTTTTTTTACCTTAGGGTCCATCTATCGCTGGGAATCAGAAAACCATTCACCCTCTCCCTGGAAAAATTTCTCCTGGCTCGCTCAACTGGGAAATCGCAGCTCTCCCGGCCATGGCGGCAGCGGCGGCGCAGAGGCTCCTTGCGGCGAGCACGAAGATCGTCGGGGCCGGGCGCAACTACATCTCCCGCGCCAAAGATGCGAGCAACCCTGTCCTCAAGGTCCATTCCTCTCTCAGTCTCTGACCCCCTCCCGATCCCATGACACGGGGCACCCTTCTTCCAACGCGGTCTCTGATCCGGTCCTGACAGCGGCGCGGCGGCCTGGATACTCTGCTTGCAGGAACCCGTCCTATTCCTGAAGCCCACGTCGTCATTCCTCCACGCTGGTCCGACCGCCGGCCCCATCGAGGTGCCCGACCCGCTCGAGTCGCTGCACCACGAGGTCGAGCTCGCCGTCGTCATCTCCCGGCGCGCGCGGGATGTCCCCGAGGCCTCCGCCATGGATTTCGTCGGAGGTAATCGACACCCGTGGTTACGGGATGCCGTCCCTGCGCAATTACCGCTTAAGAATTGTGCGACATCAGGGATCTGCGTTAGTGTTACTTCATAATTTGGTTAACAATGTAGTACCTGCAAAATCAACTAGGAGGTGGCCCCATGTTACGAAGACCGTCAGAACTTTGATTCAGCAGTTGTAAACGATTTGGGCAATTAGTTTGCGAGAATGAGGGCAATGGATGTTCACAATTACGAATATATATTAATCTATTGATGTTTGACAAGCTTGGTGGAAAATGCAAACAGATTCTAGAATAGACATGCTGCTGATCGTCATTTTTGGTCAATCTTAAATGTGTGTTTTCCGGAGCTAAACCATTTCTTTTGTTGTTTGCCTGTTGGGTGCTGTTCTCTTCTCATGGTGACTTTTGACATCTACTTGTAATCTTCATTTTACGGCAGCGTGGAACTTGAGTGAAAAGCTTCCGGTGTATGATTATTTGTGGTGTCAACTGTTAAGCTCTCAGTGTTTAACTTAATAGGGTCTTGTCTGGTGTGTTTTCCCTCTTTCTATTAGTACTCTGTAAAACAGAGCATTTTTGTTTCTCATTCTTGTTGCTTCTTGACAATTTGTTGATGTAGCAGCCATCAACAGTATGAGTCACTGGAAATTTATTCATTTCTTTTTAAGCTATGACATATTTGACCCTATATAACTGCTTACATTGTCGGTTTCCCAGGTTATGCACTTGCTTTGGACATGTCCTCGAATGATCTGCAATCTGCTTCTAAGGTTTGCACTAACAGCTGTAATTTTCTTTGGTCTTGTTCTACCCATCCTACTTTATTGCTACTTTCCATCTCCTATTCCTGGTAGTTGTTGCAAGTCGAAATATAGGTAGAGCATTCAGTTATGAAAATAAATTAGAGAAATCTATTCATCACGGTATTAGAAGTTTTTCCTTTCCAGTTATTAGGTCAATTCGTAGTTGAAATATGGATATGAGCATTTGACCTGCGTAAACAAATTCACCAATAAACATCATGTTGTATTCTCAAAAGTTGCATGCTTGTACAATCCCGTGAAGAAACACAAACCAGGTAGTTCCGTTTTGGCATGTTGTTACTTGTTACAATCTCCCATCCAACAAATTTGACATAATGGTTATAGAGCTATCTTTGTGCAAAATTTGTAGTACCTACTGATCAGCATTCCCTAAGTAAACACAGTACCATAATAAAATGGTTTTTCTTTTCTTGAACCATGTCCAGTATAAGTTATAACCAATGAAATTTGTAGTCTGCAGGTCTTCCTTGGACTTTGGGTAAAGTACAGGACACTTTTACTCCAATTAGTGCGGTGGTAAGCAATATTTTTTTCTTACCCAGAGATGAGAAATGAGAATGTGTTATTATCTTTACTAGTCAATGCTTGAGTATAATAATCCACCTGATTTTCGTTTTCGATTGGAACACATGGAATATGCAAAATCAGGAGTACTAGGAAATAAGTCGAGTGCATAAATAAATTTAGGGAAGGGTATAAAAAATGGCACCTCCCTCTGTCATGTGTCGTTGTCTCATGAAATCATTTGTGTACGTTAACATAATAATATAGGTAATTCCATTACCGTGATAATCTATGCTTTTAACTACCATTAACGATGGTTTCTGTTACAGGTTCCCAAATCAGCCATCAGTAATCCCTATGATCTAGAGCTCTGGCTAAAGGTAATTACACAATTAAGTAATGAATCCATTTGTTGAAGCCTGAAGTAATAAAAGTAATGGCATACAATTAACAAACATTAAACAACCATATCCAGGTAGATGATGAACTTAGGCAGAAGGGGCTTACAAGTGATATGATATTCAAGATTCCCTTTCTGATCAGTTATATAAGTTCTATCATGACATTAATGGAGGGTGATGTGATATTGACTGGTAACTATTTTCCCTTCCTGCTATACATCTGTTTTAGTGTGTTTAGGGATTTCTTTGTCTGTTATTCATGGATCCTGTGCAGGTACTCCTCCTGACGGTGTAGGTCCTGTACGAGTAGGACAGAAGATCAAAGCTGGTATAACTGACCTCATTGATGTAGAGTTTGATGTTCAGAGGCGCATCCGCCCACGTTCTAACTGATGCAGCAAGCAAGAAACTATGGTATGCAGCATACTCTGTTTTATTGTGCTGCTAGACTTGATCTGTATGCAAGAAAATAATTGAGGTTGGATGCCTATTTGTGCAAACTAAAACAATGGTCTCATATTGGATTAATAAAAACGTAGTAGATGTTGACATTGAATTCTTGTCTTGCTACTATCTTAAAATTTCATCCAATCGTGAGATCGATACTTCATGTAAGCATGGGCAATGTGACAGAACACATTAAAACATAAAATTTACTATTTTATCTGCTTGACTATGATTGTGCTTATGGGTCAAATTGGTTGGTGGTTTACATGTAGAACTTCAATAGTAGGTATTGCTGTATTGGACTGTCTTTCGGGAACAATAATGCCTGATATGAGGGTTGGCATATGCTATGTGCAATCAAGTGTAGGTGTCCTCGATTCAGTTCCAATTTCTCGAAGAAATGCCAGTTTGCAAACAAGTCTGGAGTTTTTATGGTTGCATGTCCGAGCAAACTGCGCTTCCATAAAATTGGGTGGCACCTATTAATGTAGCATTAATTTCTCAAAGCAAAGAAGAGGGTGAATGATGCCCGAGCATGCACACGCCCTGTTCTATTGGCACACCATGGGCTTGAAGGCTACCAATCCCATATGCAAGGGCTTAGTTTCTGGTTTCTAAAGTATGTTGTGTTGAACATTATAAACTTCTGTAGAAAAGTAGCTGTGGAAAATTTAGTATTCTCTTCGAGAAACTAGATTTAACTTATTGCTGGTTTATCACAGGACTTTTTGCCTCAATTTTTTTAATATTGTATATTCTTCACAACATAATAGAGGTTGGAGTTTATTGTTTCTGCTGGCCTTGTGTTGTTGACTGCTCATTATATGCCATCATTCAATCAGTGAATTCATGAAACTTACTATATTTTGGCAAGGAATTCCTGTTGCACCTGACTAACTGAAAATATCTTCTGTCCTGAGGTTGATGATTCATGTAAACATAGGCTTCGGACGTGATAAATAAATGAAATCATAAAATTTACTCTTTCATTTGCATGATTAATATTGAGCTTATCAATCAAAATGGGTTGGTTTGCATCTACAACTTAGGTAGTAGTAGGTATTATTGTATTGGACTGTCTATCTGGAAAAATGACAGTGGGATATGATCATCTACATGTGCTGTGTCCAAGTAAAATTTGGGCGCAATCCTTGGTCATTTTGAATTGCTTGATGAAATGCAGATGTGCAAATAATACCACAGTTCTTATGATTTCATGTCCACGAAAATTGTGCTTAGCATTGTGCTCTCATAGCACCAAGAGGTAAATCATGCTAGAGCGTGCACCTTTATCGAAAAAAAATGCCAGAGCTTGCACATGATCCATTCCATTGCCACATCATGGCTACCCATCCCATTGGCAAGGGCTTAGTTTATGGTTTCTAAAGTATGTTGTGTTGAATATTGTAAACTTCTGCCAAAAAGCAGCTTTGGAAAAGTTACTGTTCTGCTTGACAAACTAGATTAACTTATGATGAAATTGTGAGTCTGGTTACATGACTGTTTGCCACACAATATAATTATTTTGAATGATGAATGTTCTTTCACAACATAATAAAGGCTAGAGTTTATCGTACTCGTGATTTTATTGTTCCTGCTCACCTGCTATTATTGCCTGCTCATTTTATGACATTGTTATTTTGATTTGATGACTCTACTTAGGAAACTGGATTACTAGGCTTGAGAATTCATACATTACCATGGATGATGTCGATATTCCTCTGTGCCAAGTTTTATTGTACCTAACCACGGCTGTAAATTATTAAAATTTTAGGTGTAATGGTGGTGGGAAGGGGAAAAAATCTACTTTGTCTTTAGTGCTCTTCAAAAACTGGAACTTCCATATAGAGTTTTCATCATATTTGCTTACGTGGTTGATAATTACCTAGCCAGGTGATTTTTAGCTTTAGTTTAAGGTTGTTTAAGGTGTTTTCAATTCAATTGGATATTCTTGATTAAGATTTTTTTTTTGTGATTTGTATAGGATTGTGTCATAAGTTAACTTACCAATTGATATAGCTTGTAGTTCAATCTTTCTATGCGTTCTGGTTGAAAGGGGGATTAAAGACATGTTTGCATTTAGGATTGTGTCTTGAATGAGTAGAAAGCTATTGCAATAGTACGAGACTATATTGTCACACTCTTATTCCTTGAAGGCTTAGTAGTGCTCCATTGTGGTAACAAGTCAATCAACAGTGGCAATAATCCAGTTCAACATAACCGCACTAAACACATTGGGTTCGACACACTCATTCTATCTTATCGAGCAGCAAATATCGACTGCCTTGGTCCTCAAAAAAATCTATTCATTAAGGAGAAGACGGACTGGCGTACCGAAGCTTGAACCCTATCACTAAAGGGCAGGACCTAGTGTAATAGCTCCTTAGTTTGGGGACTAGAGTGTGAAAATAGAATGAATAAAAAGTGGTGGTGCTCAACACACGAATTTCCCCATCTTCCATTTATAAAGTGTATTTATATTTATTTCCCACATGCATTAAGCTAATACTGGATATATGCTGTTGCCACTTGGAGCTGGCGAAATTAACGTTCTCCAATCAACTGGTGCGAGCATCAGTCAGCCACACATGGCAACTTTGGTCGTTGTTGCCTGCCAATTGTCTTGTTCTCTGTTCACAGAACTATACATGATGATGTATATGCATACTAATGGTTGATGTTATATACCATAGATCAGCTATGGCCAGTTGGCAACTTGTGAACCAATCGCACAGCTGAGACCCGATATCTACATGTAATTAGGTGGTTTCTGTATCATTAATTCGATATTGCGCATTCTTTACTAAGTAAAGACCTTGCGAGGAGGCTCTGTCATGTGGAAAATGGTACTCCCTAAAACTGAAACCAGAGCAATGTGAATGTATGTATCTAGCGTGTAGCGCGGGTGTAGGTGCCCATATCATGTCAAATTTTAAGCCATGAGTCCTGGGCACCTCAGTTCTTGTTTGACCATGTCAGGATTCCGGAAAGAGTACTCTAATGGCAACTAAACCTGACCTGTACTGGAAAGGAGACCCAAAGCCTAAGCAAGTCAGTAACAGTCAACAGGAAGAGGAAACCATATAGACATCGCTAGCATCACGGTAGTAGCAGAATTGGTCCCAGGTTCAATTCATTCCTCGCTGTAGTATAAAACCCGACGTCCACATCACCCAACGCGTTTGCTCAACGCATTTTGATCTGTTCTGCTTGTCTGTCTCCCGTGACTTCACCTGCTCATGTCTCAGACGAAATCACAACACTTTTGGCCGTGTGGAAAGCGCATTCTGGCGCATCGGATACGCCGTCGTCGTTGTTATCTTGACAGTTTCGTCGGCCGTGGCCCGCTACAAAACAGAGGCAGACGAGGGAGACGAAGGAGTTTGCTGATGTAACGAACTGGAATTTGGAAGATGGGGAGACAAACCACCAGCTGTAGTCTCTCCAGATCGACTCCCAGGTTTACAGTCGTCCTACTTGGTGTTGTTTACATTTGCCCCGGAGAGCGACCACCCGACATGCCTTGTGATCACAGCTCGGTTTTGATCTCTTCCAGAATTGCGGCGTGGATTTTCCTCCGGTATGCAATCAATTGTGGCAGGAGTTGCTTGGAAATGGTTGTGCTCGAAACAGCGATACGCATGCTTGTGCATACGCTCTATTCGGATTTTGTAGAGTAAGATGGAGGATGTGTCGTCGCTGTGTATATGCTAGGCATATTCGTGTAATTTTATTCACAAACGTTGTAGTAGTAAGTTCATACTAATTTGAGACATCAGGGGTAAATCTCAACATTCACATTCTAAGAGTACTGAGTTTGAACCTGCAAGCTTACACGGTATGACTGAAACTTTTGATTTTCGTTAGTATAATAACAGAACAAAAGTAATAGGCGTGACAGCTTACACCTACTATGAAAGTAAAAATATGATGGCTGTCATGATGTGTGACTACATTTTGTATTGTGCAAATCCAACTTCTTCTGGAAACCTTCGGCGCTACATTCTCAGTTTCTCACTAAAAAATGGACCGTGGCATCAAGAATTCAAGACGCAATGCTTGACTGGTTCAATTCCTCAAACATAGTTGTAGATAAAATATTTGCAAAGAACGAGACATCCGATAAGCACCAAAAGACGATGTTTGGACGTATTATGGACCTTGTCAAACCATAAAATGAATACTATTGTATGTCTGCACGCGTGTAGGACTTAATATCATCCTGGTCTGTATAATAAAGCTGATGATTTCTAATTCTGCAAAAGATCATATCTGCAAGTTCCAAAATACTGTGAAAAGGAATTGCATGGTATCATATATTCGTACCAAATGTTACATGCATGTTTACTTGTCTACTTGTCCCCAATCAGATTGGTTTAAAAAAAGCACCCTTAGAGGAAAGTCATGATTTCTTTGCTCTCCGAAACGACAAGTGGTGCACCCGCGAGTGAGTCCTCCACATGAGTGTTCTTGATGTGCCACTTGCCACGCTCTAGCCTAGTGCCCTCGTAAATTATAGTTTTTGTAGATCCAAATAGTGGCGATGAACATAAGCGAGGAATAAGACATACGATTTTTCTTTCATTATATTTTTTTCCTGAAGGTTGACTCACGTCTTACTTGTGATAGAAACCATGCCAATTCAGCACCAATACCGCCTTAGGTGAAAACCGTGGGATTGCTTGCACTAGGTAGTTCACCCAAAACCTAAAATTGATGGGAAATGTAGGCAATGCATTTTTACTTAAACACTCCTCTCATGTGAAGTTGTGTCACGTCCAAATATGAACCGAAAGTGGGATGCATATTTTTAGTTAAATTGCGCCGGCCAAATTTTGAACTCACTGCCTTTTGGTTTGATACCATATAGAATTGCATGCACCAACTTTGGGTGAACTGGCCGTAGAACTTCATGAAGTAGTCAGTTCATCTAAAAGCTCAAGACCATGAAAAAATGTGACAATTGCATTTATGCTCCAACACGTACTTCGTGTATGGTCCACCGTGAGTGGATTACATTTTTTTATCTAAATTCAGCCAGCCAAGTCCTAAGCTCAAGAACTTTTGGCTCTGATAACTTATAGAATTACATGCACAGTTGGCTCGCCCAAAAGCTCAAACCGGTGAAAAATGTTGAAGTTTTGAATAGACTTTTCTAGTTGAGTGATGGAGGGGAAACTTGTCCAAAGGATGAGATGGGAGAGAGAGAGAGAAATATATAAAAAGGTAAAAAAAATTACAAGAAAATCTCTCTTCTAATCAGTACAACTGAAAGGATCGATTCAAGTAGCTAGAGGGGAGCGAATAGGCGCTACCAAATTTTATATCTTTTTTTCAATCTTATGGCTTGACACAAAGGTAAATTCTCTATATATGTAGCTAGGTGAATTTTCCTAAATGACAGGCAAGAAAGCATCACAATATACAACAATACAAGATTAAAGGATAGAACTAACCGCAATGTAGCCACGATGATACCCACACAAAATATATAGTCACGATGTTGTATTCCCGAAGTTCCTTTCTTGTTAAGGGAAATACGTTTTCATTGGAGAAGTGTGGCGCCACAAAGACCACCAATGTCATAGAAAATCTTCTTCTCCCATGAGCACACCACAAAGGCGATCTTCGGTTCCACTATGTTGTGGCCTTCAAGGTGGCGACCGAAACCTTTACAAACTTGTTGGGGCACTCTTCGCAACTTAATAGGAGTCTTCTAACACGACTCGGAAGCTTCTCAACACCAAGTATAAGCTTTGGGGGTACCTCTTACTTCTAGGTTCTCAAGAACTCAAGAGTAACAAGTTCCTCAATGGAAAGTGGGGAGGGGGAATCAAATCCCTTCGACGGAAGTGTAGATCTAGGTTTCCTCCCTTGATTCCCCAAAGGGGATCAAGTTCTAGTGGCTAGGGAGAGAGATCTAGCAAGTTTGAGCTTATAAGTAATGAAGGAGAGAGAGTGGAAGCAACAATACCCCAAGGTGGAAAAAGGATGATATTTATAGGCCCCTTGAAATCTAGCCGTTTCTGGTCACTTACATCGAAGTCTCCGGTCTGGACTCATCGGAGTCTCTAGGCCAGAACGGAGTCTCCAGCTAGGAGACTGGAGTCTCCATGACGGCTCCAGTACCTTTTAAGTTGTAACATCCCAGCATTAGAGCTTAGAAATAAGCTGAACACAGATGTGTGCATTGCATTCATGCATAGAAAATCCGAATAATTTTCGCGCTTTTAAATAAAAACTTGTCAAAGAGATTGAAGCTTCTCTTAACTTGATGGAATTGAAGTAGATCATCAAGTTGACTGCGATAAGTTTCAATATGACCTTTGTTAAAACCTTATTTTGTGCAAGGGAGATTTGATCTAAGGGTAGATCAAATGTAATAAAAGTTAAACCTAATACATTATTTAATGATTTATATTTGATCCTTAGATAATCATATCCTAGTATTCATTACACAACTCATGAATACCAAGTTATAAACATAACTTAAGTAATAGGAATGTAACAACTTAATATTGACCTATCTTAATCTCATCTACTTATACCATGAGTATCATGGTAATACCTAACCTTAACTCTTTAGTGAGATTGAGTAGGAAAGAAACCAAGTCAAGATCATTCACCATATATCTTTCTTTCCGTATCAATCCTTATGGAATCCTATCCTTATATTTGTTATTCATCAATGTTGAGTAATCAATTATTGATTCACCAATTCTTAACCTAGCAACTCTTGCCTTTATCATAACAATCACTCTAAGTCCTTAGAGAATGAAGTAAGAAGAGGTAAGTGGTAATGATAGATTTAAATATCAACTAATAGGATGGGAGTGTTGGAAGAGAATGAAATCATTATAATACTTGATGGAGTAACTCACTCCTGAATAGATAGAAGAGTTATGTAGAAGATATAATTATATGTTAACAAATAGGATTATAAGGATGAACATTGAAGATAGTTACCAATGAGTAATCCTATTGAATAAAGTAGGTATAGTAAATGAATAATATTTCTTAGTCAGATAGATTCACTGAGCAGATAATTAATACAACTGTAATGTTGTATGGATGAAAGCCTTGATTAGCCAACTGGAAACCTAAGCCATATATGATCAAAGGATTATAATGATTATGCTTTACTCACCAAGATTGAATGCTTAGATCATGTATAAGTGACATTGGTGAATAGAACATGATTGAACCCTACTATAGCAATGTTATTCTAGGTTAGCCATGACAAGTCACATTAATATAATGTGAGGTTGGAGTATAAGATACTAGAGTGAAGTGAATATAAGATAGTATGATTGTGATGATGTTAGAGCAACATTGGATTAAAGAAGTAGTATTTTCCTCTTTGGAAATACTAAGCACTTGAGGTGAAGTAGGATTTGATGTATACATCTATTGAAATAATATTAGTGAAGGATTATAAGGGAAGAGCATGAATGGAAGTAACTGTAAAACAATTGTTAGATTGGAGGTTATCAGCAGTAGAGTAGTTGTTATAACCAAGTATGGATATAATAAGATTATGAAAGCTTCAGTGTCAAGCTCATTGGATTTACAAGGTGGATAAGCATATTTCTGTAAAGTAAAGCTCATCATGTTAGCACATGATGAAGGATATAAAGAAGTAATATATCTAGGAAAGGAATTCCTTAATTAGCAGCCAGGATTGTGAATTATGGAAGATAGGAATTCTTGGTAAACATTAAAACCCTAAATTTTTAACCAAACATAAAATCCATTTCATATGAGTGATTTATCATCCTATTTCCACAATGTCTTATAGGAATAATTTCATATAGCAAATCACTCTAGTATATCTTTTACACTTTCAAACCTTTAAATCATGTGTAGCACATAATTGGAAATTACTATAAACCATTATGCCCAATATTATATCCATATATTAATCACACTTAAGCAAGTAGTGAATAACTAGTTCCAAGAAAAGAATTATGCATATTCAAAATAAGAAAGGTGGTTAGGATTCACCTGTTATTAGGTTTTGAATAATAGAATTTACCATATAAAGATTTCCTTAATATTATGAGTTAATGAGAATAAAATCTCATTAGTTAATAGTAAGGCATTCTACAATAAGTTTGTCGATATTAGCTCAATTAAATTCATATCAAAAGTTCTCATAAATAATAATAGGAAAAGTATATAGATAAAGAAAATGAAGAAAATATAATAATATATAATAAAAGTTCACCAATTGATTCATAATAACTTTATTGTTGCTGCTAGTATTCAGCAAATAAATTCCATAAAGAAAAGTTCAAATCAAGTATTAAAATACAAATCTAGAAACAAAAACTTAAAACCCTAATTCTTATTTATTCCATTCAATAAATAATTTTTGATATAATTGTGAGCATTGAAAAATATCAACATGATTAGAGTAATCAATCAGTATAGTTATCTTTGGAATATTTAAAATATTATACAAAAATTATGGTATTTAAAACCTTGAAGAAATTTGAATTGAAAACAAAACAGAATAAAGAAAAGGGAAAGAACCAGGAAAACAAAAATAGAAGAAGAGTCAATTCTGGCCCACAGCCCGCTTCTCCTCCACCTATCCAACGCTCACGAGTAGCAGAGAAAACAACCCGCTCACTTCACCACGGCCCAACAGAAGCCCGGCCCAGATACCCTTTTGTCAACCAATCCATCGTCTACCTCCTCACGTCAAGCAGCTCGCTGGAGGGGCTGTAGATATAGTGCATCAAACACTCCTTTTCTAGTGAACTTGCTGAGTACGGTCGTACTCAAAGTATCTTCTTAACCCTTGCTAGGTTCTAAAGCTAGTACAGACGATGTATACATCAAGTTATGCTCTAGGAATTATCACTAGAATCTAAAGTTCTTCAATGAAGTCAAGGAAGTCAACATATACATCAACTCAAGTGAAGACGAAGTTACTGATTAGATAGGAATATAATCTCTAGCCATAGAATCTATTTCTGTAGTGTATTGCAATAGCAGCAATGCGAGACCATTAGTTAAGATACTAGTCTTAATAGTATGATAGTTTTTGAGTTGTTTATTCCTGATTCTTCTTTGTAAGAAGTTTCTTTCTCTCTCTTTAACCTAGAGTGTTCTCTGGATCTTGTGTAAAGAGTTGATTTGTAACTTATAGTCATGTCTTAGACCTGCTGTGTTTCTGTTGTACCACTCTGAGGGATGTAATACTAGTGAACGGTGTTTCATTGGTGTTATGTCAACGACTATAGTGTACTACATCATGCAGTGGTATGCTGGGTCACAGCATAATCTTAGACCTAGGAGTCTCCGGGCGCTACATGCCAAAATCTCAGGTCAGACCAAAGTCTTCGCCAGGAGGCCGAAGTCTCCGGACGGACTCCGGTACCTTGTAAGCTTAGACCTAGGAGTCTCCGGTGTAGAAAGACAAGCAACAAGAGGCTTCGAGGGTTCTTCTCCATTATTCAATCGGAAGGATAGCTGGGCACATTTAGGTTTGTGGAAGTGATTGATTTCCCATGAACCTTCCTAGCAGCAACCCGTCCCCTCTTGCTAAAAACCTTCTCGGTCTTTTCACTTTCGAGGGGTCGATCACCGTCTTATGCTATTCATCAGTTGAACCTAAAAACACTTAGCGCATGGTTAAGCTCACTCATGTTGTCAACAAACATCCAAAACACACTTAGGGAGGGAAATGTTTCAACAACCTTGTTTTCTTTTTGCAAAAACACTCTTTATTGTGGGAACTGTTTGGTCCTAGTCGACCTTCCTACATAAACTATAATGAATGGTTTTGCTTATTTTCAGTCGATTGAGAATTAAGTTTAAGCTCAGTCAGGTCCTAGTACATTAGATTTATATCGTGATTCATGCGTCCTGTAAGCTGCAAGTGGGGAGAAAACCGGGACTTTTCAGTTATAGGGTTGCAACTAAGATATTTTAGTTATACCCGAGGTTACAACTAAGATATAACAAGTTGCAAATAGATTTGCAGCTGAGATTGATGACACCACCGACTGAGAAATTATTAGTCGACTGGGAATTAGACACACCCAGTGATTAAACAAGGCAAATTAAAAAACAAGAAACTAGCACATATAGTTTTCGAGTCCTCACCTAGCTTCCATATGTAAAGCTCCCAAAACAACAGCCATCACCCATCAACAGTGACAGGCCTCCCTTGCTCAGTATTACTAGCTCATACTCCCACCCTATATATACACTCCTCTCCCCCAGTGGGATTTAGCAGCCTCCAACCTTAATTCTCCTCTATAGTAGTGAACTACACCAGGCCATCGACAGTCACCACCTGCGGCCGAGCGCGCACCCACCCATCCATACATGGCGATGAAGCGCAAGTTCTCTCCTACGGAGGCCGACTTCGCCTCCGACGATCACCACCACCACCGCCACGACACAGTCACGCCAGTGGCACGGCCGGAATCATGGGCAGAGACGGTCGCTGCCGTGCACGTGGCGGCACCGCAGCAGCGTGGTCGGAAGCGCTTCGTGGGCGTGCGGCAGCGTCCGTCCGGGCGGTGGGTGGCGGAGATCAAGGACACCATCCAGAAGATCCGGGTGTGGCTCGGCACCTTCGACACCGCCGAGGAGGCGGCGCGCGCCTACGACGAGGCCGCGTGCCTCCTCCGCGGCGCCAACACCCGCACCAACTTCTGGCCACGCACCGCCGCCGTCGCGGCAGCCTCGGCCACCGATGCCGGGGCGGCGACCCACGGCCACCACCTCCACACGCCGCCGCCACCGGCTTCAGCTCTCCCCTCCAAGGTCACCAACCTCCTACTCCTCCGCCTCAAGCGAGCGCGCACCATCAACCACGACGACTACTTCGGTGCCAGCGCCGGTGCAGAGAGCGCGCTGGCGCAAGAGCAAGGAGGTCACGGCGTCGGCGGGCAGGAGGATTGCAGTTTCCAAGTCGACGACTTCTTCAGCAGCCACGACTCTACAGGCGACGAGCATGGCCATGGCGTGGTGAAACACGAGGAGGACTCGAACTGCTCGTCACAGGACGCGGAGGATGACGAAGAGGAGGTGTCCTTGGAAGAGGAGGAGGAGGAAGCGCCCATGGACTTCGGGTTCATGGACGCGCCCCCGTTATCGCCAGGGGACGCGAACGACGCGGGGCTCTTCTCGCCGTTCGAGATGATGGCGTCGGAGATCGGCGGCGCGGCCGAGGCGGACACAGAGACGACAGAGACGACGGAGTACGACGGCGCCAGCGAGGAGCACTCGGGAGCGGCGATCCACGAGGTGATGAAGAGGATGAAGTACGAGCGGAAGATCTCCGCCTCGCTCTACGCGCTCAGCGGCGTGTCGGAGTGCCTCCGCATGCGCCTGAGCGACGCTGACTGCCCTGCCGGCCACGGGCTGGCGCTCTCCGGCCTGAGGGACGCGTGCATGAAGAAGAAGCAGCAGAATCAAGAATCTAAGGGGAGCCACCACGAGGAGAGCACAGGCAGCAACAGCTGCTCGTCGTCTGACGTGGCGAGCTCTTCGCCGACCGGGGATGCCGCCGTCGACAGCGATGTGCTTCTGTGGAGCTCCCTTGATCTGGCTCCCATCTGCTTCATGTCATGATTTCTCCTCTCGGTTACAGAGTTCGTCAGGACACGGTAGGAAATTAATTCGTGACATTCTTATTCTTACGATCATTCTTGGTATTCTTACCAAACGAGAAAACCGGTGAGGTCCAAACTTTATTCATGAAATTTTAGAAAGATCATATGCTGGCTTATTGCTTATGCTAAGAAAAGTTTCAGTGTTGCTGAGTATGATTTTAAGTTCTCCCTGTTGCCATCTCAAACTCAGCTCAGAGTCAGGAGATGAAAACCGACCCAATTGCGCCAGCGGCAGTGTTGTCACCTCTCCCCAAAGAGATTCTGGTTCAGTCACAACTCACAATCCTCCAATCTCTGAACACCATGATGCTAGTATTTACAAGTTTTTACTTTTGGGTTAATACAAAACATCCCGATGAGTCCCAATCGACTGATTGTTATCACGTGAATAACTTAGAGAAGAAGAAGAAAAAAAAAAGCATCCAGGAAGAAGAACACCATATTCATGAACAAAAACAGCAGGTTGTTCCTCATACTGAAACATGAACATAATATTACAACAACAGATTCTGTGCCAGTTCAACACAAGCTACGGCAAAACTAGTTTAACACAAGTTTGACTGCTTCCGCTGCGCATACAGTGTGCGTGCATCCACAAAATGCAGTCTGTTCTCCAGCCATATAATAGGACTGGAGAGATAGCACCACTGGAGTTTGGAGAGTATGTTGAAACTGCATCAAAACTTCAGTGCATTTCTCAAGAGAAGCATTTGTCGCAAAGTTTTTTTGCACCCATGCGTTTCTGTAACTGGCGGATACTAGATAACTTGCAATCTCCACACACAAAAAATAACACATGGTGGTGCATCAGGAGCAAGACTTCTCCTCATAGTTATTCTGCGATTACATCAAGGTATTATCCACACAAATGTCAAAAATGTACTCACACGATTGATATCAAATATTTGCAAAATATGGATGCTGTAATTAGTGCATGTTTTTGTTTGTGCATATAAATGATACAAATGTGAGTGAACCTTCTTCAAGCAAGAGTGACAACTGTTTACCTTTTGGTGGTTAAAGCATTGAGTTGCACTTGCACAACTCATCTGCGCGTTGTAGCAAAGGAAACTCTGGTTTAACATAGATCAAAGACTAAAGTAAAAGCATGATGGTGTATTTTTCTCATAATATGCTCTACATTGTGCTTCCTCTTTATGTTGTGTATCCCACAGTGATTGATAATGTTCTCAGGTGACATGAGTTGCCCATTACAGTAAAAGTCAGGGATGCAATTTCATTTATAGGTGTTTCCCATCAGTAACTGCTTTAAAAGTGTATATTGCAGAAAAGTTCAGATGAGAATCTGAGCCTGCAGTATCTGAAATAGTTAGGAAAAGTAAATGATTAGTAGGTAAACCTACAGTAAGCATATCAGACAAAAATGTGCTAGTAGTTACAATTACTAAGAGAAAGCATCTGTCATTATTGACAGTTACTTGTATATCTAAAGCCGCATAAACAGATGGTTCAAGAATCAAAACCTCCCCAACAAGAGTGGCCGAGGTAATGCAATACATCCAACAGAGGCACTATTGGGAAAATTTAAGGAATTCACGGTACATGGAATGCTTTTATGAATGAGAATGCATATGAATGGAATACCCTCTTTAGTATTTTAAAGATGCAAGTCACAATATTTATCCCCTCGCACTTCTGAAAGTTTGGTAGATGTGTGACAAGAACAAGGGAAATCCTGTGATACGACAAAGACCACTGTCATGTAAGATATGGCTTCCAGGTATTCGCACTATAGAACCTTCGTCACCTAATAGTGTGGGCATTCATGCATATTGATGGGGTTGAGTTCAAACAATCATCAGAGAGACCACTAAGTGGCACCTCTCCGCCATAGTCATTGTTAACAACTTAAGCAATATGACGGTAGAAATGCTACCGGAACCCTGGGCAATCTTGTCATACGGAAAAAAGACAGTTCTTCTGCAAGATATGACTTTCAAGTATTTGGTTTCCAAAACAAAAATCTGCACCATAGAACCTTCATCAAGCAATACTATAAACATTCATGCGTATTGATGGAGTTGGGTTCAGACAAACATCAGAGAGAGACCACAAAGTGGCACCTGACAATCTGCCATAGCATTGTAAGCAGCTTAAGATTCACGCAAGTAAATATTGACAATAGCACAGCTTGGGAGCACACAAAAAAAAGAAAACATAAACACGGTAGTACTGCTACTCAAGTGGTACCTCCTGTATTGTAGGGATCTTCACTGGGTGAGCCGGATGCACATACGAGAATATACCCATGCGGAAGCACTGGCGAGGGCTTTCATACCTCATTGTGCCCTGCTCCATGGAATAGGCATATACGGTATTAGCAACGTCCATGTAGATGATATCTTGTGTCGGGTGGAAGCCAAGCAATGGGAAGAGTGAACTTGATTTGATGCGACCCTGGATAGTTGATAGAAAAAACTTCGCCCCACAAGTTGCTGCTTCCAGGTTCTGTTGAGCTAGTTCCATGACACCAACTTGGTGAACCAGCTTCCAACACATGCCATTTTCCCCTTCTCGCCGCAGATCCCACACCTCGAACACCGAGAGGTTAATATGTGCATACCGGAGACAACCACCCTGCCGCTCCCCTATACACCGGTTGTGTGGCGTGTGTGGCTCGTCAGAAGCACTGCTAGGCAATGGAAGGACCTGGATAGAGTCGTGACCGCAGTTGTATGCAATGACCTTGTCCCTGAGAAGGCCTCCGATAGAGTAGGCAGTGCCACTCTGGCCAATAAACAGTGATGGATATGCATCCACGTCTAGATGCGGAGAACGGATGGATGTCGCCCTCCACTGGCCGGTGTCTGAAGAGAATACCTTGAGATCCAGGCACCCACCTGTCTTCTGCCAATCCAGAGGGTGGTTAAAGAGGAAAACTTGAAAGCACCTGATGATGCCATCTCCATTGTCAGTCACCGAGAGCAGGCCATGCTGATAACAGGAATGCCACGGCAGCTCCGGGAGAGACACCCACTGCCAAGACACCGGGTTGCAGACGTAGTACTGCACTACATTGTTGCAGCCCCTAGAACACAGCAGCAGGCCAGCCGTTGAGTGCACGATGAAGATCTTCTTGGCGTCGCCCGTGGTTTCTGGCTGCAACTGAGACTCGGGCAAGTGATGAGGCAAGAACCCGAGGTCTGAGGCGAACATGGATTCCGTTTCGGGTGGGCGGGGGGAGCCGGCGAGGAAATCAGGAAAGTGTCCCCATGGGCGAATCAGTGGCTCGGTCTGGAGAAAGACGCCCGAGAGGTAGGGGGAATGCGACTCCCAGTAGCGAGCGACGAAGCCCGGGCTACGGACGACGTCGTTGTAGCGGCGGGAGACGGCGCCGACGCGGTGGAGGTACTTGGCCGGCAGGCGGCGGAGGATCTCCTCCACGATGTTATCGCAAAGGAGATCCATCGATATCTTCTGCTGACGCACACAGAAACAAGCAACGAATCAAGGGTAGCAGGAGACGAATTTCGTGCTTGAGAAGCTGAATCTTGAGATCACCACTAGTATCACTGTACGAATCAAATCGAGGGAGATAAAGTCACGTATTCGTCGGATGAATGGATAAATCCAAGAACGCATTGTGTACTGCACTTACCAGTGTTCGGCGGCGACCGCGAAATCGAGTTGACTCAGGCGAAAGAAACCATTAGAATTCGTAGGGCCAGAGGCGAGTGCCACTGCCAGCACCCAGCACCTGCTTGAGTTGGTCGGCACACCAGGAATCAGGAGAGGAACCCTCGATTTCTTCAATCGGGCGCAGCACGCAAACCTGGCGGGCCGGCAGGTGGGCACACGAGAAAAGCCCAGCACAGGCCCGGCCTGGCTCGCGTCATGCCAGGCCCGTGCCGGTTCGTGAAGCGTCGGGGCCGTGTCCGTGACGCGGTCTCAGGCACGCGGGCCATGCCGGCCCGTCAAGCTTGCATCTGGTGGAATTTAAGAATATACAGGCAAAAAGGGTGCCACGGGGGATCGAACTCGTGACCTCAGCCTATCGGCCTGTCGCATCGACCACCAACCACGCAAACCTTGTTAATATCAGGTAGGTTCGGAGCTTTTTGTATGACGATTCGACGGGCCAGCAAAAAAAGTCCATGGCCCAATGTACCTAACGTGCCGTGGGCCGGTCCGCCAGGCGTCGGGGCTGGGCTCGGGCTGCGCAGCCGGGCACGGCACGTGAGCTAGGCGGGCCACGACGGGTCGTGTCAGGCCAGGCACGTTTAGGGTGTATCGTGTCTGGGCCGTGCCGGGCCGATCCGTTGGCTAGGTTTGGCAGCACGCCAGCACCGTGGCTTTGGGCCTTGGGAAAACGAGGTACAAGACTGGCCCACAACACAATCTGCATAACGCATCTGGATGTCGTAACGAAACAGAGCCCAGGTATCCAAAAAGAAGTAAACATTGACATTCTCTAGAGTTTCAAATATATACGATCACCATCTAAAAAATTATGCAAGATTACCAAACATACATAACATATATTCAACCTCTCAAAAAATATGATTCTGCCACTGAAATTCTATACGTGATCCCAAGTTGCATAGGCATTGCGCTAGATATTTGGTTGTAAGGCATCGTCGAAGCGGGTTTGGAGAGATAAGACAACATCTAGAATATGTTGAGTGCTAGTCCATAACTCTAATGTGTAATGTTGGTGCAGGTATCAAGGGGTTGGTGGCTAGGATCTAGGGTTGTTTTACTCTCCTAGTCTAATGTAGGTCGAACCCTATAAATATGTTACAATGTGTCTTTCAGAGGAAAACAACAATCCGCTAGATACATATGTTAATTTCTCTCATCTCGAAATTCCATGAATCTAGTCTTGAGTTGATGGTGTGTGTGTGTTTATGTTTTATTCAGTAAATTTTTATTTGAAAAATGAGGGTGACTACCACTAGGTTGATATGTCGTAAACGTATCTATAATTTTTATTTGTCCTAAACGTATCTATAATTTTTTATGCTCCATGCTTGTTTAGTATCTACTTTGCTATATTTTGTCTATACTTTGAGGTATTTTTATACACTTTCTGGAACTAACCTATTGACAAGATGCCACAGTGCCAGTTGCCTGTTTTCTGTTGTTTTTGGTTTCAGAAAGCTAAAAAATAAATATTCTCGGAATTGGACGGGACAAAAGCCAAAGTTCATATTTTTCCTTGAACGATACGAAAAATCGAAGAAGAGACGGAGGAGGACACCAGGGTGGCCACACCCTAGGTGGGCGCAGGGCCCACCATGGTCGCGCCCACACGGGGTGTGGGCCTCCTGGCCCTCCACCGACCTTGCCTCCTTCGCCTATAAGAAGCCCCCGACTCAGAAACCCTAGAGAAGAGACCAGAAGGCCACGAAAAGTTCCGCAGCGCCGCCACCATCGAAGGGGAGATTCGGGGGACAGAAAGTCTCTGTTCTGGCACCCTGCCGGGACAGGGAAGTGCCCCTAGAGCCATCTCCATCGATCTCCACCACCATCTTCATCACCGTTGCTGATTTCCATAATGAGGAGGGAGTAGTTCTTCCTCGAGGCTAAGGGCTCTACTGGTAGTTATGTGTTCATCTCTCTCTATGCATGATCTTGTTGTGGTCATGAGCTTTGTAATCAAGTAGATCTATCTTGCTACTCAAGTGCTTCAATAGATCTCTGCTCTCCCCATGTGTATGAAAGTGACAGCATGCACGCCATGGTGACACTTAGGTTTGAGTCTACATAAATACTCATCGTGCTTTAATAGATCTATGCTTTTCCCCACGCGTGTGAAAGTGACAGCGTGCGCGACGTGTGTAGCACTTAAGCTAGACTACATATATACTTATCATGAGTATATTTTTAGTTGGTTGTCTTTATAAAATTGTGGTGTTTGTTGGAACCATCTAGCGCTCAAGGTGACAGTGTAGGGTTATCTAGATTGGGGAAGGTGGACTTTGAGGTGTGTTGTTATAGCCCTACCATGGATTGGAGTGTCCAACCAGGGAGTAGTTAAGAGTAGTATCATTAAGAGAATACATTTATATGAGAGAGTGTTCACTAGTGAAAGTATGATCCCTAGGCCTTGTTTCTAAATATTGAAACACCGTTTGCATTTAGATCTGTTGCATGTTTGCCGGGGAGGTTTTGGTCCTTTTACCTTACCTCACCGTCAAGCTCTTTTCTGGCACCATTACTGTAGGGGTCCGTAGCATGGAAAACAAAAAAATTATACCGCACAAACAAGCCAAGATCTATCTACTAGATTGTAGCAACGAGTCGATAGAAGCACTCACCCTCGAAGATTCCAAAGCGGTTAACGAGAGCAGATTCGCGTGGGTGATGTAATCGTACACTTGCCGATCTCAAGATCGCGTAGAAGATCCTTCCGGCGCTGCGTTCCGGCAGCGCTTCCGCAGTAGGTCACACGTTTGGTACTCGATGAAGACCTTCCTCTCCCTTGTTCCAGCAGGCAGCGGAGGTTGTAGTTCTCCCCTCGCGATTTCGACAGCACGACGGCGTGGTGTCGGAAGTAGAGGGAAGATCCCGTAGGGCTTCTCCTAAGCCGGAGCGAGTTATGGTGGATCTAGGGTTTCCGGTAATCTAGGTTTAGAAGGCCGGGGAGGAGGAGGAGGTGTCGGTGGCGGCTGGGGAGACGATGACGAGGCGGTGGCGACGCGGCAGTGCAAAGCGGCGGCGGCGTGCGGTGGCGGCGGCGGTGGCAGCGGCGGCGCACGGGGTGGAGGGTTGGCTCTTGTTGTGTTTGGGTCAGCCCTCCCCCTCTATTTATGAGAGAGGGGAAGCCTTGAGGGAGGGGAGTTTGAATCCACTTTCAAACCCAAGTTGGAAGGACTCTTTCCTTCTTCCACTAGGAAACCATTGTTCCAGTTTGACTTTTCAAACCTCCCGTTTGACTTTCAATTTAGAGCTTTAATTCTCTCTCACAAATGCCCACACCAAGGGACCTAGGATATGATCCAATCATTCCACTTACCCATGACACATTCATGGACCATTCTCCTTCCGGTCCGGTGAACCTTCTAGAACCTTCTAGAATCTCTCCGATGAAAACATCGAAATCATTCCCGAACTCCGGAATCGGACTTTCCTTATATGAATCTTATTCTCCGGACCATTCTGGATCTCCTCGTGATATCCCGGATCCCACAGAGACTCCGAACAACATTCGGTCTCCCTACTTACATTACATATCTACTAAACAACATTGAATCCTTAAGTGTGTCTCCCTACGGTTCGTGAATTATGCGGACATGACCGAGACACTTCTCCGATTAATAACACATGGAGGAATCTGGAAATTCATATGGCTCCCACATATTTCTATGATTACTTTGCGATCGAATGAACCACTTACATACGATACCAATTTCCCTTTGTCTCGTGATAGTTTACTTATCCGAGGTTTGATCGTCGGTATCCCTGCATACCTAGTTCAGCCTCATTACCGATAAGTACTCTTTTCTTGTTCCCGTGATATGTGATCCCTTGTGAGCTAGTCACATGCTTGCAAGATAATTGGATGACATTCCATCGAGAGGGCCCAGAGTATATCTATCTGTCATATGGATGGATAAATCCCACTCTTAATCCATGTGCCTTAACCCATACTTTCCGAACACTCAATGCCACCTTTATAGCCACCCAATTACGGTGTGGTGTTTGATGTCATCAAAGCATCCTTCCGGTGATGGTGATTAGCATGATCTCATGGTCGAAGGAATTAGGTTACTATGTATCAGAAAGCTTATAGCAAACGAACTATTGAAATGACTTGATCTTTATGCTACACTTATCTATAGGAGTATGTCCATCATACCATTCTCCTAATGATATGACCTTGTTGTTAGAAACATCTCAATGTTCATGATCGAGAAACCACGATCATCGATTAACCAACAAGCTAGTATTATAAAGAGGCTTTACCAGGGACACTAATTTAGTTTACAAATCACACAAGTATTAATGTTTACAGTTAATACTATTATAGCATGAATGTAAACATTTATCATAAACACAACGATATAATAATAACTAATTTTATTATTGCCTCTAGGGCATATCTCCAATAGTCTCCCACTTGCACTAGAGTCAACTAATCTAGATTACATGGTAATATACCGAACACCCATGGCGGGTTGGTGCTGGTCATGTTTTGCCCTCGGGAGAGGTTTAGTCAACATATCCGCCACATTCAAATATGTGTGTACTATGCAAATCTTTATGTCACCATCTTGGACATGCTCTCGAATAGCGTGAAAACGCAGCTTGATATGCTTCAGCTTCTTGTGTGACCTTGGTTCTTGCGCATTGGCTATGGCGCCCATGTTATCACAAAAGATAGACATTGGGTCCAACGCACTTGGAACCACACCGAGCTCTGTAATGAACTCATTCATCCATATCACCTCTTGTGGAGCCTCTGAAGCAGCTATGTATTCCGATTCAGTTAAAGATCTCGCCACAACGCTTTGCTTTGCACTCCTCCAGCTAACTGTTGCACCATTCAAAGTAAATACGTATCCAGATTGAGATTTAGAATCATCCGGATCAGTGTTCCAACTAGCATCGGTGTAACCATTAACAACAAGTTGTTCATCACCTCCATAAGAAAGAACCATATCCTTAGTTCTTCTCAAGTACTTAAGGATGTTTTTGACCGCTGTCCAATGATCCACTTCTGGATCACTTTGATATCTGCTAGTCAAACTAACAACATATGCAATGTCGGGTCTAGTACATAGCATGGCATACATAAGAGATCCTATGGCTGAGGCATAGGGAGTCTTACTCATCCTTTCTCTATCTTCTGTCGTTGCAGGACTTTGAGTTTTACTCAAGGTCGTATTGGAAAACATGGGCAAGAACCCTTTCTTGCTATCTTCCATTCCAAACCTCTTTAGAACTTTGTCCAAATATGTACTCTGTGACAATGATATTAGGCGTCTTGATCTATCTCTATAAATCTTTATGCCTAATATGTAAGCTGCTTCGCCAAGATCTTTCATTGAAAAACTATTATTCAAATAATCCTTGACACTATTAAGAAGGTCTATATCATTCCCAATCAACATTATGTCATCTACATATAGTATTAAGAATGCTACAGAGCTCCCACTCACTTTCTTGTAAATACAAGCTTCTCCATAAGTTTGTATAAAACCAAAACTTTTGATCACCTTATCAAAACGTTGATTCCAACTCCGGGATGCTTGCTTCAATACATAAATGGACCGTTGAAGTTTGCATACCTTGTTAGCATCTTTAGGATCGACAAAACCTTTGGGTTGTACCATATCCAACTCTTCATCAATGTCTCCATTGAGGAACGTCGTTTTGACATCCATCTGCCATATCTTATAATCATAATATGCAGCGATTGCTAATAAAATCCTCACAGACTTTAGCTTTGCTACTGGTGAGAAAGTCTCATCGTAGTTAACTCCTTGAATTTGTCAAAACCCTTTTGCGATAAGTCGAGCCTTATAGACAGTAACATTACCATCAGCATCTGTTTTCTTCTTGAAAATCCATTTATTCTCGACAGCCTTCCGGCCATCCGGTAAGTCCACCAAAGTCCATACATGGTTTTCGTACATGGATCCAATCTTGGATTTCATGGCTTCTTGCCATTTATTGGAATCTGGGCTCATCATCGCTTCCTCATATGTCGCAGGGTCATCGGTGTTGTCTACCAACATGACACTCATAACGGGATCATACCAATCAGGAGTGGTACAAGTTCTCGTCGACCTGCGAGATTCCGTAGTAACTTCAACCGAAGTTTCATGATCAACATCATTAGCTTCCTCTCTTATTGGTATAGGCGCCACAGGAACTACTTCCGGTGTTGTGCTACTTGCAAGTTCGAGAGAAGGTTCAACAACCTCGTCGAGTTCTACTTTCCTTCCAGTCACTTCTTTCGAGAGAAACTCCTTCTCTAGAAAGGATCCATTCTTGGCAACGAAGATTTTACCCTTGGATCTATGATAGAAGCTATACCCAATAGTTTCCTTCGGGTATCCTATGAAGACGCATTTTTCCGCTTTGGGTTCAAGCTTGTTGGGGTGTAACTTCTTTACATAAACTTCGCAACCCCAAAATTTAAGGAACGACAATTTAGGTTTCTTCCCAAACCATAATTCATACGGTGTCGTTTCAACGGATTTATATGGTGCCCTATTTAAAGTGAATGCGATTGTTTCTAATGCATAACCCCAAAACGATAGCGGTAAATTTGTAAGTGACATCATAGAACGAACCATATCTAAGAGAGTTCAATTACGACGTTCGGACACACCATTACGTTGTGGTGTTCCCGGCGGTGTCAATTGTGAAAGTATTCCGCATTTCTTCAAATGCTCGCCAAACTTGTAACTTAGATATTCACCTCCACGATCAGATCGTAGAAATTTAATCTTCTTGTTACGTTGATTCTCTACCTCTCTTTGAAATTCCTTAAACTTCTCGAAAGTTTCGGACTTATGTTTCATGAAATAGATATAACCATATCTACTCAACTCATCTGTGAAGGTAAGAACATAACGATAACCACCGCACGATGCTACACTCATTGGGCCATATACATCGGTATGTATGATTTCCAATAAGTCTGTAGCTCGCTCCATCATACCAGAAAATGGAGTCTTAGTCATTTTATCCATCAGACATGCTTCACATCTTTCAAGTGATTCAAAATCAAGTGATTCAGAAGTCCATCGGAATGGAGTTTCTTCTTGCGCTTCACTCCAATATGACCAAGACGACAGTGCCACATATAGGTCGAGTTATCGCTCAATTTCAAATGTTTAGCTTCAATGTTATTAATGTGTGTATTTCTACAATCGAGATTCAATAAGAATAGACCATCTATCAAAGGTGCATGTGCATAAAACATATTACTCATATAAATCGAACAACCATTATTCTCGGACTTAAACAAGTAACCGTCTCGCAATAAACATGATTCGGATATAATGTTCATGCTCAACGCAGGCACCAAATAACAATTATTTAAGTATAAAACTAATCCCGATGGTAGATGAAGAGGTAGCGTGCCGACCGCGATCACATCAACCTTTGATCCATTTCCAACGTGCATCGTCACCTCGTTCTTCGCTAGCTTCCATTTATTCTGCAACACCTGTTTCGAGTTACAAATATGAGCAACCAAACCAGTATCAAATACCCAGGCACTACTACGAGTACTAGTGAGATAAACATCAATAACATGTATATCGGATATACCTTTCTTCTTAATGTTGCCGCTCTTCAAATCCGCCAAGTACTTAGGGAAATTCCGCTTCCAGTGACCCTCTCCCTTGCAGTAAAAGCACTCAGTATCAGGCTTAGGCCCAGCCTTGGTCTTCTTCGCCGGCGCGGTAACTTTCTTACCGCCCTTCTTGAAGTTTCCCTTTTTCTTAGACTTGCCTTGCTTGCTGAATTTGGTGGTATTATTGACCATCAACACTTGGTGCTCTTTCTTGATCTCCACTTCCGCAAACTTTAACATGGAGAAGAGTTCGGGCAACGACTTGTACATGTTTTGCATATTGTAGTTCATCATAAAGTTCTTGTAACTTGGTGGTAGTGATTGGCTGACACGGTGAATCCCCAAAGCATTAGGAATCACTATACCCAGGCTTTGAAGCTTGCTTGCGTGCCCAGACATCTTAAGCACGTGCTCACTGATGGAGTTGCCCTCTTCCATCTTGGAGTTAAAGAACTTTTCAGAAGCCTCATAACTCTCAACTGCCGCGTGAGCCTCAAAATATCATTTTGAGTTCACGGACAATATCATGTGGGTCATGGTTCTCAAACCTTTTCTGAAGCTCTGATTCCAAACCATACAATATAGCACACTGAACTGTGGAGTACTGATTCTTCCGAGCGAGGAAAACATTCTTTACCTCATCGGTAGCATCAGCTGCAGGTGGATCACCCAGCGGTGCATCTAGCACATAGGTCAAATTACCAGCATTGAGGACAATCCTCAAATTGCGGAACCAATCCGCGAAGTTGCTTCCATTGTTTTTCAACTTTTCTTTCTCTAGGAACATATTAAAATTGATGGTAGGGGCCGCCATTGATCTACAACATATTTGCAATAGTTTAGACTAAGTTTATGACAAATTGAGTTCTAATTAATGTTTAAATTAATCTAGGTGAACTCCCACTCAAAACAATATCACTCACATTGTTTTAGTGACCACACAAACCAAATCCACCACATCAAAACCAATCATCACGAGAGTTGATGTAGCTTCAATGGCGAACAATCAGCATGTTCATCATATCTACTATATGACTCATGTTTTACCTTTCGGTGATCCGTGTTCCGAGACCATGTATGTACATGCTAGGCTCGTCAAGATCAAACCTTAGCTTCCGCATGAGCAAATCTGGCTTGCTCATGTTGTATACACTCGTAGAATCTAACACACCCGATCATCATGTGGTGCTTCGAAACAACAAGCTTTAGCAACGGTGCTAACTAAGGATGAACACTTTATAACTTGAAATTTTGTGCGTGAGGGATCATCTTATAATGCTACCGTCGTGAACTAAGCAATACAAGGTGCGTAAAAGGATTAACAACACATGCAATTCATAATATGTGATATGATATGACCTTTCTTCTTGTGCTTCCGATCTCCATCTTCAAGCACGAACATGATATCCATCATCACCGGTATGGCGTCAAGGTCAATGGCATCGCTTCATGGTTGTCGTCCACCAGCATCAACTATTACAACTACTTTGAATAGACATGCAGGTCTTAACAGAATTTAAAAGACAATCATATGGCTCCTGCCGGTTGTCGACTTACAATAAGGAACATTGCATACATCATATATAATCACAATCATGGCCATATCACATCACAACACACCCCTACAAAACAAAGTTAGACGCCTCTAATTTTCTTTGCATGTTTTACGTGGTTTGGGACTTTCAGTAAGTGTCGTTCTAACTTACGAACAAGAACCACAACGTTGATGCTTGAACTATCAAGTTCCCGTTATAAATTGAATCTATACTATGATGGGAGAGACAGACACCCGCAAATCCACTTATGCAATACAAGTTGCATGTTAAGCGTGGAGCAAGTCTCATGAACGATGTCATGTAAGGTTATCCCGGGCCGCTTCATCCCATCATACCGCAAGATGCAAAGTACACAAAAAGCAATTGATAATAAAAGCACCACCACCCACAATGACCATTGTGTTCTATTCGTGCAACAGATCTACATATAGACACGGCTCTGATACCACTGTAGGGGTTCGTAGCATGGAAAACAAAAAAATTCTACCGCATGCACACAAACAAGCCAAGATCTATCTACTAGATTGTAGCAACGAGTCGATAGAAGCACTCACCCTCGAAGATTCCAAAGCGGTTAACGAGAGAAGATTCTCGTGGGTGATGTAGTCGTACACTTGCCGATCTCAAGATCGCGTAGACGATCCTTCCGACGCTGCGTTCCGGCAGCGCTTCCGCAGTGGGTCACACGCTCGGTACTCGATGAAGACCTTCCTCTCCCTTGTTCCAGCAGGCAGCGGAGGTTATAGTTCTCCCCTCGCGATTCCGACAGCACGACAGCGTGGTGTCGGAAGTAGAGGGAAGATCCCGCAGGGCTTCGCCTAAGCCGGAGCGAGTTATGGTGGATCTAGGGTTTCTGGCGATCTAGGTTTAGAAGGCCGGAGAGGAGGAGGTGTCGGCGTCGGCTATGGCGACGGCGACGAGGCGGTGTCGGCGGCGCACGGGGTGGAGGGCTGGCTCTTGTGGTGTTTGGGGCAGCCCTCCCCCTCTATTTATGAGAGGGGAGCATCCTTGAGGGAGGGGAGTTTGAATCCACTTCCAAACCCAAGTTGGAAGGACTCTTTCCTTCTTCCACTAGGAAACCATTGTTCCAGTTTGACATTTCAAACCTCCCGTTTGACTTTCAATTTAGAGCTTTAATTCTCTCTCACAAATGCCAACATCAAGTGACCTAGGATATGATCCAATCATTCCACTTACCCATGACACATTCATGGACCATTCTCCTTCCGGTCCGGTGAACCTTCTAGAACCTTCTAGAATCTCTCCGATGAAAACATCGAAATCATTCCCGAACTCCGGAATTAGACTTTCCTTATATGAATCTTATTCTTCGGACCATTTCGGATATCCTCGTGATATCCCGGATCCCATCCCAGACTGCGAACAACATTCGGTCTCCCTACTTACATTCCATATCTACTAAACAACATCGAATCCTTAAGTGTGTCTCCCTACGGTTCGTGAATTATGCGGACATGACCTAGACACTTCTCCGATCAATAACACATGGAGGAATCTGGAAATTCATATGGCTCCCACATATTTCTATGATTACTTTGCAATCGAATGAACCACTTACATACGATACCAATTTCCCTTTTTCTCGTGATAGTTTACTTATCCGAGGTTTGATCGTTGGTATCTCTTCATACCTAGTTCAGCCTCGTTACCGATAAGTAGTCTTTTCTCGTTCCCGTGATATGTGATCCCTTGTGATCCAGTCACATGCTTGCAAGCTAATTGGATGACATTCCACCGAGAGGGCCCAGAGTATATCTATCCGTCATATGGATGGACAAATCCCACTCTTGATCCATGTGCCTCAACCCATACTTTCCGAACACTCAATGCCACCTTTATAGCCACCCAGTTACGGTGTGGTGTTTGATGTCATCAAAGCATCCTTCCGATGATGGTGATTAGCATGATCTCATGGTCGAAGGAATTAGGTTACTATGTATCAGAAAGCTTATAGCAAACGAACTATTGAAATGACTTGATCTTTATGCTACGCTTATCTATAGGAGTATGTCCATCATACCATTCTCCTAATGATATGACCTTGTTGTTAACAACATCTCAATGTTCATGATCGAGAAACCACGATCATCGATTAACCAACAAGCTAGTATTATAAAGAGGCTTTACCAGGGACTCTAATTTAGTTTACAAATCACACAAGTATTAATGTTTCCGGTTAATACTATTATAGCATGAATGTAAAAATTTATCATAAACAAAAAGATATAATAATAAATACTTTTATTATTGCCTCTAGGGCATATCTCCAACAGTTACCACTTATCTCTTCGCCGAACTAGTGCACCTATACACCTGACAAGTGTACTAGGTGTGTTGGGGACACAAGAGACTTCTTATATCTTGATTGCAGGGTTGCTTGAGAGAGATACCTTTGACCACTTCCTCCCTGAGTTCGATAAACCTTGGGTAATCCACTTAAGGGAAACTTGTTGCTATTCTACAAATCTCTACACTTGGAGGCCCAACAACTATCTACAAGAATAGAAGTGTGTAGACATCAAGCTATTTTCTGGCGTCGTTGCCGGGGAGGTAAGGTAAAAGGTACTCACATCCTCGGGTGTGAGTGCTCGAAGTTATTTCCTTTAGATTCTGCAATATTTTCTTTTTGTTTCTTGTTTTCACTAGTTAGGCTTAATGTAAAACAATAACAAAATTAGAGAGCTTTATAGTATCTATCTTGAGTTAGGACATGAAGTGTTTGAAGAGAAAATTAAAAAAAACCATGGAACTTTATTTGCATGTTAATAGCAATGTTATTAGTATGAATTCTTTGAACACCATTATTGCTAATACTATGGAAACATGTAAGCTTGGGGAAGCTAGTTTTTATGAAAATGATCTTTTTAGTTCCCTAGCTTTGGAAGATAGCTATTGTATTGCTTATGATGATACCAAACCTCCATTGTATGATGATTACAATGATGAATATGATATTTTCAGTCCACCTACTATTGAGGAGAAAATAAATTATGATTATAATATGCCCCCTATTTTTGATGATTAGGATGAGAATAATAATGATAGCTATTTTGTTGAATTTGCTCCCACTATAATAAATAAGAATGGCTATGCTTACGTGGAGAGTAATAATTATTTTATGCATGTGGCTCATGATAAGAATGTTTTATATAGTAGTTACATTGTTAATTTTATTCATGATGATACTGAAAGTTATTATGAGAGAGGGAAACATGGTTTTATGTAGTTCAATAATATTAAGTTTCCCCTCTTTATGTTGAAAATCTTGAAGTTGCACTTGTTTTGCTTCCCTATGCTTGTTGCTTTGTGCTTTCATGACTTGTTTCTTTACAAGATTCCTATGCATAGGAAGTGGGTTAGACTTAAATGTGTTTTGAGTTTGCTTCTTGATTATCTCTTTTACTTCAATTCATATTACTTATGTGAGCATCTTCTCAAACTATCAAGCCTAACTTAAAGACGTTAAAGAAACGTACTTATTGGGAGATAACCCAAAAGTTTTCTTGAGTCTTGGAAGTTATTACCTCTGTAATGACCTCTCCTTATTCTTTTTATTTGCTTTTTGTGCCAAGAATGACCTCTAATGAGAGGAAAGTAAGATTTGGGGAGTTGCTATCCCGAAACAGATTTTTGTGCTCCGCCATAAAAATTAGTGAGGAATCTATGTAAGTCGGATTGAGCTGATATTTTACGAGTAAATCCCCCAGTGTGTTAGATAACTTTCGTTAGTTCAACACTTTTTTATTTGAGCAACATAAGATTTTCTATCTTCTGGTCTGTTTTGATAGATTTCTGTCATTATTTGCATTTGCTTCTTATTAATTCCTTTTTGGGTTCTTTTTGGGAAATTGAGATTTTTGAGGGAATTGCTACAGTAGCTTTTGTTTTTAGTGAAAATTTTTCTGTTCTAAAGCTAAACCCAAAGGTCTATTATCTTTTGAATGTGCTAATGTTGCTAATGAAGATTGTGTGAAGTTTTGTATGAAGGAAAATTTTCAGGTGTAGAGGAAGAATGATGTAATAAGATGAAGAATGGACAAAAGCTCAAGCTTGGGGATGCCACCCCGTGTCACCCCAAGAAATATTCAAGAGGTACAAGCGTCAAAGCTTGGGTATGCCCAAGGCATCCCCTTCTTCATCAATAAAAAATTCAGGTCTTTCTAGACACTTTGTTTTTATTGTTTATGCACTGTTGTGTTGTTTTTGGAGCGTCTTAGTTTTTGTTTTTGGTTTTAGTTTCCTTAGTTTGCTTGAATAAAGTTGGTTGATCCCAACACACTTCTTTTGGAGAGAGACACACTCTATTTTCATTGCTTAGAACACTCTAGTTTTCATTCTTATTGTTCTGTGAGTGTTCACTTTTGCTAGAACTGTGTTTAGCCTTAGTTTTCTTATGCTTTCAGCTTAAAAAAATTAGTTCTTCTTTTTGGATTTGTGATACATGCTCACTGATCTTTATTGAGTATTATCTTTGTGAGTTGTTTCAAATAAGTCGATTGGTGTTGGAAAACAGTAGAAAGTTTCATGCTTATAGTGGTACAAAAGGAGCTTGCTTTGACTGTGACTTAGACTTTATCATGTCATGCTAGATGTTGTTTTGACCTTATGCTTAGTGATTATTGTTGTAGCATGACTTGTTCCAAACAACTGAGATTGCTTAAAGTGCCTTGAAAGAATCATGCGTTGTTTTAGCATACAAAAGCATAATATTGTGGTATTCTCCGTTAATGCTTTGTTTGGGTTGACTTGGCACATGTTCACACCATGTTATGACTATGAACAAGTCACCATAGCCTATATAATCATTTAGTTCTTGACTTGTGGTACCACTTTATGCTTTGATTGATAATGTTTTGTCGCTCTGCATGATTATGGCCATTATTTCTCTCTTAGTTGGTCGCTCCTAGTCTTTTGCTAGCCTCCACTTGTATGATTAAGATCTACTCATGCATCCAACTCCCAAGAAACCAAGTTATTCCAAAGTGTCCACTATAAATTCCTATTCATGGTGTGTTACACCATTCCAAGTATATTCTTGTTTTCATCTATCTTTCAATTAAAAGGTATTTTGTTATGTGAAAACTTAGCGATTAAAGCTCCCACGAACTTGATGGCACACCTTCTTTTTCTTGCCCCTAATAAACTTGAACCATTGTGTCTTATATGTTGTATATTCTTGCACTTATACGTTGGAATTGGCAGAACCGTGTTGTCACGGGGAACGCTTTCAACATTGCACTTGTAATTTTTACACAGTTGATATCATGCTTTTTTGTCTATGGATGTCACCGGTGTGAAATAAAAAGGGAGCTTGTAAGTCCATGGAGTTATGTATTTTGTATTAGAGAAATGCCTGGGCTGCTAGCCTAAGCCATGCCTAATCATGGTGGAAACTTACAGCATCACCATAATGAGCAATCTGTGAAGCATCCTCAATAAAAACCTATGCAAATAGAAAATAAAAAGATCGCTGAGATGATCATTGTCTGCTTGCCTTGTCATTTTGGTTATGGGATAGCTCCTGTACCATGTGCAAGGGGTACCCCTTTGGCGGTTCTCTATGATACACATGTACTTACTATGACAAGAACTTACAGGTGACTAAAGTTGAGTAGCATGAGGTGCGACCCTCGTAATTAAGGGACATGAGATTTCCAACTTATACTTTGTCAAACATATACTCTATAGTTTGTTCACTTTAACCTTAATCACTTCAAGATGCTTATGATAGGGGCATTGAGGGCTGGAAGCTAACCAGTACCATAATTTTTGGAAGCACTTTTTAAAACTTGAAATCCTTGCTTCCCTTTATGAAGGGCCTTTTTTCCACTATTATATTGAGTCTCCACTTTCTACCTTTAGGCACCAGTTAAGAGAGCATAGTTGCCATTCTTAGTTCTATGTGCAGTGTCCCAAAACTTATTGATTGATTCATATTGTTGATATTGCTTGTTCTTGAACTATTTGTATCTAGTCACTCTTATCAACTTTGAAGATGTCCTATGCATCTATTTGCTACACCATGAGGGACAAGCTGAATGCCATTATGCTATGTTTTCTATATGTGAAACAAATAAACGTCTTTCAATGCATTGTTATTCATGATCTTTATTTGTAACATTTCATGTTGCATGCATAGTTACTTTGTCTTACTGTTAGAACTTATTCTTTCATGCTCATGTTTAGAGTTCTTTGATCCCAACTTTCAATGATTGCAAATGGTTTGATCTTGATTTTGATGGTGCATGTCACCTCAAAAATTATTCTTTTTATCACTTACCTACTCGAGGACGAGCAGGAGTTAAGCTTGGGGATGTTTGATACGTCCTAAACATATCTATAATTTTTATGCTCCATGCTTGTTTAGTATCTACTGTGCTATGTTTTGTCTATACTTTGAGGTATTTTTACACACTTTCTGGAACTAACCTATTGACAAGAGGCCACAGTGCCAGTTACCTGTTTCTTGCTATTTTTGGTTTCAGAAAGTTAAAAAATGAATATTCTCGGAATTGGACGGGACAAAAGCCAAAGTTTATATTTTTCCTGAACGATACGGAAAATCGAAGACGAGACGGAGGAGGACAACATGGTTTCCACACCTCAGGTGGGCACGGGGCCCACCCTGGTCGCGCCCACAGGGGGTGTGGGCCCCCTGGCCCTCCATCGACCTTGCCTCCTTCGCCTATAAGAAGCCCCCGACTCAGAAACCCTAGAGAAGAGATCAGAAGGCCACAAAAAGTTTCGCAGTGCCGCCGCCACCGAAGGGGAGATTCGGGGGACATAAAGTCTCTGTTCCGGCACCCTGCCGGGACGGGGAAGTGCCCCCAGAGCCATCTCCATCGATCTCCACCACCATATTCATCACCGTTGCTGATTCCCATGATGAGGAGGGAGTAGTTCTTCCTCGAGGCTAAGGGCTCTACTGGTAGCTATGTGTTCATCTCTCTCTATGCATGATCTTGTTGTGGTCATGAGCTTTGTAATCAAGCAGATCTAACTTGTTACTCAAGTGCTTCAATAGATCTCTGCTCTCCCCATGTGTGTGAAAGTGACAGCATGCACACCATGGTGGCACTTAGGCTTGAGTCTACATAAATATTCATCGTGCTTTAATAGATCTATGTTTTTGCCCACGTGTGTGAAAGTGTGCGGTGACCCAGCATACCACTGCATGTGTAGTACACTATAGTCGTTGACATGACATCCACAGAACACCGTTCATAAATATCACATCCCTAAGAGTGGTACAAGAGAAACATTGCGGGTCCATATTACAAAGGTACACACATTATTATTATTACAATACCGGAAGTTCAAGACTTCCAAAAGATCCAACTTACAAACCAAAATATAAGATGTTGAGCGGAATTTTAAAAAGTAACAACTCCGACTAGGAGGGGGATCAACAGCTTATTTTATAGAGTTCATACTGCTTGGCTCCGTTAGTTACTACTAACTAGACCCTTAAGTGACTCGTTCTCATCGAAACCTTAGCGGATCTCATAGTCCACGCCTTCAACTCCTCCGGATAAATCAGGTTCCTCGTAGAACACGTCTTCTTGGTATTCGGCTGCATACATTGGCACGTCTTCGGAATCCTCAGAGTCTAAGCAAGGGATCAAAGGAAAGAATGAGTAACAGCGTTACCCAACAAGTTCATTATATGCAAGGTGGGAAGTTTGATGCTCTAACTACCACCTCGGGTTATAAATCCTTGGCACTATGCAGTTTTTGTAAATCTTTCTTCAAAGATTGATTTTATTCTGAAAGACTATGACAATCAGCCTTCACAGGTTGACTAGAACTTTCATGGAGTTCCTTTCCTGCTGCGTTCGTAGCTCCTTCCCGGAACAGGGAGTAACAAGTTACAATTCTTACACTCTGCAGAGGTGCGTTACTTTACCCATGAGAGATCAACTCCTTGTTGCACAACCGGGCGTACTTTCCCGTCCACAATTCCATGATGTGGGGCCCAGTAGTTGGTCCAAGCCAATCACTTCCCCCTTCGCGACCCCACATGCCTCCTTGGTGTACACCATGCCCACATAATGAATTACGGCAATGGTTTGTACAAACCGTTAGATGCCAGAACTATCGTGGGACGTTGAGGGTTCCCACCCATATGCTGCATATCCTCTACAAATTACCAAGTAATATGCACGCTACAAGGATAACAGCCATGACCTGCACATCTAGCTTCATGCGAGAGGAAGAAGTACAGCCGACTTCTCTGTCCCATTCCAAATCTCATGGCTAACGCATAATATACGACGCTAGAATCACTGATGTCAGGGGTTATTAAGTCCCTACTTGATCATCATTGTTGCAATTAGAACTCTAAGTTCTATTGCCCCATCATATCACCACTTAGGATGATGTCTATAATTTCTTTATTTGTGAAAATAATATTTTCGTTCTTTTATAGCATATATGATAACACACAATTTGCAAATACTTTGATAAAGACTCTTCAAAGGACATGATCAAGTGATGAACTTGCCTTGTGATGGCAAGGTAGTGAAGTCTGATGCTTGCATTGTACCTTGAGCTTCTAGTTCTGCAAAAACATCATTATTGCCCGGTAAGGACAATATTTAAAGAAGCAAAATGATTATGCAAGTAATGTAATGCAATAATTAATTTTATATGCATTTACCCCCAAAAGTCCTTTTTAGTAATAAAGGATTTATAAATATTACTTTTTAATATTTTATAACATATATTGAATTATTTTATTTTATTTCCCTTTTATTTGATTTTTATTGATTTAATAATCCTTTTAGGAATTATCAATTATACATTAAAAAATGGTGATTAAATATTTAGTTAATATTTTTCTAAAATACTACCATATTAATACATAATGAAAGTGAATTTTAATTAATTTTATCATCTTTCAATAATTTTGTAAAATTCCATAAGGAATATAAAATTTACAAAATTCCTAATAAAATTTAAATGTCTAAAATTTTATATTTTTAATTTATTTGGGTAGTTTGGATTTTTGTGAATCCAAAAATATTTTATTTATAATTTTTGGACTTTTATTTTATTTTCTAGAATTTTATTAAGTCTAGGGGTATTTTGGTCTTTTTCTTTTTAAAACAAGCCTGGAATTGTTTCTGGGCTGGTTATTCTTATTGGGCCCTGTTGGCCCACTAGTACTAGTCAAAAGAGCCATCTCGAAGGGTCTGGCCTAGCTCGGCCCACTCCTCACTGTCTCTCTCTCTCGAGTTCATCTTCTCCTCCTCTGACCCCGACCGTGTGGCCGGCTATGCCGCCACCGGCGATTCCCGCCGCCGTCGGCCGTTCTGGCCGCCGCCGTGGTGCATTAGGGGGTTGTCAACAACGCTCGTTCGTTCTATCCAATTGGATTCGAGCCTAGGTCTCTCATGCGATGGATCGATGCCGTCCCGAACCCTAGGGTTTGGGGATTGGCATGGATTCAAGTGCCGTCGTGGTCGTCGTGCGTTGAGGTGATGCTCTGCACCTCTCGGCGTGATCAGGGTCGTTGTTGTGGCGCCGTGCGGGTTGCAGCGCCCCCTCTGGGGTGCTCCCCGTGTCGCCATGTCCGTCGGCCCCCTGCTTCCTCTTCTATCCTTCTGCGAGGACCTACGGTGAGTTTGATTCCCCTCTCCTGGTGTTATCTGTGCTTGCTGATTCGATGCTAGATGTTAGTAGTGTCGTCTCTAGCTACTGCCTGATTTAGATTAGGATGATTATCCCTTTTGGGTTCCTATGATGTGCTTGTTCATGTACTGGATGAATTGATTCATGTTTGGATGGTATGTACACATGCTAAATGCTTATTGGCCTGAGGCTTGTTGCTTAAAATGATATATGATGTTTCTGGTGGCTTACTAGATGATTTGATGCTTGGATTGCATCTGATTCAGATGATGTGGTTGTATGGGAAACATGCTTGGTAAAGCCAATGATTTGATAGCTTTCCACTTTTTATTTGATTCATGGTCATGATTATGATAGGATATAGCTACTGTCTTAGTGCTGTTAGCTTGGGAATTAACATGTGGTCTGAGATCATCATGATCTCAAACAGTGAAGTGTAACATAGAAATATCCTAGTTATGATTCATGTGTTAACAGGAAAATGATTAGTTAGTTGATTGTCTGAACCTATGATGATTTACTGTCTTTCCTGATTCATAATGGATTGTTCTTATGATACCATCATGTATGGCACACAAGTTTAATTCTAAACCATGGATTTGGTTAGTTTATGCTTAAGACAATCTTGGCTTTGAAAGATAAATAGAGATGCTCTTATCTGAATTCCCTAAGACCAATGATGTTGGTCTGAGGCTTAGGGATTCAAATCTTATCTAATTGGTTCATTTAGATAGTCCTGGTAGTGGTACCAGCTATTCTTTATTGAATCAAAGCTTGAAAAAAATGGCAGTGAGCTTGATCAATCTATGGATCCCAAAGATTTGTTTCTAAGGTGCTGCCCTTCCTTTAGGGATGTGCCTAGAAATAGATCCTAGGTATATATATTTTTGAATTGTAAAGTATAGTTTGACAACCAGAGCAAGGATGTTGCTCTGAGCTCTGGTTGGATTCTGGTACTTTGCTGTTTGCCTTTATATTTTCAGAAATCCCTATGGTGGATTCACCCCACTTGGGTGTCTTCTGAGGGTTTGTTTTGTAAAACAACACATGCCTTTCTCTAAATAAGATGATTAGATCATGTGAAGGTTTTATGAAACTCACCACAAAAGCTGATATTTGTGGAGTAAGTTGGTGATGATCTTGATCTGGTTTTGCTGGACTCCTGTGCTTGATCTGGAGCTAGTCTGCTCCTCCTAGCTCCTGGGCTTGGCCTTGTTGTCCACCTGATCCATCCCCCTCCTTATGTCACCATCCTGGTGATGTTTGGGTTAATCTGGGTGGTTGGTTTGGCTGTTGTTCTTGGTTTACTGGTTGTTCACCCTGGTTGTGCTGTGGTGATGCACTGAGGTGCTTCCCCACGGCTGTGCTCTGGTTTTGTTTGATCTGGATGTGCTTGTGAATTCGACAGCACACCCTTTGCATGCTTGTGTGTGCAGTCTGTGTGTCTGCTATGCACATATGGATATGTTCAGAAAATTTGAACTTACTATTACCAATCTACTTTTACCTTGGCTGGTGAATTGGTCCCTTTTTGGCTGTCATTTGCATTCTGGCTGGGAATTTATGAAAGATGAAATCTTTCATATTGCTGAAACTTGCCCCTCGTTAACATTTCTCAATGATGAGATTGTCAAGTGCACCTCACTGACATATCTGAGAGAAATATATATTAACACTAATCTTGTTTTATTTCTATTTAATCTTTGTTTTGCAGGTTCAAAGATAAAGATGAAGATTTAGTTTAGGTTTTAGATATAGGATAGTTAGTAGATGTAATTTTCTTAGTCCTTTGTAATTTTCCTTTTATAGTTCTTGTAATCTTTATTTTATTCAATTGTAATAAAGATTATATTATTATTAATAAAGAATATTCTTATTCTTTATTCTGTTGTAATTTGTTTATGTCTTTATAATATGAAAATGAATTTCATAATTTCTATTGTTTTGAGATTTAAGTTATACTACCTTTATCTTAATTAATTTAAGATTCAAATCTTATATCTAAATCATTTAAATTATTATTCAAACACTTAAGTTTTTAAATTCAAACCCATTTCAAAACACACATACTTCTTTTAAGATCACATCAAAGTTTATAACAATCCTCCTTTAAGTCTAAACCTAATCTTAAAGTAAGAAAGAAACATTGATCACTTAAGGTTTTATTTGGCAAAAAATTTACCCACCTTTTCACAAATAGATGCATGCAACAATACATAATCCTAAATCTACCCTTCGTTAGGTTCCTAAATGCTGGGATGTTACAAAGTGATAGCGTGCGCGCCATGTGTGGCACTTAAGCTAGACTGCATATATATTTATCATGAGTATATTTTGAGTTGGTTGTCTTTATGAAATTGTGGTGTTTGTTGGAACCATCTAGCGCTCAAGATGACAGTGTGGGGTTATCTAGATTAGGAAAGGCGGACTTTGAGGTGTGATGTTATAGCCCTACCATGGATTAGAGTGTCCAACTGGAGAGTAGTTAAGAGTAGTATCATTAAGAGAATATATTTATATGAGAGAGTGTTCACTAGTGAAAGTATGATCCCTAGACCTTGTTTCTAAATATTGAAACACCGTTTGCATTTAGATCTGTTGCATGTTTATCGGGAAGGTTTTGGTCCTTTTACCTTATCTCACCGTCAAGCTCTTTTCTAGCATCATTACCACTTGTATTTCACTATCTCTTCGCTGAACTAGTGCACCTATACACCTAACAAGTGTATTACGTGTGTTGGGGACACAAGAGACTTCTTGTATCTTGATTGCAGCGTTGCTTGAGAGGGATACCTTTGACCACTTCCTTCCTGAGTTTGATAAACCTTGGGTAATCCACTTAAGGGAAACTTGCTGCTGTTCTACAAACCTCTGCACTTGAAGGCCCAACAACTGTCTACAAGAATAGAAGTGTGTAGACATCATAGGTCTATTGAGATTGTTCTTCTGTCTAAGTCAACCGGTGCTAGATGTCTCGTCTATATTTAATTCATAATATCCGGTAGGAATCTCAACATGGACATATCGGACGACAACGTCCCATTTACACATATATTATACTTCGTATGACTTAAATTGAACCAAATTGGGGGTAAAACTACCTAGAATGAAGGAAACAACCACCAAATTAATTGTATCTCTAAGGGCATGTACAATGGGATCCCTTATGTTTGACATATTGAATTTTTGATTAGTTGGAGGAGAAAGAAATAAGAATAAGAAGATTGTCTTCCCTTAACTAAAGGATGATCTCTTCGAAAATAAAAGAGGCCTTTTTTTCTTCGTTGTAATTTACAAAGCACGCACCTGCTATGCATGCACTTATTAGGAGCGTAAATGGACATGATCAGATTTCATTTTTGTTGTACCATATCCTTTACTATATTTATTTCTATGATTTGGAGCGATGGATAATGACATGTTGCAGATTCAAATGTAGATACATCAAATAAGGGATTCAATTCAGAAATGAATTGGGCTCGATCCGATAACATAAATAATTAGATAAACATATCATAGAGGGGAATTATATTTCTAGCAGAACTCTAGAGGGATTTAACCTTTCAACCTTGCAAAAATCAGTGAGTTACGAAAATAGAGACACGATTAAGACAAAAACCGAAAAATTCATGAGATAGTATAAACATAAATTTTGAGTGGATGACCCATTGTTTTATCAGTGGTATAATTCATAGGCAAACATGCTCATTAAATGAACTCGATATTTCACTAACTACTAACTAGGCTAGGTCAGCCTTGAATTTTGGTTGGAAATTGGATAATCAAATTTGAAACATTTAAATAATTATAATTAATTTTCAAATTATCCATATATATCTATACCATGTCGCTTATGCAGGCCATAAATTCTTTAAATTTTGATATGGATTGTTTTAGAAACAGGATTTGTGCATGATCCCGTGCGAAAATTATCCTATCAACTTGCACTTCACCGAATGTACTTGCGAGCACAACATACTACTCCCTTTGTTTCAAAATATAATATGTTTTAACCTTTTCCAAAACATATTTATTTAGACAGCTTTCAGTGTGTAAGTTCAAAACAAAGTGAGTGAACTTACACAGTAAAAGCATGTAGATACATTTGTTTAAAAAAAACTAAACATTTTATATTTTAGAATGAAAGGGAGTACATGTTATATGTGTGTCACTCCATCTTTGTTGCGCAGCTAGAAAACCGACTTGTTAATTATAGTTGGTCTAACAGAAGATATATAGCAGCGCTAGTTCAACGATTTGAACATGGAGCGATAATTTCAAAAACCAAGGTACGGTGCACGTCCCAAAAAGCTTCATTAGATTAACACCGACGCAACTAAAATTAACCGCCACCCCAGACGAACACGAGCCCTGCACTGCCCTGCCTCGATAATAATCTGCACAATTACGGTTTACAATCTCAGTTCCTCATCAGCTGAAGAGGTTGAGCAGCGCGGGAGCTCCGGCCTCCGCCGCGTCGCCGCTGGCTTCCTGCTCGCAGCACGTGGTCGTGGAGTACTCGTCCGACGCGCCGCCACCGCCGCAGCGCCTCCCTCCAGCCAGCGGCGACACGGGCGTCAGGCAGAGGTCCAGCTCGCACGACTGCAGCAGCACCGGCGGGGGCGCGAGCTTCGTCGTCGTCATCATCATCTGCTGTCCCGCTCCTGCGCCGGTGCAGTAGTCGTTGTTCAGCTTGCTCCGCTTCGTCCTGGATGGCGCGGAGGAGGAGTTCTCGTTCTCCGGCGAGGAGTGGAGGGAGGAGGAGCTCCCCGTGTTGGCGCCGACGTCGCCGTAGAGGCCCGCCATGTCGCGGTCGGTGAAGGCGGCGGGTACCGCGGAGAGCGCGCGCAGGGACTCGCCTCGCAGCACGGCGTCCGCGGCCGCCTGGCACAGGTCCCAGTTGCTGGTCCACATCAGCCCGATGGCGCCGCTCACCGGGTTGATCGTCCGCCCGCACGCCTCGTACAGGAGCGACCGGAACAAGGCTGCATCAGAAAACACGACACGTTAATCACTCGCCCACTCCTTTTTTTTAATCATCTCTCTGCAATGAACTTGGTTTTAAATAAGTTAGGGCTAATTATGTTTAGAAGTTTCTAGACAAGTAAGCGTGCTCACACTCACAGTACTCCCTTTAAACTGAACCGGATGGAGTGTAGGAACAGGTCGACTATTTCAGCGACGAAGGGGCAGGCAAAAGATATTGATTGACCTCTCGACAAAGGTCGGAAGGCGATCGTCATGATTAATTAGCATATCTCGTACTAGTACTACAAAGCTTTAGTTAATTAATTAAGTGATGAAAGAGCGTGTTTGGCAAAGTGCAGTTGAGCGTGGCCAGAAAGATTCTCCCCCTCTAGTTTCATCTTGTCCCATGGGGACGTCGGAAGGCCGCATATAGCTTCCAAAAGAATAAATAAAATAATCACAAATTAATAAACTAAGTTCTTAACACTGTCGGCATAGATAGATAGGTCATGTTTAGCTAGCTAGTCAGCTTGGTGTCATCAGGGCAGGCAAGGTAACATTGTTCATCTAGACAAAACCTAGGTTGGGTACCGAGTAGTTTTTAACTTTTGGTACAGGTGGTGGCCTCAGGCTTAATTACTGATCGATCAGATCACCACAAAGTGTGTACAGCTAGCTAGGCAGATACTAGCTAGCTACCAAGGTAAGATAAGATAGGATGTGCAGTAAACTAATCGTTACTGTGATCTAGAAGCGCCGGCCGGCGCCCGCGGCCCTCGGATAGCCTGAAGAGCCACCCTAGCTGCGTTTTCACATTCTTGACAGACAGACAGCCTGTGTCTGCCGGCCGTGCCAAAACATCTAGCTAGATAGCGGAATTGCATGCTTAAACAATAAGCTAGCTTAGCTAGCAATTAAGGTGTGTGGTGGCGTAGGTATTAAGGAGGCACCTTGGCGGTGGTGGAGCGGGACGGCGGCGAGGGAGGCGACGAGGCCGGCGCGGCCGAAGAACTTGGCGACGAAGACGGTGGCGTTGGCCTGCGGCTGCGCGCCGTCGATCCACTCGATGCTCGGCCGCAGCACGCAGGCGTCGCTGCACCCCTTGCGCAGCACGCGGCAACCGTTGCAGCTCATCCTGCTGATCTCAGGCTCAGCTCGATCCAAAGCAAAGTCGATGTCGATCGAGATCCTCTACGTACGACGGTGGTGGGTCGCTATGTATGTCGGCGTTCGCCGGCGCGTGCGTGCCGTGTAGGTCGAGCAGATGGTGGCTAAACTTTGCTGGACGTCGGTAGCTAGATGTGCGGCAGAGATCGAGGAGGGGTAGCTAGCAGAGGAGATCGGAGGCGGCCGAGGAGCTTATATATAGAGGTAGAGTAACGAGGGGGTGATGCTTCTTAGTGTGCTCGGCCGGAGAGACGACCCAAGTGGCTGGGGGTCCAAGGGAGAGAAATATTTGGTAGGTAGGTATTGGCCATTGGGGTTCCAATGACATTGGGCGGTTGGCGCCTCCGGGTTGCCGCGATAGCCACGGTCCTCATTAGTCTCGCTTCCCCAGGATCTTCTATGCCCCCGCCCATGCATTCTCCACTACTCCCTCCATCTAGAAATATAAAACGTTTTAGTTTTATAAAACGAATGTATCTAGATGATTTTGTGTATATATTTGAAATAAACCTATACAGTAAAAGACATCAAGATATATTTATTTTACAAAGTTAAAATGTCTTATATTTCTAAACGGAGGGAGTACCTGTTAGGGGCGGAACTATGAGGGGTTCAATGACACTCTGCTCCAAAATTCCAAAAGTAATTATACTTCCTCATCCCAAAAATAAGTGTCCTGGATCGGTGTAGATTCGCATGTAGTGTATAAATTTAAATAAATTTAAGTCACTTATTTTAGAACGGAGGGTGTACCATACACTTAACACTATTTATTAACAATACAAGGTCTATTTCTGAACTATTTGTTGAATGATGATAATACTTGCATAGATTATACTTTTCACAAATTATACATGGAACCCAATGTATATCGCATGACAAATATGTAGATGAATGTAAATCTAGACGAATCCATGTCAATTATTTCTGTACGGAGAGAGGACTATACCTGGCTTATGTTATAAAACCATATCTCTAAAGTCCAGAAGCACCTACCGTTGATTTTGCTTTTACTGGCAAACCACCTTGTGGGGAAAAATGGACACTAGGCATGTATAAATGAAAGAAAAAAAATGGTGGTTGAGAGGTACCTAGTATGGAGTTATTTGTAAAATAATTATAATAGAAGCAACAACTATAAGAATCAAACTTAATTGGGAGTCATCGATGAGATTTGCATATGGCTTGGATAAACGATAGAACATCCAGTTAGTGTTATTTTATGGGTATATATAATTGAATTTGTATTCACAAGCATTCCCATAGAGCTATTGATGTATTCTTGCAACTGTCGAGATACACTTAGTACAAAATGTCGACGGCCAACACTGCGGAAATATGCTCTCTATTTTGTGGCAGAGAAAGTCCATAGATAAATAAATAAAGAATGAGGCCATTAATAGTGTAACGATAAATGGTATCCTTTCCTCGTGCCTTGGAACGCGGAACATTGAAAATATAGAAACATGAAAATACACACGGTAGAATTCTAGAGCTAGTGGAAACAAAAACACAAGAAAGAATAATCCTTTGGATAAGAAACATATTAATTTTATGTAGAGATAGTCCATAGCATGGTGCAGAGGGGCGGGCGTCCTAGGCCCTAGTTGTTAGGGGCTCCGGCCTATGTACTACATTGCTAGGGTGATAGACTAATGTGTATCTTGTTGCATTCAATTAATTTCTAGTTTTTCATATTTAATTCTTCAACTCGATCAACGTGCCCTTATCTAGGATGACATGTGGATTTTTTAATTCTTATTATTACTTAAATAGCACACATGCAAATTCCACTTATAAAATGAATTCACTATTTCTTGTTTATTCTTAGCTTGGAAGTTCCCAAATTTTCAAATATCGAAATGAATATCAGAAGCTTTAAGGCACAAACTAATTAGCAGGAGTGTTTGTACAAAAATATAAAAATAAAATAAAACTTGTAGTTATTAAGCCTTTTGTATGGCAACTCATTTTGACAACTTTGCAGCGGTATGTTACGACCAAATATCTAGACACATGATTATTTATTTATTTATTTATTTTTCAAAAGGACGTTTCGTATATACCCAGATGCTATTATTCTGTTATTTTATTTTCTTAAAGTTCAAATTTGAGAAAGTTCCTCTATTTGTTTGAAAATCCATTCTATAATAGCGTTGTAATCTTGAAATTTCGTCTTTGATACATGCAATTTTCTAAAATTTTGGAACCTTTAGGTTTGTAAGATTTTTCCAAAATTTTATAAAAAATGAATCATGGTATAAACTTTTAGTAAGTAAATTATAACATATACACTAGAACCACCTAAACAGAACCACCCCTTGTTAGGATATTTCTTTAAGCGTATGTTTTAAAGATCGCTATCCTAAATTTAATGATATTAAAATATATACATCGACACACATTACTACATAATTTATTCCATAATGGATAATTAATTAAATTGGAAATTTAATTACAACATATAATTTAAATTTAGAACAATGAAAGTAATGATTGCTACATTATAACTTAATAATAAACAATACTATAACTAACTCACAAACATTCTTATGTGTGCCATCTAACTAAATAAACTATGCTAATGCTAATGTAGGAAATATAAGTTCAAATAAGTATAACGGTTTAGTATAAAACATATTAGTTTTATTTGCCTTGGGACCATTTTTGTTTGGGCCTGACCTGATTTTAAGGTGATATGTTATGGACTACTTAATTTTAAATGGAGAAGGGGAGAAGATGCATGAGAACTTTGGAAGCAATTTTTCATCAGGATTACACGTGTAGTTTGTTCTAAAAATGTACCCCAAAAAAACCCTATATTGCAAAATTCTCTTGGTGCCATCCTACGCGCCAAAAGGTAAAAGCATGAATTCGTGGTCCGAAAACCCCTTGATCTAAACATTGTTATGTGTGCCATCTAACTAAATAAACTATGCTAATGCTAATGTAGGAAATATAAGTTCAAGTAAGTATAACGGTTTAGTATAAAACATATTAGTTTTATTTGCCCCGAGACCATTTTTTTTTGGACCTGCCCTGATTTTAAGGCGATATGTTATGGAGTAGTTAATTTTAAATGGAGAAGGGGAGAAGATGCATGAGAACTTTCGAAGCAATTTCTCATCAGGATTACACGTGTAGTTTCTTCTAAAAATGTACAGAAAAATACCATATATTGCAGAATTCTCTTGGTGCCATCCTACGATCCAAAAGGTAAAAACATGAAATCATCATCCAAAACTCCCTTAATCTAAACAAAGGCCTCTACCGGTGGCCGCCCCAAGCGTTCCATCATTTTTCGTTATGTAGTTTTTTGCCCATTCCCCTTAAGTTGAAATAAGCATAAAATTATAGTGGCGCCGCTACACCTTTTGATGATTTCTGTGCATTTCGTTTGAGCAAAAAAAAAACTTAAAATCAGACGAACGAATAAAAACATTGTAATAGAACGAGGCGATGTGAACGCGATGCGTTTAAGACTCGGTTCTAATTTTGTCGGCAAGTTTGCTCGTTCTCGGTTTCGCGTGACCCACAAGTTTGGACGTATACCGGTTTATGATATATGAGATCGCATTTTGTCCACATGATAAACCGCATTGTGTACACGTTGCTCCCTGCACCAAAACGCATGTGTTGTGTGGATGCAGAGAGGATCCTGTCGCGAGTGGAGTTGAATGGTGGTGTTTGGGTTAATTTAAGCCAGGGAATTGAAGGAGGTTTGTGGATAGGAACAAAGCTGGCTACCTAGCTACTAATATGGCCTATGGGAGGCAAAGCAGAAAGAGAGGAGCGACGTAGGAAAGCAACGTCCGGGGGCCCCGGGGTCGGCTGGAGCTGGTGGTGGTGGCCGTCGTGAACTGCTACTGCTGCTACGTTGGCTCCGGCTTTTCGCTGCCGCAAGGGCCGAGGGTCGCCCCGCCCGACCACCACCATCACCCCTTGGTCCTCCAACATCCCCGGCTCCAGCTGCGTTGGCCCGCCCCTTCGGACTGATTCACCCGTACATTCTCTCCTCTCTCCCTCCCTCCCTCCAGGGTCGTGGCTCCTCTCTCCATCTCGATCTCTCCCGTATCTGCCGCAGGTGTGCAACTAGCTGCTAGGTTATAATAATTCTATATTCATTAGGGTTTTCCTTTCGGCTGCCCATTTTCTTCTGCGACAGTACACAAGTGGTGGGGGCATATCCTGAATTAATTTTTTTGGAGCTGGGGAATATCTTAATTCGGACGCTGCCTTTAGTTTGGAGTAGTGGCAGCTGCATGCCTTCTTCCTTTTTTCTTTTCTTCTTCTTCATGTATGGTATGGTAAGTGCTGACTGTGCCTGGTGGTGTGGGTTCCTGTTGCTGCTGGTCGTCAGAGTGCGGCGTGACGTGCGCCGTCGGGGCCATGCATGGGAATGGGGAGGGTCCATCAATCAATCACATCCAAGTATGGCACACGGCTTGCTGCTATATGTGGATGGGGTGCAGGGCCGTGGCAAATGGACCGCGCGAGCCGGGGACACGAGGAGCCGCCAACGAACCGGATTCGCTGCTTAGCTAGCTTGGGTCGCCCCGTTAATTTTCTTGTTTTCTTTTTTTTTTTTGAGAGAGAGAGAAATTTTCTTGTTTTCTAGTCAAGCTTCGTGAGCAGCGGCTTGGGTTCGCCTCACAGAAGTGTCTACTGCCGTGGAATTAGATAAAAACATGGAAAGCACTCAGCGTCCCCCGGACGACCGGGTGCTCCCATCGTCCTGGTCCACGAGGCGACACGTGTCCCGTACCTGGTCAATAGAAGACGGCACGTTCGCACCCTTTCTCTTTCCCATGGAACGGACCTCTTCCCTCTTCCATGGAACAACCCCACGGTCTCACTAAGAAAAAAAAGGCCACCTATCCTTATCGCCTCTCGCTCTCCCAACCGTCGCCGGAGATGACGCCTCCACCAGAGAAGATGCTGTCGCCGGAGAGGCCGCTCGCCCCTTGTAGCAAAGTCGGCTGCTTGTTGTAGCAGCGCCGCTGCACCTATGTAGCAGCGTCGCTCGCCCATTGCAGCAGCGCCACCGCTCCTCTGTAGCAAGACCGCCGCGCCATTGTAGCAGCGCCGCCGCTCCTCTGTAGCAAGACCACCGCACCATTGTAGCAGCAGCGCCGCACGACTGTAGCAGCGCCGCCAGACCTCTGTAGCAGGACCCCCGAGCCTCTGTAGCAGGGTCGGCAACCCCCTAGTAGCAGGGCCGCCATGCCTCTGTAGCAAGCTCGCCGGCCGTCGGTAGCAAAATCTGTCGCTGCCTGTAGCAACGCCTGCCACCCATGGTAGCAAGGCTTGACGCCGCATGTAGCAAGACCTTCCGCTTCCGCCCGTTGAAGCAAAACCTCCCGCCGCTCGCAGCAGCGCCAGCCACCGCCGGTAGCAAGGCCCGGCGTCCCCTATAGCAATAGCCATGGCCGCACCTCGCACGCAGATGCGTAGCTCGGGCCGAAGGTTGAACGGCGACGACCTGCTGCAGAATCTCGAGTAGAGAAGCCGCAGTGGCGGTGACCGCGCCCGCCTCGCCCTTCCAATCGAAGTCACGAGATGCAGGAGGGATGATATCTCAGCGCATCATCGTCGGAGACGGTTGCGGTGCTGCGAGGTCGGGCTGCCGCCGGTGACCTCCGAGAGGCACGCCGCGCACTCGAGCACGTCGCTCTTCGTCACCACCGCCAGCCCGTCTTTATGCTATGATGTGGAGGGAGCTAGCTAGCATAGGAGGAAGGCGGGGAGGTTGCATTGCGGGGATGAGGAAGAAAGACTCGTTTCCAACCGTGGAAAGAGATAAGGCGTACAAGCGAGCAGGACACGTGTACAAGCGGTAAGGTGGGTGGGCCCTTCGGGGACGCGTGGGCGTACGAACGACCCGGACGATTCCATCGTCCGTGGGATGTATATCATTTTCCTAAAAACATGAGAAAAACTGTCCATCAAACATGAACAAACTGTCCAACACGAGAAATCGCCAGGTTTCGCCATTTAAGTCGCACATTAATTTCCAGGATAGCTAGCACGGACAGGGGATGTGGCCCACCCGTTTAATCCAACACAAACATGCCCGGACCTGTCTGCGACGACCTATTTTCAGCTTTAATATGAACCGAAAAATGCCATATATATATCACACACGTCTAGCCAGGTTAAATACCCCAGCATGTTTATACATAACTTCGTCTACAAGAACAACAATGATTAAGGTCATGATTGGTAGGCCACATAAAGTTCAACCTGGCCCGGGGAACCAAAAAGGGGGTGATTGTATTCCTCAGCGAGCTCCACGTTGTGTCCAACACGCATCAAAACACTTCTAGGATAGGCATGCTAAAACTAGCGATTCGGCCGTTTCCAGCGAGCCACCCACACAACGGCATGACATGGGGTTCCACAGGAATGTATATGGTTGATGGACTTGGGTTTAGAGGAAAAGATGTGCGTTGGTGAGATCGTTGGCTAACAAACAAGAAGAGTGGCACGATTTAACCATGTCCAGGTCCCCGGAGAGAAAACTCTATCCCTACTTGTTTGTTCTCAATTGATGATGATTATTATAAGGTTGTCGTGATGGCTATGGTGTAGATTAGATCTTGCCTAGGAAAGATTGCAATGAGTTCGAGAGAGCCTTCTCAATGGTCCCTCCCGAACTTTATATGAGAGGCTCGATCTCACATACCGTTATCGAGTCAGGTTACAGGCTAAGGGGTAATCCTAGATCTTCCTTAGCTTGGGCTTGTTCTTGCCCCACATGCCAGGCTCGTGGCCACCAGCTCATCTTGGGCTTCACCGTACTTAGTGCACCATCGTTCTGGGCCTCTAGTTGGGATAGACCTGATATACTAACAGTGGGTACTAGAAGGGTTATATCCACGCCATGCCAAAATCAAGAACGCCGCTTTCCAGTGAGCCACCCACCTGTGCGGCAAAAATGCAGCGGGAGGATTTTGGTCATCGCCCGCAAAAAATCACCCCCTATTTTGGAGCGCCATCGTTATCGCCAAATTGAAATCCACCATTTAACCCCCTTCGAGCTCCCCAACACTTTGAAATCAATGGCATGTCAGGAGCTTTTGGATATGAGGTTGCACCCACATGCACAGATTCAGTGGTAGGCGGAGAACTAACGGCGTCACCCTCTTCCCCCAACCCTTTGAGGTGGATGTTGTGATGTTGGTGGCCCTTCCAGGTTCTCTGTCGAGCATGGAGAGAGTGTTCCTGTTGGGATCTCTCTCTAGCACGACGATGCTTTTCCTGTCGGGTTCTACCTCCACCATGACAACCATTGTCGCCAGCATTCTGCTGGCATCACCCCTTCCCTGACCTATGTGCTAAATCCTAAGGTTGTAAGATACCTCTAACCCTTGATGGAGTATCTTAGATTTGTAAGCATGTTCATGATTCCTTGGGCATAGGTTGTTTGTAGGACTTGTGCAACTGATTCATATTGAGCATTATAGAATTTCATATTTATATCGATCCTCGATAATGTAGGATTTCAGTACAATGCATATGGTGTTAGCTCTATTGTAGGTCAATCATAGTTTCATTCTTATGGTCTTAATGTGCTATAGGAAATCATGGATTCTGGCTCCCCTTGACATAGGTATGCCTTACAGGTATCTACTATTGGCCTATAGGAAATCATGCCCTATGGCTCCCCCTGACATAGGTATGCCTTACGTCTCCACACCATGATCCGCCGCCGATGGTGAAACCCATGACGATTCGGGTGAGACCAAGCCCATGAAGGACTCGACTCCTTGGCAGATACGACAAGACTAGATAGGAAACTTTAGGGTTTCATCCTAAAACTTGTAACCGTCAAGGACCTCTCCCGAGACCTAGCCTCCCCATATAAAGGCCAGGAGGGAGCGACGAGGAGGGTAATCATTCTCTCACACATACACCTGCCAAATTCAATCTGCGCATCATTGGACCTTGTAAACCTCCGGTTCCTCAATTAATCAAGAACAGACAAGCAGGAATAGGTTTTCCCTCTGGGGGCCTGAACCTGGGTAAACCTCGTGTCCCTCTATATTTGTCTATTAGCCGACAAAGTCTCCAGCATGTCGATGTTCCTCTAAAGCCAAATCCATCAAGTATGGGCATTGACGTGATCACACCACGTCAATTGGCGCCATCTATGAGAATTCCAAGCGCTGATGTTGCAAGTTCGGTGGCCTCATCACCGGCGATCAATGATTTTTTGGCATCAGAGGGATGGATCTGCTTTGGCTCCTTCGACTTCACCGCCCACTCTTCGGCTACGCGCCCGACTTTCGACTCCCTCAACGATGGAGTGAACATGACGATCGGCGATCTGCGCTTCTAGATCGGCACCCTTTGCCTTCCAGACCAGATCCATTCGGTCCTGGAGCAGTCGACACCACTATTGATTGCACATGCCTCGTGGATACCACCAACACTTGGCACCCTCAGCGATATCAACACCTCTTCATCAATTTGCGATTCAGATAGAAACAGTTGCAACTCCGATCTGGGCAACTCAATCATGGGAGATGATGCTTGCGGCTCCAATATGGAGAGTTGTGGAAGCAACGACTATGCCAACCACTACATGTGCGCGGCAACACCAGCGATGGCACCCACGTAAACCCTGAGGATGGGAACGGTGCTAACCGCGACAATGTCAATTGTTGTAATGCTGACGAGCGTCCCCAAGTCCATCTTACGGACGATGAGTGGAATATGGTCAAGCAAGCTATAAAGGGCACCCCCTACCAGAAGACTCGTCACGCGAGGTGCTGATGGCCTACCATTGTCTCCTCCAAAAGGATTTCCTCTGCCAACAGGTGATGCAAAATCAGCTCAACGAGCGCAAAAGACAGGCTGACTCCTCGAGTGCCCATCGGGAAGCACTCTTCTCCATCGGTAGATCTTCTCGCAAAACCACGACGCTGGGTCGCACAAGAGGCGCTCCTAAATGAACCATGTGGGCGAGGACGAGAGGCCACCCGAACCCCGACTTGATTGGTCCCTCAAAGACCAAAATTGATTTAAGCTGAATGGAGCCTACCAAGACTGTCAATAATCTAGCTATGCATATGCCCACAGACCTTTAATGGTATGGAGAACTTCTCTGTCATAGGTTATCCTAAATAGGATTGTTGACCTCGTGGTAAGCGGGGTAAGCTGTAGCAACAGGTTCAGACAAGCCGACATGAAGAAATTTGTTAATGATGTTCTTAACTTCACTGGTATGACAGTGACCGCTCTTCAGCTGTACAACTACCTCAGGAAGTGGAGAGTGGAGTGGAACTAGATATTTCAACTAGAACGGTTCAAGGAATCAGATGGTGTGTGTGTGGAGAGCACATCCTTCACATTTGATGATGATGACAAGATAATGCACTACCTTGTGGTAAGTTAGCAATGCACCGTTAGTCGTTTCACTTGTTCATAGAATTGCACTAACCCATTGTCATCTCAATCTCAGGCATGCCCAAAGCACGCTAAGTTGTCAAACAATGCTCGAATGAAGACCATCTTCACACCAAGGTTTGTTGATAAACAACAACTCCGGGATCTGAAGCTGATGATAAGACCATCGACTTCCTTGCAGACATTGGCGGACCTTGGGCCGAATTTCTAGGGGGGCAAATGGGCTAGGGGCGAAAATGCGAGCCGCAGACTGATTTTAATGGACAAACAGGCCAAATATCTGTAAATAAAAACCTGTTTTTTCATGGGCTGTGGGGGCGGCGGCCCTTTTCTCCTCCAAGAAGGTCCACCGGTGCTTGCAGACAACACAGATGAAGATAAATCCTATGGTGCTTGACACGAGGGCTTGGCTTAGGACGTGTCTACACTGACACTTTTGATTTTTGCTACTAATTTTCCATTCATCTTCTACCGACGATGGTCGGTGGCTATAATTTGTTTCTTGATGTCATGTATATTTTGGGAGGTGGTCTGATATCCCTCCATTAGCTAGGTTGTCGATAAAAACCGATCCATGGTAATGTAATATTGTGGAAGTCCGAGAGTGGGAGGTGGTATATATTAACCCCGTTACCGGTGATATTGTGATGCAGCACTCCAAAAAACAAATGTTAGTTTAGAAGGTACTGCTATTACTACCCTTTGATGATAAACTGATTATCTAAACTACTTTCTATCTTCTGATGGGTGTTGGGTAAGCTGAGAAATGCAGGCAAACCACACACCGGGTGTACCGTTCCGTGGGAATTGGTCCAAATTGCATCTTTGACAGGACATGCCAAGAGTAATGTTCCAGGGAACTCCAAAATAGCTGCAGGCTACCAATCGCGTCTCAAAGACATAAACGGCCAGTTTGCTACCTCCAAAAAGGACTTCCTTTATACTACCACTGAAAACAAATAAGAAGTCCTCTAGATTCTCAAAAAAAAAAAATCCAACTCCTCTAAAGGAAAACCAAAGCAAGGGCAGAGCAAAACTGCCACAAGGATATCGAACGCCTCATGATCTCCCCTGCTGCCTGCTGGCACTGCCCCTTTCGCTGCCACCACCGTTGTTGGCATTTTGCAAGCTCATCGACCTGAAAGAGTTGATGTTGATGGATGTTGGAATTCCGCTGCCTTCCTCTTATGTTGAATTGCCATTCATCTCTGGGAAGAAGGGAACAGACAGCCGAGAAATATCCGCTGCAGAGTCACTCCTTGCAGAGGCAGTCGATGCCGGCAGCGGAGCTCGCAGTTTGGCTTGGCATTTGAACGGAATGTTTTACTCCTTGCAGAAGGGAACATCGCAGTCACCTGAGTGTAAACTCCTCAAGAGACCTGGGCAATATTGGGAGCAACCTGACATTTCAAGCATCTAACAAACAGCAACATAGATACTCTACTACACTAGGCTCACAAGGTTATATTTCCATGATGATTTCAGAACAAACCTAGCTAGTAGCTTGTATCAGCTGCATCATATCTTCAGCGGCAAACATATACTAGCTACCAAATGAAAACGTATTCAAAAGGTATATATATAATGAAGATGCTGTTGCACTCACCACCAGCCATGATTTCACGCAGATTTTCCAGACTTAAACGAATGATATACTGTTTGAGAACAAATAAATCATGAAATTACACTGAAACTCACTTATATGTCACCAAAGGCTGAATACAAAATCTGAAGAAAACAATAATCTTTTATGCCTGTCACGGTCATATGCTAGTCTGTCGGTGGCCTCTACAGATTCTGCCTGGCCATAGCCATTAATCTACGTACACTATCTATGGGGAGGCTGGGGAGAGTAAGACATACATCTAGGTGAAACCTACATCCATATATCACATGCTACAACCGCTTTATGTCCCGCACAATCTGTATTCAGATTTAAGCCATGAAGCACACTTCATTCTTCATTCCCAGCAGCGATGGATGAGAACTCCGCTCTACAGCAAGCAGAGCATCATGTCGTTCAGATGAGTATATCTGTGGCGCAATCACTAGGAATGTGAGACCACAATTCTCTTTCTGGTGATTGGCTTTCAGAGTCAGAGGTATTTATCCTTAATCGTCTTCACGATCTCTTCAACTCTCTTGATAATCTTAGGGTTCATCAAGTCCCTTGCTTGCCCAAGGAGGGTGCCTTCCCTGCTGCTATAGTACGCGTCGATTATAGCGCTCCCCCACGTGTGTAACACCTCCGGACTCCTGCGATCCACCAGGCATGTCAACGTGGCTAGAGATAACACGGCGAATCATCTTTTGTGAAGTATTAACATTACACTTACGTGTATAATGTATCGACGTTTTCTCCTTGAAGTTCGGGCCCAGGAGTAAACGCATCATTCAACGCGCTCAGACGTTCTTCTGGGTCCTCGATCATTATAAGGTGCTTTAGTATTCTGATATCCCTTGGCATTTGTCTTTGGAGATTGGCTACCGCAGTCATGTATAGATGGAACATTATGTCTTTTGCCTGCAGAATGTTGGTAGACCCACTTAAACTGACAAATTCGCACAATTAAACACAGAGAGGAAAGAAGCATTAAAGTATCTCATCCCTAGACACTTACCTCGGACTTCGTGATGTCAGTGCCCTTTGCCGCAGACCAAGCTTTCGAAAGCATCAAAACTAACGCGGAATCTAGTTCCTTCTTCTCGGCCAAGTCATCAATCTTTCTGCATGCAGCGTCGACTGAAGGTGAATTCAGTATATCTTTGAGCTTGAGTTCTGCAACGTTCAATGCTTCAAGACTACCAGATTTGTCATCATGAGCTTGTAGTGCATCCACACAGTTGTTTCCAAGTTCTGCCAACTCTGGAAGAAAAAAAATCGAGGGAAAAATGATGGACCAGGAAAGCAACAAAATCTATAATAATGACTCAGGAACCTCCCATGTATGTCTCACCTTTTTGCTTATCAGGGTCATCCTTATATGACTCTGCTACATAATAAAGGTGGTTGAAGAATTCCACCGTGAAATCTTTACGGCGCCTAGCGATAATAGCACCAATCTCCTCTGGTGGCGTTGATTTCACTACTTCAAATAGTTCATTATGCCTTTGCACGTCCTCATCAATCTGAAAAAAACATGGAGAAAGAAAAAAATTAAGATCCATCATCAAAAACTCAATAATCAGACAAAGCATCATGTCCTTGATCACTAAAACCAGAGACTGCACGCCACCTCTTTCAGCTTTCTAGCCAGCCTGAGAAGACTGTGCTTCATCTCAGGATTCGGCTCCGCATCCGCTCTCTCCCGACAGCGCCTAAAGAAATGTGGTCTTATGTTGTCCCACTCCCTGCTAAACGCTAGCAATTTCCTCCAGTCCGTCGGCGTAGGCTTATCAACCATGAACACGCCGATTAACTTATCAGATATTTTGATCATCTTCTGGTCCCCCGCAGCCACACGGTTTTCCCTGCCCACACTTCCTTCCGGATGCAATAAAGCACCCATATGACCGTTTGCATGCCCACTGCTTGACGGTGAGTTCTCTGTGTAACCATTGGGCGCTGCCGTCACGTCGTCGACCGCTTCCACGTTAGAGCATCGTGGTCTTGGAAGGCCGCGGAACAGGTGGTGTCCTGAGATCATGAAAAAATGGTATGTTACCAATCTATAAAGGTGTAATAATTTTTCCAAGGTTGCACACAAATTCTGCACTACACAGGCAGTACTCGATACAGGCTTGCAGACACAGAGAGATGGTTTATATTGCACTGACAGTCGACCAGTGTTTGCCTAACAAGATGATATGCAGGAGTCAATTGTTGAACACTTCATTCCGAACATGGTTCAGGTGGAATGGTGGTGAATTAACAGTACTCCCTCCGGTCCATTTTACTGACCTCAACTTTATCTAGATTTGTATGTATCTAGTTAAGCATCTAGACTAGATGCATTCGTATCTGGACAAAGTTGAGGACATTAATATGAACGGGAGGGAGTACATTTTTTGCAGTTCAAAGAGTTAAAAAAGGGCAGCTGCCACCACCTAAACCCACTAAATTTGAACAAGTACACATTACAGTTTTCAGGGGATACATACAAAACTACTGATACAATTATAGCATATGGGTCCGTCAGCTAATTTTGGAGATTATCAAACCGGAGGAGTGCACAAAACATTATCATTTGACGAGGGGGGAAATACAGCACAGCTCAATTGAGAAGTAGAGCACTGAATCCGTTGCAAAAAAAAAAGCAAACAGTTTTATGGCAATCATATCTATAGGTCGGCAGCTGGATAGGCAGCAGGAGCAGCACATACCGTCGCCGGCGGATGACCATGCTGTGGCGCGGGGAGGAGTATAAGGGAAGGCGGCGCAGGAGAGGTGTATCGGTGGAGGCCTATAGGTAGGGAAGGAGCAGGAGGGATATGGGCGTCGGAGCGAGGCGGAGGCGGAGGCGGCGGCGGCGAGGTAGGGCAGGGAGGCGATAGCAGCTTGGTCGAGAGCCATGGTGGTGGTGGTCTGAGAGTGAGACTGCGACGGGGAAGAGACCTCATAGCCCACTTGTCTACCCATACAAGCCCAATGGGCCGCGTTCTTTTCCTGTCTAGTTTCCACACTCATCTTTGAAATGCTCTATTCTGCTAAAAAAAATCTTTCAAATGCTCTAACTTTTTTTTTTGTGAACAGCTCTTTGAACTTCTTGTGCACAATTCAGAAGACATCGCTGCAACATATCCTGTATTCTGAGAACGGATATGTTAATAAAGTTTTGGATAAGAGTCGCGAATTTTTTCGGTCTTCCTATGTTAAGTCCAGCGATCCTTTCTAAAAAATCAAATTCCTAAGATCCAAAGAAGTCGGTCGATTCAACACCAAAGTACCTATGCCAGGAAAAAGTACACATGAGTGTGTGAATATTCACCCCAATTTGCAATGTAGGACTTCTTGTAATCTCTCTAAACAAGTTTCTAGAGAAGAAAATTGTGTTGCCCGTAAAAATAAGTATGCGTCCATGATGAACCTATTAAAATATGTCAATATTCCCTATACTAGCAATTTGTTTCTCTATGTATGGTCAAAACTTAATTATTTGACAAGCACAATTCTAAAATCTATATTGTGAACATGAAGAGAGATAATGCCCTAGCGCTGACACAATTTGAGCAAAAACCTTTCCACATGCCAAAAATACTCCTCATTCCAGGGGCTATTCACAAGCTAAAAAAAAACTAAAAGGCATCCGTCAAACTTACGAGCAGTCTATTAACACAAGCAAAATCTATAGCGCACAATATCAATGAAAAACGAACTTCAGTGACAAAGTTATCAGTTGGTTGAACTCCCTATGGGCACTAACTTATAGACTAGGTTTTTTTTTTCCCATGGGAGCTTATGGACTAGTTTGGTTGGAAAGCTATGAGTTGCTTACTCTTACTACTCCCTCTTTTTCGATGATTAGGCGTATTTTGTTTCAGTGAGAGAAGGCTTTGATCAACAATTGCTCTTTTAATACGATTAGGTCATGTTTTGTTTCGGTAGGACTGCATGTTGTTTCAGACAGACCTTCAGCCAAGCATTACCAAATGCCCCAGCATGATTTACTAGAGCCGCCTCCTTTTCTTTACCTTCACACAAAGCTACTAGCTGATAGTAATAGATCCCATCCCACAGAGAAAACTGAAACACCATGCCTTGTGTCTAAGTAATAGTAGATCCCACAAAGAACAGTGATCGTGACATAAACTTTGCTCTACAATGCCGGTCTGCAACCTCCAAAAAAGGGCTTCCTTTATACTACCACCGTAAACAAATTACAGGTTTACCTTATGAAAATGTGTTCCTGAACACCAATGACCACAGACCTCTAGGGGCTACTGCAATTACTTGCGAGAACGCTACAAAAAGATCATCGGCGACCGGACAAGTCAGTAGAATTCCACATTCTAGGATCGCTACCTCTCGTGTAATAAAGAAAAAAAAAACAAAGCAGGAAGGAACAGAGTAAAAACTTCCACTAAGACATCGAGCGCCTCGTGTTCCGGGACGGCGTGGACTTCACCTCCTCTGGGTTGTTGGCGGAACCGGGGCTCTCCGACGTGTCCGAGCCGCTGTTCTCGCCGACTCCGTTTGTTGTTTTCCCAGACCAGAGCTTGCTTAGCATCTTCTTCGGCATCAGCAACGCTTTTGCCTTACCGGTGGTGGTGCTCTTGTCCTCGCCGTTCTTGTTGATCTCGCTGCTGGCGCTGCTCCTTTCGCTGCCAGTGCCGTTGGTGGTGGCGAGCCTCATCGACCTGAAAGAGTTGATGTCGCTGGATGTTGGGACTCCGCTACCTTCCTCCTCGGTCGTCGTCGTGGCGGCCGACCTGGAGCTGCCATATGAGTTGCCATTCTCTCTGGGAAGCAGCGAATGAACGGCCGATGAAAGATCGGCTGTGGAGTCGCTCCTTGTGGAAGCAGCTGATGCCCGAACTTGCTCAAAGAAGAGAACTTGCACAACCACACGCAGAGGAAGCCTCTCGTTCTGCACCGCGTGCATGCATGCCTCCTGGGACAGCTTCTTGCAGTCCATCAGTCCGCATAACCTCTTCTTTTCGCTCTTTGGTAGGCTGGGGTGCTCCTGTACGCATGGCACCGAGTGCAAGTTTTAAAACTCCCGACGACGGAAATACTAAGTTGAAATAGAAAGACACACACATATATGAACATTACCTTTAGATACATGTCAATGGCATGGTAAAGTCCATCATGCGTTTGCCGGGATGAGGCAGACACCATTTCAGCAAGTTCAATGAACTTTGAAACAGGCAAATTGGGGTCTTTAGCAATCTCGCCAAGATATTCATCGATCAGTTTTGCAACTGCCAACTTTGACGTGCTGGAAACAGAAGCAAAATTCTCAACTTCCACAATTTCATCATCTTCTTCAAAAGTCAACTTACCATTATCACTATGGTGTGACATGAACTGCCCAACTATTGCCATAATCAGGTCGACATTATACAAACAGTTTTCACCACTAGTTGCTGGTATAAGAAGGTCCGCAACTGAAGCACCATCCAGTTGCACGCCTATTCTCTTCACCAAGTTATCACGATAAGATTCCCCAGATTCCAGCAAGCATGCAGCTCTTAGTAGCTTAAGAAGAAAACCACATGACACTGAACCTTTCTCAGTGGGCAGCAGAAATACAATGCTTTCGAGAACCGCACGGCGTTTTGTGCAATCGACTCCATTGCTCACAGCATCTTCTAGGGAACCAAGCAGCCGTCGGAATGCATAGGCTCTCAGTGCTTCTCCAATAACTATAGCAGGAGTTCTTCCCTTTGCTTTGATTGTTAGGATCACACGCTTGTACAAATCCATCTCGAGTTCAGAGAGGTCTTCAACCCACCAGTCCTTAGGGACCATCTGTTGCATCCTGACTCCATTCCAATGAGAATCGACACCATTCTCGGATTGGAGTTTTTTTCTGTTGTAGGTGTATGACCATTCGACCTCTGATGGATCAATTGATGCCTTCGACGCAATAGAGTCAATACATTGGTTGATTACCTTCAAATTCTCAGACCATGGCTGCAAGGACTTTGTACTTTGTAGAACTATGATTGAGTCTTTCCAGGTGCGAAATATGCTCGACGTCAAGAAAACATCAATTTTGTAGATAAGATTTCCTTTGTCAATGGTCTCAAACATTTCTAGATACTCAGCTGCGCAACGAGCAGCAAGAACATTGTATGCATTGAGTGTTACAATCATGCCATAGCAAAACTTGGCACAGATTTCAAATGCTGAATGTCCACCAGGAATGTCAGATATATCCACTTCATCGCTGTTTTCCTCATTGCTTGAAGCTACTAATCTTTGCAATCGTGAACTCTTTGACAAAAGAGGGAACTGCAAATAATGTGCTCACCTTAGTTATTATAGACATAAAACAAAGCTGCACTAGAAAAAATTCAGCTTCTAACAAAATAAAGTCTACTCCATTACACTGCAAAAAGCACATGTATAACTAGTTCCTTCCATTGCAAATTTACAATAAGGCAAGTGCCACTTTAGAAGCTTTAAAGCACTTAGAAGTTTCTTTATTTTTATTTTTATGATAATGCATTTCCCAAGTTGGAACAATAATCTGCAAATGATATAACTGTTAATTGTAGAGGACTCGCTAAGTGCAGAAATATTGTGCTTAATCAGGGAGTGTTTGTGTATCCACAAAATAAAAATAAAAACTGATTTGTGCTCCAATGGTAAATCATAATGAACACAAAAGGATCATCTTATCAACTTTAGTATATGTAAATCCTTAGCAATTATAGTAAAGTAATTATTTAACATCTCTAAGGAAGAACTTTAACAATTAGTTTAATAGTGAATATATTAATACAGTAAATTTGATCTCAAAATGTAAATGCCATGTCGAACCATGAGAACAGTAATTTATACAGATAAAGAAGTTGATACCTTGTGAAGATAAAACTTGACATCTCCTATGGAGATAACGATGTCTGTTGCCAGCTCTGTTGCAACAAACCTGAAAACCATGTTAGCACATTAGCAACAAAGCTATTTAGTAAAAGTAGAGGCAGAGCACAATATATATGATATGAAAAAAAAGGAACAGATCCAAAAATAGAGGCAAAGCATTTGACCGGAAAATGGATCCCAAAATAAATGAACAAATTCCAGGGCATATATTCTATATATGTTCGTCTGTATATTTTTCCACCACTTCCCTGCATCTGTTTTGATGAGTACGCATGTCATAGCTGTACTATGCAAATCATACAAGGGTATTCAGATGATAGTGCTGCCAAGCCACTATTCGGTGAACAGTATATCAGTATATGTACATGTACATGTACATGGAAGACTCATGCATATCTTTACAGAGAATGGAAAAAGGTGACAATTGTGATGATATCGGCTACCGGACGGAATCAGTGTGTGTGACTGGCACAGTTCATAGAAGTGGGCCGGCAATAATTCTCCATAAATATGATCACAGATGTTAGGATACAAAATATTGGTTACGGATCACAGTATATGTACATGGAAGACTCACGCATATCTTTACGAGAGAATGGAAAAAAGGTGATAATTGTGAAGATATGGGCTACCGGACGGAATCAGTGTGTGGGAGTGGCACAGTTCATAGAAGTGGGCCGGCAATAATTCTCCATAAAGATGATCACAGATGTTAGGATACAAAATATGGGTTACGGATCACAAAGATGGCAAAGTAAATTCACATAATCCACCGAAAACAAATAATAAAGAGCTCCAATTAAAAATTAACAGAATCCTCACCCACTGAATCAGCTAAAAGTGAGACAGCGAGTGACAGACCATTTACCTAAGTAAAGTACCACAAGCAACGAGATAAAGGTGTGGAAAGCAACTTCACATCTTGTAGCATTGTGCATGACAAGTGCAACTAATTGAACTGATAACTGGTCCTGGACCAATGATTAAACAATTGGACATAGTAAGGCAAAGCGATCTTAACTGAGCTCAAAGAATTCAATCTACACGATGGACCACATTGTCAACAACTAGTTCACTTAAATAAAAACTGAACACTAAACAAACTAAGGAAGGCATTCCAATCATTAAATTTGCACATGCCCTCAAAGTACAGAGGAAGCTTAAGAACATATGCCGCTAGCAAGAATCAAGGACAAATTAACCTATAAAGAACATCAGTTGGATAGAATAATATTACATATTGTATAGATACGTGCTTATGTAGTTTTGAGTAGATGGGATAATCTGACAAACATTTTCCTGCAAGGAATACATTTAAAAAAAATTCTTTGCAACTATTGTCCAAATATAAAATGTTTGGTAGTGTAAATTTGTAACAGTAATACAAATACTTGGCAGAATAACTGGAAGTTTTGTGCAGGCTCCTACACTAGTACTACTAGTAACTGAAATCAAAGAAATGGCACCAGTGGCGTGTTCTCACTTCATTTTCTTACGGTTTAAGAAGTGGAGCCCAGGACACAGAGATAAAGGCCCACATTCCCCTGCATATGACTAGTAACCAGTATGATTGCCCCCTTTAGCGACTCCATTGATTTGGAATTTATTAAAAATAATAATGAAAGAAGAATCGTCTCAAAGTTGGCAAAATTGCAGAACCAAGATTGCATACAAAAGCCAAATTTCTATGAAGTGAAACAGATCTCACAATTCTAACCACAAAATAACCTGTCGTGCGACAAGGCTAGCACTGAAGTGGAGTAAAACAACAAGAACAATACTATCCAGAATAAGCATTAATAGAGTAAAAGTAATAATGTCTACAGAAGCTGGAGAAACTCTGAGCAAGAACAGAAACGAAGCAACTAACCTGATATTGCTGCCCTCTGTCTGAAAGACATCCGGCTTAGACCCAAGCTTCATGTGCTTCATTGTGCCACACTGAAAAAGAACCTGCAATCTTCTGCGTTCTCTGTAGCTCTTGTCCTTTGGCTAGAGACCAGCAGATGGGGGCCAAGAAGAAGAAACACCTCAACAAACCCACAGCACTTAACCCATGAACAAAGTAGGAAAACCGGTGGGCAGTGGCATGTGAAAGGACAAGACCAACAACTAGTGATAAGGATCCACGCCCAACTGTCCCCCCCGGCGGCAAATGAAATCAGGTCAAGAACCCCTCTAGATGAGTAAACTAGTGGGCAGTTGCATCAAGATCTGGATCCGGGCAAGCAGAATGCCAACAGGAACTCCTCCTCCTCCTCGCTGGATCGCACACGCAGCGGCAGCACCTGCAGAGCACAAGGGCAGCATCTTGAGGTGAGGGGACAGCGGGAATAATCGGTGAGGCAAATGTTGGGAGACCACGGGAACAAGCACCAGTGAGGGGGAGGAATCTTTCTTATCTTGGTTAAGATCGCAAGCAAGCAACATGGATGGCAGGACAGGTTCACGAGATGGGGATTATTTTTAAGGGCGTTGCACATGTAAGGCAGTCAAACGGTGATTATAGAATTGCGATCCGTAGACCAAGGTTTTAAGAGGTCGGCAACAAGATCGAAATGCGCATAAAGAAGTCGGCATGTCTAGAATTTTCTAGGTGATTTTTGTAGCGCGGAGGAGAAAATATATATACCTATATATAAATCCAAAAAACGAAAAATGGAACAGAGAAGATTGTGAGCTTTGTCTGAACAAAAATCGCGTTACCCGGATTGACAAGTAATGGCGCATGTTTCAACAAAAGTAAACCTTATCTCCCGCTACAGAAGATAAAGAATAAAAAGAATACAAACTGTAATTTACTTTCATCAGTTAGCCAAGAACACGAGTTCAGTACTAGTGCCTAACCAAGGGCAAGGGCGCTCGATAGAACCCTAAAGAAACTTCTGAAAAATCAAGGACTCAATACCACTCCGGCATACAGCAAACAAATCCGCGACAGAAAAAAGATTGATGGATTGGGGAGAATGGAACATTGGGATTAGATCGCTCACATGAAAGAAAATCGATCCACTCAAGTCAGGGATCCGTCACCGGCAAATGAAACCAATCTGCGCGGACGGATCTCCACTGTAATCAGCGGCGGACGACGAGGGGATGATTCGTCGGGCGGAATAAAAGGAGAGGCCTGGCGGCGGAGAGGGGAAGGCCTGGCCGGAAGAGGAGGCCTCCGTCCGACTCCGATCTTGAAGGCCAAACTAGGATAGTGGACCCGCCGAGGATACGCTTCCTCTTCTGCTCCTCCACAGAGGGGAGGGAGCCAGGGAGGGGGACTAGTGAACTGAAGAAAACCAGAAAACGTCTCGGGCACAAACCAACAGAAAAGCGCAGAAGAAAAGGCAGCTTTTTAGGACAGGGGAAACGACCAAACCAACGAACACCAAGAAACATTCCTACCGAACCACCACCACTACTGGTCTGGATGGATACTCCATTTTCATTGGAGGAGGAAAAATGTGCTCGCTTGCTAGCTCTTGATGAGAAGAGAAAAACAAATCCAAACCTTGAAGGGGAAGAAAAACAGCTAGAAAGAGAGCTTAATTACCTTGATGCGCGTCCAGAGCCAGGAGGACCGAACAGTTCCAGAAGCACCACGGGGAGGAAGACAGAGAGTGGAACGAAGCGAAGCGAAGCGAAGCGATCAAGCACGCTTATTTTTCCTGGCGTCGATCTGCCGCCGCTCAGCTGATGAGTGTCGTTCTTGCGGCGGAGCGAGTTGCGTTTGGTGGTGCGCGCTGCTGCAGAGCTTACAGTAATGGATTTGGTTTTTTATCTGAATAACAGGGCTGGTGGGGGTGCCGGGGTGGGGCTGCATGGGCCATGTGAATGGACGGTTCTGCCCCCTCGAAATGTTCTCTTGCTGTACCCTCACTTTTTTTTCTGACCCCTCCCTTTCTCGGCAAAAATCACTGTTTTGACCTAATTAACGTCTGATCTCACAAAATGACCTACTTTTTCGAAGATATCCTGATCTGACCTGTTTTCATGGCGCTTTACCAGAAGGCGTCATGGTCAGTAGCACGGCGCTCTCTCCAAAAGCGACATGCTACCATGACGCTCCCCAAGAAAGCGCCATGGCCCCGTCCGACGTGGCTGCCGCCGTGGCACAGGCGGGCCCGTTTTAATGTTTGGCGCTTTCCGCGGGGGCGCCATGCTACTGGGCATGACGCTTTTGCGGAAAGCGCCATGGTCCTATACCTAGAAAACGGCTCGGGCGCCCTCCCCCCACCCCTCCCAGCGCCATACCCCCCTGCGCCATACTCCCTCACAGCACACAGACGACGGCGGCGGCGGCTCCTCCCCCCAATCCCCCTCAAATCCATGCTCCCCCCCTCATATCTGAGGCAATTTCTTGGTGGAATTTCTTCCTCTCCCCCCACTTGAGGTATTCCCCTTCAATTTTGCTTGTTTTATTGGTTGAAATCATCACATGGTCCTCTTCCTCCTAACCCTAGTTCTTGTGAAATGATGCATGTATTTTGTGCAATGTGTAATTTGTTTGAAGAAACTAGTGTGGTAGAATGATATTGTGGTAGAATGTCTAATCCTAACCCTAGAAATCATCACATGATCCTCTTCCTCCTAACCCTAGAAATTAGTGTGGTAGAATGTCTAATTTGTTTGAAAAAATTAGATGGGATATTGTTGGCATATATGGCTTTGTGTAGATGATATGCAATGAATGTATTAATACATGGATTATTGTTGGCATATATGGCTTATAGGATAATATGTTGTTGGGCTATTGTTGGATAATATATAGTTTGGCTATTGTTGATATGGAATGCATGGTGTATTCATGAATGTAGTCATATATGTATTCATATATGCATATTATGGTGGATGGTGTATTTACTTGGATTTTTGCAACCACTTGTAGGATGGAAGGACAATCTATTTTGCATGGGCATTATGATCAACGGCACCGTGGGCGGTACATCGCGGAGAATAAGCATGTCTTCAAGTGGTTGCACCTAAGGTCCAAGGAGGTGCATAGCAAGAAGATGCCATATGATGAGCGCTACACACCATATGTTGAGCGGACTGGACTTCTCCCTTTCATCCAGCTTGTCTCGCGTTCGACGCCGCATATGAACCCTTGTTTGATCACAGCGCTTGTTGATAGATGGAGACCGGAGACACACAGTTTCCACCTCCCTTGTGGTGAGATGACGGTCACTCTGCAGGACGTCTCCATGATTTTTTCGCTTCCCATCAAAGGACAGCCTGTGTGTATGAGCTCAGATTCGGGTAAGTGGCGTGAAGTGATGATTGGCTTAATTGGTAAGGCGCCAACGCAAGAGAAGATGTCTGCCGGTGCTACTTACAAATGGATACAACAAAATTTCAGCAAGTGCCCCGAGGACGCCGATGAGGAGGTGATCCAGATGTATGCCCGTGCATACTTATGGTATGCCGTTAGTAGGACACTTTTCTCAGATGGCACTGGAAGGAATGCTTCATTCATGTGGCTCACTCTATTTGCGGAATGGGGCTATATGCACAGCTGGGGTTCGGCGGCACTTGCTTACTTGTATCGACAGGTAATAAACCATATATATTGCATGGTAGTAGTACATATGCTTGATCAACCGGATACTTATATATGCTTGTTCTATGTGCAGCTGGACGAGGCGTGTTGTAGAACTGGAAAAGGAGCAAGTATTGGTGGACCTATGGTGCTACTGACCATATGGTCCTGGTTGCGCATACCAGTTGGTCGACCCATTCCGATGAAGGAAAAACCGTGGGATGATCATGGCAATAGCCGTCTCCGCGCTCCTACATGGGCGTACTTGTGGGATAATACCGAAGTATTCCACGGTGAATCTGAGGAATGCTACTTGCGTTACACTAACCAAATCGACTTGCTAACCCCGGAGAAGGTAATAATTTGATTGTTCTCAAGAACTCATCTTTTCCACCATACATACTTCGAGTCGACATGCTAATATTGTGTTCCTCGCTCAGGTGGAATGGGAGCCATACGGAACTAGAGGGAATGTGGGTACCGGTGTTTGGTTCCAGGCGGACTTGAATCGCAAATGTATGCAAGAAGCACATCTCTGGAGGATTCGTGCCCCGTTGATTTGTGTCTACGCTGTTGAGTTCCACCTTCCACAACGGGTGATGAGGCAATTTGGACTATTTCAGGAGACCCCGCCGCCATACAAGGACACTAGCATAGCTCTTCACGGGTGAGTGATCCTTATACACCCAGTATCTAATTTTCTTGGGCATCTCATGATACTTGCTAAGTCGATGAATTTGATTGTAGATTGGACAAGATCAAGCAGAAGAGGGAAAAAGATTGGGCTGCATATCATCACAAGTATGTTCAGAAGTTTTATGCAAGGATTGAGGAGATCGAAAACCCGAATGCGGTCTCTCATCCTGAGGCGCCGCATGATGCTGCAGCGTTCAATCGGTACCTTGTGTGGCTTGGGAAGGTGTCTCGTTTGTACCTGCAGTCGGCGTCGTTTGCATCTCATGACATAGTGGAGGATCCTTATCCTGCTTTTGATGATCTGAGCCAGCTAGAGTACAACAGACTTGTCCGAGGCGGCAGGGGTGCAAATTCAGCGGGGGTTGTCCGCTTTGTGGTAAGCATTGTCAGGGGAGTACGTATATGCGATTATAGCGACATAAAATTGACTTTTTGTTCTCTTGCTAGCGCGAGGAGATCTCGAAACACGTGGACGAGGCCGAGGAAGCACTTAAACATCCTCCTGGCAAGGAGTCTGAGTCGGCCCTTCGAGCATTTGTGGAGGTATGTGTTTATACCGTTCCTAGTTGTATTGTATTTTTATGGGTGTTGAAATGTTCTAACATATTCGTCAATATCATAGCGTACCAAGCGTTGGGGCCGTGGATTAGGTGTCTTGCTTGGTTGCCGCACCGTCGATGCCGCATCGCCAGTTAGGTCTTCCAGCCTAGAAGATGATGCACAAGATGAACAGGATGAAGAGGGCGAGTACGAGGAGGAGGAAGCTGGCCATGATGAGGATGAGGAGGAAGATGGTGAGGACGAGGATGGACAGGAGGAGATAGGCATGTCTCAATTACACGACGCCCCGCAGTCTAGTCAACGGGTGAGGAGGAGGAGGCTACCGAGGAATCCATACACGCCAAGTGAATGGGAGAACAAGCGTCGGGCACATGTGTCACGCCGTGAGGAGGAGGATGAGGGGGAAGACTCCGATCCTCCACGGAGGGTTAGGAGGCAGGAGGGACGGAGCAAGGCGAATGAGGATCGAGTGGCCAAAAGGGGGAAAGGGAGAAAGTGAACTCGTAGCTTGAACTAGTGCTTGTGGTCATTATGAACTTGTAAGTTAAACTTGTTGTTTGGTGTTGTCGTTTTGAACTTGTTGTTGTGTTGATGTGCTAAAAAACTGGATGCTTGTTGATGTTTGAATCTGTTGTTGTGAGGAAAACTTGATCTGGTGATGTTGATGATTGTATCTGTTGATTGTATCTGTTTGAATGTGCTAAAAACTGAATGTTGATGTTTGTATCTGTTGAGTGTGCTAAATACTGAATGTCCCAGGAAGCATGACGCCCTCCAGGAAAACGCCATGCAACTAAGCATGGCGCCCTCCAGGAAAACGCCATGCTTCCTAGGATGGCGCTTTTGTCGGGGGCGCCATGCGCCTGACTTAGCAGTTTTCGAGCTCCAGTTTTCCTTCGAGCGCGCGCAGTCACTGTGTCCCAGCGCGCTATAGTTGGCTCAAAGCGCCATGGAAGCATGGCGCCCTCTAGAAAAGCGCCATGGAGGCATGGCGCCCTCCAGGAAAACGCCATGCTTCCTAGCATGGCGCTTTTGGCGAGGGCGCCATGCGCCTGACTTAGCAGTTTTCGAGCTCCAGTTTTCCTTCGAGCGCGCGCAGTCACTGTGTCCCAGCGCGCTATAGTTGGCTCAAAGCGCCATGGAAGCATGGCGCCCTCCAGGAAAACGCCATGCTTCCTACATTCACTTAAGTTGGAGCTAGTTTCTATGCTAGTGGCACCATTCCAGAAATTTTACAGTACAATGCTAGTGGCAACATTCCAGAAACATTATAGGCAAGTGCAGTGAATGTTTACGAAATACATGGCGCCCTTAAGGGGTTTTACATACGACAAATTCGGCATGACAATGTTCAAGATAAATTCCACATAGTGGAGTCCATAACATAGATCATAGCATGGTGACAACTCTACTGTGTCGCGCTAGGCTCCTTCCCCTTCGCCTTCCTTTTCCTCTCTTCCTCTGCCTCTTCCTTTTCCCTCAAGTCACGTGCTAGCTGGACAACAGAGTTGAACTGCGCCTCGAATTGGCGTCTACTCTCCTCTTTCTTCTTGATCTCCTCTTCCTCCATTATGAGGCTAGCCTCTTCAGACACCTTCTCAAACCGACGATGATTCCTCAAGCTCTTCAAGTACATGTCTCTTTCATGTTTTGATTCTTTTTCCTTCCTCTCACGTTCTTTCTTTGCTTTCTTGATGCTTGCCTCACGCAATCTCCTGTTGAAATCTTCTTCCCACCGACGTTCTTCTTCAGCCTCCCTCCTTTCCTCTTCCCTTTTCTTGATCAACTGAGCTACTTCATCTTCCCTCTCCTTCACCCTCCTCAAAGCCTCCGCCCACACTTTGGAGTAGCTCATACCGTTCCCATCATTGTTCTCCTTGGTTGGTTGGGTCGACATACCTATAACAGGAATGCAACCAAATAGTTAGTAAATAGAAATACACTTAAATGCACAATAAAAATTAGTAAAATCATCAAGAAAACACATACGGAAATTCTCCTCGAAGATACGTAAACATACTACCGCCACGACCTCTACCGCCACCACGACCTCTACCGCCGCCAAGACCTCTACCGCCGCCACGACCTCTACCGCCGCCACGACCTCTACCACCATCACCACCTCCTTGGCTTGTGATTGTACCACCATCACCACCTCCTTGGCTTGTGTTTGTACCACCGTCACCACCTCCTTGGCTTGTGCTGCCAATAGGGGTGTTGGCCTCCTTTGATTTTCTCCTTTTGCTACATGATGTTTTATTATGGCCCTCAGCATTGCATTCTCCACAACGGGTTTTGTCACGAGGCTCCGTGAAATACTCGCTCCCCCATTCCCGTCGATATCCACCAGCCCAATCGTCCATGTCACCTCGAAAACGTTTGGTTTGTCTTCTTCCCCGACCAACAACCTTCGTTGACGGATCAGGCCAAAGTTGGACACCATGATATTCTGGCCATTGAGATTGGTCAAGGTAAGGCTGAAATCTACCCGCCCATGTGTTCTTCACCGCTTGGATGGAATGCTCATCCAACCTAACCGTATCCGGGTGATTAAGACCCACCATTCGTTCAGATGCCGCCTTCATCACGTGTGAGCAAGGGAGATGGTACAATGTCGGCCTCTCGCAGGAGCAATAACCATTGCGTAGCCACACCTTATAGGACAGTCCCCCATGTTGCACACCTTCCCTTGTGCTGCCTCCATGCTCATTCACTTGGTAAATCAGTTCTTGGTTGTCAAAACATTCAACCGTTTGTGTATCCCCTTTCTTTGATTGATATTCCAGCCAATTATCAACCAATGGTGGGTACTCATACTTCTTTTTTTTCTTGTTATCCCCAGCGATTTGCTTATCCGTTTCATCACTATACTTTAGAAAGTATTCATTCAACTTCTGAAATGTGTACTCCGCTATAGCAGTCACAGGCAACTGACGTACACCTTTAAGTACTTTATTGAAGCATTCAGCCATGTTACTGGTGGAATCACCGTATCTCTTGCCTCCGTAATCATAAGCCCTTGCCCACTTTGTCCGTTCATTAAGATGCCTTCTGAGAAACTCTTTCCCACCATCATCTGTGAGACAATACAATCTATCATATAGTTTTTGAAAATGCCGAGCGGTGAAGGCAAGACAACAATCTTGTAGATCGTCGGCACGTTCCTTGTTGCCACAAGCTCTATAGAAGTTGGACACAAAATGCCTCATGCACCATCGATGGTGGATACGAGCACATCCAGGAATGTCCTTCTCGACTGCATTTAGTATTCCTTGATGGCGATCCGAGATGATGCAAACCTCTCTATCAGGTTCTATAACCTTGGTCCTCAATATATGGAAAAACCACTCCCAGTTGTCGTTGTTCTCCACCGAAACCAAGGCAAAAGCCAAAGGTAAAACCCGGTTGTTTGCGTCGTGGCATATGGCAGTTAATAGTGTGCCCTTGAACTTGCCGGTCAAAAAGGTGCCATCCACGGACATAACAGGCCGACAATGTTTGAATCCCCTGATGCATGGTCCAAATGTCCAAAATGCACGGCCAAATACCCGGACAGTGGCACCATTGTACAACCTAGTCACCGACCCAAGAGGCTCCACCACATAATACATTCCTGGGTTCCTTGCGGCCATTGCTCCCAACAACCTTGGGAGGCGGTTGCATGCTTCTTCCCAATCACCATACAACATCTTAAATGCGGCTTGTTTGGCCTTCCACGCCTTACCATACTTCACTTTATAACCGAATACTTCTTTAACCAAATCTATGACACCCTTAATAGTATATGTTGGGAGAGACCTTATGTTATTTGCAACTCTATACGCGATGAAATCGGAGGTGAGCTGCCGGTGGTCCTCCTTCACAACTTTGGCATCCTTGATAAACTTGTCATCACACATATGAATGGACTGACAACTTACAATGATCCATTGTGGCCCGCCCCTCAGTGGTCATACGCGAACAACCCATGGACATCCTTGCTTCTCACACTTGACTGTGTAACGCACCTTAGTGTCCGAGTGAGTCACCTTGTACGGTCGGTGGTACTTCACCGCATAGTCCTTGATCCACATCTGAAATTCCAACAAGCTATCAAACTTCACCCCGGGATTTATCCCGTATTTTTTCGGCTTCATGTCCTTTTTAGAAGGTGCTCGCGCCTCGAGCACTCGACTAATTCCACCGTCAACTTGGGCCTCATCCGCAAGACTAACATCACGGAACAATGAAGGTCGATGATCCCGACCTACTACTTTTTTGTGAGCTTCGGCGAATTTAACCGTTAGACCATCCTCATCCACATCTTCATCCGGTCCTTCATCCTCGGAGTCCGATGCATGACACCTCAAATAAGGGAGATCATGGTCCATGTCCTCCTCATGGCAATTTGCCTCCACATCTCCTACTTCATTGTCACGAAGCCCATATTCAACCTCATCACCCTCAAAGTCATCATCCTCCATTTGAGGTGCTTCATAGTTGTCATTGCGAAAAGGGCTCATGGAAGGTTGCCTCGTTGTTGTATCGTCGTAGGTTGGCTCTACGCGAACCGGGCTCAATGGAGGTTGGCTCATTGTTGTGTCATACACCTGTGGCTCACCTCGAGCCGGGCTCATGGAAGCATGCCGGTTCAAGTCAATGTGCAACCGAGCCGCAACCTTTCTTGTGGCAAATATCTCGAGTGACTTATCTTCGGATTCTGCCACCATCTCCTTATACGCACTCCAATTCAACTCGGAGTTGATAGGCATTATCTTCAATCTATTGTGATGGCCAAACCCGGCGTTATACCTTCCAACCAACTCATACACATCACCAGGTTCCATCCATTTCAAATCATTCCTCACTCTTTCCACAACCTCGGCATATGTAGGACTTGTGCCAAACACCATGACTACCTCCTCCGGGTCACACTCGGTATTGCCTTTCAAGAATGCGGCCTTGTCCACATGATGAACATTAACGATTCTTGCCATCTAAAAAACAATGACACCAACCATTACGCTTCAAAGACAACTATATTACCACCACCAACCGTAGCTACCAACTAAAACAAGTCATGCCACTTTGCTAATTCTAACATACAAATCCTAGCCATAAACTACCAATCTAATAACTAGAAGCAACAACATCAAGCCAAGATATAGCTAGGGTTAGGGTTAGGGTTAGGGTTCTACATTCTTTACCAAATTTCACAAATCTATTTGGACAAAACCAAGGGGTTAGGGGGAGATTACCTCTTGAAGCAAGGGGAAGTCCAAATCCACGGAGAAAAGCAACCGATTCGAAGGGATTCGAGTAGGGGAAGAACTTGGGGCGAGAGAGAGAGAGGAGAGCTGGGAGAAATGAAGAGGTATGGCCTGGGAGGGCGCCCGAGCCGTTTTCTAGGTATAGGACCATGGCGCTTTCCGCAAAAGCGTCATGCCCAGTAGCATGGCGCCCCCGTGGAAAGCGCCAAACATTAAAACGGGCCCGCCTGTGCCACGGCGGCAGCCACGTCGGACGGGGCCATGGCACTTTCTTGGGGAGCGTCATGGTAGCATGGCGCTTTTGGAGAGAGCGCCGTGCTACTGACAATGGCGCCTTCTGGTAAAGCGCCATGAAAACAGGTCAGATCAGGATATCTTCGAAAAAGTAGGTCATTTTGTGAGATCAAACGTTAATTAGGTCAAAACAGTGATTTTTGCCCCCTTTCTCCTCCTAGTTCCAAATCACACTCTGCATTTATAGTCCGATATTCGTTTCTGTTTGTATACTTCCTTTTTTGTTTGGGAGTTTTTTTTTTGGATATGGGAATATTTGAAAGAGTAATTTGTATGAAACATGTCCTACATGCATCATTTCTTTTTTTGCGGGTAGTCCTACATGCATCATTTGTGGAGATAATCTCTATGCGATTTGTCCTCGAGGCATCATTCGAACTTCCGAAGGGATTAATTTGCATGAAATTCTTTCTTGTGGTGTAATCCATGAAACTTAGTTGCATAGATGTATTTTTTTTAACAAAGAGGGTCCTTCGGGACCGGGAGCTGCTTATCCACTCATTGAAGATAGCACACAGAAAGCAGATGGACTCCAATGAAAAGAGAAAATAGATATTGGTCCCTAAAAATTATAGAAAGGGCCCTGAAAGATAAACCTAAATTGCAATTTGTTCCTCCGCCTATTATGCACCTTCCGCCATGAACTAGACTCAGCGACACTGGGGACGAAACCACTTGGGTTGTCGGTTCCGCTGCGAATCCACCTTGAAAACGAACTTGAAGTGGCCACAAACGACATGGCTTGGGTGCCTTGCCTCCCCAAAGGCTGCATCACCGGGAGGAAGAAAACTAGGAGACGGCGAGCTCCATTTGTGCAAACTTCAACTGGTCGTCTTTCAACCATCTAATGGCACCAAATTCAGTAGGATACCAATTGGTTGGGACTCCAAGCGCAAAGTGATGCGGCAAAGGCGTTTTTCCCACAAGGGTGACTTGGAGGGTTTATATCGAACTCTCGAGAAAATAGCAGAGATGTACTTTTCTTTCCTCTCTAGTAACCTGCAAAGCAAGAAAGTGTTGTCTTGTGTCCCCAACTCCACCAAGTGGTTTTCAAACACAAGGTTTCGAATTAGAATTGAAAACAAGTATGTAAGCAATATAACTAAAGTAAATATGTAGCAAGCAAAGTAAACTGAACTAATTAAACTATATATGAAGTATAAGCTAGATGTAATGCAAAAGTATAGTGCAATGGTGTTGCTAGTGGTGTAGACTATACGAGATCACTAAATGCAAGTATGAAATATGTTTTGTATTTTTGGATTAAATATGGAAAATAAAACAGTGTGCACATGCAAGTGAGAGGTGTTTCTTATGATTAAAAATCTACCAGGGTTCATAGTTTCACTTGTCTACTCTCATAAACATGATGGTCTCAAAACAGCTCCAAAGAAGACATAATATTGGTGTAATTTCTGAAGGATTTCGCGGCATAGTAAATCAAAATTTTCTACGGATGCGAACAGAGGGAAAGCCAAGATCTAATCTAGGAGATGCAAACAACGAGAGAGATTGGATTAGATCTTCATACCCTTGAAGATTCGCACAACGGAACGTTCGTCAGAACGTGGGTGATGTAGTCGTACTCGCTTCTCCTCCTCGCGATCCGATCCGATCTAGCACCACAAGTGGCGGTGCCGCCGTGAGATGCACACGTGCAGCACCTCGACGTCTCCTCCTTCCTCGGACCAGCAGGTATGGTGGAGAGACGGATTGGATCTACAACACGACGGCGTGGTGTATATGGTGGAGAATTTCTGCAGCAGGGCTTCGCCTACAAACAGTCGGGAGGGAGAGAGGAAGGGCAGCAGGGCGGCTAGGGTTGGAGGGGAAGGTGTGGGAGGGTGGTGCGCCCCCAGCCCTCTTTATATAGAGGGGTGGGGCGGCAACCCTAGCCCCCTCCCCCAAGCCAAGGCCGGCGGCCAAGGAGGAGGAGTGGGGGGCAAGGAAACCCCCCCTTCTAGAAGCTCTATCTAGAGTTTAAACCCTCTTGGCCGGCTGGGCCCTATGGGGCCTTGTGCCCCTGGACCAATGCGGCCAGGGCACTCCCTCATAGGCCCATGCCCCCTCCCGGAATGTGGGGCCACGTTGTTCCCCTTCCGGAAGGTTCTAGAAGCTTCCGGTACAATACCAATTAACCCGGAACAATTCCGAACTCCAAAAACTGCACTGCCTTATATGAATCTTATTCTCCGGACCACTCCGGAACCTCTCGTGATGTCCCAGATCCCATCCGAGACTCCGAACAAAAACTCATAAACCAATTATCCAATCTATCCTAGCGTCGAGACACGTTAATTGTGTGACCCTGCGGGTTCGAGAATATGCAGACATGATCTTCTATCAATAATCAACAGCGGGGTCTGGAAACCCATATTGACTCCCACACATTCATCGATGATCATATCGAATGAACCACGATGCCAGGATTCAATCAATCCCATATATATATTCCCTTCGTCTCGCGATATTTTACTTGCCCGAGATTCGATCGTCGGTACCGTCATACCTAGTTCAATCTCGTTCACAGCAAGTACTTTACTCGTTCCGTAATCCGATATCACTTTGTGATTAACTCCTTAACCACATGCTTGCAAGCGGTGTTGATATCGATTACCGAGTAGGCCCGAAGTATATCTCTCCGACTTGGGAGGGACAAATCCCATCTCGATACATACAACCCAACAGATACTTTCCGATCACCTGAGAGACACCTTTATGATCACCCTCTCATAGGATGACGTTTGATGACCTCAAAGCTTTCTTCCGATACCAGGGAGTTGTATTATCTCATGGTCTAAGGAATACAATATTTGACATAAGAAAAGCTTCGCAAAGACGAACACGATGACACGATCTACTTGCTTCGCTTAGTTTGGGTCTGTCCACCATATAATTCTCCCAATGATATGATCTCATTATTAATTGACAACTCATTTCCATGGTTAGGAAACCTTAACCATCATTAATCAATGAGCTAGTCCTTAGAGGCGTACTAGGGACACAGTGTTGTTCACAAACCACACAAGTATTAAAGTTTCCGCTTAATACAATTCTAGCATGGAATATAAACATTATCATGAACAAGAATTATAATAATAACATCTTTATTATTGCCTCTAGGGCATAATTCCAACAGTCTCCCACTTGCACTAGAGTCAATAATCTAGTTTATATTTGGCAACAATCTCACACCCATGGCACTAAGGTGCTGATCATGTTTTACACGTGGAAGAGGTTTAGTCAATGGATCTGCGACATTCAGATCTGTATGTACTTTGCTAATCTTCAGATCTCCATCTGCTATATAATCTCGGATTATATGAAACTTGCGGTTGATATGCTTGGTCTTTGGATGATATCTTGGTTCCTTAGCGAGTGCTATGGCGCCAGTGTTGTCACACAATATCTCCAGTGGGTCCAATGCACTTGGAACCACGCCAAGCTCAGTGATGAAGTTCCTGATCCAAACTCCTTCACTTGACGCTTCTACAGCAGCCATGTATTCCGCTTCTACTGTAGATCCCGCGATCACGCTTTGCTTGCAGCTTCTCCAGCTCACAGCTCCTCCATTCAAAATATACACGTATCCTGTCTGAGATTTAGAATCATCCTTGTCGGTGTCGAAACTAGCGTCGACGTAACCTTTTACGACGAGCTGTTCATCACCCCCATAGACTAAGAACATTTCTTTAGTTCTATTTAGGTACTTTAGGATGTTCTTCACGGCTGTCCAGTGTTCCACTCCTCGATCACTTTGATATCTGCTCGTCAAACTAAGAGCATTGGACACATCCGGTCTAGTACACAACATGGCATACATGATAGAACCTATGGCCGAGGCATAAGGCACTTTGCTCATAGCTTCCCTATCATTTACCGTAGCTGGACACTGAGCCTTGCTCAATATCTTACGTGACAACATAGGCACTGAACCTTTCTTTGCCTTATCCATTCTGAACCTTTTCAGAACTTTGTCTAGGTATGTACTCTGGCTTAAAGCTATCAGGCGTCTTTGTCTATCTCTATAGATTTTGATGCCCAATATATAAGCAGCTTCACCTAGGTCTTTCATTGAATAACACTTGTTCAAATAACTCTTCACATCATTAAGCATGTTGATTTCATTTCCAATAATCAATATGTCATCCACATATAGTACCAGAAACGTCACCGAGCTCCCACTCACTTTCTTGTAGATGCAAGCTTCGTAGCAATTTGGAACAAATCCAAAGCTCTTGATCACTTGATCAAAACGAAGGTTCCAACTCCGAGATGCTTGCTTCAGTCCATAAATGGAACGCTGAAGTTTGCATACTTTATCAGCATCCTTAGGATCGACAAAACCTTCGGGTTGCATCATATACAACTCTTCATCAATGTTGCCATTGAGGAAAGCAATCTTGACATCCATCTGCCATATTTCATAATCATGAAACGCATCAATTGCTAATAAAATCCGAATGGACTTAAACATCGGTACGGGAGAGAAAGTCTCATCGTAGTCAACACCTTGAACTTGTCGAAAACCTTTCGCGACAAGCCGTGCTTTATAGACAGTAACATTACCATCCGCGTCCGTTTTCTTCTTGAAGATCCATTTGCACTCAACGGCCTTTCGGTCGCTAGGAGGGTCCACCAAATTCCATACTTGGTTTTCGCTCATGGATCCCAATTCGGATTTCATGGCTTCTAGCCATTTCTCAGAGTCTGGGCTCATCATCGCTTCCGCATAGTTCGTAGGTTCACTGTCTTCTACTAACAAGACAGTAAAGACAGGGTTGCCATACCACTCAGGAGGGGCACGCGACCTTGTCGATCTGCGACGTTCAGTAGCAGCATCGTCCGAAGCTTCATGATCCTTGTCATTTGCTTCCTCTATCGTTGGTGCAGGCGGCACTAGAACAATTTCAGGTGCTGCGCTACTCTCCAACTCAAGAGAAGGTTCAATAACCTCGTCTAGCTCTACTTTCCTCCCACTCACTTCTTTCGAGAGAAACTCCTTCTCAAGAAAGGAACCGTTCTTTGCGACAAACACTTTGCCTTCGGTTCTGTGATAGAAGGTATACCCAATAGTTTCCTTAGGGTATCCTATGAAGACGCATTTCTCTGATTTGGGTTCGAGCTTGTCCGGCATCAACTTCTTGACGTAAGCTTCGCATCCCCATACTTTAAGAAACGACAACTTAGGTTTAGCACCAAACCATAGTTCATATGGTGTCGTCTCAACGGATTTAGATGGATCCCTATTTAAAGTGAATGCAGCGGTTTCTAATGCATAACCCCAAAATGATAACGGCAAATCAGTAAGAGACATCATTGATCGGACCATATCTAATAGGGTTCGATTCCGGCATTCAGACACACCATTGCGCTGTGGTGTTCCGGGTGGCGTGAGTTGCGAAACAATTCCGCTTGCTTTAAGATGCGTGAGAAAATCATAACTCAAATATTCGCCCCCACGATCGGATCGTAGAAACTTAATCTTTCTGTTACGATGGTTCTCCACTTCATTCTGAAATTCCTTGAACTTTTCAAATGTTTCAGATTTATGTTTCATTAAATAGATATACCCATATCTACTTAAGTCATTGGTAAAAGTGAGAAAATAGCGATATCCACCGCGCGTCGAAACACTCATCGGTCCGCATACATCGGTATGTATGATTTCCAACAAGTCCGTTGCTCGCTCCATCATACCGGAGAACGGGGTTTTGATCATCTTGCCCATGAGGCATGGTTCGCATGTGTCAAATGATTCAAAATCAAGAGACTCCAAAAGTCCATCAAAATGGAGTTTCTTCATGCGCTTTACACCAATATGACCTAGACGACAACGCCACAAATAAGTAGTATTATCATTTTCTACTTTGCATCTCTTATCCTCGATGTTATGGATGTGTGTTTCATCCCTTTCGAGATTTAGAAGAAATAAACCATTCACAATAGGTGCATGACCATAAAAGATGTTACTCATATAAATAGAACAACCATTATTCTCCGATTTAAATGAATAACCGTCTTGCAATAAACAAGATCTAGAAATAATGTTCATGCTCAACGCAGGCACATAATAACATTTATTGAGGTTTAAAACTAATCCCGAAGGTAAAACTAAGGAGAGCGTGCCGACGGCCATCACATCAACTCTTGATCCGTTGCCAACGCGCATCGTCACCTCGTCCCTCGCAAGCCGCCGTCTATTTCGTAGCTCCTATTTCGAGTTACATATATTAGCAACTGAACCAGTATCAAATACCCAGGCACTACAACGAGGGCTAGTAAGGAAAACATCAATAACATGTATATCAAATATACCTTTGATGGTGCCAGCCTTCTTGTTCGCTAAGTACTTCGGACAGTTACGCTTCCAGTGACCCTTGTCCTTGCAATAGAAGCACTCAGTGTCCAGCTTAGGACCAGACTTGAGCTTCTTCTCAGCAGGGGCAACGCGCTTGCCGCCGCCTTTCTTGAATGGCTTCTTTGCACCCTTACCTTTCTTGAAGGTGGGGTGCTTGTTGACCATCAACACATGATTATTCTTTTTGATGTCCACCTCCGCTACTTTCATCTTAGCGAAGAGCTCAGTGATCATATCAGTGGAACCAATATGATTGTGAGCAACTACAAAACTTTTGTAGCTAGGATGGAGTGACTGCAGAACTCTGTCAATCTTGAGCTCCTCTGGAATCTTGCAGTCCAGTTGCTCAAGGCGTTGAGTGTAGCCCGACATCTTAATGGCGTGCTCACTAACGGAACTCCCTTCCTCCATCTTGTAGTTAAAGAATTTCTTAGAGATCTCATATCTCTCAGAACAGGCCTGAGTCTGAAACATAGTTTTCAGCTCCTCAATAATCTCAAAGGGCCCGGCGAACTCCTCAAAACGATTTTGAAGATCCGATTCCATAGCATACAACATGGCGATCTTAATCAAATCATAATCATCCTTTTGCGACTGATAGACAGCTTTCTCATCAGTCGACGCAGTAGCAGCAGGGGCGTCACCTAACGCATTCTCAAGGACATAGTCCTTTTGACCGCCAGAGAGAATGATTCTCAGATTGCGGAACCAGTTGGTGAAGTTAGACCCATTGTTTCTAAGCTTTTCCTTCTCAGCAAAAACGTTGAAGTTGAAGTTGGACTTAGCCATTTGATCTACAGTATTTGCAAGTACAATTTAGACTATGTTCATGATAACTAGTTCAACTTTTAATCAAATTACTAGATGAACTCCCACTAAATTCAACATCCCTCAAGTTGTTTAGTGAACACGATCCAAATTCACCACACCTAATCCGATCATCACGAGAAGAGATGTGGTTTCAATGGTGGACAACGAAGTGTCGATCATATCATTCATATGACTCATGCTTAACCTTTCGGTTCATGTGTTCCGAGGCCATGTTTGTACATGCTAGGCTCGTCAAGTTAGACCCAAGTATTTCCGCGTGTGCAAAACTGGCTTGCACCCGTTGTATGTGAGCGTAGAGTCTATAGCACCCGATCATCACGTGATGCTTGGAAACGACGAACTTTCGCAACGATGCATACTTGGGGAGAATACAGTTTTATCTTGATCTTTAAGTGAGGAATCATCTTATAATGCTACCGTCGCGATCTAAGCATAATAAGATACATAAAAGGATAAACATCACATGCATATAACTTTATGTGACATGGTATAGCCAATCTTCACGCAATGATCTCCATCTTGTGCGTTCCGGCATGATCTCCATCACTCCACCATGATTGCCTCCACCACGAATAGCAACTACAACTATTGCTAACTACTTAGCGATAAAGTGAAACTATTACATGGCGCATAAGAAGTTGACACACAGGTTTTATACAATTATAAAGACAACCATATGGCTCCTGCCGGTTGTGTACTCATCGACATGCAAGCCGTGAAACATTACAAAACATGATCATCGCATACATTATACACATCACTTCTTGGGCCATATCATATCACAGAAAACACTCCCTGCAAAAACAAGTTAGACGCCTCTACTTTGTTGTTGCATGTTTTACGTGGCTTATGGGAGTAGATGCTAAGAACGATTCTTACCTACGGAAAGCCACAACGGTGATATTATGGTTGCCAAACTCCGGTGTTAATCCCATGACAACTATAGTGAGAGAAACTGACATCCACCAGCCGCATGTGTGGAACAAGCCACACGACAAGTGCGGAGCCGGTCTCGCGAACGACGTCGCATAAGGTTGGCCTGGACCGCTTCAATCTCACTATCCCGCATCATAAGAAGAACACAAACAAGAGGCTTGCAACAGAAAACATCAACGCCCGCAACAACCATGTTGCGTTCTACTCGTGAAACACATCTATGCATAGATCTAGCTCTGATACCACTGAAGGGTTTCGCGGCATAGTAAATCAAAATTTTCTACGGATGCGAACAGAGGGAAAGCCAAGATCTAATCTAGGAGATGCAAACAACGAGAGAGATTGGATTAGATCTTCATACCCTTGAATATTCGCACAGCGGAACGTTCGTCGGAACGTGGGTGATGTAGTCGTACTCGCTTCTCCTCCTCGCGATCCGATCCGATCTAGCACCACAAGTGGCGGTGCCTCCGTGAGATGCACACGTGCAGCACCTCGACGTCTCCTCCTTCCTCAGACCAGCAAGTATGGTGGAGAGACGGATTGGATCTACAACACGACGGCGTGGTGTATATGGTGGAGAATTTCTGCAGCAGGGCTTCGCCTACAAACAGTCGGGAGGGAGAGAGGAAGGGCAGCAGGGCGGCTAGGGTTGGAGGGGAAGGTGTGGGAGGTTGGTGCGCCCCCAGCCCTCTTTATATAGAGGGGTGGGGCGGCAACCCTAGCCCCCTCCCCCAAGCCAAGGCCGGCGGCCAAGGAGGAGGAGTGGGGGGCAAGGAACCCCCCTCCCTTATAGAAGCTCTAACTAGAGTTTAAACCCTCTTGGCCGGCTGGGCCCTATGGGGCCTTGTGCCCCTGGCCCAATGCGGCCAGGGCACTCCCTCATAGTCCCATGCCCCCTCCCGGAAGGTGGGGCCACGTTGGTCCCCTTCCGGAAGGTTCTAGAAGCTTCCGATACAATACCGATTAACCCGGAACAATTCCGAACTCCAAAAAATGCACTGCCTTATATGAATCTTATTCTCCGGACCACTACGGAACCTCTCGTGATGTCCCGGATCCCATCCGAGACTCCGAACAAAGACTCATAAACCAATTATCCAATCTATCCTAGCGTCGAGACACGTTAAGTGTGTGACCCTGCGGGTTCGATAATATGCAGACATGATCTTCTATCAATAATCAACAGCGGGGTCTGGAAACCCATATTGACTCCCACACATTCATCGATGATCATATCGGATGAACCACGATGCCAGGATTCAATCAATCCCATATATATATTCCCTTCGTCTCGCGATATTTTACTTGCCCGAGATTCGATCGTCGGTACCGTCATACCTAGTTCAATCTCGTTCACAGCAAGTACTTTACTCGTTCCGTAATCCGATATCACTTTGTGATTAACTCCTTAACCACATGCTTGCAAGCGGTGTTGATATCGATTACCGAGTGGGCCCGAAGTATATCTCTCCGACTTGGGAGGGACAAATCCCATCTCGATACATACAACCCAACAGATACTTTCCGATCACCTAAGAGACACCTTTATGATCACCCTCTCATAGGATGACGTTTGATGACCTCAAAGCTTTCTTCCGATACCAGGGAGTTGTATTATCTCATGGTCTAAGGAATACAATATTTGACATAAGAAAAGCTTCGCAAAGACGAACACGATAACACGATCTAATTGCTTCGCTTAGTTTGGGTCTGTCCACCATATCATTCTCCCAATGATATGATCTCATTATTAATTGACAACTCATGTCCATGGTTAGGAAACCTTAACCATCATTAATCAATGAGCTAGTCCTTAGAGGCGTACCAGGGACACAGTGTTGTTCACAAACCACACAAGTATTAAAGTTTCCGCTTAATACAATTCTAGCATGGAATATAAACATTATCATGAACAAGAATTATAATAATAACATCTTTATTATTGCCTCTAGGGCATAATTCCAACAATTTCATAATGTGTTTGGTAAACATTCATATGAGCATCATGTCCTATGGTTGAGATAATGCAACACATCCCATTAATACTCCTCTGGTAAGAGAAAACTCCACAACGTAGATTTTAAAATATAAAGAGTATTGATTTTTCTTATATCACATGATTTTGAATATCAAATATACTTCCTAAAAATATATAAGACCAGCTTTATTGTCTGTAACACCCTCAGAATCGGCCCTATGCAAGTCTTAGCGAAACCCGCCAAACCCGCATAGAAACGATTCAAAGGTGCCCACCAGGCACTTTCGTGCAGGTGGAAAACGAAGTAATAACATTACACAACAGTCCTCGATGGGACCCACAGAACAGATATATAAAACAGCGACTCCATGAGTCAAGAATACAGATATAATATACAAAGACCCAAATCACCTTGAAAATGATAGCAACGCCCGTCTACGGACAAGATGCAAATGGGGCTAAGAGCCCTGAAGAATAACCAATGGCGTCCATAACCCTGCCCAGGCCAAGCCGGAAGGGTAACCCTGCTAACGGCGTCGATCTCAAAACCTGCTTAAACAAAAGGGGTGCCGACAAAGGGCAAAGGAAAAAGAGGAGCGTCAGTACTGAGGCCAGTACACGGCGAGACTAGAATTCGGCGGTCCTCGCCTACATAGGTATAGTGGACTGAAGCGGCAGCGGCAGCGTGCACTGAACACCCTATAGAGACTCGATACAACTGGCGGCTATCAGAGAGGGGTGAGAAAGACATATTCGGAACCAACCTGATGCTACCATCAAACAAACCCATCCTGGTATTTCCCCCTCGAGACCAAACGAGGAAGTCAACCGAGGAACTCACACAGTTGGCAGTTTTATTTATTCAGTTATTATTGCAGCAATTACTAGTCAGGTGTAGATAATCGTCCTGATAATTTAAACAGTGGGCCGTTTTAGTTAACCATTCTGTTGTAGTTGCAACACTTACTAGTCAGATACAATAAGCGTGAGATATTCCCAAAACCCAGCAGTTGTTGGTACTTTTATTTAGCCATTCCGTTATAGTTGCATTACTTACTAGTCAGGTACAGTGGTCGCAAGCGACAACCCAAACAAGCAGTTGTTGGCAGTTTTATTTAGCCATTCCATTATAGTGAATCAGATTACTAGTCATTATAAAGTCAAATTTATAGCACTACTTTAGTTATAGTTGTCTATGATCGAGATACTGTGCTCCAAGTCGTCCATAACCGCGGACACGGCTTTCAGAAAGTTTTAACCCGGCCGGGGTGCACAAATAGCAACACACACACGATCAACCTCGGAAAAACCAAATCAAAACCCAACGAGGCTTTCACGACAAAGCAATCACAGGATTCAGAAATATTTCAGGGGGCCACCCCTTGGAGTACACCCGCAACGAAACTGGCCGGCTCCGAGACGGACTCAAGGTTTGTGGGGCCGGCTGTAAACGACTGGGAACCCGAAAACTCGGGGTGTCGATACCGCGAAAACGGGTCACGATCCTAAACAGTACAGTGTGCTCCTCGCACAATCGTAAATAAAGCGGTAAAGCATGGCATAAGTACAGGATCGTAAATAAAACCTCAAACTAGATTATGGCCCCAAGAAATAAGACTGAATCAAGCTCTGGCTAAGGGGGGCCCATAATACCCCGTATGTGGATAGCGCGAATATTCAAGGAACAGGTATCAAGCACTCGGGATCCTACGGGACACAAGTGGGCGGTCGGAAACCAAATATCATCTATCACCCACCGATGCCTCTGCTTACTTACTTCAATTTTAGTTGTTAAACAGTAATTAAAGTGAACAAAAAGTAAAGCCGAGATCATCTCCAACACCAAACAGACGGCAATACACCAACAACTATGGCAATTGACGACACGCGACAGCACTTGAGCAAGCGGCTACGACGCGCAAGTCCAACTATCTACCAAACAACAGGTAATAGGATGTGTCCAAGGCAATATAAGGCTGCAAGGGTTAACTCGGGTACGAATCTAGAGCATCGCAACACAGATAGCAATAGATCAACAAGAGGGAATAAATACTATAAAAGTAAGATAGGTAGAAAGGGGGAGATGCTCGCCTGAAAAACATTGTCGAAGGTTCAACCGAAGATCGGGTCGACACTCGCATCAACTCAACGGCCTTATCCGCGAAGAACCAAAACACTAGAATAAACACCGGATGCAATATTCAATACTACGGTAAAAGATCGGGCATGATGCATGTATGATGTATGACATGGCAAAGGTGCGATGCAATTAGGTCATATTAAGTGGAACCGGGGTTCCGACAATTAATTAGGTGGTTCATGTTATCTAGCTAACCCGCAGTTTAAATGTTGTTTAACAAGGCAGAATATATCACTGGTTCGCTACGCAAGTTTAAATGAGGCCAATATAAGACTAGATTTGCCCGCATATGGGCCCCATATTTAATTATTAGGTGAATCGGCAAAAGGCCCCCAAACCACAGACAAGTATGCATGCATGAACAATTAATATGCGACAAGTTGTATTATATTATAAAATAGGGTTTCGGGACGGGGTTCACACATTGGGGGGGGGGGTCGACGATCTTGGGGTTCCGGGGTTCGGGGTTCGGTCTCAGGGTCCAGGGTCTGGGGTTCAGCCTCGGAGGGATCGTTATCGGACAACGGAGGTAGGTCTTGTCGCATCCGGGAAGAAGGACTTGGCTCGGCGCCGGGGGCGCATCGGACTCGCTCTGGTCGTTGTCGTCACGAAGATCTTGTCGGGTCCGTGCCATCGAGTCGGTCTTGGCATCTGGCTGAAGTACTTGGCGTATCTGAGATGAAGCGCTTATCGTTCCATGTGGCGGTCTTGGCGTCCGAGCGACGGTCTTGTCGCATCCGCGGTCTTCGGGTCCGTGTATCGGGTCGGTCTCCGTTAGAAGTTCTTGGCGTTCCACGTGAGCGTTCTCGAGGCTCCTTCTTGATACATCGTTGTCAACTTGCGCCAGGGATCTTGTCGACAAGAAGATCTTGGTACTCTAAGGCATGCGTGGCTGCCGACGGGGAGGTGCAGAGGCGAGCCGACGGAGGGGGAACGCCGAGGCGGGGCGAGGGAGGCGGTCGGGACCACGGACGCGGACAGGGAGGCTACCATGGGCGACGCGGTCGGGCCCGCAACGGAGGAGGTCGGACGGCGGCGCTGCGCAGGGGGTGGGCGGAGGACGATGGAGAGGAGCGGGTCGCGGCCGGGCACCAAGGAGGCCGACGGGGCGCTGGAGACGGCCGGGGCGAGCTAGCAGGGGGACGAGGGCGGCTCGACGGCGAGGTGGTTGGGCACGGGGCGGACGCGGACTGGGTCGCAGGGTAGCAGGAGAAGGCCGACGGCCGGAGGCGACGGGGGTCGCGGTCGGTGGCGGGGCGCCGGCTGCGACGGGGAGGAGGCGGCACGCGCGAGGCCGGCCGGAGGGCGAGGATCCGCGGCGGTGCGGCCGGAGCAGAAGCGGAGGCGGGGGCGTGGCGGCGGGGCGAGACGGGCCGGCTCCGGGCGGCGGAGGCCGGAGCTCGGTGGAGGGAGCCGACGCGGTCGGGGTCGGGCCGGAGGCGAGGATCGGGTGACGACGCGGCCTGGCGAGGTGGGACGGTGGAGGCGGCGGAGGAGGGCCCTGCTGGCGGCAGTGGCGCGGCCGCAGGGGCGCAGGAGGATGGCGAGGCGACGGGGCCGGAGAGGGAAGAGACGGGCGCGCGAGAGGGGAAGCTCGGGGAAGGGTGCTGCCGGCGAGGCGAGCGGAGGGCGCCTGGGGAGGGAGCGGCAGAGGGACGAGCTCGAGCGGCGGGGTGAGCGGGAGGGGGGAGGAGAGCGGGGCGAGGAGGAGGGGCCGGCGCCGCTTGGGGAGAGGAAGGAGAGAGGGAGGGAGAGGAGGAAGAAGAACAGGGGCACGGGGCAGGTGGTGGGACCCGCGGGGTGGGACCCAGGGCGGCAGGGGCTGTCGGTGGGAGGGGGTTGACCGGGCTGGCAGGGTGAGGCTGTGGCCAGGCGTGCGTTGGGTTGGGGTGGGGTGTTGCGTGTGTTTGCTGGTTGGTGGGGTGGGTAGTGGAGAGAGAGTGTGGGTGGCTGGTGGGGTGATGTGGCCGATTATGAGCGGGTAAGGGTTTGGGTCAGGGTGACGTGTCGGGTGGGGATTGGCCGGGGTGAGGTGGAGGTAGGGTGGGTAGATAGGACTGGGGTAAGAAAAGACTTGGGGTGGGGTCTAAGCTGGACCGATTTTTATTCTGGGGGTGGTCGTTCGGGTCGAATCGGCCCGTTCGACTGCCCCACTAAAAATAATTAACTATTTTATTTATTTCAAACCGGGCTTTTGCAAACCGATAGCAGACAAAACAAAATATTCCGGCGACCCGGATTTTGCGTTTGAACAAAGACGGGGCGTTTTAGAAAACACAAAATAGGTTTTTCTGCAAATAGTTTTATGCAAGCAAATGCAAGATGATGACAATGCTCAAATGCAATGTGGCATGATGACATGAGCATGCGGTCATGATGATGCAATGCACAAAAACAACGCGATTTTCTAGTAGTGGTTTTGCGGGATGCCACATTGTCACAAGGCAATTGTGGCACGTGCATTAAATTATCCCTAGTGAGGTAACAATGGAAAGGTAAAAAACATAGTATGACCCAAACTTTTTATCACTATTCGGTTCCATATTACCATGTTACTCCAACTAATCAACATGTTCCCTATCACACGCCCTATATATCATACTAGTTTGATTAGAACATGTAATCAAGAATAGGTACAAAATATACATCTACTTATACATCAAACACAATCTAAAAATTGCAATCTCAAATAATCTCATAAAAACCAAGATCCACAACAGAAGGATTACATATAGACGGTCACAATCATGTTGGGAAGCTCATATGGCACTAGGACAATTATATCATGAGAGAGGGAACAAGCTACTTCCACTAAACCACGATCTAGGGGTGGAATACTCCCTCTTAGTTATGGATATGTTGCTGGAGAGGTTATAGATGTGAGTTGGTGGTGTTGCAATGGCATTTTGAAGGGTTCGCAGCATAGAAAACAAAAAATTCCTAAGATGGGAACTAAGTACCAAGATCTATCTACTAGATACAAACAGCGGGCGAATGTATATCCGTAGAGAACATACCCTTGAAGACCGACAAAGCTTAACGAGTTTAACTCGTGGTTGATGTAGACAATCTATTGTCGGTCTCAAGATCGAGAGGAAGTCCTAGCGCCGCAAAGCAGCAGCGCATCCGTGCTCGCACACACGTACAAGACACCGAGCAACCTCCGCCTCCTCGCTCTAGCGATGCAGCGGAAGCACAACCCTTTCTTGCCGAATAGCCACTGGGAACATGTATCTCGCTAGTCCGAGACCATGGGGGATAAATTCTAGAGGGGGAGAGAGATCCTTCACGAGGAGGTGTGAGTGAGAGAGAGAGGGATAGGGGTGCCTTTTATAGAAGAGGGGGGGAACCCCAAGGGGGTGGCCGGCGCATGGGGCTGCCCCCTTGCCCTCCCCTCATTCATGTGGGTGGACACTCCACTCACAAAATTCCTTTAAATTCCCTCCACTCAAAATCCCACTCAAAATTGCTATTAAATTTCCACCAAATTTAATGCAAACTCTCATTAAATAAAACTCCTTTTATTTATTCAGAATTTTGTCAATTACTTTAATAACAAACATTCACATATAACCCCTTACTAGAATTCCATTTCACGTGCAAAAACACTTTCTGCAATTTCACCTGAAAACCTGTTTCGGTATCTAGTGAAATAAATTCTTGCGCTTGTTATTCTTTCCAACATGAAACTTTTGCTCCAATTGGATGTTAGTGTCCCTTAAGTGTGTCACCCTATGGTTCGAGAATAATGCGGACATGATCGAGACCCTTCTCCAATCAATAATCAGAAGCGGGACCTGGAGATCCATACTGACTCCCACACATTCAACGATGACTTTCCTGTGATCGTCGGAACCTTTTACGCTAGTATCTTAATCCCTTTGTTTCACAATATATTACATGTCCGAGATTCGATCATCGGTATCTCCATACCTAGTTTGATCTCGTTACTGGCATGCACTCTTTTCTCGTTTCCATGATATAACATTCTAGTGGTCAAATCACTTGCTTGCAAGCTAACCAATGTGATATCACCGAGAGGGTCCAGAGTATATCTATCCGTCATTGGGATGAACAAATTCCACTCTTGATCCATGAGCCTCAACATAACACTTTAGTAGTTTTGAAGCCATATTTATAATCACCCAGTTACGGTGTGACGTTTGATGTCATCAAGAAACTCTTTTGTGTTAGTGATTGACATGATCTTATGTTCTAAGGATTAGGATCACTTCGTAAGTTGTTTATAGCAATATAAACTCGATGACTTTGATCGTAATGCTATACTTCGGATGAATGTTCATCACATCATTACACTAATGTTGTGATCTCATTATTAACAACATCCAATGTCTACGATCAGGAAACTGTGATCATCTTGTTAATCAACGAGCTAGTTTATGATAGATGCATAACTAGGAACTTTTTGTTTGTTTATTAAACACACATGTATTAATGTTTCCGTATTAATACAATTATAGCATACAAAATAAACATCTATCATGTACTTGGAATACACATAATAAACACTTTATTATTGCCTCTCAGGACATATTCCCTTCAGTCTCCCACTTGCACTAGAGACAATAATCTAGTTACATAGTGATGTATCTAACATCCATGGAGTTCTGGTGTAGATCATGTTTTGATCTAGGTAGAGTTTTAGTCAACGGATCTGCTACATTGAGATCCGTATGTACTTTACAAATTTTTATATCTCCATCCTTGACATGCTCGCGGATGGAGTGAAACTGGCGCTTAATATGCTTGGAATGCTTGTGAGACCTTGGTTCTTTTGGCATTAGCAATGACACCATTGTTGTCACAGTAGATCACCATTGGGTCCAACGCGTTTGCAACCACACCTAGTTCGGATATGAACTCCTTCATCCAAACTGCTTACTGAGCCGCTTCCGAAGCGGCAACATATTCGGCCTCCGTTGTTGATCCCGCCACCACAGGTTGTTTGGAGCTCCTCCAACTAACCGCTCCGCCATTCATGAGAAATACGTATCTGGATTGAGACTTAGAGTCATCTGGATAGGTGCCAAAGCTAGCGTCAATATAACACTTAGCGACGAGCTCTTCTTCACCTCCGTATACAAGAAACATATCCTTAGTTCTTCGCAAGTACTTAAGGATATTCTTGACCGCTTTCCAGTGTTCCGAACCTGGATCCAATTGGTACCTACTAGTCAAACTAATAGCATGTGCCACATCCGGTCTTGTACAGAGCATGGTGTACATTATAGAGCCTATGGCTGAAGCATAGGGGACTTTGTCCATTATCTCTTTTTCTTCCGCCGTAACCGGACTTTGAGTCTTACTCAATGTCGTGCCTTGCAACATAGGTAAGAACCCCTTCTTACTTTCGTCCATTTTAAACTTATTTAAAATCTTATCAAGGTATGTACTTTGCGATAGCCCTATTAGGCGCCTAGATCTATCTCTATAGATCTTTATGCCTAATATGTATGACGCTTCACCTAGGTCCTTCATTGAAAATTTGCTGTTTAGATAACTTTTAACACTATTTAAAAGATCTATATTATTTCCGATCAATAATATGTCATCCACATATAGTATCATAAATGCCACATTGCTCCCACTCACTTTCTTGTAAATACAAGCTTCTCCATAAGTTTGGACAAATCCAAACTCTTTGATCACCTCATCAAAGCGGAGATTCCAACTTCGTAATGCTTGCTTAAATCCATAGATGGATCGCTGAAGCTTGCACACCTTGTTAGCATCCTTAGGATCGACAAAACCCTTTGGTTGTATCATATACAACTCTTCTTCAATATTATCATTGAGAAACGCGGTTTTGACATCTATCTGCCATATCTCATAATTGAAATATGCAGCAATTGCTAACATAATCCTAACTGATTTTAGCATCGCTATGGGAGAGAATTTCTCATCGTAGTAAACTCCTTGAATTTGTCGAAACCCCTTTGCGACAAGTCGAGCTTTATAGACAGTCACATTACCATCAGCATCAGTTTTCCTTTTGAAAATCCATTTATTCTCCACGGCCTTTTGGTCATGAGGTAAGTCCACCAAGTTCCAAACTTGATTTTCATACATGGATTCCATCTCGGATTTCATGGCTTCTAACCATTTGTTGGAATACGGGCTCATCATCGCTTCTTCATACGTCGCAGGGTCATCATTTTCATCAACCATGAAATTCATGACAGGATTTCCGTACAGCTCGGGAGCTGCACACGTCCTGCTAGACCTGCGAGGTTCGGTAGTACTCTATTTCGGAGTTTCATGATCTCTATCATTAGTTCCCTCTTCAACCGGTGAAGGCAACCCCGGAACGACTTCCGGCGCTGCGCTACTCGCCATACTTTGAAGAGAAGGTTCAATAACCTCTTCGAGTTCTACCTTCCGACTACTCACACCTTTTGTGTGAAACTCTTTCTGTAGAAAGGATCCATTATTGGCAACAAAAACCTTGCCCTCGGATCTGTGATAGAAGGAATACCCAATAGTTTCCTTAGGGTGTCCTATGAAGACGCAATTTTCTGCTTTGGGTTCGAGTTTATCCGGTTGAAGTTTCTTCACATAAACATCGCATCCCCAAACTTTAAGAAATGACAGCTTAGGTTTGTTTCCAAACCATAATTCATACGGTGTCTTTTCAACGGATTTAGATGGTGCCCGATTTAAAGTGAATGCAACAGTTTCTAGTGCATAACCCCAAAGTGACAACGGCAAGTCCGTCCGAGATATCATAGATCGAACCAAATCCAATAAAGTACGATTACGATGTTCCGACACTATTTTGCTGTGGTGTTGCGGCAGGTGAGAGTTCTGAAACAATTCCACACTCTTTCATGTGAGTGCTAAACTCATAACTTAGATACTCACCTCCACGGTCGGACCGTAGAAATTTGATCTTTCTATTACGATGATTTTCTATTTCATTCTGAAATTCCTTGAACTTTTCAAAGGTTTCAGACTTATGTTTCATCAAGTAGATATAACCATATCTACTCAAATCATCCATGAAAGTAACAAAATAACGATATCCACCTCGCGCCGACACACTCATTGGACCACATACATCAGAATGTATGATTTCCAATAAATATGTCGCCGTTCTATTGAACCGAAAAACGACGTTCTAGTCATCTTGCCCATAAGGCATGGCTCACATGTATCAAATGATTCAAAATCAAGTGATTCAAAAATTCCATCCGAATGGAGCTTCTTCATGCGTTTAACGCCAATATGACCTAGACGGCAGTGCCACATATATGCGGATATATCATAATTAAGTTTAATCCTTTTAGCATCAACATTATGAATATGTATAACATTATTATCGAGATCCAATAGAAATAAACAATTCATCATCGGTGCATGACCATAAAAGATTTCATTCATATAAATAGAACAACCATTGTTCTCGGATTTAAATGAATAACCACTTCGCATCAAACACGATCCAGATACAATGTTCATGCTCAGTGCTGGCACCAGATAACAATTATTCAAGTTTATTACTAATCCCGACGGCAAGTGGAGAGGTAGCATTCTGACGGCGATCACATCAACGCTTGATCCATTGCCAACACGCATCTTGACCTCACCCCTTGCTAGTGGTCGCTTGTTCCGTAGCCCCTGATTCGAGTTACAAATATTAGCAACTGAACCGGTATCAAATACCCAGGTGCTACTGCGAGCACTAGTCAAGTACACATTAATAACATGTATATCATATATACCTTTGTTTGCCTTGTTGGCCTTCCTGTCTGCCAAATACTTGGGGCAGTTGCGCTTCTAGTGGCCAGTCCCCTTACAATAGTAGCACTCGGTATCAGACTTAGGTCCAACTCGGGGTTTCTTTTCAGGCACGGCAACTGGCTTGCCGCCCTTACTTCCCTTCTGTTTTCCCTTCTTGTCTTTCTTGAAACCAGTATTCTTATTGATCATCAACACTTGATGTTCCTTCTTGATCTCCACTTCTACAGTTTTAAGCATTGACAAAAGCTTGGAGAGAGACTTCTTCATGCCTTGCATATTATAGTTCACCACGAAGCTCTTATAGCTAGATGGTAGAGACTGCAGACACGATGGATGCCTAAGTCAATGGGAATCGTTATTCCCAAGGACACAAGCTTATCGGCGTAACCCGACATCTTGAGTACATGCTCACTTACGGAGATGTGCTCTTCCATCATGAAGCTAAAGAGATTTTCTGAAGCATTGTAGCTCTCTACATCATCATGTGTGTCGAAAATCATTTTCAACTCACCCATTATATCAAATGCATTGCCGTTTTCGAAACGCTCTCGAAGTTCCGGCTCTAGCCCATACAATATGCCGCAATGAACTAAATTGTGGTCCTCCTGACGAGTCTGATAGACATTCCTCTCCTTGTCAGGGGAATCCTCAAAAGGTGGGGGGACTAGCGGCGCTTCTAGCACATATTGCTTTTGTGCAGTAGAGAGGAGAATCCTCAAATTCATGACCCATTCGGTAAAGTTGCTACAGATCGTTGCAAGTTTCTCTTTCTCCATGAACACATTGAAATTAAAAGCAGGTGGTGCCATTTACAACAGAATTTGTAAAGTTTAGACTAAGTTTATGATAGACTGAGTTCAACTAATCCTCATTACCAATGAACTCCCACTAAAAACCGATATCCCTCGTGCCTTTTTGGCGATTACATGAACCAAATCCACTACACCAAGTCCGATCATCACGTGAGTCGGTGTAGCTTCAAAGGCGAGCATCAAATGGACATCATATCTACTATATGACTCATGCTTAACCTTTCGGTCCGTGTTCCGAGGCCATGTCTTACACCCGAAATATGGTCGTGGATCCAAGAACACCCGATCATCACGTGATGCCTTGGAGCGACGAAAACATAATCAGTGCATACTTAAGGAAGAACACATTCTTATCTTGATATTTAAATGAGGTATCATCTTATTATGCTAATAAAGCGCTAAACAAGCAATATAAGATGCTATCAAACACCACATGTTTATTAGTGAAATGATATGGTTCCCGCATATGATCTCTATCATGTGCATCGTGGTATGATCACTATCATACCTTTATGTGTAAGGCCAAGGTCTATGGAACTTACAAGTTATGTGTGTTGAAGAGTATCATCTTGTACTTCTACTTACAACAACACCATATCATAACACTAGCCCAGCAACAATCTAAACTAGACACCTCTAATTTATCAATTGCAAGTTTTATGTGGCTTAGGGCTTTCGAAGATAGAACCGCTCTTACCTACGAACATGAAGCACAACGAGGATAACCAAATTATTGACAACTCGTTGCAAAATATATATTGACTATAGTAGGAGAGACAGACACCCGCTAGCCACTTATGCAAACTAGTTGCATGTCAAGCGTGGAACAGGTCTCATGTGCGAGGACATGCAAAGTTTGTCCGGGCCGCTTCATCCCACTATGCCACCAATATCAAAAATTACAACTAAGAAGCAACAACATGATCATCATCGCCCACATACTCATATGTGTACTACCCGTATATGTAGGGGTTCGTAGCGTGGAAAACAAAAAATTTCTATCGCATGAACACACACAAGCCAAGATCTATCTACTAGATTGCAGCAACAAGTCGATAGAGTACTAACCCTCGAAGATCCAAAGCGGTTAACGAGAGCAGATTCTCGTGGATGATGTAGTCGTACACTTCCGATCTCAAGATCGTGTAGACGATCCTTCCAGCGCTGCGTTCCGGCAGCGCTTCCGCAGTCGGTCACATGTTCGGTACTCGATGAAGACCTTCCTCTCCCTTGTTCCAGCAGGCATCGGAGGTTGTAGCACTCTCCTCGCGATTCCGGTAGCACGACGGCGTGGTGTCGGAAGTAGAGGGGAGATCTCGCAGGGCTTCGCCTTAAGCCGGAGCGAGTATGGTGGAGTAAGAGAGGGCCTTGGCGATCTACGGAATAGAGGGCACCAAGGGGGTGTAGCCGGCGGCTAGGGCTTGGGGAAGCCCTAACTCGGTGACTTGGAGGAGCCCTAGGCGGCGGCGACTGCACTTGGGTGGAGGCGCCAGGAGCTAGGGTTTTGGGTGTGAGGGGTAGGGGCGCCCTACCCTCCTTATATAGGTGGAGGGTGGCCGGTTGGGAGGAGGGAGTCCTTACCCAACTTGGCCTCCTTGGCCGGCGGGTGGAGGGAGGGGACTTCCTCCCCAAGTAGGTTTCCTACTCTCCCTCCACCAAGCAAACTTGGCGTTTGACTTTTCAAATTGGCATTTGACTTTCAAACTAGGATTTGATTTCTCTCTCCATATTGTCCAGCCAAGTGACCTAGTACATGATGCAACCATTCCACATTGTCATGAAACATTCATGTACCCTTCCCTTCCGCAATGGCCGACCTTCCGGACCCTTCTAGAACATTCCTGGTGAAAACACCGGAATCATTCCCGAACTCCAAAACAGGACTTTCCTTATATGAATCTTATTCTCCGGACCATTCCGGATCTCCTTGTGATATCCCGGATCCCATCCGAGACTCCGAACAACATTCGGTCTCTTACTCCTCATTCCATAACTACACAACAACATCGAATCCTTAAGTGTGTCTTGTAACTACCTCGGCGAATTACGCTCCTAGTTACAAGCCTGGACGAGCGGAAATGGTTAAAATAGTACGGTGGGGCCCAAATTCCACTCACAGGTAGACCTTTCGACCGTCCTAACCATTTCCAAACATCGGGACAAGAACGGGCGGCGTAATCGGCAGGCGAAGGGATCAACTACATACACAAATGAGTATGTATGCAAGCCACCATACAACAGTCCTCAGAGCCATTCCATCTAAAAGAAATAGAAATATTGCAACGCCATATGGCAAGATCCAAATATCCTAGATAGATATAATAGTTTAGGATATCTCCTCATACATCAAGCATCAGAGTATCAGGCGGAAGCGGAAAACAAGATCCGAGTACGGATAAGAAGCAAATCGGCATAAGATGCCTCATAAATAAACACATCCCGCCCACAGATCACACGGATCCCCGTTCCCGGAATCTCTACACCGAATGATCGTTGTCCACATCGTCCGTCTCCTCCACCCAGTATCCATCTTGTGAGTGTACCTGTTCATCTGAATCAAATAATTTATCGTGTGAGACCCTAGGGGTACTCAGCAAGTCTTTATGCCTCTAAAGGGGACACAACCTGGGTGACGCAATTGCAGCAAAAGATAATACCTAACAATTCTATAGATACTCGCTAACCATCCGCCTAACCATAGATAGACGGATGTCCGTGAATTAATAACAACAGTTATAACAGTAATATTAACAGATCCATCCTCCTCCTCGCTTACCAACGAGGAAGCGGACGAACAACCCCCCATCCGTTGGCAGTTTTATTATCCCTTCCATGAGTGTTGCACTATTTACTAGTCAGGTACTTAGTCAAATTAAAAGCGGTACTTTAGTTATACTTGTCTATGATCGAGAAACTGTGCTCCAAGTCGTCCATAACCGCGGACACGGCTTTCAGAAAGTTTTACCCTGCAGGGGTGCACAAATAGCAACACACACTCGATCAACCTCGGAAAAACCAAATCAAAACCCAACGAGGCATTCACGACAAAGCGATCACAGGATTCAGAAATATTTCAGGGGGCCACCCCATTAAGCTACCCGCAACGAAGTTGGCCGGCTCTGAGACGGACTCAAGGTTTGCGTCAATGGCTGTAAACGACTGGGAACCCGAAAGTGTGACTGGGCTTGTCGATACCGCGAAAACACTCCGCTTACCTAAACAGTACAGGTGCATTCCTCGCACAATCTTAAATTAAGCAGTAAAGCATGGCATAAGTACAGGATAGTAATAAAGCCCCAAACTAATTGTGTCCCCAAGAAATAAGAATGAATCAAGCTCTGGCTCAGGGGGGTCCATAAGCCTTCCGGATGTGGATAGCGCGAATATTCAAGGAACAGGAATCAAGTACTCGGGGTCCTACGGGACACAAGTGAGCATGAAAAACCAAATAGCAGATATTGCTCACCGGTGCCACTTTCATTAGTTATCCCATTACTACTCAGGTTAAGTTGTATAGGTACCTCGTTATCCATCAGACACTCACATACCCTACACATGTTGTTCTACGACCCGCATGGCTCAAACAACTCCTGTAGTAATGGCTCATGGGATGGAGGAACAAGCTTCGGTGGGGTTTAAAAGTAAAGGCTATGCAGTACTTGGGATTCAGTTTAATGCGATCGCGACTCCATGATGCAAGAATAAGATAGAGGCAATAGGTATTATTGGTATGCAAGCATGTGGTAGTGCTTGCCTGGCAGCTCAGTTGAAGCGAGAGAAGGATCTGGGTAGTGCTCCTGGGTTTCTTGATATATCCCCTGCTCAGCGTCTATTCGAAGAAGAGCCAAACAAACAAGGGCCAACATAAATAAAGTGCACAAGCATATGAATAAAATGCGACAAGCAAACAATCATGCCATGATGAATGATGCACAATTGCATGGCAATAAGGTAGCATGGCATGGGTGAGGAGTGGAATACAAGAAATAAGCATTTTATTGAGTTTTGGTCACATTTTATTCTCGAATAAGTTGTTGTATACTTTATATTTATATGATGCATGCTGCAATTCCGAACATGGAATGCATAAACAGAAAGGTCTCATCGAGCTGATCAATTTAGACATATCATTTGTCAAATTTGGAGTTATAAAACAAAAGTTATTAATTAATTAGGGAAAAAGGGCATTTTATTGTAATTTTAATCAACTTGAACTTTTAAGTGTTCAAAATATATTTTGGATGGAAGATTTGAATTCCTCACATTTTTCTGATTTCAAAACATATATTACATGTTTAATTCGAATTTATATTTTAAAAGTTAATTAAAAACAGATTTAAATTTGTATTTAAACATTTTCTAGAATTATTTTTATTAAACAGATAAACGGGCAGATCTTTTTATACTCAGCCAGAGCTAGCCCCAGCCGCTGACGGGTGGGCCAGGCGCTAACTCAGCAACAGGTTGGTCGACGTGGTCCACGCGGGGCTTTTCTCACCGAGGGGAAACCCAGCCACAGCGGATGACTGGTGGGCCTCCGGGCGGCAGAAAGGCCCGCACAACAGAGGGCGATAAGGGCTGCCACGTGTAGGGGCTGGGGAGCGCGGGTTGAGGGTCCGAAACTTGCGGTCTCTTTTTGCAAAGTGGCAACAGCCGATGACAGATGGGTCCGGAGGGGTCGCGGGTTTAGCCGGCAAAAAGGGCAGGGGGCTAAACAGAAAAGAACGGCGCTACTGTTTTTCTTCTCTCACGCAACTGACGGAAACGACAGAGAACGGCGCGGCGAGGCGGGGTTCGAACGCGCGACCGATTGCTCGCGCAGAGGGGCGGAACCACTGCGGTGGATGGGGATTGGTGTTAGGAACCGCAGGCGTGGCCAGATAAGGCGTATACGGCGAGAGGAAAGGTCCTCTACGACGGCGAGCGCGATGCACCGAAGGCGCTCGTCCAGCGGCGTGGCGCGTACAAGAAACGGTGAACGGAGGGAGGTTGTCTGGGAGGTTCGGACGCTCACCGTGGAGGCGTCGGTGGAGGTGGTTCGGGCTAGGGGGGCAGCCGATCGACGGTGATGCAGACGGCCGGCGGCTAGGGTTTCGCGTCGGGCTCGGCGTAGTGCAGTGTTACTGGGGCTCCTCCTCCTCGTCTCCGTGTACAGGGGCCACGCTGGTGCTCGGCTCGGTCTTCCCCAACGCCCAGACACCTCGCCCTCCTTCTGCTATGGTGGTGGTGGTGTGATGCCGACGATGGGGGTAGATGGAGATGGAAGAGAGGGTAGCAGGGGTAGGTGGGGAGGGAGGAGTAGATGGGCACGGCCCTGGGGAGTTCTGTGGTTGCTAGGCAGAGGAGGGATAGATAAGAACGAGCAGAGGGAGGCACATGGGTTGGATCGGCATAAAGGTGGTGCTCACCCTTTTCTTCTCCCTCTCTCACGGCAGGCACGGCTCAGGTGGACCAGGGGAGGCTGCAGCGATGGGGTCCGAGGGAACGGGCAGGTGTGGCTCGGGCTGGAGGGGCCCTCACGGCAGGGAGAGAAAAGAGAGGGAGAGAGAGAGCTAGGGTAGGAGGGAGGCTCGGGCTAGGGTTTGGTAGCCTCGGGTTAGGGTTTTTGCTAGAGTTGGGGTAGGGGTAGCTCGGCCAGGGGGAGTAGGTGGCTAGGTGGGTCCAGCATGGGGAGACTCGGCATAGGTGAAGAGGAGAGGGTGAGGTAGGTTTAGGGTTTAGCTTAGGTGTAAGATGGTGGTAGAGGTGTAGGTGATTAGGGTAGGATCTTAGATAGAGGATTTGGGGAGAGGGGGTTTAGATGAGGGTGATAGGGTGTTAGCAAGATCAAGCAAGACCAAGCCAAAAGGAGGGATAGAGGGAGGTGAGGTCTTAGGGTTTTGAGAGAGAGATTAGGTGGATTGCTTTCTTTTGACAAGACCAAGCAAGAGCAAGCCCAGCTCAAACAAGATCTAGACAAGAAAAAGAGAGGGTGAGAAAAAGGTGGTGAGGGTATGGATGGAGATGGTTATAGGGTTTTAGATGCTTGCATGCATCAAGTAAGATCAAGCATAAGAGGGGTAGAGAGAGATATGGGGAAGATCCACTCAAAGATTCAAATAAAACCAAAAGGCTAGAATGTGGTGGTTCTTGCATGGCCCATGCAAGACAATTAATGCCATGCTTATTCTTGTGAAAATAATAATATTTACATGGCATTATTCCTATGCATTCCCAAAAGTGGAATTAAGCCAAGCAAAAGAATTTAAAGGAAATTTCCAGATGGAGTAGATGGAGAATGATCACATTTGATTGTAATTGGGACTTGCTAGTGTGTATATTCCACTAGACATTTAGTAAGACCCAAAAATACCCCAACATGAGCATAAATCCATGATAATCCATATGAAAGCTAGGAAAAAGGAGCACTACTCATAATGCATGCAAAGGTGGCTCCACATATCAATAATGTGAAAACACCATGATGCTAAGATGAGAGAATGTGGAAATAGAATTGGATCCATCCCAACCCACATGAGCTAGAGGTAAAACCCAATAAAGTGCAAAGCTCATATTTAGTTGGATGGTGGGATTATAAGGTGGTGGCAGAGAAAGGTGATGGAGTTGAATAAAAGATATGCCCCCAACTCAACTTGGGCATTTAAACAATATATCAATAACCAAATACAATATCAAGAGGCAAATACAATTAACAATGCATATGAGAGAAGAACCAAACCAAAAAGGGTTTTATATGATGCTCAAATGCAAGGTGGCATGATGACATGAGCATGATATAATTATGATGCAACAATTATATATAGGAAGTAGCATTTATATAGACTAGGCTAGTAGCATTGCAATTGTTAGACAATTGGGATGCTACAACTCTCCCCCACTAAACAAGAATCTCGCCCCGAGATTCCTAGGAAAAAGAAAACAACACAAGGAGAGGCGGGTGTTCGAACGAAGGTGACCCTCACGTTCCCAAGTTGATGAACAACGGAATGGTGCGACCACTACACCTTGCAAAACTTGCTAGACTTGTTGCGAGTCTTGCGTTTTGCTTGAGAAACAACGGGTTAGAAGAGTTGAAGGATTGTCGTGAGACAAGAAGGATAGGATGGGCAGAGCTCCGGTTTTCCCAGGAATCATGATAAAAGAATATAACCACTTGTGAAAGAAAAGGAGAAGATGATGTATCATGGATAAAGAAAGACACACCATTAAGATTAAAGATTTACCGATACGAGAGAGGATGAATCTTTATCTCGCCGGAAGAAAAAGAGCTAGATTGGAGAGGTTTTAACCACTATGACAATAGCATCGTATCTTCTCTCGGATTTGAGAAATGAAGTTCGGAAACAATATTGCCTTCAAACAATAGAGTCCCTTGATAACAATAGAAAGATTTAGTTAGACATCGTTGGATTAGATTCTTGTTGCGCCGGTAAGACCCAAGGATCACGCAATTTAGGTGCGCAGATATAACTTCCAGAGATGGATGTGAAGCCAGATCATGGTGGAATCCCGAGAAGCAAAGAATATGGAGGATCTGGAGTTTATTGTAGAGATACTTATTGCTTTCTTTAGCCTTGAGGCTAACGCAATAGATTTGCGGCTGATGGCATCAACCATAATTGGCTTTACCACAGAAAAAGAATTGATGAAACAAAGAGAGAGATAGTTTCCTTTAATCTTGTTTGGGGATATCGAGCATCGGTAGAAAGACGAGGATAGAAAAAGGTTTGCGTTTGTTTCCACCAGATAATTGAGGATTTTGCTCCGTGTAGAAAGGGTGAGATCACCAACAAGAGATTATTGATTACTTTCTTCGAAAGAGCACTCCGGAAAACCAAGGACGGAAGTAAAAGTATCAAGGGATAAAGGCCACTTCTAACTTCCGTGGAATGAGTGAAATCACATAAATTCACCAATTCAATGTACAAGAGCGAATGATAAGAGTAGTGGTATGGTAGCTACTCCATCCCGCACTCAAAGCATTACTCCGCACATGAATAAGAAAACCATGCAAACCAACTACCGAAACAGACTGAAGGTATTGACAAGAAGAGCTCGTGGAACTCCGTTAGAAAACAAGGATAGATGCAAACGATTCGCCGGATTCATAGATAGATAAAGATGATGATGTTGTCGTCATGTCGGAAGTACCAAGCCACCGGAAAGATATAAAGGAAGATCACGGAGACAACTGCAAAATTTCACAGATATAGAAAAAGATAGCACCACTTGAACAAAAGGAATACAAGATCTGGAAGGTCTTCATGGCCTCCGGTGGATTGAGCATAGACGATAGAGCGAGAGGGTTTCAAGAGATTACTTAACGAGATGGAGGTGGAAAGAACTCCATGTTTTTCATGAAAAGATTGAGAGAGATTTAGCAGTCTTGAGGAAATCTTCGGCGGAACGACGATGATAACTCGCCAACAAGGAAAACTCCGGGTTTGATTGAAGATGGAAGATGGAATTAACCATGAACTTGCTGATTCCAGAATTGAAGTAATGTATTTAGCAGAAGGACGTGGTCGAGATATGTGACTTCAAAAAGTCAGAATTCTCACTTTGAGACTTTGCACACAGGCAGTGCTCACGAAGCTCGAGAGAAAGAGACACAGATGATCTTCCATGTCCTTCCATAGATATCGAATAGGCAAGCATATTATCAACATATACCACCATGGATTAACAAGATATTCCCAGAATACCAAGTTCAAGAGGCGGGAGAACGAACAAATGCTCGAAACACTTTCTGAGCTCAATGCTCTTTGAAAGATCAACATTACGAGTAAGGATTCCTGTTGAGGAAGATGCGCTGTCAGAATAGGTTAACTGGTCCTTCGGAAGAAAAAGAGATGTCACCTGGTTCACATTGTCGATCGGATCACCGGTTACAAAGATAAAGAGATCTTGGATAAGAACCGATGATAGCTCATACCTTAAGCAAAGCTATCAGAGACGAAAAGATGCAATTCCCTCGTATCCAGGAGAATTGTGCAGATATGGGGTTCAAAAGGATGTGCAGCATGATGGACAGATGATAGACCGCCATAGTGCTTGGAGAAACTCTGGATTGCCAAAGATGCTTGAATATGCATAGATATGATCGCGGTGTACTCAAAATCACAGGAGATAACCGTCACCATTTGGAGGATAGTGGTGATTGCATTTTCCATATTCCACTCAAGATAAGTGTCATATATCTATGCCGAGAACCAAATTACAATCACCAGCATCGGATCAACACATGTTATGTAATTAGCCCAAGAGAATTGGAGATGAAATGAAACTCTAGGATTAAGCGCCGGTGACAAAAGAATGAGTTAGCCTGGACATGCTGATAAAAGGGAGATAGATAATGTTTCACACACGACTGAAAAGGAGTGTGGAAGCACAGATGTATCAAAGAATTTTTTTCCGCATTTTTCGGCATTAAAATACCAATAGATGCGCAAAAACACTTATCAGGTAGCGATTAGCAACTGATGGTTTCACAGAATGTGGAGTTGCTAGAAGGAAGGACACCCTTAAGAAGATGGCACCGGTTAACAAGGAGTCAGATAGATCGCGCCGGTATTCAAAAGCCTGTCAGTATGGAATGTACCAACAGTTGATAACCAAAGGCAGATAAAGATAACATGTTGGATACAACAGATAGACAAGGAATTACACACACACACACACACACTCAACCTATGGTACTACGGAAACCCAGAACACGTGAATCCTAGTTTGAATTTAAGAAGAGGATAAAAAACGTTACACTTCCTTACCAGAAAAGGGTGGGTGGTTAAGAAGAAAAATGGAAGCAGTCCTACTCTCGCGTTTTGTTTTTCCCTAGTATACATAGCTACCAAAAATATTTGCTACACTGACAACGACCATTTGACTGAGACCCTGAAGGGCGGGATGGCTCTGATACCAATTGTAACTACCTCGGTGAATTACGCTCCTAGTTACAAGCCTGGACGAGCGGAAATGGTTAAAATAGTACGGTGGGGACCAAATGCCACTCACAGGTAGACCTTTCGGCCGTCCTAACCATTTCCAAACATCGGGACAAGAACGGGCGGCGTAATCGGCAGGCGAAGGGATCAACTACATACACAAATGAGTATGTATGCAAGCCACCATACAACAGTCCTCAGAGCCATTCCATCTAAAAGAAATAGAAATATTGCAACGCCATACGGCAAGATCCAAATATCCTAGATAGATATAATAGTTTAGGATATCTCCTCATACATCAAGCATCAGAGTATCAGGCGGAAGCGGAAAACAAGATCCGAGTACGGATAAGAAGCAAATCGGCATAAGATGCCCCATAAATAAACACATCCCGCCCACAGATCACACGGATCCCCGTTCCCGGAATCTCTACACCGAATGATCGTTGTCCACATCGTCCGTCTCCTCCACCCAGTATCCATCTTGTGAGTGTACCTGTTCATCTGAATCAAATAATTTATCGTGTGAGACCCTAGGGGTACTCAGCAAGTCTTTATGCCTCTAAAGGGGACACAAACTGGGTGACGCAATTGCAGCAAAAGATAATACCTAACAATTCTATAGATACTCGCTAACCATCCGTCTAACCATAGATAAACGGATGTCCGTGAATTAATAACAACAGTTATAACAGTAATATTAACAGATCCATACTCCTCCTCGCTTACCAACGAGGAAGCGGACGAACAACCCCCCATCCGTTGGTAGTTTTATTATCCCTTCCATGAGTGTTGCACTATTTACTAGTCAAGTACTTAGTCAAATTAAAAGCGGTACTTTAGTTATACTTGTCTATGATCGAGAAACTGTGCTCCAAGTCGTCCATAACCGCGGACACGGCTTTTAGAAAGTTTTACCCTGCAGGGGTGCACAAATAGCAACACACACTCGATCAACCTCGGAAAAACCAAATCAAAACCCAACGAGGCATTCACGACAAAGCGATCACAGGATTCAGAAATATTTCAGGGGGCCACCCCATTAAGCTACCCGCAACGAAGTTGGCCGGCTCCGAGACGGACTCAAGGTTTGCGTCAATGGTTGTAAACGACTGGGAACCCGAAAGTGTGACTGGGCTTGTCGATACCGCGAAAACACTCCGCTTACCTAAACAGTACAGGTGCATTCCTCGCACAATCTTAAATTAAGCAGTAAAGCATGGCATAAGTACAGGATAGTAATAAAGCCCCAAACTAATTATGGCCCCAAGAAATAAGAATGAATCAAGCTCTGGCTCAGGGGGGTCCATAAGCCTCCTGGATGTGGATAGCGCGAATATTCAAGGAACAGGAATCAAGTACTCGGGGTCCTAAGGGACACAAGTGAGCATGAAAAACCAAATAGCAGATATTGCTCACCGGTGCCACTTTCATTAGTTATCCCATTACTACTCAGGTTAAGTTGTATAGGTACCTCGTTATCCATCAGACACTCACATACCCTACACATGCTGTTCTACGACCCGCATGGCTCAAACAACTCCTGTAGTAATGGCTCATGGGATGGAGGAACAAGCTTCGGTGGGGTTTAAAAGTAAAGGCTATGCAGTACTTGGGATTCAGTTTAATGCGATCGCGACTCCATGATGCAAGAATAAGATAGAGGCAATAGGTACTATTGGTATGCAAGCATGTGGTAGTGCTTGCCTGGCAGCTCAGTTGAAGCGAGAGAAGGATCTGGGTAGTGCTCCTGGGTTTCTTGATATATCCCCTGCTCAGCGTCTATTCGAAGAAGAGCCAAACAAACAAGGGCCAACATAAATAAAGTGCACAAGCATATGAATAAAATGCGACAAGCAAACAATCATTCCATGATGAATGATGCACAATTGCATGGCAATAAGGTAGCATGGCATGGGTGAGGAGTGGAATACAAGAAATAAGCATTTTATTGAGTTTTGGTCACATTTTATTCTCGAATAAGTTGTTGTATACTTTATATTTATATGATGCATGCTGCAATTCCAAACATGGAATGCATAAACAGAAAGGTCTCGTCGAGCTGATCAATTTAGACATATCATTTGTCAAATTTGGAGTTATAAAACAAAAGTTATTAATTAATTAGGGAAAAAGGGCATTTTATTGTAATTTTAATCAACTTGAACTTTTAAGTGTTCAAAATATATTTTGGATGGAAGATTTGAATTGCTCACATTTTTCTGATTTCAAAACATATATTACATGTTTAATTTGAATTTATATTTTAAAAGTTAATTAAAAACAGATTTAAATTTGTATTTAAACATTTTCTAGAATTATTTTTATTAAATAGATAAACGGGCAGATCTTTTTATACTCAGCCAGAGCTAGCCCCAGCCGCTGACGGGTGGGCCAGGTGCTGACTCAGCAACAGGTTGGTCGACGTGGTCCACGCGGGGATTTTCTCACCGAGGGGAAACCCAGCCATAGCGAATGACTGGTGGGCCTCCGGGCGGCAGAAAGGCCCGCACGACAGAGGGCGATAAGGGCTACCACGTGTAGGGGCTGGGGAGCGCGGGTTGAGGGTTCGAAACTTGCGGTCTCCTTTTGCAAAGTGGCAACAGCCGATGACAGATGGGTCCGGAGGGGTCGCGGGTTTAGGCGGCAAAAAGGGCAGGGGGCTAAACAGAAAAGAACGACGCTACTGTTTTTCTTCTCTCACGCAACTGACGGAAACGACAGAGAACGGCGCGGCGAGGCGGGGTTCGAACGCGCGACCTATTGCTCGCGCAGAGGGGCGGAACCACTACGGTGGATGGGGATTGGTGTTAGGAACCGCAGGCGTGGCCAGGTAAGGCGTATACGGCGAGAGGAAAGGTCCTCGACGACGGCGAGCGCGATGCACCGAAGGCGCTCGTCCGGCGGCGTGGCGCGTACAAGAAACGGTGAATGGAGGGAGGTTGTCTGGGAGGTTCGGACGCTCACCGTGGAGGCGTCGGTGGAGGTGGTTCGGGCTGGGGGGCATCCGATCGACGGCGATGCAGACGGCCGGCGGCTAGGGTTTCGCGTCGGGCTCGGCGGGGTGCAGCGTTACTGGGGCTCCTCCTCCTCGTCTCCGTGTACAGGGGCGACGCTGGTGCTCGGCTCGGTCTTCCCCAACGCCTAGACACCTCGCCCTCCTTCTGCTATGGTGGTGGTGGTGTGATGCCGACGATGGGGGTAGATGGAGATGGAAGATAGGGTAGCAGGGGTAGGTGGGGAGGGAGGAGTAGATGGGCACAGCCCTGGGGAGTTCTGTGGTTGCTAGGCAGAGGAGGGATAGATAAGAACGAGCAGAGGGAGGCACATGGGTTGGATCGGCATAAAGGTGTTGCTCACCCTTTTCTTCTCCCTCTCTCACGGGAGGCACGGCTCAGGTGGACCAGGGGAGGCTGCAGCGATGGGGTCCGAGGGAACGGGCAGGTGTGGCTCGGGCTGGAGGGGCCCTCACGGCAGGGAGAGAAAAGAGAGGGAGAGAGAGAGAGCTAGGGTAGGAGGGAGGCTCGGGCTAGGGTTTGGTAGCCTCGGGTTAGGGTTTTTGCTAGAGTTGGGGTAGGGGTAGCTCGGCCAGGGGGAGTAGGTGGCTAGGTGGGTCCAGCATGGGGAGGCTCGGCATAGGTGAAGAGGAGAGGGTGAGGTAGGTTTAGGGTTTAGCTTAGGTGTAAGATGGTGGTAGAGGTGTAGGTGATTAGGGTAGGATCTTAGATAGAGGATTTGGGGAGAGGGGGTTTAGATGAGGGTGATAGGGTGTTAGCAAGATCAAGCAAGACCAAGCCAAAAGGAGGGAGAGAGGGAGGTGAGGTCTTAGGGTTTTGAGAGAGAGATTAGGTGGATTGCTTTCTTTTGACAAGACCAAGCAAGATCAAGCCCAGCTCAAACAAGATCTAGACAAGAAAAAGAGAGGGTGAGAAAAAGGTGGTGAGGGTATGGATGGAGATGGTTATAGGGTTTTAGATGCTTGCATGCATCAAGCATAAGAGGGGTAGAGAGAGATATGGGTAAGATCCACTTAAAGATTCAAATAAAACCAAAAGGCTAGAATGTGGTGGTTCTTGCATGGCCCATGCAAGACAATTAATGCCATGCTTATTCTTGTGAAAACAATAATATTTACATGGCATTATTCCTATGCATTCCCAAAAGTGGAATTAAGCCAAGCAAAAGAATTTAAAGGAAAGTTCCAGATGGAGTAGATGGAGAATGATCACATTTGATTGTAATTGGGACTTGCTAGTGTGTATATTCCACTAGACATTTAGTAAGACCCAAAAATACCCCAACATGAGCATAAATCCATGATAATCCATATGAAAGCTAGGAAAAAGGAGCACTACTCATAATGCATGCAAAGGTGGCTCCACATATCAATAATGTGAAAACACCATGATGCTAAGATGAGAGCATGTGGAAATAGAATTGGATCCATCCCAACCCACATGAGCTAGAGGTAAAACCCAATAAAGTGCAAAGCTCATATTTAGTTGGATGGTGGGATTATAAGGTGGTGGCAGAGAAAGGTGATGGAGTTGAATAAAAGATATGCCCCCAACTCAACTTGGGCATTTAAACAATATATCAATAACCAAATACAATATCAAGAGGCAAATACAATTAACAATGCATATGAGAGAAGAACCAAACCAAAAAGGGTTTTATATGATGCTCAAATGCAAGGTGGCATGATGACATGAGCATGATATAATTATGATGCAAAAATTATATATAGGAAGTAGCATTTATATAGACTAGGCTAGTAGCATTGCAATTGTTAGACAATTGGGATGCTACATGTCCCCCTACGGTTCGTGAATTATGCGGACATGATCGAGACACTTCTCCGATCAATAACCAATAGAGGAATCTGGAAATTCCTATGGCTCCCACATATTTCTACGATTACTTTGTGATCGAATGAACCACTTACATACGATACCAATTTCCCTTTGTCTCATGATAGTTTACTTATCCGAGGTTTTGATCGTCGGTATCTGTGCATACCTAGTTCAACCTCGTTACCGATAAGTATTCTTTTCTCGTTCCCGTGATATGTGATCCCTTGTGAGCCAGTCACATGCTTGCAAGCTAATTGGATGACATTCCTCCGAGAGTGCCCAGAGTATATATATCCGTCATATGGATGGACAAATCCTACTCTTGATCCATGTGCCTCAACCCATACTTTCCGAACACTCAATGCCACCTTTATAGCCACCCAGTTACGGTGTGGTGTTTGATGTCATCAAAGCATCCTTCCGGTGATGGTGATTAACATGATCTCATGGTCGAAGGAATTAGGTTACTATGTATCAGAAAGCATATAGCAAATGAACTATATTAAATGACTTGATCTTTATGCTACGCTTAACTATAGGAGTATGTCCATCACATCATTCTCCTAATGATATGACCCTATTGTTAATAACATCTTCTATGTTCATGATCAGGAAACCATGATCATTTATTAACCAACAAGCTAGTTTAACAAGAGGCTTTACTAGGGACTCTCTTATGTTTACAAATCACACAAGTATTAATGTTTCCGATTAATACAATTATAGCATGGTATGTAAACATTTATCATAAGCATGAGGATATGATAACAACCACTTTATTATTGCCTCTTGGGCATATCTCCAACAGTATAAAGCATCTACGCATAGATCCAGCTCTGATACCACTGAAGGGTTCGCAGCATAGAAAACAAAAAATTCCTACGATGGGAACTAAGTACCACGATCTATCTACTAGATACAAACATCGGGCGGATGTATATCCGTAGAGAACATACCCTTGAAGACCGACAAAGCTTAACGAGTTTAACTCGTGGTTGATGTAGACGATCTCTTGCCGATCTCAAGATCGAGAGGAAGTCTTAGCGCCGCAAAGCAGCAGCGCATCCGTGCTCGCACACACGTACAAGACACCGAGCAACCTCCGCCTCCTCGCTCCAGCGATGCAGCGGAAGCACAACCCTTTCTTGCCGAATAGCCACCGGGAACATGTATCTCGCTAGTCCGAGACCATGGGGGATAAATTCTAGAGGGGGAGAAAGATCCTTCACGAGGAGGTGTGAGTGAGAGAGAGGGAGAGGGGTGCCTTTTATAGGAGAGGGCGGGAACCCCAAGGTGGTGGCCGGCGCATGGGGCTGCCCCTTGCCCTCCCCTCATTCATGTGGGTGGACACTCCACTCACAAAATTCCTTTAAATTCCCTCCACTCAAAATCCCACTCAAAATTGCTATTAAATTTCTACCAAATTTAATGCAAACTCTCATTAAATAAAACTCCTTTTATTTATTCAGAATTTTTTCAATTACTTTAATGACAAACATTCACATATAACCCCTTGCTAGAATTCCATTTCACATGCAAAAACACTTTCTGCAATTTCACCCGAAAACCTGTTTCGGTATCTAGTGAAATAAATTCCTACGCTTGTTATTCTTTTCGGCATGAAACTTTTGCTCCAATTGGATGTCAGTGTCCCTTAAGTGTGTCACCCTATGGTTCGCGAATAATGCGGACATGATCGAGACCCTTATCCGATCAATAATCGGAAGCGGGACCTGGAGATCCATACTGACTTCCACACATTCAACAATGACTTTCCTGTGATCGTTGGAACCTTTTATGCTAGTATATTAATCCCTTTGTTTCACGATACATTACATGTTCGAGATTCAATCATCAGTATCTCCATACCTAGTTTGATCTCGTTACCGACATGCACTCTTTTCTCGTTCCCGTGATATAACATTCTAGTGATCAAATCACTTGCTTGCAAGCTAACCAATGTGATATCACCGAGAGGGCCCGGAGTATATCTATCCGTCATTGGGATGAACAAATTCCACTCTTGATCCATGAGCCTCAGCATAACACTTTAGTAGTTTTGAAGCCATCTTTACAATCATCCAGTTACGGTGTGATGTTTGATGTCATCAAGAAACTCTTCCGTGTTAGTGATTAACATGATCTCATGGTCTAAGGATTTGGATCACTTCATAAGTTGTTTATAGCAATATAAACTCAATGACTTTGATCGTAATGCTATACTTCGGATGAATGTTCATCACATCATTACACTAATGTTGTGATCTCGTTATTAACAACATCCAATGTCTATGATCAGGAAACTGTGATCATCTTGTTAATCAACGAGATAGTTTACGAGAGAGGCATAAATAGGAACTTTCTGTTTGTTTATTAAACACACATGTATTAACGTTTCCGTATTAATACAATTATAGCATGCAAAATAAGCATCTATCATATACTTGGAATACACATAATAAACACTTTATTGTTGCCTCTCAGGGCATATTCCCTTCACATTCCCCCCTCCATTCTCTATCGAATCTTCTATGTTTCGTGTTTTTGCCAACATGGTGCGTAGTGCTTAGGGATCGTGACCGTGGCAATATATATAGGATTTTTTGGTCAAGACGAAGCCAAGGGCGTAAATATCGACGACATTGGAGCATCAAGGTGGAGATGGGCCCCATGGCGCGACAGGAGTATCTGGCCACGCCATAGGCTTCATCTTGGGCCTCCATTGGATCCAGATAGGGTCCAGATGCTCTAGGTCCTGATTTGGTCAATAAACTTTAGTAGAAAAATATCAAGTCCTTTTGAGTTCGCGAAGGTCCCTAGAATCCAAAAATACACAAAAGCGGGTTTTCCTTTGTAAGTTATAACCCAAATAAAAGGGATCTTTTGGGAAAATCCCAAAAATCAATCTAAAACATGATTATAACAACATATAGGATGCACTTATGATGAAACATGACACAATAAACTACAAAGATATCATAGATGCATCTTACATACATCGACATCGCAAGCTTAACGAGCATAAATGTGATAACAAAATGAGCTTTGGAGTTTATCGTCAATAGATGCACAATATAGAATTCATGATCATTGTTACTGAAAGTATGATAGTTCATTGATAAGTAAATAACAACAAGTAATCATCATATGATGTAAAATAAAACATGGATTTCAAATATGCATAAGAGTGAATACATCTTGCATAACATAAAATGAACATGTACTATGGACAAATAAACAAACTTGTATGCGAGATAATAATGATTCATAAGAAGTAGAAAGTCCTTCGCAGAGGGAAGCAGAGATTAACACATATGAAACCATTAAGCTTCCAAATCTTATTACTTGAGGGCACGCTTAGTAAATAGTTTATTACAATAAAGAACAATCATAATATTTCATGCTAACACTATTTTGATTTTTGAGAGTGTCTCACATATTAGGCTCGCTCCCCACTTTAGGCACAAATGTGTCTAGAGGAGGAGTTTTACCTTATCTGTTCATATCTTGGGGCTGGGCACCCCATTACCTACTCTATTGCAAATTTAATATAAAACGCATTATACATGCTCATCATTGTCAGCATGAGGAATAAACTCATTTAGCACGAAATATTACGACTCAACTCACCACTAATCTATGTAAGCATAGACGAAAGCACTAAGATTTTGAATCAAAATTAATGACGCATGAGAAATTTACTTAAATGTCAATAAAAGTCATATATAGGTACATATGGTGGGTATAACTAGAAATGACTTGGTTTAAGGTTGTTGGATGCACAGGCACTATGTCATGCTTAGTACATGAAGCTAACAATAGAGATAATTTGACCACTAGAAATAAGCATGTAAAAGTGCCCATAGTACTACTCATTTCATACCATGGAAGATACATTTAAACTTAAACATAAAAGGTAAATGAGTTCCAATACTACATGTGATACTAGGAATATATCATAAACTCAAGAATAAAAACATCACATAAAGTGTAAGACTAGTCATGAGTTCCTCTAATGTAACTATTCATCCATTCACCATTATTTTATGACATCCACATTAGAATTCAATTTTATTATAGTCTCTAAATGATAAAAAATAAGCACATCTACAAGTTGTGGTATTTTATTTAGAAGCAAGATTGCTAAAGAAAACTCAAAAACTAAACTAGATACAGACGCTCCAAGTTTTTGCGATAATCTTATGTTGCCCGGAAAAAAGGTTTAGTTATGTGCAAATTGAGAGTGTGATGGGTACAATGGGGTGCCTTGGGAATCCCCAAGAGTATGGTTTTCACCATTCTTGGACAGCTCATGGCATATTGTTCCTCCATTCTCTATGAAAAACTTTAACACAAAACTTTCTCACATTTCTTTTATGTGGGTGGCATTATTGGCATAAAGATAATTTCCTTGCTGCTATCCAAAGTTAAAAATAAATTGGAATCTCAAATTTCTAGAGAGTTGTTAAGTGTCAAACATTCAAAATATTTCAAAAGACTCAAAATGATTAAAGAAAAGCTCAAAGAAGCCACTGTTGGGGGAAAATAGTTGTTGGAAAACATGCAGATTTGGGCCAATTAAAAGTATGAGGATTTTTTTCCATTTTTTGTGCATATAGAGGATGAAAATTTGCAAATCCAGTAGAAAATTTATCCTAACCGAGCTACCAAAAAATCAGGGAATTTTTCTCGTGAGCGGCAGCATGCAGGAATCTATAGTTCCGCATATGTATTTTCAATCTTATCATCCAAAATGACTAAAACTTGAAACTTTATTAAAAAATCTAGTAAAAACACAAACATAACTTTCTTGCTACATCAAGGGCCAAAAGAAAAAACAAAATCAGCTGGAATGTCTCCTGTAAAGCGCTTTGTTTATAGTCGTATAGCTAGGCTTCATACCTTGTTTTTAAGAGGGGTATGGATCATATGATCACTTTACTTTGGTGACTAGCTTTTTCTTCATTGGAAATTGTTCCATTATAAAATACTAGGATCTCATGGTGTGCTTAAACTAATCAAAGTAATAATTAAACTGAAACATGATAGAGAGGAACACAAAGTATAAAAAACAATATCAACAAAGTCTAACTTTATTTCTATGCATTCCATTTTGTACATGACTAAATCACAACAAATATAAGTGAGATAATGCATATAATAAGTAGTTAATTTCATTTTCAAATTAATATGAGCATAAGGAGTGCACTTATCACCTCTTCTTTCATAGTAGTTGAAAGCATTGGAAGAATACTCAACATCGTACTAGTTTTTGACAATGTTTCTAGCATGGTTCTTGTTGAACATCGCCAGGAACGCCTATCGATCCTCTTCCTCTTTATTCTCTTGAAGTATCCTGAGTTGCTCCAAGAGCTCACCCTCCTTCTTCTGAAGTAGATTGTTTTCCTCTCAATGCTTCATTGCTTCAAAAGATTTGCGTTGACCTTCTGGAATATCATCACAGGCGAGTCGTATGATATTTTCCGTGTTGAGATGCGCTGGTATAATGATTCCAGGACCAGTCATTGTTGCTCGATCTATGAGCCATCCCTAGCGGAGTCGTCAAATAGCGTGTCGCGCTTTAAACGGGACCACACACTCATATGAAAGTTTTCAGGAGTCACCAATACGTTTGACCTACTAACATATAAGGATGTTACTCGGGTTATGTACAGGCAAGGGTGATGCACCTAAATGTGTATCTAGGAGGGAATACTTACAACGCGATACACAAGATAGTAAGTTGGCGCTTTTGAAATCAGAAGTCTTGGTTTCGCGAGAGGGATGACCCCTTCTGAGATTCCGACGACTATTGGTTGAGCTAGTCGACTTGATCGCCTTAACTCGGTTATCGATCTTTCAAAAATGTCGAGTTGTCGAAGAAATGGAAGTAGGAACAAAGTTTTTGAGGGTTAAAAATTAGATCGTATTGAGTTTTTCGATTGTGTGATTAATTTGAATCAATTGTCACCTCTCACATATATATGGGACAACTAGTCTTTCCGTGCAAGCCTAAGAGACTATTACAGGAGTATATTGTGAACTCACAGTAGGAAAACTACTCTAAACTAGGCAAACTACTACCGTCTTCGTATCATATCCGGACTCTAATCGCCCGAGTCAACTCTATGGAGAGCCAAGTTTCCCTCCATGTTGGCGTAGTTTCCGAAGTCTTCGAGCTTATTTTCGACTATGTTATGGTTTCCCTAGCATCTTTTGCCACTGCTTTTAGATGATTCAGTTTAAGTTTGTTTTCTCTTGTACCAAGTCAACTTCCATCTGGGCCTGCTTCTAGAGAGCTTCCAGAGTCTTCCTTCAGCACCGACTATCTTCAGCATTAGTCTTTGGCTTGACTTTCGCCAAATTCTAGCAAATAACAAGTGTATTCACCTACAACTTCACATTCACCCGACTTCCACTTGACCATCGACTATTGTCCCAAAATGGGTGCTAACACAAACAACATCACAACACCATAACATACTTACATCTTCACCATCAGCTTATAACTAAAGACACACCAAGAAGATCATCTGCCATGGTGTGTACAAACGAACACCCCCTCGACGAAGCTGTTGTACCTAAGCAGCTTCATCTTGAACCCATCGTTCTTCAACTTTAAGATGAGGGTGTGGCTGACATCTAGGTCGGTCTTCTCGAACTTCTTCCACCCTCTCACGAAGAACATGCGGCCAATGTACCACTCCATCTGTATGGTATGTTCACAGAACTCACCGCACGTAGGACCGGCGAGGTACCCGAGGGACATCATGATGCCCCAAGCATGGACGATGTCCCATGTTGGGACCTTGCCTCCCAAGGCGCTCCTCCACCCCATGTACAACACGCCTCTGCTCATAGTAGTTGTTGCGGGTGATATAGTCGGCGTGCTCTGGATGAGTAGCAACATAGTTTGGATAGATCGTATCCCAGTCATGTTCAATTTCACAACGCACCGATGTAAGCATACATGCAGTGAGAGATCCAAAACAATGATCACGTCTTCTTGTGAACAACACGGACGCAATGACGTGGTGCGGTGATCACCGACATTGACATGAACGAACGCATTCGAACTATCTCTCTGCGGGCAAAGCACTGGTGCACGGTGAACACCGATGGTGCGTCAACGGCCGTGACAATGGGTTGTTTGAGGAGCACGGCCGTGACAATGGACTTTTGAGAGGGTATGATAATTCAGTGATGTGCTTAGCTTTGGAAGTGGTTGCATTGCAGTACATACACGAAAGAAGGTTCCTAATTAACTGCGTGTCTGGAGGATGAACAACAACAAGTGGAACAGCTCGCTGTCAGTGAGTACAACATGTAGCCCTGCATGGGAACCAGGGCTTTTAGTTCAAATGGCCACCATTCACTAAGCTGTCTCTCGAAAGCAATGAATTCGAGCGTAGTACTACTGTAAACAGTGCACAGGTACTCGGTGTCGGTGTGAACAGACCCAATATTCTCATCAGCTACTGTATCACTTCAACGGAAAACAGGTGGACATTTCGGTAGTATTTCCTGTACTGTTTGTGGGTGTTATGGGTAACAGTGACAGCAAAAAAATGGAATTTTCAAAGGAGGAAAGGCGCGTTGTCCCGGAGATCACCAGCATTGCTCGCCGCTGTCCGTCTCGATCCCCCTTCTGCCGCTTTCTCGAGCCATACGCTGTCGGCGTCGGGCCAGCTCGCCGCGGAAAGCGATTCGGTTCCGTTATCCTCCATCGAAAAACGCTCCGAAATCTGGGGTTCTTTCTTCTGTGGAGCGTAGCGTCCGGACTCCGGAGCAGCCGCGCACACACAGGTGTGCCCCTGCGCGTCTCGTCGCCGGCAGGGGAGGGGACACAGGTCCTCTCGACGTCGCTACCGCTTTCTGATCGAAGAGATTTCGCGTGTTTTCGATGGAGATCAGAGCTGCGTTTTTTGCATGCGTGGCGATTCTATCTGTACGCTGTGCTCGTCGGCATGTGCTTCCATGGCCGCTCCAGCTCCAAGTGGCCCGGAGGAAGGCGAGGATGGAGACGTCTAGGGTCCATTCTTCTTCTTGGATGGTATGGTGGTTAACGATCATCAGGTTAAATTAAAGGCAAGGCAGCAGATTTTTGATGATCTGATGGGGCGTCCGTCCAGATTTTTTTTCGACAACCCGGTTGCGCATGTGGCTGCTGGTAAACAGGACAGGAGGGTAAGCGCCAAAGGAAAAATTCCAAGATGTCGTGGAGATGATCCTGTCCACCCGTGGATAGAGAGAGATAAGATTGTTTTGCTTTTGTTGGTTCCAGTCTGGTTTTGTTGCATGAATCAATCTGCGCCAATACGTGGAGGACGACCATGTTTGCATGTGCCTCTGTTTGAAACAAAAAAAAAATGTTGGTGAAAAAAGCAGATCGAGCACTTTCTCTGAACAACCTGCTTAATTTGCGTCGATGATCTCTCTTCTCGAATTTGACCAGGCTTAGTTATTTCATATTTGTTTTGAATCTACCAATGCTTTGACACCATCTTCTCAAATAATCGGATGTCAGTCAGAAGGTCCACAGTTTCTTCTTCTGTTCGCTTCAAGCAGCTCCAAATAAGTACTGTCAAATGCAGAGCTAGATGTACATACGGGCGGTTCTCTCCATGTCAAGTGGGGCTAGCTTGAAATTTGACCTAATAAGAAAGAAAAAAAACTATTCGGAGAGGAAAAAGGGAAACGAGTGGAGATCTAGCCATAGACAACATATATGCTTTGGGTGGTACTCTCTTCCCAAATGATGATGTTTTCCTCTTTTGCTTTACGATCACGGAAGCAACATCCTACACGAAGTTCACTCCGGTCGCTTTCACTGGCCCCTCCACTAAATCTAACATGCTTTCCATCCGTCCCTCTCTTCGCACCCCATCTTTTAGCCCACTATATATATATATTACTCCCTCCGTTTCGGTTTACAAGTCCTACGCGTATATCTAAGTTATCAATTTGACCTATATAATTTGAATTATATAATATAAAAATTATATCATTAGAAAATACAAAGTCTAAAGTTTCCGGTGATATATTTTTTGTAATATATACATCATACTAAGTTGCTCAATTTGACGACATAGAACTACGTGCAGGACTTGTAAACCGAAACAGAGAGAGTAAGAACTGTTAAAATATGATCCAAATTCATTAAGGAGGCTAATTTCTGATGAGCGGACCGAGACGATCTAGTTTTTCACCGCTATATACACCTCTTGTAAGCCGCCGGTTAGGATAAGTTGCATCTGTAAAATCCCCGGCGTTGTGTAAACAATTCTCGTTATAATGAAGTTTCGCTGGCCGGTGGTTTTTCTCTCTCTTTTGTTGAAGAGATTTTTCCACGTAAAATCTATGTCTCCTTGCTATGATTTTCTTTTTGTTATTCGTTATCTTCCTATCGCAATTAAAACAAGTGGTATAAGAGCCCTAGGTTCTAATCTAGGGTTTACGACATGTCATCATTGAAGTCCGAACTACTGCAGTTAAACTACACCACAAAATTCTCTTTGTGGTAGGTGAAGATGCGAGTCATTCTCGCCCAAACTTCTGATCTGGATGTAGAACTAGATGGATTCGCGATAAAGAGAAGCAGAAGGACCGTAAGGCTTGATTCAATTTTATTTGTCCAATAAGATTTTGCAGGAAGTATTGGCGGAGAAATCTATTGCAGCCCTTTAGGCAAAACTGGAAACGATCTGCGTGTGAAAGGATCTGACTAGTAAGATACATGTGAAGATAACGTTGTTCTCGCATATAGGCTGCAAAAAGGTGGATCGATAATGAATCCCTTATCTGTTTTTAAAGATATTATTTCAGACTTGTAGTCCATGGAAGTAAAATATGATGATGAGAATTGAGGTCTTCTACTCTTATGCTCGTTGCCTAGTTCCTATACAAATTTTCATGATAAAATATTGTTGAGCCGTGATGAACTAACCCTTGCTGAAGTACATGACACCCTAAAACAGAAGGAAAATATGAAAACTATGTTGCATGCAGATGGGTCGTCATCCAAGGCTGAAGATCTACAGGTTCGTGCCAGGACCGAGCAGAGAAATAACAACTATGGCAATAGAGATAAGAGCAAGGACGAGAGGTCGTTCAAAATCCAAAAGAAAGGATAAGTTCTGTAGGTATTGTAAGAAAACTAATCACGTTATTTATGATTGTTAGAAGCCGCGGAATAAGGAGAAAAGAAACGGAACTTACCAACCGAAAGATAAGTCTGAAGGTACTGGTAAGGCTGCTGTTGTTTCTAGTGAGAGTTCTAATGGTTAATGTTTAGCTATTTTTGTTGCTTGTGATTCTTGTGATGATGAATGGAGACTTGATACTGCTTGTTCGTTTCATATTTGATGTAACAAAGAATGTTTTAGTTCACATGAGTATGTGAAGACTAGAGATTTTATGCGTGTAGAGAATGAAAACCCTTGCCATATTGTTCGCGTTGGATCTGTTAAGATGAGAACACATGATGGTGTGACACGTACGTTGACTGAGGTGAAGCACATATCAAGCATTGGTAGAAATCTGATCTCTCTAAGTACCATGGATGTTGATAGGTACAAGTACGACAGTGGGCATAGACTTCTAAAGGTATCAAAAGGTTCTCTTATTCACATAATAGGTGATATAAATTCTGCTGAATTATATGTTCTTAGAGATAGCACTTTGTCTGATATTACTGCTGATGTTACTTCTAATGATTCTGATGATTATGGTAAGACTAATCTGGGGTATATGCGTCTTGGGCATATGAGTGAACATGGCATGGAAGAATAGGTGAAGAGAGAGCTGGTTGATGGTTGCAACTTGAGTAAGTTTAAGTTCTGTGAGCACTACATTTTTGATAAGCATAAAAGAGTTAAATTCAATGCTTCCGTTCATACCACCAAAGGCATATTAGATTATGTGCATGTTGATGTATGGGAACCTTCCCGTAAGACTTCTATTGGTGGTGCTAATTACATGCTTATTATTATTAATGACTACTCAAGAAAAGTGTGGCCATATTTTACGAAACATAAATCTGATGTTTTTGATGTTTTAAAGAAGTGGAAAGTAATGGTGGAAAAGCAAACTAAGAAGAAGGTAAAAGTGCTACATACTGATAATGGTACGAAATTCTGTTCTAATGAGTTTGAGGAGTTTTGTAGCAACAATGGTATGATCAGGCACCACACCATCCCTTACACTCCTCAGCCGAACGACGTGGCTGAGCGCATGAACAGAACCATCATCTCAAGGGCTCGCTGTATGTTGTCCAATGCGGGTATGGGCATGCTTTTCTGGGCTAAAGTAGCCAACATATCATGGTACCTCATCAACACATCACCTTCTATTCCACTTGAGAAGAGAACTCCCATTGAGGCATGCTCAGGTTCTCCTGCTGATTATTCATAGTTGAGAATTTTTTGTTGCACTGCATATGCTCATGTTGATAATGGAAAGTTGGAGCCTAGAGCTGTTAAGTGCATATTCCTTGGTTATGGTTCAAGAGTTAAAGCATATAAATTATGGAATCTTGAAACTAAAAAGATTCTGTTGAATAGGAACGCTATTTTCAATGAATCTATTATGTATCATGATAGTATGCCATCAGATCCCTCTCCTGTTGTTGTTGGAGAGGAGAGAGAGTTAGTGTGCAGGTGAAGAACCTGCAAAAAACTATTAAAACTGTTGATAATGATATTGTTGTTGAAGATACACATGAGGAAAGTATTGATGATTTTGTTGCTCAACACTCACCTATTGTTTTGCAGCAACCACATGAGTCCATTGATGCTGATATACTGAGGTGTAACAAAGGTTCTTGTTTAATTGAAGAGTGTAATCTTTCTTATTATGCTTTGAGTTGTGCTGAACAGGTGGAGAATGATTCTAAACCTGCTACATATAATGAAGCCATTGCATCCGTTGACCACGAGAAGTGGATTTGTGCTATGCAAGAAGAGATGCAATCGCTTGATAAAAATGGAACATGGGATTTTGTATGCTTGCCCAAACAAAAGAAGGCGGTTCATTGCAAGTTGGTCTTCAAGAAAAAGGAAGGTTTGTCTCCTAAAGAGCCTTCAAGGTATAAGGCAAGGTTAGTAGCAAAGGATTCAACCATATTTCAGGTATTGATTATAATGATGTGTTCTCCCCAGATGTAGCATAGTACCATTCACACTTTCTGTAGTATTGTGGCTATATGTGATCTTGAGCTTGAGCAGTTAGATGTCAAGACTGCTTCTCTACATGGAGAGCTTGAGTAGGAAATATACATGGACCAACCAGAAGGGTTCATAGTGTCTGGTAAAGATGATTTTGTGTGCAAATTAAAGAAGTCTCTTTATGGCTTAAAGCGGTATAAAAGGTTTGATTGGTTTATGATCTCATAAGTTTTCAAGAGGTCTCAGTTTGGTAGTTGTGTTTATATCAAATTTGTTAATGGATCATCTATATACTTCTTGTTATATGTTGATGATATGTTAATTGCTACCAAGAGCATGAAAGAAATCACTACTTTGAAGGCACATCTAAGTAGTGAATTTGAGATAAAAGATCTTGGTGCTGCTAAGAAAATCCTAGGTATGAAAATTAAACAAGACAAAAAATCTAGTTTGATATTTCTTAGTCAGCAGAGTTACATTGAGAAAGTTCTACAACATTTTAATATGCATGATGCAAAGTCTGTTAGTACTCCTATTGCTCCTCACTTTACATTGTCAACATTGCAATTTCCTAGTTATGATGAAGATTTTGAGTACATGTCACGAGTTCCTTATTCTAGTGCTATTGGTTCCTTGATGTAATTCCATGGTTTGCTCTCGCCCTGATTTATCATGTGATACAACTAGGGATTGTGATAGCCTGACTGCTTCTCCCATCCCACTCTGACCGGTGATGCTGGTGGAGGGGAAGGAGAGAGGAGTTGGGCATGAGGAGGTGACTGTAAAGGGGAAGAAGAGGAGAGAAAAGTTAATGTAATGGGTAGAAGAACAAAAATAGTCAGGAGAACTTAGGTCACTCTGAACCCGATTTTCAAAAATTAACAATAATGCCATTTCAAAGTTTCATAAAAAATGAAATAAATCGCGCATATATATATATATATATTACCTTGATACTTAATCATGCAAATTTGTGAGAAAATATATGATAGTATGTGGCATACGAAATAGAAAAAATGGAACTTTGTATCTATGAGTAGTAAAATTCCAGTCCTTATATTGTTGCTTGAATTTATCTTTTCACACAAGTTATATAATTTTGAATTTTAATTTCCAACTTGACATGCACATTTTTTTATAAATAGAATATATTAATATCACAAAGATACCAATTACAACGGTCCTCTGCAACAACATTGCCCTAGCGGCCTTATGGATATACACAACCCAAAAAAAACAAGAACTACAAAAAATAGAGAAGCTCTACTACCACAATCAATTTCTTGCAGCGGCCACACTAACACCACCAAAACAACACAAGAAGTTTAACCCTCAAATAGCGGCGCCTTCAAGAATAAAATAGTCCACAAGCGCCGCCGCCGTTGTCCGATCAAAGATCATAAGTTTTCACCCTAAAAAAAGTCCTCGCTCACAAAACAATGCCTTCAATAAGGCCATTGCCGGGCATAACCAATTAAGGCTAGATCTTGGATTTTCACCCTACAAGGTAAGACTATGAACTTCTCATGTGCTGTCGCCTCAACTAACAGTCGCTGCTGCGAGTCACAGATCACCAAGCGAGTTCCTTATCGCCTAAAATATTCAAACCACCATCGATGGCTCTCATGTCCCTACTTTTATGATATTGTACATATCTGACTTGACCATGAATCGTCAAATACATGACACATGATGGTAACAGATAGCAAAGTTTCACAACACTCTTCTAAAACCAAAATTGCCAGAAAAAACACGGGTGCACACGACCGAATTCCTTCTGGTCCAGCAAATTCAGGCATGATGAGCCCATGGGAGTTCGCCAGTGATACGTCAAAAATGTATCTACTTTCTCGAACACTTTGCTATTGTTTCTTATCTAAACTTATGTGATTTGGATACAACTAACACGGACTAACGCTGTTTTCAGCAGAATTACCTTGATGTCTTGTTTTTGTGCAGAAAATGAACTATCAGGAAAAATCCCGGAAAATATGCCAAAAATTATATTTCACCAAAAGATCCACGGAGCCAGAAGATGAGACGGAGAAGGAGCCTGGGGGGCTCACACCCATGCTAGGCGCGGGCCCACCACTGGCCGCGCCTGGGGGGGGTGCATCCACCCCAGGCACCCCCTCGGCCTCCCTCTGCGCCTATAAGTTGCCTTTCGACCTAAAAACCGAGGGGGTTCGATAGTTTTCCAGAAAGAATTCCGCTCCACCGCCGCCACCAGAAACCAAGATTCGGATCCAGAAACTCCGTTCTGGCACCCTGCCGGGACGGGGATTTTGGAGAGGATCATCGCCATCGTCATCACCAATGCATCTCCATCAACCACCAATGTTTCCCTCATCCATGAGTGAGTAATACCCCGCTGTAGGCTTGGGTATGGTAGGGATTGGATGAGTTCTAGCATGTAATCGAATAAGATCTGTTAGGGCATAGTGCCTAGTATCTCTATTAGTGCTATTTGACTTTGTTGCAACTTGTTGTGCTTAATGCTTGTCACTAGGGCCCGAGTGCCATGATCTCATATCTGAACTTATTATTGAATCATTATGATAGTATTGTTTGTGATCTTATCTGCAAGTTGTGTACACATATCATTGTCCGGATCCAAAGGCCTCAAAGTGACAATAATTGGGACAACCGGAGGGGATGGTTGTGGTGTGAGGATCACATGTGTTCATGGAGTGTTAATGCTTTGCTCCGGTGCTCTATTAAAAGGAGCACCTTAATTGCCAGTAGTTCCCTAGAGGCCCCGCTGCCACGGGCTGGCTGGACAGAAGATGTTGTGCAAGTTCTCATTGCGAGCACATATGACTATATTTGGTCACATGACTAGGATTGTTTATTACTTGGATGCTTGCTATTATTTATCTGCAATGCCCTAGATCTTGAAGTTACATGTTTAGACTTGTCCATGCAACGCCCGTCCATCCATCCCTATTTCTACCGCACTTGAATTCCACTGTTACCATTACTGTTACTATTGCTCTTGTTTCACTGTTGCTGTTGCTTTACTGTTGCTACTGATAAACTTCTGTGAGCAAGAACTATTTCCAGGTGCAGATGAACTGACAACTCAGTTGTTAAGGCTTGCAAGTATTCTTTGGCTCCCCTTGTGTCGAATCAATAAATTGGGTAATACTATCCGCGAAGACTGTTGCGATCCCATACACTTGTGGGTCATCAGCCAACAGAGTCTTCCAGTACATGCAACCAACAGGTTTTCGTCTTCGCGCGAAAGAAACCCTAGGAACACCGCCTTTATTCCTCGAAGCAGACAAACAGGCCCCCACGCTGTCATCCGCCGACCATCGACGACAAAGGAGGTTGAGACAACCATCACCATAGAAGGAAGTAGCACGCGCAAACGATAGAGTCACATCACCATGTGCTCCCATGATCAGAAGAACTATCTGAAGGGTTTCGCGGCATAGTAAATCAAAATTTTCTACGGATTCGAACAGAGGGAAAGCCAAGATCTAATCTAGGAGATGCAAACAACGAGAGAGATTGGATTAGATCTTCATACCCTTGAAGATTCGCACAGCGGAACGTTCGTCGGAACGTGGGTGATGTAGTCGTACTCGCTTCTCCTCCTCGCGATCCGATCCGATCTAGCACCACAAGTGGCGGTGCCTCCGTGAGATGCACACGTGCAGCACCTCGACGTCTCCTCCTTCCTTGGACCAGCAAATATGGTGGAGAGACGAATTGGATCTACAACACGACGGCGTGGTGTATATGGTGGAGAATTTCTGCAGCAGGGCTTCGCCTACAAACAGTCGGGAGGGAGAGAGGAGGGCAGCAGGACGACTAGCTCTTGGAGGGGAAGGTGTAAGGGGGTGGTGCGCCCCCAGCCCTCTTTATATAGAGGGTTGGGCGGCTGCAACCCTAGCCCCCTCCCCCAAGCCAAACCGGCGGCCCCAAGGAGAAGGAGTGGGGGGCAAGGAAACCCCCTTCTAGAAGGTCTATCTCGAGTTTAAAACCCCCTTGGCCGGCTGGGCCCTATGGGGCCTTGTGCCCCTGGCCCAATGCGGCCAGGGCACTCCCTCATAGGCCCATGCCCCCTCCCGGAAGGTGGGGCCGCGTTGGTCCCCTTCCGGAAGGTTCTAGAAGCTTCCGGTACAATACCGATTAACCCGGAACAATTCTGAACTCCAAAAACTGCACTGCCTTATATGAATCTTATTCTCCGGACCACTCCGGAACCTCTCGTGATGTCCCGGATATCATCTGAGACTCCGAACAAAAACTCATAAACCAATTATCCAATCTATCCTAGCGTCGAGACACGTTAAGTGTGTAACCCTGCGGGTTCGAGAATATGCAGACATGATCTTCTATCAATAATCAACAGCGGGGTCTGGAAACCCATATTGACTCCCACACATTCATCAATGATCATATCGGATGAACCACGATGCCAGGATTCAATCAATCCCATATATATATTCCCTTCGTCTCGCGATATTTTACTTGCCCGAGATTCGATCGTCGGTACCGTCATACCTAGTTCAATCTCGTTCACAGCAAGTACTTTACTCGTTCCGTAATCCGATATCACTTTGTGATTAACTCCTTAACCACATGCTTGCAAGCGGTGTTGATATCGATTTCCGAGTGGGCCCGAAGTATATCTCTCCAACTTGGGAGGGACAAATCCCATCTCGATACATACAACCCAACAGATACTTTCCGATCACCTGAGAGACACCTTTATGATCACCCTCTCATAGGATGACGTTTGATGACCTCAAAGCTTTCTTCTGATACCAGGGAGTTGTATTATCTCATGGTCTAAGGAATACAATATTTGACATAAGAAAAGCTTCGCAAAGACGAACACGATGACACGATCTAATTGCTTCGCTTAGTTTGGGTCTGTCCACCATATCATTCTCCCAATGATATGATCTCATTATTAATCGACAACTCATGTCCATGGTTAGTAAACCTTAACCATCATTAAACAATGAGCTAGTCCATAGAGGCATACTAGGGACACGGTGTTGTTCACAAACCACACAAGTATTAAAGTTTCCGCTTAATACAATTCTAGCATGGAATATAAACATTATCATGAACAAGAATTATAATAATGACATCTTTATTATTGCCTCTAGGGCATAATTCCAACAGTCTCCCACTTGCACTAGAGTCAATAATCTAGTTTACATTTGGCAACAATCTCACACCCATGGCACTGAGGTGCTGATCATGTTTTACACGTGGAAGAGGTTTAGTCAATGGATCTGCGACATTCAGATCTGTATGTACTTTGCTAATCTTCAGATCTCCATCTGCTATATAATCTCGGATTATATGAAACTTGCGGTTGATATGCTTGGTCTTTGGATGATATCTTGGTTCCTTAGCGAGTGCTATGGCGCCAGTGTTGTCACACAATATCTCCAGTGGGTCCAATGCACTTGGAACCACGCCAAGCTCAGTGATGAAGTTCCTGATCCAAACTCCTTCACTTGACGCTTCTGCAGCAGCCATGTATTCCGCTTCTACTGTAGATCCCGCGATCACGCTTTGCTTGCAGCTTCTCCAGCTCACAGCTCCTCCATTCAAAATATACACGTATCCTGTCTGAGATTTAGAATCATCCTTGTCGGTGTCGAAACTAGCGTCGACGTAACCTTTTACGACGAGCTGTTCATCACCCCCATATACTAAGAACATTTCTTTAGTTCTATTTAGGTACTTTAGGATGTTCTTCACGGCTGTCCAGTGTTCCACTCCTGGATCACTTTGATACCTGCTCGTCAAACTAAGAGCATTGGACACATCCGGTCTAGTACACAGCATGGCATACATGATCGAACCTATGGCCGAGGCATAAGGCACTTTGCTCATAGCTTCCCTATCATTTACCGTAGCTGGACAGTGATCCTTGCTCAATATCTTACCTGACAACATAGGCACTGAACCTTTCTTTGCCTTATCCATTCTGAACCTTTTCAGAACTTTGTCTAGGTATGTACTCTGGCTTAAAGCTATCAGGCGTCTTTGTCTATCTCTATAGATTTTGATGCCCAATATATAAGCAGCTTCACCTATGTCTTTCATTGAAAAACACTTGTTCAAATAACTCTTCACATCGTTAAGCATGTTGATGTCATTTCCAATAATCAATATGTCATCCACATATAGTACCAGAAACGTCACCGAGCTCCCACTCACTTTCTTGTAGATACAAGCTTCGTAGAAATTTGGAACAAATCCAAAGCTCTTGATCACTTGATCAAAACGAAGGTTCCAACTCCGAGATGCTTGCTTCAGTCCATAAATGGAACGCTGAAGTTTGCATACTTTACTAGCATCCTTAGGATCGACAAAACCTTCGGGTTGCATCATATACAACTCTTCATCAATGTTGCCATTGAGGAAAGCAGTCTTGACATCCATCTGCCATATTTCATAATCATGAAACGCAGCAATTGCTAATAAAATCCGAATGGACTTAAACATCGCTATGGGAGAGAAAGTCTCATCGTAGTCAACACCTTGAACTTGTCGAAAACCTTTCGCGACAAGCCGTGCTTTATAGACGGTAATATTACCATCCGCGTTCGTTTTCTTCTTGAAGATCCATTTGCACTCAACGGCCTTTCGGTTGCTAGGAGGGTCCACCAAAGTCCATACTTGGTTTTCGCTCATGGATCCCAATTCGGATTTCATGGCTTCTAGCCATTTCTCAGAGTCTGGGCTCATCATCGCTTCCTCATAGCTCGTAGGTTCACTGTCTTCTACTAGCAATACTGTCAAGACAGGGTTGCCGTACCACTCAGGAGGGGCACGCGACCTTGTCGACCTGCGACGTTCAGTAGCAGCATCGTCCGAAGCTTCATGATCCTTGTCATTAGCTTCCTCCATTGTTGGTGCAGGCGGCACTGGAACAATTTCAGGTGCTGCGCTACTCTCCAATTCAAGAGAAGGTTCAATAACCTCGTCTAGCTCTACTTTCCTCCCACTCACTTCTTTCGAGAGAAACTCCTTCTCAAGAAAGGAACCGTTCTTTGTGACAAACACTTTGCCTTCGGTTCTGTGATAGAAGGTATACCCAATAGTTTCCTTAGGGTATCCTATGAAGACGCATTTCTCCGCTTTGGGTTCGAGCTTGTCCGGCATCAACTTCTTGACGTAAGCTTCGCATCCCCAAACTTTAAGAAACGACAACTTAGGTTTAGCACCAAACCACAGTTCATATGGTGTCGTCTCAACGGATTTAGATGGAGCCCTATTTAAAGTGAATGCAGCGGTTTCTAATGCATAACCCCAAAATGATAACGGCAAATCAGTAAGAGACATCATTGATCGGACCATATCTAATAGGGTTCGATTCCGGCGTTCAGACACACCATTGCGCTGTGGTGTTCCGGGTGGCGTGAGTTGCGAAACGATTCCGCTTGCTTTAAGATGCGTGAGAAAATCATAACTCAAATATTCACCTCCACGATCGGATCGTAGAAACTTAATATTTCTGTTACGATGGTTCTCCACTTCATTTTGAAATTCTTTGAACTTTTCAAATGTTTCAGATTTATGTTTCATTAAATAGATATACCCATATCTACTTAAGTCATCGGTAAAAGTGAGAAAATAGCGATATCCACCGCGCGTCGAAACACTCATCGGTCCGCATACATCGGTATGTATGATTTCCAACAAGTCCGTTGCTCGCTCCATCATACCGGAGAACGGGGTTTTGATCATCTTGCCCATGAGGCATGGTTCGCATGTGTCAAATGATTCAAAATCAAGAGACTCCAAAAGTCCATCAGAATGGAGTTTCTTCATGCGCTTTACACCAATATGACCTAGACGACAGTGCCACAAATAAGTAGTATTATCACTATCTAATTTGCATCTCTTAGCCTCAATGTTATGGATGTGTGTTTCATCCCTTTCGAGATTTAGAAGAAATAAACCATTCACAAGAGGTGCATGACCATAAAAGATGTTACTCATATAAATAGAACAACCATTATTCTCCGATTTAAATGAATAACCGTCTTGCAATAAACACGATCCAGAAATAATGTTCATGCTCAACGCAGGCACATAATAACATTTATCAAGGTTTAAAACTAATCCCGAAGGTAAAACTAAGGAGAGCATGCCGACGACCATCACATCAACTCTTGATCCGTTGCCAACGCGCATCGTCACCTCATCCCTCGCAAGCCGCCGTCTATTCCGTAGCTCCTGTTTCGAGTTACAAATATTAGCAACTGAACCAGTATCAAATACCCAGGCACTACAACGAGGGCTAGTAAGGAAAACATCAATAACATGTATATCAAATATACCTTTGATGGTGCCAGCCTTCTTGTCCGCTAAGTACTTCGGACAGTTGCGCTTCCAGTGACCCTTGTCCTTGCAATAGAAGCACTCAGTGTCCGGCTTAGGACCAGACTTGAGCTTCTTCTCAGCAGGGGCAGTGCGCTTGCCGCCGCCCTTCTTGAAAGGCTTCTTTGCTCCCTTACCTTTCTTAAAGGTGGGCTTGTTGACCATCAACACATGATTATCCTTTTTGATGTCCACTTCCGCGGCCTTCAGCTTTGCGAAGAGCTCGGTGATCGTATCAGTGGAACCAATCTGATTATGAGTCACTACAAAACTTTTGTACCTGGGAGGGAGTGATTGCAGAACCCTGTCAATCTTGATCTCCTCTGGAATCGTGCATTCCAGTTTCTCAAGGCGTTGAGTGTAGCCCGTCATCTTAATGGCGTGCTCACTAACGGAACTCCCTTCCTCCATCTTGCAGTTAAAGAACTTCTCAGAGATCTCATATCTCTCAGAACGGGCCTGAGTCTAAAACATGGTTTTCAGCTCTTTGAGAATCTCAAAGGGCCCGGGATAGTCTTCAAAACGATTTTGAAGTTCCGGTTCCATAGCAAACAACATGGTGCTCTTAATTACACCATAATCATCTTTGCGCGACTGATAGACAGCTTTCTCATCAGCCGGCGCAGTTGCAGCAGGGGGGTCACCTAACGCTTTCCCAAGGACATAGTCCTTTTGACCGCCAGAGAGAATGATTCTTAGATTGCGGAACCAATTGGTGAAGTTAGACCCATTGTTCCTAAGCTTTTCCTTCTCAGAAAAAACGTTGAAGTTGAAGTTGGACTTAGCCATTTGATCCAATATTTGCAAGTACAAATTAGACTATGTTCATGATAACTAGTTCAACTTTTAATCAAATTACTAGATGAACTCCCACTAAATTCAACATCCCTCAAGTTGTTTAGTGAACACGATCCAAATTCACCACACCTAATCCGATCTTCACGAGAAGAGATGTGGTTTCAATGGTGGACAACGAAGTGTCGATCATATCATTCATATGACTCATGCTTAACCTTTCGGTTCATGTGTTCCGAGGCCATGTCTATACATGCTAGGCTCGTCAAGTTAGACCCAAGTATTTCCGCGTGTGCAAAACTGGCTTGCACCCGTTGTATGCGAGCGTAGAGTCTATAGCACCCGATCATCACGTGATGCTTGGACACGACAAACTTTCGCAACGGTGCATACTCGGGGAGAACACAATTTTTATCTTGATCTTTAAGTGAGGAATCATCTTATAATGCTATCGTCGTGATCTAAGCATAATAAGATACATAAAAGGATAAACATCACATGCATATAACTTTAATGTGACATGGTATAGCCAATCTTCGCGCAATGATCTCCATCTTGTGCGCTTCGGCATGATCTCCATCACTCCACCATGATTGCCTCCACCATGAATAGCAACTACAACTATTGCTAACTACTTAGCGATAAAGTGAAACTATTACATGGCGCATAAGAAGTTGACACACAGGTCATACACAATTATAAAGACAACCATATGGCTCCTTCCGGTTGTGTACTCATCGACATGCAAGTCATGAAACATTACAAAACATGATCATCGCATACATTATACACATCACATCTTGGGCCATACCATATCACAGAAAACACTCCCTGCAAAAACAAGTTAGACGCCTCTACTTTGTTGTTGCATGTTTTACGTGGCTTAAGGGAGTAGGTGCTAAGAACGATTCTTACCTACGAAAAGCCACAATGGTGATATTATGGTTGTCAAACTCCGGTGTTAATCCCATGACAACTGTAGTGAGAGAAACTGACATCCACCAGCCGCATGTGTGGAACAAGCCACACGTCAAGTGCGGAGCCGGTCTCGCGAACGACATCGCGTAAGGTTGGCCTGGACCGCTTCAATCTCACTATCCCGCGTCATAAGAAGAACACAAACAAGAGGCTTGCAACAGAAAACATCAACGCCCGCAACAACCATGTTGCGTTCTACTCGTGAAACACATCTGCGCATAGATCTAGCTCTGATACCACTGAAGGGTTTCGCGGCATAGTAAATCAAAATTTTCTACGGATGCGAACAGAGGGAAATCCAAGATCTAATCTAGGAGATTCAAACAACGAGAGAGATTGGATTAGATCTTCATACCCTTGAAGATTCACACAGCGGAACGTTCGTCGGAACGTGGGTGATGTAGTCGTACTCGCTTCTCCTCCTCGCGATCCGATCCGATCTAGCACCACAAGTGGCGGTGCCTCCGTGAGATGCACACGTGCAGCACCTCGACGTCTCCTCCTTCCTCGGACCAGCAAGTATGGTGGAGAGACGGATTGGATCTACAACACGACGGCGTGGTGTATATGGTGGAGAATTTCTGCAGCAGGGCTTCGCCTACAAACAGTCGGGAGAGAGAGAGGAGGGCAGCAGGACAGCTAGCTCTTGGAGGGGAAGGTGTAAGGGGGTGGTGCACCCCCAGCCCTCTTTATATAGAGGGGTGGGCGGATGCAACCCTAGCCCCTTCCCCCAAGCCAAACCGGCGGCCCCAAGGAGAAGGAGGGGGGCAAGGAAACCCCCCTTCTAGAAGGTCTATCTCGAATTTAAAACCCCCTTGGCCGGCTGGGCCCTATGGGGGCCAGGGCACTCCCTCATAGGCCCATGCCCCCTCCCGGAAGGTGGGGCCACGTTGGTCCCCTTCCGGAAGGTTCTAGATGTAGGGTTTCGTAGCATGGAAAACAAAAAATTTCTACCGCATACAAACAAACAAGCCAAGATCTATCTACTAGATTGTAGCAACGAGTCGATAGAATAACTCACCCTCGAAGATTCCAAAGAGTTTAACGAGAGCGGATTCTCGCGGGTGATGTAGTCGTACTCTTCCCGATCTCAAGATCGCGTAGACGATCCTTCCGGCGCTGCGTTCCGGCAGCGCTCCCGCAGTCGGTCACACGTTCGGTACTCGACGAAGACCTTCCTCTCCCTTGTTCCAGCAGGCAGCAGAGGTTGTAGCACTCTCCTCGCGATTCCGGCAGCACAACGGCGTGGTACCGGAAGTAGAGGGGAGATCTCGCAGGGCTTCGCCTTAAGCCGGAGCGAGTATGGTGGAGTATGAGAGAGTCCCTCGACGATCTAGGGTTTAGACACGTCGAGGAGGAGGCTAGGCCGGCGGCTAGGGTTGCTAGGCGGCGGCGGCGGTTTGCCCAAGGGCGGCGGCGGCGGCAGCAGGTGGCGGCGCCGGTGGCTTAGGGTTTGGAGGAGAGGATCTTGTGTGTGTCTAGGAGGGAGCCCTGCCCCTCCTTATATAGGTGGAGGGGCCGGCCGGCCAAGGGGAGTGAGGGGAGTCCCTCCCCAACTCGGCTTGGTGGTGCGCCGGCGGTGGGGAGGTGGGACTCCTCCCCAACTCGGTTTCCTCCTCCTTCCCCACTTCCCAAAAATAGCCGTTTGACTTTCAAACTAGCCGTTTGACTTTTCAAACTAGGATTTGAATAAACCCTCTATTTTGTTCAGCGATGACACCGAGTACATGATGCAATCATACCAACTTGATATAACACATTCATTTACCCTTCCCCTCCGGAGTGCCGGACATTCCGGAACCTTCTAGAACATTCCCGATGAAAACACCGGAACCATTCTCCAACTCCGAAACGGGACTTTCCTTATATGAATCTTATTCTCTGGACCATTCCGGATCTCCTCGTGATATCCCGAATCCCATTCGAGACTCCGAACAACATTCGGACTCTTTCTCATCATTCCATAACTACTCAAACAACGTCGAATCCTTAAGTGTGTCTCCCTACGGTTCGTGAATTATGCGGACATGATCGAGACACTTCTCCGATCAATAACCAATAGAGGAATCTGGAAATTCATATGGCTCCCACATATTTCTACGATTACTTTGCGATCGAATGAACCACTTACATACGATACCAATTTCCCTTTGTCTCACAATAATTTACTTATCCGAGGTTATGATCGTCGGTATCTCTGCATACCTAGTTCAACCTCGTTACCGATAAGTACTCTTTTCTCGTTCCCGTGATATGTGATCCCTTGTGAGCCAGTCACATGCTTGCAAGCCAATTGGATGACATTTCACCGAGAGGGCCCAGAGTATATCTATCCGTCATATGGATGGACAAATCCCACTCTTGATCCATGTGTTTCAACCAATACTTTCCGAACACTCAATGCCACCTTTATAGCCACCCAGTTACGGTGTGGTGTTTGATGTCATCAAAGCATCCATCCGGCAAAGGTGATATGCATGATCTCATGGTCGAAGGAATTAGGTTACTATGTATCAGAAAGCATATAGCAATTGAACTATTAAAATGACTTTGATCTTTATGCTACGCTTATCTATAGGAGTATGTCCACCATATCATTCTCCTAACGATATGATCTTATTGTTAATAACATCTCAATGTTCATGATAGGGAAACCACAATCATCTATTAACCAACAAGCTAGTATTATATAGAGGCTTTACTAGGGACTTCAAATTAAGTTTACAAATCACATAAGTATTAATGTTTCCTTGTTAATACTATTATAGCATGAATGTAAACATTTATCATAAACACAAAGATATAATAATAACTACATTTGTTATTGCCTCTAGGGCATATCTCCAACACTAGAAGCTTCCGGTACAATACCGGTTAACCCGGAACAATTCTGAACTCCAAAAACTGCACTGCCTTATATGAATCTTATTCTCCGGACCACTCCGGAACCTCTCGTGATGTCCTGGATCTCATGCGAGACTCCGAACAAAAACTCATAAACCAATTATCCAATCTATCCTAGCGTCGAGACACGTTAAGTGTGTGACCCTGCGGGTTCGAGAATATGCAGACATGATCTTCTATCAATAATCAACAGCGGGGTATGGAAACCCATATTGACTCCCACACATTCATCGATGATCATATCAGATGAACCACGATGCCAGGATTCAATCAATCCCATATATATATTCCCTTCGTCTCGCGATATTTTACTTGCCCGAGATTCGATCGTCGGTACCATCATACCTAGTTTAATCTCGTTCACAGCAAGTACTTTACTCGTTCCGTAATCTGATATCACTTTGTGATTAACTCCTTAACCACATGCTTGCAAATGGTGTTGATATCGATTACCGAGTGGGCCCGAAGTATATCTCTCCAACTTGGGAGGGACAAATCCCATCTCGATACATGTAACACCCTCAGAATCGGCCCTATGCAAGTTTCAGCGATTCCCGCCAAACCCACATAGAATCGATTCAAAGGTGCCCACCAGGCACTTGCGTGCGGGTGGAAAACGAAGTAATAACATTACACAACAGTCCTCGATGGGACCAACAGAACAGATATATACAACAGCGACTCAATGAGTCAAGAATACAGATATACAATACAAAGATCCAAATCACCTTGAAAACGATAGAGCGTCCAGCTACGGACAAGATGCAAATGAGGCTAAGAGCCCTGAAGAATAACCAATGGCGTCCATAACCCTGCCCAGGCCAAGCCGGAAGGGTAACCCTGCTAACGACGTCGATCTCAAAACCTGCTTAAACAAAAGGGGTGCCGACAAAGGGCAAAGGAAAAAGAGAGAGTGGTCAGTACTGAGGCCAGTACACGGCGAGGCTAGAATTCGGCGGTCCTCGCCTACATAGGTATGGTGGACTGAGCGGCAGCGCAGCATGCACTAAACAACCTATAGAGACTCGATATAACTGTCGGCTATCAGAGAGGGATAAGAAAGACCTATTCGGAACCAACCTGATGCTACCATCAAACAAACCCATCCTGGTGTTTCCCCCTCGAGACCAACCGAGGAAGTCAACCGAGGAACTCACACAGTTGGCAGTTTTATTTATTCAGTTATCGTTGCAGCAATTACTAGTCAAGTATAGATAATCATCCTGATATAATAAGCAGTGGGCAATTTTAGTTAACCATTCCGTCGTAGTTGCGACACTTACTAGTCAAATACAATTAGCATGAGATATCCCAAACCCAGCAGTTGTTGGTACTTTTATTTAGCCATTCCGTTATAGTTGCAATACTTACTAGTCAGGTACAATGGTAGCGAGCGACAACCCAAACAAGCAATTGTTGGCAATTTTATTTAGCCATTCCATTATAGTGAAGCTGATTACTAGTCATTATAAAGTCAAATTTATAGCACTACTTTAGTTATAGTTGTCTATGATAGAGATACTGTGCTCCAAGTCGTCCATAACCGCGGACACGGCTTTCAGAAAGTTTTACCCTGCAGGGGTGCACAAATAGCAACACACACTCGATCAACCTCGGAAAAACCAAATCAAAACCCAACGAGGCCTTCACGACAAAGCAATCACCAGATTCAGAAATATTTCAGGGGGCCACCCCATTAAGCTACCCGCAACGAAGTTAGCTGACTCCGAAACGGACTCAAGGTTTGGGTGGACGGCTGTAAACGACTGGGAACCCGAAAGTGTGACTGGGCTTGTCGATACCGCGAAATCGTGTCCCGATCCTAAACAGTACAGGTGCAGTACATCGCACAATTTAAATAAAGCAGTAAAGCATGGCATAAGTACAGGATAGTAAATAAAACCTCAAACTAGTTTGTGGCCCCAAGAAATAAGAATGAATCAAGCTCTGGCTCAGGGGGGTCCCATAATCCTCCCGGATGTGGATAGCGCGAATATTCAAGGAACAGGTATCAAGTACTCGGGGTCCTATGGGACACAAGTGGACGGTTAACAACCAAATAACATCTATTGCCCACCTGTGCCTCTGCAGTTACCTACTACAATTTTAGTTGTTAAACAGTAATTAAAGTCTTGATCATCTCCAACAATAAACACACGGCAATACTCCAACAACTGTGGTACTTGACGACACGCAACAGCACTTGAGCAAGCGACTACGACGCGCAGGTCCAACTATCTACCAAACAACAGGTAATAGGAGGTTTCCAAGGTAATATAAGGCTGCAAGGGATATCACGGGTACGAAAACTAGAGCAACGCAACACAGATAGCAATAGATCAACAGGAGGGAATAAATACTATAAAAGTAAGATAGGTAGAAAGGGGGAGGTGCTCGCCTGAAAACATTGCCGAAGGTTCATCCGAAGGTCGGGTCGATACTCGCATCAACTCATCGGCCTAATCCGCGAAGAAGCAAAGCACTAGAAGAAACACCGGATGCACTATTTAATACTATGGCAAAAGATCGGGCATGATGCATGTATGATGTATGACATGTCAAAGGTGCAGTGCAATTAGATCATATTAAGCGGAACCGGGGTCCCGACAATTAATTAATAGGTTCATGTTATTTAGATACCCCGCAATTTAAATGTGGTATTAACATGGCAAAACATGGCATCGGTTCGCTACACCAATTTAAATGGGACCAATATAAGACTAGATTTGCCCGCATATGGATCCCATATTTAATTATATGGTGAATCGGCATAAGGCCCCCAAACACCCACAAGTATGTATGCAAACATGAACAAGTTGATATGCAACAATTCCTATAGGTATCAATTTATAAAATAGGGCTCGAGGGAAAGGGTCACACATGTCGGATCGACGATCTTGGGGTTCGAAGGGGTTCGGGGTTCGGACTCAGGGGCAACAGGGAGAACGGTTTGACGGAATTGGTCTCGGACGACAGGAAGTCGAACTTGTCGCGTCCGAAAAGGAGGACTTGGTTGGCGTCGGGGGTACATCGGATCCGCCCTGGTCGGTGCCGATCTTGGCGTCACGAAGATCTTGTCGGGTCCACGGGGTCGGGCTTCGAAGCCAGGAAGGAGTACTTGGCGTTGCCGAGCGGAAGACTTGATGGTCCTCGGGTCCGAGAAGATCTTGTCGCACGGTGTCCGGGTAGGCGAACTTGTCGGTTCCGCGGCGACGACCTTGGGGTTTTTCCCTTGACGAAGAGGTTCGGTGTTCATGACGAAGGCCTTGGCGTAGGGGAATCTTCAAGCATCGACCATTGGGTTCCGAGGAAGAGCTCGTCTTTCCGCGGTCTCGCGTGGCGCCGGCGGTGAAGGAGCTTGATGGTTTACAACGGTCTTGACGAGACATGGTATCACGAACTCCTGACATGTACATGAGTACACGACACGATACCGACAAAGATATTGTGGCCTAGTCTCTTGGACAACGGCTTGGCATCATAGAGGATGATGATACAACATCACAAACATTCTGAGGCCACACATCGGGATGGTGCTGCAGGGCTTGCAGGCGGCAACACTGTGCGGGGTGGGCACATACGCTGCAGGGCCGAGAATTAGGTCGGCCAAGCGCGGAGCTGGGCGTTGCTGCCCTCAAGGAAAAACTGATGCAGGCGGCGACAGAGCAGGGCCGGGCCAGGGAAGCGGCCGGCGATGGGGTGCAGGGGCTCGTCGGAGACGGGCCACACGGCTACGGCTTGCTGTAGGCTGGTAGCGACGAGGGAGGCCAGCCGGCGGGGTCGGGCTCGGCGCAGGAGGCGAGGAGGTGGGCCGAGGTAGAGGAGAGGGGTCCAGCGAATCTCACGAGGTGGCGCTCGGAGGAGGACGCGGCGACCATGGCGTCGGTGCTCGAAAGAGAGCGGTGGCGGGCGATGGATTCCGCGGGGTAGGGGCGGGCTTGCGGGGCTCGAGGGAAGGCGGCATTGGGTGGACTTGGCGGTGGAGGTGTGGGCCAGAGGAGGCGGCGGGGAAGAGGCGGCCGACGGCTTGCTTGAGGGGGAGGCGACGGCGGCAGGGAGCACGCGGGAGGGAGGCGGCTCGAGGAGGGGAGGAGGAGAGAGCAGGTTGGTGGGCGAGCAGCCGGGGAGGTGGCCGGCGGCGGGAGGGAGCGAGGGCGGCGGCAGCACCGCCATGGATCGAAGCAGGGAGGCGCTCGGGGGTTGAGGGAGGAATCGGGCGAGAGAGGCGCGGGGAGCGTGGGGATCGAGAGGAGCGGGGCAGGTGGGTCTCGGGGTGGGGCCAGGATGGACTGGCGGCTGCTGGGGAGTGGGACCTGCAGGGTGGGGTTGGTGAGGTGGCGACATAGGATAGGATAGGGGGAAGGGAGTGGTGAGGTGGCGGCAGGCTATTGGGTGGGGTGAGGTGGAGGCAGAGTGGGTAGAATAGGATTGGGTAGGAAAAGGGTTTAGGGTAGGCTGGTTTTGCACTGGGGGTGGTCGACTGGGTCGGATCGGCCCGGTACGGCTGCCCCCTAAAAATAAAATAAATATTTTATTTGTTTAAAACAGGGTTTTTGCAAACCGTGGGTAGACAAAACAAAATACCCCGGAGACCCGAGTTTTAATTTGAAATCAAGACGGGGCGTTAGAAAACAAAAACAGGCTTTTCAAAAATAGTTTTTAAACAAACCATGCAAGATGATGGCGATGCTCAAATGCAATGTGGCATGATGACATGAGCATGCATTCATGATGATGCAATGCACAAAAACAACGCGATTTTCTAGTAGTGGTTTTGCGGGATGCCACAATACATACAACCCAACAGATACTTTCCGATCACCTGAGAGACACCTTTATGATCACCCTCTCATAGGATGACGTTTGATGACCTCAAAGCTTTCTTCCGATACCAGGGAGTTGTATTATCTCATGGTCTAAGGAATACAATATTTGACATAAGAAAAGCTTCGCAAAGACGAACACGATGACACGATCTAATTGCTTCGCTTAGTTTGGGTCTGTCCACCATATCATTCTCCCAATGATATGATCTCATTATTAATCGACAACTCATGTCCATGGTTAGGAAACCTTAACCATCATTAATCAATGAGCTAGTCCATAGAGGCATACTAGGGACACGGTGTTGTTCATAAACCACACAAGTATTAAAGTTTCCGCTTAATACAATTCTAGCATAGAATATAAACATTATCATGAACAAGAATTATAATAATAACATCTTTATTATTGCCTCTAGGGCATAATTCCAACACTATCGTGGCCAGCTGGCAACCCACGGATGCGTGGCCGGACCGCTTAGCCCAAATCGATCCCGCGGGACCCATATCAGGCCCACACCGTGTGTCAGGTTCCACGCCGCGGCAACAGCCGCCCGACCGCCACACCGCCCGACCGCTTCACCCGTCCTCCGCGTCCGTCGGTAAATACTCGCCACCGCGCATTCCTCGCCCCGCGCAGAGAGGCTCGACAAGGAGCGCCTTCTAGCCCTCCAACGTTTGGCGGCAGGGCATCGCCGCCACCCCCGCCATGGTGGCAGCGGCCAGGGGCACCTAACCTTGGGAGTTTCTGTAAGGAACCGAAGCCCTCTGGAGCCGCCGCCACATGAGCGGCCCGTGAGGTGGAGGTGGAGGGGGGTGGGGAGGGGTCTGGCGGCGCTGGGGGTTTTCTGCCCGTCTTGACGAGTGCACTGCTCATGTTTAAAATGGAGAAGGGAGCAAAGCGTAAGAAGGGGGTAAGATCAGAAAACAATATGCGTTTTGAGCATAAGAGCATCTCTAGTAGATACTGCAAACACGCATACTACAAACACTGTCGACCAAGATAACTAGGAAGTGCCCTGTTGCATGCACTGCCGAACGCACTCGCTTTGCTCTTGTTGCTCGATCGATTAGAGATAGACAAAGCTAGCTAGCCCGTGGAATCAAATAGACTCTTCATGAGTAGAAGACTAATGCTGGAATCGAAGTGGCGTCGTCGGAGTCGAATGTGAGCAGTTGGTGGTGTATTTTTGGTGAAGGGGAGCACTCACTGCTGTGCAGTTTACTGTAAAAGAAAGACTTCAAAACTAGATATATGGGGTACATGTGAAGTGATATTCAGGAAACAAAAAAAAATCGTTTTTGACCAGTTTTGCGGTATTTGCTTTGGCTCTTTTTTTTTCTTTTTCAGACCAAAATTGCATATTTTGCTGGTTTAACTAGATATGATATCAGCTAGAGATCCCTAAAGCAACTAAAGTCAAGTAGATATTTAGAGTGCTATTCCGGTCTGCTTGGAATGTAATAATCGATCCAATCCTGCATGTATGCATGCCCCGTTTTGGCCTCGAGGTAGTGTGGCACCATCGATCAAGCAGCTCAAGTCAAGAAGAAATTTGGATCGTTATTCCTGTCTGGTTGGGAAAATGTAAGCAGTCCAGTCCTGCATGGCCTGATTTGGCCTGGACATGGTGGGTCGAATCTCCCGATATCACGGCGTGCCAACTTCACACAGCTTTGCTAGCTAGTGCGTTGCTGTCGCTCGCTCGATCTAATGCCACATTGGGCTCGCCTTGAACTGTAGCATATATATATCTTGCCGTTTAAGTCTGGTCTACCAGCTGTGCGTGCTGGATGCCGAACAGTTCAGAGGTGTATCGGCGTGCGAAATGTGCGCCGCAAGCGATATCTCATATCTAGAGTACATCTATTGGGTAACTTTTACGGTATCTTTTACTGCTTAGGAATAGAGACAAGTATGAATTGAGTCGGACGGTTCAGATTAAACGACCAAGATTAGGCCCGACGGGTTAGCAAGACATAATCATTGGTTAAAAATGTGAAACTAATAGTATTAGGCCCAGGCCCATCAATTGCTCAAGCAATAGAACGATCAGAAATCCCCACGCCGCCACCTCCAGCGAGTACGTGAGGACGCCGCTGCCTCCATCGCCCACGGCCACCGCCCACAGTCCGATCACGACGCCTTCATCTCACCGGCGACGACGCCGTCGTCTCCACAAGCAATGACGCCGGCTCCACGTCAGACGCCGCCACCAGCCCACGCGCCCGAGCAGTCCGCCGCGTTCGTTGCCTCCTCCACATCGGAGGCCTCATCCGTCGATGCTGCGCGATGACGTCGAACCTCCTCTCATGCACGGAGCCACCTTCGACGGCACCCCACACGACGCCCTATTTGATTTGTGGTTTCTTTCTAGGTGGGTTACTGAATGTAGTGGTCATGCTAATTATAATTCCCTAGCAGATATGAGCACCCAATTAGATGTTATGCAGCAAGCCCAGGAAACCATTCATGTATGAAGATTGCTAGTGCAAAATAATGTCATGCAATATAGAGCTGTAAACTACAGAGATTTATCATAAGTGTTCTGAATGTGAGCTGGGACTTGGCCAATGATTTCTCATTAGTACATCCATTACCACTTAGTTAGTTGTAAACTCAAATTGCACTGATCTGGTTTAAGTCTTTGGCGTTTTAAAAAACCAGAGCAATATATAGAGTTAAATTTGAAGATTTATTTGATCATGAAATCCCGTCACACAAATTACTGTTATGTGAAGTTCACTTGTTAAGGTTTGTTATCTTAAGATTTATTAAGCTCTGGCTCTACTTTGAATTGCCTGCATATTTACCTTACAAGCATCACTGAAATGGAAATAAATTAGAATGTTCAGTATAAGATTCATATCTTTTAAAATTTCAGGATGGACTGAAGAGAACAGCAAGTGTGTGTTCCCATCTACAAGCTCATGATCAAAAGAGCATACCAACAGTTTAAATTAAATAGTGAAGAAACGAAAATAATATGTCTCAGCCTCTTTTCCCTTAATTAAGAAAATGGTAGACTATAGTTCATAAATGGTACAATGTAGCATTCATTAATTTGTTTGCAACAGACCTGCATAGTATAATAGTTGATCTGGTATGTTCAGATATGTTTAGTTCACACAATGAAAATTTTGGATGATATAGCTGCTATATCAGTGTTATCGTCTCTCTACCAAGTGCTCTCCTGTAGCATGCCTGCCACCATGGAGGTCATTCATTCTAGAACGATGAACATTTTCTCTACAAAACCCAGTTTCCATTTGTGCGGTGTTGCATCATAGTCCCTAATAAAGCTGGTTGTTGTTTGCTCACATAGATTGTAATATTCTTTGCATTGGTGGTTGGTTTCTTGCAGAGGTCTCGGAATCAAGTGGAGAAGAGGAACATAGCTCTGGTAACTCAGTGGCGGACCTTGAACAATATTGTAGGAGGGGCCAAAAGGCAATTGATAGCAGTTGGGGGGGCTAATTGAATTATTTTGTGTTTTGTATGGTAAAAAGTTGATAAATACTTAGTACTATGGTGCAAATTATAGTTGAGTTGGGGGGGGGGGGGCATGGCCCCTTTTGGCCTCCATTAAGGTCCGCCTCTGACTGGTAAGGAAGGTGTGAAACCGGAGAAGTCTGGTAACAAGGAAGGTGCGAAACTAGAAAAGTCTGATAAGAAGAAACCGAAAAATACTGGGAGTTTGGGCACTTGTATGCTTTTGGGTGCAATTGACGAATCAAAATAATGATGTGCTCCATGTGTCTTCAATTATCTATATGGTCTGATGAAATTCATATCATAGGTCTTAGTTGTAAGTTACTCATATTCCAAGTTGTATGATGTTGGTGAGTGGTGCTAGATTGCTATACACAATATCAACTACATAAGAGGACTATTTTAAGATATGCAAAATCTGCAAGTCAGTGATAAGTATGTTCATGTATTAGGTCAGGACCAAACACAAAATCCATATGCAAAATCTGCAAGTCGCTTTGAACCTGAGACACAGAGACTAATAAGAACAGCTCTACATTCACAAAGTGATATTAGAAGAGGTCACTCCTGATTAGATGAGATGATATCAAAAGAGTGGTCAGGTACAAAAAAAATGAAAGATCCATTATTTCTTTGTACAGTTCATGATGGCACACAACCGAAATCGTCAACATAGCACGATACAAATATTATTTCAACACATATATCTACACAAAAGGAATTATTATTCGAGCTCCATACAAAAATAGCATGAACCAGAAAAGTGCCCAAGAGTATTTCTTATGTTTACATTTCTCTTCTTCAAGTCTCTTGTCTTCTGATGTCATGAGCAGAGCACAAGAGCCACGCGCATGTCGCTCGCTGCGTCGTACGTCCCTGGACAGCGCCCTCGCCGGCTTCCTGAGCACCGGCCTGGACGACGCCCATGTCGACGGAGCCCTCGTCAACGACACCCTCGCAGTTTGCTGAAAGATCAAGATACCTTGGCACTTTGTTGGGCAGTCTGATACTCGCCGCATTCCTAGACGGCCCGCTCGCCGCCTTCCTGATCAGCGGCCTGTACAGCGCCCTTGCCATCGATGCCTTCTGCAACAACCCTACAACAATTTGACAGTTCAGCAAACTAGCTGACCTTTCAAGTATCAGGCTGCCCAGGTATCAATATAATTTCATTTATACTGAAAGTTTAAAATGTGTATATTTCAAACCTCAAATATTTTTCAGTTATCCCCAAACTCTTTGATCTTTTAAAATGCATATCAAGTGAAGCAAAATCATAAGATTACTGCCAGCAGTTAAAAAATAAAAACGTCTAGGTGAAATTGGTAGTCAGGTTACAACACTGCCAGCTAGAAACTTAGTCTTTCACATAATGGCATGAATATAGATCTTCGGTCAAAGTAACAAGAAAAATGAAAACACCTGAATGTGGGAACTAGACAATGTATCTCATGCTAACCAAATGATCATGAAAATGAGAAAGCATTTAGAAAACAGTGGCAATTTCTGTTTTCATTTTTTCAAAGTACAGAAACACAATGTACAGAATAGTGGTGCATGAATTAACAATTAAGAAAGTTCAGAAAATGCATACCACCCCTCTTGTAGTTTATGCATCCCAATATTACTACATTAGTTAGTTGTGCAACAGTTCTTGCCGTCAAGAGCTACGGTTTGATAACAGCAGAAAAACATTATGATGACAATGCCCAATTTATTTATACAAAAAAAATTAGTCCAGGCTAAACTAAAACTCACTACGGTTTTTAAGCTAGGCATATATCTTACAGTTTTAGTGTGTTCAGTGCAAAAGTCCAGCATCACCATAAGAATAATATGTCACAAGCTTATTTTCCCCATTGCCATGTATGCACAAGTTCTTGCGTACCTAGTTCCAACTTTGGGAACTACTATTTTCTAGCCCTTATACACGAAAAGAGAAATCTGATAAATATAGTCAAATTCTTAAAAGTATAATCAAACATTTTGTGATCACCAACTCAGTGCAAGTGCATGTGGAATCAGGCAAATTTATAGCCTATCTATGCACTGAACAAATGATTGAAACCAATGTCAATGCCATTAGAGTGGGGATTTCACTACTGCAAATACATCGATTTAAGACATCACATGAACTAGTCATTGGAGTGGGCAGAACCTGTTGATGGCGAACAACAGCAGCGGTCTTGTGCTGCTCGCTGTTGTGCAGTGGCCTAGCGTTCATGCTGGTCGGCCCGAGGAGACACAACGTTCACAGCGCTCGGGAAGAAGGCGACTGCCCTGTTCCAATCTTCGTCCCCGACCCCCTCCACATGACCTGCAGCTCCACCCCACCGTCGCCGGCATCACACTCTCTTCATGGTGGTGCGACACAACAGAGGTCGTCGACCCTAATCTTGCGCAACAGATGAAGGTCGAGCACCACGACGGTCACAGTCGAGACGGAGGCCCAGGCGCTTGTGCAGCCACGACGGCTTGGCGCGGAAAGCAGCTTTGCGAGAGGGACGGCATCGACTGGTGGTTGTACCAAGAACGGGACCAGAGCGCTGATGCGGCGGAGGTAGGACATTTCCGGCCAGCATGCCTGTCGATGGTGGTGCGGGAGGTGTCGACTGGACCCTGCCAGCGGAGTCGCCGACCTGCAAGGGGAGAGGTTAGCGCAGCCGAGCGAGGAGAGGAGTTGCCCGGCGGGGCCCATGAGGCGGTTGTGGACGTCGAGGTCGAGCGAAGGAAGGAGGCGCCGCACGCTCGATGGACGCTTAGAGCGAGAGGAAGCTGGCCGCGGTTGCTCGGCGGCGGCGGGGTCGTCACGGCAGCGCGTGCGATGGGAATCAATGGGGTGAAGTCGTGGAGATGGGGACGAAGGGAAGGTAGGGTTAGAAGATCGATGGGCTCTATTGGGCCGGGCTCTCTTGTGAACGTGCGGGATCGTGTGGTCGCGAGGTCACCAGTATGAATCATACTAGTCTTCGTTTTGGGACAAGTATGGAAGCTTATGGACCATTAGATTAACGAAAATGGATGACTAGTATTTACTTGAGGTACCACAAAACAACTCATGAGCCCATGCCTCGTGATCGATATCTCATATCTATACTTATTATGGCGGTACTGTGGAGCATATTAGAAGAATAATCATTTATACGATTGCATGCATGCTTCGAAGGTACTGCACGTACCAGCTAGGCAGCTACCAGGTGTCGGACGATCCATACTAGCCAATCCAGCCACAACTATCGATCGTGTACTTATGGAGAGTAAGAAAAAAATCACGCAAGTGTCGAAACTACTAAGAATATGCATTGGGAATCGCTGCAGGAAATTATAATGCCGATGTTTCAGGAGTTCTACATGGACACCCTGATTATGTCCCGCCTGAACTTTGGCGTTATCCTCCTGATTCCCAAAGTAGCGGGAGCTACGGATATATGCCAGTTTTGGCCAATCACGGTGATAAACGTCATCCAACGCATCTTCGTCAAAGTCTGTGTCTCACGCATTGCCCCGATTATGGAGCGCTTGACTCATCTATACCAGTTCGCCTTCCTCAAAGCCGCTTGATACACGATGGTGTTTTGGCCCTCCATGAGATTGTCCATGAGGTGAAATCCAAGAGGACAACATGGATCTTCTTGAAACTCGACTTTCAGAAGACATATGATAGACTTGATTGACGCTTCTTGCGCCAGATGTTGATTAAGAGAGGTTTTGATGACCGCCTTATCTCCTGGATCATGCAATTTGTCATGTCTGGAAATACGGCGATCAATATAAACGGAGAAGTGGGCCCATACTTCCTCCCCGCATGTGGTGTGCGGCAAGAGGACCCTATCTCAACTCTCCTCTTCAACTCAGCAGTGGATGCCCTTGCGGAGATCCTTGAGAAGGCGAAGGTCGCTGGGCATATCTCAGGCGTTGTGAGTCACCTAATTCCAGGAGGAGGAGTCACCCGCCTCCAATATGCTGACGACACTATGATCATGGTCGAGGGGTTTGAGCATGACATCATTAATCTGAAGTTCCTTCTCCTATGCTTTCAGAAGATGTCGGGACTTAGGATTAATTTTGACAAGAGCGAGGTCATCGCTCTAGGCTTCACCCCTGAGGACCAGCAGAGGATTGTTGACAATCTCAATTGTCGGTTGACCTCATTCCCCATCTCCTATTTGGGGATGCCGGTCAAGGCTTCTAGGTTTCTTATCCGAGACTTAGAGCCCCTAGTTGCCCGCGTGCGGGCCAAATCGGAACCATGGTGCGGCCGTTTCACTTCTAAAGGTAGCAAGACGATCCTCATTGATGCCTGCCTTTCCAGCCTACCAATGTATATTATGGGGCTATACCTTCTGTCGGAAGGGGTTCATGGATCCTTTGACAAGGAGTTGTCCCACTCTTTTTGGCAGGATCCACACGGCCGCCAGAAATACCACATGGTCAAATGGGCAGACATCTGCACCCCCAAGGAGCTTGTGGGTATAGGCATTCTTGCTTCGCGCCAATTCAACATAGCTCTCATGCTAAAATGGGTCTGGCGCATCTTGACAGGAGAGGGGGGCCTTTGTCTTCAACTTCTCGAAGCGAAATACCTGAGAGGGTGCCCACTTCTTGCTTGCGACCGCCGAGACAACTCACAGTTTTGGCGGTCCATGCAGGAGATCAAGTCAGAGATCTGGCGAGGGATGTCTTTCACCATTGGGAATGGTGAAGGCACACTCTTCTGGTTGGATCCATGGCTTGATGGAGGCCCTATGATGAGTATATATCCTCAGCTCTTTGCAATCTGTGTGGACCTGTCGGTATCCGTTGCTGTGGAGGCCCAGGGAGGGGCATGGCCAATTACCTTTCGGAGGACCCTTGACCCAGTAGAAATAGGGGAATGGCTAAACCTGAGGGCTCGGTTTCCCGTCTCTCTATCCGGAGAGATAGACTCGATGTACTGGAGATTGACCCCGACAGGGACCTTCTCAGTTAGCTCGGCGTATAGGGCCCTATTTAGAGGGCCCTCCTTGACCTGGACCAAACACCTATGGAAAGCCCCGATACCCCTGAAGACGAAGATTTTCGTGTGGAAGTTGCTGCGCAACCACCTTACCTCGGCAGTAGAGGTGGCCCTACGGCATGGGCCGGGGGACGGACTATGTCCATTATGTTCGATCCCAGAGACGAGAGCGCACATAATGTCCACGTGTCCCGCGACCCGGTTTCTATGGAACTTCATCCGAGAAGCCCTGGGCCCCGACTAGGACGCCCAGGATATTGGAGAATTCCTAGAAACATGCGCGAACGAACACGGCAAGAGGCGACACCTCTTCTGGTTTGTCTTTGCCGCGTTGTCTTGGACATTATGGACGATTCACAATAATATTGTGATAGAAAAAGTGTTCCTATGTCGTACCACTGACTCGGTCTTCAAATTCCTCGCTTTTTTGCAGCAGTGGCACCCGCTCTGTAGGCGTCAGGACAAGGAGAAGCTTGACGACACCATCCGCTGCCTTATTGAGCAGTGGCACCCGCTCTGTAGGCGTCAGGACAAGGAGAAGCTTGACGACACCATCCGTTGCCTTATTGAGGAGGCACGCCGCATCGCTCCGCCTCCGACCTGATCTTGAGTTGTCGTTGGACTTTGGGATCCCCGTTTATTGTCGTTTTCATAGCTTCTGTTGTATCTCCTGTTTTGGGGTGTCTGTGTTGTTCCCCTAGCTTTCCCTTTTCGTCGTGTGAGACTTGTTGGAACTATGTATGAATGGTTGCTTTATTTGTAAAGCTGGGCGAAAGCCTATTTCGAGATACTACTAATATGCATGTTATTATTTGTAGTCTGAAGGGGGGATATATTTTGCTTTAAGAACAAATAAGAGATGAATTTCTTAATTTTTGATACATTTTTGCTTAGGTGCCCCCCAACCTCCAAACTTTGGCACCAGCAAACGAATGGATGGCTAGGATTTTCCCATACCGCTTCGTAACGAGGGGCAGGATCGTCATATTTGAATAGTCGCGGTGTATGTAGAAGCCCATACAGTTTGCTTGATATAAAAAACTTCCCAAGGCAAACTTATGTTTGAGGGTTGGAAACAGCGAAGCACGACTTATATTAAATTTTCTAGAGTGAATGACATTTTTTACCTAGTAGTTCTCCATTATCACACATATTACGAAATTTAATGGAGGTTCTACCCAAGTATCCCATCTAGCAGGCTTTGAACACGGTGCTAGCCCAGTTTAGCACTTTGCTTGTTTTGTTAGATGGGGCCGGCATTTACGTCGGCGCGGCGAGAAAAAATATGTAAAGACCATAGGGAGTCATCAACCATCATATACGGTCTTCTCTTCTCCATATGTTCTAATGCTCTTCATTGCCTTGATGTTTTTGAACCTTAATCATCAACTCACAGTTGCTCAATGGACACTCAGAAAAGAGGCCCAAAGCTTCTAATAGGATAATTTGGACGATTGTTTCACACGACAAGATAATTAGTGTCGCAAATACATAACTAAGGGGTAAAAGTGAAATTTACTCAAGAAGTCGCAAGCTAAACTTGAAAACATGAATAATCATCCCCTCATTCCTCTTCTCATTTCAGTGGGCAAGGCACTTATTACTCAAACCCATCTGGAACGTTAGAATTTACTTTTATTTGTGGTTGCTGAAATTCTTCTGCAGACGCTGGATATACAGCAAAAAGTTCATTTGTTTGACGAGATCGAAAAAGAAAAACGATCAATGCGTTCCGTACGTCTTAGGTTGGGAAAATCATGAATGCATTAAACTATGGTAGCTATCAGTTAGTTGGTCGATTAACCATGATTGGAAAATGTCGTATTCGAAGCATCTATGCAGTACTAGTGTACTACGTGCATATTGCGGCTTGATGGCCAAATCTGATCTAACTTGCGTATACAGTCGGTATTCTGTGCAGTGCAGTGCATGGCCACAGGCTGGTTCCTTGCCGGTCCGATAATTAAACTAGACGTATGGCCCATTCCTATGTGGACCTAGCAGAATTTATCAGTGACAGCAACGTATGTACGACTTTTTTCTTTTTGAGAGAGAATCGTATGTACGACTTGAGAGTATAGAAAACCACTCCGGTACGGAAGATTATGACGTATACAAAAATTATTTGTTAAAATTCTACCTACTTATTAATAATTATCAATAACAATAACAAAGAGTCTCAAACGTAAAAAAAATTACAAATAGATCCTTTGACCACCTAGCTATGACTACACACTAGAGTGAGCCGAAGGCACGCCACTTTAGTTCTCGCCCCTTCATTGTTGGAGCTAGGTAAAACTTGTCATAGTAGAGCTTGTTATAGTAGATAGATAAAAAACGCCATGCTAAGGCCAAAGAATCAACGCACAAGAGCAACAATCATAGTTAATGATAACAAAAGCATTGACCAAAGAGGCCGATGTCACCAACGAATAAAGAAACGACTAGATTCCAGGAGATCTATCAGACACATGACTCCACGTGTTCTCTATCGGCGCTAGAGAGCATTGTCGGAGCGAGAATAGGGCGGGGATGATTTTATTCTGACTAGCTGTCACCTCACTGTCCTAAAAAAAGACACTAAAAAAAGAACATAAACAAAGAACGGGAACCCTCCCGCCAGCGAGGGGTCGTGGTCCACCACGTCTCCAAGACCACGTGGCTATCGGAGGCAAAGTAGACACCGTCGAGGGGGATGTAACCCTATATGGGTTCCAGCGAGCACCTCTAATCACCTCTCTCCTTGGCCTCACCATTTTCTATAAAAATTATTTCATAAGATCAATAAAATTGTTAGATTTTATAATATTAGTGCTAGCATTTGGAGACTAGGAATTTGCAGGAACCACCACTTATTGTTCGTTGCGCAACGCACCAACTTTGCCCATTTTTACATATACCATTAACTGTTGGTTTATTAATAGGTTGTACACATGTCTAAATCTCATTTAAGTTGATTAACCGCAAAAGTGACGACCGGGCGCCATAACGTGAGGATATGGCGACCATATATCATTATCCAAGGTGTTTTTAAATCTATTTAAAAAATATTAAAAAAATTAGGAATCGAAGTGATATTGATTCAAACTTCCCCGGATTAGTTATTTAAGAAGAGTACATGATTGATTACAAATCCCCAGCATTGGAATGTGGACACACTAAAGAGATAGAAGTACTTATGTTTACACAATAAATTAACTGTCGTAGGTGGAGATTGCTAGACACTTGTGTTTGTGCAGGTATGGCCAAGCTCTAACGATTCGGGAGAAACTCTCTGCCCGCGTACCTCGACGGGGACGAGACAAGTAGTATGTTGTACATACATAATGACCTCAAACATAATTATATTAATTTTGGAGGAGGCCCTGACTTTTGTAGCACATGCGTTTTTATTAGTTCTAGGATATGCAAAGTTTTCTGGATTTCATCTTGCAAAGTGAAATATCATTTCTCGGGGCAGAACACTTGTTTAAAGTGAAATAGACTGCATCCAGATGCTATTGCTGTATTATTTTGAAATCAGAGGTGACTAATTTAGAGATGCAATTTATAGCTAATAATCAGTCTTTATTGTATCTAACTTGCTGGATGGTGCATATGTAAACTTTTCTCATACAATGATTTAGAGATCTAACTTAATTTCAGAAGGCCAAAATGTGTCACAGTAGTCACATACATAAATTTTGATACATGTACTAATATTACAAGAGACGCTCATGGCAGGACTCTAGCTTCCTATGGCCAGCATGGTGGAGGCAAGTAAAGTTGTTGACATGTTGTGTTAACGTTAGTGACAACTGATCGTCCTCTTGATCTGCATAATGACACGACAAAGTGATTAATCATATGCTTAGGACCGAACTAAAATTCTGAATACAATTTATTTTTACAGCATCCGTTCCTGTTCTGAAAATGCTTGGTAGTTCCACGGGGTGTGACTTGAAAGACACCAGCTGATGTATGCTGCGTCACCAGCCCAAGGGTTTGGACCTGGACCTCAACAATGCCAGCTGGACGTAATTGACTATTTCCTCCTCAACAGACTTGTTGCCTTCGAATTTAACCCAGGTATTTCTATCCTGGCAGTTTATTTGTTTTCACTTAACATTATTGAGAATAGGAAATGGAAGATATATGTGGATTGGAAAGGGGAGCAATGCTATGCTGAAATAGAGGATTACAAGTTCAGATCTGGAGCCAAACTTGGAGTTAGAGGATGCAAAATTATTTCCAGCTATCATAGTGTTTATTTGTATCTAGAAGATTCACTATGTTCTATCTTATATGTAAGATTTTTTGGATAAATTCAAAGACATCCTTGGCCTATAAGAAGTTTTCAAGACACACATTCAATTGTAAGAAGTGCTCTTTTTTTGCGAATGAATTGTAAGAAGTGCTCTTGAGAATCATATCCGTTGAAAATCTTTTTTTGGCAATAGTCAAGGGCTTTGTTTGTTCTTTGGTTTTTGAACACATGCACAACTGTAGTATGCACAATTTAGAACGAGCAGAAGTTCATATTTTCATGCTGCTACAAATGATCGATGCATACTCTTAGTCCATAGCTCATTCACTTGGTTTCTTAATTGTTAGGTTGTTCACCTGTTGTACTTCATTTTGTGTGGCTAAATAGACTTCATATTGTGTTCTCTGATCTGGAAATTAACTTGGATGAGATCTAATATTATTTCTGAAGAATTAGAATACTATAGTGTAGGATTGGAGGGATACGCCTCCAAGAACTTATCCAAACTTGATGTATAGTCAATCCTCTTTTTTACTTCCGATCTCACCTTGTGAATTTACTCATTCAAGTCTACTATATACTAGCATTGTTCACTGGAGACTAATCTTGTACTATTATATCGTTTCCTTGTATACTGTACTTTCTTTGACCGTCTGTGGCTATTATAATGGGTAACAGTGACAGCAAAAACTGGATTTTTTTTTCCACAGGAAAGGCACGTTGCCCCCGAACTCGCCGACATTGCTCGCCGCTGTCCGTCTCGATCCTCTTGTGCCGCTTTCGCTGTCACCGTCGGGCCAGTTACACCGCGGAAAGCGATTCGGTTATCCTCGATCGAAAACGCTCCGAAACCTGGGGTGGGGGTGCGTGCGTGTGCGTGTGTTCTTTCTTCTGTAGAGCTAGTCCGAGCGTAGCGTTCGGAGGGGACACAGGTTCTCTTGACATCGCTACCACTTTTCGTCGTGCGTGATCCAAGAGATTTCGCGTGTGTTCGATTTGAGATCAGAGCTGCTTTTTTGCATGCGTGGCCGATGTGTTCGTCGGCATGTGCTTTCATGGCCGATGTGGTCTCTCCCATCCAGCTCCAAGTGGCCAGCTGGAGGAAGGCGAGGATGGCGACGTCTAGGGTCCATTCTTCTTCTTGGATGGTACGGTGGTTAACGATCATCAGGTTAGAGCATCTTCGCTCGGCTACTAGGTTCGCCGATCTGGACGTCGAAAATAGATCCGGATACGAAATTCCGTCCAGTCGTGTACGCAGGAACCTGTTTTCGTTCGGATTTGACTAACTTTGGTCCGGACTACCCATGTCATACCCAGGATCCCTGGTACGTCCTGGGAACGCCGGACGAAGCGAATTCGGCGAGTGGACCCGCCCAGTCAGCATATATTTGAATTCATTCAAAGTTCGCCCATATTCACCCAAAGTTCGTCCATATAGACCATATTCGCCCAAAGTTCGTCCACATAGACCATATTCCGTTCGCGCAAAATTCGGGCATATTCGCCCAAAGTACGTCCGTATCGCCCATATTCGCCCAAATTTCGCTCATAGTTCGTCCATAACGCCCATATTCGCTCAAAGTTCGTCCATATCGATCATATTCGCCCAAAACCGCTTATATTCGCCTAAAGTTCGCCCAAAGTTTGTCAAAATTTGTTAAATTTTAGCCAAACGCGGAAACTCGCCTGGGAACGCGGGTGGGAAACTCGGCGTATCCAGACCAAAAACTTGTTCCGTCTGGCAAAAAAGGTCCGAATTTTGGACTGGGTTCGCCTAAGGAGTGGAGATGCTCTTAAAGGCAGATTTTTTATCGATTGACGGGGCGTACCTCCATCCAGATTTTTGATCGACAACATGGTTGCGCATGTGGCTGCAGGTAAACAGGACAGCAGGGTAAGCACCAAAGGAAAAAATCAAATATCATGGAGATGAATGATCCTGTTCTCCCGTGGGTAGATAAGATTGTTTTGTGATGGCCTGTTGTTGGGTCCAGTCTGGTTTGGCTCGTTGCCTGAATTAATCTTGTGCCAATATGTGGATGACATGACGATGTGTGCGTGCCTCGATCTGTTTGAAACGAAAATTTTGTTGGAAATAGAAAAAAACAGAGCATTTTCTCCAAACAATCTTCTCGATCGTATTTGACTAGGCTTAAATTGTTTTATGTTTTAGAATCCCACCGATTGATGCTCTCACCGTCGTTTGAACGTGGGTAATTCGCAGCACATCATCTTCTCAAATAATCGGCTGTCAGTCAGAAGGCACACAATTTCTTCTTCTTCTTCTGTTCGCTTGAAACAGCTAGCTCCAAATAAGAAAGAAAAAAAAAACTATTCGGAGAGGAAAAAGGAAAACGAGTGGAGATCTAGCCATAGACAACATATAATGTTTCCTCTTTTGCTTTACGATCACAGAAGCAACATCCTACACCAAGTTCACTCACGTCTCTTTCTCTGGCCCCTCCACAAAATCTAACCTGCTTTCCACCCACGTCCCTCTCTTTGCACCCATCTTTTAGCCTAGCTACTACTATATTCAAGAACCAAGTGTACAAGTTCTGAATTTTGGGAATAGACAGCTAGAATTTTGTCCATGGACACAAAGTAATAACTATCATAATGTTAACATATATAAAACCTGGGTGATCTACCGATTTTGCAGAGAGAGAGAGAAAAAAACTAAGTGTCATTCGTGCTCAATTTGAAACTCCGGACTCATTGAGATGTTGGATACGTTTTATTTAACCAACATCGGTGGGCTTACAATTTACAAACAGGACAAGAGAAAATAGATATTACTCCCTCTGTTCCAAATACGTGTAGATACATACGACTCTAGACAAATCTGCATCAATTAATTTGAAACGGACGAATACATCATATTTCTCACTATTTGCACAAAGGACCCTGAGACTATGATGAAAAGTGCAATTGGGTTCTCCTCCACCGAACTCGCATAGGGGCTTCTAAGCACGGCCACCCGCTCCATTGCCAGGACATCACCGCTTGGGCTATGAGATGTCACTAGAGTTGAAGAGCCTTCTCTTTGGCACGCAAAGAAGGAGGCAGCATGTTAGATGGTGCTAGACAAGAAGACGGTGACCTGTCGCCGCCGCAACCAGAGCTCAGAGCAGCCACTGGGGCCATAAGGGTTAGCGGCTAGACAGCAAAAGGATGCCAAAATTGCATTGAATACGTTCCGGTCTTGAATGCAGATGCAACATCAATAAATCCCCACTGAGAAAATCGGAACGAGACGACGCCGTGCACTATAGCAGATCCTAAACCACCTAAACAACAATCACTTTTATTGAAGAAAGATCTACTAGGTTCATCCTCCACTCCGGCCTCCACGTCGAAACTCCTCCATGGAGCGGCGTCGACGACCTCCCAACACCGAGAAGAAAAGCTTCCATGCATCATGCCAAAACCCACAAAGGAAAAGGAAACAACTGACCTAGACTTACCCCTACCCCTACCCTTACCTCTACTACTACCATGGATAGTGGCGGCCTAGCCGCTTCTCCCATCCACACTCTAAACGGCGAGGCTAGTGGAGGGGAAGGGAGAGGAGTCGAGCATGAGGGGGCGACTCTCAAGGGGAAGAGTAGGAGAGAAATTAATGTGAGAACCAAGATCAAGGGGGCGACCCGTGGTTGGATGGTTAGGAGGGTAGTGGCACCCCCAGTCCACCAGGGTTCAAACCCAGTTTTTACACATTGATGTCTTATAAAGGCGGAATATTTTTTATTGGAAAACGATATTCCCGTTGATAACGAGGCGCTTGTGTTGACTTCTTCAAGATCAAGACCAGTCGGATCAGTCTCAAGACTCAGTCTTTCAAAGGTGTTATAGGGGTATAGTGTGCGTACGTGCGTTCATAGGGATAAGTATATGCGTATTTGTGAGCATCTTCCTGCGTTTATACTTGGTTTCGAAAAAAATGGTTAATTGGATATACACCACGACAATTTCCAGCTATTTAAGAAAGGACACTGCAACTTTCGTCTTTTGAAAAATGCCATTGCAATTCTCTGTACATTCTATATACGCCGTTATGACCATTTAAACACGCATAGCATGTAATATACGTTTGTATTTTTGCCGTATATATATACATGGTGAGCTCCACCCTAGTTAATAGGGTAAACAACGTCTCAAATTTATCACCACTCATAATTTATGACCAGATTTTTTCACGAAGAGAAAATGAGAAAAAAGTTTGAGGAGTCTCGCGTCACTCCTTGACCACCATGCAATGCACCGTCAAACACAACTGCCTTTGTCGGCCGTGGAAGAATGCAGAGAGCAATTTTATTTAATTTTACCATATCACGTCCTCCACCACTAATATGAAATGTTAACTGTAGGCTATATAATTGAGATGTTGAATCTGTAGCGTTATGATTATTGTTATTTTCACTAATTTTATTCTATCACAATTTTATCACACGGTTTCTCCAATTTTCTTATGTCACGTCTAGGCATATTCGGGTTGGGCCCTGTATAATGTGTTTAAAGGGGCATAATGACATACATAAAATGTACGAAGAATTGTAATGACATTTTTCAAAATATAAAATTTGTAATGGCGTTTCTCAAATAGATAATAATTTCAGTAGCATTTATCTAATTAACCCAAAAAGAATATAGAGGAGGGGGTAAGATCACAAAACAATACTCAAGTCAAGAAGATATCGAAAGAGTGCTATTCTGGTCTGCTTGTAATGTACTCCTTCCGTTTAGAAATGTAAGACGTTTTAACTTTGTGAATCGAATGTATTAGACGTCTTTTAGTATATAGATTCGTAAAGGATAACATTAAATACACTAAAACATATCTAGATATATTTAATTTACAAAACTAAAATGTCTTATATTTCTGAACGGAACGGAGAGTAATAACCAATCCAATCCTGCATGGTATGCATGCCCCGTTTTGGCCTCAAGGTAGTGGGTCCCATCAAGCAGCTCAAGTCAAGAAGAGATTTGGACTGTTATTATTCCTGCCTGCTTGGAATATAACCAGTCAATTCCTGCATCGCATATGCATTGGCCTGGAGATAGTGGATCGAATATCTTGTTATCACGGCGGCGTACCAACTTCACACAGCTTTGCCTAAAAGAAGTAAAAAAAATCACACAGCTTTGCTAGTGCGTTGCTGTCAATCGCTCGATGTAATGCCACATTGGGCTAGCCTGGTAACATATCTTGCCGTTCAAGTCTGATCTATACCGAACAGTGAGGGTATATCGGCGTGCGAAATGTGCGCCGCAAGCGAGTGATGAATGGCACTATCACTAAGAGCATGTACTATGGAGCCGCTTAGGATAGACGCTAGGATCATAATCCTGGTCGTTATGGTCACATCCCAGTTGATCCGTGAAAAAAAGCTAGCGTCGCTGCTTAACCAATCGCCGGGTGCTTGGCCCTTTTTTTTCACCGGCAGAGCTTTTCTCTCCGGACAGACCTTTTCCATACGATAGAACAAATCAAGTTAAGCGTCTTGGTTAGCGCTCTGCGTTGCAGTACTAGGCTCCAATCTTTAAATTTTGCAATAATTAATTATTCTTTTACTATTCAAGCGTCTACCTAAGAGTCTAGCAATGGACATGGCCTAAGGGTGAGTTTGGTAGACCGGACAGTCTAGATATTCTCCCCTTATTCTTCATTTTATTGTTTGGTAGATCGGGTTGTCTCTATTGGGCAGTGCTCGGCTCAGACAAAAATAGCCTCTTGGCACTGTCCGGTTGCGAAGCTCAAATCGAGTTTCACAATTCGGCAGTGCCGAGTCGATCCCGCGCGCATGACGTGGCCGCTCCAGCCCGACAGGGGTCGATGCCTCGCACCCGCATTTCTCTCCGCCCGCATCCCTCCGCAGCGAGCGAGGTCTCCTCCCTGTCGCTCACCACCGGCTCTGTCCCCGTCCAAGGCCACCACCTCCATCCTCATCAAGCTCACCACCGTCCCATCCCCATCCTCTTCCATCCTCCTCTGAGCTACAGAGAGGCAGCCCCCGTCCCCGTTGAAGGCCACCGCCACCATCCATGTAGAAGTCCACCGCCCCCGGCCTCGTCCAAGGCCACCGGCTCCGTCCTTGTCGAGCTCACCACCGCCCCATCCCCATCATCCTCTTCCCTCCTCCGAGCTACAGAGACGCAGTCGCGCGTGGCGCAACGGATCGAGCTGGAGCTCGGTCTCCTAGCGGCGGGGAAGATCAAGATTCACGAAAAAGGGAGATGGTCATATGGCAAGCCTCGTCCGAAAAACTACTAGACCACATCACCGGGCAGTGCCATCGCATAGATCGAGCTGAGGAGCGAGGTGGATATACCGCCTTATTTTCCATGGAAGCCATCCATTGCCTGCTGAGTGCCTTGTCCCGTACCAGTATTCATCATCTTTGCCACAACGTGCGTCTAGTGCTCAAGTTGGATATCATAATGTGCAAAAAAAAATACAACGTGACAAACTTACAACGCTATTCGGCAAGTTTTTTTTCGCTACATCCGCGAGCTTCCGCCTCCCAGTGAGATTCAATCATTTGTAATGCATGTTCTAACTTTTAATTGCGTATCTATTCTACAAATATCAGAGCTAGGCAACTCAGAATAAAAGCCAGGCTACAAAAGATTCTTAGACAACATACTGAGATTTCCGCAGCTCAGTCGCTCAGCAGGAGCCGATCCAGAGCAGTGGCGTGTCAAGGGACGTCAGCACCTAAAGTTCAGTTAGATGGATTGTAGCTGGTTCCTACTTCATCCCAGTTTCTGTAGCAGTCGGGTTAGGGAACTCTACTAACTCAAACTCCGTGTAATTTCATGATCACACTATGTGCTTTATATGGTAGAAAAACAAGGGGGGGAAGTTTTTTTTTTTTTAGAAAAGAGTATATATTAATATTATAAGGATACCAATTACACTCAGCCTCTGCAACAACGCATGTCATAGTGATTTTATAAATGCACACAACCCAGAAAAAAGAAAAAAAATTATAAAAAAGAAAAGTCCCACTACAGTAAACTATTCCTCAAAACAACGACACTGACACCATCAGAACAACACCAGTAGTCCTTCACTCCAATAACAACGTCTTTAAAAAGAAAACAGTGCACAAGCGTCGTCGTTGCCCGATCAAAGATCATAGGTTTTCACCCTGGAGAAAGTCCTCGCTCGCAAAACAATGCCTCCAACAAAACCATTGCCAGACACAACCAGTTAAGGCGAGACCTTGGATTTTCACCCTGCAAGTTAAGACGGTGAACTCCTCCTATGTTGTCTCCCCTCACAAATAGCCGCTGCTGTGAGTCACAGATCACGCAGCCAGTTCGTCGTCGCCACAAAGACTCAAATCACCATCGATGCCCTCATGTTTCCGCTTTCCTGACATTCTATACATCTGACTTCACCGTGGCGCATTGAATGGCACTTGGTGGGAACAAACAGCAGAGCTTCGCAACGCTCCCACAACCAAACGGCCAGAAAAACAAGATACGCACGATCGAATACCTTCCAATCCAGCAATCTCCAGACCTGATGCGTCCATGGGAGTTTGCCAGTGGAGCCTTCCGAAACTCCACACTCCAGCCAGATCAACGAGGGCAAGCATCAAGTAGATCTTCTTCTTCATGCTGGAGGAACCCTAGGACCGCCTCCATTATTCGGGCTGAACCAGCAGTCCCCACACCGCTGGCGGCTACCGGCAATCGGAATGAGCGGGTCAGCCATTAGCCCTTTCGAGCCCATGGCCGAACCCAGAGATTGAGCCGGACTCCAGGAGCAGCATCGCCGCAGGGCAGCCATCGTTTCTGCCAGGTCCACACCAGACCCCTTCTGCTCTTCTGCACCGCCCATCCGAGCCGCCAGCCTGCATCGCTGGAGCGCCACCGCCCGCAGCCCGGATCCACCGACCCAGCCCCAAGGTGTCTACCCCCACGCGAAGGAGGTCGACGAAGGCCGCGCAAACCTCCCGTCACCTTCGGTGACCAAGGCGTGGCCGCCACCGCCAACCGGGAAGAGGGCGCGGTGGCAGCGGCCGGAGGGAGAGGGTCTGGCGGCGGCCTGCTAGGTTTTTGAGGTGGGTGCCCCGGATTCGCCTCATGCGAGCGACCCGGGGGCGGCGGCTCAGGGGGAAAAGTTGACCCCTATAAAACCAGTACTAGAAACTATGCTCCTAATAGGGTTATTCTCGCGCCAACACAGTGTTCTGCTTGAAGCAATCCCTCATTGATCTGGCCGGTGACAAGTTTCGGAAGGCTTTCGTCAGTGATCTCCCTTTGGCATCTCATGCCTGGAGATTTCTGGATCGAATGGGATTCGGTCATGCGCACCCTTGTTTTCTAACTGTTTGATTTCAGGAGGGAGTGTGTGAAGCTTCGTTGCCTGTTACCATCATGGGACATGTCTTTTGAGTTCCATGGTGAAGTCAGAATGGGGAATTGAAGGGAATATGCCCTGAGAGGCAATAATAAAATGTTTATTATGTGTATTACAAGTATATGATAGATGTTTATTTTGCATGCTATAATTGTATTAATACGGAAACGTTAATACATGTGTGTTTAATAAACAAACAGAAAGTTCCTAGTTATGCCTCTCTCATAAACTAGTTCGTTGATTAACAAGATGATCACAGTTTCCTGATTATAGACATTGGATGTTGTTAATAACGAGATCACAACATTAGTGTAATGGTGTGATGAACATTCATCCGAAGTATAGCATTACGATCAAAGTCATTGAGTTTATATTGCTATAAACAAACTATGAAGTAATCCTAATCCTTAGACCATGAGATCATGCCAATCACTAACACCGGAAGAGTTCTTGTTGACATCAAACGTCACTCCGTAACTGGGTGATTATAAAGATGGCTTCAAAGCTTCTAAAGTGTTATGTTGAGAATCATGGATCAAGAGTGGAATTTGTTCATCCCGATGACGGATAGATATGCTCTGGGCCCTCTCGGTGATATCACATTGGTTAGCTTGCAAGCAAGTGATTTGATCACTAGAATGTTATATCACGGGAACGAGAAAAGAGTGCATGTCAGTAACGATATCAAACTAGGTATGGAGATACCGATGATCGAATCTCGGACATGTAATATATCGTGAAACAAAGGGATTAAGATTCAAGCGTAAAAGGTTCTGACGATCACATGAAAAGTCATCGTTGAATGTGTGGGAGTCAGTATGGATCTCCAGGTCCCGCTACTGATTATTGATCGGAGAAGGGTCTCGATCATGTCCGCATTATTCGCGAACCACAGGGTGACATACTTAAGGGACACTGGCATCCAGTTGGAGCAAATGTTTCATGCCGAAAGAATGAACAAGCGCAGGAATTTATTTCACTAGATACTGAAACAGGTTTTCGGGTGAAATTGCATAAAGTGGTTATGCATGTGAAATGGAATTCTAGCAAGGGGTTATTTGTGAATGTTTGTCATTAAAGTAATTGACAAAATTCTGAATAAAATAAAAGAGTTTTATTTAATGAGAGTTTGCATTAAATTTGGTGGAAATTTAATGGGAATTTGAGTGGACTTTTGAGTGGAGAAAATTGAAGGGCCATTTTGTGAGTGGAGTGTCCACCCACATGAATGAAGGAGGGGAGGGGGCAGCCCCCATGGCCGGCGGCCACCCCCTTGGGTGCCCCCCTCCTCCTATAAAAGGAGCCCCCTCCTCACTTGTCTCTCACACCTCCTCGTGAAGGATCTCTCTCCCCCTCTAGAATTTATCCCCCATGGTCTCGGACTAGCGAGATACATGTTCCCGGTGGCTATTCGGCAAGAAAGGGTTGTGCTTCCGCTGCATCACTGGAGCGAGGAGGCGGAGGTTGCCCAGTGTCTTGTACGTGTGTGCGAGCATGGATGCGCTGCTGCTTTGCGGCGCTAGGACTTCCTCTCGATCTTGAGATCGGCAAGAGATCGTCTACATCAACCACGAGTTGAACTCGTTAAGCTTTGTCGGTCTTCAAGGGTATGTTCTCTACGGATATACATTCGCCCGTTGTTTGTATCTAGTAGATAGATCTTGGTACATAGTTTCCATCGTAGGAAATTTTTTGTTTTCTATGCTGCAAACCCTACAGTGGTATCAGAGCCGGATCTATGCGTAGATACTTTACACGGGTAGTACACATATGAGTATGTGGGCGATGATGATCATGTTGTTGCTCCTTTGTTGTAATTTTGGATATTGGTGGCATAGTGGGATGAAGCGGCCCGGACAAACTTTACATGTCCTCGCACATGAGACCTGTTCCACGCTTGACATGCAACTAGTTTGCATAAGTGGCTAGCGGGTGTCTGTCTCTCCTACTATAGTCAATATCTATTTTGCAAGCGAGTTGTCAACAATTTGGTTATCATCGTTGTGGTTCATGTTCGTAGGTAAGAACGGTTCTATCTCGAAAGCCCTAAGCCACGTAAAACTTGCAATGGATAAATTAGAGGCGTCTAGTTTAGATTGTTGCTGGGCTAGTGTTATGATATGGTGATGTTGTAAGTAGAAGTATGAGATGATACTCTTACAACATACATAACGTGTAATCTCCATAGACCTTGGACTTACACATATAGGTATGATAGTGATCATACCACGGTGCAAATGATAGAGATCATATGCGGGAACCATATTATTTCACTAATAAACATATGATGTTTGATTGCATCTTATATTGCTTGTTTAGCGCTTTGTTAGCATAATAAGATGATCCCTCTTTTAAATATCAAGATAAGAATGTGTTCTTCCTTTAGTATGCACCGATTATGTTTTCGTCGCTCCAAGACATCACGTGATGATCGGGTGTTCTTGGATCCACGACCATATTTCGGGTGTAAAACAGTTACACACGCGAATACTAAGGTTCTAACTTGGCGAGCCTAGAATGTACAGACATGGCCTCGGAACACGGACCGAAAGGTTAAGCATGAGTCATATAGTTGATATGATGCCCATTTGATGCTCGCCTTTGAAGCTATACCGACTCACGTGATGATCGGACTTGGTATAGTGGATTTGGTTCATGTAATCACCAAAAAGGCACGAGGGATGTCGTTTTTGAGTGGGAGTTCATTCGTAATATGGATTAGTTGAACTCAATCTATCATAAACTTAGTCTAAAATTTACAAATTCTGTTGTAGATGGCACCACCTGCTTTTAATTTCAATGTGTTCATGGAGAAAGAGAAACTAGCAACGAACGATAGCAACTTTACCGAATGGGCCATGAATTTGAGGATTCTCGTCTCTGCTGCACAAAAGCAATATGTGCTAGAAGCGCCGTTAGGCCCTCCCACCTTTTGATGATGCCCCTGACAAGGAGAAGAATGTCAGGAGGACCACAACTTAGTTCATTGCGGCATATTGTATGGGAAAGAGCCGGAACTTCGAAAGCATTTCGAAAATGGCAATGCATTTGATACAATGGGTGAGTTGAAAATGATTTTCGACACACATGCTGCTGTAGAGAGCTACAACGCTTCAGAAAAGTTCTTTAGCTGCATGATGGAAGAGCACAGCTCCGTTAGTGAGCATGTACTCAAGATGTCGGGTTACGATGATAATCTTGTGTCCTTGGGAATATCGATTCCCATTGACTTAGGCATCCATCGTGTTCTGCAGTCTCTGCCACCTAGCTATAAGAGCTTCGTGATAAACTATAATATGCAAGGCATGAAGAAGTCTCTCCCCGAGCTTCTGTCAATGCTTAAAACTGCAAAAGTGGAGATCAAAAAGGAACATCAAGTGTTGATGATCAGTAGGAACACTGGTTTCAAGAAAGACAAGAAGGGAAAGCGGAAGGGAAGTAAGGGCGGCAAGCCTGTTGCCGTGCCTGAAAAGAAACCCCGAGTTGGACCTAAGTCTGATACCGAGTGCTACTATTGTAAGGGGACTGGCCACTGGAAGCGCAAATGCCCCAAGTATTTGGCAGACAAGAAAGCCGGCAAGGCAAACAAAGGTATATATGATATACATGTTATTGATGTGTACTTGACTAGTGCTCGCAGTAGCACCTGGGTATTTGATACCGGTTCAGTTGCTAATATTTGTAACTCGAATCAGGGGCTGCGGAACAAGCGACCGCTAGCAAGGGGTGAGGTCAAGATGCGTGTCGGCAATGGATCAAGCGTTGATGTGATCGCCGTCGGAACGCTGCCTCTCCACTTGCCGTCGGGATTAGTAATAAACTTGAATAATTGTTATCTGGTGCCTGCACTGAGCATGAACATTGTATCTGGATCGTGTTTGATGCGAAGTGGTTATTCATTTAAATCCGAGAACAATGGTTGTTCCGTTTATACGAATGAAATCTTTTATGGTCATGCACCGATGATGAATGGTTTATTTCTTTTAGATCTCGATAATAATGTTACACATATTCATAATGTTGATGCTAAAAGGATTAAACTAAATGATGATATATCCGCATATATGTGGCGCTGCTGTCTAGGTCATATTGGCGTTAAACGCATGAAGAAGCTCCATTCGGATGGACTTTTGGAATCACTTGATTATGAATCATTTGATACATGTGAGCCATGCCTTATGGGCAACATGACTAGAACGCCGTTTTTCGGTTCAATGGAACGGGCGACAGATTTATTGGAAATCATACATTCTGATGTATGTGGTCCAATGAGTGTGTCGGCGCGAGGTGGATATCGTTATTTTGTTACTTTCACGGATGATTTGAGTAGATACGATTATATCTACTTGATAAAACACAAGTCTGAAACCTTTGAAAAGTTCAAGGAATTTCAGAATGAAGTGGAATATCATCGTAATAGAAAGATCAAATTTCTACGGTCCGACCGTGGAGGTGAGTATCTAAGTTACGAGTTTAGCACTCACATGAAGGAGTGTGGAATTGTTTCACAACTCACACCTGCCGGAACACCACAGCGAAATGGTGTGTCAGAACGTCGTAATCGTACTTTATTAGATATGGTTCGATCTATGATGTCTCTGACGGACTTGCCGTTGTCATTTTGGGGCTATGCACTAGAAACTGCTGCATTCACTTTAAATCGGGCACCATCTAAATCCGTTGAAAAGACACCGTATGAATTGTGGTTTGGAAACAAACCTAAGCTGTCATTTCTTAAAGTTTGGGGATGTGATGTTTATGTGAAGAAACTTCAACCGGATAAACTCGAACCCAAAGCGGAAAAATGCGTCTTCATAGGATACCCTAAGGAAACTATTGGGTATTCCTTCTATCACAGATCCGAGGGCAAGGTTTTTGTTGCCAAGAATGGATCCTTTCTAGAGAAAGAGTTTCTTGCGAAAGGTGTGAGTAGTCGGAAGGTAGAACTCGAAGAGGTTATTGAACCTTCTCTTCAAAGTATGGCGAGTAGCGCAGCGCCGGAAGTTGTTCCGGAGTTGGCTCCACCTGTTGAAGAGGGAACTAATGATAATGATCATGAAACTCCGAAAGAGAGTACTACCGAACCTCGCAGGTCTAGCAGGACGCGTGCAGCTCCCGAGCTGTACGGAAATCCTGTCATGAATTTCATGGTTGATGAAAATGATGACCCTGCGACATATGAAGAAGTGATGATGAGCCCGGATTCCAACAAATGGTTAGAAGCCATGAAATCCGAGATGGAATCCATGTATGAAAATCAAGTTTGGAACTTGGTGGACTTACCTCACGACCGAAAGGTCGTGGAGAACAAATGGATTTTCAAAAGGAAAACTGATGCTGATGGTAATGTGACCGTCTATAAAGCTCAACTTGTCGCAATGGGGTTTCGACAAATTCAAGGAGTTGACTACGATGAGACATTCTCTCCCGTAGCGATGCTAAAGTCAGTTAGGATTATGTTAGATATTGCTGCATATTTCGATTATGAGATATGGCAGATGGATGTAAAAACCGCGTTTCTCAATGGTAATATTGAGGAAGAGTTGTATATGATACAACCAAAGGGTTTTGTCGATCCTAAGGATGCTAACAAGGTGTGCAAGCTTCAGCGATCCATCTATGGATTGAAGCAAGCATCACGAAGTTGGAATCTCCGCTTTGATGAGGTGATCAAAGAGTTTGGATTTGTCCAAACTTATGGAGAAGCTTGTATTTACAAGAAAGTGAGTGGGAGCAATGTGGCATTTCTGATATTATATGTGGATGACATATTATTGATCGGAAATGATATAGATCTTTTAAACAGTGTTAAAAGTTATCTAAACAGCAAATTTTCAATGAAGGACCTAGGTGAAGCGTCATACATATTAGGCATAAAGATCTATAGAGATAGATCTAGGCGCCTAATAGGGCTATCGCAAAGTACATACCTTGATAAGATTTTAAAGAAGTTTGAAATGGAAAATAGTAAGAAGGGGTTCTTACCTATGACACAAGGCACGACATTGAGTAAGACTCAAAGTCCGGCTTCGGCGGAAGAAAGAGAGATAATGGACAAGGTCCCCTATGCTTCAGCCATAGGCTCTATAATGTACGCCATGCTATGTACAAGACCGGATGTGGCACATGCTATTAGTTTGACTAGTAGGTACCAATCGGATCCAGGTTCAGAACACTGGAAAGCGGTCAAGAATATCCTTAAGTACTTGCGAAGAACTAAGGATATGTTTCTTATATACGGAGGTGAAGAAGAGCTCGTCGCTAAGTGTTATGTCGACGCTAGCTTTGACACCGATCCGGATGACTCTAAGTCTCAATCCGGATACGTATTTCTCATGAATGGCGGAGCGGTTAGTTGGAGGAGCTCCAAACAACCTGTGGTGGCGGGATCAACAACGGAGGCCGAATATGTTGCTGCTTCAGAAGCGGCTCAGGAAGCAGTTTGGATGAAGGAGTTCATATCCGAACTAGGTGTGGTTGCAAACGCGTTGGACCCAATGGTGATCTATTGTGACAACAATGGTGCCATTGCCAATTCCAAAGAACCAAGGTCTCACAAGCATTCCAAGCATATTAAGCGCCGGTTTCACTCCATCCGCGAGCATGTCAAGGATGGAGATATAAAGATTTGTAAAGTACATACGGATCTCAATGTAGCAGATCCGTTGACTAAAACTCTCCCTAGAGCAAAACATGATCTACACCAGAACTCCATGGGTGTTAGATACATCACAATGTAACTAGATTATTGTCTCTAGTGCAAGTGGGAGACTGAAGGGAATATGCCCTGAGAGGCAATAATAAAATGTTTATTATGTGTATTCCAAGTATATGATAGATGTTTATTTTGCATGCTATAATTGTGTTAATACGAAAACGTTAATACATGTTTGTTTAATAAATAAACAGAAAGTTCCTAGTTATGCCTCTCTCATAAACTAGTTCGTTGATTAACAAGATGATCACGGTTTCCTGATCATAGACATTGGATGTTGTTAATAACGAGATCACAACATTAGTGTAATGGTGTGATGAACATTCATCCGAAGTATAGCATTACGATCAAAGTCATTGAGTTTATATTGATATAAACAAACTACGAAGTAATCCTAATCCTTAGACCATGAGATCATGCCAATCACTAACACCGGAAGAGTTTCTTGTTGACATCAAACGTCACTCCGTAACTGGATGATTATAAAGATGGCTTCAAAGATTTTAAAGTGTTATGTTGAGAACATGGATCAAGAGTGGAATTTGTTAATCCCGATGACGGACAGATATGCTCTGGGCCCTCTCGGTGATGTCATCGTTGAATGTGTGGGAGTCAGTATGGATCTCCAGGTCCCGCTACTGATTATTGATCGAAGAAGGGTCTCGATCATTTCCGCGTTATTCGCGAACCGTAGGGTGACACACTTAAGGGACACTGGCATCCAGTTGGAGCAAATGTTTCATGCCGAAAGAATGAACAAGCGCAGGAATTTATTTCACTAGATACCGAAACAGGTTTTCGGGTGAAATTTCATAAAGTGGTTATGCATGTGAAATGGAATTCTAGCAAGGGGTTATTTGTGAATGTTTGTCATTAAAGTAATTGACAAAATTCTGAATAAAATAAAAGAGTTTTATTTAATGAGAGTTTGCATTAAATTTGGTGGAAATTTAATGGGAATTTGAGTGGACTTTTGAGTGGAGAAAATTGAAGGGCCATTTTGTGAGTGGAGTGTCCACCCACATGAATGAAGGAGGGGAGGGGGCAACCCCCATGGCCGGCGGCCACCCCCTTGGGTGCCCCCTCCTCCTATAAAAGGAGCCCCCCTCCTCACTTGTCTCTCACACCTCCTCGTGAAGGATCTCTCTCCCCCTCTAGAATTTATCCCCCATGGTCTCGGACTAGCGAGATACATGTTCCCGATGGCTATTCGGCAAGAAAGGGTTGTGCTTCCGCTGCATCGCTGGAGCGAGGAGGCGGAGGTTGCCCGGTGTCTTGTACGTGTGTGCGAGCACGGTATGTGCTGCTGCTTTGCGGCGCTAGGACTTCCTCTCGATCTTGAGATCGGCAAGAGATCGTCTACATCAACCACGAGTTGAAATCGTTAAGATTTGTCGGTCTTCAAGGGTATGTTCTCTACGGATATACATCCGCCCGTTGTTTGTATCTAGTAGATAGATCTTGGTACATAGTTCCCATCGTAGCAAAATTTTTGTTTTCTATGCTGCGAACCCTACAGGAATGTCATGGAGGCTGAGATATGAGGACTAGCCAAGCTGGTTCGAGTCTTCGTGGCGATGGGAACTTGCTTGGTGATTCATGACTCGTAGAAGTGGCATCGGCAAGTGGGGGCGGCAGCATAGGTGTCAGGGGGATGGTCCCCGGATAACCCGAGAGCACCCAAAGACTAATAAGAACGGGCATCATCGAAACTACCTCAAAGACAGACGAGAAACTACAAACTCTGGATCGGCCCACTGGGTGTGGCAACATAGACGGGCAGATCCCCGAACATAAGGACGGTGTTGTCAGCCAGGAAGGTGGTGCCGGCGAAGCACAAGGTGTTGTCGACGCAGTCAAACTTGCCCAGCGTGAGCACGAGGCCGGAAGCCATGCGCTCACCAGTGGAGGTGTGGGTCCCATGTGGAACGTGACTCAGGTCGTAGCCATCTTGCCCCACGGTGGGTGCCAACACTGTCGTTCCCAATACAACGACAATAGGAGAAGTACCAAGTGAAGGGTTTCGCGGCATAGTAAATCAAAGTTTTCTATGGATGCGGACAGAGGGAAAGCCAAGATCTAATCTAGGAGATGCAAACAACGAGAGAGATTGGATTAGATCTTCATACCCTTGAAGATTCGCACAGCGGAACGTTCGTCGGAACGTGGGTGATGTAGTCGTACTCGCTTCTCCTCCTCGCGATCCGATCCGATCTAGCACCACAAGTGGCGGTGCCTCCGTGAGATGCACACATGCAGCACCTCAACGTCTCCTCCTTCCTTGGTCCAGCAAGTATGGTGGAGAGATGGGTTGGATCTACAATGCGACGGCGCGGTGCAATTGGTGGAGAATTTCTGCAGCAGGGCTTCGCCTACAAGCAGTCGGGAGGGAGAGAGGAGGGCAGCAGGGCGGCTAGGGTTGGAGGGGAAGGTGTAGGGGGTTGGTGCGCCCCCACCCCTCTTTATTTAGAGGGGGGGCGCAGCCCTAGCCCCTCCCCCAAGCCCAAACCGGCGGCCCCAAACGAGAAGGAGTGGGGGGCAAGGAAACCCCCCCTTCTAGAAGGTCTATCTCGAGTTTAAAACCCCCTTGGCCGGTTGGGCCCTATGGGGCCTTGTTCCCCTGGCCCAATGCGGCCAGGGCACTCCCTTATAGGCCCATGCCCCCTCCCGGAAGGTGGGGCCACGTTGGTCCCCTTTCGAAGGTTCTAGAAGCTTTCGGTACAATACCGATTAACCCGGAACAATTGCGAACTCCAAAAACTGCACTGCCTTATATGAATCTTATTCTCCGGACCACTCCGGAACCTCTCGTGATGTCCCGGATCCCATCCGAGACTCCGAACAAAACCTCATAAACCAATTATCCAATCTATCCTAGCGTCGAGACACGTTAAGTGTGTGACCCTGCGGGTTCGAGAATATGCAGACATGATCTTCTATCAATAATCAACAGCGGGGTCTGAAAACCCATATTGACTCCCACACATTCATCGATGATCATATCGGATGAACCACGATGACATGATTCAATCAATCCCATATATATATTCCCTTCGTCTCGCGATATTTTACTTGCCCGAGATTTGATCGTCGGTACCTTCATACCTAGTTCAATCTCGTTCACAGCAAGTACTTTACTCGTTCCGTAATCCGATATCACTTTGTGATTAACTCCTTAACCACATGCTTGCAAGCGGTGTTGATATCGATTACCGAGTGGGCCCGAAGTATATCTCTCCGACTTGGGAGGGACAAATCCCATCTCGATACATACAACCCAAAAGATACTTTCCGATCACCTGAGAGACACCTTTATGATCACCCTCTCATAGGATGACGTTTGATGACCTCAAAGCTTTTTTCCGATACCAGGGAGTTGTATTATCTCATGGTCTAAGGAATACAATATTTGACATAATAAAAGCTTCGCAAAGACGAACACGATGACACGATCTAATTGCTTCGCTTAGTTTGGGTCTGTCCATCATATCATTCTCCCAATGATATGATCTCATTATCAATTGACAACTCATGTCTATGGTTAGGAAACCTTAACCATCATTGATCAATGAGCTAGTCCATAGAGGCGTACTAGGGACACGGTGTTGTTCACAAACCACACAAGTATTAAAGTTTCCGCTTAATACAATTCTAGCATGGAATATAAACATTATCATGAACAAGAATTATAATAATAACATCTTTATTATTGCCTCTAGGGCATAATTCCAACAGTCTCCCACTTGCACTAGAGTCAATAATCTAGTTTACATTTGGCAACAATCTCACACCCATGGCACTGAGGTGCTGATCATGTTTTGCACGCGGGAGAGGTTTAGTCAACGGATCTGCGACATTCAGATCTGTATGTACTTTGCTAATCTTCAGATCTCCATCTGCTATATAATCTCGGATTATATGAAACTTGCGGTTGATATGCTTGGTCTTTGGACGATATCTTGGTTCCTTAGCGAGTGCTATGGCGCCAGTGTTGTCACACAATATCTCCAGTGGGTCCAATGCACTTGGAACCACGCCAAGCTCAGTGATGAAGTTTCTGATCCAAACTCCTTCACTTGACGCTTCTGCAGCAGCCATATATTCCGCTTCTACTATAGATCCCGCGATCACGCTTTGCTTGCAGCTTCTCCAGCTCACAGCTCCTCCATTCAAAATATACACGTATCCTGTCTGAGATTTAGAATCATCCTTGTCGGTGTCGAAACTAGCGTCGACGTAACCTTTTACGACGATCTGTTCATCACCCCCATAGACTAAGAACATTTCTTTAGTCCTATTCAGGTACTTTAGGATGTTCTTCACGGCTGTCTAGTGTTCCACTCCTGGATCACTTTGATATCTGCTCGTCAAACTAAGAGCATTGGACACATCCGGTCTAGTACACAGCATGGCATACATGATGGAACCTATGGCCGATGCATAAGGCACTTTGCTCATAGCTTCCCTATCATTTACCGTAGCTGGACACTGAGCCTTGATCAATATCTTACCTGACAACATAGGCACTGAACCTTTCCTTGCCTTATCCATTCTGAACCTTTTCAGAACTTTGTCTAGGTATGTACTCTGGCTTAAAGCTATCAGGCGTCTTTGTCTATCTCTATAGATCTTGATGCCCAATATATAAGCAACTTCACCTAGGTCTTTCATTGAAAAACACTTGTTCAAATAACTCTTCACATCGTTAAGCATGCTGATGTCATTTCCAATAATCAATATGTCATCCACATATAGTACCAGAAACGTCACCGAGCTCCCACTCACTTTCTTGTAGATACAAGCTTCATAGCAATTTGGAACAAATACAAAGCTCTTGATCACTTGATCAAAACGAAGGTTCCAACTCCGAGATGCTTGCTTCAGTCCATAAATGGAACGCTGAAGTTTGCATACTTTATCAGCATCCTTAGGATCGACAAAACCTTCGGGTTGCATCATATACAACTCTTCATCAATGTTGCCATTGAGGAACGCAGTCTTGACATCCATCTGCCATATTTCGTAATCATGAAACGCAGCAATTGCTAATAAAATCCGAATGGACTTAAACATCGCTACGGGAGAGAAAGTCTCATCGTAGTCAACACCTTGAACTTGTCGAAATCCTTTCGCGACAAGCCGTGCTTTATAGACGGTAACATTACCATCCGCGTCCGTTTTCTTCTTGAAGATCCATTTGCACTCAACGGCCTTTCAGTCGCTAGGAGGGTCCACCAAAGTCCATACTTGGTTTTCGCTCATGGATCCCAATTCGGATTTCATGGCTTCTAGCCATTTCTCAGAGTCTGGGCTCATCATCGCTTCCTCATAGTTCGTAGGTTCACTATCTTCTACTAACAAGACAGTCAAGACAGGGTTGCCGTACCACTCAGGAGGGGCACGCGACCTTGTCGACCTGCAACGTTCAGTAGCAGCATCGTCCGAAGCTTCATGATCCTTGTCATTAGCTTCCTCTATTGTTGGTGCAGGCGGCACTGGAACAATTTCAGGTGCTGCGCTACTCTCTAATTCAAGAGAAGGTTCAATAACCTCGTCTAGCTCTACTTTCCTCCCACTCACTTCTTTCGAGAGAAACTCCTTCTCAAGAAAGGAACCGTTCTTTACGACAAACACTTTGCCTTCGGTTCTGTGATAGAAGGTATACCCAATAGTTTCCTTAGGGTATCCTATGAAGACACATTTCTCCGCTTTGGGTTCGAGCTTGTCCGGCATCAACTTCTTGACGTAAGCTTTGCATCCCCAAACTTTAAGAAACGACAACTTAGGTTTAGTACCAAACCACAGTTCATACGGTGTCGTCTCAACGGATTTAGATGGAGCCCTATTTAAAGTGAATGCAGCGGTTTCTAATGCATAACCCCAAAATGATAACGGCAAATCAGTAAGAGACATCATTGATCGGACCATATCTAATAGGGTTCGATTCCGGCGTTCAGACACACCATTGCGCTGCGGTGTTCCGGGTGGCGTGAGTTGTGAAACGATTCCACTTGCTTTAAGATGCGTGAGAAAATTATAACTCAAATACTCGCCCCCACGATCGGATCGTAGAAACTTGATCTTTCTGTTACGATGGTTTTCCACTTCATTCTGAAATTCCTTGAACTTTTCAAATGTTTCAGATTTATGTTTCATTAAATAGATATACCCATATCTACTTAAGTCATGGGTAAAAGTGAGAAAATAGCGATATCCACCACGCGTCGAAACACTTATCGGTCCGCATACATCGGTATGTATGATTTCCAGCAAGTCCGTTGCTCGCTCCATCATACCGGAGAACGGGGTTTTGATCATCTTGCCCATGAGGCATGGTTCGCATGTGTCAAATGATTCAAAATCAAGAGACTCCAAAAGTCCATCAGAATGGAGTTTCTTCATGCGCTTTACACCAATATGACCTAGACGACAGTGCCACAAATAAGTAGTATTATCACTATCTACTTTGCATCTCTTAGCCTCAATGTTACGGATGTGTGTTTCATCCCTTTCGAGATTTAGAAGAAATAAACCATTCACAATAGGTGCATGACCATAAAAGATGTTACTCATATAAATAGAACAACCATTTTTCTCCGATTTAAATGAATAACCGTCTTGCAATAAACAAGATCCAGAAATAATGTTCATGCTCAACGCAGGCACATAATAACACTTATTAAGGTTTAAAACTAATCCCGAAGGAAAAACTAAGGAGAGCGTGCCAACGGCCATCACATCAACTCTTGATCCGTTGCCAACGCGCATCGTCACCTCATCCCTCGCAAGCCGCCGTCTATTCCGTAGCTCCTGTTTCGAGTTACAAATATTAGCAACTGAACCGGTATCAAATACCCAGGCACTACAACGAGGGCTAGTAAGGAAAACATGAATAACATGTATATCAAATATACCTTTGATGGTGCCAGCCTTCTTGTCCGCTAAGTACTTCGGACGGTTGCGCTTCCAGTGACCCTTGTCCTTGCAATAGAAGCACTCAGTGTCCGGTTTAGGACCAGACTTGAGCTTCTTCTCAGCAGGGGCAACGCGCTTGCCGCCGCCTTTCTTGAAGGGCTTCCTTGCACCCTTACCTTTCTTGAAGGTGGGGGGCTTGTTGACCATCAACACATGATTATTCTTTTTGATGTTCACCTCCGCTACTTTCATCTTAGCAAAGAGCTTAGTGATCATATCAGTGGAACCAATCTGATTGTGATCAACTACAAAACTTTTGTAGCTAGGAGTGGTAATCTTGAGCTCGTCTGGAATCTTGCAGTCCAGTTGCTCAAGGCGTTGAGTGTAGCCCGTCATCTCAATGGCGTTCTCACTAACGGAACTCCCTTCCTCCATCTTGTAGTTAAAGAATTTCTTAGAGATCTCATATCTCTCAGAACGGGCTTGAGTCTGAAACATGTTTTTCAGCTCCTCGAGAATCTCAAAGGGCCCGGCGAACTCCTCAAAACGATTTTGAAGATCCGATTCCATAGCATACAACATGGAGATCTTAATCAAATCATAATCATCCTTGCGCGACTGATAAACAGCTTTTTCATCAGCCGGCGCATCTATAGCAGGGGCGTCACCTAGCGCTTTCTCAAGGACATAGTCCTTTTGTCCGCCAGCGAGAATGATTCTCAGTATGCGGAACCATTTGGTGAAGTTAGACCCATTGTTTCTAAGCTTTTTATCTCAGCAAAAACGTTGAAGTTGAAGTTAGACTTGGCCATGTGGTCTACAGTATTTGCATGTACAATTTAGACTATGTTCATGATACATAGTTCAACTTAATCAAATTACTAGATGAACTCCCACTAAATTCAACATCCCTCAAGTTGTTTAGTGAACACGATCCAAATTCACCACACCTAATCCGATCATCACGAGAAGAGATGTGGTTTCAATGGTGGACAAGGAAGTGTCGATCATATCATTCATATGACTCATGCTTAACCTTTCGGTTCTTGTGTTCTGAGGCCATGTCTGTATATGCTAGGCTCGTCAAGTTAGACCCAAGTATTTCCGCGTGTGCAAAACTGGCTTGCACCCGTTGTATGTGAGCGTAGAGTCTATAGCACCCGATCATCACGTGATGCTTGGACACGACGAACTTTCGCAACGGTGCATAATTGGGGAGAACACAGTTTTTATCTTGATCTTTAAGTGAGGAATCATCTTATAATGCTACCGTCGCGATCTAAGCATAATAAGATACATAAAAGGATAAACATCACATGCATATAACTTTATGTGACATGTTATAGCCAATCTTCGCGCAATGATCTCCATCTTGTGCGTTCCGGCATGATCTCCATCACTCCACCATAATTGCCTCCACCACGAATAGCAACTACAACTATTGCTAACTACTTAGCGATAAAGTGAAACTATTACATGGCGTATAAGAAGTTGACACACAGGTCATACACAATTATAAAGACAACCATATGGCTCCTGACGGTTGTGTACTCATCGACATGCAAGTCGTGAAACATTACAAAACATGATCATCGCATACAATATACACATCACATCTTGGGCCATACCATATCACAGAAAACACTCCCTGCAAAAACAAGTTAGACGCCTCTACTTTGTTGTTGCATGTTTTACGTGGCTTATGGGAGTAGATGCTAAGAACGATTCTTACCTACGAAAAGCCACAACGGTGATATTATGGTTGCCAAACTCCGGTGTTAATCCCATGACAACTATAGTGAGAGAAACTGACATCCACCAGCCGCATGTATGGAACAAGCCACACGTCAAGTGCGGAGCCGGTCTCGCGAACGACGTCGCGTAAGGTTGGCCTGGACCGCTTCAATCTCACTATCCCGCGTCATAAGAAGAACACAAACAAGAGGCTTGCAACAGAAAACATCAACGCCCGCAACAACCATGTTGCGTTCTACTCGTGAAACACATCTACGCATAGATCTAGCTCTGATACCACTGAAGGGTTTCGCGGCATAGTAAATCAAAGTTTTCTACGGATGCGAACAGAGGTAAAGCCAAGATCTAATCTAGGAGATGCAAACAACGAGAGAGATTGGATTAGATCTTCATACCCTTGAAGATTCGCACAGCGGAACGTTCGTCGGAACATGGGTGATGTAGTCGTACTCGCTTCTCCTCCTCGCGATCCGATCCGATCTAGCACCACAAGTGGCGGTGCCTCCATGAGATGCACACGTGCAGCACCTCGACGTCTCCTCCTTCCTTGGTCCAGCAAGTATGGTGGAGAGATGGGTTGGATCTACAACGCGACGGCGCGGTGCAATTGGTGGAGAATTTCTGCAGCAGGGCTTCGCCTACAAGCAGTCGAGAGGGAGAGAGGAGGGCAGCAGGGCGGCTAGGGTTGGAGGGGAAGGTGTAGGGGGTTGGTGCGCCCCCACCCCTCTTTATATAGAGGGGGGGCGCAGCCCTAGCCCCTCCCACAAGCCCAAACCGGCGGCCCCAAAGGAGAAGGAGTGGGGGGCAAGGAAACCCCCCCTTCTAGAAGGTCTATCTCGAGTTTAAAACCCCCTTGGCCGGCTGGGCCCTATGGGGCCTTGTGCCCCTGGCCCAATGCGGCCAGGGCACTCCCTTATAGGCCCATGCCCCCTCCCGGAAGGTGGGGCCACGTTGGTCCTCTTCCGGAAGGTTCTAGAAGCTTCCGGTACAATACCGATTAACCCGGAACAATTCCGAACTCCAAAAACTGCACTGCCTTATATGAATCTTATTCTCCGGACCACTCCGGAACCTCTCGTGATGTCCCGGATCCCATCCGAGACTCCGAACAAAACCTCATAAACCAATTATCCAATCTATCCTAGCGTCGAGACACGTTAAGTGTGTGACCCTGCGGGTTCGAGAATATGCAGACATGATCTTCTATCAATAATCAACAGCGGGGTCTGGAAACCCATATTGACTCCCACACATTCATCGATGATCATATCGGATGAACCACGATGCCAGGATTCAATCAATCCCATATATATATTCCCTTCGTCTCGCGATATTTTACTTGCCCGAGATTTGATCGTCGGTACCGTCATACCTAGTTCAATCTCGTTCACATCAAGTACTTTACTCGTTCCGTAATCCGATATCACTTTGTGATTAACTCCTTAACCACATGCTTGCAAGCGGTGTTGATATCGATTACCGAGTGGGCCCGAAGTATATCTCTCCGACTTGTGGGCCCGAAGTATATCTCTCCGACTTGGGAGGGACAAATCCCATCTCGATACATACAACTCAACATATACTTTCTGATCACCTGAGAGACACCTTTATGATCACCCTCTCATAGGATGACGTTTGATGACCTCAAAGCTTTCTTCCGATACCAGGGAGTTGTATTATCTCATGGTCTAAGGAATACAATATTTGACATAAGAAAAGCTTCGCAAGACGAACACGATGACACGATCTAATTGCTTCGCTTAGTTTGGGTTTGTCCATCATATCATTCTCCCAATGATATGATCTCATTATCAATTGACAACTCATGTCTATGGTTAGGAAACCTTAACCATCATTGATCAATGAGCTAGTCCATAGAGGCGTACTAGGGACACGGTGTTGTTCACAAACCACACAAGTATTAAAGTTTCCGCTTAATACAATTCTAGCATGGAATAGAAACATTATCATGAACAAGAATTATAATAATAACATCTTTATTATTGCCTCTAGGGCATAATTCCAACACCAAGTCTTATCTTTCATGGTGAAAATCCAAGGTCTGGCATTAATTGGTTGTGTCTAGTAATGATCTTGTTAAAGGCATCATTTTGAGGGCATAGACTTTCTCTAGGATGAAAACCTATGATATATGATCGGGAAAAGACGCGTGTGTGCACAGCTGTTTCCTTTTTGAGGTGTCGCTTTTGAAGAGTTGGGACTTCGGGTGTTGTCTTGATAGTGTTTGTATTGCTTCTACAAGGAATAGATCATTGTAGCGGGATTTTTTTTTCTTCTTCTTTTTGTTTATAGGTTTGTGTGCATCCATAGTACATTTAGGTCACTTTGTTGTTACATAGGTTTTTGTGACTGGTATCTCTGAGATATTAATATATTTCCTTTGTTAGAAACAATGCTCCTAACAAGAAATTACCAATAACTAATACGAACTATGCCATCATCGTAAGCCTCCTCCGGTTCGACATCAGCTTGAACAAGCAGATATCTTGGACTCCCATACAGTTGTCATGCACAAACTTGCGCCAACCTCCTCTGAGCATTTGCACGTCACCAATCATCTGATGCATCTCCTTCACATGCTTTCTCCTCTCTACCCTCAGGAGTGTCACAGCCTGATATCCCGCGGGATGATAATCAGCAGCATACTTGTAAATGGTTTGTTTCCACACACACAAAATACATCCTATTGATAGTTCATATGTGCGTCCAGAAAAGATCTCGGCTTACTATGGCATAATAAACGTTGTTCATGACAACATTGCTCTTGTTCATTATAGACACGTAAATGGGGACTTCGGGCTGAAGGGCGCGGCAATTGGTGATAACATGTAGAAAGACTTTGAAGGACCTTTGGATTCATCAGACTCAAGATTCAAGAAGTCCATGAAATGCTTTATGACCATGAGTGTGTCCTCAATAAGGAGCATTTCCTCCTAGAACTATTTAACAGAAAGAGGAACTTAAAATGCACCACGTTGTTTCAGTCTGCCAAGGGTGTCTTGATATATACCATTGTATGATTCCTTCTTAAATAGATAACAGATTGTCACATTTGCATTAGAGCCTTCACTAAGAATGCAAGATGGAGTTTTAGCACCAGTTCCATGGAGGCAGTGGGCAAAACTGACTGAGACTGTGTTCGGTACAAAGCTAGTGGCTAATGAAGTGTGCTGCTTTCAAGTGTTTGGGATATATTTTTGCTCCATCGGGAAGTCATGAGCACGCGTTCTTGTGTATTTCTTGCCCGTGCTTTGTGAACACGTGTTCAAAGGAAGGCATGCATGTAACTTTCTTGTTTTCTCTACTCCTTCCGTCACGGTTTGGAGGGCGTTTTAGAGAGATTGTTGAAATCTAGGTGGACACTGATTGGGGTCAGATTTGTGCCAAAAACATGCGTTCATTAATTATTCGGCGCTCTATTAAACGTAATTACTCAATAAAAACGGGGAGTTTAGGCACATGCATTGGTGGAGTTGCATGCAAAAATTAATTGCTTGGCTGCATGGAGTAGGAAGTGAGAAGTAAAAAATGGAAGCATTAATTCTATAATTAAGTCTAACGCGCCTAGGAGAAGAGGAGTTTTATAAATGCATGGATTCTGTAAGACGCCCTCCAAACCGTGACGGAGGGAGTGTTGGAACCTGTCAAGTACAACATGTAAGCATACAAGTTAGAGATAGAATCTGTTAGCTTAAATCATGTAATCGATCTTATCTCATTTATAAAGATCAGATCACTATCTTCTTATCTCTCCCGTACGTTGTAACTCCTCCCTGTAATTGTGCCGATACTTTCCTTATATCAACACGCAATCGATGCGAGCTCCGAGCTTTCATATGGTATCAGAGCTAGACTTCCAATAAACACATCTATGTGCCTCGCAACTTCCTCCTCCTCGACGATGAACAATCCCCTCGCAGGCCAGGGGGGTTCCGAGAAGCTCACGAAGGAGAATTATCTCCTCTGGCTCTCCCAGGTCCTCCCGCCGATCCGAGGGGCTCGTCTCCTCGACTTCCTCGATGCGGAGAAGGTCGTGCCATCCGAGATCGTCGTCGAAAAGGATGGCAAGCAAGTCAAGGAACCAAACCCCGCCTACGACGCGTGGGTATCGACGGACCAGTTTGTCCTGTCGTACTTGCTGCAAACTCTCTCGAGGGAAATCCTCGTGTCCACCATCGGCATGAACACCTCGGCACCAGTCTGGGGGGCGATCAAGGCGATGTTCGCCTCCCAGTCCAGGACGCGGGTCTCGAACCTGCGCGTCGCCCTCGCCAAGACGAGGAAGGAGAACATGACCACCACCGCCTTCTTCCTGAAGATGAAGGGACTCGCCGACGAACTTGCAGCAGCAGGCCGCCCAATTGAAGACGAGGAGCTCGTGGAGTACCTCCTAGGCGGCCTCGACGACACCTACAACCCTCTCTTCGCCGCCATCGGCGTCAACGGCGGAAAGGACCTCTCCGTGAGCGACCTATACGCTCACGTCACCTCCTACGACAACCGCATGGAGCTTCTCCAAGACTATGGAGGCTCCTCTGCCAACATGGCCTCTTGTGGTCGTGGTTGGCCGCATGGGCGTGGCAACCGCGGAGGGTGCCGAGGAGGTTGCGGCTACGGTCGTGGCCAAGGACATCATCAGCAGCATGGAGGCGGTGGCGACAATGGTCGCCGTGGAGGAGGCCGTGGCGGCAAGGATCGCGACGTCACCTGCCAGATCTGCGGGAAACCGGGCCATGAAGCCGGGAAATGCTGGCACCGTTACTCCGACGGTGAAGATGAAGAAGAATAAGAAGAAGAAGAAGAAGAAGAAGAAGAAGAAGAATAAGAAGAAGAAGAAGAAGAAGAAGAAGAGAAGGGCGCCAATGCGGTGTCCTATGGAGTGGACACGAACTGGTATGGAGATACCGGCGCCACCGACCACATCACCGGTGAGCTCAACAAGCTCACCATGAAGGAGAAGTACCATGGCCAGGAGCAAGTCCACACGGCCAATGGACAAGGTATGAGCATTAGTCATGTTGGTCATGCAATTGTTAATACCCCCTCTAAAAATTTGCATCTAAAAAATGTCCTTCATATTCCACATGCCACAAAAAATCTTGTTTCTATTCATCGCTTTACCAAAGATAATGATGTCTTTCTTGAATTTCACCCGTGGCATTTTTATGTTAAGGATCGAGCAACGGAGAAGGTACTTCTCAAAGGTATATGCACAAAAGGCCTCTACCCCTTGATTTCCTCATCATCAACCAAGAATAAACAAGTCTTTAGTGTCACCAAGCCTTCAGCTTCAAGATGGCACAGTCATTTAGGACACCCTTCATTTCGTATTGTTCAACAAGTCCTTAGCAAGCACTGTCTTCCTTGCTCAAATAAACCTAGTAGTGAGTCTGTTTGTGATTCTTGCCAAAGAGCCAAAAGTCATCAATTGCCTTATGTAAGATCCACTAGTGTATCCACCGTCCCCTTACAACTTGTCTTCTCAGATGTTTGGGGCCCTGCGCCAAGTTCCATAGGGAGATACACATATTATGTTAGTTTTATTGATGATTTTAGTAAATTTGTTTGGATTTATCTTTTCAAGAATAAGTCAGATGTTTTCTGAGTTTTCCACAATTTCCAAACACTTGTTGAACGCCAATTTGACAGAAAAAATCTTACCTTGCAATCTGATTGGGGAGGAGAATATGAGAAACTAAACTCTTTCTTTCAAAAAATTGGCATTGAGCATCATGTATCTTGTCCTCATACACACCAGCAAAACGGCTCCGCCGAACGCAAGCACTGTCACATTGTATAAGTAGGGCTTGCTCTTCTTGCAAATGCATCCATGCCATTAAAATTTTGGGATGAAGCTTTCTTGACTGCCACATATCTTATTAATATGCTACCATACAAAGTCATTGACCATGACACCCCCATGGAACGTCTCTTTCACAAAGCTCCAGATTACGTATCTCTTCGTATTTTTGGATGTGCTTGCTGGCCTAACCTTCGACCATATAAAAAGCACAAACTTGCTTTTCGTTCTAAGCAATGCGTCTTTCTTCGCTATAGTCACATGCATAAAGGTGTCAAATGCCTAGATGTTAAATCTGGTAGAGTTTACATCTCCCGAGATGTTGTATTTGATGAGACGGTCTTTCCTTTTGCCAACCTTCATCCTAATGCTGGTGCTCTTCTTCGGCAAGAAATTCTACTCCTACCTGAAACACTCCAAAATTCATTAGTGTCATCTCATGAGGGGGAAAACATTGCACTGATCTAACACCTAATGGCTCTATAATTCCTGGTATTTTGAGTGCCTTTAAGGTACAGCAAGCAGCAGGAGAAAAATCTGTGCAAAACAACGCTGAAACGAGGCAAAACGGTGCAAATATGCACCCTACCTCGTCACGCACAAATTCAGGCGCGAACGACACGCCAACCGATGCAGATTTGGCGACAACCTCGGACAGCAATGAATCATCTCCTCCGGGATATGCGCGCATGTCAGGGGGCCAGACTGATTCTCCTCTGTCTGGTACTGCTACGTCACAACATCGCTGCATGCGGCAGGGGGCAGCCACGACGCCAAGCGGGCCCTCCGGTACGGCGACAGTCGAACGATCAGGCGAGTGGTCGCCCTCACCTCACCAATCGGCATCGCCATCATCAAATGCCCAGGCCCCAGCGAAGATCCTCCTGTCTCCATGCATGGGCAGGACCACACGCAATCGGTGAGTACCGATTTGGAGGATTCCCTCTCCTCTGGATCTTCTGCGGCAACAAATTCTACAGCTCAAACTGCATCACCAGCTCACAGAACAAGGGCAACAACTGGTAACTCAAGGCCTAAAATTTACAAAGATGGTACTATTCGTTACGGTTTGTCTTGTTTAACTAGTGAACGTGAGAACTTGCAATTAGCTCTAAGTGACAAAAATTGGAAAATTGCTATGGATGATGAGTATAGGGCCTTAATGGAAAATAAAACATGGCATCTAGCGCCACACAAGCAAGGTAGAAATCTCATAGATTGTAAATGGGTCTATAGAATTAAAAGAAAAGCTGATGGCACTATTGATAGGTACAAGGCTAGATTAGTAGCAAAAGGATTTAAACAAAGATATGGCATAGATTATGAAGATACTTTTAGTCGGGTTGTTAAGGCTGCTACTATCAGACTTGTTTTAGCCATTTCAGTTTCAAAAGGATGGAATCTGAGGCAACTTGGTGTGAAGAACGCGTTTCTTCATGGTGTTCTGGAAGAAGAGGTCTACATGAAGCAGCCACCTGGTTATGAGGATCCTAATGCACCTTTTCATGTGTGCAAGCTTGACAAGTCACTCTATGGACTCAAGCAGGCACCAAGAGCATGGTTCTCCAAATTAAGCTCCAAGCTGCAACAGCTTGGTTTTCGGGCATCCAAGGCAGACACTTCATTATTCATATATAACAATTCAGGTATAATTATTTATGTGCTAGTATATGTTGATGATATCATTGTCACTAGCTCCTCCAACAAAGCAATTACATCACTCCTTCAAGATCTTAGTTCAGCATTTGCTTTAAAGGATCTTGGTGACTTAAGTTTCTTCTTGGGAATTGAGGTAAAGAAATTTAATCAAGGCATTGTATTAACTCAAGAAAAATATGCCTCAGACTTGCTTAATAGAGTTGGATTGAAGGGATGCAAATCCTTACCGACTCCTCTATCAGCATCTGAAAAACTTTCAGTCACTGAAGGAGAACCTCTAGGAGAAGAGGATGGTACAAGGTATAGAAGCATAGTAGGAGCTCTTCAGTATCTGACACTCACTAGACCAAACATTGCTTTCTCTGTCAATAAGGTATGCCAGTTTCTGCATGCACCTACCACTGTACACTGGACAGCTGTTAAAAGAATTTTGAGGTATGTCAGTGGAACAGTCAGTCTTGGACTAACCTTCAGGAGATCATCTTCTACCCTTGTAAGTGCCTTCTCAGATGCTGATTGGGCAGGATGTGTAGATGACAGGAGATCCATATGAGGTTTTGCTGTATATTTTGGGCCTAACTTGATTTCTTGGAGTGCCAGAAAACAGGCAACAGTATCAAGATCAAGCACAGAAGCAGAATACAAATCTTTAGCAAATGCTACTGCTGAAGTGATCTGGATAGAATCTCTATTAGGAGAACTTGGTGTGCAAAGGAATCAAATCTCATGTTTGTGGTGTGATAATATGGGTGCAACTTATCTTTCAGCCCATCCTATATTTCATGCAAGAACTAAACACATTGAAATTGATTTCCATTTTGTAAGAGAAAGAGTAGCACAAAAACAGTTAGAGATTCGATTTATTCCCTCTAAAGATCAGATGGCGGATGGATTCACCAAGGCGCTACCAACTCGGCAACTTGAGGAGTTCAAGCACAATCTTAACTTAAAAAGGTTGTGATTGAGGAGGGGTGTTGGAACCTGTCACGTACAACATGTAAGCGTACAAGTTAGAGATAGAATCTGTTAGCTTAAATCATGTAATCGATCTGATCTCGTTTATAAAGATCAGATCGCTATCTTCTTATCTCTCCCGTACGTCGTAACTCCTCCTTGTAATTGTGCCGATACTTTCCTTATATCAACACGCAATCGATACGAGCTCCAAGCACCGTTCCCATCTCCGAGCTTTCATAGGGAGTACTCTTTTTCTTTCTAGGCAGTAATCTGCGGGTAGGGTCTTCTAGCTCTACCTTTGGTTAATGCAATCAATGGAGTTAAAAACATCACTTTGGTGTAGGTGTAGTCTTCTATATATACCACAAATCTTCACCTATTAAAGGAAGCAAAGCTCTATTGTTTCATTTTGTTGCTCTATGTTTCATTTACCGACATACGCCGAAAACTCTCATCTCCCAACTATTTCTTTTGACACTTTCATGTTGTGAAATAGGTGTCAAATACCCAATCATGAGACCGGTCGTGAGCATGTAGGGATAGGAGACATCGAAAAAGAAACATGTGCTTGTATAGAAGCTGTCATGGTAGCCCTACCGGGAAAATGCCAAAATAGAACACTAGCGCCCCGTCAATTCCCGCTGTAGATCCAGACAACACGCTGAGATTACCGCGGCCGCGCCAAGGATCAGTAGCAGCAGGAGCCTGCAGTAGCGTGTGTGTCAGTACCTTCAGTTCAGCTAGATAAGAGGCCAATTGGTCCAGACTTCATCCCCGTTGATGCTGCATTCACTTTTACCAGTTTTGAGAGAACTCTAGTGAATCAAACTACTCCCTCCATTCTAAAATAAGTGACGTGACTTGGGTTTGTCTAGATTCGCATGTATCTGATAAACCGGAGTCACTTACTCCCTCCGTCGTCCAGAAATAAGCGACTTCAATTTGTCTAGATTCATATGTATCTAGACATGTTTTAGTATATAGATACATGGAAATCTAGATAAACTCAAGTCAGTTATTTTTGGATATTTTAGAAGAGCGGGAGTACATATAATTTCATGATCAAACTATGGACTTCTGTATGATAGAAACACAAGGGGGAAAACTACCCCTTGTAGAACCAGTGCTAGAACTATGAATGACTTCTTTTGGGCTTCTAACATGGCTTCTGGGTTTCCCACCGCATAAGCAAAAAAGAAGTCTTCAGCTTTTCCCCACCGAGAAACCTCCCAAAAGCCCATTTACACACAGTGGAGAGAAACTGGGGAATAGCAGTTTCCCGAGTTTCTGAACTCACGATGTGAATCGTTTCTGGCAAATAGACATGTGGTTCTCAGATATTACGTCAAACTGCCACCGCAAAGAAAAGTCTCGCTCGTTAGAAAAAAACCATAACCCCATCCCCACGCGGCCCCCTGTTCCTGGACTCCTCCCTTCCCTCGCGCGACCCTCTCCCTCCGCTCCGACCCTCTCTGGTCCGCCGCTCCTCCCGCCCATTCTCTTCCCCAGCAACCACCCCCCGCCCCCCTCCCCCCTCTGCTTTTCCCTAGCGCCGAAGAACCCGTTCCCTCCCAGCCCAAGCCCCCTTCTTAGCTGCTCTCAACAGCGCCGGCGGATCCATCCTCCCTAGCTCGACCGGCCAGAGCACCCTTCGCCACTGCTTCCCCCAAGCGCCGACGGATCCATCCCCCAGCAGCCGACCAGCCCCAGCCCCGACCGGCCCCGTCCACCACCGCGCCGCCATCCACCCCGCTGACGGAGCCGGCCGTCGCTGTCTTCCTCGGGTTCGTCGCCTCCTCCATCGCCGTGCCACCGGCAGCTGTGAGCGTGCCGATCTTCGGACCGCTCAGCCCGTTCTCCGTCGGGCCTGGCCTCTCCTCGCGTCCTTGAGAAGAGCTGGTGGCTTAGCTGCTGGTCGTCTTTTTTGTTTTCGTTTTCTGAAGCTTAGTATCTGTGCTCGTCTCAGATGTACAATTCGATAATTGTGTGCTGTCCTCCATCTCTCTAAATAGCTGTGGTTATGCGTTAATCGTGTGTTGTCCTCCATCTCTCTAAATAGCCGTGGTTATACGTTAATAACCATCTGCTTGCTATCTGCTTACAATCCGTATAAACTATACTAGTATTACAACACTGTATTTTTTACTCCCTTTGTCTAGAAATAACTGACTTAGGTTTGTCTAGATTTAAATGTATCTAGATGCATTTTAATCTATTGATACATTCGAATTTAGACAAACGTACAAAAACTGGACGGAGAGAGTATTTTATTTCTAGCTCTATTTCTAATCGGTCAGATCAAGTCTAGGGGTATATCAGACATGTCATAACTCACCATAGCAAATAAGCCAAAACCGTATAAGCTCAAAAGAAGTCTCTCCATAGTTTCTACAAGCTTCTGTCCACCGCAGTTTTTCACCACCAAAATCTATAAGCAGGCTTATGCATAAGCAGAAGCCCAAAAAAAGTCACCCTATGTCCCCTTTAGGAAATTGCCAATAACTAATAGCCACAGCTTGTAGAACCAGTACTAGAAACGATCTTGCATTGATTCACCATCCCATCAAAACATTAGTTAACTCTCCAAGACAAAACCAGGAAATGCGAACATGCAGAATACCACCAGAGACTCTGTAACTCCCTTGTGCTGTAAACTAGAAGCTAACGCTTGATATTATGATTAATGATGTGCACCATCATGGCAGCCTCCTCTGGTTCGACATTAGCTAGACCGACCTAGCATTCGCGCATCGCCATCTCTGGATGCATCTCGACTTCACACGTCTTGCTCCTCTCTGCCCTCATGAGTGTCACGGCCTGATTTCCGGCAGCTTAAAATGCACCAAGTTGTTTCATTCTACCAAGGACAGCTTGATATACCATTATATGCTTCCTTACCTCGGATTGTTGGAGTCGCCTTTGCCCTTGTTCTACCATCAGCCGTGCTTACTCTTTTAGGGGTACCCAAATTCACCCTTGCTTTGTCGTGAGTTGAGTTTACTCTTTTAGGACCAATTTCACTTCCACCGACAGAAGACAGCATTGATTTGCTAAGTAGATGGACTATTAATGAGAACTTCTCCCAGTGCCCTTCATTCTTTCAAAGATGCAGGATATCTACCACATTTACTCAATTGTCACGGACAAAGTCTAACCAACCAGGTCCAGAAAGTTGCACCAATGCTGATCTTTCCTGATGTAAAATCTGGGAGACCACCTTTTGTTCTTGCCTGGGAGCTGCAGTGTGACAGTTTGACCTTTTCGTGGGAAGTGTCTATCTGCATAACCTTTAGAAATTACCTAAATTCCAGGTGCAATATCAGTGACAGTCTGACAGATCAATAAATATGACTACGTTGGGATCAGTTCATTCAGAGAGCAACTCCGGACTAATGTAATGTTCTTTTAAGAAAATAATATCTTGAGTTGTACAGAACATTTTTATCGACGGAGAATGCACAACCTGTGCAAGCTGACATGCAGATCCTAGCACACATATGCTACTCAGGAAAATGTGATACTAGTAGCGAAGTGTCCACATTACAAGACAATCTATGCGACTGAACCAGCATACTTTGTGGTTTCTGATGCAAACAGAATTTAGCACAATGTTTAATGGTACGCAATAACTTCAACAGCTATCTTACAGCAAACTTCAAGTGTATTTCGTGTACAAACTAACATTAAAATACACGGATAGATATTACAATGTACTCCATATCATATATGTTAATATCTGAAAACAGAACTGTCATAATTTTACTAACTCAAATAACTATACTGATTCATACTTTTCTTTTACCTCCTCTGAATGTGGGTATTTCTAATCTAGCCTCTCAAGGAAAACCTGTGCCTCTAATGAACCCTGTTATGTTCATGCAATCAATCTAAAAGCATGATTATACCAAATATTTAATGGAATAAAAGTTCATATAGAAATATAAATATTAAGCACTAAAAATGACCGATAAATTCAAAGAGAAAGAGCAGCAAAACTTACAAGAGAAGCATTTCGTGTCTTGACGTAGCTTAGCTTCGTGATAGCCACAAATACAGGAGTTTCAGCTCGTACATCCTGGAGAAGCGTATCTACTTTCTCCTCCTGTACTCCAGGTGACATAGCTCAGCTTCATGATAGCCAGAAATACTTGCCTGATATAAGACATAATCATGCCAGGAAGGTGTCTGACGGCCATCTAGCACAAAAGATGATTTGCTTTCAGAAGTATTGTCCTCAGAGTCTTCCCCTGTACATAACCATAATGGTGAAAACGTCAATAATAAAATCTAATAGCAAACATATGATTGAGAAAGTAATGTTAATGCAGAGGGAATCAAAATGTAACCTGAATCCTTGGATGGGTATTTTATAGCGGCCTTTAATATGCCTCAGTGTCTTCTATACAGAATCCTAACACCTAGAAATTAGAACAGGCAATGTTAATCATCATCCTGAGCTTTGAAGTTCTTTTGCTACAATGTTTCAGACATGCAGAATTAGCTGCTTGTTTGGAACCCAAGAGTTTAACTACAGATTTTTCTAGCAGTGATGTTCTGAATCTATTCACTTCGCTATGTTTGTTTAACACCAAACGAGCTACAATCAAGTCCATCCAACTAGTAAGAAACTATCCATATCAAATCCAACCAATCCAGTACACTTGAGACACTGAGCAGCCATGTGCCTATGGAAACACTTCAACATTTCATTCAAATGGCCCACATATCTTTTGCAACAATCACAAGATTTCTTCATCTGGGATGCTAGTCCAGTCACGTGAACTGAAATTTGCAGCTAATGTAAGTTGCACATTTAATAAAGCAACTTTAAACATTAGCACAAGGGTAATCTATCTCCTTCAGAAAGTAGATATTGTTTTCCTGTTATGCGAGTTGTAAGTATAATATGTTTCACTCTTCACACATTTTCTAGCGGTTGTGTTCTTTTTTTTTTCTACCTTCGAAGACAAAATATGCACAGAATCTTTCTTCTGAGAACTGTACATATAGCACAACAAAACTGCAATCTTGCTACCCTACACTATGTTTCTGCAGCAAGGAAGAAATAGTGTGAAAATAGCAACACTGCCCAGTAAATGGTGGAACAAATCAAAGCAAGTAATGAGGGTTTTATATGCTGATATCCAGGAACTTAGATTGTAGCATTGAAGCAAAAAATGCACCTGATCCTCTCCTTTCCATGCCGCTAGTAGGACGTAGGGGAGAGGAGACACCTTCCTTTGCAAAGAAGCTCCAAGAGCTAAAATGACAATTCGGAGAAGGATCAGAGCTACCGATACATATATATATGTCGATCAAATGTATCACTTCCTGGAAAAGTTTAATTTAAAGAGGATTTCGGTCTTCAGCAGGCATGGATTCATGATCAGCATGCAGTGGCTCGACTTCATTTTCGGAAGTTATTGCTTTTCTGCAATTTCTTATCATGTTTAACCTTCTCAATGCATTCCCCATCCTCCATTCAGGACTTTGATCCTTATATGTGGGAACAAAGCCCCTATCTTCTATATCATTGAGTAGTTCCTCTCCCTCCAGCATTTTGCCTGATGCATAAATAGCTCCAGCTATTGTGGTGTATGTTGTAAGGTTCGGTCGAAGTTGGTTAGACTTCATCTCTTCATACAGATCTAACGCATCAGAAACACACTGATTATTGCACATACCTGTGATTAGAACATTATAAGTGACAACATCAATCTTCAAACCATGCAACTCCATTGACCTTTTGAGGTCCAGAGCATCCACAATCTTGCCTTCTTTACACAGACCATGCATTAGGGTAGTGAAAGTAGCAATGGTTGGTACCATTCCTGCCCGTATTATGCTACAGAAAACTATAATACCCTCTTCAACCTTTCCACATTTACTAAGACCTCTAACAATTGAGCTGTCAGCAACTTCAGCAGGCACAACACCAAGAGCTGCCATTTCCTCTTTAATCCTGAATGCTCCATTGATGTCCCCAATCCTGCATTTTGCATTGATTAATGCGATATAGTGTGTATGCTTTGGTTCAAGCCCACTTTCAACCATGTCACGTAAAACATCACAACTCTGCTGCAACCAGTTTTTCCTGATTAATCCATTTATCATGGCACTGTATGCTCTGCTGCTAGGTGACATATATAACCGCTTCATACAGTTGAAAAGCTGTAAAGCACTAGACATCCTAGATTTCTCACTAAATGCAGTTATGAGTACGTCAAATGATAACTTATCAGGATAAATGCCTTCTAAGACCATCTTGTCCAAGAGCTTAACCGCAATTTCAACCATACCATGCTTGGAAAGTCCAAGCATAAGCAAACGATACGTCACATTGTTTGGCCTAATCCCTTTCCTTACCATATCTTTGTAGAGATAAATAGATCTTGACAAATGTCCCTTCTTGATGTGCCCATGCATAAGAATGTTATAACTAGCCGGGTTTGGATAGACCTCATTACGATGCATATCACAAATCATCATATCTACTTTATGTATCATTCCTGCCTTTAGGTACCCATTTATCATTGAGTTGTAGGCAATACAATCAGCGTACACGCCTTCCTTGCATATGATCTCCTGGAACAGGTAAGAAGCAACCTTAAGTTGGCCTTCCTTGATCAAACCATTCAACAAACAGGTATATGTAACAATATCCGGGACAAACCCTTTCTCCAACATCATCTGCAACAAGATGACTGCAGGAACAATTTTACCTTTTCTGCAAAAACCACTAAGAAGAATAGTGTAAGTATGGATGTCAGGTAGAAAGTTGCTTGTAACCATTTTCTCACACAAATCCAGAGCTTCATCTAGAGTTCCATCTTTGCAAATCCCTAGAAGTAACGCATTGAAGGTTTTCTGATCAATGGTAGAAGATATGTCAACAAGGCAGGCCATGAACTCCTTTGCTTGTACCAAGTGGCTTCCCTTGCACAATCCTCTAAGCAAATTCCTATATGTGTAATCATTTGGAGAACAACCATATCTACCCATATTATCATACACTGAGAATGCCTCATGCATGTTACCTGTAGTGCAGTAGTAGTCTATTATACAGTTGAAAGAGGTGACATCAAATGATATCTGCATCCTAGACATGTATTGTTTGAATTGCTCAGCCTGTGCAATCATTCCTTTTCCATACAATGCACATAACAGCGTATTATGGATGAAAGTGTTGGCAGTTAGGCCCCTTCGATAGATGTCCACGAAATATTTCAGTGCTTCTGTGACATATCCAGCCTTACAACAATAGCAGACTAGAGTTGTATAAAGCACCTCATTAGGCAAAACTCCAGTTTTCTGCATCCTTGCCAAAACCTCTTTTGGTTCGTCCAGCTTACCCATCTTGCACATACCATTTATCAATGCTGAGTACGTGATAACATCTGGATTAATCCCATCCACAAGCATGCTCTTTAAAATATGTTTGGCCTTAGAAACCAGTCCTAGCTGACAGAAACCATCAATCAGAATAGTATACATAGTCCTATTGATTGTTGTGCCTCTTGCTTTCAGAACTTCAATAAGATTCATTGCATGTCCCAGCATGGAAGCTTTGCAATAACCATTCAGCATTGCACTATAAGTTAATTCACTTGGTTCCACACCAGCAACTTGCATTTCATATAGAACTCTTAAAGCTTCATCAGTTGTCCCATTTCGGCAGTACCCATCAATCAAGGTAGTGTAAGTAGCTAGACTTGGTTTCAGGCTCTGTTTCAGCATTTCGTTGAAGATATAGATAGCAAGTTTCATCTTACCTTCATCAAAGAATCCTTTGATCAAAGTATTATACGTACATTCATCAGGTGCTAAGTTGTCCTCCCTCATTCTTTTGAGCAAAAGGTAGGCACGTGTACTCCTCTTCATTCTACATAACTTATCAATCATGATGTTGTAAGTATATACATCTGCCTCTACACAATTCTTCTCCATATCTTCTAAGACACGCATGGCAGCCTTGAACCTTCCCTTCTTAACATACCAATAAAGTATTGTATTATAAGTAACAACATTTGTTAGGGAGCGACTCTTCATCTTTTGCAGCATAAGATTAGCCTTTTTAAGGTTACCCTCAATGCAAAAAGAATTCAGCACAATATTGCAAGTGACGACATCCAAAGGAAACTTCCGTGCCAGACTTTCTTTTAAGAAGAACCAAACATGTTTTGATTCGCCAATATCCACAAGAGCATTAAGGACATTGTTGCAAGAATAAGCTGAAGCCCTAAATCCACAGGCATCCATCAACAAAATTGCCTTACTTGCATCAACAACTTTTCTTTCCTTCAGATATGCATTAATAAGAAGGTCAAAAACCATGGGGCTGGAATCGCAACGCGAGATGGTTCGCAAAAGAGAGCTAAATATAGCAGTGCAAGAGAAGCCTTCCACAGCAAGATGCTTCAACACTGACATTGCTTGTGAATGCATTTGAGCTTGGATGAGGATATGAGCAGCCATGCAGTAAATATGGGTGATTCGCTCCAAACCTGATTGTTGCACGATAGAACCTAGTATCTTCAAGGCTAGTTTTCCATGACACTTGTCAAGCTTCCCAAATTTGTACGCCATGTGATTCAAGGTCTCCCAGTGATGCATAGTTAGTACACTGATGATGCTACTCTCCACACCGTGAGCTAAAACAGATAACCGAATCAATAGAAAATAATTGATGCGATATCAGAAGGGCCAAAACTACAGCGGTGTCTGTCAGATACCAAGTATACTAGTATTACACATGAGAAGCAACCAACAACAGTCAAACAAGTTAAATGTGCAAAAAATAGCTAGAGCTAACAAATATGTATTGAGATACTAGAAAGCTGTAGGGGCTGGTAACACTAATTCAATGTAGCTAATTTGCTACTCCCTCGGTCCCATAATATTTATGGGACAGAGGGAGTAAATACCAATTCGAAATTAAATCACCACAGTGGGGTGTAGGAAAGCTGCAGGGCTTCAATGGCTAGACCTGGGGTGTAGGATAACATGTATGAGAGCCCATTTGCACAGTACGTCTACAATACTATAGAAGTGAGCCCAAATTCCCTTCGAGTCTCAATACGGAGCTCTGCGGAGAAAACACAATAAGCACGCCAGCTCTACTAACAGGCATTTCCACAAGCATGTTCAGTGCGTTCCAGCACTAACCAGGTTCACTGGGCTGTGTTAGCACAGGAATTAATCGGATTCCTTGAGAAGGTTTTACCTCTGGTGGCGGCGCCAATCCTGGTGTGCGCAAGCTGCCTGGAGCGGGAGGGGAGCCGACAAGAGTAGAGCGCGTGGGTGGCCGCCACCTTGGAGTCGAGGATCCTGCGGCGGTACGACGAGGACGCCAGAGACGACGACATGGTTAAGTGCTTGGTAGGCGCGTGGGGTGGCGGGCAGCGCTAGATAGGCTGGCGTTGGCGTTGGCGTTGGCGCGGAACGCGGATAGGTTGACTTGAGGCGGCGGTTTCGGCACTCGCAGCAGGTGGAGAAGGTGAGTACTCACTCCATTTCGGATTATAAGTCCCGCGTGAATAACTAAATTGGTAATTTGAATAATAAAATATAAATTTTATAGCATAAAAATTATATCATTAGAAACTTTAGAGATTATACTTTTTAATAATATAATTTTTGTGATATATAAGTTATATTTTATTGGTCAAATTAACAATCTAGGTATGCGCGTAGAACCTATAATCCCGAACAGAGGAAATACAAAACAAAGAAATTAGAAACGATGGAGGAATAGGATGTAGCCTAACCTGAAAACCTACAGGATTCCAAAACAGAGTTTCGTGCTTTCCTTTGGTCTGGGCCAATGTTTTGTTTCCGTAAAAAATGCATGAAACCTTTCCTTTCCTAAGGAACTGGTACCACTTTTTTCTTTGTCCCGAACAGCTCCAAAGGAAAAAATTCCAAAGAACAACAAACCTACACTATTCCTGCAGAATTACTTAGTTTCGAACGCAGCCTTCGCCCAGCATTTACGTAGCTTCATTTACGATACCTACTCACCGGATCATCTACGACGGCGGCGGCGTGCCCTTACTTCTCGTCATTGTTGACGTAGTTGTCGTAATCGTCGTTGGTGAAGTACTCATCGTGTAAGTCGGCTTCGAGGGCCTCGAGCCACGCCAGGTGCTCGCGGAGGGAGAGGCAACTGGCATGGCGAAGATCACGCTTCTCCGTCCTATGCGCGTCGCGGCAGCGCTTCTGGCGCTGCACGATGTCCATGAGCGCGGTGCACAGGGAGTTGAACTTGGTCTCAGTCACCAAGAGCTCCTTGTGCTCGTCGTGGCAGCGGGCTCACGGACGACCTGCGGAGACACGCAAATTTTGGCCATCAAGAGCTCCTCGACATCGTCTGCGACAGGGTCGGCCGACAGCGACGGGGTCGCGTGGGTGCGCCCAAGGGCGCCGCGACCGTGTCCCTGCTCGGAGAGGCGCTAGCGTCCCTCCGACTCCGACGGTAGAGCCTAACAAGCTCGCAGGATAGAACTTCCGCCGAGGCCAGGAGAAGCGAGGTCGCGTGCGCCCAAATCGGACCTCGATTGGTCGGCCATGGCAAGATAGGAAGTGGACAAGGATGTTGCAGCGGGCGATGTGTTCTTTTGACGGCGGATGTGGCTGAAATTGGAGACGTGGGTGTGCGGCGGCGAGGGTTTCTAGGCAGGGGAGGAAGGGGAAACGGATGTAGGATACCGCATCCAGTCCTCCCCCCCCCCCCCCCCCCCCCCGCACCGAATATATGCAGGGCGGATGGGCTTTGATGCGGAAAACGCAAAAAAATGCGGTATCTGCCCGTTTGGCATTTTTTGAGCTTCGATACCACATATCAACGCAAAAATTTACGGACCGGCCGATATGGAAACTGATTGCCAGATGGTTCAATCCCTTTGGCAGGATAGGCAGGGACGGCTGAAGGGATCCGGTTGCGGTATATGCTAGATGCGCTAAACTCAAATGGAACGGTCTAAATGTACACTCAAAATCCTATGCACTAACAATTTCAATTCAAGGCCGTCCCTCAGATTTTGGGGGCCTGGAGCGAGGCTAAGATGGGAGACCCTTAATAGACATCACAATAATGATGATGTATATTATACGTGCAAATATATGTTGTCGATAATATTTAAATGCATCCAAAATCAGTACGACATATCAAATTATACATATTTACTTTAACAATCTCTTCTAGCATTTCTCGATGCAAATTTACTGACGATGAGGTTGATGCCCATGTCATCTAGTAATAATTTTCTTCTTGGTGCATAATGTTGCCACACAATTAACCTTTGTTGAGTAACCTTATATTGTTCTTTCATAATTTCAACTTTAAAAAGCTTGTTTCAGTAGATGCAACAGTTAAATACAATACGGTGCGCAATGAAGATATTACGGAATATTCAATATAGCTAAGATTTTTTAGGTTAAATATAACTAAGATTGATCAAATCAGTGACCTAAGTGATGTTTTCTTGTGATTGGGGCCGAAAGAGTCGACTAAATGTCAATCAAAAATCAGAATTAGGAGAAATTGAGGAGAAAAGGAACCCTATATAGCTGGAACTAGAAGGATAGGCTCGATACGTGTGTTGACAAAACACAGTTGTCGACGAAACAATGAAAAAAATCCTGATCACGCACGGCACACGCGTCATGGGACTGGCAGGCCAGTCCGTGGGTGGAGAGCCCTGCGCCCCTACGTCGGTGGAGGCCTATGCCTGGTGCGGCATCGGGTAGCCAAGCAGGTCACCGCTCAATAGCTTATTTTCACCTTATGGAATATGTGACGAGTATCTATATCTATACCTAATAATAAAGGAATGATTGTTTCTTGTAGTACCTACACTTTTTAAACCGTTTTACCCTTCTACCAAAATACATAATACCACCAAGCCACCGGTAAGTTAAAAAATTGATACTTATCTTCCTAGGCCGATTGGTTCCGGCAATAGACAGGGGATATGAAAGAGATCGGCTTCAAAAGTTGTCAAAAAAAAGAGATCGGTTCCAAAAGACGACAGCCTCTAATACAGCCCCGACGATCTTCCTCCATCAGAAGAACGAGCACCAGGCGGTGTTGTGTGGTCAATTGATTCTCCCACTAGTGCACACACCCCCCACCCCCCCTCTAACACCGGTTTGGAGGGCCCTCTAACAGCGGTTGTAGAACCGCTGTTGAGGGTTCGGTGTTGAGGGCTCAGGGACCCCCCCTTTAACACTGGTTCGTAACACGAACCGGTGTTAAAGGTTTTCTGCCGCGGCAGGAAAACGGCCTAAATCTCTGTCGCGGCAGAGTTCTGCCCCTGCCCCGTTCTGGGCGTATTTCTGCGGTGCGGCGAGGACAGGGAGGGGGGAGGGGGAATCGATCGGGAGCAGTATACACATACATCGTCATCGGTACATACGAGTACATGAATAATTAAGCAACTATTATTATACACAACATCGTCATTGTGTGGTATTCTCCGTAAACGTTGAAGCATCAAGTACAAGACAAACACGTTCAAGCATATATACAACGTTTATTTTGGTGGATATCTAAAGAGTTCTCCGTCAGGCGTGACGACCTCATCAAGTATGAACCCCGTCAATTCCTCTTGAATGGCTCGTATGCGTTCAAATGGTAGGAGTTGGTCCCGCATCCGTTCGATCTGAATATATATGAAGAATGGGGTCAATATATATATATATAAGAATAAAACTCAACACAATTGATGGTAATAAAATAATGTTGTGTACTTTGTTTACTTACTCTAAGTTGTTCTAGTGCGGCTTGGCCCGTCGCACATATCGTGTTGCGAATGAACTTGCAAACATAGTACCCACATAAGTTATTGTCGTGTCCCTGATGCGCGCACTTTAAGAGAATAGAGAGTTCAATCAAAATAGTAATCAATAAAGCATGATATAATGGAATTGAAAGCAGAATCAAAGAGATACGCAGACCTAGCTAGCTAGTATTACTTACATTTTGGTCTACAAATTTTAGTTCTTCTGACCATTCACCCACGGCCCTGCCCGTGAACCTTTTCCAATCTCTGTCCGGCAAATAAAATGGATAAAGGAGTAATTAATTACTTGTTATCACGAAAGTTGCCGATCTAGTGCGATAATATAATTGAAATTACCTCTGGAGCATCTCTCTAAAGTCTGCCCATATCTCTTTTTCTTTTCGTAACGAGTCCATGACAAGAACTTTTCCTGAGTCGGGTTGAATGACTAGCAGAATAAAGTGGAACCTACGCATGCATAACTCATTATCAGTTACACTTAACATCGAGTAAGCCGAAACAGAATGTGTACAAGAGAGGGTAACAGTACTCACGAGAAGTTGTAAGGAAATAGTATTTCCCTTTTGGTTTGTTGTCTCAGTAAAGACCTTAGCAAGTAATCTTCTGTTTTCCCGGGTTTGGTTCTTACCACTTCTTCATGAACTCTATTTGGGTCAACGAACCCAATGTCAAAAGGGCCTCCTTTCATGCATTCCATAACCTTTTTCCTGCATAATAGTATATACATATATGGTGATTATATATATATATACATGCAATTAATGAAGTGAATGAGATGAGATAGAAATTACAGAAATAGTACTTACACACAATAAAGGCTGATGGTAGCTTTGTCGAGTTCCTTCTGATTGAATAGAAAATGCAAGTCTTGAATGTTGAAGTCGATCTCGTCGTCTCCGCACAAGAAAATCTCATCTCTTATATGCGTTGTGATCCATTCTTCCTTTCTCGTCTTGCAGAAATCAAGGTACCACTTGTGCAATCTTCGCATCTTTGTTGGTAGATTCTTGAGCTCCTCTTTCTTGACGAGATTCTTCCCGTACTTCCATGGCTGTATGGGGTTGGCATCGCATTTGGGCAAGTTGTCTCCCATGATGTTCAAGCATGCAATGTAAGTCATCCCCATCTCATTGGCCTTTCTTTGTAGCTCTGCCTCGTAATCATTTACGGGAGGAGCGTCCCATGTGTCGAACACTTGGAGCGGGGCGCATGATTGGTTTTCCTGCTCTCCGAGCATGGGAACTGTTTTCTGGGGTGCCGCACGACTGCTACTTTCAGTCTCCCTACGGCGCCTTGCATCCCCCTTCAAAATCTGGCGCTCGTAGTCCGGCACAAGTGGGGTTTCAGGTTTCAAAAGATTATTGTAAAACTTCTCCACCACCACCGGATCTATTTTCTCCTTTGGCTCGGCCCGTCTAGGTGCAAAGAATTTCTTGACCTCTTCTTCCGAGATCCTATTGGTCTCCTCGTCGCTGCGATTCCGCGGTAAAACCGGCAATGGCTTGGCGGAAGGCTGCGGGACGTAGTTTTTTGAACTCTTTGGCGTACGGTTTCCTGCGGATTTCTTTGTGGCAGTGCTAGTGATGCTCTTCGTGGCAGTGCTCTTCCGCTTACGCCGAGGAGATGGCTGGCGCGCCGGAGATGGCTGGCACGCCGGAGATGGCTGCCGCGCAGGAGATGGCTGAAGCGCCGGAGATGGCTGCCGCACAGGAGATGGCTGAAGCGGCTCAGACTGCTGACGCTGCGGAGACGACGGGGGTGCCATTGGCCTCCAATTTGGAAGCACAATGTGTTCCTTCTTCCAAAAAATGGTTGTTTTCACTGCAAATTTGAGTTGAGTTTCCCCTTCACCTGTAGTATGGTCAAGCTGTGCTTCCTCATATTCCTTCACAACCTCATCCACCCCGACAATAGCATAGCCATCTGGAATCGGTCGGCAGTGGTAAGTTCCACCAGCTATAGGAGGTAAGTCATAGCCGACAGCCACTTTAATGGATAAGCCCATTAATCTCACATGCAGCTCAGCGTGTTCTCTCTCCGTGATCTCATCCACGGGGTATCGAGGACCCGCCATTTCAAGCGTGGGTTGCACGTTCTCCGTGGAAGCCACGCTGCTTTTCCGCGCAGAGTCTGGGCCACAGGCATCTTCCAATGCAGGCTCTTCGTGCCGCTGAGATGGGCCGGTAGCTTCCAATGTGGTGGTGGTTTTTTGAATTAGCCATTTGGTGGTTGCTTCACAAAACCGTCTGTTTTTTATGCTCGGAAAATGGAAAATGCCTTTTTGGTGCGATAAAAAGGAAAACTTCCTCTTGCAACATTGTTTGCCATGCCATGATGCACATGTATGCACAATATGGCCATATTATCACAAACTATGCCTTGATTCTAGCCATAACATTGGTCATTTGACGCGAAAGCCAAGAAACCTCGAATGAGATAGGTCATTTTGTGAAGGAGATAGAACTGGAATTAAAATACAGAATGCAACTAATAGTAAGTTACATAAAGCACGACTGAAAATTAAGATACATAAAAGAACTGAAAATTAAGATACATGGCCAGATTGGAGTGATTCAGTCATGCTCCTGCCTACACCTGTAATACTCGCCACTGTAGTCGTCGTACTCGCCGCCGCCGTTATCGCTGTCGTCGTCGGGGTTGCCGTAATTGAACCTTGAAGGCTGAGTACGTGTGGGCTGGACTTGAGGGTAGCGCAGACGGGGGTTAGAGTCGACGACAGTGTCATAGGCCATGACGCTCTGGAGAGTCCGACCGTGCCCCCATAGCTGACGGCCGACCTCGTTGAAGTTCGGAGTGTTGGAGATATGCCCTAGAGGCAACAATAAATGTAGTTATTATTATATCTTTGTGTTTATGATAAATGTTTACATTCATGCTATAATAGTATTAACAAGGAAACATTAATACTTGTGTGATTTGTAAACTTAATTTGAAGTCCCTAGTATAGCCTCTATACTTCACTAGCTTGTTGGTTGATTAATGATTGTGGTTTCCCTATCATGAACATTGAGATGTTATCAACAACAAGATCATATCGTTAGGAGAATGATATGGTGGACATACTCCTATAGATAAGCGTAGCATAAAGATCAAGTCATTTCAATAGTTCAATTGCTATATGCTTTCTGATACATAGTAACCTAATTCCTTCGACCATGAGATCATGCATATCACCTTTACCGGATGGATGCTTTGATGACATCAAACACCACACCGTAATTGGGTGGCTATAAAGGTGGCATTGAGTGTTCGGAAAGTATTGGTTGAGACACATGGATCAAGAGTGGGATTTGTCCATCCATATGACGGATAGATATACTCTGGGCCCTCTTGGTGGAATGTCATCCAATTAGCTTGCAAGCATGTGACTGGATCACAAGGGATCACATATCACGGGAACGAGAAAAGAGTACTTATCAGTAACGAGGTTGAACAGGTATGCAGAGATACCGACGATCATAACCTCGGATAAGTAAACTATCATGAGACAAAGGGAAATTGGTATCGTATGTAAGTGGTTCATTCGATCGCAAAGTAATCGTAGAAATATGTGGGAGCCATATGAATTTCCAGATTCCTCTATTGGTTATTGTTCGGAGAAGTGTCTCGATCATGTCCGCATAATTCACGAACCGTAGGGAGACACACTTAAGGATTCGACGTTGTTTGAGTAGTTATGGTATTATGAGAAAGAGACCGAATGTTGTTCGGAGTCTCGGATGGGATCCGGGATATCACGAGGTGATCCGGAATGGTCCGGAGAATAAGATTCATATAAGGAAAGTCCCGTTTCGGAGTTCGGAAATGATTCCGGTGAATGTTCTAGAAGGTTCCGGAATGTCCGGCACTCCGGGAGGGGGGAGGGGTACATGAATGTGTCATTACATATTGGAATGATTGCATCATGTACTAAGTGTTCTTGCTGTTCCAAATAAAGGATTAAATTGAATCCTAAAACAGAAAAGTCAAATGTCCAGTTTAAAAGTCAAACGGCTAAAACAGGAAACTGTGGGAAACAAGCAAGAGGAGGCAAAACCGACTTGGGGGAGGAGTCCCTCCTCTCCAAGCCGGCACGCCACCCAAGGCCGACTTGGGGAGGGACTCCCCTCCCCTTGGCCGCGCCTCCCACCTATAAGAGGAGGGGCAGGGCCTCCTCCTCTAGACACACAAGTTCCTATCCTCTAATCTCCGGTTTAGAGCCGTTTTGGTTTAGAGCTTCTAATTGCCCTAGCCTTCGGTTTAGAGCCTTCTAATTGGTGTGTCTAATCCCTAGACCACTAATAGCCCTCTCTCATACTCCACCATACTCGCTCCGGCTTAAGGCGAAGCCCTGCGGGATCTCCCCTCTACTTTCGGTACCACGTCGTTGTGCTGCCGGAATCACGAGGAGAGTGCTACAACCTCCGCTGCCTGCTGGAACAAGGGAGAGGAAGGTCTTCGTCGAGTACCGAACGTGTGACCGACTGCAGGAGCGCTGCCGGAACGCAGCGCTGGAAGGATCGTCTACACGATCCTGAGATCGGGAAGAGTACGACTACATCACCCACGAGAATCCGCTCTCGTTAAACACTTTGGAATCTTCGAGGGTAAGTTATTCCATCGACTCGTTGCTACAATCTAGTAGATAGATCTTGGCTTGTTTGTTTGTATGCGAAAGAAAATTTTTGTTTTCCATGCTACGAACCCCTACAGTGGTATCAGAGCCGTGTCTATATGTAGATCTGTTGCACGAGTAGAACACAATGGTCATTGTGGGCGTTGATGCTTTTATTGTCGATTGCTTCTTGTGTACTTTGCATCTTGCGGTATGTTGGGATGAAGCGGCCCGGGCTAACCTTACATGACATCGTTCATGAGACTTGCTCCACGCTTGACATGCAACTTGTATTGCATAAGTGGCTTTGCGGGTGCCTGTTTCTCCTAGCATAATTAAGATCCAATTTACAACGGGTGATTAACAATACTAGTATCAATGTTGTGGTTCACGTTCGTAAGTTAGAACGACACTTATTGAAAGCCCCAAACCACGTAAAATATGCAAAGAAAGTAGAGGCGCCTAACTTTGTTTTGCAGGGGTGTGCAGTGATGTGATATGGCCATGATTGTGATTATATTTGATGTATGCAATGTTCCTTATTGTAAGTTGGCAACCGGCAGGAGCCATATGGTTGTCTTTAATTTATGTTAAGACCCGCGTGTCTATTCAAAGTAGTTGTAATAGTTGAAGCCGGTGGACGACAACCATGGAGAAGCGTCATTGACCTTGATGCAATGCCGGTGATGATGGAGATCATGTTCGTGGTTGAAGATAGAGATCGAAAGCACGAAGAAGAAAGGCCATATCATATCACATATATATTGAATTGCATGTGATGTTAATCCTTTATGCATCTTGTATTGATTAGTAGACGACGGTAGCATTATAAGATGATCCCTCATGCACATCAATTTCAAGTCATAAAGTGTTCACCCTTAGTTAGCACCGTTGCTAAAGCTTGTTGTTTTGAAGCACCACGTGATGATCGGGTGTGTTAGATTCTGCAAGTGTATACAACGTGAGCAAGCCAGATTTGCTCATGCGGAAACTAAGGTTTGATCTTGACGAGCCTAGCATGTACAGACATGGTCTCGGAACACGGATCACCGAAAGGTAAAGCATGAATCATATAGTAGATATGATGAACATGTCGATTGTTCGCCATTGAAACTATATCAACTCTCGTGATGATCGGTGTTGATATGGTGGATTTGGTTCGTGTGATCACTAAAACAATGTGAGGGATGTTGTTTTGAGTGGGAGTTCACCTAGTTTAATTTCATTAATTAATTTGAACTCAATTTGTCATAAACTTAGTCTAAACTATTGCAAATATGTTGTACATCAATGGCAGCCCCTACCATCAATTTTAATGCGTTCCTAGAGAAAGAAAAGTTGAAAAACAATGGAAGCAACTTCGCGGATTGGTTCCGCAATTTGAGGATTGTCCTCACAGCTGGTAATTTGACCTATGTGCTGGATGCACCGCTGGGTGACCCACCTGCAGATGATGCTCCCGATGAAGTAAAGAATGTTTACCTCGCTCGGAAGAATCAGTACTCCATAGTTCAGTGTGCTATCTTGTATGGTTTGGAATCGGAGCTTCAGAAAAGGTTTGAGGATTCAGACCCATATGATATTGTCGAGGATCTCAAATTGATTTTTGAGACTCATGCGGCAATTGAAAGCTATGAGGCTTCTGAAAAGTTCTTTAACTGCAAGATGGAAGAGGGCAGCTCCGTCAGTGAGCATGTGCTTAAGATGTCTGGCACGCAAACAAATTTCAAAGCTTGGGTATAGTGATTCCTAATGCTTTGGGGATTTACCGTGTCCTCCAATCACTACCACCAAGTTACAAGAACTTTGTGATGAACTACAACATGCAGAACATGAACAAGACGTTGCCAGAACTCTTTGCCATGTTGAAATCTGCAGAAGTGGAGATCAAGAAAGAGCACCAAGTGTTGTTGGTCAATAAGACCACCAAATTCAAGAAAGGCAAGTCTAAACAAAAGGGACACTTCAAGAAGGGTGGTAAGAAAGTTACCACGCCGGCGAAGAAGATCAAGGCTGGACCCAAGCCTGATACTGAGTGCTTTTACTGCAAGGGAGAAGGTCACTGGAAGCGGAATTGCCCAAAGTACTTGGCGGATTTGAAGAACGGCAACATCAAGAAGAAAGGTATATCTGATATACATGTTATTGATGTGTATCTCACTAGTACTCGTAGTAGTGCCTGGGTATTTGATACTGGTTCGGTTGCTCATATTTGTAACTCGAAACAGGTGCTGCAGAATAAACGGAAGCTAGCGAAGAACGAGGTGACGATGCGCGTGGGAAACGGATCAAAGGTTGATGTGATCGCGGTCGGCACGCTACCTCTTCATCTACCATCGGGATTAGTTTTATACTTAAATAATTGTTATTTGGTGCCTGCGTTGAGCATGAACATTATATCGGGATCTTGTTTATTGCGAGACGGTTACTTATTTAAGTCCAAGAATAATGGTTGTTCGATTTATATGAGTAATATGTTTTACGCACATGCACCTTTGATAGATGGTCTATTCTTATTGAATCTCGATAGTGGAAATACACATATCAACAACATTGAGGCTAAACGTTTGAAATCAAGCGATAATTCGACCTATATGTGGCACTGTCGTCTTGGTCACATTGGAGTGAAGCGTATGAAGAAACTCCATTCCGATGGACTTCTTGAATCACTTGATTTTGAATCACTTGAAAGATGCGAAGCATGTCTGATGGAAAAAATGACTAAGACTCCATTTTCTGGTATGATGGAGCGAGCTACGGACTTATTGGAAATCATACATACCTATGTGTGTGGTCCAATGAGTGTAGCATCGCGCGGTGGTTATCGTTATGTTCTTACCTTCACGGATGACTTAAGTAGATATGGGTATATCTATTTCATGAAACATAAATCCGAAACTTTTGAGAAGTTTAAGGAGTTTCAAAGTGAGGTAGAGAATCAACGTAACAAGAAGATTAAATTTCTACGTTCTGATCGTGGAGGTGAATATCTAAGTTACGAGTTTGGCGAGCATTTGAAGAAATGCGGAATACTTTCACAATTGACACCGCCGGGAACACCACAGCGTAATGGTGTGTCCGAACGTCGTAATCGAACTCTCTTAGATATGGTTCGTTCTATGATGTCACTTACAGATTTACCGCTATCATTTTGGGGTTATGCATTAGAAACAGCCGCATTCACTTTAAATAGGGCACCGTCTAAATCCATTGAAACGACACCGTATGAATTATGGTTTGGGAAGAAACCTAAATTGTCGTTCCTTAAAGTTTGGGGATGCGAAGCCTATGTAAAGAAGTTACAGCCGGACAAGCTTGAACCCAAAGCGGAAAAATGCGTCTTCATAGGATACCCGAAGGAAACTATTGGGTATACCTTCTATCATAGATCCGAAGGCAAAGTCTTCGTTGCCAAGAATGGATCCTTTCTAGAGAAGGAATTTCTCTCGAAAGAAGTGACTGGAAGGAAAGTAGAACTCGACGAGGTTGTCGAACCTTCTCTCGAAATTGCGAGTAGCGCAGCACCGGAAGAAGTTCCTGTGGTGCCTGCACCAATTAGAGAGGAAGCTAATGATGGTGATCATGAAACTTCGGTTGAAGTTGCTACAGAGCCTCGGAGGTCAACGAGAACTCGTACCACTCCAGATTGGTATGATCCCGTTATGAGTGTCATGTTGGTGGACAACACCGATGACCCCGAGACATATGAGGAAGCGATGATGAGCCCAGATTCCAATAAATGGCAAGAAGCCATGAAATCCGAAATTGGATCCATGTACGAAAACCAAGTATGGACTTTGGTGGACTTACCGGATGGCCGAAAGGCTGTCGAGAACAAATGGATTTTCAAGAAGAAAACAGATGCTGATGGTAATGTTACTGTCTATAAAGCTCGACTTGTCGCAAAAGGGTTTCGACAATTTCAAGGAGTTGACTACGATAAGACTTTCTCACCGGTAGCGAAGCTAAAGCCTGTGAGGATTATGTTAGCAATCGCTGCATATTATGATTATGAGATATGGCAGATGGATGTCAAAACAGCATTCCTCAATGGAGATATTGATGAAGAGTTGTATATGATGCAACCCAAAGGTTTTGTCGATCCTAAAGATGCTAACAAGGTATGCAAACTTCAACGGTCCATTTATGGATTGAAGCAAGCATCCCGAAGTTGGAATCAACGTTTTGATAAGGTAATCAAAAGTTTTGGTTTTATACAAACTTATGGAGAAGCTTGTATTTACAAGAAAGTGAGTGGGAGCTCTGTAGCATTCTTAATACTATATGTGGATGACATATTGTTGATTGGGAATGATGTAGACCTTCTTAATAGTGTCAAAGAATATTTGAATAATAGTTTTTCAATGAAGGATCTTGGCGAAGCAGCTTACATATTAGGCATAAAGATTTATAGAGATAGATCAAAACGCCGAATATCATTGTCACAAAGTACATATTTGGACAAAGTTCTAAAGAGGTTTGGAATGGAAGAAAGCAAGAAAGGGTTCTTGCCCATGTTGCCCAATACGACCTTGAGTAAAACTCAAAGTCCGACATCGGCAGAAGATAGAGAAAGGATGAGTAAGACTCCCTATGCCTCAGCCATAGGTTCTCTAATGTATGCCATGCTATGTACTAGACCCGACATTGCATATGCTGTTAGTTTAACTAGCAGATATCAAAGTGATCCAGGAGTGGATCATTGGACAGCGGTCAAAAACATCCTTAAGTACTTGAGAAGAACTAAGGATATGGTTCTTTCTTATGGAGGTGATGAACAGCTCGTTGTTAATGGTTACACCGATGCTAGTTGGAACACCGATCCGGATGATTCTAAATCACAATCTGGATACGTATTTATTTTGAATGGTGCAGCAGTTAGCTGGAGGAGTGCAAAGCAAAGCGTTGTGGCGAGATCTTCAACTGAATCGGAATACATGTCTACTTCGGAGGCTTCACAAGAAGCGATATGGATGAAAGAGTTCATTACAGAGCTGGGTGTGGTTTCTAGTGCGCTGGACCCAATGTCTATCTACTGTGATAACATGGACGCCATAGCCAATGCGCAAGAACCAAGGTCACACAAGAAGCTGAAGCATATCAAGCTACGTTTTCACGCTATTCGAGAACATATCCAGGATGGGGATATAAAGATTTGCAAAGTACACACAGATCTGAATGTGGCGGATCCGTTGACTAAACCTGTCCCGAGGGCAAAACATGACCAACACCAAACTGCCATGGGTGTTCGGTATATTACCATGTAATCTAGATTAGATGACTCTAGTGCAAGTGGGAGACTGTTGGAGATATGCCCTAGAGGCAATAATAAATGTAGTTATTATTATATCTTTGTGTTTATGATAAATGTTTACATTCATGCTATAATAGTATTAACAAGGAAACATTAATACTTGTGTGATTTGTAAACTTAATTTGAAGTCCCTAGTATAGCCTCTATACTTCACTAGCTTGTTGGTTGATTAATGATTGTGGTTTCCCTATCATGAACATTGAGATGTTATCAACAACAAGATCATATCGTTAGGAGAATGATATGGTGGACATACTCCTATAGATAAGCGTAGCATAAAGATCAAGTCATTTCAATAGTTCAATTGCTATATGCTTTCTGATACATAGTAACCTAATTCCTTCGACCATGAGATCATGCATATCACCTTTACCGGATGGATGCTTTGATGACATCAAACACCACACCGTAACTGGGTGGCTATAAAGGTGGCATTGAGTGTTCGGAAAGTATTGGTTGAGACACATGGATCAAGAGTGGGATTTGTCCATCCATATGACGGATAGATATACTCTGGGCCCTCTCGGTGGAATGTCATCCAATTAGCTTGCAAGCATGTGACTGGATCACAAGGGATCACATATCACGGGAACGAGAAAAGAGTACTTATCAGTAACGAGGTTGAACTAGGTATGCAGAGATACCGACGATCATAACCTCGGATAAGTAAACTATCATGAGACAAAGGGAAATTGGTATCGTATGTAAGTGGTTCATTCGATCGCAAAGTAATCGTAGAAATATGTGGGAGCCATATGAATTTCCAGATTCCTCTATTGGTTATTGTTCGGAGAAGTGTCTCGATCATGTCCGCATAATTCACGAACCGTAGGGAGACACACTTAAGGATTCGACGTTGTTTGAGTAGTTATGGTATTATGAGAAAGAGACCGAATGTTGTTCGGAGTCTCGGATGGGATCCGGGATATCACGAGGTGATCCGGAATGGTCCGGAGAATAAGATTCATATAAGGAAAGTCCCGTTTTGGAGTTCGAAAATGATTCCGGTGAATGTTCTAGAAGGTTCCGGAATGTCCGGCACTTCGGGAGGGGGGAGGGGTACATGAATGTGTCATTACATATTGGAATGATTGCATCATGTACTAAGTGTTCTTGCTGTTCCAAATAAAGGATTAAATTGAATCCTAAAACAGAAAAGTCAAATGTCCAGTTTGAAAGTCAAACGGCTAAAACAGGAAACTGTGGGAAACAAGCAAGAGGAGGCAAAACCGACTTGGGGGAGGAGTCCCTCCTCTTCAAGCCGGCGCGCCACCCAAGGCCGACTTGGGGAGGGACTCCCCTCCCCTTGGCCGCGCCTCCCACCTATAAGAGGAGGGGCAGGGCCTCCTCCTCTAGACACACAAGTTCCTATCCTCTAATCTCCGGTTTAGAGCCGTTTTGGTTTAGAGCTTCTAATTGCCCTAGCCTTCGGTTTAGAGCCTTCTAATTGGTGTGTCTAATCCCTAGACCACTAATAGCCCTCTCTCATACTCCACCATACTCGCTCCGGCTTAAGGCGAAGCCCTGCGGGATCTCCCCTCTACTTTCGGTACCACGCCGTTGTGCTGCCGGAATCACGAGGAGAGTGCTACAACCTCCGCTGCCTACTGGAACAAGGGAGAGGAAGGTCTTCGTCGAGTACCGAACGTGTGACTGACTGCGGGAGCGCTGCCGGAACGCAGCGCCGGAAGGATCGTCTACACGATCTTGAGATCGGGAAGAGTACGACTACATCACCCACGAGAATCCGCTCTCGTTAAACACTTTGGAATCTTCGAGGGTAAGTTATTCCATCGACTCGTTGCTACAATCTAGTAGATAGATCTTGGCTTGTTTGTTTGTATGCGATAGAAAATTTTTGTTTTCCATGCTACGAACCCCTACACGGAGGAGGTGGGCCGTCCTCCTCGTGCCTGGCGAGCGCCCTCTCACGCCGATCCACGAAGAAGGCTTCCCAAGTAGGGAAATAGTCGGGATGCCATCTGGGATTCCTCCGCTGCTCCGGCGTGAGCTCGAAGTAGTAGTGGTTCATGATGGCCATCCGGCGCGCCTCACCTAGAGGGACAGGAGGAACCGGCACGCCTCCGGTGCTCAGCATCCAGCCGACGGGGACACAGTAGCCCGGCGGGCAGGGGTAGTTCGAGGCGCAAAGCGCCTCCGCCTCCCTGGGGGTTAGTGCTACGGTGGAAGCCATGGGAAAGAGTGATGAGGTTGCAAATATGAGTCTAGAGATGTGCAATGACAATGGAGGCCAACCCTACTTATATATATAGTGAAGAACTGGCAGGAAGAACTGGAGGGAAGAACTGGCGGGAAGAACTGGCGGGAAAAAATGGCGGGAAGAAAAATGGCGGGAAGAAAAATGGCGGGAAAAAATGGCGGGAAGAAAAATGGAGGGAAGAAATAGAAGGAAGAAAAATGGCTCATTTAATACATATACTGTTAACAGAAGAAATATGACATTGTTCTAAAAATGGGACGGTTGGAGGGATTTCAGGCTGGGCCAGGCAGCACTAATGATAGGGATGAGTGTCGACATTATGTAAAAGTTCTTCAACTAATGGTCTTAGGTACACATCAATGTCGTCGCCGGGTTGCCTTGGGCCTTGGATGAGCACTGGCATCATAATGAACTTCCTCTTCATACACAACCAAGGAGGAAGGTTATAGATACATAGAGTCACAGGCCAGGTGCTGTGACTGCAGCTCTGCTCACCAAAAGGATTCATGCTATCTGTACTTAGACCAAACCTTAAGTTCCTTGCGTCACGTGCGAAGTCCGGGTACTCTCGCTCGACTTTTCTCCACTGTGACCCATCAGCGGGGTGTCTCAACATCGCGTCTTTCTTACGGTCTTCCATGTGCCATCGCAACAACTTGACATGCTCTTTATTTCTGAAGAGACGTTTTAACCGTGGTATTATAGGAGCATACCACATAACCTTGGAAGGAACCTTCTTCCTAGGGGCCTCGCCCTCAACATCGCCAGGATCGTCTCGTCTGATCTTATACCGCAGTGCAGTGCATACCGGGCATGCATCCAAATTCTCGTACTTCTCACCGTGGTAGAGAATGCAGTCATTAATGCAGGCATGTATCTTCTGCACGTCTAATCTTAGAGGGCAGACAACCTTCTTTGCTTGGTATGTACTGTCGGGCAACTCATTATTTCTTGGAAGAAGATTTTTCATTTTTACCAACAACTTTGAAAATGCGCTGTCAGTCACACCGTTCTCTGCCTTCCATTGCAGCAAATCCAGTGTGGTACCTAGATTTTTGTGGCCATCTTCGCAAGTTGGATACAACAATGTTTTGTGATCCTTTAACATCTGCTCCAGCTTCTCCTTCTCCTTTTCAGTTTCACATTCTTCCTTTGCATCAGTAATGACCCGACCAAGATCGTCATCAGCGTGCCCATCTGCTGCCTCTTGATCTTCATTATCTACCCCCGTTGCAGTATCATCATATTCAGGATACATATTATGATAGTTGTCATCATCCTCTTCTTCTTCGTTGTCTTCCATCACAACCCATTTTTCTCCGTGCTTGGTCCAACAATTATAGCTGGGCATGAAACCGGATCGAAGCAGGTGGGCGTGAATGGTTCTGGTATTTGAGTAGTCTTTCTTGTTCTGACAATGAACACACGGACATCACATAAAACCATTGTGACCACGGTTTGCATTAGCCACAACAATGAAATTTTGGAGGCCCGTAATGTACTCGGAAGTGCGGCGGTCACCGTACATCCATTGCCGGTTCATCTGCATTAATATGTAGTATATATCAAAAATTAATAGGGAGATGACCATTTATATATATAGTACATCAATGACACATGAAAGGATAGTTGCCGACCTCGACCGAGAAGGAAAGAGCAACGAGAAAACTTATTTTGAGCTCTCGGGCATTTTACCGAACACCTCTTGTGCATATGAAAAAAACACAAACTAGCACTCTTCACACCCTCTTGCTAGGCTCCAAAATGAGATAGTGAAAAAATAGAAGAGTGGGGTGTGGGATGCGGTGTCTTATATAGCCCCCCCTTTAACACCGGTTCAAGCCACGAACCGGTGTTAAAGGGGGGGCTGCGCGGGCCACTGGTGCAGGGTCCTTTAACACCGGTTCGTGCCAGTAGAGACTCCTTTTTACCGCACGGGCCACGCTGACCGGTGTTAAAGCCCTTTTAGAATCAACAAAAAACCTTGTTTCCACTGGTGTCCGGCGCCCTATGCCTCTATCCAAGCTGGCCGGTGCCCCTAATGTCAATAAAGAACGTCTCAGCAAGAAGGCAGGCAGAGTCCACGTACCCGTGCGGGTAGTCTGTCATCAGCGAACAGTTTGGCCAGCAACGTGAAGTCCAGTATGTGCGGGCAGCCATCGACGGCGAGCAGCTCGGCCAGCAGAACGACCGGCAGGCCAACCTCAGGTTGAGAAGAAGTTCGGCGACTCGCACGCGGCCCGGCGTTCACGACGGTCAGATGGTCGCGTGGTGGAAACTGGTCACCGGCGTAGTCAGCCTCTAAGCAAGGGCAAACCGAATTGCATGTTAAACTTCTTTTTCTTCTTCCGTTCAGCAGTGTACAACTCTTGTACTATCTGGAATCGTTTGGTTTGATCTATGGTAAATAAAAATGGCTCCTCACACTTAATACCTTACCAGGTACTACTAATCATTGACATGTACCAAAACGAGTTAGCTAGCCTCGAGTTGATTTGAGTACTCTAGCAAATCCATGTATGCCTCTGTGTCATCAAGTTGTATGCGTGCCTCGAGTTGATTTGAGTACTCTAGAGGCAAATCCATGTATGCCTCTGTGTCATCAAGTTGTATGCATGCATGCATGTATAGCCAAGCGCACGATCCCACTGGAACTTTGTACCAGCCTCACTGATGTATGTAATTAAGCTAAGCACTCACTTCTTTCTGTCAGATTATGCCTGAATCAATAAATATTGTACTATTTCTTTTAATATTGGATGCACACACGGTGTCACTGCTAGAGGCATCTTACTGTTGTTTTGAAGTATTATGGACGAATCTTGCCTTTGATGTTTAGCTACAAATATGACTACTTTTAGACAAATATTGGCTATTACCAGATATTTTGTCATGTTTAGTCAATAAGTGCATGATAGATATTTCTTAGTTGGTACTTCCTCTGTTTAGAAATATATAAGACGTTTGTCCCTCCGTTTAGAAATATATAAGACTTTTAACTTTGTGGATCAAATTTATCTAGACATCTTTTAGTGTATAGGTTTGTAGAGCTTGGGTACACTAAAAGACGTCTAGATACATTTATTTCACAAAATTAAAATGTCTTATATTTTTAAACGGAGGGAGTACTAAGGAGGGCAATTACAACGAGACATGAGCATTGAACTACCTCCTCTTATAGGACACTTAAGTAACAATCATATGAAGGATGAAACACTAAGTTGATATAAGATAAATTCACATTTCATCATCCCGCTCTGCCTCATGACCGGACACCTTGATATGATAATGAGAAATTATTTTCTGTGTCTTAGAGATGCAAACTTTTTTCTCCCGTTGCAACGCACGGGCATATTTCCTAGTAACCTAAATAAAACAAGATCAATAGTTTATTTCTTGGTGCCTATCCTGCTCGTATACGATCAGTACATAGGTCATAAATGTATATTACATCCAATTTACTTGTTGGCGCGCGGGATCGTCTCTGGTGCACCTTAAAAAAGCAAGTTTCTGTTGTTCCTGTCTTAGAAGTAACAAAAAAGAAAATGACTTTATGCAATTACCGTACCCTCCACATACCACTGCGGCGCTGCGCCAGATTGCAGTCTTAAGCGCACCAATAAAAAAAGTTATGTGCATTAATTTCCTTTTTCTAGAAATTAGAAATACTATAACGTTTGAACCACGTGTCGGAATTAAGATCCGTTTCACTTTCGGAACCCTCGCAACGAACTCTTCAAAACTAGATCCCATTTGTATATGTTTCGGCAACAAAATTGAACAGGCACCTTTTGTGTGCGACCGGCCAACTTTGATTCATGACAAAGCAACTTTTGTGCGCTAAGGGAAAACTACATCAGAGCCCGATAAGGCAACTTTAGTGACCGTCTGAGCAACTTTGGTGCCCGTCTGAGCAATATTCGTATCTTGACAAATTTGAGTCACCTAATGAGCCTAACGAGACAACTTTTATACCCAGTTGAAAGGATACAGATGTCGCCTAGAGGGGAGTGAATAGGAGATTAAAATTTTTTCGAGAGTGGCTCAACAAAGGAAAAATTAAACTAGCGTTTACTTTGTTAAGCACAAAACCTAGAACAATCTATGGTTCACGTATGTGTACCAATAACTTACGCTAAGCAAGACCAACAACTATTGACGAGGTTTAATCTTGTCAATGCCCATTGTTATGAGCTTGGGTTTTGGAGAAGATGGGGATGCTGGAGATCACGTAACGGTTAGCAAACAAGCAACACGGGGACACGGGTTTACCCAGATTCAGGCCCCCGGAGGGAAAACCCTACTCCTGCTTGTCTGCTCTTGATTACGGCGGAACCAAAAAAGTACAAGGGTGCGCAGATGCAATCTGGCATGGAGGTGTGTATGCGGTGGTATGCGAGAGGTGTAGATCTATTATGGCGTCTATTGAATCATAACGTGCCCTCCTCGTTGGACCCTCCTAGCCTTTATATATGGAGAGGCTAGGTCTCAGATACCGATACGAGTAGGTTACAAGTTGTATTCAAACTCTAATCTTGAGCATTCCTTGTCTTGTGCGCTTGGGAGTCCGTGTCCATATGGGCTTCATAGCAGCCGAAACGTCATAGGCGTCATGGACCCTGGCAGGTCGTCGAGTGGGCCTTCCATCGGGCTGGACCAGGTAGGTTAACATCGGATACTCGTAGGGTATAACCATGTCAGTAGCCTCCGAGTGTTCAGTCGAATCATAGATTTGGCTGAGGACTCTTTAATCCTTCAGGTGCAACTATCTCTGTTTGTCTAGAGAATGATTTGAGTGTGTAGGGATTGTTGATGCGTGTGCCTGACTCTCCCAACAGATCAGGGTCAGTTAGCTATCTTAGGACAAAACAACATGATCTTCTTCAGATTCGAGTCCCTCGACTCGAAACCGGAACATATGCTGGCGTAATTCGACTCAGGCCGTTGAGGACTTACATGAGTGGAATTCCAGTGATTTTCAAATGATGTACCCAACGCGTCCGTCGGGATTTCCATCGCGCCTGCTGGCACGGATTGTTACTAGCAGAGCGCAGTCGTGTGCGTTGTCAGGCCATCAGATGGTATCTATAGGTCTTATCTTTGCGTCGCAGACGCAGCATCAGAATGTTTATCACCGCGGAGGTGTTTCGGGTGGCCAAGGAGGATGTTACTCACTTAGCGTTAACTGGGGCAAATTTGCCGAAAAGTTTTTGCATGCTAATCCGAAGGATTGCAGTCGAAGAATTCATAGGGTGCGCGACCAGCACTCCCTATAGGAGTAGCCCCCGAGTGTCTGTTTCATTGGTAGACTCGAGCATAGACTTTTAATTCAGTCTTTGTTGACTTTTAGGTCCGTAGGACACAAATTTTTCGGATGCTTGAATCCATCCTCCCTATGGGAGTAGCCCCCGAGTCCGTAGTGGAGTCGTAGACTCGACGAAGGACTCGAAGAACAGTTCAGTGCTATAGTACCTTGGTCATACTTCGGGTGCGCGGCCAGTGTAGGGGTTCGTAGCATGGGAAACAAAAAAATTCTACCGCATGCAAACAAACAAGCCAAGATCTATCTACTAGATTGTAGCAACGAGTCGATAGAGGAACTCACCCTCGAAGATTCCAAAGCGTTTAACGAGAGCAGATTCTCGTGGGTGATGTAGTCGTACTCTTGCCGATCTCAAGATCGCATAGACGATCCTTCCGGCGCTGCGTTCCGGCAGCGCTTCCGCAGTCGGTCACACTTTCGATACTCGATGAAGACCTTCCTCTCCCTTGTTCCAGCAGTCAGCGGAGGTTGTAGCACTCTCCTCGCGATTCCGGCAGCACGACGGCGTGGTACCGGAAGTAGAGGGGAGATCTCGCAGGGCTTCGCCTTAAGCCGGAGCGAGTATGGTGGACTATGAGAGAGGCCTTGGTGAACTGGGGTTTAGAGGCACCAAGGGGGGAGCTTGGCCGGTGGCTAGGGCTTGGGGAAGCCCCAAGTCGGCGACTTGGAGAAACCCTAGGAGGCGGCGGCGACTTGGAGGTGCCCGGCGGCTAGGGCTAGGGTTTTGGGTGTGTTGGGTGTAGGGAAGAGGGGCAGCCCTGCCCCTCCTTATATAGGTGGGAGGGCGCGGCTTGGGAGGAGGGAGTACTCCCCCAAGTCGTCCTCCTTGGCTAGCGGGTGGAGGGAGAGGAACTCCTCCCCAAGTAGGTTTCCTACTCTCCCTCCACCAAGCAAACTTGTCGTTTGACTTTTTCAAATTGGCGTTTCAAACTAGGATTTGATTTCTCCCTTTATTTTGCCCAGCCAAGTGACCTAGTACATGATGCAACCATTCCATATTGTCATGACACATTCATGTAACCTTCCCCTCCGGAGTGCCGGACCTTCCGGATCCTTCTAGAACATTTTCGGTGAAAACATCAAAATCATTCCCCAACTCCGAAACAGGACTTTCCTTATAGGAATCTTATTCTCCGGACCATTCCGTATATCCTCGTGATATCTCGGATCCCATCCGAGACTCCGAACAACATTATGTCTCTTACTCATCATTCCATAACTACTCAACAACATTGAATCCTTAAGTGTGTCTCCCTACGGTTCGTGAATTATGCGGACTTGATTGAGACACTTCTCCGATCAATAACCAATAGAGGAATCTGGAAATTCATATGGCTCCCACATATTTCTACGATTACTTTGCGATCAAATGAACCACTTACATACGATACCAATTTCCCTTTGTCTCACGGTAGTTTACTTATCCGAGGTTTTGATCGTCGGTATCTCTGCATACCTAGTTCAACCTCGTTACCGATAAGTACTCTTTTCTCGTTCCCGTGGTATGTGATCCCTTGTGATCCAGTCACATGCTTTCAAGCTAATTGGATGACATTCCACCGAGAGGGCCCACAGTATATCTATCTGTCATATGGATGGACAAATCCCAATCTTGATCCATGTGTCTCAACCCATACTTTCCGAACACTCAATGCCACCTTTATAGCCACCCAGTTACGGTGTGGTGTTTGATGTCATCAAATAATCCTTCCGGTGATGGTGATAAGCATGATCTCATGGTCGAAGGAATTAGGTTACTATGTATCAGAAAGCTTATAGCAATTGAACTATTAAAATGACTTGATCTTTATGCTACGCTTATCTATAGGAGTATGTCCATCATACCATTCTCCTAATGATATGATCTTGTTGTTAACAACATCTCAATGTTCATGATAGGGAAACCACAATCATCTATTAACCAACAAGCTAGTATTATGAAGAGGCTTTACTAGGGACTCTAATTTAGTTTACAAATCACACAAGTATTAATGTTTCCTGGTTAATACTGTTATAGCATGAATGTAAACATTTACCATAAACACAAAGATATAATAATAACTACATTTATCATTGCCTCTAGGGCATATCTCGAACAGTCTCCTACTTGCACTAGAGTCAACTAATCTAGATTACATGGTAATATACCGAACATCCATGGCAGTTTGGTGTTGGTCATGTTTTGCCCTCGGGAGAGGTTTAGTCAATGGATCCGCCACATTTAGATCTGTGTGTACTTTGCAAATCTTGATGTCACCATCTTAAACATGTTCTCGAATAGCGTGAAAATGTAGCTTGATGTGCTTCAGCTTCTTGTGTGACCTTGGTTCTTGCGCATTGGCTATGGCGCCCATGTTATCACAGTAGATAGACATTGGGTCCAGCACACTTGGAACCACACCAAGCTCTGTAATGAACTCTTTCATCCATATCGCTTCTTGTGAAGCCTCCAAAGCAGCCATGTATTCCGATTCAGTTGAAGATCTCGCCACAATGCTTTGCTTTGCACTCCTCCAGCTAACTGCTGCACCATTCAAAGTAAATACGTATCCAGATTGTGATTTAGAATCATCCGTATCGGTGTTCCAACTAGCATCGGTGTAACCATTAACAACGAGCTTTTCATCACCTCCATAAGAAAGAACCATATCCTTAGTTCTTCTCAAGTACTTAAGGATGTTTTTGACCGCTATCCAATGATCCACTCCTGGATCACTTTGATATCTGTTAGTCAAACTAACAACATATGCAATGTCGGGTCTAGTACATAGCATGGCATACATTAGAGATCCTATGGCTGAGGCATAGGGAGTCTTACTCATCCTTTCTCTATCTTCTGCCGTTGCTGGACTTTGAGTTTTACTCAAGGTAGTATTGGGCAACATGGGCCAGAACCCTTTCTTGCTATCTTCCATTACAAACCTCTTTAGAACTTTGTCCAAATATGTACTTTGTGACAATGATATTAGGCATCTCGATCTATCTCTATAAATCTTTATGCCTAACATGTAAGCTGCTTCGCCAAGATCTTTCATTGAAAAACTATTATTCAAATATTCCTTGACACTATTAAGAAGGTCTACATAATTCCCAATCAACAATATGTCATCTACATATAGTATTAAGAATGCTACAGAGCTCCCACTCACTTTCTTGTAAATATAAGCTTCTCCATAAGTTTGTATAAAACCAAAACTTTTGATTACCTTATCAAAACGTTGATTCCAACTTCGGGATGCTTGCTTCAATCCATATATGGACCGTTGAAGTTTGCATACCATGTTAGTATCTTTAGGATCGACAAAACCTTTGGGTTGCACCATATACAACTCTGCATCAATGTCTCCATTGAGGAACACCGTTTTGACATCCATCTGCCATATCTCATAATCATAATATGCAGCGATTGCTAACATAATCCTCACAGACTTTAGCTTCGCTATCGGTGAGAAAGTCTCATCGTAGTCAACTCCTTGAATTTGTCGAACCCCTTTTGCGACAAGTTGAGCTTTATAGACAGTAACATTACCATCAGCATCTATTTTCTTCTTGAAAATCCATTTGTTCTCGACAGCCTTCCGGCCATCCGGTAAGTCCACCAAAGTCCACACTTGGTTTTCGTACATGGATCCAATCTCGGATTTCATGGCTTCTTGAATTTATTGGAATCTGGGCTCATCATCGCTTCCTCATATGTCGCAGGGTCATCGGTGTTGTCCACCAACATGACACTCATAATGGGATCATACCAATCAGGAGTGGTACGAGTTCTCGTTGACCTGCGAGGCTCTGTAGCAACTTCAACCGAAGTTTCATGATCATCATCATTAGCTTCCTCTCTTATTGGTGTAGGCGCCACAGGAACTACTTCCGGTGTTGCGCTACTCGCAAGTTCGAGAGAAGGTTCAACAACCTCGCCGAGTTCTACTTTCCTTCCAGTCACTTCTTTCGAGATAAACTCCTTATCTAGAAAGGATCCATTCTTGGCAACGAAGATTTTGCCCTCGGATCTATGATAGAAGGTATACCCAATAGTTTCCTTCAGGTATCCTATGAAGACGAATTTTTCCGCTTTGGGTTCAAGCTTGTCCAGCTGTAACTTCTTTACATAGGCTTCGCAACCCCAAACTTTAAGGAACGACAATTTAGGTTTATTTCCAAACCATAGTTCATACGGTGTCGTTTCAACGGATTTAGATGGTGCCCTATTTAAAGTGAATGCGGCTGTTTCTAATGCATAACCCCAAAACGATAGCGGTAAATCTGTAAGTGACATCATAGAACGAACCATATCTAAGAGAGTTCGATTACGACGTTCGGACACACCATTACGTTGTGGTGTTCTCGGCGGTGTCAATTGTGAAAGTATTCCGCATTTATTCAAATGCTCGCCAAACTCGTAACTTAGATATTCACCTCCACGATCAGAACGTAGAAATTTAATCTTCTTGTTACGTTGATTCTCTACCTCTCTTTGAAATTCCTTAAACTTCTCGAAAGTTTTGGACTTATGTTTCATGAAATAGATATACCCATATCTACTCAAGTCATCCGTGAAGGTAAGAACATAACGATAACCACCGCGCGACGCTACACTCATTGGACCACACACATCGGTATGTATGATTTCCAACAAGTCCGTAGCTCGCTCCATCATACCAGAAAATGGAGTCTTAGTCATTTTACCCATCAGACATGCTTCATATCTTTCAAGTGATTCGAAATCAAGTGATTCAATAAGTCCATCGGAATGGAGTTTCTTCATACGCTTCACTCCAATGTGACCAAGACGACAGTACCACATATATGTCGAGTTATCGCTCAATTTCAAACGTTTAGCCTCAATGTTATTAATATGTGTATTTCCACTATCGAGATTCAATAAGAATAGACCATCTATAAAAGGTGCATGTGCATAAAACATATTACTCATATAAATCGAACAACCATTATTCTCGGACTTAAACAAGAAACCGTCTCGCAATAAACAAGATCCCGATATAATGTTCATGCTTGATGCAAGCACCAAATAACAATTATTTAAGTATAAAACTAATCCCGATGGTAGATGAAGAGGTAGCGTGCCGACCGCGATCACATCAACCTTTGATCCATTTCCTGCGCGCATCGTCACCTCGTTCTTCTCTATCTTACGTTTATTCTACAGCACCTGTTTCGAGTTACAAATATGAGCAACCGAACCGTATCAAATACCTAGACACTACTACGAGTACTAGTGAGATACACATCAATAACATGTATATCGGATATACCTTTCTTCTTGATGTTGTCGTTCTTCAAATCCACCAAGTACTTTGGGCAATTCCGCTTCCAGTGACCCTCTTGCTTGGAGTAAAAGCACTCAGTATCAGGCTTAGGTCCAGCCTTGGTCTTCTTCGCTGGTGCGGCAACTTTCTTACCGCCCTTCTTGAAGATTCCCTTTTGCTTAGACTTGCCTTTCTTGAATTTGGTGGTCTTATTGACCAACAACACTTGGTGCTCTTTCTTGATCTCCACTTCTGCAGATTTCAACATGGAGAAGAGTTCTGGCAACGTCTTGTCCATGTTTTGCATATTGTAGTTCATTATAAAGTTCTTGTAACTTGGTGGTAGTGATTGGAGGACACGGTGAATCCCCAAAGAATTAGGAATCACTATACCCAAACTTTGGAGTTTGTTTGCGTGCCCAGACATCTTAAGCACATGCTCACTGACGGAGCTGCCCTCTTCCATCTTGCAGTTAAAGAACTTTTCAGAAGCCTCATAACTCTCAACTGCCGCGTGAGCCTCAAATATCATTTTGAGTTCACGGACAATATCATGTGGGTCATGGTTCTCAAACCTTTTCTGAAGCTCCGATTCCAAACCATACAAGATAGCACACTGAACTGTGGAGTATTGATTCTTTCGAGCGAGGAAAACATTCTTTACTGAAGGGTTTCGTAGCATAGTAAATCAAAAAAATTCTATGGATGTGAACGGGAAATCCAAGATCTAATCTAGGAGATGCAGACAACGAGGGGGGGGGTAGATGAGATCTTCATACCCTTGAAGATTCACACAGCAGAACATTCAACGAAACGTGGTTGACGTAGTCGTACTAGCTTCTCCTCCTCGCGATCCGATCTGATCCAAACCACCGCAAGTGGCGATGCCTCCGAGAGATGCACACGTACGGCACCTCGACGTCTCCTCCTTCCTCGGTCCAGCAAGTGAGGTGGAGATATAGATTGGATCTACAACACGACGGCATGGTGCAAAGGTGGAGAGTTTCTGCGGCAGGACTTCGCCTACGCGCAGTCGGGAGAGAGAGATCTGGAGGGCAGCAGGTAGGCGGCTAGGGTTCAAGGAGGGGTGAAGGAGGGCTGCGCCCCAGCCCTCTATATATAGGAGGCTGGCCGGCCCCCTTGGCCCCTCCTCCAAGCCCTAGGGCGGCGGCCCCAAGGGTTGGAGTGGGGGGCAAGTTTTCCACCTCCTTCTAGAAGGTTTCCCTAGGGTTTCCCCTAGGGTTTGGCCGGCTGGGCCTATGGGGCCTTGTGCCCCTGGCCCAATGCGGCCAGGGAACTCCCTCGTAGGCCCACGCCCCCTCCCGACAATTGGGGCCACGTTGGTCCCACTCCGGAAGGTTCTAGAAGCTTCTGGTACAATACCGAACAATCCGAAACAATTCCAAAATCCAAAAACTGCTTTCCCTTATATGAATCTTATTCTCCGGACCATTCCGGAACCTCTCGTGACGTCCCAGATCTCATCCGAGACTCTGAACAAAAACTCATAAACCAATTATCCATTCTATCCTAGCGTCGAGACACGTTAAGTGTGTGACCCTACGGGTTCGAGAATATGCAGACATGATCTTCTATCAATAATCAATAGCGGGGTCTGGAAACCCATATTGACTCCCACACATTCATCGATGATCATATCGGATGAACCACGATACCAGGATTCAATTAATCCCACGTATATATTACCTTTGTCACGCGATATTTTACTTGCCCGAGATTCGATCGTCGGTATCGGTATACCTAGTTCAATCTCGTTCACAGTAAGTACTTTAATCGTTCCGTAATCCGATATCACTTTGTGATTAACTCCTTAACCACGTGCTTGCAAGCGGTGTTGATATCGATTACCGAGTGGGCCCGAGTATATCTCTCCGACTTGGGAGGGACAAATCCCATCTCGATACATACAACCCAACAAGTACTTTCCGATCACCTGAGAGACACCTTTATGATCACCCTCTCAAAGGATGACCTTGATGACCTCAAAGCTTTCTTCCGATACCAGGGAGTTGCATTATCTCATGGTCTAAGGAATACAATATTTGACATAAGAAAAAGCTTCGCAAAGATGAACACGATGACACGATCTAATTGCTCTGCTTGATTTGGGTATGTCCATCATATCATTCTCCCAATGACATGATCTCATTATTAATTGAAAACTCATGTCTATGGTTAGGAAACCTTAACCATCATTAATCAATGAGCTAGTCCATAGAGGCATACTAGGGACACGGTGTTATTCATAAACCACACAAGTATCAAAGTTTCCGCTTAATACAATTCTAGCATGGAATATAAACTTTATCATGAACAAGAATTATAATAATAACATCTTTATTATTGCCTCTAGGTCATAATTCCAACAGTCTCCCACTTGCACTAGAGTCAATAATCTAGTTTACATCTGGCAACAATCTAACACCCATGGCACTAAGGTGCTGATCATGTTTTGCTCGTGGAAGAGGTTTAGTCAACTGATCTGCGACATTCAGATCCGTATGTACTTTGTAATCTTCAGATCTCCATCTGTTATATAATCTCGAATTATATGAAACTTGCGGTTGATGTGCTTGGTCTTTGGATGATATCTTGGTTCCTTATCCAGTGCTATGGCGCCAATGTTGTCACACAATATCTCCAGTGGGTCCAAGGCACTTGGAACCACACCAAGCTCAGTGATGAAGTTCCTGATCCAAACTCCTTCACTTGACGCTTCTGCAGGAGCCATGTATTCTGCTTCTACTGTAGATCCCGCGATCACGCTTTGCTTGCAGCTTCTCCAGCTCACATCTCCTCCATTCAAAATATAAACGTATCCTGTCTGAGATTTAGAATCATCCTTGTCGGTGTCGAAACTAGCATCGACGTAACCTTTTACGATGAGCTGTTCATCACCTCCATAGACTAAGAACATTTCTTTAGTTCTATTTAAATACTTTAGGATGTTCTTCACGGCTGTCCAGTGTTCCACTCCTGGATCACTTTGGTATCTGCTCGTCAAACTAAGACGGTCTAGTACATAGCATGGCATACATGATAGATCCTACGGCCAAGGCATAAGGCACTTTCCTCATAGCTTCTCTATCGTTTACCGTAGCTGGACACTGAGCCCTGCTCAATATCTTACCTGACAACATAGGCACTGAACCTTTCTTTGCCTTATCCATTCTGAACCTTTTCAGAACTTTGTCTAGGTATGTACTTTGGCTTAAAGCTATCAGGCGTCTTTGTCTATCTCTATAGATTTTGATGCCCAATATATAAGAACCTTCCCCTAGGTCTTTCATTGAAAAACATTTGTTCAAATAACTCTTCACATCGTTAAGCATGTCAATGTCATTTCCGATAATCAATATGTCATCCACGTATAGTACCAAAAATGTCACTGAGCTCCCACTCACTTTATTGTAGATACAAGCTTCATAGAAATTTGGAACAAATCCAAAGCTCTTGATCACTTGATCAAAACGAAGGTTCCAACTCCGAGATGCTTGCTTCAGTCCATAAATGGAACGCTGAAGTTTGCACACCTTATCAGCATCCTTAGGATCGACAAAACCTTCGGGTTGCATCATATACAACTCTTCATCAATGTTGCCATTGAGGAACGCAGTCTTGACATCCATCTGCCATATTTCATAATCATGAAACGCAGCAATTGCTAATAAAATCCGAATGGACTTAAACATCGCTACGGGAGAGAAAGTCTCATCGTAGTCAACACCTTGAACTTGTCAAAAACCTTTCGCCACGAGCCATGCTTTATAGACAGTAACATTACCATTCGCGTCCGTTTTCTTCTTGAAAATCCATTTGCACTCAACGACCTTTCGGTCGCTAAGAGGGTCCACCAAAGTCCATACTTGGTTTTCGCTCATGGATCCCAATTCGGATTTCATGGCCTCTAGCCATTTCTCAGAGTCTAGGCTCATCATTGCTTCCTCATAGTTCGCAGGTTCACTGTTGTCTACTAACAAGACAGTTAAGACAGGGTTGCCATACCACTTAGGAGGGGCACGCGACCTTGTCGACCTACGACGTTCAGCAGCAGCATCGTCCGAAGCTTCATGATACCTGTCATTAGCTTCCTCTATTGTTGGTGCAGACGGCACTGAAACAATTTCAGGTGTTGCGCTACTCTCCAACTCAATAGAAGGTTCAATAACCTCGTCTAGCTCTACTTTCCTCCCACTCACTTCTTTCGAGAGAAACTCCTTCTCAAGAAAGGGTCCGTTCTTTGCAACAAACACTTTGCCTTCGGATCTATGATAGAAGGTATACCCAATCGTTTCCTTAGGGTATCCTATGAAGACGCATTTCTCCGCTTTGGGTTCGAGCTTGTCCGGCATCAACTTCTTGACGTAAGCTTCGCATCCCCAAACTTTAAGAAACGACAACTTAGGTATAGCACCAAACCACAGTTCATACGGTGTCGTATCAACGGATTTAGATGGTGCCCTATTTAAAGTGAATGCAGCGGTTTCTAATGCATAACCCCAAAATGATAACGGCAAATTTGTAAGAGACATCATCGATCGCACCATATCTAATAGAGTTTGATTCCGGCGTTCAGACACACCATTGCGCTGTGGTGTTCCGGGTGGCGTGCGTTGCGAACCGATTCCGCTTGCTTTAAGATGCGTGAGAAAATCGTAACTCAAATATTCACCTCGACGATCGGATCGTAGAAATTTAATTTTCCTGTTACGATGGTTTTCCACTTCGTTCTGAAATTCTTTGAACTTTTCAAACGTTTCAGATTTAAGTTTCATTAAATAGATATACCCATATCTACTTAAGTCATCAGTAAAAGTGAGAAAATAGCGATATCCACCGCGCGTCGAAACACTCATTGGTACGCATACATCGGTATGTATGATTTCCAACAAGTCCGTTGCTCGCTCCATTATTCCGGAGAACGGGGTTCTGATCATCTTGCCCATGAGGCACGGTTCGCACGTGTCAAATGATTCAAAATCAAGAGACTCCAAAAGTCCATCAGAATGGAGTTTCTTCATGCGTTTTACACCAATATGACCTAGACGGCAGTGCCACAAATAAGTTGAATTATCACTATCTACTTTGCATCTCTTAGCCTCAATGTTATGGATGTGTGTTTCATTGCTTTCGAGATTCAGAAGAAATAAGCCATTCATAGCAGGTGCATGACCATAAAAGATGTTACTCATATAAATAGAACAACCATTATTCTCCGATTTAAATGAATAACTGTCTTGCAATAAACACGATCCAGATATAATGCTCATGCTCAACGCAGGCACATAATAACACTTATTAAGGTTTAGAACTAATCCCGAAGGTAAAACTAAGGAGAGCGTGCCGACGGCCATCACATCAACTCTTGATCCGTTGCCAACGCGCATCGTCACCTCATCCCTCGCTAGCCGCCATCTATTTCGTAGCTCCTGTTTCGAGTTACAAATATTAGCAACTGAACCAGTATCAAATACCCAGGCACTACAACGAGGGCTAGTAAGAAAAACATCAATAACATGTATATCAAATATACCTTTGATGGTGTCAGCCTTCTTTTCCGCTAAGTACTTCGGACAGTTGCGCTTCCAGTGACCCTTGTCCTTGCAATAGAAGCACTCAGTGTCCGGCTTAGGTCCAGACTTGAGCTTCTTCTCTGCAGGGGCAACGCGCTTGCCGTTTCCCTTATTTAAGGGCTTCTTTGCACCCTTACCTTTCTTAAAGCTGGGGGGCTTGTTGACCATCAACACATGATTATCTTTCTTGATGTCCACCTCCGCAGCTTTCAGCTTAGCGAAGAGCTCAGTGATCATATCAGTGGAACCAATCTGATTATGAGTAACTACAAAACCTTTGTAGCTAGGAGGGAGTGATTGCAGAACTCTGTCAATCTTGAGCTCCTCTGGAATCTTGCAGTCCAGTTGCTCAAGGCGTTTAGTGTAGCCCGACATCTTAATGGCGTACTCACTAACGGAACTCCCTTCCTCCATCTTGAAGTTAAAGAATTTCTCAGAGATCTCATATCTCTCAGAACGGGCCTGAGTCTGAAACATAGTTTTCAGTTCCTCAAGAATCTCAAAGGGCCCGGGGAACTCCTCAAAAAGATTTTGAAGATCCGATTCCATAGCAAACAACATGGTGCTCTTAATCACATCATAATCATCCTTGCGCGACTGATAAACAGCTTTCTCATCAGCCGGCGCATCTACAGCAGGGGCGTCAGCTAGCGCTTTCTCAAGGACATAGTCCTTTTGTCCGCCAGAGAGAATGATTCTCAGATTGCGGAACCAGTTGGTGAAGTTAGACCCATTGTTCTTAAGCTTTTATTTCTCAGCAAAAACGTTGAAGTTGAAGTTGGACTTAGCCATTTGATCTACAAAATTTGCAAGTACAATTTAGACTATGCTCATGATAACTAGTTCAACTTAATCAAATTACTAGATGAACTCCCACTAAATTCAACATCCCTCAAGTTGTTTAGTGAACATGATCCAAATTCACTACACCTAATTCAATCTTCACGAGAAGAGATGTGGTTTCAATGGTAGACAACAAATTGTCGATCATATCATTCATATGAATCATGCTTAACCTTTCGGTTCGTGTCTTCCGAGGCCATGTTTGTACATGCTAGGCTCGTCAAGTCAAACCCAAGTACTTCCGCGTGTGCAAAACAGGCTTGCACCCGTTGTATGTGAACGTAGAGTTTATAGCACCCGATCATCACGTGATGCTTGAACACGACGAACTTTCGCAACGGTGCATACATGAGGAGAACACAGTTTTATCTTGATCTTTAAGTGAGGAATCATCTTATAATGCTACAGTCGCGATCTAAGCATAATAAGATACATAAAAGGATAAACATCACATGCATATAATTTTATGTGACATGGTATAGCTAATCTCCGCGCAATGATCTCCATCTTGTGCGTGCCCGCATGATCTCCATCACTCCACCATGATTGCCTCCACCACGAATAGCAACTACAACTATTGCTAACTACTTAGCGATAAAGTAAAGCTATTACATGGCGTATAAGAAGTTGAGACACAGGTCATACACAATTATAAAGACAACCATATGGCTCCTGCCGGTTGTGTACTCATCGACATGCAAGTCGTGAAACATTACAAAACATGATCATTGCATACAACATACACATCACATCTTGGGCCATACCATATCACAGAAACACTCCCTACAAAAACAAGTTAGACGCCTCTACTTTGTTGTTGCATGTTTTATGTGGCTTATGGGAGTAACAAGCTAAGAACGATTCTTACATATGGAAAGCCACAACGGTGATATTATGGTTGCCAACATCCGGTGTAAATTCCATGACAACTATAGTGAGAGAAACTGGCATCCACCAGCCGCATGTGTGGAACAAGCCACACGTCAAGTGCGGAGCTGTTCTCGCGAACGAGGTCGCGTAAAGTTGGCCTGGACCGCTTCGATCTCACTATCCCGCGTCATAAGAAGTACACAAACAAGAGGCTTGCAACAGGAAACATCAACGCCCGCAACAAGCATGTTGCGTTCTACTCGTGAAACACGTCTACACATAGATCTAGCTCTGATACCACTGAAGGGTTTTGCAGCATAGTAAATCAAAAAAAATCTACGGATGCGAACGGGAAAGCCAAGATCTAATCTAGGAGATGCGAACAACGAGGGGGGGGGTAGATGAGATCTTCATACCCTTGAAGATTCGCACAGCGGAACGTTCAACGGAAACTTGGTTGATGTAGTCGTACTAGCTTCTCCTCCTCGCGATCCGATCCGATCCAACACCGCAAGTGGCGATGCCTCCGAGAGATGCACACGTACGGCACCTCGACGTATCCTCCTTCCTCGGTCCATAAAGTGGGGTGGAGAGATAGATTGGATATACAACACGACGGCGTGGTGCAAAGGTGGAGAGTTTCTGAGGCAGGGCTTCGCCTACGCGCAGTCGGGAGAGAGAGAGATCTGGAGGGCAGCAGGTAGGCGGCTAGGGTTCAAGGAGGGGTGAAGGAGGGCTGCGCCCCTGCCCTCTATATATAGGGGGCTGGCCGGCCCCCTTGGCCCCTCCTCCAAGCCCTAGGGCGGCGGCCCCAAGGGTTGGAGTGGGGGGCAAGTTTTCCCCCTCCTTCTAGAAGGTTTCCCTAGGGTTTCCCCTAGGGTTTGGCCGGCTGGGCCTATGGGGCCTTGTGCCCCTGGCCCAATGAGGCCAGGGCACTCCCTCGTAGGCCCACGCCCCCTCCCAACAAGTGGGGCCACGTTGGTCCCACTCCGGAAGGTTCTAGAAGCTTCCGGTACAATACCGAACAATCTGAAACAATTCTGAAATCCAAAAACTGCTTTCCCTTATATGAATCTTATTCTCCGGACCATTCCAGAACCTCTCGTGACGTCCTGGATCTCATCCGAGACTCCGAACAAAAACTCATAAACCAATTATTCATTCTATCCTAGCGTCGAGACACGTTAAGTGTGTGACCCTACGGGTTCGAGAATATGCAGACATGATCTTCTATCAATAATCAACAGCGGGGTCTGGAAACCCATATTGACTCCCACACATTCATCGATGATCATATCGGATGAACCACGATGCCAGGATTCAATTAATCCCATATATATTCCCTTCGTCACGTGGTATTTTACTTTCCCGAGATTCGATCGTCGGTATTGGCATACCTAGTTCAATCTCGTTCACAACAAGTACTTTACTCGTTCCGTAATCCGATATCACTTTGTGATTAACTCCTTAACCACGTGCTTGCAAGCGGTGTTGATATCGATTACCGAGTGGGCCCGAAGTATATCTCTCTGACTTGGGAGGGACAAATCCCATCTCGATACATACAACCCAACAAGTACTTTCCGATCACCTGAGAGACACCTTTATGATCACCCTCTCATAGGATGACGTTTGCTGATCTCAAAGCTTTCTTCCGATACCAGGGAGTTGCATTATCTCATGGTCTAAGGAATACAATATTTGACATAAGAAAAAGCTTCGCAAAGATGAACACGATGACACGATCTAATTGCTCTGCTTGATTTGGGTTTGTCCATCATATCATTCTCCCAATGACATGATCTCATTATTAATTGACAACTCATGTCTATGGTTAGGAAACCTTAACCATCATTAATCAATGAGCTAGTCCATAGAGGCATACTAGGGACACGGTGTTGTTCATAAACCACACAAGTATCAAAGTTTCCGCTTAATACAATTCTAGCATGGAATATAAACTTTATCATGAACAAGAATTATAATAATAACATCTTTATTATTGCCTCTAGGGCATAATTCCAACATTTACCTCATCGGTAGCATCAGCTGCAGGCGGGTCACCCAGCGGTGCATCCATCACATAGGTCAAATTACCAGCATTGAGGATAATCCTCAAATTGCGGAACCAATACGCGGAGTTGCTTCTGTTGTTTTTCAACTTTTCTTTCTCTAGGAACGCATTAAAATTGATGGTAGGGGCCGCCATTGATCTACAACATATTTGCAATAGTTTAGACTAAGTTTATGACAAATTTAGTTCTAATTAATAGTTAAATTAATATAGGTGAACTCCCACTCAAAACAATATCCCTCACATTGTTTTAGTGATCACACGAACCAAATCCACCACATCAAAACCGATCATCACGAGATTTGATGTAGCTTCAATGGCGAACAATCAACATGTTCATCATATCTACTATATGACTCATGCTTTACCTTTCGGTGATCCGTGTTCTGAGACCATGTCTGTACATGCTAGGCTCGTCAAGATCAAACCTTAGCTTCTGCATGAGCAAATCTGGCTTGCTCACGTTGTATACACTCGCAGAATCTAACACACCCGATCATCATGTGGTGCTTCGAAACAACGAGCTTTAGCAACGGCGCTTACTAAGGATGAACACTTTAAAACTTGAAATTTTGTGTGCTTGAGGGATCATCTTATAATGCTACCGTCGTTAACTAAGCAATACAATATGCATAAAGGATTAACATCACATGCAATTCATAATATATGATATGATATGGCCTTTCTTCTTGTGCTTTCGATCTCCATCTTCAAGCACGAACATGATCTCCATCATCACCGGCATTGCGTCAAGGTCAATGGCGTCGTTCCATGGTTGTCATCCACCAGCTTCAACTATTACAACTACTTTGAATAGACACGCGGGTCTTAACAGAATTTAAAGACAACCATATGGCTCCTTCCGGTTGCCAACTTACAATAAGGAACATTGCATACATCAAATATAATCACAATCATGGCCATATCACATCACAGCACACCCCTGCAAAACAAAGTTAGACGCCTCTAATTTTCTTTGCATATTTTACGTGGTTTGGGGCTTTCAGTAAGTGTTGTTCTAACTTACGCACAAGAACCACAACGTTGATGCTTGAACTATCAAGTGCCCGTTGTAAATTGGATCTATACTATGATGGGAGAGACAGGCACCCGCAAAGCCACTTATGCAATACAAGTTGCATGTTTAGCGTGGAGCAAGTCTCATGAACGATGTCATGTAAGGTTAGCCCGGGCCGCTTCATCCCATCATACCGCAAGATGCAAAGTACACAAGAAGCAATTGATAATAAAAGCACCACCGCCCACAATGAACATTGTGTTCTACTCGTGCAATAGATCTACATATAGACACGGCTCTGATACCACTGTAGGGGTTCGTAGCATGGAAAACAAAAATTATCTACCGCATGCAAACAAACAAGCCAAGATCTATCTACTAGATTGTAGCAACGAGTCGATAGAGGAACTCACCCTCGAAGATTCCAAAGCGTTTAACGAGAGCAGATTCTCGTGGGTGATGTAGTCGTACTCTTGCCGATCTCAAGATCGCATAGACGATCCTTCTGGCGCTGCGTTCCGGCAGCGCTTCCGCAGTCGGTCACACGTTTGGTACTCGATGAAGACCTTCATCTCCCTTGTTCCAGCAGGCAGCGGAGGTTGTAGCACTCTCCTCGCGATTCTGGCAGCACGACGACGTGGTACCGGAAGTAGAGGGGAGATCTCGCAGGGCTTCACCTTAAGACGGAGCGAGTATGGTGGACTATGAGAGAGGACTTGGTGATCTGGGGTTTAGAGGCACCAAGGGGGGAGCTTGCCGGCGGCTAGGGCTTGGGTAAGCCCCAAGTCAGCGACTGGAGAAAACCTAGGAGGCGGCGGCGACTTGGAGGTGGCCGGTGGCTAGGGCTAGTGTTTTGGGTGTGTTGGGTGTAGGGAAGAGGGGCAGCCCTGCCCCTCCTTATATAGTTGGGAGGGCGTGGCTTGGGAGGAGGGAGTCCTCCCCCAAGTCAGCCTCCTTGGCCGGCGGATGGAGGGAGAGGAACTCCTCCCCAAGTAGGTTTCCTACTCTCCCTCCACCAAGCAAACTTGCCGTTTGACTTTTTCAAATTGGCGTTTGACTTTCAAACTAGGATTTGATTTCTCCCTTTATTTTGCCCAGCCAAGTGACCTAGTACATGATGCAACCATTCCATATTGTCATGACACATTCATGTACCCTTCCCCTCCGGAGTGCCGGACCTTCCGGACCCTTCTAGAACATTCCCGGTGAAAACATCGAAATCATTTCCCAACTCTGAAACAGGACTTTCCTTATATGATTATTATTCTCCGGACCATTCCAGATCTCCTCGTGATATCCCGGATCCCATCCTAAGACTCTGAACAACATTCGGTCTCTTACTCATCATTCCATAACTACTCAACAACATCGAATCCTTAAGTGTGTCTCCCTACGGTTCGTGAATTATGCGGACATGATCGAGACACTTCTCCGATCAATAACCAATAGAGGAATCTAGAAATTTATATGGCTCCCACATATTTCTACGATTACTTTGCGATCGAATGAACCACTTACATAAGATACCAATTTCCCTTTGTCTCATGATAGTTTACTTATCCGAGGTTTTAATCGTCGGTATCTCTGCATACCTAGTTCAACCTCATTACCAATAAGTACTCTTTTCTCGTTCCCGTGGTATATGATCCCTTGTGAGCCAGTCACATGCTTGCAAGCTAATTGGATGACATTCCACCGAGAGGGCCCAGAGTATATCTATCCGTCATATGGATGGACAAATCCCAATCTTGATCCATGTGTCTCAACCCATACTTTTCGAACACTCAATGCCACCTTTATAGCCACCCAGTTACGGTGTGGTGTTTGATGTCATCAAAGCATCCTTCTGGTGATGGTGATAAGCATGATCTCATGGTCGAAGGAATTAGGTTACTATGTATCAGAAAGATTATAGCAATTGAACTATTAAAATGACTTGATCTTTATGCTACGCTTATCTATAGGAGTATGTCCATCATACCATTCTCCTAATGATATGATCTTGTTGTTAACAACATCTCAATGTTCATGATAGGGAAACCACAATCATCTATTAACCAACAAGCTAGTATTATGAAGAGGCTTTACTAGGGACTCTAATTTAGTTTACAAATCACACAAGTATTAATGTTTCCTGGTTAATACTGTTATAGAATGAATGTAAACATTTATCATAAACACAAAGTTATAATAATAACTACATTTATCATTGCCTCTAGGGCATATCTCCAACAGCCAGCGCTCCGAGTAGCCCACTGAGTGTCTGGCGGAGTCGTAGACTCGGGCAGAGACTCGAGTCTTGTATCATTGTAGTCAACAACCTTGTGGGCGTACCGCTGACCCGGAAGTACATCGGGTGCGCGACCAGCGCTCCTGATAGGAGTAGCCCCCAAATGTCTAGTCGAGTCATAGACTCGAGTGGAGACTCATGCGAGGAGAAACCACTGACCCAGAAGTGCATCGAGTCAGCGTCCCACGCATAAGGAGCGAGCCAAGAGTCGACATAGCGGAGTCACGCGATGCTTAGCCAGAAGGACTCGATGTTCCAGATGAAGTCGACACCGTTGCTTATGTCGGATGCGTGGCCAATGTCGCGTCTTTGCAGTATCAAGCGATGCAACCATCCGAGGAGGGACTCGACTCGGGTCTTGATCTTATGGCGCAGCCAGTTGTCTTGTCGACTCCTATTGGAAGACCCGATAGAATAGCTCGAGGCAGTCGACGACCTTGTAGGCTGCAGAAAATATAAAAATTGTGAAGTACTTGTATCTTGTAAGGAATATTTGCCTTTCGGCTTGTATAGTAAGATCCTGGTGCCGATCGAGTCGACACTTTTGCACTGTATGCTAGGCCTTTTCGTTAGCCTGATTACCCTTAGTCTCAGTACCTTGCCGAGGCACTCGGAGTTTAAGGATTCGACGATCAGGGAGAATTAGCTACTCGGGCTGTCGCGTTCGAGGTGCTCGAGTGCGTGGAGCCGATGGCACATTAGGTTACTCGAAGAGGGGGCAGCCCCCGAGTGTTTCGAGTGCGAGTTAAAATTGAAATCAGCTCTAAGAAGAGGGAAACTTAGCTTTGTTGGTTGTCATGGACGAAGTTGATGCGACCACGGATGTAGTCGACGCGATAGTGGGTCACGCAGCGGACGTAGTCGACATAGCGGAGTCGGCATGATGGCGAGTCATCGAAGTCGAAGGATGGGGCGGGTCACCTCAGTCGAAGACATGGTGGGTCGCCGCATCCGAAGACCGTGGCGGGTCGTTGAAGTCGTGTGGCCAAGTGGGCGCAGCCCCCGAGCTTGGAGTTGGTGTGGTCGAGGCGGCGTCCGAGAGCCGATGCGGCGGACCGGAGTCAAAGCGACATCGGGTCGCCGAGGCCGATGGTGGCAACAGTTTGTCGCAATCGAAGATCGCAGAAGGTCGATGTAGTCGGATAGTGCAGCAGGTCGTCAGGGTCGAAGACCACAACGGTTCACGCGGCAGAGTTGGCGCAGCCCAGGGATATAGAATCTGTGCAATATACCAGTACGGGTGTCTCCATACGTATGCTCATACAAGCTAGTACTTAGATATCTTTTGAGAGCTCTTTTTTTTTCTTCGGTTGAGCTGCAGTGCACGATTTTGCTTTTAGCAAAAAAAATAGCACTCGAGTGGTTCCTTGAGAAACCATCCACGTGAAGTAGCATAAACGAAAATCCATTGCTGAAATACACGGCGGCATTGGTCAGTCGTCCTGTTGATGTCTTTTTTTTTAAAGAGACTGCTTGATCAGATCTTGGAGATTTTTTGCAACTGACTAGGTCCATGAGAATGTCCCGCTCGTACGATTTCACATGTGATGGAAACAAACAAAACAGAATATGGCCGACGCACTGTTCCAATACAAATTGGGAACCCGCACGTTCACCTGTACTGTATGGCCCGTCGTTGGCTCTGCACTCGCGCTGATATTTGGTAGTAGATCGCCGATTCGGCTGCCTCCGTTTAGGCGGCGATTAGCTTCAATCACCAATAAAATTTGCGGGAGAGCGTTTTGGAAGTCGTTGTAGATCGATTGAAGTTGACGAATAGTAGATCGTTGATGATGGGACCATCGCGACCGTACGATCAGCGTCTCCAGTTCCCGCAGACGGCGCCAATTGACGAGGTTTAATCTCGTCAATGCCCATTGTTATGAGCTTGGGTTTTGGATAAGATGGGGATGCTGGAGATCGTGAAACGGTTAGCAAACAAGCAACACGGGGACACGGGTTTACCCAGGTTCAGGCCCCCGGAGGGAAAACCCTACTCCTGCTTGTCTGCTCTTGATTACAGTGGAACCGAAAAGTACAAGGGTGCGCAGATGCAATCTGGCGTGGAGGTGTGTATGCGGTGGTATGAGAGAGGTGTAGATATGTATATCTATTGTGACGTCTATTGCATCGTAACGTGCCCTCCTCGTTGGACCCTCCTAGCCTTTATATATGGGGAGGCTAGGTTTCAGGTACCGATACGAGTAAGTTACAAGTTGTATTCAAACTCTAATCTTGAGCGTTCCTTGTCTTGTGCGCTTGGGAGTCTGTGTCCATATGGGCTTCATAGCAGCCGAAACGTCATAGGTCTCATGGACCCTGGCAGGTCGTCGAGTGGGCCTTCCGTCGGGCTGGACCAGGTAGGCTAACATCGGGTACCCATAGAGTATAACCATGTCAACTATGTGATAGCAAGATATATACTTCAAGCACGAAGGCTATCATAAAGTAAAGTGCATAAGTAAGAGCTTGGATATAGAGATAACCGAGGCACGCGGGGACGACGATATTTTACCGAGTTTCTCCCAACATGGAGTACGTCTCGTTTGGAGAGGGGTGGTATCTAACCACCTACGCCACAAAAGGCCTCCCTTATTCTCCGGTGAATCTCACCCCAACGGGATCGATCCACACGTCCACTATCGATGCACTTGTCGGTGGCAATCCGGAACCTCTCACAAGGTTGGGGCACTTCTCCACAACTTAATTGGAGGCTTCCAACAAAAAAGCTTGGGGAAAGCTCCACAACTTAATCGAAGGCTCCAAGTAATCCAAAGACCTGCAAAACCACCAAACCGTCTAGGGTTCCAAGAACCCAAGAGTAAAAAGCTTCTCACTTCACTCAATCGAATCCTCACCGAGAACTCAAACCGATGCACCAAATGCAATGGCAAGAACACAAGAAGTGCTTAACTTCTTCTCTCCCAAATTCCACCAAAGCTACAAAACCTTGTGGGGGAATAAGAGAGGAAGAACAATGGAGAAAATCCACAAAAGACTCCAAGATCTAGATCCCAATATGTTCCTCTCACTTAGAGGAGAGATTGATTGGTTGGGTTGTAGATCTAGATCTCCTCTTTCAAATCCCTCAAGAATATACAAGAATCATAGGAGGGATTGAGGGGAAGCAAGATCAAGAAGGTCAACAATGGAGGGGAAAACTTGCAAGAATGGTTAGAGTTCCATTTGGGAAGAAGGGCCCCTTATATAGATCCTCCAAAATCCAACCGTTGGAGATCTGGACCGTACGGGCCGGACATTCCGGTCAGTGTCCGGGTAGAACCCGATATAGGACACAGTATGGCAACCCCACGACTGAAATCTGAGATTTCTGCGTGACACCGGAGTGTCCGGCGATTTCATCCCGGACATTCCGCCCTAGGCAAAACTTACACAAACAACAAAACTGAAACGACCATAACTTGTGCATCCGAACTCCGATTTTGATGATCTTGGGCTCATTTCGAAGATAGTAACGAGCTCTATAAGATCATGCAGAGGACAATCATAGTCCAGCAAGGTAGGATAGAACCAAATGGTGAAATGTTTAACCTATCTAGAAAAGACAAACCGGTAAAACCTCCAATATCGAAAACGCAATAAAGAATGCATATGAAATCCGTTTTCGATGAACTTGAGCTTGTCATGGAGATTAACACAAGATCTAAATCCTCTCATGGATAAGAACCAAATAAGAACCAAGAAAGATAATGCCAAGTATGCAAAGGTTTGAGCTCTCACCGAGGGATACGATCAAGTTACTCACTCGAGAGTCCCTCTTGATAGTACGGTTACATATCCTATAAACCAGTCTCTACAATTAATATCATGAGACCGGTAAGAAAGAAACCCTATCAAGAACATACCTTTGTCTTGAGAATATTCCACTTGAGCTTGATGATAACAATCTTGTCCACCTCAAGATGAAACACCTTTCTTGATTGCGGTATCTTGGTGAAGTCTTACAGTTTGCTCCCCCATACTCACTATGGGAGAGCGTCTATTTTAGGCATATCTTCACATATCCATGATCACCATAATGATGGCAAGCCCCAAGAATATGATCTCTTCGAGATGGATCATCTTGAACTTGCACTTCATTTCTTCTTTCTTCATTATGTTGGTACCTTGAAGGTACACCAGAGATATCACTCCATCTTATTCTTCACGACACACTTGCCATAGGCTCAACTCTCACATGACCAATATCCGGATCATTCCTTGATCAACACTTAATCCTCTTCACTTTCTTCTTCTCCAAACCTTGAAGCCAACATATGGTTTAAGCATTGCCTATGGACAATTCCTACAAGTACAACTTGATACAAGCATTAATCCATAGAGATTGTCATTAATTACCAAAACCACACATGGGGGCCCACATTTTCTTTCACCAGTAAGCAACTTTTGTGCCCCAGTAAGCAAAGTTGCCTCGCCAGGCACCAAAATTTTCCTCGCCGGGCAAAAGTTGCCTCGCCGGGCTCCAAAGTTGCCTCGCCGGGCTCCGAAATTGCCTCGCCGGGCATCGAGGTTATCTCGCCTGGCAAAAGTTGCCTCGTCGGGCTCCGAAGTTGCCTCGCCTGCCTCGCCGGGCACCGAAGTTGCCTCGTCGGGCTTCAAAGTTGCCTCGTCGGGCTCCAAAGTTGCCTCGTGGGGCACCGAAGTTGTCTCGCTGGGCAAAAGTTGCCCCGCCGGGCTTCAAAGTTACCTCACCAGGAAAAAGTTGTCTCGCCGGGCAAAAGTTGCCTCGTCGGACACCGAAGTTGTCTCGCCGGACTTCAAAGTTGCATCGTCGGGGTCCGAAGTTGCCTCACGGGATCCGAAGTTGCCTTGTCGGGCTCCGAAGTTGCCTCTCCGGGCTTCAAAGTTTTTGGAAGTTGCTAAGTCGGGCACCAAAGTTGCCTCGTCGGGCTTCGAAGTTGCCTCCCCAAGCTCGAAGTTGCTCAACTAGAGAGCCCGACGGGGAAACTTTTGTGCCTGACAAAGCAACTTCGATAGTCCATTAGGATGGCGGTGTGGCAGTGGGTGGAGACATCCCTTCTTTGGGTAAGTCGTTGCCCACCGAGGCAACTTCGAAGCCCGAAGTTGCTCGGTAGGGAACAAGTTGTCTTGTCGGGCTTCGAAGTTGCCTCGTCGGATACCAAATTTGCTCAGTAGGTAACAAGTTGTCTCGTCGGGCTTTAAAGTTGCCTCATCGGGCACCAAAGTTGCTCAGTAGGGCATCCGAAGAAGGCATCATTTTTTGCGTACTAAAGTTGCTTTGCCGCACACCAAATTTGTTTGGTCGACATCAAAGTTTCTATGTCAGACACTAATTACTTCGTCGACACCAAAGTTGTTTTGCCGCATAAAAAAGTTGCCCAGTTGTTACCAAAGTTGCTTCTACGGGCACCAAAGTTGCCCAGTCAGCAACAAACTTGCTATGTCGGACAGCAAAGTTGCTTCGCTGGACACCAAAGTTGTTTTTATCGTGAAGTTGTCTCGTGCACAAAAGATGCTTTGTCGTGCACAAAAAGTTGCTTATTAAAAAAGTTTGTCAAAACATAGGCAAACAGGATCTAGTTTTGAAGATCTCGTCGCAAGAGTATCAAAAAATGAAAACGGATCGTAATTTCGATGCGAGGTTCAAAAGTTATCGTGTTTGAAATTCTAAAAAAAGAATTAATTGCATGACGACATCCTATTTACATGTATCTGAAAGAGTTGGTAATTAATGGACCACATGAGCTTGTCAGTTTGGATTTCTCTTTATTTCTATTTGGTCAACAAGGAAAAAAAAACTTTGCGATGTGAACGCCCGGGCGTCCGCTAAACTGGTCCAGATTACATATACTTACATGTAGTACATCACACATAGGGTGGGGCCTGTAGATTTTTGGGGGACGCGGCTTGCCTGTGCCGCAGGAGTGCGACCATCCGTGCGACGGGACGCGTGGAACGCATCGAGCGGGTTATCCCTCGCGCACCCCCCACGTTCGGTAATTAAAAAAAGAGTTGTGCTAACGCGCGGCGCCGCATATTTTGCTTTGCGTGCGGCAGCCAGCTGAGAACTATTTGGCCTACTCTGTTTCCACCTCGAACGTACATGCGCGCGCGGTGCTCATGCTCCACTGTAAAAACTAACTAGGGACCAAGCTAAAAAAAACTAACTAGGGGCCTACACTATCATTGTGTCAGGAATCTGAAAATAGGAGCCCACAAAAAGAGAATCGTTGCAGGAAAAGCAAAGGAAAAGACGTCCCTAGATAAAAGGTGCTCAAGTTACTATTTGCTACTAGCTGTTTAGGAATAGTATGAACTAAAATACTTGACAGCTTGTTTGTCAAAATAAATAAATCATCATTGCTAGAATAAATTACATTTGGTTGTCACATCTTATTTAAGTATGGTTGCCATATTAATTAAATTTGGCTGCCAGGTTAATTATACTTAATTGCCATGTTTAACTATGGAGTATATAAGGTGATAGCTGCCATATTAATTAAACTTGGCTACCAGGTTAATTATACTTGATTGACATGTTTTATCTATGATAGCTGCCATATTAATTAATCTTGGCTGCCATATTAACACACGTGTAAATAGTTAGGTTGCACGTCGTGTACCCATGTTGTTTGCGAGGTGCATGTAAGATAGGACCAAGCACTAGCAGCAACTTTAGCAAACAGTCTACAAGTAAGCATGTAGCTGCTGTCTAGACTGCGCCTCATAGAGATGCTGCTTCGGATGCCCGCATGCGGATGGACGGCTCGGTTTTTGTGCCACACGGTGAGACGCGAGTGTGGCGCCTCAGCGTTAGAATTTTCCTTAAAAAAAATAGAACATAGAACGGTAGAGACATCACCCGTCTGTATCCTTCTCCAATAGTACACGGCTCTTTCTTCTTCCTATTCTTTTCCCAGTTCCTGAGCTCGAGCTGACCAAGAACAACAGCAATGGTGACTGAGCCAGCCGGCGAGACCTCTGGTCGTCCACCCAACCCGTCGACGGATCTCGCCACGCTGCTACCTCGGGTCAGGGATGTGGAGCGCGCAGCTGCGCCTCTGTTCCTTCGCTGCCAGCCCCTGCCCGCCAAGCGCACCGACGACTGGAATCAGAATCAGGCCCCTGCCCGGCAAGCGTGCAGCCGCCACCGGCGCGAATCAGAATCAGGCCGCCGGCATCAAGCGGAGTTGGCGCTGGTCACACTCCCCGCAGCGGTGAGAAGGTGGACGAGGCCACCGCGCCTCCGTCCGCAGGAGAGCTTCCAGGCAACGGACTGCTCCTGGACTCAGCTTCACGCACGGACAGAGGTAAACTTTCTTTTCTTCTTCTATTGCTCTCGTTTGATTTGAGTTATGATGGGAGATGAATCTAAGGTGAGCAACGCACTTCTGGACACTAATTCTGCAAATTTGTATGAACTAGTACTGATTGGGAGATGGAGTATCATTCAGTTCACATTAGATATAAATTCTAAAAAAAATTAGTTCAGAGCGAAGTCTGTACATACATGAGATAGAACTCTGAAAATCAAATTTATCATGTTAGCAAAGGCTGATCGAAGAATGCTTGATTTTGTCTTGTCATCAAACTAGACGTAGAGGTCCCAATGGTCCCTTGCAGCTAGGGATTCAGAACATACGTATGCTGCTGTACAACTCTAAAATACAAATTTATTATGGCTTCTTTTGTTGATCGAAGTATGCTTGATTTTGTCTTGTCATCAAACTAGAGGTAGAGGTCCCAATGGTCCCTTGCAGTGAGGGATTTAGAGCATACATCTGTTGTGGTAAATACGTGTACAAGTGATTTGTTGGATGGCCCTACACAAAAATTGATAAGTTCAATTTCATTGAAGTTTAAAAACAAGAAACTTGAAAATGTGGACTACTTATACCGCCAGTGGACCGTAGGGTTGGAATTCTGCTAGTTGTTGGGGATGCGTTGACATTGGAATTGTATTACCAATTGGACCGTTAGGTTGGGATCCTGCCAGTTCTTGGTTATGTATTGCCATTGAGATGGCATTACCAATTGAAGGTGGTATCGAAGCATTTAGGATATTATTGTATTGTAATTGATACGGAGCCATTTGATTTGTGAAAAACTCTAAATGACCCTATAAAAATGATAAAGAAAGGTCAGTACAATTAAAAGTTTTATAGGAGAAAATTTACTGATTTTTATACCGTTGGCATGCCCTGTTGCTGCACTTGTATAGTATTGTTCATGTTCTTTTTCTTCTTTGTGGTTGGTTTCTCCAAATGACCCTGTAAAAACGCATATAGAAAGGTCAGTACAATTAAAGGTTTCATAGGAAAAAATGGTACTGATTTTTATACCGTTACGGTGCCCTTTTGCTGCAATTGTATAGTATTATCCATGTTCTTTTTCTTCTTTGCGGTTGCTTTCTCAAAGCCACCAAATGGTCTTATTGATCCTTTGATACTCTTCTCCTTGAACTTGATACCTTTTGGTTTCATAAGCCCCTCATTGTGTTTTGAAATTCTACTAGGGTCGATGTTCAGTCCTGCCACAATAATGCTAAATATAATTCTTAGTTTGGAAGTAGGCTATGCAATTATCAGTACAAGATTTACCTTCTGTAGCACATGAGTTACCTGTAGTACAGGAGGTACCCAATTCTGGATCAACTCTAATTTTCAAGCATGTCTCCACTTCTTGTGCTAATTTCTCTGCATATTTAGCAGCCTTATCATATGATTCATCGGATTCAGCGGCACGAGCAGCTATTTTCATAAACATTTTGCACAAATCCCTATAGCGATTAGACATCCTTGCTTTTGGGTCCTCGTGTTGGTTGCGCTTGCTTGTTATATCCAGAACTTTTGCATCAATTGTCCACCTTTTCAAGATATATTCTTGAGGGATATGCTTGATATTATTAATATCAAGTACCTTTAAGCAATGGGAGCAAAGTATTCCAGCAAATTCAAACTTCTTGCAACTACAACTGACCTTTTCCTTTTTTGGAATAAATTTAACGACATGGTCACGTTGTGTGCCATGAAATTTTACTATGTAAACCTTCTCCGCTGCATCACTTTCATCACAAAGGAATGTATCATAGTTTAGTGTTCGAAGCACTTGCTCCTGAAATATCTTGAATATATCTGGAGTATATATGGTTACAGCTTGTCTTAACATATAGCTAGCTTCTGCCTTTAGCTTGGGACTAGTCTGTGTTGCTTTGAAGTCACACCTCACCTCTTCAAATCTTTTATCAGCAACCAGTTGCTCAAAATGATGGAAAAAAGTAAGCATGTCATATTTAACACTGATGTATCTCTTCAGTTCATTGTTCATGCTTTCACTTCTTTGGGTAATGGTCATTTGGGCTGAAAACGTATTTCTGCCATACACTAGTGCCCAATGCTCCTTCTTCTCAAACCACCTTTGGAGCCACTCATTCTTACGTAGTCCATACTTGTCAAGCATTCCATCCCATGCACTTATAAATTCATCTTCCTCCTCTATATCATAGATGCAATGCTGAAAATCAACATTGAACTTCTTATATTCCGTAACAACTCCAACAAGGTGCTTGCAAGCATTTTGATTCATATGCCACACACAAAGTCTATGTATAGAATAAGGTAGGACTATGCTGATTGCATTCGCCATTGCTGCATCTTCGTCAGTCAAAATTGTCCGTGGATGTTTTCCCGACATAACTTTTAAAAAAGTTCTAAATAGCCAAGCAAAACTTTCAGCGGTTTCATCATAGAGAAGTGCGGCACCGAAGACAACAATATTCTTGTGATTATTTACCCCAACAATCAAACCAAATGGACGTCCATCATCTAGTTTTTTGTATGTGGTGTCAAAGCATATAACATCACCAAACATCGCATAGTCCGAGACCATTTTGGAGTCAGCCCAAAAAATATTAGTTATCAAATCATCCTCATCTACTTGAGTTGAATAGAAGAAATTGACATCTTCTGATACCTTCTTCTCCATGTATTCTAACACTCCCCCTGTGTCACCTTCCTTTGCTTTTATTGTTCTCTTTGAGTACAACTGATTTTTTATATCTTCTCGTGTACAGCCAAGGTTTCCAATTCCACCTGCTTGTTTGGCCATGAGATCGATTGTTGCTTTATTAGAAATACCTACAGACTTTGCAACCTCTGCATTTGCTATTTGCGCTTCTGTTACTTTTCTTTGTGATCTCAAAAAGTGGGCCATGGTTCCAGGAGCAAGAATGTGGTTATGTGTCGTCTCAAATTCATACAGTTCATAAACTCCGTTTCTAAAGCTTATCTTCATACGGGCATTACATCCACATCGTGTTTCAGTCCTGCTGTAGCGGAATGTATCCTCTCTTTTATCTTCCCCACGATAACCTATAAGTTGTGGTAGGTTTACTATTGCATTAGTAAATGATTGCAATCATAACAAATTACATATAGCACATACCTTGACGAGAGCATGTAAATGTCCGTTGTTGCATTGTAGAAGAGTTCTTCAATTTATGGCCACTACTTCTTCTAATGCTAAAACCAATAGTTTCAGCATACTTGTTATAGAAGGAATAAGCTTCCTCTTCCGATGAAAAATGCATGCCAATTTTTGGTACCCTTCCATCAGTGGGATCCTGTGCTGTTGTTTGGAAATCCTATATCAATTAATATTCCATTTAGTGAATACACAAAATAATTGGTTAAGAACCTGAATTCCTAAGCTATGTATGAATTTGAAAAAGGAGTATGGTATAGAGCAAGATGATCTAATTCTATATGCGCAATCAGCTGGTACAGGTTCTGAAACAAAGGCCGTTAATTTTCCTAATCATTTACTGTCAGTGTATGCAGATGTTTCAGAAATTTTGTAAAGAGAAGGGGATAGCAGGATTGCAAGAATTCCCACAATCGGTTGGAACAGAAGAAATTGTAAATGCTGAGTACGATTCGGCATGAAGAATAGGGTCATATTTCTTACTGTCCGTGAGTGAGATTCATCGCCATCATCATGCCCACCATTATTTGAAGAAGCCATCATCGACTTGTGCTGATCTGCTGCACTGTTCTATTGGAGTACTATTCTCCGATTGTGCTGAGCTTGTGTAGGAATACTATTCTCCGATTGAGCATCGACTTGTGCTGAGCTTGTGTAGGAGTACTATTCTCTGATTGATTGGAGAAAAGTTTCCTGTGTTAATTGCTGCGGCTTGAATCTCCCCTATTTCTATTTGCATTAGCAGTAGATGAGTTTTTGGCGTGCACCTATATATGTTCCCGTGCGATGTGATTGCATATATCTCGTGTGTTAATTTTACTTTAGTTGGTGTACGTGTATTACGGAAGGCAATCAGGTACAAGGGGAAAGGATACGGGAGGGGATTGAATTTCAGCCTTGTTTTTTTTTCAAGAAAAGCCGGACGTGGGGGTACGCGAGGGATAACCCCTCGATGCGTTCCATGCGTCCCATCGCACGGATGGTCGCACGCCTGCGGCACAGGCAAGCCGCGTCCATTTTTGAGGCACTGGGCGGCCGCACAGCCTACCCCTCCCCACGGCCGGCCCTATTTCAACTTCTCATGGCATTTTCAAAATTGAAGGATCACAACTACTACCCGACATAATGTACTCGTATTAGATTTATCGTCACAGTTTGACCCACAAGATAAAATCTGCGATTTGCGCCTCGCTCAACCTAGTTGGATGATGACATGAACTAGTGGCCTCAGCTTTTGCAGGAATGCAGGTCGTATTTTGGTTGGACACCATACTTCACATGTATCCTTGGTGGCAATCACAAGGTGCGAGTGGTCAAGGATATTGGAACTCATATATAGAATATATATTGCAAAACCATACAGTGCGTAGAGAAGGGTGTCTTTTCACTCTTAAAACAATAAACAAATTTCAAAAAGAATGTCTTTAATCTCTATACACAAATAGCCCGTGTTTAACAAAACAGAATCAAGAAATTTCAGAATTCAGGGTAGATCCCTCTTATAGTTTCTACTCAATACTCCGTGTGCAAAACACGATAGAATCAAGATTTACATAATTCAAGCTAGGAGACATATGTGGTCTTTATGGATGAGGTACTAGGTAACAAGGACAATTCGAGCAAGGTGATATATTGAACTTCAACCAGGGTTTTTTGGACGACACTATGTAAGCTAAATGACATCACTTTCAACAAAAATAATTTTCTAATCTAAAAGCAAATTCAGATGCTAGGTCGCGCTCAAGGAAAATCCCCAGATACTCTCTTGCATAACTTTGTCTAGGGTCACTTTTGCTAGCTCTAAGATGTTACACGCTCTGTTTCAAACTCTGACATTAAAAAGGCTCCAATCATGATTGCTCTGTTTCAAGCGCTGCCATTGAAAAGGTTCCAATCATGAACATTGAAGTTCATCACTGCAAGTCTGAAGACCTCCGACATTGGCAGGCATCCAGCTTGTTCCGCAGGTACCGCTGGTCCAGCTGCAACTGCCTGGGCGCTTTCACTCAGAGGGCTGAAATAAAAATGACAGCAAATTAGATCACTCAAGGAGTCAAGGGCCAGCCTGTAACACTGGACAAAGTGGGAAGCATAAACACAAAATCATTACATGAAAATGAAGACATTGATACTGTAGGTTTGTGTTGTTATCTTGGATATGGAAGGCCATTTAGTTTTGCTTACTTTCACTCTGCTCTAATAGTAGTTATCATTTTTTTTGAGGAATTACAGCAGGAGAGGCTCCTACTGCTCTTAAATTAAAAATATCAAAAGGTTACAACATATTTACATAGGGTAAGGATTTTCCTTCCCTCTTACAGATAAAACTTTTAGACTCTCAACTCACTTACAAAGTTTTTTATTTGATCTCTAAGATCAGGCTTCAGTCTAGCCCCTAGCAAATCTATGTCAGATGAAAACTGAACCAGCCAACAGAGGATATTGGGATCTATATCGTCAAAGTATTTCCTGTTGCGCTGCTTCCAAATGTTCCATGCGCACAGAACAACACTCAAAAATAGTAGTTATCATTTTATTAGTTGTGATGCATCATTATGATGTTTCACCTGCATTTCAACTAAAAATAGATCTAATTTCGGTGTTCTGTTCTACCCATAGTACTAGTGTAGAATCCAACGTGACTAGCCTAGGTAAAGAAGTGAAAGAACTACCAGAGCACAGCATGCTGTTCATCGGCATTTTAAAGGAGAAGTAGACTTTTTTGCATTTTGGTTCTGCCATTGACCATACTGTACGATAGGTCAATTGTGTTTAACATGCCTAGCCTAGATAGAGAACTGAAAGAAAGATTTGAGCAAGACAGGATTGTCTTTCCATATTGTGATTACAGAGACAAAAGGACTTGCAATTGTTACTATGTAAAAAGACTATTTATCTTCATTCAAACAAGTTGATCATGTTTGATTTATGCAAGGAAAGATGGTCTCAAATAATCCATAGTTCTACCAAACACATCAATAGATATTAATAACCAAGTCGTACAAAAAGCAACAATTAGCACTAAACAGTACTACCTGTCATGCCAAATCAGAACACTTTAGAAAGTACAAAATAATACTAATAGAAACGTTGTGTTTAAAATTCCATTAATTAGAGGAAGTATGTGATCGTGATCTACCGAGCTTACTTTATCAACAGCGGCTCATATGCAGTGATAACTACATCAGTTGCTGCATTCTTGAGACGTATGTTTGCCAAGTAAAGCTGCAAAGATCACAGAAAATTCAGTTTCAAAAACCATTATCTGTGTAACCATAATTCCAAGGGATGGGTGTACTCACTCGAACAATGTTCTGTGCTTCTCTGCCTTGTCTCCCTTTAGAAACAGCCTACAGAATGAAAATCAAGTATGAGATCCTGAAGTGCTTATTCACTTATCACCCCTATTCAATGCTAATTAGTACCAATCATAGACATTGATAACTAGGAACAGAAGTACAAAAGGGGCATTAGGCTGAGCTGTGGAAGCTTGCCAGTACAAAGGAGCTTCGATAGCTAGGGTCAGTAGTAACACAAGGCTATCAAACATCTACAGATCAGACATAGTTTGTTTTCTTTGCAGTTGTAGTCATATTCCTATTTTTTTTATCGGCGCCATTGCGCAATTTTCATGTACTCCTAATTAAAAAATGTGTGCACAGGTGTGTATGCCAGAAGCAAAGGAGTACCGAAGTTCAGTTAATCATGGTACATGGTTTGACAATATTTCATAAATCATGATATCTACTTGACCGTCACTTTTCTCACAGTTAGTGCTTTGTCTCCCACTAAGTCATCACATTATCCCTTTACTGTAGAAATAAGCATATGGAAGTTAATATGTACCAAAGAGCAAAGGAGCAGTAACCATGTGACAAATTTTTTTTTTTATCAAAGGAGTTTCCCCCCAGCTTCATTAACGAAACTTACGACGAGCTACAGAGTTTCAGTAACCATGTAAGAACGGTTGAACCTTTTCACAATTCGAGCAATGCAAACCAACCAAGGACCAATGTAAAGTCCATAAGATTTGGACAATTAAAATCTATTACTGTTTGTTTTCAAAGATGGCAATCTCTACTGAAAAGTTTATCTTCCTGTTTATAATGTGCTGCGTTGCCAGTTGAAAATAGGACGGCTTATGCTAACATATCACAGGTGAAAACGAATCAACTGGAGATCGATTGAATTGAAGGGAAGGAGCAGCCTACAGAAATAGAATAGAAGGACATTAACTTTACCAGCCTGGCAACTGCAGTTCCAGCCACTGCGGGAGTTTCCCCGAACCGGAGACCAGATAGCTCAACTGTACCAGAGTGCTCGATGACCTAGCTGACAGAGAAGAGATAAGTTAACGACATGCATCTCCATATAATACAGTTTGATCGAGAACATCAAAAGCACATCAAGCAGAGAAAGGAGTTTGCCTATATGGTTGCTTTCAGCCTTTAATCTACGGCCAAGCACAGAGAACTACCGTATGGCACCGAAGAGAAATTTATACTGTTATAAGATGCTGCTAACATTACCAAGTTATCCCCGGCGTCCTGCTCAGTGGCAACACCGCGCAGGAACCAGAGCGCGCTACCGCCGTCCTCCACCTCGCCCTTGAGGTCGAGCAGCTCGAAGATGAGGCTCTCGTCGCGGGCCAGATCAACGAGAACTTCCTGCGCGGCACAGCAGATTCAGAGATACCGACCAATACGGGAACACCCCCATAGCACGCTCTGAACAAAGCCGAACGGGGGAAATTGGACGGACCTGGTGGTCGGGGACCTCGCGAATGTTGCTCACATCCTGACCAACGACAAACCAACCGAAACGATATTAAGCGTGAGCAGGTGCAGGACCGCACATGGCGCACAGCAGGAGGAAGAGGAAGAAAGGCGTACCTGGAACCAGACGGGGAAGTTGGTGGAGATGGCGCCGCCGAAGAGAGGACGCCGGGTGCTGCTCTCGCCGGCCATCTTCCCTCAGGAGTCTGACCAAAAAGCAGAACAAGCTTCTGGAGCGCGGTAGAAGGCGGAGGGTGGGGGTGGGGGAGATGGCCGTGAGGGGCGGCAACTATATCGGGTTTTCAGTAGCAACTACAAATCTACAATGCTACATTAACAAATACATCTACTAATTTTACCCTAACTCTACCCTACAGGCTAATACAAAACAGATCGTCGTCGTCGCTGCAGGCAACACAAATCAGATTGTTGTTTTTCCTAGCTAACTGTACCCTAGTCCCTAAATCAGATCGTGCAGGCCAAATACCTTGGGGCTTGGACTTGGAGGGAGGACGGAGAGGAAGAAGGACGACAGCGGACGGGAAGGAGCACCGGCGTTTCTGCAGCGGACGGCGAGGATCTCCGGCGTTGCTGCAGCGGTCTACGGCGACGGTCGACAGCGTTGCTGCAGCGGTCTACGACTCGACGGCGACGATAGCGTACGGCGAGTAGCTCCGGCGTTGCTGCAGCGGACGGCGAGGAGCTCCGGCGTTGCTTCAGCGGTCGACAGCGACGACACCGGACGGGGAGGAGCTCCTGCGCTGCGGCGGCGGTCAAGGAAGGAGATGCGGCGACGCCGGAGCTAGGTTAGGTTGGGCGCCGCCATGTCGCGCACAGGGAGGGAGGAGAGCGGCTCGGGGTCGGGGACAGGGTGGGGAACTGGGGGCGCGTTTGGTAGCTGGTGTAGTCAGGCCGGATAGGAACGAAAATGGACCGTTTGGTTGCCCGCCCTTTTTGCTCGTACTAGTGCGAACCTCAAAGCACTCAGCCAGGTCCAGGAACAACATTTGATTGGGCTGTTTCCCCGGAGCCAGCTAAAAGGGTATTTCCTATCCTAAGTATTTTTGATGTTTGATGATAATACGTATATTGGACTAATCTTTTGTTAAGTGTATCTCAGGTTTTTATTTAGGAGAAGTAATTCGTTTTCCTCAAAAAGGACACTAGCAAGACATAATTTTTCCTAGCGCTTTTGTTTGAGTCGTAGGAACACCGTACTATCAAGAGGGGGTCTACGTTGGAAAGTTCGGGTGGAATCAACTCCTTTTCATAAACCCGGCAAGCTTTCTCAATGGTTGAGATCTCAAAGAGAATCGCCCTCTGTTGCCCTTGTCTACTCCTCTGTGTTGTCCGATAGTACCAGAAATCCCAACTGGTACTACCGCTCTCCACCGGTAGTACCGCTCGACGGTACCGGGCAGGCCAGTGAGGGTTGACGAGCCTGGCCTCCCCTTCTGGCTCACCCGATACCTCAAAGCGGCACTACCGCCCGGACCGGTAGTACCGCTCTTGTTGTCCGGTACTACCGTTGCACGGTAGCACCGCTCATCCTGAGTACTACCACCAGGGGAGGCAGTAGCCTGGTCACTCAGCTGATACGTTTCGGATACCTCATCCGGTACCTAACCGGTAGTACCGGTTGAATCCGGTACTACCTCTCATGTATCTAGTAGTACCGGTTCTGTTGAGCTGCAATGGGCAGATTCTCTGTGAGGGGTATAAATAGGCCTTTCTTCTCCAACGAGAAGCTTGTCTCTTTCATCTCTCTCCTCCATTGTTCTTGAGCTTTAATTTCACTAGATATCCCCCCCCCCAAAGTGCTCCAACCTCCTTGATACTTTGGGATTTGGTGGAGGAGGTCTAGATCTAGGGTTTCACCAAAGCAAAGTTGATTCCCCTAGTTTTCCCTTGTGGATCTTGTTACTCTTGGATTCTTTGAATCCTAGACGGAAGAGGTCGGTCTCGGAGCTCAGGCATTGGTTGTAAAGCTTCGGGGTCGTGTTGGGAGACTCCGAGTGTTGAGGAGATCTACTCAACAAGTTTGTAAAGGTTCCGGTCGCTACCTTGAAGGAAACCGCATAGTGGATCATGTGGTTGCCTTGCGGCGGGTGCATGCGAGAATAGGGTGAGGCCTTTTATGGTGTTTGTGGTCTTAGTACCGCCCACCCCTCCAACGGAGACGTACTTCCCCTCAAAAGGAAGGAACTTGGGAAAACATCTCCGTGTCAACTTTTGGTGACTTCTATCCTTTACTCCTTATTGTTGTTTGCTTGCTTGATTGTCATATAGGTTCTCTCACCTAGTTTCATACCTAGAGAACCTACTTTGTGTCAAACCTTAAAATTGAAAAGAAGTGAAAAATTGAGTAGCGCCTATTCACCCCCACCCCCCTCTAGTCGCTTATATCGATCTTTCACCAGCCTCGCTGCGTGCGAAAATGGGAACGCGACGGCCGAGCTTGTGTAAGCAAAGAGATGGCGGGAGGCCGCGCGCAGGCTTGAAATTCTGGCGGGAGGAATTCGCTCACCGCCCTTCTGCTCCCCTCCCTATTTAGAGACGACGATGTTTTGCCCCCAAAATCCAAATCCACCATTCCATCTTCCCGTCGATTTTCCTCCCCATTAGATCTAGATCGATGTCGTGTGATTCTTCTGCCTCCAGCATGAAGACGTTGGTCCTGCCATCTTCATTGGTCCTGCCATCTTTGTCAGCAAGCACGGCGTCAGTTGGTCGTCCTGCTTTACCTCAGAGCCAGTCTTCAAGTGTCCTTCAGGCAACTCCGGCAACGGTGCTCATAGTGAGCTTGCCGTCTGCAAAGCCGACCGAGGCGACAGTCGGATTGGTGGAAACTCCATGGACTGCGGAGATGGTCAGCACATCGGCAACTCCTTCGTCATCTACCTCTGTGATGCATCCTCTAGAAGCTGCAGTAAGAAACCTCTAACCTTGAGCATGGTGTGTGATGTACTGTTATCTTTGATGCTCATATATCTGTTCATGGTGTGTGATGTAGTGTTATGTGTTGTAACACCCCGTCCACTGGGCCCGGGGGTGTCACTCCTGATAGCTCAATAGGATCTCTAGACTAGCCCCATAGACCAACACTAGTCTTTTCTGTGCACTTTGTCCTCATTCATGCGCATCCGGTACCCACTTCCCGGTCAGTCACCCATCCTAGAATTGCTCTAGGCCAAGCACGCTTAACCTTAGAGTTCTTTTCGAATGAGCTCCTGGAAAAGAAGTTGCAACTTGTTGGTATGAGTATCCTACCAATCCTATTAAGTCATGTGCTTGGATCTCACATACACCCACCCTTTAGAAGATCGATGCCCTCATCGATCAAGCACACCCCAGGAACGTACCCTCTTGGCACGCGTATGTGCGTCCAGTGCTGGCATATGCGCCATGCCGTGTCCACTCCGGGCCACACACGCCATGCTCCACATGTCCCGCCACTGACCCGCACACAACCGGCACGCGTATGTGCGTCTAGTGCCGGCACATGTGTCATGTCGTGCCCATTTCGGGCCACACGCGCCATGCTCCACATGTCCCACCACTAACCCGCACACACCCGTTTTAACCGCGAGGATCGGCTCTGATACCACTTGTAACACCCCATCCACTAGGCCCGGGGGTGTCACTCCTGATAGCTCAATAGGATCTAGACTAGCCCCATGATACGTCGGAAACGTATCTATAATTTTTGATATTCCATGCTTGTTTAGTATCTACTTTGCTTTGCTTTGTCCACACTTTGAGGTGTTTTTATATGTTTTCTGGTACTAACCTATTAACAAGATGCCGCAGTGCCAGTTGCATGTTTTCTTCTGTTTTTGGTTCCAGAAAAGCTAGTAAGGAAATATTCTCAGAATTGGACGGAACAAAAGCCAAAGTCAATATTTCACCGAGGAGAACACGGAGTCCAGAGGAGAGATGGGGAGCCATGATGGCGCTGCGTCAACATGGAGCGCTTCGTCAGGAAACCCTAAGAGCAAGGTATGATGGAGCACAGCAGCAAGTCTTCCCTCAGTAAAAAACCAAGGTTATCGAACCAGTAGGAGGAAGGAAACGAATCAAAGGTGTTGCAAGCAACTTGGAGACCTCAAACCTCTTTTACCTTCCACACCATACAGTTAATCCTTTGTTACAACAACCGGTGAGATTGACAACCTCACTGTTAGTTGGGGCAAAGTCTTGAGTTTGTGTTGTGCAGGTTTCCACGTTGTTTGCAACACCTTTGAGACGTTTCCTTCCTCCCACTGATTCGATAACCTTGGTTTCTTACTGAGGGAAAACTTCCTATTGTGCTGCATCACACCTTGCTCTTGGGGTTTCCCGACGAAGCGTTTCACGTTGATACAACGCCATCATCACCCCACAGACCAACACTAGTCTTTTCTGCGCACTTTGTCCTCACTCATGCGCACCCGGTACCCACTTCCTGGTCGGTCACCCATCCTAGAATTGCTCTAGGCCAAGCACGCTTAACCTTAGAGTTCTTTTCGAATGAGCTTCTAGAAAAGAAGTTGAAACTTGTTGGTATGAGTATCCTATCAATCCTATTAAGTCATGTGCTTGGATCTCACATGTGTGATGCTCATAGATCTGTTCATGTTGTGTGAGTTAGTGTGATCATGTTCTTCTCTGTCGGCTGGACTTATGATGCTCAGCTTGTTCATACTTACCGTTAGCATGTTTAGCGCAAATTATTTGTAGACCATAGTGATTTTAGTGGCTCGTTCACCAATGTAGGAAAATTCGATGGACAAGACACCAAAACTACCTACTGATATTGTTGAGAATGTTATCCCCATTCGAGTTGTGTACATGCACACACCAAGAATAATAGTGTGGGATCCTTCCCTATCTCTGTTCGTTATGAATAGACTTTGTGAGTTCGTCAAAGAAGGGATTAGGTGTGACCATGGATTCAAAGAGGTTTACATGCAGCGTATATGCACCGATGTCCTTGACTTCACTGGAAAGCATGTCACCCCGACTCAGGTGTACAACCATATCAGGAAGTGGAACAGGAAGTGGGATCTTGTGCTCAAGCTGTAGGGTTTGGATGGCGTCGAATGGCGTCCGGAAACCTTGTCTTTCATGATGGAGAACGCTAGGCGGATGGAGCTGTAGAAGGTTGTGATGCATTGTTCATTTCATGTTTACATTTTGATGATTTTTCACCCCTACTTAAGTAACAAAATTTTGTTGTCACGGAGTTAGCCTATGGATCTCCTTTCCAATCTAGTGGAGAACTATGCTCAGATGAAGCTCATCTTCACCCTTGAGCCTATCATTGAGAAGCATTTGTATACCACCCACTCGCTTGTCCTAGCCATGGACCACCTTGCCAATAACCCGATCCAAGGTTGGTTGTACACTTTCATGTGTGAACACGATAGGAGGGAATAACTGAGGTGTTGGTTGCGCAAGAACTACTTCCGTGTTTTGCTCGCTTATGTCATTTATGTGTTGTGATTGTGATTGTGTTGTGATTGTGATAAACTGCTTTGTATGTGTGTTGTGAATCTGTGATGAACTGCTTGTGGGTATGCTCACCACTCCAATGTGGAAGGTTACCACAACGATTACACAGGCTGTAACCAAACAGATGTGTTTCTGTTCTTATTGGGCCAATGCATCCTCTCCACTCATGCAAAAAAAATATGCAAGCTACCAAACGGGCTGCAAAAGATGGCCTAGAGGTTGTATGAGCCTGGAACTGCCCATCTTAGCACTGCTGGACTGGTCCGAGAAACCCATGCAGGTTACCAAACGCGCCCTGGGAGATGCGGCGACGCTAGAGCTAGGTTAGGTTGGGTGCCGCCATGTCGCGGAAAAAGTCTACATAACCCCACAACTCTTGAATCCTGGACAGAGAACCCCCACAACTAGAACTATCATACTTTAATCCTCAAAGAGAAACTTTAGTAGCGGAACTATATCGCGGCGCTCTGGTTTGCAGCACGCATCATCCTTGTTTAGCGCGCGACACACTTTTATCCTTCGACGGAAGCGCTAAAAAAGCAGCGTGCAAAAAATTGCCAACATCACCCCCCAGTCGGCGCACTAAAATGCAGCGCGCGGGCGCCGGAGCAAACAAGTCTCACAACCAACAATAGGATGAACAAGATCAAACAAATCCAAATAATTCAACAATAAATTGTCTAGTTGTTATTACAACGTAAACAAATAATAGAACAAATTGTTGATCGGCATATATAACAAGGTTTTCATCACCAATATAACAAATTGTTTTTCATCATCGGAGAGCACCTCGCGACCGTACCGGAGAGCTCGCGGAGGCGCGACGGAGGCACCAATCCCGAACAATCGCCATGGTGCGGCGGCGGCGGATTTACTGCCACGACGGAGGCGGAAGCGCTGCCGGTGGCGAATGTTGCGACGGCCCCTGGGTTGGTGCAGTGGCAATTGGGAAAGGGGAGAGCGCGAGTGCGGGCGTAGTTTTCCTCTAGCGGTTGGCTCTTCGCACTCGACACTGGGCGTCACTTTTGGGGCGTCGTAGGGGAAAAATGACACGTGTTGAAAAAAAATAGAGAATATAGCGCCTCTGCTGGAGGACACTAATGGGCATGGGTCACGCGCGTGATATTGGCGGTTAATTTAGCGCAAGCGCCATATAGCGCCTCTGCTGGAGTTGTTCTAAGACCCGGTTTTTTTGGTGGCTTCTCCAAGAAGCTCCACTACCTCCAGACGACTCCAAAATTTTGTGAGGCTTAAATTAGTCTGGCCTTAACCACTTTGAAAGCCTCGTAATATTTTTGAACCGGCTTCCCTAGAAAGCTGGGGGTAGGGCTTGCCGATCTCAAGATCGAGAGGAAGTCCTAGCGCCGCGAATCAGCGACGCATCCGTGCTCGCACACACGTCTGAGCCACCGAGCAACCTCCCACCTCCTCGCTCCAGCGATGCAGCGGAAGCAACAACTCTTTCTTACCGAAAAGCCACCGGAAACATGTATCTCGCTAGTCCGAGACCATGGGGGATAAACTAGAGAGGGAGAGAGATCCTTCACGAAAAGGTGTAAGTGAGAGAGAGAGGGGGGCTTTCTATAGGAGGGAGGGGACACCCCAAGGGGGTGGACGGCATGTGGGGGCTGCCCCCTCCCATCCTCCATTCATGTGGGTGGAGCTCCCACTCACAAAATAGCCCCTTCATTTCTCCACTCAAATTTCCCATTAAATTTCCACCAAATTTAATGCAATCTCTCTTTAAATAAAACTTCTTTTATTTATTTAGAATTTTTGTCAATTACCTTAATGGACAAACATTCACATATAACCCCTTGCTAGTATTTTATTTCACATGCAGAAACACTTTCAGCAATTTCACCCGAAACGATTTCGGTGTCTAGTGAAATAAATTCTTGCGCTTTGTAAATCTCTTCAACATGAAACTATTTGTTCCAAATGGTGTCGGTGTCTCTTAAGTGTATCACCCTACGGTTCGAAAATAATGTGGACATGATCGAGACCCCTCTCGGATCAATAATCAGAAGCGGGACCTGGAGATCTATAGTGACTCCCACACATTCAACGATGACTTTCTTGTGATCGTGAGAACCTTTTACGCTAGAATCTTAATCCCGTTGTCTCACGATATATTACATGTCCAAGATTCGATCATCGGTATCTTTATACCTAGTTTGATCTCATTACTGACATGTACTCTTTTCTTGTTCCCGTGATATAACATTCTAGTGATCAAATCACTTGCTTGCAAGCTAACCAATGTGATATCATTGAGAGGGCCCAGAGTATATCTATCTGTCATCGGGATGAAAAAATTCCACTCTTGATCCATGGGCCTCAACATAACACTTTACTAGCACTAAACCCATATTTATAATCACCCTGTTACGGTGTGACGTTTGATGTTATCAAGATACTCTTCCAGTGTTAGTGATTGACATGATCTCATGGTCTAAGGATTAGGATTACTTCGTATGATGTTATAGCAATATAAACTCAGTGACTTTGATCGTGATGCTATAGTTCGGATGAATGTTCATCACACCATTCCAATAATGTTGTGATCTCGTTATTAACAACATCCAATGTCCATAATCAGGAAATCTTGATCACCTTGTTAATCAATGAGCTAGTTTATAAGAGAGGCATAACTAGGAGCTTTCTTTTTGTTTATTAAACACACATGTATTAATGTTTCCGTATTAATACAATTATAGCATGAAAAATAAACATCTATCATATACTTGGAATATACATAATAACCACTTTATTATTGCCTCTCAGGACATATTCCCTTCAGTCTCCCACTTGCACTAGAGACAATAATATAGTTACATAGTGATAAATCTAACACCCATGGAGTTCTGGTGTTGGTCATGTTTTGCTCGAGAGTTTTAGTGAACGGATCTGCTACATTGAGATCCGTGTGTACTTTACAAATATTTATATCTCCATCCTTGACATGCTCGCGGATGGAGTGAAACCGACGCTTAATATGCTTGGAATTCTTGTGAGACCTTGGTTCTTTGGCATTGGCTATGGCTCCATTGTTGTCACAATAGATCACCATTGGGTCCAACACGTTCGCAACCACATCTAGTTCGGTTATGAATTCCTTCATCCAAACTGCTTCCTGAGCCTCTTCCGAAGCAGCAGCATATTCGGCCTCCATTGTTGATCCCGCCACCACGAGTTGTTTGGAACTCCTCCAACTAACCGCTCCACCATTCATGAGAAAAACGTATCCAGATTGAGACTTAGAGTCATACGGATTGGTGTCGAAGCTAGCGTCGACATAACACTTAGCGACGAGCTCTTCTTCACCTCCGTACACGAGAAACATATACTTAGTTCTTCTCAAGTACTTAAGGATATTCTTGACTGCTATCCAGTGTTCCAATCCTAGATCAGATTGGTATCTACTAGTTAAACTAATAGCATGTACCACATCCGGTCTTGTACATAGCATGGCGTACATTATAGAGCCTATGGCTGACGCATAGGGGACTTTGTCCATTATCTCTCTTTCTTCCGCCTTAGCCGGACTTTGAGTCTTACTAAATGTCTTGCCTTGCAACATAGGTAAGAACTCTTTCTTACTTCCATCCATTTTAAATTTCTTTAAAATCTTATCAAGGTATGTACTTTGCGATAGCCCTATTAGGTGCCTAGATCTATCCCTATAGATCTTTATGCCTAATATGTATGACGCTTCACCTAGGTCCTTCATTGAAAATTTGTTGTTTAGATAACTTTTAACACTGTTTAAAAGATCTATGTCATTTCCGATCAGTAATATGTCATCCACATATAATATCAGAAATGCCACATCGCTCCCACTCACTTTATTGTAAATACAAGCCTCTCCATAAGTTTGAATAAATCCAAACTATTTGATCACCTCATCAAAGCGGAGATTCCAACTCCGGGATGCTTGCTTCAGTCCATAGATGGATCACTGAAGCTTGCATACCTTGTCAGCATCCTTAGGATCGACAAAAATCTTTGGTTGTACCATGTACAACTCTTCTTCAATGTTGCCATTGAGGAATGTAGTTTTGACATCCATCTGCCATATCTCATAGTCGAAATATGCAGCAATTGCTAACATAATCCTAACTAACTTTAGCATCGCTACGGGAGAGAATGTATCATCGTAGTCAACTCCTTGAATTTTTTGAAACCCTTTTGCGACAAGTCGAGCTTTATAGACGGTTATATTACCATCAGCATCAGTTTTCTTTTTGAAAATCCATTTATTCTCCACGGCCTTTCGGTCGTGAGGTAAGTCCACCAAGCTCCAAACCTAGTTTTCGTACATGGATTCCATCTCGGATTTCATGGCTTGTAACCATCTGTTGGAATTCGGGCTCATCATCGCTTCTTCATATGTCGCAGGGTCATCAATTTCATTGACCATGAAATTCATAACAGGATTTCCGTATAGCTGGGGAGCAGCACGCGTCCTGCTAGACCTGCGAGGTTTGGTAGTATTCTCTTTCGGAGCTTCATGATCGTTATCATTAGTTCCCTCTCCATTTGGTGAAGTCAACTCCGGAACGGCTTCAAGCGCTGTGCTAGTCACCATATTATGAAGAGAAGGTTCTACAACCTCTTCGAGTTATACCTTCCGACTACACACACCTTTCACGAGAAACTCTTTCTCTAGAAAGGATCCATTCTTGGCAACGAAAACCTTGCCCTCGGATCTGTGATAGAAAGAATACCCAATAGTTTCCTTAGGATATCCTATGAAGATGCATTTTTCCACTTTGGGTTCGAGTTTATCTGGTTGAAGTTTCTTCACATAAACATCACATCCCCAAACTTTCAGAAATGATAGCTTAGGTTTGTTTCCAAACCACAATTCATATGGTGTCTTTTCAACGGATTTATATGGTGCCCGATTTAAAGTGAATGCAGCAGTTTCTAGTGTATAACCCCAAAATGACAGTGGCAAGTCCGTCAGAGACATCATAGATCGAACCATATCTAGTAAAGTACGATTATGACATTCTGACACACCATTTCGCTGTGGTGTTCCGGCAGGTGTGAGTTGTGAATCTATTCCACACTCTTTCATATGTGTGCTAAAGTCGTAACTTAGATACTCACCTCCATGGTCAGACCGTAGAAATTTGATCTTTCTATTACGATGATTTTCCACTTCATTCCGAAACTCCTTAAATTTCTCAAAGGTTTTGGACTTGTGTTTCATTAAGTAGATATAACCGTATCTACTCAAATCATCCGTGAAAGTAACAAAATAACGATATCCACCTTGCGCTTACACACTCATTGGACCATACACATCAGAGTGTATGATTTCCAATAAATCTGTCGCCCGTTCCATTGAAACGGAAAACAGTGTTCTAGTCATCTTGCCCATAAGGCATGGCTCACATGTATCAAATGATTCGAAATCAAGTGATTCCAAAAGTCCATCCGAATGGAGCTTCTTCATGCGTTTAACGCCAATATAACCTAGACCGTAGTGTCACATATATGCGGATATATCATCATTAAGTTCAATCCTTTTAGCATCAACATTATGAATATGTGTAACACTATTATCAAGATCCAACAGAAATAAACCATTCATCATCAGTGCATGACCATAAAAGATGTCATTCATATAAATCGAACAACCATTGTTTTCGGAATTAAATGAATAACCACTGAGCATCAAACATGATCCGGATACAATGTTCATGCTTAGTGCTGGCACCAGATAACAATTATTCAAGTTTATAACTAATCCTGATGGTAAATGGATAGGTAGAATTCCGACGGATATCACATCAACGCTTGATGTGTTGTCGACACGCATCTTGACCTCACCCCTTGCTAGCGGTCGCTTGTTCCGCAGCCCCTGATTCGAGTTACGAATATTAGCAACTGATCTGGTATCAAATACCCAGGTGCTACTGCGAGTACTAGTCAAGTACACATCAATAACATGTATATCGTATATACCTTTATTTGCCTTACCGGCCTTCTTGTATGCCAAATACTTGGGGCAGTTGCGCTTCCAATGGCCAGTCCCCTTGCAATAATAGCACTCGGTATCAGACTTAGGGCCAACTATTTCTTTTCAGGTACGGCAACCAGTTTGCCGCCCTTCTTTCCCTTCGGTTTACCCTTCCCGTCTTTCTTGAAACCGGTGGTCTTATTGATCATCAACACTTGATGTTCCTCCTTGATTTCCACCTCTACAGTCTTAAGCATTGACAGAAGCTCGAGGAGAGACTTATTCATGCCCTGCATGTTATAGTTCATAAAAAATCTCTTGTATCTAGGTGACAGAGATTGGAGAACACGATGTATGACTAAGTCAATGGGAATCGATATTCCTAAGGACACAAGCTTATCGGCGTACCCCGACATCTTGAGTACGTGCTCACTAACGGAGTTGTTCTCTTCCATCATGCAGCTAAGGAACTTTTCTGAAGCATTATAACTCTCTACAGCAGCATGGGTGTCGAAAATCATTTTCAACTCACCCATTGTATCAAAAGCATTGCCGTTTTCAAAATGCTTTCGAAGTTCTGGCTCTAGCCCATACAATATGCCACAATGAACTAAGTTGTGGTCCTCCTAACGAGTCAAATAGACGTTCTTTTCTTTGTCAGGGGCATCATCAAGTGGTGGGGGGCCTAGCGGCGCTTCTAGCACATATTGCTTTTGTGTAGCAAAGAGGAGAATCCTCAAATTCATAGCCCAGTCGGTAAAGTTGCTACCATTCGTTGCAAGTTTCTCTTTTTCCATGAACACATTGAAATTAAAAGCAGGTGGTGCCATCTACAACAGAATGAAGAATGAAATCCCACTCAAAAATGACATCACTCATGCCTTTTTGGTGATTACATGAACCAAATCCACTACACCAAGTCTGATCATCACGTGAGTCGGTGTAGCTTCAAAGGCGAGCATCTATATGTGCATCATATCTTCATACGACTCATGCTTAACCTTTCAGTCCGTGTTCCGAGGCCATGTATGTACATGCTAGGCTCGCCAAGTAAGAACCTTAGTATTCACGTGTGTAAACTGTCTTACACCCGAAATATGATCGTGGATCCAAGAACACCCGATCATCACGTGATGTCTTGGAGCGGTGAAACATAATCAGTGCATACTTAAGGGAGAACACATTTTTTATCTTGACATTTAAATGAGGGATCATCATATTATGCTAATAAAATGCCAAACAAGCAATATAAGATGCAACAAAAATCACATGTGAAAAGTGAAATGATATGATATGGTTCTTGCACTTGATCATTGATGTGGCTCAGATCACTGCAGAGCTTTGTTGGGAAACCCCAAGAGGAAATTATGATGAGCACAGCAATAAGTCTTCCCTCAATATGAAACCAAGGTTATCGAAACAGTAGGAGGAAGGAAATGATCCCAAGGTGTTGCTAACAACTTGGAACCTGCACAGCACAAACTCAAGACTTTTCTCCAACGAACAGTGAGTTTCTCAATCTCACTGGTTTGCTAAAAACAAAGGATTAAACGTATGGTGTGGTAGGTAATGGTAGCTTGCAGAAAGTAAACAGTATCAGTGGAAGATGTATCAATGGTAAATATTGGACCGGGGTCCATAGTTCACTAGAGGTGTTCTACTTAAGATAAACAACATAACATGTTGGGTAAACAAATTACAACAGGACAATTGACAGGACAGAGCAAGTCATAACAATGCAATACTAGACATTCATAATCCTATGAGATTTGATTGGGCATAACAATAATATACATAGACCGCCATCCAACTGCATCTATGACTAGTAATCCACCTTCAGGTTATCATACGAACCCCCTCCAGTATTAAGTTGTAAGCAACGGATAACTGCTTTAAGCAATGTGTGTAAAGTAAACAATACAATTGTTCCATGAACAAGAGATGGTTGTTTTCTCCCTAGTAGCAACAACACATCTACAACCTTAGAGATTTATGTCACTTCCCCAGATTCAATAGAGGCATGAACCCACTATCGAGCATAAATACTCCCCTTTGGAGTCACTAGCATCTACTTGGCCAAGATAGCTACTAGAAATGGAGAGCATGCAAGATCTCAAACAACACAGACATGATAGAATCAACAAGATAGAATCATTAATCAATATGACATAGCAATCTCAATATCCATCGGATCCCCGCAAACACAACATGCATGATTACAAATAGATGATCTTGATCATGAACGGAGCTCACAAGATCTAGACATGGTAGCACAAAAGGAGGAGAAACAACCATCTAGCTATTGTATGGACTCATAGTCCAAGGTGGAACTACTCACACATCATACCGGAGGCTGGCATGGTGATGAAGAAGGCCTCCGGGATGATCTCTCCCCTCCGGCAGGGTGCTGGGAAGAGCTTCAGATCCCCTGATATAGGGACGATGGTTGCGGCGGCTACGGACTGTTTCATGGAGATCTGATCGGGTACTTAGGGTTTGGGCATCGAGGGATTATAGGCGAAGAGGCGAGGAAGGAGGGCAGACAGGGGGCCCACACCCTGCCTAGGCGCGACCCAGGGTGGGCCCACACATGGGGGGGTGGCCACCCTGTGGCTCCCCTCCGGTTGCCCTTCGGTCTCTGTGTTCTCCTCGGTGAAATATTGACTTTGGCTTTTGTCCCGTCCAATTCTGAGAATATTTCCTTACTAGCTTTTCTGAAACAAAAAATAGCAGAAAACAGGCAACTTGCACTGTGGCATCTTGTTAATAGGTTAGTCCCAGAAAATGTATAAAAATACCTCAAAGTGTAGACAAAGCATAGCAAAGTGGATACTAAACACGCATGGAACATAAAAAATTATAGATACATTGACGACGTATCAAGCATCTACAAGCTTAACTCATGCTCGTCCTCGAGTAGGTAAGTGATAAAAAGAATAATTTTTGAGGTAACATGCACCATCACAATAATGATCAAACCATTTGCAAGCATTGAAAACTAGGATCAAAGTACTCTAAGCATGAGCATGAAAGATGAAGTTCTAACAATAAGACATAGCAACTATGCTGCGACATGAAAGGATACAAACAAAGATTCATGAATAACAATGCATTGAGAGACGTTTGTTTGTTTCACATATAGAAAACATAGCATAGTGACATTCAGCTTGTCCCTCATGGAGTAGCAAAACATAAATGCATAGGACACCTTCAAAGTTCATAAAGGTGACTAGATACAAATAGTTCAAGAACAAGCAATATCAACAATATGAATCAATCAATAAGTTTTGGGACAATGCACATAGAACTAAGAATGGAAACTATGCTCTTTTAATTGGTTCCTAAGGATAGAAGGTGGAGACTCAATATAAAAGTGGAAGAAAGTCCCTTCAAAGGGAAGCAGGGATTTCAAGTTTCATAAAGAGCTTCCAAAAATTATGGTACTTGTTAGCTTTCAGCTCCCATTGCCCCTATCATAAGCACCTTGAAGTGATTAAGGTTAAAGTGAACAAAATATGGAGTATATGATTGACAAAGTATAAGTTGGCAATCTCATGTCCCTTGAGTACGAGGGCCGCTCCTCATGCTACTCGACTTTAGTTACCGGTAAGTTCTTGTCATAGTAAGTACATGTGTATCATAGAGAACTTCCGATAGGGTACCCCTTACCCCATGACACAGGAGCTATCCCATATCAAAATGACAAGGCAAGCAGACAATAAGCATCTTAGCAATCTTCTTATTTACCATGGGAAAATGGTGCTTTTTTCCTCTCTTTTTTCCTCTCTTTTTTCTTTTTCTCGGTCTCTTTTTTCTATTTCTCTTTTTTTATAAGAAGAATGCTTCATAGCTTGCTCACTATGGTGATGCTGCAAGTTTCCACCATGATTAGGCATGGATTAGGCTAGCGGCCCAGGCATTTCTCTAACACACATACATAACTCCATGGACTTACAATCTCCCCTTTTATTTCACACTGACGACATCCATAAACAAAAGAGCATGATGTCAACTGGGTATATGTTTACAGGTGTTAAAAGTGTTCCCCGTGACAGCATGGTTCTGCTAATTCACAACTTATAAGTGCAAGCATATAGAACATAGATGACACAATGGTTCAAGTTTATTAGGGGCAAGAAATATAAAGTGTGCCATCAAGTTTGTGAGAGATTTAATCACTAAATTTTCACATAACAAGTTTAATTGGAAGATAGATAAAACAAGAATATACTTGGATTGGTGTAACACACCATGCATAGGAATTTATGGTGGAATCTTTGGAATAACTTGGTTTCTTGGGAGTTGGATGCATGAGTAGATCTTACTCAGTACAAGTGGAGGCTAGCAAAAGACTGGGAGCGACAACCTAAGAGAGCAATAATGGCGATAATCATGTAGAGCAACAAAACATTATCAACTAAACCATAAAGTGGTACCACAAGTCAAAAACTAAATGATCAAAGAGGCTAAGGTGACTAGTTCATAGTCATAACATGGTGTGAGCATGTGCCAAGTCAATCCAAATAAAGCATCAAAGGAGAATACCATAATACTATGCTTTTGTATGCTAAAACAACGCATGATTCTTTCAAGGCACATTAAGCAATCTCAATTGTTTGGAATAATTCATGCTACATCAATAATCACTAATAATAAGGTCAAAACAACACCTATCATGACATGATAAAGTCTAAGTCACAGTCAAAGCAACCTCCTTTTTGTACTACTATAAGCAAGAACTTCCTACTCCTTTCCAACACCAATCAACTTATTTGAAACAACATAGCGAAAGCGGGGGTACAACTACTTTATTCAAGCAAACTAAGCAAATGAAAACCAAAAATGAAAACTAAGACGGTCCAAGAACAACACAACTGTGCATGAAACAATAAAAGCGAACTGTCTAAAAAGACCTGAGATTTTTATTGATGAAGAAGGGGATGCCTTGGGCAACCCCAAGCTTTGACGCTTGTACCTCTTGAATATTTATTGGGGTGACATCCCCAAGCTTGAGCTTTTGTCCATTCTTCCTCTCATTACATCATTCTTCCCTTACACCTGAAAATTTTCCTTCATACAAAACTTCACACAATCTTCATTAGCAACATTAGTGCATTCAAAAGATAATAAACCTTTGGGTTTAGTTTCAAGACAACAAAACTTTCATTAAAAACACAAGCTACTGTATCAATTCCCTCAAAAATCTCAATTTACCAAAGAGAACCCAAAAGGAAATCAATGAAGAGGCATATGCAAATAATGGCAGAAATCTGTCAAAACAGACCAGCAGGTAGAAACCAATTTTTTCTAAGACCTTCTGTTGCTCAAATCAAAAAGTGTTGAACTAACGAAAGTTAGCTAACAACATGGGGGATTTATCAGAAAATTACAGCTCAACCCGACTTACAGAGATTTTTCAAGAATTTTTACAGTGGAGCATAAAAATCTGTTTCGGGACAACACTTTCCCAAATCTTACTTCCCTCTCATTAGAGGTTATTCTTGGCACAAAAATCAAATAAAAAGGATAAGGAGAGGTTACTACAGAACCAATAACTTCCAAGACTCAAGAAAACTATTGGGTTATCTCCCAAGAAGTAGTTTTCTTTAACGCCTTTAAGTTAGGCACAAGAAGCAAGAATCAAGTATTTTCAAATTAAGAAGCATTAAGATCAGATTTCTTGCTCCTACCTTTCTTACCTTTCTTCTTATCTTTAGGGAATGTATGATTGCTTATTAGAGAAGCAAAATTCATAATGCCTTTTCCCACATGTATTATTGCTCCAAGGTGTTTTGGTAGGATCTTCCAAGTGTAATTTGTTCTTCTCCTAACAAGATAATCAGTAGACACCACTTTCCCTGAGATATTTGTAAACACTCCTTCAGCTATTCCAATGGGTAATATAGTTGCATTATTGGTAAGAGATATTTCTTCTCCTCCTTCACAAAGTCCCCAAAGATTTAAAGACTCGTAGATATCTTTAGGCATAAGAAAAAATTCAGACATGATATCACAACGAGCATCAAAAGTTTCATTATTTATAGAAACTTTTATTGTAGGAAACCATTTTGAAGGCTCATAATTTATTAGAACATAATCATTGTTCTCTCTAAGCATGTTATAACAATCTTTCAAAGCAACTGTACTGGTCTCAAGAGTGTTCAATCTAGCATAGATGTTTATAAAGGAAGAATCAGACTTGCTAGGAAAATTATAGATTGTAATCAACTTTTTTATGGAATCCAAAGCTTCATTCTCATTACATTGAAAAACATCTCTCCCTGCTACAGCATCCAAAGCATATCTATAACAAAGAGCAATACCATGGTAGAAACTGCTAATAACTAAACCTAAACTCATTTTAGGCTCTGTTTTTCCATGTAAATCAGAAATTCTAGACCAAGATTCTTTGAAACTCTCTTCACTTCCTTGTTTGAAAGTAAAGATCCTTTCCATAGGTGACATAGTGATTGGAACAACACCAGACATGGTAGCAACTAAAGTAGGAACTATTTTTTTGTGTTTTTATAAGAAAAAGCAAACGAAACGAAACTATTTTTTTTGTAATTTTTGATGAAGAGAAGCAAGCCAAAAAAAGCAAAAGAAACCAAGCAAAACAAAAACAAAGTAAAGAGAAAGGTTGTGAAGGACTCCCCTTGTGAAGCCATCCTTAACTTCCCGGCAATGGCGCCAGAAAACGTCTTGATGCGGCTCAGATCAGTGTAGAGCTTCGTTGGGAAACTCCAAGAGGAAGGTATGATAAGCACAACAATAAGTCTTTCCTTAGTATGAAACCAAGATTGTCGAACCATTTGGAGGAAGGAAACGACCCCAAGGTGTTGCTAACAACTTGGAACCTGCAAAACACAAACTCAAGACTTTTCTGCAACGAACAATGAGGTTGTCAATCTCACCGGTTTGCTGAAAACAAAGGATTAAACATATGGTGTGTAGGTAATGGTAGCTTATAGAAAAAAAACAGTAATAGTGGAAGATGTATCAATGGTAAAGATTGGACCGGGGTCCATAGTTCACTAGAGATGTTCTCCTTAAGATAAACAACATAACATGCTCAGTAAACAAATTATGGCGGGGCAATTGACAGGGCAGAGCAAGGCATAACAATGCAATACTAGACATTCATGATCCTATGAGATTTGATTGAGCATTACAACAATATACATAGACCTCCATCCAACTGCATCTATGACTAGTAATCCACCTTCAGGTTATCATCCGAACCCCCTCTAGTATTAAGTTGCAAGTAACGGATAACTGCTTCATGCAATGTGTGTAAAGTAAACAATACAATTGTTCCATGAACAAGAGATTGTTATTTTATCCCTAGTAGCAACAACACATCTAGAACCTTAGAGATTTTTGTCACTTCCCCAGATTCAATAGAGGCATGAACCCACTATCGAGCATAAATACTCCCTCTTGGAGTCACTAGCATATACTTGGCCAAGATAGCTACTAGAAATGGAGAGCATGCAAGATCTGAAACAACATAGACATGATAGAATCAACAAGATAGAATCGTTTATCAATCTGACATAGTAATATAAATATCCATGGGATCCCTACAAACACAACATGCATGATTACAAATAGATGATGTTGATCATGAACGAAGCTCACAAGATCTAGACATGGTAGCGCAAAGAAGGAGAAACAACCATCTAGCTACTGTATGGACCCATAGTCCATGGTGGAACTACTCACGCATCATACCGGAGGTTGGCATGGTGATGAAGAAGGCCTCCAGGATGATCTCTCCCCTCTGGCAGGGCGCTGGAAAGAGCTTTAGATCCCCCCGATCTAGGGACGATGGTGGCGGAGGCTACAGACTGTTTCGTGGAGATCTGATCGAGTACTTAGGGTTCTGGCATCGGGGGGATTATATAGGCGAAGAGGCGAGGTAGGAGGGCGGCCAGGGGGCCCACACCCTGCCCAGGCGTGGCCTAGGGTGGGCCTGTGTGTGGGGGGGGTGTGGCCACCCTGTGGCTCCCCTCCGGTCGCCCTCCGGTCGCCCTTCGGTCTCTGTGTTCTCCTCGGTGAAATATTGACTTTGGCTTTTGTCCTGTCCAATTCCGAGAATATTTCCTTACTAGCTTTTCTGAAACCAAAAATAGCAGAAAATAGGCAACTGGCACTGTGGCATCTTGTTAATAGGTTATTCCCAGAAAATGTATAAAAATACCTCAAAGTGTAGACAAAGCATAGCAAAGTGGATACTAAACAAGCATGGAACATCAAAAGTTACAGATACGTTTATGACGTATCAATCATCATCACGTGCATCGTGGTATGATATTCATCATTCCTTTATGTGTAAGGTCAAGGTCTATGGAACTTACACGTTATGTGTGTAAGAGTATTGATTTATACTTTTAATTACAACATCACCATATCATGACACTAGCCCAGCAACAATCTAAACTAGACGCTTCTAATTTATCCATTGTAAGTTTTACGTGGCTTAGGACTTTCGAAGATAGAACCATTCTTACCTACGAACATGGAACCACAACGAGGATAACCAAATTATCGACAACTCATTGCAAATTAGATATTGACTATAGTAGGAGAGACAGACACCCGCTAGCCATTTATAAAAAACTAGTTGCATGTCAAGCGTGGAACAGGTCTCATGTGCGAGGACACATAAAGTTTGTTCAGGTCGCTTCATCCCACTATGTCACCAATATCCGAAGTACAACTAAGAAGCAATAACATGATCATCATCGCCCACATACTCATATGTGTACTACCCGTGCAAAGCATCTACGCATAGATCCGGCTCTGATACCATCGTAGGGTTCGTAATATAGAAAACAAAAAAAAAATCTATGATGGGAACAACTATGTACCAAGATTTATCTACTAGATACAAGCAACAGGCGGATATACATTCGTAGAGAACATACCCTTGAAGACCGACAAAGTTTAATGAGGTTGTACTCGTGGATGATGTAGACGAACCCTTGCCGATCACAAGATGGCGAGGAAGTCCTCGATGTAAATCAGCGGCGCATCCGTGCTCGCACACACGTCTGAGCCACCGAGCAACCTCTGCCTCCTCGCTCCAGCGATACAACAGAAGCAACAACTCTTTCTTGCCGAAAAGCCACCGGGAACATGTATCTCGCTAGTCCGGGGATAAACTAGAGGGAGAGAGAGAGATCCTTCACGAGGAGGTGTGAGTGAGAGAGAGGGAGAGGGGGCCTTTATATATGAGGGAGGGGCACCCCAAGGGGGTGGCTGGAGCATGGGGGCTGCCCCCTCCCCTCCTCCATTCATGTGGGTGGGGCTCCCACTCACAAAATAGCCCCTTCATTTCTCCACTCAAAATTCCCATTAAATGTCCACCAAATTTAATGCAATCTCTCTTTAAATAAAACTACTTCTATTTATTCAAAATTTTGTCAATTACCTTAATGGACAAACATTCACATATAACCCCTTGCTAGTATTTCATTTCACATGCAGAAACACTTTCAGCAATTTCACCCGAAACAATTCCGGTGTCTAGTGAAATAAATTCATGCGCTTTGTAAATCTTTTCAGCATGAAACTATTTGTTCCAAATGGTGTCGATGTCTATTAAGTGTGTCCACCTATGGTTCGCGAAAAAGTGGACATGATCGAGACCCCTCTCGGATCAATAATCAGAAGTGGGACCTGGAGATCCATACTGACTCCCACACATTCAATGATGACTTTCTTGTGATCGTGAGAACCTTTTACACTAAAATCTTAATCCCTTTGTTTAGCAATATATTACATGTCCGAGATTCGATCATCGGTATCTTCATATCTAATTTGATCTCGTTAATGACATGTACTATTTTCTCATTCCCGTGATATAACATTCTACTGATCAAATCACTTGCTTGCAAGCTAACCAATGTGATATCACTGAGAGGGCCCAGAGTATATATATCCGTCATCGGGATGAACAAATTCCACTCTTGATCCATTGGCCTCAACATAAAACTTTAGTAGCACTGAACCCATCTTTATAATCACCCTGTTACGGTGTGACGTTTGATGTTATCAAGATACTCTTCCAGTGTTAGTGATTGACATGATCTCATGGTATAAGGATTAGGATTACTTCGTATGATGTTATAGCAATATAAACTCAATGACTTTGATCGTAATGCTATACTTCGGATGAATGTTCATCATACCATTCTAATAATGTTGTGATATTTTTATTAACAGCATCCAATGTCCATGATCAGGAAACCTTGATCATCTTGTTAATCAATGAGCTAGTTTATAAGAGAGGCATAACTAGGAACTTTCTGTTTGTTTATTAAACACACATGTATTAATGTTTCCGTATTAATACAATTATAGCATGCAAAATAAACATCTATCATATACTTGGAGTATACATAATAACCACTTTATTATTGCCTCTCAGGGAATAATCCCTTCACATCCACGAGTACAACCTCGTTAAACTTTGTCGGTCTTCAAGGGTATGTTCTCTACGGATGTATATCCGTCCGTTGCTTGTATCTAGTAGATAGATCTTGGTACATAGTTGTTCCCATCATAGGATTTTTTTGTTTTATATGCTGCGAACCCTACAGGAGCGAGCCGAAATGACCCCTGGTCTGGATGACCCGGTCAGGTCGATTCATAACCCATGCACTGCTTCGTCTCTCTCGATCTCCTCTCTCCTTCTCTGCCTACTGATCCTCTCCATAGACGGCAGCCACCAGTGAACGAGGTTATTGGCGGCAATATTTGACGATTCTAGGGCGGTGCAACAACCAGACAAGGTTAGTAATGTTCTTTACCTAAGAAAAAAAATCAAATTCCCTTTCTTGTCTATACTGCTCGACATAGGTTTAGGTAGGGCTTAGTGGTTTCCCATTGGCAGCCGATTTTGGGATGTTTTTGTCTAATTTGGGATTGGCATCGATGTAGTTAGGGTTCATGTTGGGGCAAGGTCCAGTTAATATGCTTTAAAACTCGGTAGAAATTGGAATCTGATATGTCAAGTTGGTGTTGCAAAGCATTATTTTTTGTAATATTCGGTTAACTTATGAATTTGTGTCTCATAGCTCCTTTATTTGTTTAAATGCATAGGATTTGTAAATGGATCCTCTTGATTATTTATCTGTGAGGTTTCATTATCATGGAGAATTTGAATGGAAGGGGTAGGAATGTATTTGGAAAGGGGGCATACATGGGATGCCAACTGCTCTTTTTTCAAAGTTATTAGTTAGAGCCGAAGAAGCATTTGGCATGTCATGTTGCCATGTCAGATGAAGCAATGGTTAAGACTGGTCTGTGTTGGAAGATGCCAGCTAGGCATATTACATCTGCAGTTGTTAATCTTTGTGATCAAAGATATGTTCTGACTATGTCTAAGTATGTATATGATGCTGGTGTAATGGACATTTATGCCAAGATACCAAAAGAGATAGATCCAGGTGTCAATGCAGAAGAAGAATAAGAACATGTGCAAATAGAGAATGCATCATTGGAGTATGATCTGTATAGAGAAGAATTACCAGAGAAGAGGGAGGCAAATGCGGAGGAGCGGTACCAAGAATCATATGGTGTACCTTACAACAGCAATGTAGAAGCAACAAAGGCACAAAAGCTGCCAATTAGTAGGGCAACAATGTTGCAGAAAGGCAAGGCAACACAAATAAATAAAGGGGAGGAAGCAGTTGACATGGATTCTTCACATGATAATGATTACAATGCTGCTCATGAAGCATATGACAGTAACAGTGTTGCTAAAGATGAAGAGGCAATGGGCGCTACAGGAATATAGCAAGGGAACTAGAGATGAAAGTGAAGAAAAGAAGTCTTGGTGAGGAGGAATTTAATGCCTGTAAAATCCCAAATGAATTTCTTAGGTATGAATCAATGAAACTTGAAGAAGAGGAGGAAGCATAAGAAGAAGTAGAATGTTTTTATAGTGAGGATGAACTTTCCTATGGTGTAGGCAATGAAGATGATAATGAAGTGAGGACAAGGAAGACAAAACATAGAGTATATGATAAGAGTGTCAAAGTGCAAGCTTTTCATCTTGGCCAGGATTTCAAGGATAGTAGGCAATTCAAACAAGCTTTACTGAATTATGGTCTCAAAAATTTCCATCGCCTGAAATTTCCAAATGATGAACATAGAAGAGTTAGTTTTTTTTTGAACAAGGAAGGGGTCTGGAAAGACCCCATGCTGCAGACATTCATTAAGCGGTGGGAACAATTACAAACAAGACCCTAAAAAAGATAACAATGCAAAGCAGTCCTGAACAAGCGCACAAAGGACCTTGGGAAGAAACTGAAAAACGCAATCAAGTCCTTGGTCGTCGCCACCGAAGAAGGGCTTCCGAAGTCAGCCTTCTTGACTCCGCCGGGAACGAATCACTTGGCGGCGAGAAGGAGGGAGCTCTGACCTGAAGCACCTGGAGAGGCCTCCATCTTGGAGGTTGAACTGAGCGCCATCTTGGCGTCTCACAGGGCCGCTGAGCCGGCCGAAGAACGCGGAGTCATCCATGACCACCGCGTGATAAGCTCGTCGCCGTTGAAGCAGATGGTGGTCGCACCACCACGACAAGGCCGAGAAGAGATGGCTACCGCACTTTCTCCCCTCGCCACCTCGGCAGGCCAGAGAAAGATTGGGAGCACGGCTCCATCGCCGGTCATGGCAAGCACCAACCTGGCACTTATTGGAGGGATGCGCTTCCCAGGACCTCGCCTCCTTCCACCAAAGAAGCAGAGCAGAGATCCGCGTCGGCGACCATGCGGTGCAGCGCCGATGCACCCGCAAGGTAAACCATCCAGAGGCTTCCCCCACTCGTAGGGATGCAGAGAAATCCCCTCTTCCTTCCTCGCCTCCACGGCCGGCCAAGGAAAAGGGGGAGACCAGCAGAACCACTAACAAGAAGAGAGCCAGGAGACAGGCCTTATTTTCGGAGATCCCAACGCGTCGCCACACCTCCGCCCCCTCCGACCATCGGAGCTCGACAGAGAAAGAGGGCTTGCGTTGGATGCACGAGGTCCGGCCAGGGGACCCCGGTGCCCTACTCCAGACTACCGGCAAACAGCCAAGAACCCTAGATCTACTAGCTACTACTACGGATCCGGCGCCTCCCTTCCGCCGTCGCCGACCGGCATCGCCGGCCGGAGAGGCTTCAGGTCGGCCCGGAAGAGACGAGGCGACTCTCAAAGCACTGTACACTCAAGGGAGAGGAGAGGAGCTCGGTTCGGTTCCCCTTATAGAAGAGTTAGTGCCATATGCACTTGGCCTACATGCCAATGGAACATATATGGCTCAATCAGCAGTAAATCAACATGGTTAATTGTTTCCAAATTTGTGTAGTAAATTTATCTTCTCATTACTTGCATCTAGTAGATTAGATCTAGCTTGGGCTTCATATTGCTTCTTTCGTAGAATATTTTTGTTTTCCATGCAACGAATCTTACTCCATCCAGTTGAATCATGCTTCTTAGCTGAAACAATGACACAATGTACTATGTATTATACGATTAGAAAGAAACGAAATCCAACAATTCAACTTAATTAGAATGGTGTTTTGTTGATTAACTTTGATCAGTAAATCACCATATGTTGTGTTGTGGAGAGAGGCAGACAAATCTCGTGTGCGTGAGCAAGCGAGCGTGACAGGTTTGTGATCCCTGCTAACAAACCGTTTTTTTAATCTTCTCCAGAGCATGCACACTTGCAACCTGCAAGCAGATTTGTACTATAGTACCAGTGTACATGCACAAGAAAATCAGGTTTTATGATTAATCTAAATATTATTGCATGCAAGAATTAACAACCACTTCAAACATGGAAAATTAGCCCGAAAACAAATTATTTAGAAGCTTCTTGTATAACTTAAATTTGTTAATTATGGGGGCATTAGGGTTATTACAGTGGGGGCTTTTGCTGATTGACAAGTGCCCCCCTCCCACCCACCCACACTCCACCCCCACCCCGGTTGTCCCTCGTATTATGCATCTTTCATACTTTTGTTTCCATTTTGTGAATATACGAAGTACCTAGCTAGGTGATCAGCTGGAAAAGAAGATTTTGTTAGGAAATGTACAACAGGATGATGCCGGTCTTTATTTATGGTTGTTATGTTGGATTTTTGGTTAATTGGTGGTGAAGAAGTAAGAAATAGAATGCTCTCTTTCCATTACCTAAGAATGATCTCCTAGAAATAAGCACGGTGGACTTAAAATATTGTGACACAATATGCGCATTAGGTCTCACAACAAAATCGTAGTGTTATTTAGATTTCACTAAGCAAGTCGTTTGCTAGAGTGAAAAGAAACATGGCGGGTCTAGTGTGGAGGCGACCCTGGCAGGTGGGGACGGAGATCTGAGCATTCGGTGGAAGATGCATAGGGCTCTATGTAAAGGCATCTTCGTTGGGTCGACCCAATCTGTCCGAGCACGTCTGAACTTGTTCGCGCGAAAGCACGGAACGTGCACGACTCCCTAGCAATACGACCTATTCGGACGCGTTCGTCCGGCTCAATCCATCCGTGCACCAAATCTGGGCAACGACTGCGTTGACCCGGACGTGCGCAGATGGAGGGCGTGTCCGGCCCGCGCGTGCCACTAGCCCACCCGTCACCCACCGCGGTGTTGATTCAGATGCGCACAGTGGCACCAATTCAGACGCAACCGCGACAGCGATTCAGAGGAGCTGGCGGAAGGCTGACAGGCGGAAGCCTGTGCCATCAATGGCGACGAGACTGACTGACTGGAAGCCACGCTCTCCACCTCCGATGTTGGCGCCGCTCGACGCCTGCCCTCCTGACTAGACACTTTAATGCCCTTCTCGCACCGGCATCCGATGCCAGTCCTTTTTAACTGGCCACCCGCGGCCATCTTCTCCCACACCACACCATACTCTCCTCCATCTTATTTCCGTTCTCCACTATCAGTAGCTAGCCATGGCCGGGGGCAATGGATCGAGGGGAGGGCATGTAGGACACGGACGTCGAGGGAGGCGTAGATGACTCGGTGAAGGTAGCACGCTGCCACGCTCTCCCTCAATGATGTCGTCGCCCGACGAGGCCGACCCAAGCGTCTAGTTCGCCATGGCCATCCACTTCGGCATGTCGCGTGACAGGCTGTTCCTGCCCCGCAGGTTCGCGACCCTGATCGGCGACGAGCTACCCCTTCTGTCATTCTACGGGCGAACGGTTTCAGGACCACCTGGTACCAAGTCGAGGTGCAGTTCGACCACCTTGGCCAAATGTACCTCGCCAACGGCTGGGAGTGCTTAGCCCGCACGCATCAGATCGTAGTGGGCAACATCGTTGTCTTCAAGTACGACGACAAAGGACAACATGTGCCATCGCTACTATCATTCCGAATGCGACTGTGATGAGTAGGCTAGGACATTTGCATTCGACGTGTAAGATGTACCAACGTGGGATAGGCCATTTGCAATGAAAAATTTATTCGACTGCCACATATATTACAATCAACAATCAGCTCCATCCTAGCTAGGCGCCGCCTATGGGTCGGCAAGGCCCCATTTGTCAACACCCGGATTTTTAATCATAGATGCATGTTATGCCATGTTGGAATTTGATGAGTTTTGGGCTATTGGCCCATTAGAATTTTTTTGAAATTCTCTTTGGCCCACTTGTATATGGCAGCATATGGCTGTGCTAGTGGTGCTAAAGTTTAGTCCCACATTGCTAGTTGAAGGGCAGTTGGACCACCTTATATAGTAGAGTGTTGCTCCACTCACTAAGGTGTGACAAAAATAGTAGCCCTCGCGCACTCCTCCTCCGACGTGCCCTCCTCGCCTCGCTGTCGTGGTATTGCCGATGAGTACGCCATGGAGGAGTCCTCACAGTGCGTGTTTAGAGACGTGGGAGAAGGCGGACGGTTGACCGGTACGAGGTAACAGAGCTTACCCAGGTTCAGATCCCACAACGGTGGCGGAATCCTACTCCTGCTATAAATCACTATAAGGGCAATGCACCGAGTTACAGAGATAGGTTCGCTGTGCGAGGTTGTTTGAAGTTGTATATGAACGTGCCCTAAAGGCTCCCATAGGCCCGACTTATATAGTCGCCGGGTCCTAGGGTTACAGGGAAAATTCCTAGCCGGACAGGTTACAGAGTCCTATACCGTCTATTACTAGTCTTGTGTATCTTGCATTTCAAGGCTCCGGGTACGTCGGTGACTCCAACCGTAGCCTTTCTTTATCTGGCATGGGCCTCCCTTTTGGATCCATCTAACTGGGCCGCCCAGCAGGCCATGGGCCATGCTACCAACTGTGGGCCACCCGGGTTATCCGGATAATAGGAGACATGCTATGAGGATACCCATATAGCATATCCCCAACAGTAGCCCCCGAAGAACTCCGAGATCTTGCGCCGTCTTGCCTCTTCATGTGGAATGCTCCGTCTATATGGATGTCGGCAAATCGTCAAGCAATATCTTGAAGTCCTCTCAAAGAACCCTGCAAGGTTTTCTCCGTCTTCAACACGTAAGTCGGAGAAATGCTGAATCTTCCATCGTACTCTTCCATAGCCGGACTGGATCCGTCCATGCCAGAATCTTCTGATGTGATGGCTCATCTACCTATGTCAGCTAGGACGACGTAGGCTTAGGTCAACGACGCCTCGTAACTCACATATGCAGAGAACGCAATCATGTCCGATTTTCCCACGCGAGCGATACGAACCGTTGGCGGCGATGGTTGGAGACGTGGCGAAATTTCCACGCACGTTCACAAACACGTTGTCTACGCGGCAACCGTCCGATCAAGCTGCACAAATCTCGACGCTGGAGATGATAAATAGTAACTATGGTGGAATTTATACCTTTTACCTCATTCTCTCCCCGCATCGTCTTCTTCCTCCAGCGCGTGCCTCCTCGAGCTCTCCGCGCAAAACTCGCAAAAAACCCTAGACTCAATCCGCACCAGTCACCTCCAACCTCTCTCCATGGCCAGCAGCAGCACCTCTCCTTCCCTGGCGGCGTCGAGCGAAGCCGCGGCGAAGCCGGCGAGCTCCATCGTCGTGCCCCCAGAGGGCTTGGTCATTCCCGCCTCGCGGTGATTTAGTCCACCGGCGGCGACCACAATCTGGCGGCGCTGGAGCCATTGGAGTAGGAGCTTGACTCGCACAAGGGCGACTAGCGTGGCTCAGACATCACCAACCGTGACATCCAGGAGCTGATCACCGAGGGCTACCTCCCTACGTCGGAGGGGCTCGCCTGGCGGGTGGCGTCGGCCGACGAGGTGACACCTTCTCCCCAAGCCGGATAAAAAGTGTACCTCAAAGCCCAACTGGTACGCGGCGTCTCCCTTCCCATCTCCAACTTCTTCCTCTCCGTCTTGAACCACTACAGAGTCCAGCCCCAGAATCTTTCTCCCAACAGTTTCTTAGCGCTTAGCAACTACGCGGCGCTCTGCGAGGGTTACTTAGGGATAAAGCCTAGGTTATACCTCTTTGTGTACTTCTTCACCGCCAAGCGTGAAGCCGGAGCTAGTAAGGAAGAACTTAGGAATTGCGGCACCATAAGCTTCAAGATCCGACCTGGCCGGCGGTTCCCCGACATCGTTGGCCACGAGTCCTGCAAGAACTGGCAGCGTACTTACTTCTACGGCCCAGATATCCCTCTAGCCGTCCGATAAGTAACGTACCCGGACTTCGTTGACAAAGCCGCCGTTGAAGCCTCGTCATGGAGATCCCAGGCCTCCCTTCCCTCCGACCTCGATGCTTCCCGCGCCATAAGGCGGATAGAATGGTTCGTGGAGACGGGTTTGACTGGCTTGGACCTAGCCATGTGCTGGTTCATCAGGCGAATCCAACCTCTGCAGCACCGCGCAAAGCTCATGCACGAGTATACCGGCGATAGAAGGGATAGCCTCCGCATCTCCGTGGACAACTTCTCGAGTGACTCCATCAAGCTCCGCCTTAAGGACATCGTCAAGGTGAAGGACAAGAAGCGTGGCTTCACCATAACCTACGACATGTTCGTAGACGGCAAGTGCCCAAAGGTAGTTATTTACTTTTCGTGTATGACATATACTCCAGCTCTTCAGTCTTGCAAATGTCATATCATCTAACACGGTGGTTCTTCACATTACAGCTTAGCGACATAGATGAGGACAACATGGCTCCTCAAATCTATGATACAAAGATGAAGGAAGTCACCTCGTGTCCGACGACGATGCTCCATTGGCGCGAAAGCGGAAGAGCTCCACCTCTGACGCTGCCGACGGAGGCAAGAAGAAGAAGACGGAGGGTGGAGCCTCTAAGAAGACTACCGCCGCCCTGGAGGCGGAGAAGAGAAAAGTTATCGGGATCCCCTTTGCCAAAGCACCCCCACTTGTGTAAGCTTCTTTCTCTTCAACATTGTCTATTCATTTGTCTTGCTCCTGTACTTATGCATTTTGCATGTTTCAGGAAGAAAGCCACGACCAGCCTGAAGAAGACCTCCAAATTGGGGGATTCTAGAACCATCAAGGACATGCTGTATCGCGACGCATCTCCCGCCATCGCCCCTGCCACTCCCTCTATCAAGACCTCGTCTGCCCCGAAAAGCTCACAAGCTAAGGAGGCATCTGACCCTTCCGCCATGGAAGTGGAATCAGGTGCCTCTACCGAGGTTGTTGTCGTTGGTGAGCAGGCGACACGGGAGAGTGCCGCCCACCAAATGGCTGAAGCTCCGACTAAGGATGCCATCGGTGGCGGTAAGGCGGTGGTGGAAGCAGGTACTTCTGTCATTGGCGGCGCCCCTGCACCCAAGAAAACCATAACCTATCCAAAGATAGTCTATCCGATACTTACACCGGGTAGCACTGCTCTGGTCCCTGGTGCGGCATCGACATCTCCGACGTGCGGTCTAGAGGAGCTCCGCCGACAAGCAGAAATCTTGCAAGGAAACAGCAAATCCTTTGGAAAGCTGCTGGCCGAGAGTGCTAAAAAACTCAAGATCATTACACTTGTAAGTTTTATTTGACTTTTGCATTTCATATGAGTATCCCACTGTAGCCCCCGAGGATGTAGACGGAAAACCATAGGTTTTGCATCTATATGCTCTAAGAGTGACTAAGTTAGAAAACCTCTCACTATAGCCCCAAAGCATATAGATGGAATGAATAATTCCAACTAGATGCTTTAAGAGTAGCATACGCAGTGTTTATAAATTTCAAGCCCCAAAGCCTCTAGTTGTAACTGAATCAGTTTCGACTAGATGCTTAAAGAAAAGCTAAGCATATTGCTGAGTTAAAAACTTTATACTGTATCCCCCAAGCTTCTAATCGATAACTGAATTAGTTCCGACTAGATGCTTAAAGAAAAGCTAAGCATATTTCTAAGTTAAAAACTCTTGCTGTAGCCCCCGAGCGTGTAGGTGGAAGATTTCCGACTAGATGCTCCAAGCAGACCAAACAACGTTTAACTTTTTCCTTTTTTCCACAGAACAAGAATGCTCGGAGGGGCATGGCTAACGACAAGTACCAGAAGATGCGCGCAGACTTGGAAGCTGAAAAGGGTAAAGCTGCCTTCTTAAAGGAACAGATCACCAAGAGCAAGCGTCTGTTTTCTTTTTTGCATTCCGACTTGGTTTTGTGCCCATATTCTCCGAGTACTCACTGTGTACTTTGCTTTCTCCGACTTGCAGAAACCATTGCCAAGGCCAAGAATATTGTCGAGCAATCTAAGCACATTCAAGAGCTGGATAGCGAGAACAAAATTCTTAAGCAGGAGAGGAATGACATGCTGAAAATGCATGAGGAGTCAATGAAGGCCCTGCAGGACTCCGCCACCGAGGAAATCAATTGCTTGAAGAGGAGATCTCTATCCTAAGAGATCAGAAGAAAGCTGCCGATGAGAAGAATCAATGCCATAGTGAGGCGTATAAACTCCTCCAACAAGAGAAAGAATCCTTGGTGGACTCCCTCTGGCAAGCTGAGGCCAACATCTTCAGTAAGTTTTCTCCGCCTTGATTTTCTGTAGTCTGGGTACTCTGAATTTTTGAACTCATGTGCTCCTTGTCGGAATTTGGCAGCTCCTATGGGTTTAACCCGATCGCCTCCTCCAGCCAAAGAATGCATGGTTCTTGCCGGCAACTTCATCAACACCGCCATCACGCAAGCTAAGGAGATCGCCAAGCCCCTCCAGATCAACATCAAGGCGTCGGACTCCGTGGCGAAGTACTCGGAGATTCTGTGCCGAGCCCCCGAGCGTATCACGAGCTGGAAAGCTTCATGTGCACGGACTGGCGCAAGGATGGCGCTGTCAATGGTGAAGGCACACTATGAAGATGCCGACATCGACACGGTGACCTCTGGCATTCCCGACGCAGATGATGATGGCAAGGAGATTAACCACGAATCCATCTTGTCGTCGCTCGCGGGTTATGACACCAGAGTTGCCGACTTGGTCGATATTAACGTCTTTGTGCCGATGAACACCATTGATGGCGGCAACCAAAGATCCTCCGAGTCTCTTCACACCGCCGACTTCGAGGGTGGCTCTCCTGCTGGTGATGACGCTGCTTCTAAATCACCTGCACCAAAGGAGTGAAGAACAACTTTGTAATATTTGTTTCACCTTTGGTGCATATGCGGAAAAAACTTATTGATGTAACTTAAGGCGGAAAACAATGTTGCATGTCCTGCTACTTAAGAATCAGTTTCCAGCATGTATATATTTTTTAAGCAAGTGCTGGCTTATCCATTACTTTGGTTTTTATGCTTGACCTTTCGTGAGTTGGAAGACTAGTTGTCGGAACCATGCGCTCAGGTGATGATGCCCAATGGCACCGTCAATAACCTAAGCACAAAATCACCGACAATAAGTGCCAAAAGTCACTACTCCAGAATCCACATAAAAACGACAAAGAACGTGTAGGCCAGAAAACTTAAGCTAACGCCCGTAGGCGGAATTTTCACAAGTGCAATCGCAAAACTTGTGCATAGAGGTTTTACATGATCCAAAAATGAACACTAAAGGAGGTAAAAGACTCAGAAATATGAGTGAACCAGAGAGCTTTATTTCATTGATCATATAAGAGGTACACAATTAGATAAAAATGCTAAGTGTAAAAAGGACGTAGCTGTGCTATGTTCTATGGCTGATCAAGCTCCGGGTAGTCATCATCCGGGTCATGTCGCTTACGCTTATGATCCTCGTTGGGTCTATCCTTTAGTTCACGATTGTCAACGAGGTAGTAAGACCCATCGAGTAGCGCCTTGCTTATGATGAACGGTCCTTCCCATGGCGGGGATAATTTGTTTGACTTCTTCTGCTTAAGTCGGAGCACCAAATCCCCCTCTTTAAACGAGTGATGCCGAACGCGGCGACTATGGTAGCTGCGTAGCTTCTGCTGGTAGATGGCGGATCTTTGGCATGCCAAAACGCGCTCCTCCTCGAGAAGGTTCACATCTAGGCATGTGGATTCTTCAGCGTCATCTTCATCGTAGGCGGCAACTCTTGGTGCATCGTGAAGTATGTCGGAAGGTAGGATGGCTTCTGCTCCATATACCATGAAATAAGGGGTGTAGCCGGTGGATCTGTTGGGTGTAGTTCGTAAACTCCACAGCATAGATGGCAATTCTTCCGCCCAGGCTCCAGCTGCTCTATGTAGCGGTGCCTCAAGACGTGGCTTGATTCCCTGCAGAATTAATCCATTGGCCCGCTCAACCTGACCATTGGATTGTGGGTGTGCCATAGATGCAAGGTCAAGTCAGATGCCTTTCTCCCAACAATAAGCCTCCACTTCTCCAGGTGACAAATTGCTGCCGTTGTCGGTGATAATGCTATGTGGGAGACCAAATCTCACCACTAGATCCCGGACAAACCTGAGGGCAGTTGCCCCATCAAGCTTTCTAATGGGTTTAGCTTCTATCCATTTAGTGAATTTATCAACTGCCACAAGCAGATGCGTAAACCCACAAGGTGTCGTCTGTAACGGTCCCACCATGTCTAGCCCCCAGACTGCAAATGGGCAAGTTATTGGTATTGTTCGCAATTCTTCAGCAGGAACATGTGGTTGTCGGGCATAATACTGGCATCCCATGCATGTCTCAACCAGCTTGTCGGTGTCCGCCTTCGCGGTCAGCCAATAGAATCCTTGCTGGAAGGCTTTCGCGACCAACGATCGGGGAGTGGCGTGATGCCCGCAATCTCCGAGATGGATTTCGCGTAGGATTTCCATACCTTCTAGCTGGGAAACACACTTTAGGTATACACCAGTAGTGCTCCTCTTGTAGAGTTGTCCATTGATTATGGTATAACCCTTTGCCGTCTTTCCACCTCGTCGTCGGGAAAAATTCCGTGTTCGATATATTCCACGAACGGTTTTGTCCAAGCCGGAGGGACCTTGGTCACCATGTTGACGAAAGAGTTAGCTCTATCCGGGTTGTCGATGTCGGCTCCCTTCACGGATGGTGTGCGCGGATGCTCTAGGAAAACTCCTGGCGGAATTTGCTTGCGCCCTGATCCAAGCTTAGACAGCAGATCAGCCGCCTCGTTTTGCTCCCTAGGTACATACTTGACTTCGTATCCCAAGAAGCTCTTGGCTATCTCGTCCACTTCATCTCGATATGCCGCCATCATAGGGTTCCGCGCATTCCAGGTGCCAGCCACCTGCTGGGCAACCAAGTCGGAATATCCGTAGCAAACTATGCGCTTGATGCCAATATCCTTGGCTACACGTAGTCCGTGAATGAGTGCTTCATACTCTGCCATGTTGTTTGTAGCCTCGAAGTGGATCTGCAAAACGTAGTGTAGCTTGTCTCCTGTTGGTGACTGTAGCTGTACACCAGCCCCCGAGCCGTGGAGCAGCTTTGATCTGTCAAAGTGCATCACCCGGTACTCTGGTTCCGGCAACGGAGTTGCATCTGGCATCTCTGTCCAATCTGCAACAAAATCCGCCAAGGCTTGTGACTTGATAGCGTCGCGTCTTTTGTAGGTGATCTTGAAGGCGGCAAGTTCAATGCCCCACTTCGCGACCCTTCCCGTAGCGTCGGTGTTGTTGATAATGTCGGACAGTGGGGTCTTGCTCACCACTGTGATTGGGTGCTCCTGAAAGTAGTGCCTCAGCTTCCGAGAAGCAAGGAATACTCCATAAGCTATCTTCTGGTAGTGCGGGTAACGCTGCTTGGACTCCGTCAAGACCTCGCTTACATAGTAAACTGGTCATTGAACTTCGTGCTCATATCCTGGTTCCTTCTGCTCTACCACGACGACGATGCTGATTACCCGGTTGGTTGCCGCCATGTAGATTAACAGGGGTTCTCTAGGCTCGGGTGCTGCAAGGATAGGCGTTGAGGAAAGAATCTCCTTGAGATGCTTCAATACTGCATCTTCTTCATCCGTCCATGTGAACTTGTTCGCCTTCTTCAGCAACTTGTACAGCAGCAGAGCCTTCTCTCCAAGTCGGCTGACGAACCTACTAACTGCTGCAACACAACCTGTTAGTCGTTGAATGTCCTTTAGGCATGTCGGACGGTTTATGTTTAAAATGGCCTTGATTTTATCCGGTTTGACCTCGATTCCGTGCTGGGAAACGATGAAACCCAACAATTTGCCGGCTGGAACCCCGAAGACGCACTTCTTAGGGTTAAGCATCATGTTGTATTTCCGGAGATTATCAAAGGTTTATTTTAAGTCGGAGATTAAGTCATTTGAATTTTTAGACATCACCGCAATATTGTCCACATAGGCGTGAACGTTCCGACCAATTTGGTCATGAAGGCAACGTTGCTGTCCGCTGGTACGTAGCACCTGCATTTTTCAGCCCAAAGGGCATCTTAACATAGCAAAACGTGCCATATGGTGTAGTGAACGAAGTGGCCAATTGTCCGACTTCCTCATCTTGATCTGGTGGTATCCTGAGTAGGCATCGAGAAAACACAAAATTTTCGAGCCAGCCGTCGAGTCAATGACTTGGTCAATGTGAAGCAAAGCAAACGGATCTTTGGGACATGCTTTGTTCAAGCCGGTGTAATCAACGCACATTCTTAATTCATTGGTTCCCTTTTTGGGGATAAGTACAGGATTGGCCACCCATTGGGTGTGAAGGACTTCTCGGATAAATGTAGCCTTAAGTAACCTAGCTATCTCTTTGCCAATGGCGCGTCTCTTCTCATCTCCAAAGCGTCGTAGAGGTTGTTTCACTGGTTTGGATTTTGGATCAATGTTTAGGCTGTGATCGGCAAGTTCCCTGGGTACACCTTTCATGTCGGCAGGTTGCCAGGCAAAGATGTCCCTATTCTCATGGAGGAACTCGATGAGCACGCTTTCATATTTGGGATCCAGGTTCGTCCCAATGGCGGTGACCTTTGAGGCATCGCCTACCACAAGTTCTACCGACTTGGTCTCGATGGCGGCCTTGAACGCAGGAGCGGAGTCGGAGATCTGCTTCTTCGATGCGGGCATCTCTGAGTCATCGACCTTGCTCTGGATCTCTTTGAATTCTTTGTTGTAGAGGACAGCTTCCGCAACGGCTGCTTCATTGATCTCGCAGTCCCTTGCCTTGGTAAAGCTTCCGGATACGGTGATGACACTGTTTGGTCCGGGTATCTTGAGTTTGTTGTAGACGAAGAATGGCTTGGCCATGAACGTGTGGAATATGTCGCGGCCAAATATGACGTGGTACACGCTCTTGAAGGGGACCACCTTGAAGGTCATGCGCTGTTGGCGGTAATTATTAACATCGCCAAAGGCAACCTAAAGTGTGATGCACCCAACGGACCGAGCCTCCCGACCAGGGACTACGCCGTGGAAGATGGTGTTGGTCAGCCTTAGGTTTGCCTCCGTCAAGTTCATCTTCTGCAGTGTATCCAGGTAGATGATGTTGATGCTGCTTCCACTATCCACCATACACTTGGTGAACTCCACGCCGTCAATCAAGGGGTTGATGACCATGGCGTACTGGTTCTCCATAGGGATAAGGTCTGGGTGGTCTGTCCTGTCCCAAGTTATTGGAACCTCGACCAGCGCAGGTACTGGGGAACTAGGGGGAGAGTAGCCATCGGGATCCTTAGGGAGGTCTTCTGTTGTCGGACGGTGGGGGTGCCAAGGAAAGTGTGGTAGACTGGCGCCTTCTTCGCAAAGGGGTCCTTGCCCTTGTCGTCGCTCTTGGCGGCGTGTTTGGGGTTAACATCCTCGTCCATGTCACTTGAATCATTGGACTCCTCCTCCTTCTTCTTCCCCTTGCCCTTGCCTCGCGGTCTATTCTACCGACTTCTCTTGTAGCCGGACTCCGGGTCTTCCTTGAGGTCGTTGACGAACTTGCAGTGTCGATTGGTATGGGTGGCCTTACCGTTGACATAGAGGTGTACAAGGCACGGCATATCGCGGTACTCCTCGTAGGTTTGGGGAACGCGGAGCGGCGCCGAGGTAGTTTCACTTCCTCGCTGCTGCTCACGACCAGCTCCCCGTCCTCGGCCATGTTGTCCGCCATCACCTCGTCCTGCAAAAGTCATAGCGACCATGTCGGTAGATTGCTTTTATTCTAGAGCGGTTTTCCGCTTTGTACTGCTGTTCCTCCGAGCTTGAGTTGGAACGGCGTTGCCGGCAAAGAGCCGCGAGCATCGTCGTCGGCAGCTGTGAACTCACTAGCCAGCTGAATCATCTAGTTCAAGTCAAGTTGGTGATTGTCCTGCAAGCGCTTCAGCTTATGTCGGAGCAACGTTCCCCTTTCCAACCCATCGATGAAGGCGGCCATGGCGGTCTGAGCGTGCACTCCTGCGCAGGAATTCTTCATGTCCAGCCAGCGGGAGAGGTAGGCGCGAGATGTCTCGTCTTTCTCTTGCACGCATCGCTGTAGATCGCCAACAGTGCAGGGACGCATGTATGTACCCTCAAAGTTCTTGTTGAACGCTTCTTGCATGTCCAACCAATTGTAGATGGATTTCTCCGGCAAGTCGTCGATCCATTGACGGGCCGTGCCCGCCAACATTAACGGGAGGTACTTGACGGCGACGTTGGGGTTGCCTCCGGCAATCTCCACCGCGTTGCCGTAGTCCTGCAACCATGTGGCTGGCTTGGCGGTGCCGTCATAGGGCTTGATGGTCTTGTCAATCCGGAAACCTTTGGGGTAAGTTGCGGACCGTATTGCAGGTCCAAAGCAACATGGTCCCAGGTACGGTCCTTCCCGGGCCTCGTGGATCTTATCGATCCGCGAACGTGCATCGTACGGATCCAGGTTCTTCTTCTTGTTGTCAACAGGGGATGGGCTGCGTGAACGACGCGGGCCTCCTTCGCCATGGTGACTGCTTGGTGGTGACGGAGGCGGAGGTGGCGGTGGGTTAGCTTTCTTGCTGTTACCCTCCTGCGACGCCTCACGTCTATCACAGTTGCTTGTCGGACACGGAGGGTCATGGCGTGACCTGCTATTGTGTCCCTGGTTGTGCTCTCCGTCATGACGGGTCTGCTCCGCGTTGTCGCGGATGACGATGCCGCACTGCTTTGGTGGGGGCATATCCGTACGATGGTGAGCCTTGTGATCTTCGTGACGTCGGGGGGATCGGGACGGTGGCGATGGGTCATGAGGTCGGTCCTTTTCTCCGTGGTCAGAGGATATGGGGATAACATCCTTCATGTTGCGTGCATCCCTCCGTCTTTGTTCTGATGAACCTGTTTGGGACCCGACATCAAGAGGAGATCTGTCCCTTGGCGGCTTATACCGGCTAGACTGGCAAAGCGCTGGGTCAGACTCAAGCCTCTGAGAGGTGGCCTTTTCCTGCTGCTTCACGGCCTTGGCTACTACGTCATAGACCCGTTCCACTGCCTTGGATGATCTATCCTGCTCCAGAAGGGTCTTGGCGACGGCGAGGTTAAGGAGTGGGGTGGGCATCACCTGCTTGCCTTCATTGTCAATGTATGGCTTGGCTTGTGCCGGCTTCGAGGGAGCCCATCCTAGGTTTCGCCTTACACCAGGATCGTTGATGACACGAGCCGGAGCTTTCTATGCCTTCTGCTGCTGCAGCAGGGTCTTGTATCCGGCCTCCATTGCTCTAGCTTTCTCTATGGATTTCTGCGCATTGACCAGATCTCGATCTAGCTTGGCGCCTTGCTCCGCGATGGCCTGTGCTTCCTCCAGCAGCTGCTGGCGCTTCTCGTCAAGTTGAGTCACGTTCCGGATATGAGCTACGGTCAGTGCTTCAACGAGGAGATTGTCGTACATCACTCTATCAGCTGGAGTAACTTGGGCTGCTACAGACGTAGATGCCGGAGGCGGCAAGTTTGCGGTGTTGTTGTTGCTCGGGCCGGTGCCGAGTTCCTGCGGCTGCTGCACTGGGTTAGGCGGAGGAGGCATGACCTTTGCGCGATCATCGTCAACAGCAATAAGTGGCCCCTTCCCCTTGTACAGCACTATAGGCGGAGCTCGTCTGGGTTGATGTTCATCCATCGCCGTCCCAATGGTGACTAACACCCCTCGAGACGTGACGGTATTGTTGGCTTGCTCGTAGCGCGTGTATTCCTCCTCCATCTCCTGCATGGCGGAGTCTAGTTCCTCTGGACTGAAATCTATCTCCTCTGAATCTGCACTGAAGTCAACATAAAGCGCATCAATAACAGAGTCGGAGGGTGCCAGGACTTCCTCGATGACGGGCGGTGGAGGTGCAACAGCAGCGACGATGACTGGAGGTGGCGGCACAGCTGCGACGATGGCGGCTGGAGGCGGTGGTGGCGGTGGCTGAATCGGAGGATCTCCGTCAATGAGCGCAAGCGCTGTCTGAGCTGCCGCGTCAGCCTCCGCGTAGTTGTTGACGGTGCTCACCATGCCTTCGAGGGCAAGGCGTCCTGACGCCTGCTGCTGTCTTAGAGAATGCCGGAGAAGCGAGCCACGGTCCAGTCCTTCCACGAAGTGATATATAGCATTATCATCGGGGTAGTGGGCCAGATCGGCTCATATACGGAGCCACCTGGCAAGGTAATCGCGGGGTTTTCGCCCTCTCTCTGAACGCAACGCGCCAGATCGAAGATGGTAACCATGCCGACGAACTTGGATCTCTGCTGTCCAGACGCACGGGCGAAGCCGGCGGATTTGCAGCGATCTTCCACCTTTATATTCTGCACAGGGGCGGTTTGGGTGGGCCTTGAATTTTTCCGATCTTTGCCGGCAAACTCCGAAGAGAGATCCGACATCGATCCTTCCGTGAACATATCCTGCCCGTAGGCGGTCCGTGCTGGCCTTGATGCTCCTCCGACTCCCGGGGAATTAATGCCCGAGTCGGTTTCGCCGATGAAGAGGTGGATGTATCCGATAGGAACGATCGAACACCGCGTAGGGTTCGTCTTTGCCGGGATCCAGATCTCATCAGGGGGGGATGATCGGAACATTGCCGGAGAAGAGAATGCGACCGATGGCTATGGTTTCGCTGATTCCCGCGAAGATCTTGGTCCTCGCCCGCTGAAGAGCCTGAAGCGCCTCTTGCCCCACGGTGGGCGCCAACTGTCGTGGTATTGCTGACGAGTACGCCATGGAGGGGTCCTCACAGTGCGTGTTTAGAGACGTGGGGGAAGGCGGACGGTTGATGGGTACGAGGTAACATAGCTTACCCAGGTTCAGATCCCACAACGGTGGCGGAATCCTACTCCTGCTATAAATGACTATAAGGGCAATACGCCAAGTTACAGAGATAGGTTTGTTGTGCGAGGTTGTCTGAAGTTGTCTATGAACGTGCCCTAAAGGCTCCCATAGGCCCGACTTATATAGTCGTCGGGTCCTAGGGTTACTGGGAAAATTCCTAGCCGGACAGGTTACAAAGTCCTACACCGTCTATTACTAGTCTTGTGTATCTTGCACTCCAAGGCTCCGGGTACATCGGTGACTCCAATCGTAGCCTTCCTTTATCTGGCATGGGCCTCCTTTCTGGATCCATCTAACTGGGCCACCCAGCAGGCCATGGGCCATGCTACCAACTGTTGGCCACCCGGGTTATCCGGATAGGAGACATGCTATGAGGATACCCATATAGCATATCCCCAACACTCGCCTCGACACGACGTGCGCGTCGCGGGTTGCGGGAATCTCGCCAAGCCGAGCTTTATTTTGCTGGTTGGGAAAACTGATTATGAGTCATTAACGGACGCGTTAATTACAACCGTTTCCAGTTTTTATGGACGTGGCTGTTACCGACTCGGACGTGGGCTGAGCCCACGATCTTCCTAACCTGCACTATATAAGCGTCCAGGCTAAACCTAATCGGCACTGAATCAATCCACACACACACGCCTACCCTCCAGAACCTTGCGCTGCCGCTTTCGTCTTCTCCGTCCTGCCTTGCGGCATGCACCGCAGATCGGGACAGTAGGCCTCCGGAACCCCGCGTCTCGTGAACCTATACGGGTGAGGGGCGATCAGGTTTTTGGGGAGCGCTCAAGCACGACTACTGGCAACTACGACGTCGTCCGACGACGGGTTCCCGGACGACGACTTCTTCCCGGACGTCACCAATCTCTTCGACAACCTCAACATGGGCGACGCTGCTGCGACCGCTGCGGCTGCTATTCAGCCTGCATCGTATGTGATCTCAATCTATCTCTTTCGGATTATGCTAGGGTTTCTAGTTCTAGCGTTTGGCGTAGATGTGATAGGTTTATCTTGTATAGATGTAATCTGTTCATCTACTTTGTTGATCTGTATAATTGGTTTTAGTACCGTTTGTATGATCATGATTTGTCAGTTTATTATTCGGATTAAATCATATGGATTATTGCTTATATTTCCAACAATCCAAAAACCTGATTATAGGCAACTGAATTCCACTGGTGTAGCCGCGGCTACTAGGTCGCCACCTTTTGATGGCATGCACTATAAGAGATGGCGCAAGAGAGCAGTTATTTGGTTTGAAAACCTAAACTGCTATAGCGCCACTCTTGGCAAGCCTGAAGGAGATCTTTCTGCTGAGCAGGAAGCAAACTTTAAGAAAGCCGATACCATGTTTATGGCGGCTTTGTTCAGTGTTCTTGGGGACAACATTATTGACCCTTATATGTTATTTGATAATGGCAAGGACGCATGGGAAGAACTCGAGGCCAAGTTTGGGGTCTCGGACGCTGGCACTGAGCTGTATGTCATGGAGCAATTCTATGACTACAAGATGGTTGATGAGTGCTCCGTCGTTGAGCAAGCTCATGAGATACAATCACTTGCCAAAGAACTTGAGCAGTTCAAGTGTTCCTTACCGAACAAATTTGTGGCTGGTGGCATTATTGCCAGGCTTCCTCCTTCGTGGAGGAACTTTGCTACTTCTTTGAAACATAAGAGACAAGATTTTTCCGTTACGGATCTCATTGGGTCTCTTCATGTGGAAGAGAAGGCAAGAGCAAAGGATAAAACTGCTCGAGGACTTGAGGGAGGTTCTACTGCCAATTTAGTGCAGAGGAAAAACTTCCAATCCCACAAGTTTAAGAATAAGAACAAAACTAAAGGAAAGGGATAGTTCGATCGTAAGAACAAGGCCACACACTCAACCAACTTCAAGAAGAAAAATGATAAGAGGAAAGGCTCTTGCCACGTCTGTGGTGATCCTGGTCACTGGGCTCCTAGCTGCCCTAATCGCTTTGACAAGCGTCAACATGGGAACAGCGGCAATGCCGCTAATGTTGTAATTAGCGATACTGAGATGAAGGATGCTGGGTTCAGTATTTTACCTACTATCCTTTCAGTATGTCATTCTCCTGATTGGTGGATAGACACGGGTGCTAATACACATGTATGTTCTGATATTTCCATGTTTTCCTCTTATCAGGTCTCAAGGACCTCTTCCGTGCTGATGGAAAACAGCTCACGTGCTTCTGTTCATGGTGTTGGTACGGTAAATCTGAAGTTTACTTCGGGGAAGACCGTACAGCTGAAGAATGTGTAGCTCACGTTCCCTCCATCAATAAGAATCTCGTCAGCGGATCGCTTTTATGTCGAGATGGCTTTAAGTTGGTTTTTGAGTCCAATAAATTTGTAATTTCTAAGTATGTACAATTTGTTGGAAAGGTTATGAGTGCGGAGGTCTGTTCCACTTGTCTTTGTCAGACTCATGTACTAAAGTTATTAATCATGTGTGCAATGATAATGAGTCCAAGTTTGGCATTCACGACTCTGTCATATTAACTTTGGTTGCATGATGTGGCTAGCCAATATGAGTTTAATTCCTAAATTTACCACTATCAAAGGTTCTAAGTGCCAAGTTTGTGTGCAAGGAAAGCAACCCCACAAGTCTCATACGGCTGCGGAACTGAGAAACTTAGCACCGCTAGAACTTATACATTCAGATCTTTGTGAGATGAATGGTGTGTTGACAAAAGGTGGAAAATGATACTTTATGAAGTTGATTGATGACTCCACTAGATACTGCTATGTTTATCTCCTGAAATCTAAAGATGAAGCTTTGAACTACTTCAAAATCTATAAAGCTGAGGCAGAAAACCAACTTGATCTTAAAATCAAGCGGCTAAGGTCGGATCGTGGTGGAGAGTACTTTTCAAATGAATTTGATTTATTCTGTATGGAACACGGTATTATACATGAGAGGGCGCCTCCCTACTCACCTCAGTCAAATGGGGTGGCCGAAAGAAAGAACCGCACTCTAACAGATTTGGTTAACGCCATGTTAGATACATCGGGTCTTTCCAAGGAATGGTGGGGGAGGCGCTAATGACTGCGTGCCATGTCCTAAACTGTGTTCCTGTAAAGGATAAAACCATGACTCCATTTGAGGAATGGGAAAATAAAAGGCTTAAACTCTCTTACTTACGAACTTGGGGTTGTTTGGCGAAAGTCAATATTCCAATACCCAAGAAGCGAAAGCTTGGACCAAAAACCGTTGATTGTGTTTTTCTGGGATATGCTTTTCATAGCATTGGCTATATATTTCTGATAGTAAAATCTAAAGTATCCGACATGCATGTTGGTACAATTATGGAGTCGAATGATGCGACTTTCTTTGAGGACATCTTTCCTATGAAAGGCATGTCTAGCTCATCAAATCAGGAGATGACTAGTTCATCTAGTCAGGAATTTTCTATAATTCCTGAACCCACTATGCCGATAGAACACTTTGATGATCCTCTGGAGGATGACAATGAAGCTCCCAAAAGGAGCAAGATACAAAGGACTGCAAAGTCATTTGGTGATGATTTCATTGTGTACCTTGTGGATGATACTCCCACTTCTATTTCAGAAGCCTATGCATCTCAAGATGCTGACTACTGGAAGGAAGCTGTCCGAAGTGAGATGGACTCCATCTTAGCTAATGGTACTTGGGAAATCACTGATCGTCCTTATGGGTGTAAACCTGTAGGATGTAAATGGGTGTTCAAGAAAAATCTTAGACCTGATGGTACTATTGAAAAGTACAAGGCACGTCTTGTGGCTAAGGGTTATACCCAAAAGGAAGGTGAAGACATTTTTGATACCTACTCACCTGTAGCCAGATTGACCACTATTCGACTACTACTTTCCTTGGCTGCCTCACATGGTCTTCTCGTTCATCAAATGGACGTTAAGACAGCTTTTCTAAATGGAGAGATAGATGAGGAAATTCATATGGAGCAGCCTGACGGATTTGTAGTAGATGGTCAAGAAGGAAAGGTGTGTAAGTTAGCGAAGTCTTTGTATGGTCTTAAGCAAGCTCCTAAACAGTGGCACGAGAAGTTTGAAAGAACTTTAACTGCCGAAGGCTTTGTTGTAAACGAAGCTAACAAATGTGTGTACTATCGCCATGGTGGGGGCGAGGGAGTTAGTATGTGTCTCTACGTTGATGACATATTGATATTCGGGACCAACCTCGCTGTTATCGAGGAGTTCAAAGAGTTTCTATCTCGCTGCTTTGAGATAAAGGACTTGGGAGTAGCTGATGTAATTTTAAACATCAAGCTACTAAAGGATGACAATGGTGGGATTACACTGCTTCAGTCTCACTATGTGGAAAAGATGTTGAGTCGCTTCGGGTATAGCGACTACAATTCTTCTCCAACACCTTATGATCCGAGTGTGCTACTTCGAAAGAATCGAAGGAATGCTAAAGATCAATTGAGATATTCTCAAATCATTGGCTCGCTCATGTATTTAGCCAGCGCTACTAGACCTGACATATCCTTTGCTGTAAGCAAACTGAGTCGATTTGTGTCAAATCCCGGAGATGATCATTGGCATGCTCTTGAAAGAGTTTTGTGCTGTTTGAAAGGCACTGCGAGTTACGGTATTCACTATACTAGGTATCCACGGGTACTTGAGGGTTATAGTGATTCAAACTGGATATCTGATGCTGATGAGATTAAGGCCACAAGTGGTTATTTGTTTACACTTGGTGGTGGCGTTGTTTCCTGGAAGTCTTGCAAGCAGACCATCTTAACGAGGCCAACAATGGAAGCAGAACTCATAGCATTAGCCATAGCCACTGTTGAAGCAGAGTGGCTTCGTGAGCTCTTGATGGACTTACCTATGGTTGAAAAACCAATACCCGCCATCCCGATGAACTGTGATAATCAAACTGTGATCGTCAAAGTAAACAGTTCTAAGGATAATATGAAGTCATCAAGGCATGTGAAGAGGAGATTGAAATCTGTCAGGAAACTGAGAAACTCCGGAGTTATTGTGTTGGATTATATCCAAACATCTAAAAACCTGGCAGATCCCTTCACAAAGGGATTATCACGCAATGTGATAGATACTGCATCGAGGGAGATGGGTTTGAGACCCACGCTATGAGTTGATCCTAGTGGCAATCCACTCTATATGATCGGAGATCCCGTGAATTAGAGATGGGAGACAAGCTGTTGGTCAGCTGAGAGGAGAGTATTCCCATATTATATTTACATCTCCATAAAGATGCAATACTCTCTTAATCTGCATGGTAGGTTGATATTTATATTAATGTGTTCCAAGTGGCTTTTATCAGCGGATATGTTGTCCTGCAGAACATCTCTTGAGGAACACACCTATATGAGTCTGACTGTCAAACGTCGCAGTCCATGAGAGTTGGGTGCTCTCTAATAAACTCATGAAAGGCCCTGGAGTATGACGCATAAGATCCAAACCGCGGGGAAGCCGATGGTAGCCCTGTATCGGTCTAGATTTTGTGTGAAACTAGCGCGCAGAAAACTTGTAGTTCAAGACATAGTCCACTATTCAAGTTGCTAGCTAGTGTAGCATGAAGTTTAACGTGGAAGTTCAACTTAACAGTCTCCACTACACACCGGTATATAAAACATGTTCTAGAAGGAAAATGATGTGATGTGCCAATGAGACTTTGTGGGGGATTGTTGGAATTTGATGAGTTTTGGGATGTTGGCCCATTAGACAAATTCTGAAATTCACTTTGCCCCACTTGTATATGGAAGCATAGTGCTAGTGGTGCTAAAGTTTAGTCCCACATTGCTAGTTAAAGGGGAGTTGGACCACCTTATATAGTAGAGTGTTGCTCCACTCACTAAGGTGTGACAAGAAGAGTAGCCCTCGCGCACTCCTCCTCCGACGCCGCCCGCCTCGCCACGCCTCACCTTGTCACGACACGCGCGCCGCGGGTTGCGGGAATCTCGCTGAGCCGAGCTTTATTTTGCTGGTTGGGAAAACTGATTATGAGTCATTAACGGACGCATTAATTACAACCGTTTCTAGTTTTTATGGACGTGCTGTTACCGACACGGACGTGGGCTGAGCCCACGATCTTCCTAACCTGCACTATATAAGCGTCCGGGCTAAACCTAATCGGCACAAAACCAATCCACACACACGCCTACCCTCCAGAACCTTGCACCGCCGCTTTCGTCTTCTCCATCCTGACTTGCGGCGTGCACCGCAGATCGGGACAGTAGGCCTCCGGAACCCCGCCTCTCATGAACCTGTACGGGTGTGGGGCGATCAGGTTTTTGGGGAGCGCTCAAGCGCGACTACTGGCAACTACGACGTCGTATGACGACGAGTTACCGGACGACGACTTCTTCCCGGACGTCACCAATCTCTTCGACATCCTCACCATGGGCGACGCTGCTGCGACCGCTGCGGCTGCTATTCAGCCTGCATCATATGTGATCTCAATCTCTCTCTTTTGGATTATGCTAGGGTTTCTAGTTCTAGTGTTTGGCATAGATGTGATAGGTTTATCTTGTATAGATGTAATCTGTTCATCTACTTTGTTGATCTGCATAATTGATTTTAGTACCATTTGTATGATCATGATTTATCAGTTTATTATTCGGATTAAATCATACTGAAATTATTGCTTCTATTTCCAACATGCCATACATCGCAATCCCAGGATTACCATTTTTGCGAGACATAACAGATTGGATATCACAGTACATCATCCATTATAAACCATACATAAGGTCTTACACAAATAAGGATCTCATGATCCAGTCTTAATACAACTCAAGCAGCAGAATAACGTAATAATAACGATAGCGTAGGCGAGGCTCCATCTTCATGGTCACAGCCAATGCTGACGATGGGATATGATCCTAGTTGTCGTAACCTTCTAGCTATCCGTCTTCCTGATACTCCTCTTCATAGTTTGGCCACGGGAATAGCCAGGGAAAAAGCCATGAGTACTCTTTAAGTACTCGCAAACTAATACTAACAAGTGAATTGGTTTTTGAATAGGTGGTACTAGGCTCTAGGTTGTTTTGCAAAAAGCCAGATTTATCACTACTGAGTTCAAAAGCAAAGAAAGCTAGTCGAAAGTTTTATAACATCTAGGTGGGAACATGAATTTCATGTCACAACTCTATTGTGGTTAAGTCAATTCACAAATCATTTCATAAGTCATTTTGAAAACATCTGACGACGGAACAGTATGGCCACTCCAACTGTCCATAACCGCGGACGCGGCTATTCGAATAGTTTGACACTCTTTAGAGGTGGTACACTTTCACCACAACATTCGATACATCCATCAGGAACAATCCTGAATTTACCATACTCAGTATGCGGATAATCAATCCTAACCTTTCAATTACACGCCCTAGTATAGGCACCTCTCTTGTGAGTTTGGCCTCCCAACCATGACCAACTATCATCTTGGGTACTGCATAGGTGGACAATCTTCACAAGGTAGCCTCAGCTCAAACCTTGGCCGCAAGGGAACCCATACTAAGGTATATAAATTTTCAGTCAAGCCCTACCCAAATTTTGGGTATTGTGGTTGTACGGTAAAATTGGAATGGTATCGCATCCAAACAACCATCAGTTTTATAAAGGGCCAAGGCTCATGCCTTAAAATTTTCATCATCAAAATCATCTGGTGTTCAAGAACATATGTCAAAACATCTCAGTAGAATGACTCATCATTCTAAGGTTTTCATAAGCATTTTCACCAAGTATTCCCATCTAAAGTTGATCAAGTTTTATGCTTAGCACTAGCATCTACAAGTGGGGGTAAACACTAATGAGGGGTAGTAAACAAGTGTGAACTAGCTAAGTTCAATCTCATGCCTCAGGATGACATCGTGATTTATCTAACTTAGGCCAAGTTTTATGCTCTTTATGCTACCTTCATATATCTTTCTAATATCTACAAGTCACCAAGTACTCTAATAGAAAGCTTTGATAAAGAAATAAAATACTAAGCTTGCAAGTAAAACTAGGATGGGGTATCCAGTAGTGTAAGTTTGCTAAGTTGCACGTGTTATCTTGCCAGGTCAACTAATAGTATTAGGCTTGCTTAGATAGTAGCTTGCAAATATTAGCTTGCTAGGATAGCTTGCATCATTGCAAGTATGAGCTTGCCTTGTGCAGAGCAGTGGTTGAAGTTCTCCTCGGCTTCTTCCTTGTAGTATCCTTCTTCCTCCTCGTATCCTTGGTCGGTACTAGCGTCTATAAATAAATACGAGGTATACAATCACCAAACAATTCTTAACTACTCTATTTAGCACACATAGGTTCACACTAGATGATCTAGAGTCATCTCTATTATCACAAAGATTAAGACAAATAGTTTTATTTCCTTTATTTTAGAAAAGTAATTTCTACTCATTGAAAAACTACTTAAGATTTAATATTCTCCAACTAAAACATGGGATCATGTTGACACATGTCATCACCACAAATTTCATTACACGAGAATGTGATTTAAAGTGGTATCACAATTTAATAAGGTTTAACCTTTTTATTTCAATTAAATAAAATGACTAGAAATGCCTATGAGGCATTCTTTTATCACTTGATCATTATTTCTGCAAGTAAACCTATATATTATTATATATTCTGAAAGTATAGTCAAATGTGATTTTTGAGAGTTGGAATCAACTCAAAAGCTTTCATGGTTGAATTTTGAAAAATGTTTGAATGCAGAAAAGCTTCTGCCTTGTTATTTTTACCATGGGTGATCTATAATTCCAATTGGTTTGAATCCAACGGGCTTGCATTAAGCATTCCAGTACCTTTCCAACAAAATTTATTTCATGCATTTTGGTTCAGTAAATCGAGCTGGGTTGATTTTTGAATGTAGGTACAGAACTGATTTGAAAACTAAATGAATAAACCTAAGTTTGAATTGCTGGGTCACGCGAGAGGTTTAACTGGGCCGACCCACTACGCACAGCACACGTGGGCCGATTAAGTGAACGACCCCACTAGTCAGTGAGACAGTGAGTGGCGAAGCGATACGGGATGATCTAGGCCGCACGATCTAATTCTAATCGAACGACTGAGGTTCATCGTCCACGTCGGGCAACGCCGACGAGACAGAACCCTAGCACGGACAGTGTGGGTCGCCAGGGGCTCACCGTGGCTCCGGCGATGGTCGGCGATGGGGGCGAACGACGAAGTCGATGACGGCGATCCTCCTGGTACCGGCAGCTCCTCCTGGGGCGACTCCAATCGACGGCGCCTCTCCTCCTCTCCAGCGGCGAACTCCGGTGAAATTCCGGCCACCTGGTGCTCGCCTTGCTCCGGGAGTGAGTGGGTGTGATCAGTGAGAGGTGGGGAGTGAGATGGTGTGCTCAAATCGAACGGGGTTGGCCTCCTTTTATAATGCCTGAAGGGGACCGACGGGCGCGGGTGGAGCTCGTCGTGGTAGTCGGCACAACGTGCTAATGGCATGGGCGACGATAGGGGCGGTGAGTTGCCTCCTGGCGAAGCTCCACAGCTTGATGGCGCGGCGTGGGGCGGTGAGGAACGGTCGGAACGTCGCGGCGCTCTGAGCGGGTTCGACGGCAAGTTTAATGGCGTACTGAAGGGAATATGCCCTGAGAGGCAATAATAAAGTGTTTATTATGTGTATTCCAAGTATATGATAGATGTTTATTTTGCATGCTATAATTGTATTAATACGGAAACGATAATACATGTGTGTTTAATAAACAAACAGAAAGTTCCTAGTTATGCCTCTCTCATAAACTAGCTCGTTGATTAACAAGATGATCAAGGTTTCCTGATCATGGACATTGGATGTTGTTAATAACGGGATCACAACATTAGTGTAATGGTGTGATGAACATTCATCCGAAGTATAGCATTACGATCAAATTCATTGAGTTTATATTGCTATAACAACTTACGAAGTGATCCTAATCCTTAGACCATGAGATCATGTCAATCACTAACACCGGAACAGTTTCTTGATAACATCAAACGTCACACCGTAACAGGGTGATTATAAAGATGGATTCAGAACTAATAAAGTGTTATGTTGAGGCTCATGGATCGAGAGTGGAATTTGTTCATCCCGATGACGGATAGATATACTCTGGGCCCTCTCGGTGATATCACATTGATTAGCTTGCAAGCAAGTGATTTGATCACTAGAATGTTATATCACAGGAATGAGAAAAGAGTGCATGTCGGTAACGAGATCAAACTAGGTATGGAGATACCGATGATCGAATCTCGGACATGTAATATATCGTGAAACAAAGGGATTAAGATATACTAGCGTAAAAGGTTCCGACGATCACAAGAAAGTCATCGTTGAATGTGTGGGAGTCAGTATGGGTCTCCAGATCCCGCTTCTGATTATTGATCCGAGAGGGGTCTCGATCATGTCCGCATTATTCACGAACCGTAGGGTGACACACTTAAGAGACACCGACATCCAATTGGAGCAAATGTTTCATGCCGAAAGAATGAACAAGCGCAGGAATTTATTTCACTAGATACCGAAACAGGTTTTCGGGTGAAATTGCATAAAGTGGTTATGCATGTGAAATAGAATTCTAGCAAGGGGTTATTTGTGAATGTTTGTCATTAAAGTAATTGACAAAATTCTGAATAAAATAAAAGAGTTTTATTTAATGAGAGTTTGCATTAAATTTGGTGGAAATTTAATGGGAATTTGAGTGGACTTTTGAGTGGAGGGAATTTAAAGGAGATTTGTGAGTGGAGTGTCCACCCACATGAAGAGGGGAGGGCAAGGGGGCAGCCCCATGCGCCGGCCACCCCCTTGGGGTTCCCCCCCTCCTCCTATAAAAGGAGCCCCCCTCCTCACTTGTCTCTCACACCTCCTCGTGAAGGATCTCTCTCCCCCTCTAGAATTTATCCCCCATGGTCTCGGACTAGCGAGATACATGTTCCCGGTGGCTATTCGGCAAGAAAGAGTTGTGCTTCCGCTGCATCGCTGGAGCGAGGAGGCGGAGGTTGCTCGGTGCCTCGAACGTGTGTGCGAGCACGGATGCGCTGCTGATTTGCGGCGCTAGGACTTCCTCTCGATCTTGAGATCGGCAAGAGATCGTCTACATCAACCACGAGTTGAACTCGTTAAGCTTTGTCGGTCTTCAAGGGTATGTTCTCTACGGATATACATCCGCCCGTTGTTTGTATCTAGTAGATAGATCTTGGTATATAGTTCACATCGTAGGAAATTTTTTGTTTTCTATGCTGCGAACCCTACAGTGGTATCAGAGCCGGATCTATGCGTAGATACTTTACACGGGTAGTACACATATGAGTATGTGGGCGATGATGATCATGTTGTTGCTCCTTTGTTGTAATTTTGGATATTGGTGGCATAGTGGGATGAAGCGGCCCGGACAAACTTTACATGTCCTCGCACATGAGACCTGTTCCACGCTTGACATGCAACTAGTTTGCATAAGTGGCTAGCGGGTGTCTGTCTCTCCTACTATAGTCAATATCTATTTTGCAAGCGAGTTGTCAACAATTTGATTATCCTCGTTGTGGTTCATGTTCGTAGGTAAGAACGGTTCTATCTCGAAAGCCCTAAGCCACGTAAAACTTGCAATGGATAAATTAGAGGCGTCTAGTTTAGATTGTTGCTGGGCTAGTGTTATGATATGGTAGTGTTGTAAGTAGAAGTATGAGATGATACTCTTACAACACACATAGCGTGTAAAATCTATAGACCTTGGATTTACACATATAGGTATGATAGTGATCATACCACGATGCACATGATAGAGATCATCTGCGGGAACCATATAATTTCACTAATAAACATATGATGTTTGATAGCATCTTATATTGCTTGTTTAGCGCTTTGTTAGCATAATAAGATGATCCCTCATTTAAATATCAAGATACGAATGTGTTCTTCCTTTAGTATGCACCGATTATGTTTTCGTCGCTCCAAGACATCACGTGATGATCGGGTGTTCTTGGATCCACGACCATATTTCGGGTGTAAAACAGTTACACATGCGAATACTAAGGTTCTAACTTGGCGAGCCTAGCATGTACAGACATGGCCTCGGAACACGGACCGAAAGGTTAAGCATGAGTCATATAGTTGATATGATGCCCATTTGATGCTCGCCTTTGAAGCTATACCGACTCACGTGATGATCGGACTTGGTGTAGTGGATTTGGTTCATGTAATCACCAAAAAGGCACGAGGGATGTCGTTTTTGAGTGGGAGTTCATTCGTAATAAAGATTAGTTGAACTCAATCTATCATACACTTAGTCTAAACTTTACAAATTCTGTTGTAGATGGCACCACCTGCTTTTAATTTCAATGTGTTCATGGAGAAAGAGAAACTAGCAACGAACGGTAGCAACTTTACCGAATGGGCCATGAATTTGAGGATTCTCCTCTCTGCTGCACAAAAGCAATATGTGCTAGAAGCGCCGTTAGGCCCCCCACCTTTTGATGATGCCCCTGACGAGGAGAAGAATGTCTATCAGACTCGTCAGGAGGACCACAACTTAGTTCATTGCGGCATATTGTATGGGCTAGAACCGGAACTTCGAAAGCGTTTCGAAAACGGCAATGCATTTGATACAATGGGTGAGTTGAAAATGTTTTTCGACACACATGCTGCTGTAGAGAGCTACAACGCTTCAGAAAAGTTCTTTAGCTGCATGATGGAAGAGCACAGCTCCGTTAGTGAGCATGTACTCAAGATGTCGGGTTACGCCGATAAGCTTGTGTCCTTGGGAATATCGATTCCCATTGACTTAGGCATCCATCGTGTTCTGCAGTCTCTGCCACCTAGCTATAAGAGCTTCGTGATGAACTATAATATGCAAGGCATGAAGAAGTCTCTCCCCGAGCTTCTGTCAATGCTTAAAACTGCAGAAGTGGAGATCAAAAAGGAACATCAAGTGTTGATGATCAATAGGAACACTGGTTTCAAGAAAGACAAGAAGGGAAAACGGAAGGGAAGTAAGGGCGGCAAGCCGGTTGCCGCGCCTGAAAAGAAACCCCGAGTTGGACCTAAGTCTGATTCCGAGTGCTACTATTGTAAGGGGACTGGCCACTAGAAGCGCAACTGCCCCAAGTATCTGGCAGACAAGAAGGCCGGCAAGGCAAACAAAGGTATATATGGTATACATGTTATTGATGTGTACTTGACTAGTGCTCGCAGTAGCACCTGGGTATTTGATACCGGTTCAGTTGCTAATATTTGTAACTCGAATCAGGGGCTGCGGAACAAGCGACCGCTAGCAAGGGGTGAGGTCAAGATGCGTGTCGGCAATGGATCAAGCGTTGATGTGATCGCCGTCGGAACGCTGCCTCTCCACTTGCCATCGGGATTAGTTATAAACTTAAATAAATGTTATCTGGTGCCTGCACTGAGCATGAACATTGTATCTGGATCGTGTTTGATGCGAAGTGGTTATTCATTTAAATCCGAGAACAATGGTTGTTCCATTTATATGAATGAAATCTTTTATGGTCATGCACCGATGATGAATGGTTTATTTCTATTAGATCTCGATGATAATGTTACACATATTCATAATGTTGATGCTAAAAGGATTAAACTTAATGATGATATATCCGCATATATGTGGCACTGCCGTCTAGGTCATATTGGCATTAAACGCATGAAGAAGCTCCATTCGGATGGACTTTTGGAATCACTTGATTATGAATCATTTGATACATGTGAGCCATGCCTTATGGGCAAGATGACTAGAACGCCGTTTTCCGGTTCAATGGAACGGGCGACAGATTTATTGGAAATCATACATTCTGATGTATGTGGTCCAATGAGTGTGTCGGCACGAGGTGGATATCGTTATTTTGTTACTTTCACGGATGATTTGAGTAGATACGGTTATATCTACTTGATGAAACACAAGTCTGAAACCTTTGAAAAGTTCAAGGAATTTCAGAATGAAGTGGAAAATCATCGTAATAGAAAGATCAAATTTCTACGGTCCGACCGTGGAGGTGAGTATCTAAGTTACGAGTTTAGCACTCACATGAAAGAGTGTGGAATTGTTTCACAACTCACACCTGCCGGAACACCACAGCGAAATGGTGTGTCGGAACGTCGTAATCGTACTTTATTAGATATGGTTCGATCTATGATGTCTCTGACGGACTTGCCGTTGTCATTTTGGGGTTATGCACTAGAAACTGCTGCATTCACTTTAAATCGGGCACCATCTAAATCCGTTGAAAAGACACCGTATGAATTGTGGTTTGGAAACAAACCTAAGCTGTCATTCCTTAAAGTTTGGGGATGCGATGTTTATGTGAAGAAACTTCAACCGGATAAACTCGAACCCAAAGCGGAAAAATGCGTCTTCATAGGATACCCTAAAGAAACTATTGGGTATTCCTTCTATCACAGATCCGAGGGCAAGGTTTTTGTTGCCAAGAATGGATCCTTTCTAGAGAAAGAGTTTCTCGCGAAAGGTGTGAGTAGTCGGAAGGTAGAACTCGAAGAGGTTGTGGAACCTTCTCTTCAAAGTATGGCGAGTAGCGCAGCGCCGGAAGTTGTTCCGGAGTTGGCTCCACCTGTTGAAGAGGGAACTAATGATAATGATCATGAAACTCCGAAAGAGAGTACTACCGAACCTCGCAGGTCAAACAGGACGCGTGCAGCTCCCGAGCTGTACGGAAATCCTGTCATGAATTTCATGGTTGATGAAAATGATGACCCTGTGACGTATGAAGAAGCGATGATGAGCCCGGATTCCAACAAATGGTTAGAAGCCATGAAATCCGAGATGGAATCCATGTATGAAAATCAAGTTTGGAACTTGGTGGAACTACCTCACGACCGAAAGGCCGTGGAGAACAAATGGATTTTCAAAAGGAAAACTGATGCTGATGGTAATGTGACCGTCTATAAAGCTTGACTTGTTGCAAATGGGTTTCGACAAATTCAAGGAGTTGACTACGATGAGACTTTCTCTCCCGTAGCGATGCTAAAGTCAGTTAGGATTATGTTAGCAATTGCTGCATATTTCGATTATGAGATATGGCAGATGGATGTCAAAACCGCGTTTCTCAATGGGAATATTGAAGAAGAGTTGTATATGATACAACCAAAGGGTTTTGTCGATCCTAAGGATGCTAACAAGGTGTGCAAGCTTCAGCGATCCATCTATGGATTGAAGCAAGCATCACGAAGTTGGAATCTCCGCTTTGATGAGGTGATCAAAGAGTTTGGATTTGTCCAAACTTATGGAGAAGCTTGTATTTACAAGAAAGTGAGTGGGAGCAATGTGGCATTTCTGATATTATATGTGGATGACATATTATTGATCGGAAATGATATAGATCTTTTAAACAGTGTTAAAAGTTATCTAAACAGCAAATTTTCAATGAAGGACCTAGGTGAAGCGTCATACATATTAGGCATAAAGATCTATAGAGATAGATCTAGGCGCCTAATAGGGCTATCGCAAAGTACATACCTTGATAAGATTTTAAAGAAGTTTAAAATGGACGGAAGTAAGAAGGGGTTCTTACCTATGTTGCAAGGCAAGACATTGAGTAAGACTCAAAGTCCGGCTTCGGCGGAAGAAAGAGAGATAATGGACAAAGTCCCCTATGCTTCAGCCATAGGCTCTATAATGTACGCCATGCTATGTACAAGACCGGATGTGGCACATGCTATTAGTTTGACTAGTAGGTACCAATCGGATCCAGGTTCGGAACACTGGATAGCGGTCAAGAATATCCTTAAGTACTTACGAAGAACTAAGGATATGTTTCTTGTATACGGAGGTGAAGAAGAGCTCGTCGCTAAGTGTTATGTCGACGCTAGCTTTGACACCGATCCGGATGACTCTAAGTCTCAATCCGGATACGTATTTCTCATGAATGGCGGAGCGGTTAGTTGGAGGAGCTCCAAACAACCTGTGGTAGCGGGATCAACAACGGAGGCCAAATATGTTGCTGCTTCAGAAGCGGCTTAGGAAGCAGTTTGGATGAAGGAGTTCATATCCGAACTAGGAGTGGTGGCAAACGCGTTGGAACCAATGGTGATCTATTGTGACAACAATGGTGCCATTGCCAATGCCAAAGAGCCAAGGTCTCACAAGCATTCCAAACATATTAAGCGCCGGTTTCACTCCATCCGCGAGCATGTCAAGGATGGAGATATAAAGATTTGTAAAGTACATACGGATCTCAATGTAGCAGATCCGTTGACTAAAACTCTCCCTAGAGCAAAACATGATCAACACCAGAACTCAATGGGTGTTAGATTTATCACTATGTAACTAGATTATTGTCTCTAGTGCAAGTGGGAGACTGAAGGGAATATGCCCTGAGAGGCAATAATAAAGTGTTTATTATGTGTATTCCAAGTATATGATAGATGTTTATTTTGCATGCTATAATTGTATTAATACGGAAACGATAATACATGTGTGTTTAATAAACAAACAGAAAGTTCCTAGTTATGCCTCTCTCATAAACTAGCTCGTTGATTAACAAGATGATCAAGGTTTCCTGATCATGGACATTGGATGTTGTTAATAACGGGATCACAACATTAGTGTAATGGTGTGATGAACATTCATCCGAAGTATAGCATTACGATCAAAGTCACTGAGTTTATATTGCTATAACAACTTACGAAGTGATCCTAATCCTTAGACCATGAGATCATGTCAATCACTAACACCGGAAGAGTTTCTTGATAACATCAAACGTCACACCGTAACAGGGTGATTATAAAGATGGATTCAGAACTAATAAAGTGTTATGTTGAGGCTCATGGATCGAGAGTGGAATTTGTTCATCCCGATGACGGATAGATATACTCTGGGCCCTCTCGGTGATATCACATTGATTAGCTTGCAAGCAAGTGATTTGATCACTAGAATGTTATATCACAGGAATGAGAAAAGAGTGCATGTCGGTAACGAGATCAAACTAGGTATGGAGATATCGATGATCGAATCTCGGACATGTAATATATCGTGAAACAAAGGGATTAAGATATACTAGCGTAAAAGGTTTCGACGATCACAAGAAAGTCATCGTTGAATGTGTGGGAGTCAGTATGGGTCTCCAGATCCCGCTTCTGATTATTGATCCGAGAGGGGTCTCGATCATGTCCGCATTATTCACGAACCGTAGGGTGACACACTTAAGAGACACCGACATCCAATTGGAGCAAATGTTTCATGCCGAAAGAATGAACAAGCGCAGGAATTTATTTCACTAGATATCGAAACAGGTTTTCGGGTGAAATTGCATAAAGTGGTTATGCATGTGAAATAGAATTCTAGCAAGGGGTTATTTGTGAATGTTTGTCATTAAAGTAATTGACAAAATTCTGAATAAAATAAAAGAGTTTTATTTAATGAGAGTTTGCATTAAATTTGGTGGAAATTTAATGGGAATTTGAGTGGACTTTTGAGTGGAGGGAATTTAAAGGAGATTTGTGAGTGGAGTGTCCACCCACATGAAGAGGGGAGGGCAAGGGGGCAGCCCCATGCGCCGGCCACCCCCTTGGGGTTCCCCCCCTCCTCCTATAAAAGGAGCACCCCTCCTCACTTGTCTCTCACACCTCCTCGTGAAGGATCTCTCTCCCCCTCTAGAATTTATCCCCCATGGTCTCGGACTAGCGAGATACATGTTCCCGGTGGCTATTCGGCAAGAAAGAGTTGTGCTTCCGCTGCATCGCTGGAGCGAGGAGGCGGAGGTTGCTCGGTGCCTCGAACGTGTGTGCGAGCACGGATGCGCTGCTGATTTGCGGCGCTAGGACTTCCTCTCGATCTTGAGATCGGCAAGAGATCGGCTACATCAACCACGAGTTGAACTCGTTAAGCTTTGTCGGTCTTCAAGGGTATGTTCTCTACGGATATACATCCGCCCGTTGTTTGTATCTAGTAGATAGATCTTGGTATATAGTTCACATCGTAGGAAAATTTTTGTTTTCTATGCTGCGAACCCTACACGTACAACATCCATGGTCCTTGCGGCGACAAACGGGGTTGTCTGACGATCACGCACGCAAGCGGCGAGGGCGGCGCGCGGTCTGTGGGCTTGTGCCCCTGATGGCGCACTGGCGCGCTCTCGGCACGCACGCAAAGAAACTAGGCACGAGCTTTCCTTGTGATCTAGTGGCTGGCTGCGCTCGGGGATTGGACAGGGGGTGGCGGTGGACGGTGGTCAGTGTCCCAGACAAGGTTGGCGAAGCTAGAGCTTCTCCTAGCTTGCTGGTGACATGGGGGTGGCAAGGTTGCTCTCGGCATGGTCACCATTGATGGCTATGCTTGCTCAAAGTGATGCTAAAGCTAGTTAGATTAGTTTGATCATCTACTGAGAGTGTAGAGTGAGCTAGATAGGGGACAAGGTCGGCCAAAATTACTGCTACTAATAGTGTTTGATGTTTGTTTGTTTGCTGCTGACAAGGTGTTTGATGAAATGGCCGCAATAAATTCAAATTTTAATTTTGGATTCAAACTTGGTGGGTTTGCTAGTTACATACTAGGGAGTCTCTGGTTAGCTGGATTGGTCAAGGGGCACTGGTTTGGTTGGGTTTTGAAAATGTGTGATCTTCTCATATGATAAAGATTCAATTTTGAATTGTGATTTGAATGATGTTGCCAAAAGTTTCTACAAGTTTAAAAGGTGGGATTTGATTTACTTTTACTTGGTCTTGCAAGGGGTGCAAAGAAATAGAAAAGTTTCTGTTTGAAATCTTGGACTAGAAACACTCAAAGTGACATAGTGAGCAAGATTGGCAAAAATGACCATTTGCTTTCTTTGTTTTGTTTTTGATTTTCTCTTGATTTGCTTCTTCTTGGAAATGTTTTAGATGATGTTATTTTCATCTTATACCATTCCTTGCTATTTAGGTTAATCACACAAGTACATTCATGCATTCATACAATCATCACATACACACATGCATTCACTTGGTTTTTATTTAATCAAAGTTTTTGTTAACCCTAATTTTAGTTATTAGAATTTGATAATCATGATCAAGATTTTTGGGATGTTACAAACCTTCCCTCCTTAAACAAAATCTCGTCCCGAGATTTGAAAAAGAAGAAAAAATATTACCTAGGATTTAAAGAGATCGGGAAACTCTGTCCTGATGTGATCTTCTCGCTCCCATGTAGCTTCTTCTTCAGTGTGGTTGCTCCACTGAATCTTGAGAAACTTGATGCTTCTGGTTCTGGTGGTTCTGAAAGCTTCCTCCAAAATACGGATGGGTACTTCGAGATACGTCAGGTCATCGTTGATCTCAATGGTGCGGTGATCAATGTTCTTGAAAACTTCAGTCTGCTCCGGAACTTCAAGGCATTTGTGGAGTAACGATATATGGAACACATTGTGCACTGCTGACATCTCCTCTAGCAGTTCCAGTTGATACGATACTTCTCCTCGACGATTCAAAATCTTGAAAGGTCCGATATATCTAGGGGATAACTTTCCTTTGAGCTGGAAACGCTGCATTCCCTTCAAAGGCGACACTTTGAGATACACAAAATCTCCGATATTGAAAGCAAGGTCTCGACGTCTCTTGTCGGTGTAACTCTTCTGTCTTGAATGGGCGGTCTTGAGGTGCTCTCGAATCTTGTGAACTTTCTCTTCCGCTTCTCGTAGGATGTCGGGTCCGAAGATCTGACTCTCTCCTATTTCCGACCAATTTAAAGGGGTACAACACTTCCTTCCATACATGAACTCAAATGGGGCCATTTGCAAACTAGCTTGATAATTGTTGTTGTAAGAAAATTCTGCGAACGGCAGACCGTCTTCCCATTTAGATCCATACTCTAGCACACATGCTCTTAACATATCTTTAAGTATTTGATTTACTCGCCCCGTTTGTCCATCGGTCTGAGGGTGATACGCTGTGCCGAAATCTAGCCGGGTCCCTAAACCTTCTTGGACTTTCTTCTAGAATCTCGAGGTGAACTGAGTTCCTCAATCTGATACGATGTTCTTGGGACTCCGTGCAAACTGACGATTCTAGCGATGTATAACTCTACTAGCTTCGAACTTTGGTAGGTGGTCTTGACTGGTAAGAAATGAGCGACTTTGGACAATCTGTCAACTATGACCCAGATAGAGTCATTCCCCCTACTAGAAGTAGGCAAACCGGTGATAAAATCCATCCAACTGAATCCCATTACCATTCCGGAATCTGCAATGGTTGCAACAGTCCTGCGGGTCTTTGATGTCCCGCCTTGACTCTTTGACAAATATCACACTTTGGCGATATAGCTTCCGATTTCTCTCTTCATCTTATGCCACCAAAATTGCTCCTTCAAATCCTGATACATCTTCGTTCCTCCGGGGTGGATAGAATAAAGAGTATCATGGGCCTCCTTCAAGATAGTTTCCTTTAGCTCTGAATCTGCTGGTACACAGAGACGTCCTTTGTACCACATAACTCCTTCTTCATCCTCGATGAATCCAGGTACTTTGTCTGTACCGATACGACGTTTGATTCCGTCGATACTAGAATTTCCTTTATGCGCCTCCTTGATCTGACTGATCAAAGTGGGTTGAAGTTCTATGCTAGCCAAAAATCCTTCACTTACTAATTCCATTCTAAAACATTCCATCTCCTTGTGCAAACTTGGTTGCTCCTTCAGAATCATGGAGTTCAAGCGGCACGGCAATCTGCTAAGGGCATATGCTATCACATTGGCTTTACCGGGGTGATAGTGAATGTCCATATCATAGTCCTTGATTAGCTCAATCCATCTTCTCTGCCTCATATTCAGCTCCTTTTGAGTGAATATATACTTCAGGCTCTTGTGATCCGAATAAATCAACGGTTTCCCATCAGATAATGCCTCCATGTCTTCAGGGCTAGAACTACAGCTGCTAGTTCAAGGTCATGGGTAGGATAATTCTGTTCTTGCTGCTTCAGCTATCGGGATAGGTAAGATATAACTTTGCCTTCTTGCATCAACACACATTCGAGACCGATCTTGGATGCGTCACAATACACATCAACGACTTCGTGATATCCGGCATGATCAAGATTGGGGCTGAAATCAATCTCCTCTTGAGTTCCTAAAAACTCGCTTCACATTTGTCCGTCCATTCGAACTTCTTATCCTTCTTCAATAATTGGGTCATGGGTCTGGCGATACTCGAGAATCCTTCTACAGACTTGCGGTAATATCCCGCTAATCCGAGAAATGCACGAACTTGGGTTTGAGTGGCTGGGGCTTGCCAATCTTCAACATCCTTCACCTTTGCAGGGTCAACGGCAATTCCTCCGGCTGATACTATGTGTCTGAGGAATCCTACCTCATATAACCAGAATTCACATTTGCTAAACTTGGCATATAGCTGATGCTCTCTAAGGGTTCCAAGGATGGTCTTTAGGTGTAACTCATGTTCTTCTTCCGATTTGGAATAAATCAGAATGTCATCGATGAAAACAACAACAAACTTATCTAGGAAGTCCATAAAAATCTTATTCATGAGGTTCATGAAATAACCGGGGTCATTGGTTAATCCAAAAGACATGACAGTATACTCGTATAATACATATCTAGTGGTAAAGGCAGTCTTTGGAATATCCTCTGCGCGAATCTTGAGTTGATGATAGCCAGTTCTAAGATCAATCTTAGAAAACACTTTGGCACTAGTCAACTGGTCAAACAGGTCTTTTATCTTGGGCAACGAGTACTTGTTCTTGATGGTGACATCATTCAACTTCCGATAATCCATACATAAACGATTACCTCCATCTTTCTTGTCCACAAATAAAACAGGTGATCTCCATGGCGATGCACTTGGTTGGATCAATACTATTTCCAGCATGGAATCTAGTTGCTTCTTCAGTTCCGCTAGTTCAGACAGGTTCATACTATATGGTCTCTGGGCTATGGGTCCGGTTCCAAGGATTAGTTCAAAGATAAACTCGATATCCCGATCTGGGGGCATACCGGGCAAAACATCTAGAAATACATCGGGGTATTCACGGACTATCCGGACTTGGTCAATGGTTGGCTGGGCTATACTCTTGTTGCATTTGAATTGACGGGGCAAGGTTTCAGATATATGCTCGATTGAGATTCCGGCCGTACTGGCCATGGTTATGGCTTTCTTGGCACAGTAAATTAATCATTTATGTTTGGACATCCAATCCATTCCTAGTACTACTTCCAAACCTTTTGTTCAGAGTACTATTATATTAGCATAAAAATCTATGCCATGGATTTGGATAGGTACGGCCTTGCAAATTTGTCTAGCTTTGGTGGTTGAACCAGGTATTTGAACTATCATAACATGCTTCAATTTGGTGGGTTGAATCTTACTAGTGCATGCAAATTCTTCAGTAACAAACGAGTGCGATGCTCCAGAATCAAACAACACTCTTGCAAGTACTGAGTTAACAGAAAACATACCCAACACGACATATGGCGCTTCTTGGGCTTCTTCAGCATGCATGAGAAAGAGACGGCCGTTGCGGTTGAGCGAGTTCCCTCAGGCAAACCTTCTTCCAGGTTGAACACAACGTTGCTGCTGAGCTGGGGCATTTGCATTGGGGGCTGCGACAATCTTCTTGGGGCACTCATTGGAATATTGACCCTTGGTTCCACATTCATAACAAGTCACTTACGACTTGTCCTTTGCTGCAACAGGCACAACATTGCTTCCAGTCCTTGGGGCAGTGTTGGTGTTGGTGGTGACATTGTTGTTGTTGAACTTGGGTGGAGCACGATTGAAGTTGTTGGGGTTCCGGGGTTGTTGTGATTTCCTCCGGGCCTTGGGTTTCCACGGTTGGGATAGGTCGGACGGTTCATCAGGGGTCTGTTGGTTCTTGGGGCAAATCCTGGAGATGGGATGGGGCAATACTTTGGTGTATGGTGGGTTCCTGGTTGATTCATCATGCGACGCTTGTGGTTATCATTAGCTTGGTTGATCTTTCCTTCCATTTGAATGGCAGAGTCAACTAAGGCTTCAATATCATCAAATGGGATATTGACTAACATCGTCTGCATCTCATCGTGCAAACCATTCAGGAATCTCTCCTTCTTCTTCGCTTCGGTATCTATCTCATTCGGTGCATACCTAGCCAATGACAAGAATTTGTCACAGTATTCTGTAGGGTTTCGTAGCATGGAAAACAAAAAATTTCTACCGCATACAAACAAATAAGCCAAGATCTATCTACTAGATTGTAGCAACGAGTCGATAGAATAACTCACCCTCGAAGATTCCAAAGTGTTTAACGAGAGCGGATTCTCGTGGGTGATGTAGTCGTACTCTTCCCGATCTCAAGATCGCGTAGACAATCCTTCCGGCGCTGCGTTCCGGCAGCGCTCCCGCAGTCGGTCACACGTTCGGTACTCGACGAAGACCTTCCTCTCCCTTGTTCCAGCAGGCAGCGGAGGTTGTAGCACTCTCCTCGCGATTCCGGCAGCACAACGGCGTGGTACCGGAAGTAGAGGGGAGATCTCGCAGGGCTTCGCCTTAAGCCGGAGCGAGTATGGTGGAGTATGAGAGAGTCCCTTGACGATCTAGGGTTTAGACACGCCGAGGAGGAGCAAGCCGGCGGCTAGGGTTTAGCTAGGCGGCGGCGGCGGTTTGCCCTAGGGCCGGCGGCGGCTATGGAGGCGGCGGCGGCTTGGGGCTAGGGTTTGGAGGAGAGGATCTTGTGTGTCTAGGAGGGGAGCCCTGCCCCTCCTTATATAGGTGGAGGGGGCCGGCCAGCCAAGGGGAGGGAGGGGAGTCCCTCCCCAACTCGGCTTGGGTGGGCGCCGCCGGTTGGAGGAGGGAACCCCTCCCCAACTCGGTTTCCCACTCCTCCTCCTCTTTCCAAAAACTGTCGTTTGACTTTCAAACTAGCCGTTTGACTTTTCAAACTAGGATTTGAATAAACCCTCTATTTTGATCAGCGATGACACCGAGTACATGATGCAATCATACCAACTTGATATAACACATTCATGTACCCTTCCCCCCCCGGAGTGCCGGACATTCCGGAACCTTCTAGAACATTCCCGATGAAAATACCGGAACCATTCTCCAACTCCGAAACGGGACTTTCCTTATATGAATCTTATTCTCCGGACCATTACGGATCTCCTCGTGATATCCCGAATCCTATTCGAGACTCCGAACAACATTCGGTCTCTTTCTCATCATTCCATAACTACTCAAACAACGTCGAATCCTTAAGTGTGTCTCCCTACGGTTCATGAATTATGCGGACATGATCGAGACACTTCTCCGATCAATAACCAATAGAGGAATCTAGAAATTCATACGGCTCCCACATATTTCTACGATTACTTTGCGATCGAATGAACCACTTACATACGATATCAATTTCCCTTTGTCTCACGATAGTTTACTTATCCGAGGTTATGATCGTCGGTATCTCTGCATACCTAGTTCAACCTCGTTACCGATAAGTACTCTTTTCTCGTTCTCGTGATATGTGATCCCTTGTGAGCCAGTCACATGCTTGCAAGCTAGTTGGATGACATTTCACCGAGAGGGCCCAGAGTATATCTATCCGTCATATGGATGGACAAATCCCACTCTTGATCCATGTGTTTCAACCAATACTTTCCGAACACTTAATGCCACCTTTATAGCCACCCAGTTACGGTGTGGTGTTTGATGTCACCAAAGCATCCATCCGGTAAAGGTGATATGCATGATCTCATGGTCGAAGGAATTAGATTACTATGTATCAGAAAGCATATAGCAATTGAACTATTAAAATGACTTGATCTTTATGCTACGCTTATCTATAGGAGTATGTCCACCATATCATTCTCCTAATGATATGATCTTGTTGTTAATAACATCTCAATGTTCATGATAGGGAAACCACAATCATCTATTAACCAACAAGCTTGTACTATATATAGAGGCTTTACTAGGAACTTCAAATTAAGTTTACAAATCACACAAGTATTAATGTTTCCTTGTTAATACTATTATAGCATGAATGTAAACATTTATCATAAACACAAACATATAATAATAACTACATTTATTATTGCCTCTAGGGCATATCTCCAACAGTCTCCCACTTGCACTAGAGTCATCTAATCTAGATTACATGGTAATATGCCGAACACCCACAGTTTGGTGCTGGTCATGTTTTGCCCTCGGGAGAGGTTTAGTCAACGGATCCGCCACATTCAGATCTGTGTGTACTTTGCAAATCTTTATATCCCCATCTTGGATATGTTCTCGAATAGCGTGAAAACGTAGCTTGATGTGCTTCAGCTTCTTGTGTGACCTTGGTTCTTGCGCATTGGCTATGGCACCCATGTTATCACAGTAGATAGACATTGGGTCCAGCGCACTAGGGACCACACCCAGCTCTGTAATGAACTCTTTCATCCATATCGCTTCTTGTGAAGCCTCCGAAGCATCCATGTATTCCGATTCAGTTGAAGATCTCGCCACAACGCTTTTCTTTGCACTCCTCCAGCTAACTGCTGCACCATTCAAAATAAATACGTATCCAGATTGTGATTTAGAATCATCCGGATCGGTGTTCCAACTAGCATCGGTGTAACCATTAACAACGAGCTGTTCATCACCTCCATAAGAAAGAACCATATCCTTAGTTCTTCTCAAGTACTTAAGGATGTTTTTGACCGCTGTCCAATGATCCACTCCTGGATCACTTTGATATCTGCTAGTTAGACTAACAGCATATGCAATGTCGGGTCTAGTACATAGCATGGCATACATTAGAGATCCTATGGCTGAGGCATAGGGAGTCTTACTCATCCTTTCTCTATCTTCTGCCGATGTCGGACTTTGAGTTTTACTCAAGGTCGTATTGGGCAACATGGGCAAGAACCCTTTCTTGCTATATTCCATTCCAAGCCTCTTTAGAACTTTGTCCAAATATGTACTTTGTGACAATGATATTTGGCGTTTTGATCTATCTCTATAAATCTTTATGCCTAATATGTAAGCTGCTTCACCAAGATCCTTCATTGAAAAACTATTATTCAAATATTCCTTGACACTATTAAGAAGGTCTACATCATTCCCAATCAACAATATGTCATCTACATATAGTATTAAGAATGCTACAGAGCTCCCACTCACTTTCTTGTAAATACAAGCTTCTCCATAAGTTTGTATAAAACCAAAACTTTTGATCACCTTATCAAAACGTTGATTCCAACTTCGGGATGCTTGCTTCAATCCATAGATGGACCGTTGAAGTTTACATACCTTGTTAGCATCTTTAGGATCGACAAAACCTTTGGGTTGCATCATATACAACTCTTCATCAATGTCTCCATTGAGGAATGCTGTTTTGACATCCATCTGCCATATCTCATAATCATAATATGCAGCGATTGCTAACATAATCCTCACAGACTTTAGCTTCGCTACTGGTGAGAAAGTCTCATCGTAGTCAACTCCTTGAATTTGTCGAAACCCTTTTGCGACAAGTCGAGCTTTATAGACAGTAACATTACCATCAGCATCTGTTTTCTTCTTGAAAATCCATTTGTTCTCGACAGCCTTCCGGCCATCCGGTAAGTCCACCAAAGTCCATGCTTGGTTTTCGTACATGGATCCAATCTCGGATTTCATGGCTTCTTGCCATTTATTGGAATCTGGGTTCATCATCGCTTCCTCATATGTCTCAGGGTCATCGGTGTTGTCCACCAACATGACACTCATAACGGGATCATACCAATCTGGAGTGGTACGAGTTCTCGTTGACCTGCGAGGCTCTGTAGCAACTTCAACCGAAGTTTCATGATCATCATCATTAGCTTCCTCTCTTATTGGTGCAGGCACCACAGGAACTTCTTCCAGTGCTACGCTACTCGCAATTTCGAGAGAAGGTTCGACAACCTCGTCAAGTTCTACTTTCCTTCCAGTCACTTCTTTCGAGATAAATTCCTTCTCTAGAAAGGATCCATTCTTGGCAACGAAGATTTTGCCTTCAGATATATGATAGAAGGTATACCCAATAGTTTCCTTCGGGTATCCTATGAAGACGCATTTTTCCGCTTTGGGTTCAAGCTTGTCTGGCTGTAACTTCTTTACATAGGCTTCGCATCCCCAAACTTTAAGGAACGACAATCTAGGTTTCTTCCCAAACCATAATTCATACGGTGTCATTTCAACGGATTTAGACGGTGCCCTGTTTAAAGTGAATGCGGCTGTTTCTAATGCATAACCCCAAAATGATAGCGGTAAATCTGTAAGTGACATCATAGAACGAACCATATCTAAGAGAGTTCGATTACGACGTTCGGACACACCATTATGCTGTGGTGTTCCCGGCGGTGTCAACTGCGAAAGTATTCCGCATTTCTTCAAATGCTCGCCAAACTCGTAACTTAGACATTCACCTCCACGATCAGAACGTAGAAATTTAATCTTCTTGTTACGTTGATTCTCTACCTCACTTTGAAATTCCTTAAACTTCTCGAAAGTTTCGGACTTATGTTTCATGAAATAGATATACCCATATCTACTCAAGTCATCCGTGAAGGTAAGAACATAACAATAACCACCGCGCGATGCTACACTCATTGGACCACACACATCGGTATGTATGATTTCCAATAAGTCTGTACCTCGCTCCATCATACCAGAAAATGGAGTCTTAGTCATTTTACCCATCAGACATGCTTCGCATCTTTCAAGTGATTCGAAATCAAGTGATTTAAGAAGTCCATCGGAATGGAGTTTCTTCATATGCTTCACTCCAATGTGACCAAGACGACAATGCCACATATAGGTCGAGTTATCGCTCGATTTCAAACGTTTAGCCTCAATGTTATTAATATGTGTATTTCCACTATCGAGATTCAACAAGAATAGACCATCTATCAAAGGTGCATGTGCATAAAACATATTACTCATATAAATCGAACAACCATTATTCTCGGACTTAAACAAGTAACCGTCTCGTAATAAACAAGATCCCGATATAATGTTCATGCTCAACGCAGGCACCAAATAACAATTATTTAAGTATAAAACTAATCCCGATGGTAGATGAAGGGGTAGCGTGCCGACCGCGATCACATCAACCTTTGATCCGTTTCCCACGCGCATCGTCACCTTGTTCTTCGCTAGCTTCCATTTATTCTGCAGCACCTGTTTCGAGTTACAAATATGAGCAACCGAACCAGTATCAAATACCCAGGCACTACTACGAGTACTAGTGAGATACACATCAATAACATGTATATCAGATATACCTTTCTTTTTGATGTTGCCGTTCTTCAAATCCGCCAAGTACTTTGGGCAATTCCGCTTCCAGTGACCTTCTCCCTTGCAGTAAAAACACTCAGTATCAGGCTTGGGTCCAGCCTTGGTCTTCTTCGTCGGCGTGGTAACTTTCTTACCACCCTTCTTGAAGTGTCCCTTCTGCTTAGACTTTCCTTTCTTGAATTTGGTGGTCTTATTGACCGACAACACTTGGTGCTCTTTCTTGATCTCCACTTCTGCAGATTTCAACATGGCAAAAAGTTCTGGCAACGTCTTGTTCATGTTCTGCATGTTATAGTTCATCACAAAGTTCTTGTAACTTGGTGGCAGTGATTGGAGGACACGGTAAATCCCCAAAGCATTAGGAATCACAATACCCAAGCTTTGAAGTTTGTTTGCGTGCCCAGAAATCTTAAGCACATGCTCACTGACGGAGCTGCCCTCTTCCATCTTGCAGTTAAAGAACTTTTCAGAAGCCTCATAGCTTTCAATTGTCGCATGAGTCTCAAAGATCAATTTGAGATCCTCGACAATATCATATGGGTCTGAATTCTCAAACCTTTTCTGAAGCTCCGATTCTAAACCATACAATATAGCACACTGAACTGTGGAGTACTGAGTCTTCCGAGTGAGGTAAACGTTCTTTACTTCATCGGCAGCATCAGCTGCAGGTGGGTCACCCAGCGGTGCATCCAGCACATAGGTCAAATTACCAGCTGTGAGGACAATCCTCAAATTGCGGAACCAATCCGCGAAGTTGCTTCCATTGTTTTTCAACTTTTCTTTCTCTAGGAACGCATTAAAATTGATGGTAGGGGCTGCCATTGATCTACAACTTATTTGCAATAGTTTAGACTAAGTTTATGACAAATTTAGTTCAAATTAATAATAAAATTAATCTAGGTGAACTCCCACTCAAAACAATATCCCTCACATTGTTTTAGTGATCACACGAACCAAATCCACCACAGCAACACCGATCATCACGAGAGTTGATATAGTTTCAATGGCGAACAATCGACATGTTCATCATATCTACTATATGATTCATGCTTTACCTTTCGGTGATCCGTGTTCCGAGACCATGTCTGTACATGCTAGGCTCGTCAAGATCAAACCTTAGTTTCCGCATGAGCAAATCTGTCTTGCTCACGTTGTATACACTTGCGGAATCTGACACACCCGATCATCACGTGGTGCTTCGAAACAACAAGCTTTAGCAACGGTGCTAATTAAGGGTGAACACTTTATGACTTGAAATTCATGTGCATGAGGGATCATCTTATAATGCTACCGTCGTCTACTAAGCAATACAAGATGCATAAAGGATTAACATCACATGCAATTCATAATATGTGATATGATATGGCCTTTCTTCTTTGTGCTTCCGATCTCCATCTTCAAGCACGAACATGATCTCCATCATCTCCGGCATTGCATCAAGGTCAATGACGCTTCTCCATGGTTGTCGTCCACCGGCTTCAACTATTACAACTACTTTGAATAGACACGCAGGTCTTAACATAAATTAAAGACAACCATATGGCTCCTGTCGGTTGCCAACTTACAATAAGGAACATTGCATACATCAAATATAATCACAATCATGGCCATATCACATCACTGCACACCCCTGCAAAACAAAGTTAGACGCCTCTACTTTCTTTGCATATTTTACGTGGTTTGGGGCTTTCAATAAGTGTCTTTCCAACTTACGAACAAGAACCACAACATTCATACTAGTATTGTTAATCACCCGTTGTAAATTGGATCTTAACTATGCTAGGAGAAACAGGCACCCGCAAAGCCACTTATGCAATACAAGTTGCATGTCAAGCGTGGAGCAAGTCTCATGAACGATGTCATGTAAGGTTAGCCCGGACCGCTTCATCCCAACATACCGCAAGATGAAAACTACACAAGAAGCAATCGACAATAAAACCATCAATGCCCACAATGACCATTGTGTTCTACTCGTGCAACAGATCTACATATAGACACGGCTCTGATACCACTGTAGGGTTTCGTAGCATGGAAAACAAAAAATTTCTACCGCATACAAACAAAGAAGCCAAGATCTATCTACTAGATTGTAGCAACGAGTCGATAGAATAACTCACCCTCGAAGATTCCAAAGTGTTTAATGAGAGCGGATTCTCGTGGGTGATGTAGTCGTACTCTTCCCGATCTCAAGATCGCGTAGACGATCCTTCCGGCGCTGCGTTCCGGCAGCGCTCCCGCAGTCGGTCACACGTTCGGTACTCGACGAAGACCTTCCTCTCCCTTGTTCCAGCAGGCAGCGGAGGTTGTAGCACTCTCCTCGCGATTCCGGCAGCACAACGGCGTGGTACCGGAAGTAGAGGGGAGATCTCGCAGGGCTTCGCCTTAAGCCGGAGCGAGTATGGTGGAGTATGAGAGAGTCCCTTGACGATCTAGGGTTTAGACACGCCGAGGAGGAGCAAGCCGGCGGCTATGGTTTAGCTAGGCGGCGGCGGTTTGCCCTAGGGCCGGCGGCGGCTATGGAGGCGGCGACGGCTTGGGGCTAGGGTTTGGAGGAGAGGATCTTGTGTGTCTAGGAGGGGAGCCCTGCCCCTCCTTATATAGGTGGAGGGGGCCGGCCGGCCAAGGGGAGGGAGGGGAGTCCCTCCCCAACTCGGCTTGGGTGGGCGCCGCCGGTTGGAGGAGGGAACCCCTCCCCAACTCGGTTTCCCACTCCTCCTCCTCTTTCCAAAAACTGCCGTTTGACTTTCAAACTAGTCGTTTGACTTTTCAAACTAGGATTTGAATAAACCCTCTATTTTGATCAGCGATGACACCGAGTACATGATGCAATCATACCAACTTGATATAACACATTCATGTACCCTTCCCCCCCCCCCCCCCCGTAGTGCCGGACATTCCGGAACCTTCTAGAACATTCCCGATGAAAACACCGGAACCATTCTCCAACTCCGAAACGGGACTTTCCTTATATGAATCTTATTCTCCGGACCATTCCGGATCTCCTCGTGATATCCCGAATCCTATTCGAGACTCCGAACAACATTCGGTCTCTTTCTCATCATTCCATAACTACTCAAACAACGTCGAATCCTTAAGTGTGTCTCCCTATGGTTCGTGAATTATGCGGACATGATCGAGACACTTCTCCGATCAATAACAAATAGAGGAATCTGGAAATTCATATGGCTCCCACATATTTCTACGATTACTTTGCGATTGAATGAACCACTTACATACGATATCAATTTCCCTTTGTCTCACGATAGTTTACTTATCCGAGGTTATGATCGTCGGTATCTCTGCATACCTAGTTCAACCTCGTTACCGATAAGTACTCTTTTCTCGTTCTCGTGATATGTGATCCCTTGTGAGCCAGTCACATGCTTGCAAGATAATTGGATGACATTTCACCGAGAGGGCCCAGAGTATATCTATCCGTCATATGGATGGACAAATCCCACTCTTGATCCATGTGTTTCAACCAATACTTTCCGAACACTTAATGCCACCTTTATAGCCACCCAGTTACGGTGTGGTGTTTGATGTCACCAAAGCATCCATCCGGTAAAGGTGATATGCATGATCTCATGGTCGAAGGAATTAGATTACTATGTATCAGAAAGCATATAGCAATTGAACTATTAAAATGACTTGATATTTATGCTACGCTTATCTATAGGAGTATGTCCACCATATCATTCTCCTAATGATATGATCTTGTTGTTAATAACATCTCAATGTTCATGATAGGGAAACCACAATCATCTATTAACCAACAAGCTAGTATTATATATAGAGGCTTTACTAGGAACTTCAAATTAAGTTTACAAATCACACAAGTATTAATGTTTCCTTGTTAATACTATTATAGCATGAGTGTAAACATTTATCATAAACACAAAGATATAATAATAACTACATTTATTATTGCCTCTAGGGCATATCTCCAACATATTCCACTACGGTCATCCTGCCTTGCTTCAGCTCCCTGAATTCATCTCTCATCCTCTTGATCAAACCCAGTGGCACATGGGTTTTGCTGAACTTGACTTTGAACTCTTCCCAAGCCATCATCTGACCTCCTGTCATCGCGCGAACGCTAGTCCACCATGCTCTTGCATCTCCGGCCAGGTAGTGGGTGGCAAATAGCACTTTCTCGTTAGCTTCCACTCTTGAAACTTCCAGATTGTTCTCCATGGTTTGCAACCAATCATCTGCATCTAGGGGCTCTTCAGACTTAGTGAAAACGGGTGGATTGGTGTTCTGGAAATTTTTGAGCTTAGATCCATGGTTGTCCTGATTTCCATGGCCTTAATTGTTGTTGGCCATCTGAGCGATGTGTTGAAGGGTGGCTAAGTTGGATTGACGTTTGGCTCTTTCGGCTTCGCAGTCAGAAACCAACATTTGCAAGATTTGCAACATCGGGTCCGGGGATGAGTTGCTTCCTCCACGAGGCATCTGAAGATTGAGATAGATCATGAGAAAAGAGGGAAATTTCTAAGGTTCAGGGGTTTTGTTAAGTTTTTAAAGTTTGACTCCGATTTTTCTAGCAACTTGCTTTCCATTCATTCATTCATAGCACACAATACAACACACACCACAACAATGGAAAAACATATGGTTTTAAGAAGCATTCTGTGAAACTACGATACAGTGGGACCGAATACAACTCACTAACGCTAGTGCTCAAGTGCTACTACTCCTCAGAGTCAGTATCCTCATCATCCTCATCATCATCATCGATGAAGGCGAAGTCATCCTCATCGGTGAAGAAGTCCATGGCCTGATCCTCTAGAAAGTCATCATCATCGCTGAGATAGGAGTAGGGGTCTCCACGAAGGTCTTCCCCTTCATTCTCCCTCTCCTCCAACTGCATATCTCTCTCGCGAATGGTCTCCTCCAAACTCGTGATCCGGTGGCGAAGACGAGCAATGATGCGCTCCTTCTTGTCGAGCTGACGGTGACGAAACTGGCGATCCTTCACTAGCATGGCAATGGTTTGATCCTTCTTGACGGCAATAGTGTACTTGGCGTAGGAGCGGGCATTGTCTAACTCCTTTTGACGGTCATACATCATGAAACTGAGGTGGTCCAATTGACTCTTCAGCTCATGGTGGTATGGGGCATCCAGTGGCTGTCCCATAACATCACGCCTTGGGTAGAACTAAAAGTGGGTACCCTTGATCTGATTGGTACTCTGCCCACATAGACGGGCAAGAGCTTCCTGCATGGCCCTGGCAAGTCCATCGAGCCAGTTGTTCTCTCTCAAGGTGAACTGAATTCCCTCTGCGGTGGGGGCTTCAATCTTTCCCCGGAGACTTGCAACAACTAGCCACTGCAAATCCTCCCCTTCCTGATCATTGAGGTGAGCTCCGAAGAACTCGGGGTGCGAACGCTCCAGCATCTCTGCCAGCTGGTCCAAGTCACGCTCAAAGATGAGGTCTCCTCCATTCCCCAACTGATAAAACATGTTGTACTTCACGTCCATCTATAAGAATATAGGATGAGTAAGTTAGTAGAGTGATCAACTGTGTCAAATTTTTCAGTAAGTTTGCAAGAATTTTTGAGGAACATGAATTTTTTATGAAAGAATCCAAGGGATAAGAATGAGAATAAGTTTTCGTAAGTACTCACTTCCTTGGTTTTAAACCTAAGTTTTTGATTCGAACGTCCATTCTAAACTAGGGTCTCCTATGGTCAGGATGGCTCTGATACCAACTTGTCAACACCCGTATTTTTAATCACAGATGTCTGTTATGCCATACATCACAATCCCAAGATTACCATTTTTGCGAGACATAATAGATTGGATATCACAGTACATCATCCATTACAAACCATACATAAGGTCTTACACAAATAAGGATCTCATGATCCAGTCTTAATACAACTCAAGCAGCGGAATAACGTAATAATAACAATAGCGTAGATGAGGCTCCATCTTCATGGTCACATGCAATGCTGGCGATGGGAGATGATCCTAGTTGTCGTAACCTTCTTGTTGTCCGTCTTCCTGATACTCCTCTTCATAGTCTGGCCACGGGAATAGCCAAGGACAAAGCCATGAGTACTCTTTAAGTACTCGCAAACTAATACTAACAAGTGAAGTGGTTTTTGAATAGGTGGTACTAGGATCTAGGTTGTTTTGCAAGAAGCCATATTTATCACTACTGAGTTCAGAAGCAAAGAAAGCTAGTCTAAATTTTTATTAACATCTAGGTGGGAACTTGAATTTCATGTCACAACTCTGTTGTGGTCAAGTAAATTCACAAATCATTTCACAAGTCATTTTGAAAAAATCTGATGACGGAACAATATGGCCACTCCAACTGTCCATAACCGTGGACGCGGCTATTCGAATAGTTTGACACTCTGTAGAGGTGGTACACTTTCACCATAACATTCGATACATCTGTCAGGAACAATCCTGAATTCACCATACTTAGTATGCGGATAATCAATCCTAACCTTTCAATTACACGTCCTAGTATAGGCACCTCTCCTGTGATTTTGGCCTCCCAACCATGACCAACTATCATCTTGGGTACTGCACAGGTGGACAATCTTCACAAGGTAGCCTCAGCTCAAACCTTGGCCGCAAGAGAACCCATACTAAGGTATATAAATTTCCAGTCAAGCCCTACCCAAATTTTGGGTATTGTGGTTGTACGGTAAAATTGGAATGGTATCGCATCCAAACAACCATCAGTTTTATAAAGGGCCAAGGCTCATGCCTTAACATTTTCATCATCAAAATCATCTGGTGTTCAAGAACATATGTCAAAACATCTCAACAGAATGGCTCATCATTCTAAGGTTTTCATAACCATTTTCACCAAGTATTCCCATCTAAAGTTGATCAAGTTTTATGCTTAGCACTAGCATCTACAAGTGGGGGTAAACACTAATGAGGGGTAGTAAACAAGGGTGAACTAGCTAAGTTCAATCTCATGCCTCAGGATGACATCAAGATTTATCTAACTTAGGCCAAGTTTTATGCTCTTTATGCTACCTTCATATATCTTTCTAATATCTACAAGTCACCAAGTACTCTAATAGAAAGCTTTGATAAAGAAATAAAATACTAAGCTTGCAAGTAAAACTAGGATGGGTTATCCAGTGATGTAAGTTTGCTAAGTTGCACGTGTTAGCTTGCCAGGTCAACTAATAGTATTAGGCTTGCTTAGATAGTAGATTGCAAATATTAGCTTGCTAGGATAGCTTGCATCATTGCAAGTATGAGCTTGCCTTGTGCAGAGCAGTGATTGAAGTTCTCCTCGGCTTCTTCCTTGTAGTATCCTTCTTCCTCCTCGTATCCTTGGTCGGTACTAGCGTCTATAAATAAATACGAGGTACACGATCACCAAACAATTCTTAACTACTCTATTTAGCACACATAGGTTCACACTAGATGATCTAGCATCATCTCTATTATCACAAAGATTAAGACAAATAGTTTTATTTCCTTTATTTTAGAAAAGTAATTTCTACTCATTGAAAAACTACTTAAGATTTAATATTCTCCAACTAAAACATGGGATCATGTTGACACATGTCATCACCACATATTTCATTACACGGGAATGTGATTTAAAGTGGTATCACAATTTAATAAGGTTTAACCTTTTTATTTCAATTCAATAAAATGACTAGAAATGCCTATGAGGCATTCTTTTATCACTTGATCATTATTTCTGCAAGTAAACCTATATATTCTTATATATTCTGAAAGGTATAGTCAAATGTGATTTTTGAGAGTTGAAATCAAATCAAAAGCTTTCATGGTGTGAATTTTGAAAAATGTTTGAATGCAGAAAAGCTTCTGCCTTGTTATTTTTACCATGGGTGATCTATAATTCAAATTGATTTGAATCCAACGAGCTTGGATTAAGCATTCCAGCACCTTTCCAACAAAATTGGTTTCATGCATTTTGGTTCAGTAAATCGAGCTGGGTTGATTTTTGAATCTAGGTACATAACTGATTTGAAAACTAAATGAATAAACCTAAGTTTGAATTGTTGGGTCGCACGAGAGGTTGAACTGGGCCGACCCACTACGCACAGCACGCGTGGTCCGATTAAGTGAACGACCCCACTAGTCAGTGAGACAGTGAGTGGCGAAGCGGTACAGGGTGATCTAGGCCGCACGATATAACTCTAATCGAACAGCTGAGGTTCATCGTCCACGTCGGGCAACGCCGGTGAGACAGAACCCTAGCATGGCCAGTGGGGGTCGACAGGGGCTCACCGTGGCTCCGACGATGGTCGGCGATGGGTGCGAACGACGAAGTCGATGATGGCGATCCTCCTGGTACCGGCAGCTCCTCCTGGGGCGGCTCCAATCGACGGTGCCTCTCCTCCTCTACAGCGGCAAACTCCGGTGAAATTTCGGCCACCTATTGCTCGCCTTGCTCCGGGAGTGAGTTGGTGTGATCAGTGAGAGGTGGGCAGTCAGATAGTGTGCTCAAATCGAACGGGGTGGCCTCCTTTTATAGTGCATGAAGGGGACCGACGGGCGCGGGAGGAGCTCGTCGTGGTCGTCGGCACAACGTGCTAATGGGATGGGTGACGATAGGGGGCGGTGAGTTGCCTCCTGACGAAGCTCCACGGCTTGATGGCGCGGCGTGGGGCGGTGAGGAACGGTCGGAACGTCGCGGCGCTCTGGGCGGGTCCGACGACAAGTATAATGGCGCACAACGTCCATGGTCCTTGCGGCGGCGAACGGGGTTGTCTGGCGATCACGCATGCAAGCGGCGAGGGCGGTGCGCGGTCTGTGGGCTTATGCCGCTGATGGCGCACTGGCGCGCTCTCGAAACGCACGCAAAGAAACTAGGCGTGAGCTTTCCTTGTGATCCAGTGGCTGGCCGCGCTCGGGGCTTGGACAGGGGGTGGCGGTGGACGGTGGTCAGTGTCCCAGACAAGGTTTGCGAAGCTAGAGCTTCTCCTAGCTTGCTGGCAACATGGGGGTGGCAAGGTTGCTCTCGGCATGGTCACCATTGATGGCTATGCTTGCTCACAGTGATGCTAAAGCTAGTTATATTAGTTTGATCATCTACTAAGAGTGTAGAGTGAGCTAGATAGGGGACAAGGTCAGCCAAAATTACTGCTACTAATAGTGTTTGATGTTTGTTTGTTTGCTGCTGACAAGGTGTTTGATGAAATGGCCGCAAGAAATTCAAATTTGAATTTTGGATTCAAACTTGGTGGGTTTGCTAGTTACATACTAGGGAGTCTCTGGTTAGCTGGATTGGTCAAGGGGCACTAGTTTGGTTGGGTTTTGAAAATGTGTGATCTTCTCATATGATAAAGAATCAATTTTGAATTGTGATTTGAATGAGGTTGCCAAAAGTTTCTACAAGTTTGAAAGGTGGGATTTGATTTACTTTTACTTGGTCTTGCAAGGGGTGCAAAGAAGTAGAAAAGTTTCTGTTTGAAATCTTGGACTAGAAACACTCAAAGTGACCTAGTGAGCAAGATTGGCAAAAATGACCATTTGCTTTATTTGTTTTGTTTTTGATTTTCTCTTGATTTGTTTCTGCTTGGAAATGTTTTAGATGAAGTTATTTTCATCTTTAAACCATTCCTTGCTATTTAGGTCAATCACACAAGTCCATTCATGCATTCATACAATCAGCACATACAAACATGCATTCACTTGGTTTTTATTTAATCAAAGTTTTTGTTAACCCTAATTTTAGTGATTAGAATTTGATAGCCATGATCAAGATTTTTGGGATGTTACACCATTCATCGCCGAGAGAGCGGTAGATTGCTTCCTGCGTCTACAACTCTTCTTTGGCTTGGGGGAGGCGGCCACACAGGTACGCATCATCGAGATTGGCCCGCAATACTTCCCAGAGGTCATCACGCACTTCTCTGAGTGCTAGATGTCACCGTGCTCCGGTAGAAAGACGTGACTCATCAGCCCTAATGAGAAATGCTCGCCGGTGGTACTATTGTAGTCATAGTGAGAGCGCTGCGACCGCAGTGGGATATGGAATATCCGTGGGAGCCCCGAAATTGGAGGTGGTAACACGTCCAGTACCACTAGCGGGTTCGGCCACCACGATGGCAGCGGCCACTTGGGCACCTCTTCTCTGTCGGTGTTACGGTTGCCACAGAGCTTGTTGGGTCGATGCCGGCGTCCAGACATGGTGGTTTTGTGCTAGGAGTGGTGCGGGTCTGGTCGAATATATCTCGGCGACCTACCCCTTTTATGGACGCGCCTGGACGCGGCGAGAAACACCTAGAACTGGCGGGAAGTGGCAGGAAAGAAAGGCGGGAGATGGTGTGGCGGCGAAAATACACTGGAAATACGTCGGCATTGGCAATGGCCAAGAGAGGACAAATGGGTCACACCGCTGGCCGCAGTTGGCCGGACCTCGACCTAAAAGTGACCGTGGCCCAACCCAAACAAATAGAAATGGATCGTTTAGATCAACCGATTGGGTCGGCCTAGTGGAGATGCCCTAAGGCCAACTCCAACGCCCCCCGCAAACGGACTCCACACATCCGGCCGGGTCCTTTCGGACCGAGGCCACGACCCAACGCGCACCCGCAAATGGACCGGACAGCACGGCGATGTCTGTTTCGACGTAAACCGGGAAAACCTGGGGCTAGTCTGCGGGGGCTCGGACATCGGCCTCGTCCGCCCATGTCCAGCCGAGTCTTCCTTGGGTCCTACTTGGCAGTGTCCTATAGAGAGGGACTGGGTCCTTTTTAATGGGATTGCGTCGTCCCCATCCACATACACACTCCACTTACCTACTCCCAGTCCCCACTTGGGACAAACCCCAAAACCCTAGCAGCTCCCTCCCCACCGACAAGCTCCTCCCTCGATGGCCGCGATGACGAAGGGTAGCTGGAAAGGCTAGTTTCGGCGAGGTCAGAACGACCACGAGGCCGGCTCCACCACCGGCGGCGGCCATGGCTGCCGTTCTGTCTCTAGGCCACCGCCCTAACACATCTCCACCTCCTTCTTCTGCGGCTCGCCGCCGCGCCATGATGGTGGCTCTGTTGGAGATATGCCCTAGAGGCAATAATAAATGTAGTTATTATTATATCTTTGTGTTTATGATAAATGTTTACATTCATGCTATAACAGTATTAACAAGGAAACATTAATAATTGTGTGATTTGTAAACTAAATTAGAGTCCCTAGTAAAGCCTCTTTATAATACTAGCTTGTTGGTTAATAAATGACTGTGGTTTCCCTATCATGAACATTGAGATGTTATTAACAACAAGATCATATCGTTAGGAGAATGATATGATGGACATACTCCTATAGATAAGCGTAGCATAAAGATCAAGTCATTTTAATAGTTCAATTGCTATATGCTTTCTGATACATAGTAACCTAATTCCTTCGACCATGAGATCATGCATATCACCATCACCGGAAGGATGCTTTGATGACATCAAACACCACACCGTAACTGGGTGGTTATAAAGGTGGCATTGAGTGTTCGGAAAGTATGGGTTGAAACACATGGATCAAGAGTGGGATTTGTCCATCTATATGACGGATAGATATACTCTGGGCCCTCTCGGTGGAATGTCATCCAATTGGCTTGCAAGCATGTGACTGGCTCACAAGGGATCACATATCACGGGAACGAGAAAAGATTACTTATCAGTAACGAGGTTGAACTAGGTATGCAGAGATACCGACGATCAAAACCTCGGATAAGTAAACTATCGTGAGACAAAGGGAAATTGGTATCGTATGTAAGTGGTTCATTCGATCGCAAAGTAATCGTTGAAATATGTGGGAACCATATGAATTTCCAGATTCCTCTATTGGTTATTGTTCGGAGAAGTGTCTCGATCATGTCCGCATAATTCATGAACCGTAGGGAGACACACTTAAGGATTCGATGTTGTTGAGTAGTTATGGCATGATGAGTAAGAGACCGAATGTTGTTCGGAGTCTCGGATGGGATCCGGGATATCAGGAGGAGATCCGTAATGGTCCGGAGAATAAGATTCATATAATGAAAGTCCTGTTTCGGGGTTGGAGAATGATTCCGGTGTTTTCATCGGGAATGTTCTAGAAGGTTCCGGAAGGTCCGGCACTCCGGAGGGGAAGGGTACATGAATGTGTCATAACAAGTTGGAATGGTTGCATCATGTACTAGGTGTCATCGCTGAGCAAAATAAAGGGATAAATCAAATCCTAGTTTGAAAAGTCAAACGCCAATTTGAAAAGTCAAACGGCAAGTTTGCTTGGTGGAGGGAGAGTAGGAAACCTACTTGGGGAGGAGTTCCTCACCCTCCACCGCCGGACTTGGAGGCCGAGTTGGGGGAGGACTCCCTCCCCCTTGTCCGCCCCCTCCCACCTATATAAAGGAGGGGCAGGGCTGCCCATCTAGACCTACACCTTTCCCCACCAAACCCTAACCCTAGCCGCCGGCCACCAAGTCGCCACCGCCGCCCTAGGGTTTTCTCCCAAGCCGCCGAGTTGGGGCTTCCCCTTGCCCTAGCCGCCGGCCTAGATCTCTCTCCTTGGTGCCTCTAAACCCTAGATCTCCAAGTCCTCTCTCATATTCCACCATACTCGCTCCGGCTTAAGGCGAAGCCCTGCGAGATCTCCCCTCTACTTCCGCTACCACGCCGTCATGCTGCCGGAATCGCGAGGAGAGTGCTACAACCTCCGCTGCCTGCTGGAACAAGGGAGAGGAAGGTCTTCATCGAGTAACGAACGTGTGACCGACTGCGGGAGCGCTGCCGGAACGCAGCGCCGGAAGGATCGTCTACACGATCTTGAGATCGGCAAGAGTACGACTACATCACCCACGAGAATCCGCTCTCGTTAAACACTTTGGAATCTTCGAGGGTGAGTTATTCTATCGACTCGTTGATACAATCTAGTAGATAGATCTTGGCTTGTTTGTTTGTATGTGGTAGAAATTTTTTGTTTTCCATGCTACGAACCCCTACAGTGGTATCAAAGCCGTGTCTATATGTAGATCTGTTGCACGAGTAGAACACAATGGTCATTGTGGGCGGTGGTGCTTTTATTATCAATTGCTTCTTGTGTACTTCGCATCTTGCGGTATGATGGTATGAAGCGGCTCGGGGTAACCTTACATGACATCGTTCATGAGACTTTCTCCACGCTCGACATGCAACTTGTATTGCATAAGTGGCTTTGCGGGTGTCTGTCTCTCCCATTATAGTATAGATCCAATTTACAATAGGCACTTGATAGTTCAAACATCAACGTTTTGGTTCTTGTTCGTAAGTTAGATCGACACTTATTGAAAGCCCCAAACCACGTAAAATATGCAAAGAAATTAGAGGCGTCTAACTTTGTTTTGCAGGGGTGTGCTGTGATGTGATATGGCCATGATTGTGATTATATTTGATGTATGCAATGTTCCTTATTGTAAGTTGGCAACCGGCAGGAGCCATATGGTTGTCTTTAATTTCTGTTAAAGACCCGCGTGTCTATTCAAAATAGTTGTAATAGTTGAAGCTGGTGAACGACAATCATGGAGCAGCATCATTGACCTTGATGCAATGCCGGTGATGATGGAGATCATGTTCGTGCTTGAAGATGGAGATCGGAAGCACAAAGAAGAAAGGCCATATCATATCACATATTATGAATTGCATGTGATGTTAATCCTTAATGCATCTTGTATTGCTTAGTTAACGACGGTAGCATTATAAGATGATCCCTCTGAAGGGAATATGCCCGAGAGGCAATAATAAAGTGGTTATTATCGTATTCCTTGTTTATGATAAATGTTTATTTTACATGCTATAATTGTATTAATACGGAAATGTTAATACATGTGTGTTTAATAAACAAAAAAGGAAGTTCCTAGTTATGCCTGTCTTATAAACTAGCTCGTTGATTAACAAGATGATCAAGGTTTCCTGATCATAGACATTGGATGTTGTTAATAACGAGGTCACAACATTAGTGTAATGGTGTGATGAACATTCATCCGAAGTATAGCATTACGATCAAAGTCATTGAGTTTATATTGCTATAACAACTTACGAAGTGATCCTAATCCTTAGACCATGAGATCATGTCAATCACTAACACCGGAAGAGTTTCTTGATAACATCAAATGTCACACCGTAACAGGGTGATTATAAAGATGGATTTAGAACTAATAAAGTGTTATGTTGAGGCCCATGGATCGAGAGTGGAATTTGTTCATCCCGATGACGGATAGATATGCTCTGGGCCCTCTCAGTGATATCACATTGATTAGCTTGCAAGCAAGTGATTTGATCACTAGAATGTTATATCACGGGAACGAGAAAAGAGTGCATGTCAGTAACGAGATCAAACTAGGTATGGAGATACCGATGATCGAATCTCGGACATGTAATATATCACGAAACAAAAGGATTAAGATACTAGCATAAAAGGTTCCGACGATCACAAGAAAGTCATCGTTGAATGTGTGGGAGTTAGTATGGGTCTCCAGATCCCGCTTCTGATTATTGATCCGAGAGGGGTCTCGATCATGTCCGCATTATTCGCGAACCGTAGGGTGACACACTTAAGAGACACCGACATCCATTTGGAGCAAAAGTTTCATGCCGAAAAGAATAACAAGCGCAGGAATTTATTTCACTAGATACCGAAACAGGTTTTCGGGTGAAATTGCATAAAGTGGTTATGCATGTGAAATAGAATTCTAGCAAGGGGTTATTTGTGAATATTTGTCATTAAAGTAATTGACAAAATTCTGAATAAAATAAAAGAGTTTTATTTAATGAGAGTTTGCATTAAATTTGGTGGAAATTTAATGGGAATTTGTGTGGGTTTTTGAGTGGAGGGAATTGAAAGGCTTTTGTGTGAGTGGAGTGTCCACCCACATGAATGAGGGAGAGGTGGGGGAACCCTCCATGGCCGGCGGCCATGCCCCCTTGGGCTTCCCCCCTCCCCTATATAAGGAGCCCCTCCTCTCACTTCTCACTCACACCTCCTCGTGAAGGATCTCTCTCCCCCTCTAGAATTTATCCCCCATGGTCTCGGACTAGCGAGATACATGTTCCCGGTGGCTATTCGGCAAGAAAGAGTTGTGCTTCCGCTGCATCGCTGGAGCGAGGAGGCGGAGGTTGCTCGGTGCCTCGAACGTGTGTGCGAGCACGGATGCGCTACTGTTTTGCGGTGCTAGGACTTCCTCTCGATCTTGAGATCGGCAAGAGATCGTCTAAATCAACCACGAGTTTGGACTCGTTAAACTTTGTCGGTCTTCAAGGGTATGTTTTCTACGGATATACATCCGCCCGTTGTTTGTATCTAGTAGATAGATCTTGGTACATAGTTGTTCCCATCGTAGGAAATTTTTTGTTTTCTATGCTGTGAACCCTACAGTGGTATCAGAGCCGGATCTATGTGTAGATGCTTTGCACGGGTAGTACACATATGAGTATGTGTGCGATGATGATCATTTTATTGCTTCTTATTTGTACTTTGGATATTGGTGGCATAGTGGGATGAAGCGGCCCGGACAAACTTTACATGTCCTCGCACATGAGACCTGTTCCACGCTTGACATGCAACTAGTTTTGCATAAGTGGCTAGCGGGTGTCTGTCTCTCCTACTATAGTCAATATCTAATTTGCAACGAGTTGTCAACAATTTGGTTATCCTCGTTGTGATTCATGTTCGTAGGTAAGAACGGTTCTATCTTCGAAAGCCCTAAACCACGTAAAATTTGCAATGGATAAATTAGAGGCGTCTAGTTTAGATTGTTGTTGGGCTAGTGTTATGATATGGTGATGTTGTAAGTATAAGTATGAGATGATACTCTTACAACACACATAACGTGTAATCTCCATAGACCTTGAACTTACACATATAGGTATGATAGTGATCATACCACGGTGCACATGATAGAGATCATATGCGGGAACCATATCATTCCACTAATAAACATGTGATGTTTGATAGCATCTTATAATGCTTGTTTGGCGTTTTATTAGCATAATAAGATGATCCCTCATTTTGATATCAAGATAAGAATGTGTTCTTCCTTAAGTATGCACCGACAATGTTTCGTCGCTTCAAGACATCACGTGATGATCGGGTGTACTTGAATCCATGAGCATATCTCGGGTGTAAGACAGTTACACAGGCGAATACTAAGGTTCTTACTTGACGAGCCTAGCATGTACAGACATGTCCTCGGAACACGGACCGAAAGGTTAAGCATGAGTCATATGTTTTGATATGATGACCATATGGATGCTCGCCTTTGAAACTACACCGACTCACGTGATGATCGGACTTGGTGTAGTGGATTTGGTTCATGTAATCACCAAAAAGACACGAGGGATGTCGTTTTTGAGTGGGATTTCATTTCTAATTTGGATTAGTAGAACTCAATTTATCATAAATTAAATCAAAGTGAATTTACATAATTCGTTGTAGTCATTGGAATTCGTTCACCACCTTATGCATAGTTGTAATTGAGATAATAGAACTATAGAATTCTGGATATATACTTTACGAACTGGTATCGTATTGTGTTGAGTGTCAATCTAAAGTTTAAAATCCTATTGCAAACTTTCAGCAAACTCTATTTACTCCGTGAAATTTAATAGTTAGTATTAAATCGAGAGTAACAATTCCAGTGTTAGTATCTTAAGTATCATGTTTGCCTCCATGATTCTTGATTGTTTTAATATCAAGTTTATCTAGGAGCTGGAAGAATTGTTTCAGAAACCATCATGTGTGGCAGATATAACGATATCTGAAATAATGTTTTGGTTGCAAAATGATAGAGTATAATATATGTTCTCATATTGGATGAGAATTTACGAAGGTTGGAGATGCTAGACATCCTAATCATTCAAAAGGGTTTTGGAAAGTAATGTTATACTCATGATTCGCCTTTATAAGCTACAATAGCTTGATCATGAAAGTTGTCATGATAAGGATGAATAGAAGATGTATGTAAAGTGTTTACTACACTAAAAGATTACTAAAGAATGGATTTTGAAAGAATACCGATCATTTGATGATGGTGATCTACTTCAAAGTGCAAGTCCAAAGGTATTATTATTTGAATATACACTCTTTGGACTATGTGTCATGTATATGGCACCACTTTTGATGTTGATAGATTCTTTTAAAAAGGAAAAGGAAATGCTGAAAGAGAATCTATAAAATATATTTGACAGAAAAGAAAAGATTGGAAACATCCAATTTAGGTATATATATGATATACATGTTATGGTTGTATTCTTTGCTTGTTAAACAATGTGGTTCTTGGATATTGGATACCGAATTGGTTGGTATGAAATTTCATACAGAACGATGCAATTCATGAACCACAATGGCCTAAGTAACTAGCAAGAGAATATGTGATGATGTTCATCGAAAACAAACAAACCGTTGTTTGTATTTCTCGTTGACATCAAAGCTTGACTTCAACATTTGTTTTAATAATTGTTATTTAAATCAGGTATTATGAGAACAAAGGTTGTTCAAATAATTACCATATTCCATATAAGATGGATGATTTACAAATCTAGTTGGAGAAATCACACCCATAAAGCCTAATGCTAAAATGTCGCAAGACAAATGATTGAAAGATCACTTACGAAGTGACATCGCCGTTTAAATTATATTGGAAAGAAAACATGAAGAATCTCCATATTCATGGATTTTTGGAGTCTTTGATTTGATCAAGTGACGCTTGTGAGACTTTCCTCGGGATAATTAAAACTTCGTTCAAAGGCCAAAGAAGAACGAACGACTAAAATATTGGAATTTATACATATCGATGTATGTAGTCCATTATGTATAGTCGTAAGCGATGGATTTCATCTTCATATGCTTTCTCCGGAAATTTGAGTGAATGTTCACTTAATGAGAATGAAGTATGAAATATTTTGAAAATGTTTCAAAGACTTTCAAGATGAAGTGAAAAATCATTGTAACAAGAAAATAAATAGTTTATGATTTTATCACAAGGGATTTATTTGAGTTACAAGTGTAACAAGAAAATAAATGAATTGTGATTTTATCATAAAGGGATTTATTTGAGTTGCAAGTTTAGCAAAACACCTAGATTTACATATCCCGAAACACCATAGGAATATGGAGTGTTTGAGATTTGTAATGAAACCTTGTTTGACATGGTTGGATTAAAGGTGCTATTTATAAAACTGCCATTATGTTTTAAAATATTAAAGCTTTAGAGACTACCGCTTTTACACTGAAAAGAGCTCCATCTAGATCCGTTGAAATGGCACCATGGAAGTTATGGTTTGGGGTAAAACCCAAGTTGTCATTTCTTAAATTTTGGTATGCTAAACATAAGTAAGATGTTTTACAACCAAAGTTGGATGAGCATGTCTTGAAGAAGGAATTTTTTTCATAAAAGTTAAGTGGGAGGACAATAGAACTTTGATAAGGTTAACGAACCTTAGCTAAATGTGCTGAGTTGCGCAGCGCCGAAAATCGTTCCGGAGGCTGCCATAATGCTCATAGCTTATGTGCCTCAAAGGTTGTGGTCACGGAGATCTAAGTTCTTATTGAACCAAGTCGGTCGAATAAACAATCAAATACTAAGATTTGAGAGTAAGTCATTATTGTTTGACAATGATGAACCGACTATATGCAAAGAAGCGATGATGGGCCCTGACTCCGTCAAATGGCTTGAAGCCATAAAATCGGTGATAGTTCCATACACGAGAAATCAAGTTTTGAACTTGGAAGACCCTCCGGAAAGGTGTAAAAACCTATCGGTCGTATTTGGATCTATAAAGAAACAGACATAGATGTTTCACATCTATGAAATAGTCGACATGTCGTAAAGTATTTTATGACAATGTTCAAGGAGTTGACTATGACAAGATTTGATCTTTCATAGCGATATTTAGTCTGGACGGATTAAAGTAGCAACCACTACATATAATTTGGTATATGGTAGATGAATAAACAAAACAAAGTTCTTCTAATAGAATGGTTACCTAGGACGTGTACATGACACGATCCAAAGGGTTTTGTTAATTCAAAGGATGCTAAAAGGGGCATGCAAACTTCAATTGTTGAAGTAAGCATCACGGATTTGGAATCTTCACCATGATGAAAAGGAGTTTTCATCAGGAGACGATGAAGATGCTTGCGTTTGCAAGAAATTAAGTGGGAGCGCTGAGACACATTTCTAATACATTATGTGGATGACATCTTGTTGATTAGAAATGATGTATCTTTTATTGACAAAGGTTAAGAATTTCATTTCAATGAAAGACTTAGGCAAAACCCGAATATTTAGCATGAATGTCTATAGTGGATAGACTGTGACGCTAGTATGGTTGTGCCGAACGTACATATATGAGATATTGAAGGAGTTCAATATAGAAACGACAAGAAACAGTTCTTGTTGCATGGGAAGGAATTGAATCAAGATTCAAGTGTATCGACACTTGATAAGTGAAACAAGATTCAAGTGCTTTGACACTTGATGAGTGAAATCACGAGAATGTTTTGATCAATCATACCATGATATGTACACATCCAGATATGTCCTATTCTCTAAGTGTTATGAGCATATACCAGAATGAATCATAAAATGATCATTGGACGATAGTGAGGATATTCTTATGATCTTTTTGAAAAAACTAAGAATATATTTGTGTAGAGGTGACAAACAATTACAAATAGTTCATTGTAAAGCGTTACATTGATACTAGGTTTGTCACAAGATACAAATTAAGTTTATCTCAATTTAAACTATGAGTGGCACAATGAAATGGAAAGAAAGTTTCCATGATGTATTTGGAAGAGTTCCAAAGTTAAGACATTGTGACGAATACTACAACAAAAGGCTAAGTATATGACTACTATAGTAGCAGCAAAGGAGGGCATTTGTGTCAAGTAGTTTGTTATCAAACTAAGGTGTGGTTCGCAATGGGCTACCATTGATGATATATTGTACGACAATTGTATCGACGTGATTTAAACCCAAGGAACTAAAGGTCTCACCAAAAGACCAAATTTATATAATGCCATATCATTGGAGAATGAGTGATGCGTGAAGATGCAAAGACATGCAAATACACACGGACCTGAAAGCATCAGATCCGTAGATTATGTTAACCACTTGCAGTTGCATATATGGAACACCAGAAAGCCATATGTGTTCAATACGCAAAGTTTTCAAACTAGATTATTGTCTCTAGTGCAAGTGGGAGACTGAAGGGAATATGCCCGAGAGGCAATAATAAAGTGGTTATTATCGTATTCCTTGTTTATGATAAATGTTTATTTTACATGCTATAATTGTATTAATATGGAAACGTTAATACATGTGTGTTTAATAAACAAAAAAGGAAGTTCCTAGTTATGCCTCTCTTATAAACTAGCTCGTTGATTAACAAGATGATCAAGGTTTCCTGATCATAGACATTGGATGTTGTTAATAACGAGGTCACAACATTAGTGTAATGGTGTGATGAACATTCATCCGAAGTATAGCATTACGATCAAAGTCATTGAGTTTATATTGCTATAACAACTTACGAAGTGATCCTAATCCTTAGACCATGAGATCATGTCAATCACTAACACCGGAAGAGTTTCTTGATAACATCAAACGTCACACCGTAACAGGGTGATTATAAAGATGGATTCAGAACTAATAAAGTGTTATGTTGAGGCCCATGGATCGAGAGTGGAATTTGTTCATCCCGATGATGGATAGATATGCTCTGGGCCCTCTCGGTGATATCACATTGATTAGCTTGCAAGCAAGTGATTTGATCACTAGAATGTTATATCACGGGAACGAGAAAAGAGTGCATGTCAGTAACGAGATCAAACTAGGTATGGAGATACCGATGATCGAATCTCGGACATGTAATATATCGCGAAACAAAAGGATTAAGATACTAGCGTAAAAGGTTCCGACGATCACAAGAAAGTCATCGTTGAATGTGTGGGAGTCAATATGGGTCTCCAGATCCCGCTTCTGATTATTGATCCGAGAGGGGTCTCGATCATGTCCGCATTATTCACGAACCGTAGGGTGACACACTTAAGAGACACCGACATCCATTTGGAGCAAAAGTTTCATGCCGAAAAGAATAACAAGCGCAGGAATTTATTTCACTAGATACCGAAACAGGTTTTCGGGTGAAATTGCATAAAGTGGTTATGCATGTGAAATAGAATTCTAGCAAGGGGTTATTTGTGAATATTTGTCATTAAAGTAATTGACAAAATTCTGAATAAAATAAAAGAGTTTTATTTAATGAGAGTTTGCATTAATTTGGTGGAAATTTAATGGGAATTTGAGTGGGTTTTTGAGTGGAGGGAATTGAAAGGCTTTTGTGTGAGTGGAGTGTCCACCCACATGAATGAGGGAGAGGTGGGGGCACCCTCCATGGCCGGCGGTGTAGGGGTCCCAACCTTAGATAAGATTGATCCCTCCTGTGTTTACAATGCTAGTCCCTGGATCAATAGCTAGCATCCACAGTTAAGATGTAATATCAAGAAACAAAGGTCATATTATAACTTTATAACCAGAAATAACATAATTTTATTACATCTTTCATAGCTCATATGGCTATTACATTACATTGCAGCGGAATAAATATAGTCATGGGTCCTTCATCTTCAAAATGCCACAGGCAGATGTTGGTTGTAGACTTTGTAATCCTAATCAATCAATCTTCACTAAAAACAATCAAACCTGCAACATACAAGTTACATCCACAAGGGTCAATACATTTTGAATTGTATTGGCAAGTGATACTATGTAGTATAGTGGAATCTATCATCTACATGCATTTGGCTAAGTGGAGTTGAGGCTTGCATTGCTCAAAATAGATTTTTCCTATCATTTTGAAAATACTAAGTTTTTGCTTGACAAAATCATTTTTTTCTCAATCAAAGATTTCAAGATCCTTATACCAAGCCATCTCTCCATCAATGATTGAAGAATTCAAACAACCCTTGTTCAAACCACAAGATTTTTATTTAGAAATTGGAATGATGAGATTCTTGATTGCTTCCATGTCTTGATGCTCAAATTGTCCTTTACCAGGGACATGGCTAAGTACTTAGATTTTACACTCTGCAGAGGTGGTGCACTTTACCCACAAGACTTGGTTTCCCAAGACAAAATCTTTCAGAAGCCTTCCCTTAGACCAAAATGGACGCGTTCCATCCTATCAAACACTACCACCCACTGTCCATATGGCTAAGTTCTTGCAACCTATATGATCATGGCAGAGCCCATATTGCCAAGTGGTTGCACTTGAAGCTTCTCAACATTTGACATCTCAAATCTCTTTGTTTCCTGGGTGGCCATCCACAAGTGAGATACACAATCCAAGTCCATGGCATTGTGAACCACTCAACATAACCCAATCCTTCCATTTCCACCCAGGTGATACATTAACTTAGTTGTTTTATTTAACAAAATCACAAGTCCTTAGACTTAGAATATTTTTCCATAGTGTGAATATATATTCCACCCATGTTTTCTATTAGCTAGGCTAAGCTTGGTAGTAGTAGGAATCTCTAACTTAGGAAAATCCTACTAAGGATTCATCTACTAGGTTTTACTATAGCAAGGTCTATACTTAGCAAAATCCATGCAAGTTTTACTTAGCAAAATTACTAATGCATAGTGAAAGTAATGGGACAAAAAGTATGAAGCATCACTTGCCTTTTTGGTAGGAAATGGTGGTTCACTCCTTGATCTTTCTAGTCTCACACTTCACTACAAATCAATCAAGCAAACACAAATTCAATTCACATTCCAAACCAAAGTCAAACAAACAATTCTTCACACACACAAAGAAATGGAATCTAAGTCATGCATGGGAGCATGCACAAGATAGTTTTATTTTGCGAAGGGGTCTCTATGGGGTTTCTAGACTTTGTAATATCCAAATTGGTCATTTACCAAAGTGGCAAAGTCATTAGTTAGAGGGTTTTGCCTAAAAACCATTTTTAAGTTCATTCATTATTTCATGTGGTGAAAAATGTTTTTATCAAGGCAAAACTATTAAGTTGTTCACCAAATGAGTTGCTATTGCAAAGCTTGGTGTTTTTAGGTCAGTAGGTTTGGTCCAAAACTTTTCCTTAAAGTTTTCTTTTCATAAACATTTTTATAACAAAAACTATTCTTTTTATTTGGCTAGAAAATGACTAAGTCAAGTAATCTAACCTAAATCTTACCAAAATCATTCTTAATACCAAGGGTTGGTTCCTAGGGTCAGTAAGGTCACAACAAACCATTTTGCAAAGGTTTTAATCCAAAAATCATTTTTAAACAATTTTTATACTCTAAACAAGTACACAAATGTTTCTGTAAATTCAAACAAGATAACAGATACTATTTTCAAAACTAAGGCCATGGTTGGCTAGGGTTTGTTCTCCTGATTTCATTGATATAAAATTTGCCAAATTTGGACGTGTGGTTTGAAAGTTATAGGGTTTTCAAATTGCTACTTAAATCTGTTTTTCTAATTCTGTTTTAAAACAGATCCTGCCACGTGTCGCTGTCTCATTGGGCGATACCGCTTCAGCCGGATCACGCTGCGGTGCGTTGGATCTACTCCTATCGTGCGGTACAGATTGCTCGATACCGCTTCGCTCTTATTTTCTATCCTATCCACCGGATCCAGATCGGACGGCTCTCAGTGCCCTGACCATAAGCTGGCGGCGCTGGGGTCTGGCGCGCGGCGGCGGCGCTCTGCTAGTGGCGGAGCTGGCGATGCAGGAAGCGAGGGAGACGCTGTCAAGGCTTACCAGGCTCGCAGAGACCTGCTGATGCTCGAGGTGGGGTCGGCTACTCGAGGGGCGCAAGGGGTTGCTGCTAATTGCTCGTCGGAGAAGCTGCGGACGACGGTGCTCTCAGGTTGTCGTCGTTGGCGACGTTTAGGACCATGCTAAGACAAAATAGAGGCATGGTTAGGTGCGTACGAGGATCGTGAGTAAGGGAGCGTCAACGGAATGGAGAGGGGAGGTCGGAGTTCACCTGGAATACTCGACGAAACAATGGCAGACGGCGGCGCACACTCGGTGTTGTCGTTGCCGATGCTCAGGGCCCCCGCGAGTGAGTGATTGACACAGAAGGATATGCCAGGAGATGGTGAGCGTGCTCGTGTGCTCAGGGAGGCGGAAGGGGGCGTGTGCTGGCCGTATTCGTCGGTGGAAGCTCGTCGGAGACGAAGCTGTTCGAGGACGAATTGCGACGGCCTGGAGGCGTGCTCGGGGAAGAAGGCAGAGGGGAAACGGAGAGGAGTGGCTGGCGTTTAAAGGGGCGTGGTCATTACATGGAATCAATGTCTCCTTTACGCGCAATCAATCGCCGGAGTAACTCACTGCAACGGACAGGGCGACGGAGTCCCGTTGAAGACGATGAACAGCGATGGGTGGGTCCTGCTTGTCAGTGAGTGAGAAAGGCTTCAGGTGGGCTCCAGTTGTCATACACTGCGTGGGTTAGTTTTGCGGTGAAAAACGGTTCACTTTGCTGAGAGAGGGAGGTGGGCTCGGTTGGGCTGAGTTGGGCCAGATTTGTTGGGCTGTTCTATTTTTTTCTGTCTAATTCTTTTTCTTTTTCTATTTATATTTTTCTGATTTGGTTTTCAATCAACATTTCAAACATTCAAACCAATCAAACAATTCAAACTATTGTAATGAGTTTTTGGTTCTGTTTATCATCATAATTCACATTCTAAAATAAAATATTTTTAAATCTTTTTAGGTTCCATTTATTAATTAAATAAATGGATCATTAGTTATTTAATAAAATAGGGTTTGTTTTATTTAATAAAATCTTCATTTAAAATCCAAAATGTTTTCAAAACCAAATCTGTAGGTTTATTTGGAAATAAATTTCATTTGGAAATCTTGTTTAAAATAAAATAATCCTTTTACTTTAGGGTCCATTAATAATTAAATAAAATGGAACTTAGTTATTAAATCAAAATAGGGCTTGATTTTATTAATAAAATCTTTATTTGAAACCTAAATATTTTCAAAATCAAATTAGTAGGTTTGATTTGGGGAATATATAATATTTGGAAATTTGTTTTAAAACAAACTAACCTTTTATTTTAGTGTCCATTATTAATTTTTATAATAGACTTCCATTGTTAAAACAAATAGGGTTTGTTCTAATTGAGATGTTTATTTTGAAATATAAAATAAAGCTAGGTTGTATTTAAGAAAATAAAATACTTGGAAAACTTATTTAAAATAGTTTAATAAGTTTGATATTTTAATTAAAATGATAAAACCTTTTATTTAAACAAAGTTGGATATCAAATCCTTATTAATTTATTTAAATAAACCTTTGCAACTTTTATTAAAAATAAAATGTTTTAATTCCAAAGTTTGGCCAAGGTTTAATTTGGCTTTATAAAATATTCTTTATTTATGAATTCATTCTTTTTCATTTGAAAATCAAAGACTTTTTATTTAAAGATTCAAAATAGTAATTTTTAAAACATTTTAATTTCCTTTAATAAATGTTTATCTTTATAAATCCCTTTAGGGTTTTATTTGATTCAAATGGGTTTGAGGTTCCATTTAAATTCAAAAAGTTTCTTCTGGCTCTGAAAATCAAACAAAGTTTTATTTTATTCATTTATTTTCACATTACAAGATTTGGAAAATCTTGGGATGTGACAGGCTACCACCCTTAAAATAAATCTCGTCCCGAGATTTCGGAAGGCTGGGGTTACAAGCAAGTTCAAACAACTAGGGTACTACCACCCTTAAAAATCTTCAAACAAAATTTACACATTGTCCTTCTTGGGATCATGGAAAATACTTTCTCTAAGCAAACAGTTGCATGTGTCCTTGGTTTCTTTACTTGACTCATGGGCCAAGGTTGAGATCCTTCATAGACTTGTTTAACTTGTTCTTCATCTTCTCTGGACAATTGCTTGCATAGTGGCCTAGTTCCTTGCATTTGAAACACATCACTTGGCTGATATCTTTCTTTTCCTTTGGTATCATTACCTTTTGTTTGTTTCTTTGGTTCTTCTTCTTTTCTGGGCATTCACTGGCATAGTGTCCCATCTCTTTGCAATTGTAACATTGCAATTGGCTTATGTCTTTCTTCTTCTTTTTGGGTCTCTCCAAAGCTAGGAGTTCTTCTAGTTCATGTTCTTCATGAGTGGGAGATCTTTCTCTCTTCTTGGGGCATTGATCTTCATATTTCTTGGATGCATGATCCTTGTCTCCACAAATATTGCTAGCTTGGATTCCTTCTAGAATAACATCTTTGTCATCCTTGTTGTGATTAGTTCTTTGGGAAAAGTTTTCTCTCATGTTGATCATTTGAGTAACCAATCCTTGCAACAATTGGGATTGAAGTTTCAAAATTCTTTGTATGGCTGGGTCTAATCCATTGTTGTTGGCTAAAAGCTGAGTTGTCTCTTGGCTCAATTGGTTTTGGGTTGCTATAAGTTCTCTCATGTTGTCCTCTTGGTTGTTGTTGGTATTATCAACCTTGATGTTGGAGTTTCTTGGAGTAGTCATCTGTTTGGGTTTTGATGGGAGATTAGAATAGGCATGTTATTTCTAGGAATTATTTCTATTCACACACATCACATTTCACACAAGCAATGTGCATGCAATCACAAACAATCATTTCACTCAAACAACAAGTTCAAGCACATACTTAGGCAACAAAATATTTTTGTTACACCCCATAAACTGGTGTGTTTTGTCTTAGCTAAAATATGGTGGTCCATCTATATGGTTCACTTGTGATCTTTCCATCCTTCTTGGTTCTTTTTGTATGAGATCTTGGTTTCCTTGAGAAAAACTCTTGGTCACATTTCTTCAAAGTTGTTGATGGTTCCTTCTTATTTTGCATTCCCTTAGTCTCTAAATCTTGAGCAAGATTTCTTTGTTTCACTTGTGGTCCTTAGTAGTTTCCAAGTTGGAAGTCCTTGGTGAAAATGCTGAAGATGTTGAAGTCATTAGAGTTGAAGATGTTGAAGTCATTAGAGTTGAAGATGTTGAAGTCATCCTTTGCATATGATGAAGTCTTTGGTCATGGTTAGGTTTTTCCATCAAGTTGAAAAATAGAAGAGAAGTGGAGTTGAAACCAAAATGGTTGAGGAAAGAGTTTACAAGTGTTTTTTGTAAATAAGTTTTTGGAACAAATACACTCCTATTTCTCTAAGGGTTTTGTCCAATCCTAGGGTTTACAAATCTTACAGGCAACACAATGCTCTGATACCATCTGTAGGGGTCCCAACCTTAGATAAGATTGATCCCTCCTGTGTTTACAATGCTAGTCCCTGGATCAATAGCTAGCATCCACAGTTAAGATGTAATATCAAGAAACAAAGGTCATATTATAACTTTATAACCAGAAATAACATAATTTTATTACATCTTTCATAGCTCATATGGCTATTACATTACATTGCAGCGGAATAAATATAGTCATGGGTCCTTCATCTTCAAAATGCCACAGGCAGATGTTGGTTGTAGACTTTGTAATCCTAATCAATCAATCTTCACTAAAAACAATCAAACCTGCAACATACAAGTTACAGCCACAAGGGTCAATACATTTTGAATTGTATTGGCAAGTGATACTATGTAGTATAGTGGAATCTATCATCTACATGCATTTGGCTAAGTGGAGTTGAGGCTTGCATTGCTCAAAATAGATTTTTCCTATCATTTTGAAAATACTAAGTTTTTGCTTGACAAAATCATTTTTTTCTCAATCAAAGATTTCAAGATCCTTGTACCAAGCCATCTCTCCATCAATGATTGAAGAATTCAAACAACCCTTGTTCAAACCACAAGATTTTTATTTAGAAATTGGAATGATGAGATTCTTGATTGCTTCCATGTCTTGATGCTCAAATTGTCCTTTACCAGGGACATGGCTAAGTACTTAGATTTTACACTCTGCAGAGGTGGTGCACTTTACCCACAAGACTTGGTTTCCCAAGACAAAATCTTTCAGAAGCCTTCCCTTAGACCAAAATGGACGCGTTCCATCCTATCAAACACTACCACCCACTGTCCATATGGCTAAGTTCTTGCAACCTATATGATCATGGCAGAGCCCATATTGCCAAGTGGTTGCACTTGAAGCTTCTCAACATTTGACATCTCAAATCTCTTTGTTTCCTGGGTGGCCATCCACAAGTGAGATACACAATCCAAGTCCATGGCATTGTGAACCACTCAACATAACCCAATCCTTCCATTTCCACCCAGGTGATACATTAACTTAGTTGTTTTATTTAACAAAATCACAAGTCCTTAGACTTAGAATATTTTTCCATAGTGTGAATATATATTCCACCCATGTTTTCTATTAGCTAGGCTAAGCTTGGTAGTAGTAGGAATCTCTAACTTAGGAAAATCCTACTAAGGATTCATCTACTAGGTTTTACTATAGCAAGGTCTATACTTAGCAAAATCCATGCAAGTTTTACTTAGCAAAATTACTAATGCATAGTGAAAGTAATGGGACAAAAAGTATGAAGCATCACTTGCCTTTTTGGTAGGAAATGGTGGTTCACTCCTTGATCTTTCTAGTCTCACACTTCACTACAAATCAATCAAGCAAACACAAATTCAATTCACATTCCAAACCAAAGTCAAACAAACAATTCTTCACACACACAAAGAAATGGAATCTAAGTCATGCATGGGAGCATGCACAAGATAGTTTTATTTTGCGAAGGGGTCTCTATGGGGTTTCTAGACTTTGTAATATCCAAATTGGTCATTTACCAAAGTGGCAAAGTCATTAGTTAGAGGGTTTTGCCTAAAAACCATTTTTAAGTTCATTCATTATTTCATGTGGTGAAAAATGTTTTTATCAAGGCAAAACTATTAAGTTGTTCACCAAATGAGTTGCTATTGCAAAGCTTGGTGTTTTTAGGTCAGTAGGTTTGGTCCAAAACTTTTCCTTAAAGTTTTCTTTTCATAAACATTTTTATAACAAAAACTATTTTTTTTATTTGGCTAGAAAATGACTAAGTCAAGTAATCTAACCTAAATCTTACCAAAATCATTCTTAATACCAAGGGTTGGTTCCTAGGGTCAGTAAGGTCACAACAAACCATTTTGCAAAGGTTTTAATCCAAAAATCATTTTTAAACAATTTTTATACTCTAAACAAGTACACAAATGTTTCTGTAAATTCAAACAAGATAACAGATACTATTTTCAAAACTAAGGCCATGGTTGGCTAGGGTTTGTTCTCCTGATTTCATTGATATAAAATTTGCCAAATTTGGACGTGTGGTTTGAAAGTTATAGGGTTTTCAAATTGCTACTTAAATCTGTTTTTCTAATTCTGTTTTAAAACAGATCCTGCCACGTGTCGCTGTCTCATTGGGCGATACCGCTTCAGCCGGATCACGCTGCGGTGCGTTGGATCTACTCCTATCGTGCGGTACAGATTGCTCGATACCGCTTCGCTCTTATTTTCTATCCTATCCACCGGATCCAGATCGGACGGCTCTCAGTGCCCCGACCATAAGCTGGCGGCGCTGGGGTCTGGCGCGCGGCGGCGGCGCTCTGCTAGCGGCGGAGCTGGCGATGCAGGAAGCGAGGGAGACGCTGTCAAGGCTTACCAGGCTCGCAGAGACCTGCTGATGCTCGAGGTGGGGTCGGCTACTCGAGGGGCGCAAGGGGTTGCTGCTAATTGCTCGTCGGAGAAGCTGCGGACGACGGTGCTCTCAGGTTGTCGTCGTTGGCGACGTTTAGGACCATGCTAAGACAAAATAGAGGCATGGTTAGGTGCGTACGAGGATCGTGAGTAAGGGAGCGTCAACGGAATGGAGAGGGGAGGTCGAAGTTCACCTGGAATACTCGACGAAACAATGGCAGACGGCAGCGCACACTCGGTGTTATCGTTGCCGATGCTCAGGGCACCCGCGAGTGAGTGATTGACACAGAAGGATATGCCAGGAGATGGTGAGCATGCTCGTGTGCTCAGGGAGGCGGAAGGGGGCGTGTGCTGGCCGTATTCGTCGGTGGAAGCTCGTCGGAGACGAAGCTGTTCGAGGACGAATTGCGACGGCCTGGAGGCGTGCTCGGGGAAGAAGGCAGAGGGGAAACGGAGAGGAGTGGCTGGCGTTTAAAGGGGCGTGGTCATTACATGGAATCAATGTCTCCTTTACGCGCAATCAATCGCCGGAGTAACTCACTGCAACGGACAGGGCGACGGAGTCCCGTTGAAGACGATGAACAGCGATGGGTGGGTCCTGCTTGTCAGTGAGTGAGAAAGGCTTCAGGTGGGCTCCAGTTGTCATACACTGCGTGGGTTAGTTTTGCGGTGAAAAACGGTTCACTTTGCTGAGAGAGGGAGGTGGGCTCGGTTGGGCTGAGTTGGGCCAGATTTGTTGGGCTGTTCTATTTTTTTCTGTCTAATTCTTTTTCTTTTTCTATTTATATTTTTCTGATTTGATTTTCAATCAACATTTCAAACATTCAAACCAATCAAACAATTCAAACTATTGTAATGAGTTTTTGGTTCTGTTTATCATCATAATTCACATTCTAAAATAAAATATTTTTAAATCTTTTTAGGTTCCATTTATTAATTAAATAAATGGATCATTAGTTATTTAATAAAATAGGGTTTGTTTTATTTAATAAAATCTTCATTTAAAATCCAAAATGTTTTCAAAACCAAATCTGTAGGTTTATTTGGAAATAAATTTCATTTGGAAATCTTGTTTAAAATAAAATAATCCTTTTACTTTAGGGTCCATTAATAATTAAATAAAATGGAACTTAGTTATTAAATCAAAATAGGGCTTGATTTTATTAATAAAATCTTTATTTGAAACCTAAATATTTTCAAAATCAAATTAGTAGGTTTGATTTGGGGAATATATAATATTTGGAAATTTGTTTTAAAACAAACTAACCTTTTATTTTAGTGTCCATTATTAATTTTTATAATAGACTTCCATTGTTAAAACAAATAGGGTTTGTTCTAATTGAGATGTTTATTTTGAAATATAAAATAAAGCTAGGTTGTATTTAAGAAAATAAAATACTTGGAAAACTTATTTAAAATAGTTTAATAAGTTTGATATTTTAATTAAAATGATAAAACCTTTTATTTAAACAAAGTTGGATATCAAATCCTTATTAATTTATTTAAATAAACCTTTGCAACTTTTATTAAAAATAAAATGTTTTAATTCCAAAGTTTGGCCAAGGTTTAATTTGGCTTTATAAAATATTCTTTATTTATGAATTCATTCTTTTTCATTTGAAAATCAAAGACTTTTTATTTAAAGATTCAAAATAGTAATTTTTAAAACATTTTAATTTCCTTTAATAAATGTTTATCTTTATAAATCCCTTTAGGGTTTTATTTGATTCAAATGGGTTTGAGGTTCCATTTAAATTCAAAAAGTTTCTTCTGGCTCTGAAAATCAAACAAAGTTTTATTTTATTCATTTATTTTCACATTACAAGATTTGGAAAATCTTGGGATGTGACAGGCGGCCATGCCCCCTTGGGCTGCCCCCCTCTCCTATATAAGGAGCCCCTCCTCTCACTTCTCACTCACACCTCCTCGTGAAGGATCTCTCTCCCCCTCTAGAATTTATCCCCCATGGTCTCGGACTAGCGAGATACATGTTCCCGGTGGCTATTCGGCAAGAAAGAGTTGTGCTTCCGCTGCATCGCTGGAGCGAGGAGGCGGAGGTTGCTCGGTGCCTCGAACGTGTGTGCGAGCACGGATGCGCTACTGTTTTGCGGCGCTAGGACTTCCTCTCGATCTTGAGATCGGCAAGAGATCGTCTACATCAACCACGAGTTTGGACTCGTTAAACTTTGTCGGTCTTCAAGGGTATGTTTTCTACGGATATACATTCACCCGTTGTTTGTATCTAGTAGATAGATCTTGGTACATAGTTGTTCCCATCGTAGGAAATTTTTGGTTTTCTATGCTGTGAACCCTACACCCTCATGCACATAAATTTCAAGTTCTAAAGTGTTCATCCTTAGTAAGCACCGTTGCTAAAGCTTGTTTAAGCATCACGTGATGATCGGGTGTGTTAGATTCTGCAAGTGTATACAATGTGAGCAAGCTAGATTTGCTCATGCAGAAGCTAAGGTTTGATCTTGACGAGCCTAGCATGTACAGACATGGTCTCGGAACACGGATCACCGAAAGGTAAAGCATGAATTATATAGTAGATATGATGAACATGTCGATTGTTCACCATTGAAGCTACATCAACTCTCGTGATGATCGGTTTTGATGTGGTGGATTTGGTTCGTGTGATCACTAAAACAATGTGAGGGATATTGTTTTGAGTGGGAGTTCACCTAGATTAATTTAACTATTAATTAGAACTCAATTTGTCATAAACTTAGTCTAAACTATTGCAAATATGTTGTAGATCAATGGCGGCCCCTACCATCAATTTTAATGCGTTCCTAGAGAAAGAAAAGTTGAAAAACAATGGAAGCAACTTCGCGGATTGGTTCCGCAATTTGAGGATTGTCCTCAATGCTGGTAATTTGACCTATGTGCTGGATGCACCGCTGGGTGACCCGCCTGCAACTACTGCTACCGATGAAGTAAAGAATGTTTACCTCACTCGGAAGACTCAGTACTCCACAGTTCAGTGTGCTATCTTGTATGGTTTGGAATCAGAGCTTCAGAAAAGGTTTGAGAATTCAGACCCACATGATATTGTCCATGAACTCAAATTGATATTTGAGACTCACGTGGCAGTTGAGAGCTATGAGGCTTCTGAAAAGTTCTTTAACTGCAAGATGGAAGAGGGCAGCTCCGTTAGTGAGCATGTGCTTAAGATGTCTGGGCACGCAAACAAACTCCAAAGCTTCGATATAGTGATTTCTAATGCTTTGGGGATTTACCGTGTCCTCCAATCACTACCACCAAGTTACAAGAACTTTGTGATGAACTACAATATGCAAAGCATGAACAAGTAGTTGCCAGAACTCTTCTCCATGTTAAAATCTGCAGAAGTGGAGATCAAGAAAGAGCACCAAGTGTTGATGGTCAATAAGACCACCAAATTCAAGAAAGGCAAGTCTAAGCAAAAGGGACACTTCAAGAAGGGTGGTAAGAAAGTTACCGCACCGACGAAGAAGACCAAGGCTGGACCTAAGCCTGATACTGAGTGCTTTTACTGCAAGGGAGAAGGTCACTGGAAGCGGAATTTCCCAAAGTACTTGGCGGATTTGAAGAACGGCAACATCAAGAAGAAAGGTATATCCGATATACATGTTATTGATGTGTATCTCACTAGTACTCGTAGTAGTGCCTGGGTATTTGATACTGGTTCGGTTGCTCATATTTGTAACTCGAAACAGGTGCTGCAGAATAAACGGAAGCTAGCGAAGAACGAGGTGACGATGCACGTAGGAAATGGATCAAAGGTTGATGTGATCGTGGTCGGCACGCTACCTCTTCATCTACCATCGGGATTAGTTTTATACTTAAATAATTGTTATTTGGTGCCTGCGTTAAGCATGAACATTATATCGGGATCTTGTTTATTGCGAGACGGTTACTTGTTTAAGTCCGAGAATAATGGTTGTTCGATTTATATAAGTAATATGTTTTATGCACATGCACCTTTGATAGATGGTCTATTCTTATTGAATCTCGATAGTGAAAATACACATATTAATAACATTGAAGCTAAATGTTTGAAATTGAGCGATAACTCGACCTATATGTGGCACTGTCGTCTTGGTCACATTGGAGTGAAGCGTATGAAGAAACTCCATTCCGATGGACTTCTTGAATCACTTGATTTCGAATCACTTGAAAGATGCGAAGCATGTCTGATGGGTAAAATGACTATGACTCCATTTTCTGGTATGATGGAGCGAGCTACTGACTTATGGATGAAGGGAATATGCCCTGAGAGGCAATAATAAAGTGTTTATTATGTGTATTCCAAGTATATGATAGATGTTTATTTTGCATGCTATAATTGTATTAATACGGAAACGATAATACATGTGTGTTTAATAAACAAACAGAAAGTTCCTAGTTATGCCTCTCTCATAAACTAGCTCGTTGATTAACAAGATGATCAAGGTTTCCTGATCATGGACATTGGATGTTGTTAATAACGGGATCACAACATTAGTGTAATGGTGTGATGAACATTCATCCGAAGTATAGCATTACGATCAAAGTCATTGAGTTATATTGCTATAACAACTTACGAAGTGATCCTAATCCTTAGACCATGAGATCATGTCAATCACTAACACCGGAAGAGTTTCTTGATAACATCAAACGTCACACCGTAACAGGGTGATTATAAAGATGGATTCAGAACTAATAAAGTGTTATGTTGAGGCTCATGGATCGAGAGTGGAATTTGTTCATCCCGATGACGGATAGATATACTCTGGGCCCTCTCGGTGATATCACATTGATTAGCTTGCAAGCAAGTGATTTGATCACTAGAATGTTATATCACAGGAATGAGAAAAGAGTGCATGTCGGTAACGAGATCAAACTAGGTATGGAGATACCGATGATCGAATCTCAGACATGTAATATATCGTGAAACAAAGGGATTAAGATATACTAGCGTAAAAGGTTCCGACGATCACAAGAAAGTCATCGTTGAATGTGTGGGAGTCAGTATGGGTCTCCAGATCCCGCTTCTGATTATTGATCCGAGAGGGGTCTCGATCATGTCCGCATTATTCACGAACCGTAGGGTGACACACTTAAGAGACACCGACATCCAATTGGAGCAAATGTTTCATGCCGAAAGAATGAACAAGCGCAGGAATTTATTTCACTAGATACCGAAACAGGTTTTCGGGTGAAATTGCATAAAGTGGTTATGCATGTGAAATAGAATTCTAGCAAGGGGTTATTTGTGAATGTTTGTCATTAAAGTAATTGACAAAATTCTGAATAAAATAAAAGAGTTTTATTTAATGAGAGTTTGCATTAAATTTGGTGGAAATTTAATGGGAATTTGAGTGGACTTTTGAGTGGAGGGAATTTAAAGGGCATTTTGTGAGTGGAGTGTCCACCCACATGAATGAAGGAGGGGAAGGGGCAGCCCCCATGGCCGGCGGCCACCCCCTTGGGTGCCCCCCCTCCTCCTATAAAAGGAGCCCCCCTCCTCACTTGTCTCTCACACCTCCTCGTGAAGGATCTCTCTCCCCCTCTAGAATTTATCCCCCATGGTCTCGGACTAGCGAGATACATGTTCCCGGTGGCTATTCGGCAAGAAAGAGTTGTGCTTCCACTGCATCGCTAGAGCGAGGAGGCGGAGGTTGCTCGGTGCCTCGAACGTGTGTGCGAGCACGGATGCGCTGCTGATTTGCGGCGCTAGGACTTCCTCTCGATCTTGAGATCGGCAAGAGATCGTCTACATCAACCACGAGTTGAACTCGTTAAGCTTTGTCGGTCTTCAAGGGTATGTTCTCTACGGATATACATCCGCCCGTTGTTTGTATCTAGTAGATAGATCTTGGTATATAGTTCACATCGTAGGAAAATTTTTGTTTTCTATGCTGCGAACCCTACAGTGGTATCAGAGCCGGATCTATGCGTAGATACTTTACACGGGTAGTACACATATGAGTATGTGGGCGATGATGATCATGTTGTTGCTCCTTTGTTGTAATTTTGGATATTGGTGGCATAGTGGGATGAAGCGGCCCGGACAAACTTTACATGTCCTCGCACATGAGACCTGTTCCACGCTTGACATGCAACTAGTTTGCATAAGTGGCTAGCGGGTGTCTGTCTCTCCTACTATAGTCAATATCTATTTTGCAAGCGAGTTGTCAACAATTTGATTATCCTCGTTGTGGTTCATGTTCGTAGGTAAGAACGGTTCTATCTCGAAAGCCCTAAGCCACGTAAAACTTGCAATGGATAAATTAGAGGCGTCTAGTTTAGATTGTTGCTGGGCTAGTGTTATGATATGGTAGTGTTGTAAGTAGAAGTATGAGATGATACTCTTACAACACACATAGCGTGTAAAATCCATAGACCTTGGATTTACACATATAGGTATGATAGTGATCATACCACGATGCACATGATAGAGATCATCTGCGGGAACCATATAATTTCACTAATAAACATATGATGTTTGATAGCATCTTATATTGCTTGTTTAGCGCTTTGTTAGCATAATAAGATGATCCCTCATTTAAATATCAAGATAAGAATGTGTTCTTCCTTTAGTATGCACCGATTATGTTTTCGTCGCTCCAAGACATCACGTGATGATCGGGTGTTCTTGGATCCACGACCATATTTCGGGTGTAAAACAGTTACACATGCGAATACTAAGGTTCTAACTTGGCGAGCCTAGCATGTACAGACATGGCCTCGGAACACGGACCGAAAGGTTAAGCATGAGTCATATAGTTGATATGATGCCCATTTGATGCTCGCCTTTGAAGCTATACCGACTCACGTGATGATCGGACTTGGTGTAGTGGATTTGGTTCATGTAATCACCAAAAAGGCACGAGGGATGTCGTTTTTGAGTGGGAGTTCATTCGTAATAAAGATTAGTTGAACTCAATCTATCATACACTTAGTCTAAACTTTACAAATTCTGTTGTAGATGGCACCACCTGCTTTTAATTTCAATGTGTTCATGGAGAAAGAGAAACTAGCAACGAACGGTAGCAACTTTACCGAATGGGCCATGAATTTGAGGATTCTCCTCTCTGCTGCACAAAAGCAATATGTGCTAGAAGCGCCATTAGGCCCCCCACCTTTTGATGATGCCCCTGACGAGGAGAAGAATGTCTATCAGACTCGTCAGGAGGACCACAACTTAGTTCATTGCGGCATATTGTATGGGCTAGAGCCGGAACTTCGAAAGCGTTTCGAAAACGGCAATGCATTTGATACAATGGGTGAGTTGAAAATGATTTTCGACACACATGCTGCTGTAGAGAGCTACAACGCTTCAGAAAAGTTCTTTAGCTGCATGATGGAAGAGCACAGCTCCGTTAGTGAGCATGTACTCAAGATGTCGGGTTACGCCGATAAGCTTGTGTCCTTGGGAATATCGATTCCCATTGACTTAGGCATCCATCGTGTTCTGCAGTCTCTGCCACCTAGCTATAAGAGCTTCGTGATGAACTATAATATGCAAGGCATGAAGAAGTCTCTCCCCGAGCTTCTGTCAATGCTTAAAACTGCAGAAGTGGAGATCAAAAAGGAACATCAAGTGTTGATGATCAATAGGAACACTGGTTTCAAGAAAGACAAGAAGGGAAAACGGAAGGGAAGTAAGGGCGGCAAGCCGGTTGCCGCGCCTGAAAAGAAACCCCGAGTTGGACCTAAGTCTGATTCCGAGTGCTACTATTGTAAGGGGACTGGCCACTGGAAGCGCAACTGCCCCAAGTATCTGGCAGACAAGAAGGCCGGCAAGGCAAACAAAGGTATATATGATATACATGTTATTGATGTGTACTTGACTAGTGCTCGCAGTAGCACCTGGATATTTGATACCGGTTCAGTTGCTAATATTTGTAACTCGAATCAGGGGCTGCGGAACAAGCGACCGCTAGCAAGGGGTGAGGTCAAGATGCGTGTCGGCAATGGATCAAGCGTTGATGTGATCGCCGTCGGAACGCTGCCTCTCCACTTGCCATCGGGATTAGTTATAAACTTAAATAAATGTTATCTGGTGCCTGCACTGAGCATGAACATTGTATCTGGATCGTGTTTGATGCGAAGTGGTTATTCATTTAAATCCGAGAACAATGGTTGTTCCATTTATATGAATGAAATCTTTTATGGTCATGCACCGATGATGAATGGTTTATTTCTATTAGATCTCGATGATAATGTTACACATATTCATAATGTTGATGCTAAAAGGATTAAACTTAATGATGATATATCCGCATAATGTGGCACTGCCGTCTAGGTCATATTGGCGTTAAACGCATGAAGAAGCTCCATTCGGATGGACTTTTGGAATCACTTGATTATGAATCATTTGATACATGTGAGCCATGCCTTATGGGCAAGATGACTAGAACGCCGTTTTCCGGTTCAATGGAACGGGCGACAGATTTATTGGAAATCATACATTCTGATGTATGTGGTCCAATGAGTGTGTCGGCGCGAGGTGGATATCGTTATTTTGTTACTTTCACGGATGATTTGAGTAGATACGGTTATATCTACTTGATGAAACACAAGTCTGAAACCTTTGAAAAGTTCAAGGAATTTCAGAATGAAGTGGAAAATCATCGTAATAGAAAGATCAAATTTCTACGGTCCGACCGTGGAGGTGAGTATCTAAGTTACGAGTTTAGCACTCACATGAAAGAGTGTGGAATTGTTTCACAACTCACACCTGCCGGAACACCACAGCGAAATGGTGTGTCGGAACGTCGTAATCGTACTTTATTAGATATGGTTCGATCTATGATGTCTCTGACGGACTTGCCGTTGTCATTTTGGGGTTATGCACTAGAAACTGCTGCATTCACTTTAAATCGGGCACCATCTAAATCCGTTGAAAAGACACCGTATGAATTGTGGTTTGGAAACAAACCTAAGCTGTCATTTCTTAAAGTTTGGGGATGCGATGTTTATGTGAAGAAACTTCAACCGGATAAACTCGAACCCAAAGCGGAAAAATGCGTCTTCATAGGATACCCTAAAGAAACTATTGGGTATTCCTTCTATCACAGATCCGAGGGCAAGGTTTTTGTTGCCAAGAATGGATCCTTTCTAGAGAAAGAGTTTCTCGCGAAAGGTGTGAGTAGTCGGAAGGTAGAACTCGAAGAGGTTGTGGAACCTTCTCTTCAAAGTATGGCGAGTAGCGCTGCGCCGGAAGTTGTTCCGGAGTTGGCTCCACCTGTTGAAGAAGGAACTAATGATAATGATCATGAAACTCCGAAAGAGAGTACTACCGAACCTCGCAGGTCAAACAGGACGCGTGCAGCTCCCGAGCTGTACGGAAATCCTGTCATGAATTTCATGGTTGATGAAAATGATGACCCTGTGACGTATGAAGAAGCGATGATGAGCCCGGATTCCAACAAATGGTTAGAAGCCATGAAATCCGAGATGGAATCCATGTATGAAAATCAAGTTTGGAACTTGGTGGAACTACCTCACGACCGAAAGGCCGTGGAGAACAAATGGATTTTCAAAAGGAAAACTGATGCTGATGGTAATGTGACCGTCTATAAAACTCGACTTGTCGCAAAGGGGTTTTCGACAAATTCAAGGAGTTGACTACGATGAGACTTTCTCTCCCGTAGCGATGCTAAAGTCAGTTAGGATTATGTTAGCAATTGCTGCCTATTTCGATTATGAGATATGGCAGATGGATGTCAAAACCGCGTTTCTCAATGGGAATATTGAAGAAGAGTTGTATATGATACAACCAAAGGGTTTTGTCGATCCTAAGGATGCTAACAAGGTGTGCAAGCTTCAGCGATCCATCTATGGATTGAAGCAAGCATCACGAAGTTGGAATCTCCGCTTTGATGAGGTGATCAAAGAGTTTGGATTTGTCCAAACTTATGGAGAAGCTTGTATTTACAAGAAAGTGAGTGGGAGCAATGTGGCATTTCTAATATTATATGTGGATGACATATTATTGATCGGAAATGATATAGATCTTTTAAACAGTGTTAAAAGTTATCTAAACAGCAATTTTTCAATGAAGGACCTAGGTGAAGCGTCATACATATTAGGCATAAAGATCTATAGAGATAGATCTAGGCGCCTAATAGGGCTATCGCAAAGTACATACCTTGATAAGATTTTAAAGAAGTTTAAAATGGACGGAAGTAAGAAGGGGTTCTTACCTATGTTGCAAGGCAAGACATTGAGTAAGACTCAAAGTCCGGCTTCGGCGGAAGAAAGAGAGATAATGGACAAAGTCCCCTATGCTTCAGCCATAGGCTCTATAATGTACGCCATGCTATGTACAAGACCGGATGTGGCACATGCTATTAGTTTGACTAGTAGGTACCAATCGGATCCAGGTTCGGAACACTGGATAGCGGTCAAGAATATCCTTAAGTACTTACGAAGAACTAAGGATATGTTTCTTGTATACGGAGGTGAAGAAGAGCTCGTCGCTAAGTGTTATGTCGACGCTAGCTTTGACACCGATCCGGATGACTCTAAGTCTCAATCCGGATACGTATTTCTCATGAATGGCGGAGCGGTTAGTTGGAGGAGCTCCAAACAACCTGTGGTAGCGGGATCAACAACGGAGGCCGAATATGTTGCTGCTTCAGAAGCGGCTTAGGAAGCAGTTTGGATGAAGGAGTTCATATCCGAACTAGGAGTGGTGGCAAACGCGTTGGACCCAATGGTGATCTATTGTGACAACAATGGTGCCATTGCCAATGCCAAAGAGCCAAGGTCTCACAAGCATTCCAAACATATTAAGCGCCGGTTTCACTCCATCCGCGAGCATGTCAAGGATGGAGATATAAAGATTTGTAAAGTACATACGGATCTCAATGTAGCAGATCCGTTGACTAAAACTCTCCCTAGAGCAAAACATGATCAACACCAGAACTCAATGGGTGTTAGATTTATCACTATGTAACTAGATTATTGTCTCTAGTGCAAGTGGGAGACTGAAGGGAATATGCCCTGAGAGGCAATAATAAAGTGTTTATTATGTGTATTCCAAGTATATGATAGATGTTTATTTTGCATGCTATAATTGTATTAATACGGAAACGATAATACATGTGTGTTTAATAAACAAACAGAAAGTTCCTAGTTATGCCTCTCTCATAAACTAGCTCGTTGATTAACAAGATGATCAAGGTTTCCTGATCATGGACATTGGATGTTGTTAATAACGGGATCACAACATTAGTGTAATGGTGTGATGAACATTCATCCGAAGTATAGCATTACGATCAAAGTCATTGAGTTTATATTGCTATAACAACTTACGAAGTGATCCTAATCCTTAGACCATGAGATCATGTCAATCACTAACACCGGAAGAGTTTCTTGATAACATCAAACGTCACACCGTAACAGGGTGATTATAAAGATGGATTCAGAACTAATAAAGTGTTATGTTGAGGCTCATGGATCGAGAGTGGAATTTGTTCATCCCGATGATGGATAGATATACTCTGGGCCCTCTCGGTGATATCACATTGATTAGCTTGCAAGCAAGTGATTTGATCACTAGAATGTTATATCACAGGAATGAGAAAAGAGTGCATGTCGGTAACGAGATCAAACTAGGTATGGAGATACCGATGATCGAATCTCGGACATGTAATATATCGTGAAACAAAGGGATTAAGATATACTAGCGTAAAAGGTTCCGACGATCACAAGAAAGTCATCGTTGAATGTGTGGGCGTCAGTATGGGTCTCCAGATCCCGCTTCTGATTATTGATCCGAGAGGGGTCTCGATCATGTCCGCATTATTCACGAACCGTAGGGTGACACACTTAAGAGACACCGACATCCAATTGGAGCAAATGTTTCATGCCGAAAGAATGAACAAGCGCAGGAATTTATTTCACTAGATACCGAAACAGGTTTTCGGGTGAAATTGCATAAAGTGGTTATGCATGTGAAATAGAATTCTAGCAAGGGGTTATTTGTGAATGTTTGTCATTAAAGTAATTGACAAAATTCTGAATAAAATAAAAGAGTTTTATTTAATGAGAGTTTGCATTAAATTTGGTGGAAATTTAATGGGAATTTGAGTGGACTTTTGAGTGGAGGGAATTTAAAGGGGTTGTGAGTGGAGTGTCCACCCACATGAATGAAGGAGGGGAAGGGGTAGCCCCCATGGCCGGCGGCCACCCCCTTGGGTGCCCCCCCTCCTCCTATAAAAGGAGCCCCCCTCCTCACTTGTCTCTCACACCTCCTCGTGAAGGATCTCTCTCCCCCTCTAGAATTTATCCCCCATGGTCTCGGACTAGCGAGATACATGTTCCCGGTGGCTATTCGGCAAGAAAGAGTTTTGCTTCCACTGCATCGCTGGAGCGAGGAGGCGGAGGTTGCTCGGTGCCTCGAACGTGTGTGCGAGCACGGATGCGCTGCTGATTTGCGGCGCTAGGACTTCCTCTCGATCTTGAGATCGGCAAGAGATCGTCTACATCAACCACGAGTTGAACTCGTTAAGCTTTGTCGGTCTTCAAGGGTATGTTCTCTACGGATATACATCCGCCCGTTGTTTGTATCTAGTAGATAGATCTTGGTATATAGTTCACATCGTAGGAAAATTTTTGTTTTCTATGCTGCGAACCCTACAATGGAAATCATACATACCGATGTGTGTGGTCCGATGAGTGTAGCATTGTGCGGTGGTTATCGTTATGTTCTTACCTTCACGGATGACGTAAGTAGATATGGGTATATCTATTTCATGAAACATAAGTCCGAATCTTTCGAGAAGTTTAAGGAATTTCAAAGTAAGGTGGAGAATCAACGAAACAACAAGATTAAATTTCTACATTCTGATCATGGAGGTGAATATCTAAGTTACGAGTTTGGCGAGAATTTGAAGAAATGTGGAATACTTTCACAATTGACACCGCCGGGAACACCACCGCGTAATGGTGTGTCCGAACGTCGTAATCGAACTCTCTTAGATATGGTTCGTTCTATGATATCACTTACAGATTTACCACTATCATTTTGGGGTTATGCATTAGAAACAGCCGCATTCACTTTAAATAGGGCACCATCTAAATCCGTTGAAACGACACCATATGAATTATGGTTTGGGAAGAAACCTAAATTGTCGTTCCTTAAAGTTTGGGGTTGCGAAGCCTATGTAAAGAAGTTACAGCCGGACAAGCTTGAACCCAAAGCGGAAAAATGCGTCTTCATAGGATATCCAAAAGAAACTATTGGGTATACCTTATATCATAGATCCGAAGGCAAAATCTTCATTGCCAAGAATGGATCCTTTCTAGAGAAGGAATTTCTCTCGAAAGAAGTGACTGGAAGGAAAGTAGAACTCGACGAGGTTGTCGAACCTTCTCTCGAACTTGCGTGTAGCGCAGCACCGGAAGAAGTTCCTGTGGTGCCTGCACCAATAAGAGAGGAAGCTAATGATGATGATCATGAAACTTCGGTTGTAGTTGTTATAGAACCTCGCAGGTCAACGAGAACTCGTACCACTCCTGATTGGTATGATCCCGTCATGTTGGTGGACAACACCGATGACCCTGCGACATATGAGGAAGCGATGATGAGCCCAGATTCCAATAAATGGCAAGAAGCCATGAAATCCGAGATTGGATCCATGTACGAAAACCAAGTATGGACTTTGGTGGACTTACCGGATGGCCGGAAGGTTGTCGAGAACAAATGGATTTTCAAGAAGAAAACAGATGCTGATGGTAATGTTACTGTCTATAAAGCTCGACTTGTCGCAAAAGGGTTTCGACAAATTCAAGGAGTTGACTACGATGAGACTTTCTCACCAGTAGCGAAGCTAAAGTCTGTGAGGATTTTGTTAGCAATCGCTGCATATTACGATTATGAGATATGGCAGATGGATGTCAAAACAACGTTCCTCAATGGAGACATTGATGAAGAGTTGTATATGATGCAACCCAAAGGTTTTGTCGATCCTAAAGATGCTAACAAGGTATGCAAACTTCAACGGTCCATATAAGGATTGAAGCAAGCATCCCGAAGTTGGAGTCAACGTTTTGATAAGGTAATCAAATTTTTTTGGTTTTATACAAACTTACGGAGAAGCTTGTATTTACAAGAAAGTGAGTGGGAGCTCTGTAGCATTCTTAATACTATATGTAGATGACATATTGTTGATTGGGAATGATGTAGACCTTCTTAATAGTGTCAAGGAATGTTTGAATAATAGTTTTTCAATGAAAGATCTTGGCGAAGCAACTTACATATTAGGCATAAAGATTTATAGAGATAGATCGAGACGCCTAATATCATTGTCACAAAGTACATATTTGGACAAAGTTCTAAAGAGGTTTGGAATGGAAGATAGCAAGAAAGGGTTCTTGCCCATGTTGCCCAATACGACCTTGAGTAAAACTCAAAGTCCAGCAACGGCAGAAGATAGAGAAAGGATGATTAAGACTCCCTATGCCTCAGCCATAGGTTCTCTAATGTATGCCATGCTATGTACTAGACCCGACATTGCATATGCTGTTAGTTTGACTAGCAGATATCAAAGTGATCCAGGAGTGGATCATTGGACAGCGGTCAAAAACATCCTTAAGTACTTGAGAAGAACTAAGGATATGGTTCTTTCTTATGGAGGTGATGAACAACTCGTTGTTAATGGTTACACCGATGCTAGTTGGAACACCGATCCGGATGATTCTAAATCTCAATCTGGATACGTATTTACTTTGAATGGTGCAGCAGTTAGCTGGAGGAGTGCAAAGCAAAGCGTTGTGGCGAGATCTTCAACTGAATCGGAATACATAGCTGCTTCGGAGGCTTCACAAGAAGCGATATGGATGAAGGAGTTTATTACAGAGCTCGGTGTGGTTCCAAGTGCGCTGGACCCAATGTCTATCTACTATGATAACATGGGCGCCATAGCCAATCCGCAAGAACCAAAGTCACACAAGAAGCTGAAGCACATCAAGCTACGTTTTCACGCTATTCGAGAACATGTACAAGATGCTGACATAAATATTTGCAAAGTACACACAGATCTAAATGTGGTGGATCCGTTGACTAAACCTCTCCCGAGGGCAAAACATGACCAACACTAAACTGCCATGGGTGTTCGGTATATTACCATGTAATCTAGATTAGTTGACTCTAGTGCAAGTGGGAGACTGTTGGAGATATGCCCTAGAGGCAATAATAAATGTAGTTATTATTATATCTTTGTGTTTATGATAAATGTTTACATTCATGCTATAACAGTATTAACAAGGAAACATTAATACTTGAGTGATTTGTAAACTAAATTAGATTCCCTAGTAAAGCCTCTTTATAATACTAGCTTGTTGGTTAATAAATGATTGTGGTTTCCCTATCATGAACATTGAGATGTTATTAACAACAAGATCATATCGTTAGGAGAATGATATTATGGACATACTCCTATAGATAAGCGTAGCATAAAGATCAAGTCATTTTAATAGTTCAATTGCTATATGCTTTCTGATACATAGTAACCTAATTCCTTCGACCATGAGATCATGCATATCACCATCACCGGAAGGATGCTTTGATGACATCAAACACAACACCATAACTGGGTGGTTATAAAGGTGGCATTGAGTGTTCGGAAAGTATGGTTTGAAACACATGGATCAAGAGTGGGATTTGTCCATCCATATGACGGATAGATATACTCTGGGCCCTCTCGGTGGAATGTCATCCAATTGGCTTGCAAGCATGTGACTGGATCACAAGGGATCACATATCACGGGAACTAGAAAAGAGTACTTATTAGTAACGAGGTTGAACTAGGTATGCAGAGATACCGACGATCAAAACCTCGGATAAGTAAACTATCGTGAGACAAAGGGAAATTGGTATCGTATGTAAGTGGTTCATTCGATCGCAAAGTAATCGTTGAAATATGTGGGAACCATATGAATTTCCAGATTCCTCTATTGGTTATTGTTCGGAGAAGTGTCTCGATCATGTCTGCATAATTCACGAACCGTAGGGAGACACACTTAAGGATTCGATGTTGTTGAGTAGTTATGGAATGATGAGTAAGAGACCGAATGTTGTTCGGAGTCTCGGATGGGATCCGGGATATCACGAGGAGATCCAGAATGGTCCGGAGAATAAGATTCATATAAGGAAAGTCCTGTTTCGGGGTTGGAGAATGATTCCGGTGTTTTCATCGAGAATGTTCTAGAAGGTTCCGGAAGGTCCGGCACTCCGGAGGGGAAGGGTACATGAATGTGTCATAACAGGTTGGAATGGTTGCATCATGTGCTAGGTGTCATCGCTGAGCAAAATAAAGGGATAAATCAAATCCTAGTTTGAAAAGTCAAACGCCAATTTGAAAAGTGAAACGGCAAGTTTGCTTGGTGGAGGGAGAGTAGGAAACCTACTTGGGGAGGAGTTCCTCTCCCTCCACCGCCGGCCTTGGACGCCGAGTTGGGGGAGGACTCCCTCCCCCTTGGCCGCGCCCTCCCACCTATAAAAGGAGGGGCAGGGCTGCCCCTCTAGACCTATACCTTGCCCCACCAAACCCTAACCCTAGCCGCCGGCCACCAAGTCGCCGCCGCCGCCCTAGGGTTTTCTCCCAAGCCGCCGAGTTGGGGCTTCACCTTGCCCTAGCCGCCGGCCTAGCTCTCTCTCCTTGGTGCCTCTAAACCCTAGATCTCCAAGGCCTCTCTCATAGTCCACCATACTCGCTCCGGCTTAAGGCGAAGCCCTGCGAGATCTCCCCTCTACTTCCGGTACCACGCCGTCGTGCTGCCGGAATCACGAGGAGAGTGCTACAACCTCCGCTGCCTGCTGGAACAAGGGAGAGGAAGGTCTTCATCGAGTACCGAACGTGTGACTGACTGCGGGAGCGCTGCCGGAACGCAGCGCCGGAAGGATCGTCTACACGATCTGGAGATCGGCAAGAGTACGACTATATCACCCACGAGAATCCGCTCTCGTTAAACACTTTGGAATCTTCGAGGGTGAATTATTCTATCGACTCGTTGCTACAATCTAGTAGATAGATCTTGGCTTGTTTGTTTGTATGCGGTAGAAATTTTTTGTTTTCCATGCTACGAACCCCTACAGGTTCAGATCAATGTAGAGCTTCGTTGGGAGTCCCCAAGAGGAAGTTGTGATGAGCACACCAGCAAGTCTTCCCTCAGTAAGAAACCAAGGTTATCGAACCAGTAGGAGGAAGGAAACGACTCAAAGGTGTTGATAGAAACTTGGAAACCTGCACAACACAAACTCAAGACTTTGCCCCAATGAACAGTGAGGTTGTCAATTTCACCGGTTTGCTGAAAACAAAGGATTAACTATATGGTGTGGAAGGTAATGGTGGTTTGTAGAAAGTAAACAGTAACAGTGGAAGATGTATCAATGGTAAAGATTGGACCAGGGTCCATAGTTCACTAGAGGTGCTCTCCTTAATATAAACAAAAGGGCATGCTGAGTAAACAAATTACAACAGGGCAATTGACAGGACTGAGCAAGGCATAACAATGCAATACTAGACATTCATGATCCTATGAGATTTGATTGGGCAATACAACAAGATACATAGACCGCCATCCAACTGCATCTATGACTAGTAATCCACCTTCAGGTTATCATCCTAACCCCCTCCAGTATTAAGTTGCAAGCAACGGATAACTGCTTTAAGGAAAGTGTGTAAGGTAAACAATCCACTTGTTCCATGAACAAGAGACCGTTGTTTTCCCCTAGTAGCAACATCACATCTACAACCTTAGAGATTTATGTCACTTCCCTTAGATTAAATAGAGGCATGAACCCACTATCGAGCATAAATACCCCCTCTTAGAGTCACTAGCATATACTTGGCCAAGATAGCTACTAGAAACGGAGAGCATGCAAGATCACAAACAACACATACATGATAGAACCAATAAGACAAAACCATTAATCAATCTGACATAGTATTCTCAATATCCATCGGATCCCCGCAAACACAATGTGCATGATTACAAATAGATGATCTTGATCATGAACGGAGCTCACAAGATCTAAAAATGGTAGCACAAAGGAGGAGATACAACCATCTAGCTACTACATGGACCCGTAGTCCAAGGTGGAACTACTCACGCTTCATACCGGAGGCTGACATGATGATGAAGAAGGCCTCCGGGATGATCTCACCTCCGGCAGGGTGCCGGGAAGAGCTTCAGATCCCCACGATCTAGGGACGATGGTGGCGGCGGCTATGGACTGTTTCGTGGAATATTCATCGAGTACTTAGGGTTTTGGTATCGGGGGATTCTTATACGCGAAGAGGCGAGGCAGGGGGGCACCTAGGGTGGCCGCACCCTTCCCAGGCGCGGGTCAGGCCTGGCCGCACGGCCAGTGTGTGACCCCCTGGTGGTTCCCCTCCGTCTCGTATTCTGGCTCTGTGTTCCCCACGGTATAATATTGACTTTGGCTTTTGTCCCGTCCAATTCCAAGAATATTGATTTTCTGCCTTTTGTGGAACCAAAAATAGAAGAAAATAGGCAACTGGCACTGTGGCATATTGTTAATAGGTTAGTATAAGAAAACATATAAAAACACCTCAAAGTGTAGACAAAGCAAAGCAACGTATATACTAAACAAACATGGAACATCAAAAATTATATATACGTTTCCGACGTATCAGCCCATGCTCCGAGCGGCCCGTGTACGTGAGCCTCGAGGCCGCGCACACGCTCGCCGAGGCAGGCATGCCCTGCCCATGGCCGGACGTCCACCTGCCGGCGGGGTGGCACCTCAACAATGCCCACGTGCCGGTGCCGGCCATCCTAGGCTCAGGCCCTGCGCGCCTCCATGAGATCTGCCGGCGCCGGGCCTTGCTCCCAACAGATCTGTGCCGGGATCCGGCCTACGCCATTGAATCCCCGGTCTGGGACCGGTGGTTCGAGGCGTAGCACGCGGCACGGTGCAAGGCCCACCTCGAGAACCTCGACGACACTAACGAGGACTGTTGGGAGGGGTCCAACAAGGACTCCAGCGTTTATAGTCCTTTTCTTCTAAGTACATATTCTCTTCATTCACTTATAAGTCAACATAGCTCCTAGTTAACTTTAATTGACTGCTTAGGATTTATTGAAACATAGAATGGAGTTATTAAGGCTAAAACAAGTAGAACTTATATGAAGCTAATTCTTAAAGTAATAGTATTAGTTCTTAAAATCGTATAAATACTTCTACCATAACAAATTATTGAGATCATCCATGTATACTATCATCAATAAGATGTTTTTATGATTGTAATAGCAAAACAAATTTTGAACTCATCGTTCACTCACATTGGAAGTGAATGATCGCGCATCTTTATGTATGCTTAGGAAAACCCTAAAACTTGGTAATGCCATAAACATTATGTCTCAAGTCCATTTCTATTTTTATAGTTAACTTTGGTCTAATATACAATAAACTAGAAGTATAATAACTCAAGATCATTTGTACTTTTTCAAAAACCTTAGTTTTAATCATGGTAATCTTTAGAATTGATTAACTTAACATAAACCTTATTTTAAAATCTTTAGAATTGATTATAATAACAACGATGACGACGGCGTCCACTTCCCACCACCGCAACCCAACATCCCAGACTGGTCGCGCTACCGGGGCGCCGATACCATCGCGTCCGAGGTGTGTGTTGGAGATATTCCCTAGAGGCAATAATAAATGTAGTTATTATTATATCTTTGTGTTTATGATAAATGTTTACATTCATGCTATAATAGTATTAACAAGGAAACATTAATACTTGTGTGATTTGTAAGCTAAAATAGAGTCCCTAGTAAAGCCTCTTTATAAATACTAGCTTGTTGGTTAATAAATGATTGTGGTTTCCCTATCATGAACATTGAGATGTTATTAACAACAAGATCATATCGTTAGGAGAATGATATGGTGGACATACTCCTATAGATAAGTGTAGCATAAAGATCAAGTCATTTAAATAGTTCAATTGCTATATGCTTTCTGATACATAGTAACCTAATTCCTTCGACCATGAGATCATGCATATCACCATCACCGGAAGGATGCTTTGATGACATCAAACACCACACCGTAACTGGGTGGCTATAAAGGTGGCATTGAGTGTTCAGAAAGTATTGGTTGAGACACATGGATCAAGAGTGGGATTTGTCCATCCATATGACGGATAGATATACTCTGGGCCCTCTCGGTGGAATGTCATCCAATTAGCTTGCAAGCATGTGACTGGCTCACAAGGGATCACATATCACGGGAACGAGAAAAGAGTACTTATCAGTAACGAGGTTGAACTAGGTATGTAGAGATACCGACGATCAAAACCTCGGATAAGTAAACTATCGTGAGACAAAGGGAAATTGGTATTGTATGTAAGTGGTTCATTCGATCGCAAAGTAATCATAGAAATATGTGGGAGCCATATGAATTTCCAGATTCCTCTATTGGTTATTGTTCGGAGAAGTGTCTCGATCATGTCCGCATAATTCACGAACGTTAGGGAGACACACTTAAGGATTCGACGTTGTTTGAGTAGTTCTGGAATGATGAGTAAGAGACCGAATGTTGTTCGGAGTCTCGGATGGGATCCGGGATATAATGAGGAGATCCGGAATGGTCCGGAGAATAAGATTCATATAAGGAAAGTCCTGTTTCAGGGTTGGAGAATGGTTCTGGTGTTTTCATCGGGAATGTTCTAGAAAGTTCCGGAATGTGCGGCACTCCGGAGGTTAAGGGTACATGAATGTGTCATAACAAGTTGGAATGATTGCATCATGTACTAGCGCTGAACAAAATAAAGGGTTTAATCAAATCCTAGTTTGAAAAGTCAAACGCCAATTTGAAAAGTCAAACAACTATTTTGTGAGGTGGAGGGAGAGTAGGAAACCTACTTGGGGAAGAGTTCCCTCCCTCCACCGCCGGCCCACTTGGACACCGAGTTGGGGAGGGACTCCCCTACCCTTGGCGCGCCCCCTCCACCTATATAAGGAGGGGCAGGGCTGCCCCTCCAAGCACACAATACCACGCCCCGCAAACCCTAATCCTAGCCGCCGGCGCCGCCACCTCTTGTTGCCGCCGCCTAGGGAAAGCCGCCGCCGCCTAGGCAAACCCTAGCCGCCGGCCTTGCTCCTCCTTGGTGCGTCTAAAGCCTAGATCACCGAGGCTCTCTCTCATAGTCCACCATAATCGCTCCGGCTTAAGGCAAAGCCCTGCGATATCTCCCCTCTACTTCCGGTACCACGTCGTTGTGCTGCCGGAATCGCGAGGAGAGTGCTACAACCTCTGCTGCCTGCTGGAACAAGGGAGAGGAAGGTCTTCGTCAAGTACCGAACGTGTGACCGACTGCGGAAGCGCTGCCGGAACGCAGCGCCAGAAGGATCGTCTACGCGATCTTGAGATCGACAAGAGTACGACTACATCACCCACGAGAATCCGCTCTCGTTAAACACTTTGGAATATTCGAGGGTGAGTTATTCCATCGACTCGTTGCTACAATCTAGTAGATAGATCTTGGCTTGTTTGTTTGTATGCGGTAGAAATTTTTTGTTTTCCATGCTACGAACCCCTTCAGTGGTATCAGAGCCGTGTCTATATGTAGATCTGTTGCACGAGTAGAACACAATGGTTATTGTGGGCGTTGATGCTTTTTTTGTCGATTACGTCTTGTGTACTTTGCATCTTGCGGGATGGTGGGATGAAGCGGCCTGGGCTAATCTTACATGACATCGTTCATGAGACTTGCTCCACGCTTGACATGCAACTTGTATTGCATAAGTGGCTTTGCGGGTGCCTGTTTCTCCCAACATAGTTAAGATTCAATTTACAATGGGTGATTGACAATACTAGTATCAATGTTGTGGTTCTTGTTCGTAAGTTAGAACGACACTTATTGAAAGCCCCAAACCACGTAAAACATGCAAAGAAAGTAGAGGCGTCTAACTTTGTTTTGCAGGGGTGTGTTGTGATGTGATATGGCCATGATTGTGATTATATTTGATGTATGCAATGTTCCTTATTGTAAGTTGGCAACCGGCAGGAGCCATATGGTTGTCTTTAATTTCTGTTAAGACCCGCGTGTCTATTCAAAGTAGTTGTAATAGTTGAAGCCGGTGGACGACAACCATGGAGCGGCATCATTGATCTTGATGCAATGCCGGTGATGATGGAGATCATGTTCGTGCTTGAAGATGGAGATCAGAAGCACAAAGAAGAAAGGCCATATCATATCACATATTATGAATTGCATGTGATGTTAATCCTTTATGCATTTTGTATTGCTTATTTAACAACGGTGGCATTATAAGGTGATCCCTCATGCACATGAATATCAAGTTCTAAAGTGTTCACCCTTAGTAAGCACCGTTGCTAAAGCTTGTTGTTTCGAAGCACCACGTGATGATCGGGTGTGTTAGATTCCGCAAGTGTATACAACGTGAGCAAGCCAGATTTGCTCATGCGGAAGCTAAGGTTTGATCTTGACGAGCCTAGCATGTACGGACATGGTCTCGGAACACGGATCACCGAAAGGTAAAGCATGAATCATATAGTAAGATATGATGAACATGTCGATTGTTCGCCATTGAAGCTACATCAACTCTCGTGATGATCGGTGTTGATGTGGTGGATTTGGTTCGTGTGATCACTAAAACAATGTGAGGGATATTGTTTTGAGTGGGAGTTCACCTAGATTAATTTAACTATTAATTAGAACTCAATTTGTCATAAACTTAGTCTAAACTATTGCAAATATGTTGTAGATCAATGGCGGCCCCTACCATCAATTTTAATGCGTTCCTAGAGAAAGAAAAGTTGAAAAACAATGGAAGCAACTTCGCGGATTGGTTCCGCAATTTGAGGATTGTCCTCACTGCTGGTAATTTGACCTATGTGCTGGATGCACCGCTAGGTGACCCACCTGCAGCTACTGCTACCGATGAAGTAAAGAATGTTTACCTCGCTCGGAAGACTCAGTACTCCACAGTTCAGTGTGCTATCTTGTATGGTTTAGAATCGGAGCTTCAGAAAAGGTTTGAGAATTCAGACCCACATGATATTGTCCGTGATCTCAAATTGATCTTTGAGACTCACGCGGCAATTGAGAGCTATGAGGCTTCTAAAAATTTCTTTAACTGCAAGATGGAAGAGGAAAGCTTCGTCAGTGAGCATGTGCTTAAGATGTCCGGGCACGCAAACAAACTTCAAAGCTTGGGTATAGTGATTCCTAATGCTTTGGGGATTTATCGTGTCCTCCAATCACTACCACCAAGTTACAAGAACTTTGTGATGAACTACAATATGCAAAACATGAACAAGCAGTTGCCAGAACTCTTCGCCATGTTAAAATCTGCAGAAGTGGAGATCAAGAAAGAGCACCAAGTGTTGATGGTCAATAAGACCACCAAATTCAAGAAAGGCAAGTCTAAGCAAAAGGGACACTTCAAGAAGGGTGGTAAGAAAGTTACCGCGCCAAAGAAGAAGACCAAGGCTGGACCTAAGCCTGATACTAAGTGCTTTTACTGCAAGGGAGAAGGTCACTGGAAGCGGAATTGCCCAAAGTACTTGGCGGATTTGAAGAACGGCAACATCAAGAAGAAAGGTATATCCGATATACATGTTATTGATGTGTATCTCACTAGTACTCGTAGTAGTGCCTGATACTGGTTCAGTTGCTCATATCTGTAACTCGAAACAGGTGCTGCAGAATAAACGGAAGCTAGCGAAGAACAAGGTGACGATACGCGTGGGAAACGGATCAAAGGTTGATGTGATCGCGGTCGGCACGCTACCTCTTCATCTACCATCGGGATTAGTTTTATACTTAAATAATTGTTATTTGGTGCCTGCGTTAAGCATGAACATTATATCGGGATCTTGTTTATTGCGAGACGGTTACTTGTTTAAGTCCGAGAATAATGGCTGTTCGATTTATATGAGTAATATGTTTTATGCACATGCACCTTTGATAGATGGTCTATTCTTATTGAATCTCGATAGTGGAAATACACATATTAATAACATTGAAGCTAAACGTTTGAAATCGAGCGATAACTCGACCTATATGTGGCACTGTCGTCTTGGTCACATTGGAGTGAAGCGTATGAAGAAACTCCATTCCGATGGACTTCTTGAATCACTTGATTTCGAATCACTTGAAATATGCGAAGCATGTCTGATGGGTAAAATGACTAAGACTCCATTTTATGGTATGATGGAGCGAGCTACGGACTTATTGGAAATCATACCTACCGATGTGTGTGGTCCATGAGTGTAGCATCGCGCGGTGGTTATCGTTATGTTCTTACCTTCACGGATGACTTTATTAGATATGGGTATATCTATTTCATGAAACATAAGTCCAAAAATTTCGAGAAGTTTAAGGAATTTCAAAGTGAGGTTGAGAATCAACGCAACAAGAAGATTAAATTTCTACGTTCTGATCGTGGAGGTGAATATCTAAGTTACGAGTTTGGCGAGCATTTGAAGAAATGCGGAATACTTTCACAATTGACACCGCCGGGAACACCACAGCGTAATGGTGTGTCCGAACGTCGTAATCGAACTCTCTTAGATATGGTTCGTTCTATGATGTCACTTACAGATTTACCGCTATCATTTTGGGGTTATGCATTAGAAACAGCCGCATTCACTTTAAATAGGGAACCATCTAAATCCGTTGAAACGACACCATATGAATTATTGTTTGGGAAGAAACCTAAATTGTCGTTCCTTAAAGTTTGGGGTTGCGAAGCCTATGTAAAGAAGTTACAGCCGGACAAGCTTGAACCCAAAGCGGAAAAATGCGTCTTCATAGGATACCCAAAGGAAACTATTGGGTATACCTTCTATCATAGATCCGAAGGCAAAATCTTTGTTGCCAAGAATGGATCCTTTCTAGAGAAGGAATTTCTCTCGAAAGAAGTGACCGGAAGGAAAGTAGAACTCGACGAGGTTGTTGAACCTTCTCTCGAACTTGCGAGTAGCGTAGCACCGGAAGAAGTTCCTGTGGTGCCTGCACCAATAAGAGAGGAAGCTAATGATGATGATCATGAAACTTCGGTTGAAGTTGCTACAGAGCCTCGCAGGTCAACGAGAACTCGTACCATTCCTGATTGGTATGATCCCATTATGAGTGTCATGTTGGTGGACAACACCGATGACCCTGCGACATATGGGGAAGCGATGATGAGCCCAGATTCCAATAAATGGCAAGAAGCCATGAAATCCGAGATTGGATCCATGTACGAAAACCAAGTATGGACTTTGGTGGACTTACCGGATGGCCGGAAGGCTGTCGAGAACAAATGGATTTTCAAGAAGAAAACATATGTTGATGGTAATGTTACTGTCTATAAAGCTCGACTTGTCGCAAAAGGGTTTCGACAAATTTAAGGAGTTGACTACGATGAGAATTTCTCACCTGTAGCGAAGCTAAAGTCTGTGAGGATTATGTTAGCAATCGCTGCATATTACGATTATGAGATATGGCAGATGGATGTCAAAACAGCGTTCCTCAATGGAGACATTGATGAAGAGTTGTATATGATGCAACCCAAAGGTTTTGTCGATCCTAAAGATGCTAACAAGGTATGCAAACTTCAACGGTCCATCTATGGATTGAAGCAAGCATCCCGAAGTTGGAATCAACGTTTTGATAAAGTAATCAAAAGTTTTGATTTTATACAAACTTATGGAGAAGCTTGTATTTACAAGAAAGTGAGTGGGAGCTCTGTAGCATTCTTAATATTATATGTAGATGACATATTGTTGATTGGGAATGATGTAGACCTTCTTAATAGTGTCAAGGAATATTTGAATAATAGTTTTTCAATGAAGGATCTTGGCGAAGCAGCTTATATATTAGGCATAAAGATTTATAGAGATAGATCGAGACGCCTAATATCATTGTCACAAAGTACGTATTTGGACAAAGTTCTAAAGAGGTTTGGAATGGAAGATAGCAAGAAAGGGTTCTTGCCCATGTTGCCCAATACGACCTTGAGTAAAACTCAAAGTCCGACAACGGCAGAAGATAGAGAAAGGATGAGTAAAACTCCCTATGCCTCAGCCATAGGATCTCTGATGTATGCCATGCTATGTACTAGAACCGACATTGCATATGTTGTTAGTTTAACTAGCAGATATCAAAGTGATCCAGGAGTGGATCATTGGACAACGGTCAAAAACATCATTAAGTACTTGAGAAGAACTAAGGATATGGTTCTTTCTTATGGAGGTGATGAACAGCTCGTTGTTAATGGTTACACCGATGCTAGTTGGAACACCGATCCGGATGATTCTAAATCACAATCTGGATACGTATTTACTTTGAATGGTGCAACAGTTAGCTGGAGGAGTGCAAAGCAAAGCGTTGTGGCGAGATCTTCAACTGAATCAGAATACATGGCTGCTTCGGAGGCTTCACAAGAAGCAATATGGATGAAAGAGTTCATTACAGAGCTGGGTGTGGTTCCTAGTGCGTTGGACCCAATGTCAATCTACTGTGATAACATGGGCGCCATAGCCAATGCGCAAGAACCAAGGTCACACAAGAAGCTGAAGCACATCAAGCTATGTTTTCACGCTATTCGAGAACATGTCCAAGATGGGGACATAAAGATTTGCAAAGTACACACAGATCTGAATGTGGCGGATCCGTTGACTAAACCTCTCCCGAGGGCAAAACATGACCAACACCAAACTGCCATGGGTGTTCGGTATATTACCATGTAATCTGGATTAGATGACTCTAGTGCAAGTGGGAGACTGTTGGAGATATGCCCTAGAGGCAATAATAAATGTAGTTATTATTATATCTTTGTGTTTATGATAAATGTTTACATTCATGCTATAATAGTATTAACAAGGAAACATTAATACTTGTGTGATTTGTAAGCTAAAATAGAGTCCCTAGTAAAGCCTCTTTATAAATACTAGCTTGTTGGTTAATAAATGATTGTGGTTTCCCTATCATGAACATTGAGATGTTATTAACAATAAGATCATATCGTTAGGAGAATGATATGGTGGACATACTCCTATATATAAGCGTAGCATAAAGACCAAGTCATTTTAATAGTTCAATTGCTATATGCTTTCTGATACATAGTAACCTAATTCCTTCGACCATGAGATCATGCATATCACCTTCACTGGAAGGATGCTTTTATGACATCAAACACCACACCGTAACTGGGTGGCTATAAAGGTGGCATTGAGTGTTCAGAAAGTATTGGTTGAGACACATGGATCAAGAGTGGGATTTGTCCATCCATATGACGGATAGATATACTCTGGGCCCTCTCAGTGGAATGTCATCCAATTAGCTTGCAAGCATGTGACTGGCTCACAAGGGATCACATATCACGGGAACGAGAAAAGAGTACTTATTAGTAACGAGGTTGAACTAGGTATGTAGAGATACCGACGATCAAAACCTCGGATAAGTAAACTATCGTGAGACAAAGGGAAATTGGTATCGTATGTAAGTGGTTCATTCGATCGCAAAGTAATCATAGAAATATGTGGGAGCCATATGAATTTCCAGATTCCTCTATTGGTTATTGTTCGGAGAAGTGTCTCGATCATGTCCGCATAATTCACGAACCGTAGGGAGACACACTTAAGGATTCGACGTTGTTTGAGTAGTTATGGAATGATGGGTAAGAGACCGAATGTTGTTCAGAGTCTCGGATGGGATCCGGGGTATCACGAGGAGATCCGGAATGGTCCGGAGAATAAGATTCATATAAGGAAAGTCCTGTTTAGGGGTTGGAGAATGGTTCCGGTGTTTTCATCGGGAATGTTCTAGAAGGTTCCGGAATGTCCGGCACTTCGGAGGGGAAGGGTACATGAATGTGTCATAACAAGTTGGAATGATTGCATCATGTACTAGGTGTCATCGCTGAACAAAATAAAGGGTTTAATCAAATCCTAGTTTGAAAAGTCAAACGCCAATTTGAAAAGTCGAACGGCTATTTTGTGAGGTGGAGGGAGAGTAGGAAACCTACTTGGGGAGGAGTTCCCTCCCTCCATCGCCGTCCCACTTGGAGACCGAGTTGGGGAGGGACTCCCCTCCCCTTGGCGCGCCCCCTCAACCTATATAAGGAGGGGCAAGGCTGCCCCTCCAAGCACACAATACTACGCCCCGCAAACCCTAATCCTAGCCGTCGGCGCCGCCACCTCTTGCTGCCGCCGCCGCCTAGGGCAAGCCGCTGCCTAGGCAAACCCTAGCCGCCGGCCTTGCTCCTCCTTGGTGCGTCTAAACCCTAGATCACCGAGGCTCTCTCTCATAGTCCACCATACTCGCTCCGGCTTAAGGCGAAGCCCTGCGAGTTCTCCCCTCTACTTCCGGTACCACGCCGTTGTGCTGCCAGAATCGCGAGGAGAGTGCTACAACCTCCGCTGCCTGCGGGAACAAGGGAGAGGAAGGTCTTCGTCGAGTACCGAACGTGTGACCGACTGCGGAAGCGCTGCCGAAACGCAGCACCGGAAGGATCGTCTACGCGATCTTGAGATCGGCAAGAGTACGACTACATCACCCACGAGAATCCGCGCTCGTTAAACACTTTGGAATCTTCGAGGGTGAGTTATTCCATCGACTCGTTGCTACAATCTAGTAGATAGATCTTGGCTTGTTTGTTTGTATGCGGTAGAAATTTTTTGTTTTCCATGCTACGAACCCCTTCAGTGTGGCCTTGGCCGCAGCCGGAGGAGGCCCCGTAGCCGCCCCGACTGGTGGCTGTCAAGCAGGAGGAGGGGCCTGAGCGGCAGCCCCGACCGATGACGGAGGAGGAGGAGCTTCAGGCCGCCATCCTCACGTTGCAGCTGGAGGAGGGGAAGCGGTAGGATGGCACCGCTCAGGCACTACATGAGTCCTGGGTGGCCACGCAGGCCTAGATACCCCCCACGCTCTCGACACCGCCTCCCGCTCTGGCCTAGGGCGACGCGTGGCCCCGCCGCAGGTCTTCATCGACCTCACCGACGACAACGACGAGGAGTAGGCAGCGCGCAGCCGCAGGACCAGGGCACTGGCTGGCCAGCAGCAACGCCCGCCGCCTCGCCTCCCTTCCATGCACCCCATGTTTGAAATACGGGGCCCGTGGAGTTGGCCTTAGGGCATCTCCACCGGGTCTACCCAAACGGTCCAAGCGTGTCTGAATGGGTCCATGTGGACGCGCGGGATGTGCGCTGTGCCCCAGTGGCATGACCCATCCGGACTAATCAGGCTGGACCGACCTACTCGTGACCCAGATCTGATGCATGAATGAGTCTGTCCGAATAGGACACCTGGCCCAGATACAGACACACAATAGGCCTTCTTCTCTTGGACTGACTTGTCCGTTTTGTCTATTTAGATTGCGCTGCTATGGCCGGACCATCTATAACTAATAATAAAGGACGAAGTGTTTCTTCCGGTCCAACACTTTTTTGGACAAATTTGCCCTCCCACTCAACCCCATATTACCACCGATACAGCTGGTAAGTGAAAAAAAAATCCCACCAACCTATGTATGATGTTCGGTCTGTGCATCAAACCAATCGCTCGGTAGCGCCACCGAACTGGGCCATCTAAATAAAGTCAATCGGCCCATCTAACCAGTACGATCTTAATCCTGACAAAAATCCCATCACAGCCCTTCGATTCCTCGCGTGAGACCCGGCAGAGACAAATAGTACCACCTTGCGCTCTTAGAACAAACTATACCGGTTTATATACTTTCACAGATGGTCTCTTAACAAGCCAAGCAACATGATTGATGAGACAGAACGAAATCGGAAGATGAAAGGAAATTAATGAGCCAAGAAACATAAGCGGCAAATCTAGCGGGAGCCGAACAGAACAGCGTTTGTCTGGGGGTGTTGGGAACTGAAGGGGAAATTAAGAGGCATCATGAGGGAATCGATCGATCGATCAATCAAGTCGACGACGACGGCCGCGGACGTGCATGCACCTAGCAGAGTAGGCGGTGCTCGGGCGAAGACATGGGATGCGCGGCCGTAGATGGAGTGCAGACTGGAGCTGGACGAGGTCGACTAGATGGGGCGCCGTGCGCAAGAAGAGGGGTAGGTACTCGGCGGCGCAGGGCGCAGGGCCAAGCGAGACGGGGGTGCTGGCGAACGACACTGATGCGCGGCCGACACTGGTGCTGGCAAACAACGGCAGCGGCCAGTGGCGAACAAATCAAGCGCAGGGGCGCACGTGGGGTTCATGTGCGGGGACAGAGATCCAGAGTTGGAGTGACGGGGCCTGGGACCTGATCGCGAAAATGAAGAGACGGCTAGGTGGGTTTGTGCAAAAAGGACATGGAGACCGGCGGCTGGTGAGGTTTGTGGTCTATATTCTCCATGCGCACGAGCGTGTGCGCATTTGTATATATTTTATTTTATAATTAAGTTACAATTTATAAAATGTCAGTCTCTATTTTTTACCAATTCACTTTTAAATACTCCCTTTGACTCAAATTAGTTGACTTAGTTTTATCTAGATTTAGATGTATCTAACACTAAAATAAGTCTAGATATGTCTAAATCTAAACAAACTTGAGTCAAGTAATTTGAATTGGAGGGGGTAGTTGATTTGTGTCAAGATGGGGCAAAAAAAGAGACGAAGCAATTTAAGAAAGAATAGCAAAACTGTGGCTAGAAAACTTTTGGCTTCATCAATTTTATAACTCGTCGGTTTGTAAAGGCTCTACGACTTAGGATGTTCGTCGCGAGGAACCACGACAATGCACGTGTATTCATCTAAATATTTATCCAAGCATTATTAATAAAAATAGACCCATAACAACCTTCAAACATATTTGTTAAATTATTATAATGAAGAATGTTTCCTACGGTTGTCGTTCATCGAAAAAGATGAGTCATACGTCAACTACCTTTATCGATATGTCAACTAGCCTGATCGAGACTTTTGAAGGCTCGGACTCACATGCATTCCGCTCACTCGGCCCGACAACCTCCAACCAATCTCATGAAAAAAGATTGATGATAAAATAAGATTGGATTTATCTAAGAGGCTCTAAGGAGATTGTACATTCTATTTCAAGTTACAATTTGTGAAATGTTAGTCTCTCTATTCTTTTGCGGTTCTCTTTTAAATAGTTGGATTTGTGTCAATTGAGATGGCACCATTAAAAGAGATGCAACAATTTAAGAAGGAATGGCAAAATTTTAGCAAGAATATTTTGTATTGATCGATTTAAAAAAAAATTAGTCCTATCAACATTTTTATTTAAAAATTATTATTTTTTTCCGTTGCAAACGCACGGACATTTATGCTAGTAATCTAAAAGCGCAAACCGTTGGAATCGTTTGTTTGGGTTTAGGGCCTGGCCGGTGGGAATGCCTAGCTTGTGTCTGGAGCGGTGGACTGGCTGCCTTGGTGCGGCAATTGGCTTGAGCGGTGGGGCTTGGATGGTCTTGGTGCAGGAAAGCCGTGTGAAGGGACAGGTGACAGCCTGACAGGACACGGAAAGGTCACGCGTACACTGGTTGTATCCGACGGGGTGCCGCTGGCGTGTCTGCATCTGTGGGGTCGCCGGTCGACAAGAGTCTTCGCTTCCCCTGTCGCCACTTCCCACGGGCCGGTCCAATAAATCCGTCCAATAAATTGCCACGACAACCCATGTGTGCCCCAAACGGACCCCTTTCACTACGCTCACGCAGTCGTTTCGAACCGATCCACCCGTCCGTTTCCGTTTCCACATTCCCCAGTCCCCACCGACCTGTCTCCAATCCAAGGTCCCGATCCGTCCATGGCGAAACCCCTCCTCCTGCTCGCCCTCATGGCCGCCACCTTCGCCGTCACCGCTGCTGCCCTCGGAGGCCCGCCGCTAGTCGGCGGGTGGGGGCCCATCCCGGACGTCAAGGACCCGCACATCCAGGAGCTCGGTGGGTGGGCGGTGACGCAGCACGCCAAGCTTGCCAGCGACAGGCTGCAGTTCCGCCGGGTGACGCGCGGCGAGGAGCAGGTGGTGTCCGGGATGAACTACCGCCTCTTCGTGGACGCGGTGGACGGCGCGGGGACCAGCGCGCCATACGTCGCCGAGGTGTACGAGCAGTCATGGACCAGTACCCGCCAACTCACCTCCTTCAAGCCGGCGCGCAAATACTGATCCCTCCGCCCGGCCCCGGCCCCGGCGCGTATGGATCTCGATTTGCAGCTAGCGAACGCATGCGCTACGACGCCCGCCGGTTAATCTCTCGTCTGCCCGTCCTCAGTTTGGTACTAGTACTAATAAATCAGCGCTTTTACTTCCAGTCAGTCGTGTGGTTTGTTGATCGATGGTGGCCTGCAGTTCATCCTGACGACTGTACTACATTAGTACAATATTACTGCTAAATAAATGGAAGTGTGAGTATGCTGTAAAATTGTTGCAATCGACGGTTCATCCGTGGCTCGTCTCATCTTCTTCCGTTGTTATGCTTGATTTGGAGAAAAATATTTGCTTATTTAGAAATGCATATTCATAGTTCGTATGCTCCAGTAGTAAAATTCATATATCACATCCATTATTAACTAGTGTATAAATTCAAAAATCTCACGGACGTAGGCGTAAACGTATTGGCTGAAAATTAGGCCTATTAATGAGCGGTTAAAGCGCATGCAGTGGTGGAAGACTGTTGTATGTATAGTAAATTGGAACAAAAGCTGCTACATTAATCACTAATTAATACTTATACGCCTAGAAACGTTGTAGTTTTGAAAAAAAGCCAAATTTGATTAGACGCCCTGCAAACCGTGAAGGAGGAAGTACTAAATTCAGGAATTGTCCCTAGTCTCACATGACCTATGCAACTTGTGAAGTCTACCAACCTGAATTAAATCTTTGATGCCATTAGAGACCTACTAGAACCTCTTCTGCCAAGCATATTTGTAGTCGACATATGTACATGACTCTTGCAAGCATCAATATCCAATGGCCATCCATGTTTAAACACATGAACAAAGAAGCTCTGAAAATGAAATATATTTGAAAAGGTAACACATCAGTGAAGGCAATCTCGTCATGCGGAAACCAATTAGCCCCCATGTAAACACGCAATAAGGAAGCTGCAAACTACCACCACTGTACTGGTAGTTGATAAGCAAAAAGTAGTAGAAAACAGAGATTACTTACAACCATGCCAGCGTGTGCACACATGTAGAAAGTCGAAATTCCTGGGATGGTGCACTCCATTAAAAAAAGAATTTGGTATGAAGGTTTTTCTGGGCAACAATGACAATGAGTGCTAGTCCCACTTCTCATCGTGAAACTGGCTTACCTGCATTAATTAAACGTAAAAAAATAGTAGTACTTCTTACTGGACCGTATTCAGAGCAGCCCATATGAGGGAACAGTCAGGCGTGCCTTATAAACACACGCATTGAGTGAAGAATAGCAGCCCCCGTCGCGCCGCAAGACAAAATCCTCATGATTTTATGATTTTTTCGCAGACCGGCAAGGGCAAGGCGGCAACAGCGTCATCGTCACTTTCGTGGGCCGAATCTTTCGACCCTCTTCCTCAGGCCCTTCTTGTTGGCCAAAACAGGCCCGTCTGTACCTCTACGCCGCCCGCAGCAGGTCGACAGCTCGAGGTCGAGGGTTTCTTCCCCAATGTGCCGGCCAACTCAAGCAGCTGCTCGCCCTCCCCTCTTGTCCGACGAAGTCTATCTCGCCTGATTTCACTCGATTTTGCCCTGGTCGCCGCCACCCCTGGTATGTGAAATTAACGGTCCTTCTCAATTAATAATTCATTCATTCGCGCGAATAATTCGCTGTCTCTCACAAATTCGATTCGTACACCTACAATATGGTGATGGCAAGATTCAGTTTTTCAAGTAGGCAATTCGTCTCCTGCTATCCTTGATTCGTCGCTTGTTTTCTGTGTGCATCGGCAAAAGAGATGGATCTACTTTGCGATAACATCGTGGAGGAGATCCTCCGCCGCCTGCCGGCCAAGTACCTCCACCGCGTCCGCGCAGTCTCCCGCCGCTTCAACGACCTCGTCCTTAGCCCTGGGTTCGTCGCGCGCTACTGGCAGTCGCATTCCCGGCACCTCTCCGGCGTCTTTCTCCAGACCGAGTCGTTGACTCGCCCGTGGGGACACTTTCCAGATTTCCTCGCCGGCTCTCCCCGCCCGTCCGCAACGGAGTCAATATTCGCTTCGGACCTCGGATTCTTGCCTCACGTGCCAAAGTCTCAGTTGCAGCGTGAAACTATGCGTGACACCAGGAAGATCTTCATCGTGCACTCAACGGCTGGCCTGCTACTGTGTTCCAGGGGCCACGAAGGTATAGTGCAATACTACGTCTGCAACCCGGTTTCTTGGCAGTGGGTGTCTCTCCCGGAGCTGCCGTGGCGTCACTATCAACAGCATGGCCTCTTGTCGGTGACAGATAATGGAGACGGCATCATCAGGTGCTTTCAAGTTTTCCTCTTTAACCAACCTATGCATTGGCGTAAGAGCCTGGATCTTAAGGTATTCTCTTCAGACACTGGCCAGTGGAGGGCAACGGCCATCCGATCCCCGCAACAATACGTTGACGCACGTCTACCACTGTTTCTTGGCGAGAGTGGCACTGCATACTGTTTCAGATACAGTGTCAAGGACAAGGTCATTGCATACAACTGCAATAACTACTCCATCCAGGTCCTTCCATTGCCTGACAGTGTTCCTGAATGTCCATACAACCGGTGTATAGGGGAGCGCCAGGGTGGGGTTCTTCGGTATGCACATTTTGACTCCTCGTTTTTTGAGGTGTGGGATCTGCCGCGAGAAGGTGAAAATGGCATGTGCTGGACCCTGGTTCATCAAGTTGGTGTCATGGAACTAGCACAACAGAACCTGGAAACTGCAACTCGTGCAGCTAATTTTGTTGGATCAACAATCCAGGGCCACATCAACTCTTCACTCATCTGGGTTCTTGGTTTCCATCCGACAGAAGATATCGTCTACATGGACGTGGCTAATGCAGTGGCCTCCTATTCCATGGAGCAGGGCACAATTAGGTACGGAAGCCCCCGCAAGTGCTTTTGCATGGATATATTCTCGTATGTGCATCCCGCTCACCCCGTGAAGATCCCTACGATTAAGGACACGCCACTTGAGTAGAAGCACTCCCATGTTAATGTGAGTTGAACGTTTACTTGTTTTCGTGCTCCAATGCTGTGCTATTGTCGCTATTATTTACTTATTTGTGTGAATTTTAAGTTGTTTACAATGGCTATCGGTAGGTGCCACTTTGTGGTCTCTCTGGTGGATGTTTGTCTGAATTCAACCCCGTTAATCTGCATGAATGTTCATTCTATTGCTTTGATGAAGGTTCTATGGTCCATTTTTTAAGGGAAACCACAGTGCAAATATTTGGAGTCATATCATGCATAAGAACCTTTTTTTTCCCGTATGATAGGATTGCCCAGTGTTCCGGTCGCACTGTACCATGATATTGCTTAACTTGTTAAGAATGGGTATGGCAGAGGTGCCACCTAGTGGCCTCTCTGATGTTTGTTTGAACTCAACTACGTCAATATGCATGAATGCCCACTATTGCGTGATGAAAGTTCTATAGTGTAAATACTTGAAGTCAAATATATTGAATAACAACTTGTTTATCACATGATTTCGGTTCTGGCCACACATCTGCCATGATATCAGAAGTGCGACGCTACAATCCTTGAAAACACATCTGCCATGGTAATTATTAATGGCTTATATCTTGAAAACGCCTAAAAGTAGTATCACATAGGCATTCTCATTCATGTAAGCATTTCCCTGACTGCAATCCTTCAATTGTTTCAACAGTTCCTCTGTTGATACCTCCTGCTTCGTAGGCTTCGTACCACCAGTTTACGCTGTTATAGGAAAGCACTTGCCTGTCAAAATTCTATAACTTTCTCAAGATGTACTCGCACTTTCCATTCTTGTTGCATGCGTGCTGCTGTGTCAACGTTGTTCTAGCTCCTTGTTTTTCTGCATGGGCTGATGTCCGCTTGAAGTTGAAACTTTAGGTGTTATCCTGGAGCATGTGATGTCTGATATCCTTTAAATTCAGTTTTTTTGCTTGCTAGGTTGTCTGCTTATAACAGTGCTTGCATCTCTGCAAAATCACAATGACATTTCTCACGCAAAATTATTTCAGAGTCTACTACTATATCAGGAAGAGAGAACCCCAAGAGCTAGCATGGTAGCAGAGTCTAGAATGCGGGTCTGGAGCTCAGCCAAGCAAGGCCTCGGATTGATTGCCTGTTGACTGACCATGATAAATTTCATGCATTTTAGGTAACAAAATGCGGTAGTGCCCCCTTGAGGTGAAATTTGCGTCGCCGTTACATATGGATCGAGGCATCGACCACATGCCTGCGCCGTCGTGATGCAAGGCCGGGCAGCTTGACTTGCAAGGCCGGAACATGGCAAAGTTGCAACCGGCCGACCGATCGGTCCACGCGGAACAGAAACCGTATTTGAAACTGGAAATTTTAAAAAAATTGGTTTGCAAAATTGGAGCTAGATCACGTAGCGCAGTTCGTCGATAGCAGAAGGAGTTCGTCCATTATTTACACCATATAATTTACATAAATCTGAGGATCAAAAGGCGCTGCGATGGTGTGGCGGCGCTGCCCTACCCTACCATGAGCAAAATCGGCTCTGGGAAATCTTACCGGAGCTTAGGGCTTGGCAGGGACGCGGCTGCGAGCTCACTTGTCGTCGGAGAGGACGACGGCCTTCACCTCCTTCTCCTGCTTCACGCAGGTGTGCTGCCGCTCCATGCCCTCCCGCCGGGACATCACGTATGCCAGGTGCTGGGCGCGGCGGCTTGATGGCATTACATATGGATCGACGATCGACGATGAAATTTGCGTTGCCATTACATATGGATCGAGTCATTACGATGAAATTTGCGTTGCCATTACATATGGATCGAGTCATTAAGCACATGCCTGCGCCGCGCGCGGTGTTGGCGAATCAATCATGGAAAAATCTATTCACAGGTGCCGCACACACGTTGTTCCGTGCGGTGCGTGATATCCACAGTTCAATCCATGACATAGACCGCATACAGTACACTTGAGTAGGTGTGTTCGATTCTTTTTTTTATATGTATGGGCCATCACGTGGGACAACACGAGCACAGGAACCTGTTGCAGGAACTTGCTGTAGTGCGTGCTATAGTGCGTGCAACAATATGCTAGTAGGTCTGCTATGTGTATGTGCTAGTAGTACAAGTGTATGTGCTGCACTATGCTAATATAAGTGTACTAGAGTATGCGAAAGAAATTAGAGCAGCTAAGGGTGCTTCATAGTACAAATTAATTTGGCAGCAATTAACCGGGCAATAAGCACCAATTAATCTGGCAATTATGAATTTCACGAGGAGATATAAATTAGCTTGAGAAATATGCACTAATTAATCTGGCAATTAATCTTGTTTAAACTTGGCAATCATTCCTAATTAATCAAGCAATTATGGCATAATTAATTTGGCAAATTGTAATATGACAACTATGAACTAGTTAATCTGGCAATTACTCGTAATTAATCAGGCAGCTATGACTGAATTAATTTGGCAATTAGTAATATGACTACTATGATCTAATTAATCGGGTAACTAGGATCAGAACATAATTAGTTCTTAGTGTTTCTCATGTATGCATTATTGCCTACTATAGTATTACTAGCATGTCAGCCTACCACAACATGATACTAGCATTATTGCCTACTATGACTTTTTTTATTTGAATCGATTCTATACATTACTAGCATGTCAGCCTACCACAACATGATACTCTAGGCCTGCCACACATGCATGGGAACACGCCAACAGTGATGAGTTGGCTTAGCGCGCCACACAGCTCGAGTGCAGGACCTATGGATGTGCATACTCATTAGTCTTTTTGGCTGATGCAAACATCGCTAAGCCGTGATTATCGATTTTACCGGCCGCCGCACGGGAGGCAACTTTTGCGGCGCCGCGCTATAGCACGGTCCATCAATCATTATAGTCTCAACTATTGGAAATTCTTCTTCACGCATGCCCTGGATCTCCCGGAGGATCGTTGAAATACATGGCCGGCCAGCTTGACTGGCAATCGTGGAACATGGCGAAGTTGCAACCGGCCGGCCGGCCGGGAGCCCTGGAGTGTTGGATGGCCTGGACTCGCCAATCCTGTGATCGATCTTACAACATCTCCACTCGTTTCTTCTATATAGGCTTCGTCGGCAGCAATTTTTAGTCTATATAGAGAGGCACCGGCTATTTCCTTAGTTTAGGGTAAGGGGAGTGTTCTCAGTCAACGCTTCCTCCAAATAGTTACATATTCAATTCATTTAAATTATTCACATACATAGATAAAAACAAAGGAGGATTCTCCATCGCCAACTCCGCGTTATTCTAACCAACTATGTCGCTTTCACTATCGATGTCGCCGTCTTCACCATCGGCGATGTTTGTCGCGTCGCCGACCTCCTCCTCTGTGTCGGAATCGAGGTCGACGATTCCGGCGGTCTACTCCCTCCTCATGAATTCTTCACGATGCCTCGTCGATAGCGGTGTAGATCGTATGCCCGCGCACTGCCCAGAAGCGCTGCCTCCCTTCGGCGTTGCACAAAACCGGGTGGAGCTGGCGCCGGTGAGCTCGGCACAGTGCAAGCTCTTTCGCCGGCTCCTTGAACCGCTTCGGCCAGTACACGCTCGTGGGCGCCTACCGGGCCATCGCCCTCTTCTGCTCCGGCAGCTCTCGGCGGCGCTTCTCTATCTACATCGTCAACTCCGCGCCACGCAAGGGCGGCGCCACGGACACACCGGCGTATCTGAGCTCGAAGCCGGCCGGAAGCCTTGCGCGCGGCGGCGCGGGATGTCGTCGTGGAAAAACATGTAGAAATTGAGGTTGGGCCTCTCCATATCGGTGCCCGCGCCCGCGGGAGAGGGAGCGAGGGGCGCCTAGATATAGCTGGAAAAGGGTGGGAAGACTGAGCGTGAAGCGGTAAAATGTGTGGATCATTTTTAGCTCTATCCGGCGTGCCCGTTTGCCCCCCTGTGGGTAAGGTTCGGCCTAGGGATGCCGAATAAATAAATAGGTCGCGCTAGCGTGAAAGAAGATTTGAGAGGATGGACAGAACGCTTTTAAGCATCGGCGCCCCATAGCCCTTAAGAGGGGCTTTAGGGCGCACCCCATAGCCCTTTAGAAGGGCTTTCGGTCCCGAGTAGAGATGCTCTTAAAGTTTTTAGCCCCATATCGGGTATCGTATGACACGACCTCCCTTTTTTTTTATCAAATCGTCGACGCCTCCAGAAAATGTTCCAAGCTGAACACATGGCCGGACGCCCTGATCACCTTGGCACCTTCATCCCTACCTGTCCGCGCAACGCGTGGTTGTATTTGCCCTGGTTCGCTCGCACTAGCTCATATTTGCCCTGGTTCACTCGCACGCCGCGTACAAATCTTTTCCCCCATGCTGTCATGCACACATCGAACAAGTCAATTGTAGTAGTACTTATCAAGCTTTTAGGCTTCGTGGCAATTGACAGAAATCGTTGGAGACAGCGTTCCAGGCTCACGTGGATTAGAGAGGGCAACGTCAAGAGACTAGCCAGAGGGCTAGTGGTTAGCAGCATGAGTATGCTCGCTAGCCCGGAGACCCGGGTTCGAGTCTCGCCCCGGTCGTCTCAGCTCCGCAGCTCCCTTTCTTCTATAAAAATAAACCCTGGGTGCTAGTGCCCATGGGCCTCGTTTTTTTTTGTTTTTTTAGAGAGGGCAACGTCAACACAAAACTGTTTCATCTTAGGGCCAACGGGCGTCGCAGAAGAAACCACATCCCGGAGCCGATGGGCCCAAATGGTTTTGTGCAAGATCAAGCCAGTAAAGGAAAGGTACAGCTATTTTTAGTGGATGATAACAGAGTGAGACATGAAGATCGAGATGCTATGTGTGATGTAGTTCACCATCATTTTCAGGAGCTATTTACCTCCGAGGTCCAAGAGCCGGATGATGAGGTCTTGGTTGATGTACAACGCCTTGTGACGGAAGATATGAATAGGGGGTTATTGGCTCCGTTCACGGCGGAGGAGGTGAAGAAGACGCTGTTCAGCATTGGTGATCTAAAGGCCCCAGATCCGGATGGGATACATGCGATTTTTTATAAACGGTTCTGGCATATGCTTGGAAATGACATTACTAAAGAAGTATTGAACGCATTTAACAGTATCCAAGTACCAGGAGGTTGGAATAATACAATGATAGTGATGATTCCTAAGGTGGAAAATCCAGAAAAGGTATCTCAATTCAGGCCAATTAGTTTATATAATGTTGTTTACAAGATCATTTCAAAATGTTGGCTAATAGGCTAAAGAGATATCTTCCAGATATTATTAGTGATCATCAAAGTGCTTTTGTCCCGAGGAGGTTGATCTCGGACAACATCTTATTAGCTTATGAAAGTATACATGCTATTAAAAGGAAGAAAGGTCTTTGCGCGGTCAAACTCGATATGCATAAGGCATATGATCGAGTGGAATAGGTGTATCTAGAAAAAATCATGTTGAAGCTGGGTTTTGAGAGAAGATGGATAAATATGATTATGGATTGTGTCTCCTCGGTAAATTACAATGTTTGCTGTAATTCTATGTAAACTGATGAGATTAAGCCGACCAGGGGTTTAAGACAGGGGGACCCGTTGTCCCCTTACTTGTTTCTGATTGTGGCGGAGGGTTTATCTAGCATAATCATAGGAGCTGAAGGGAGAGGTGAATTAATGGGAGTAAAAGTCTGTCGAGACGCATCTATGTGTTCCATCTATTATTTGCTAATGACTCTTTAATTCTGATGCATGCTGATGTAAAGAATGCAAGGAAGTTAAAAGAGATTTTGGATAGCTACTGTGCAAGCTCGGGGCAGAAGATTAGTGAGGCTAAATCAAGTATCTTTTTCAGCCCAAATACGAGAGTGCAAGAAAAAGTAGAGGTATGCCAAATTCTAAACATTGTGATGAAATATCTGTGACAAATATTTAGGATTATCGTCTATGATAGTGATGGATAGGAGTGACTGTTTTAGACATTTGATTGATAGAGTTATTTCAAGAATAAGGGGATGGAAGGAGAAGTTGCTGAGTCTGGGAGGAAAAGAGATTTTAATAAAGGCTATTTCTCAAGCTATACTGGTGTTTACTATGATGGTGTTCAAGATTACGAAAAACATATGCAAATGAATAACAGACGCCATCTCTCAATTCTGGTGGGGTGATGAGGAAGAGCAGAAACATATGCACTGGAAAGCGTGGTGGAAATTATGTATACCAAAAGATAAGGGTGGAATGGGTTTTAGAGATTTACACAGTTTCATTTTGGCAATGCTAGCAAAGCAGGTGTGGAGATTGTTAAGTGAACCAGACTCCTTATGTGCAAAGGTCCTATGTGCTAAGTACTATCCTGATGGTCGTCTCCTAGATGCAAAGTTGAAGAGTGGAAGTTCTTTTACTTGGCAGAGCATTCTGGCGGGGCGGGATTGTTTCAAAAAAAGGTGTATTTGGGGAGTTGGAGACGGTACACAAATCAATATTTGGGAGGATAACTGGATTCCATCCAGCCATAATCTGAAGATCGTGACACCAAGGGGATCAAATTTATACAATCATGTAAGTGATCTTATCAATCCTGTTGATGGTAATTGGGATGTTGAGTTACTAGAAAGTTTATTCTGGCCTATAGACGTTCATCGGATACTCCAAATTCCTTTGACACCGGGTATGGAGGACTTTGTTGCTTGGCACCATATAAAAACAGGGATGTTTACTGTCAAATTTGCTTACCATTGTCAATGGGAATACAAATTTGGGAGGCATAAAAGGAATGTAGATATTGCAGAAAGAGCAAACAACCCAGTTTGGAAACAGTTGTGGAACTTGGAGATCCCTAGTAAAATTAGTTCTCCATGGTATGATTCCATGTCGGGGGATTTTGGCTAATAAGCATATTGGTAACCAAGGTGGTTGTCATGTTTGTTCAGTGGGGTGTGAGGATATGAAACATATTGAAAGTACCGACTTGATACGACTAGAGGGGGGGGGGGTGAATAGGCGTCTACCCAATTTTAATTTGTTTCTCACTTTTAGGCTCAACGAGAAAGAAAGTTATCTAGAGATGCAACTAAGTGAACAACCTAAAGCAAGAAAACAAACACCAACCACAAAAACAGTAAATAGCAAGGAGTAAAGGAAGGGAACGAAGTAACCGGAGAGGGGACACGGAGATGTAATTCCCGTAGTTCACTCCCAAGGAGCTACGTCTACGTTGGAGAGGTGTCGGGGCCACACAAGGTCACCCGAGCGCCACAAAGGCCTCACCTTCTTCTCCGGTGAGCTCCCCCACAAAGGAGGCCTCACAATCCACTAACCGGTGACCTTGAAGGCACCAACCGAAACCTTTACACCAAGGTTGAGGGGGAGGCTCCACAACTCAATTGGAGGCCCTCAACGACACCTCGAAGCTTTACAACGCAAGCCTTAGCTCCGAGGATGCCCTACACCGTCTAGGGTTCCAAGAAACCCAAGAGCAACAAGATCCACAAAGGATGGGTGGGGGAAATCAAATCTTCTTTGGTGGAAGTGTAGATCTAGGTCACCTCCCTCACCTCTCAAAATATCAGGTCATTTGAGTGGCTAGAGAGAGAGATCTAGTGAGGTGAAGCTCAAGCATTAATGGAGGAGAGAGAAAAATTCGAGAGCAAGTGGGAGGAAGAAGAGGGGTGCCTTAAATAGGCCCCTTCGCGCTGAACCGTTACAGCCCCCGCGACCTCATCGGAAGTTTCGGTGAGAGGCCGGAAGTTCCGCCCAGCCTGGCTCCAACGGTCATCAGACCGTTGACGCCCGCTCCAGAAGCTCAACCGGAAGTTCCGGTCAAAACAGACTGGAAGTTCCGGTGAACTTTCGATGCTAGTTCCGACCAAGTTCCGGCAAATAGAACGCTTCAAAACAGAAGGTTACTGAGCCACCACCGGAACTTGGAGCGGAACTTCTGGGTCGCGAACCGAATCTGGCCGGAAGTTCCGGCGTCTGGGCGGAAGTTCCGCTCAGGATCTTTTGGCAGGACAAGTTCCGATGCAAGTTCCGGCCCAAGTTCCGGCAAATAGAACACTTCATACAGAAGGTTACTGATTCACCATCGGAACTTGGGACGGAACTAGCGTCGGAACAAAGTGTAGAACACCCCGTAGAAAAAAGTCCGAGCGGAACTTCCGGCGTAGGCCGGAAGTTCCGGTGAGACACAGAAGGCTCCAACAGAACAGGAACACGCTCTCTCATGGGATAATGGGATGGCTGTGGCGGTGCATATAGGTTTGTGCAAGAACAGGTGATTTCCCACAGCCTTCCAAAATGGACCCCCTCTTAATAGTACGGTGACCTAAAAACAACAACCGGAGAGAAACTAGGAGAAGACTAAAAGGCCACCGTCTTCATGAGATCCCAAGAGAGCATCCACCACACTAGAAGGAGACATCAACAACGTTTCCCCTGAAACTCAAGCGCACAATTAAAAACACAGTTGGGATTATCATTAACACCAAAAACATCATGGGAAGATATAGTCCTTTCACATATGTTGTTCACATGCGATAGGGAAAGGGAGGTGTGGCGTTGCCTTGGCTTACAGAACTCTTTAGAGGAAGTGTTGCACATGGATCGGTCGGAATCAGTCCTTATGGAGGAAATGATTATGAGAGTAAACCGAATACCTGTACTTCATCATGTTGGTTTTGCTGAAATCGTTTTGACTACAGGTTGGTACATCTGGTGGGAGAGGAGAAAATTAGTGCACGGGGAGACAGTTCAGGCCCCTTTTCGACCGGCCATGTCTATAACTGCTTTGTCAAAGAACTATTTGATTGCAGCTAAGAAACCTGTAGCAAAACAAAGAGAAGGGTGGAAGAAGCCAATGGAAGGGAAACTGATGATTAACGTTGATGCGACTTTCGATGTGGAAACATGAAGAGGTGCCACTGGTGTAGTCATTAGAGACTATACAGGACAATGTATTGCTTCGTCGCAGAAGTTTCTTCCTTATGTGGTGGATGCCCCAATGGCGGAGGCTTATGCTCTACGATATGGTCTAGCCCTGACACAGTATATCGCAAGTAATAAATTTATTCTACAAACTGATTGTGTGCAGGTGGTGGACACTATGAACAATGGGGGTTTTCTGCTACTTCATCATCGGCTATCTATGATGACTGCAACATTCTATGACCGGGGTTTGATAATGTTTCTATTGATCAGTGTAATAGGGAAGCAAATCAGGTAGCTCATGAGTTTGCTAGGGTTTCTTTTAGTTCAGGAAATTCTTGTACCTAGGTCGATGAACCCCCTCTCTTTATCGTTAGCAAGCTCGCGAACTATGTAACTACTTTGATTTAGAGGCTGCAGGTTCCAGACACATTCGTTTTACTTACCAGCGTACCTAAGGGGACTGAAAGGTTTTAATAAGATGACCTATATGCCTAATATAAAATGGTTTCAAAAAAAGGAAAGATACTGCTACGACATTTTTGGGGCATCATGGGAACCAATGTGCCTGCATCAGCCCATTTTAACTAGGAATTCCTTAATCTACCGTGGGTGGATTTGCAGAATCTGGAGGTGGCCTTCACGGAGTGTGAGCTGCGTGCAGCAATTTTCAAGTTGCTATATTGTTTTGAAGCTAATGAGAAATAGAAAAGTTGGTGCCTCAATGCCATAGTGCTTTCATACGAGGGCGCACAATTCATGATAACTTTCTGTACGTCAAGAATATTGAGAGAGGTGCCCATGGCAAGAAGATCCCCATGATGTTTCTTAAGCTCGACATCGCCAAGGCTTTTGACTTTGTTGGATGGCCGTTCCTCTTTGATGTTCTGGGCCACATGGGTTTTGGACAACGATGGATGGAGAGATCTGATCGCCCTTCTCCTGTCCACCTCTTCTTCAAGGGTGTTAGGAATAATAATCCCGATAGGACACGAAACGGTGTCGTGTGCGTGTGTGTGTTCCGAGTAGGACTAGTAGTCCAACACCTATTCGTATTGACGCTGTGTCTTGCCGGGTATATATACCCCCATATAGTAGCCTTGTAAGACAACCGTGAGATTCAATACAAACAACAGGACCGAGAGGGCCCTGTAGCCATCAACATTGTTTTTCCTGTACGTACTCGTGTGAGTTGAGAGAGCTAGTTCTTTCGATCGGGCTAGATAGCTAGCTTGCTGATCATTGTTAGCTGGTTCTTATACGTGCGCGCAACTCGCCGGAATACTTCGTTGTCGTCACGCCGGACTGCACTCGGCGTTTGGGGCTGGGCCAATAATTGGTATCAGAGCCTCGCGGAGGATCTCCTAGTAACGGGAGGTCATGATGGACAAGGAGCTAGGCGAGTACTCCGGTGCGGCTGCGGGTGCATCGGTGTCATCGCAGTACCCGCGGTATAATCGCGGCAACTACACGACATGGGCGAAACGGATGGAGTGGGCCATGGAGGGCAACGACATATGGGAGGCTGTCGATCCCGGCGGCGACGAGTTCAAGAAGGGCGCGTCGAAGTACCGCAAGGACCGACAGGCACTCACGGCCATCGGCTCCGTGGTGCCGGCGGACGTGATGCAGCACCTGATCTCGAAGGATTCTGCAAAGGCGGCGTGGGAGACACTCAAGACGTTGAATCTTGGGCACGAGCGCGTCCGCAGGGCGACCCTACAAACCTTGCAGAAGAAGTACGAGAACCTGAAGATGGAAGGAGATGAGACGCTGGACGCTTTTGCCTCGAGGGTAGCCACAATTGTCAACGGGATTCACGCGCAAGGTGAGAAGCTGGAAGATATCTCAGTCGTAATGCGTTTCCTTCGCGCGGCGCCACCGCGGTACATATCTGTGGTGTCGGCAATCGAGCAATGCGTTGATCTCACCACCCTCACGATGGATGACCTGGTTGGACGGTTCAAGGCGCATGACGAGCGGATGAAGATCACCTACGGCGACGCGAATCAAGATGAGCACCTCATGCTTACACGTGCCCAGTGGCAGGCAATGGTCGCCAAGGAGAGGAGCGATAAAGCATCTGGCAGTGGCGATGGTTCGGTCCCGGCAAAGAAGTCGGACAGCAAGCCGAAGAAGCCAAAGAAGAAATTCGACAAGAAGAATCTTCGCTGCCATAAGTGCAATCAGCTCGGGCACTTCAAATAGGAGTGTCCTAACCGTTCAAAGGAGAAGGCTTTCATGGCGAAGGAAGGAGATGATGGACCGATGATGCTCATGCTCGAAGCTTGCGAGTTAATGACCACCAAGGAATCAACTCCTCAGGAGTCCGCTACGGAGATCGTCACGCTCGTGGAAGAGAAGGTCTTCCCGCGGAGGATGCAGATGGCTCACGACGTTTGGTACCTCGACACAGGCGCTAGCAACCACATGACCGGCGACAAGGCTCAGTTTTCTGAGTTGAACCTCACGGTTGGAGGCTCCGTTTGATTCGGCAATGGGTCGAAGGTGGAGATTGCAGGACGAGGCACTGTGCTGTTTGAGTTGAAGGATGGAGTTCACAAGGTACTCACTGACGTGTACTATATTCCCAAGCTTAATACCAACATTATCAGTCTTGGTCAGCTCGCGGAGCGTGGATGCAAGATCGTGTTGGAGGACGAGTTCCTGTGGGCATATGACCGCCAAAGGCAGCTCATCATGAAGGTGGAGAGGTCGAAGAATAGACTCTACATCCTCAATCTCAATCGGGCGGATCCAGTATGTTTGATGACAAGCATGGAAGACTCGGCGTGGAAGTGGCATGCACGCTACGGACATCTAAATTTCCAAGCTCTACGACAACTTGGACAGAAGGAGATGGTACGTGGCTTACCATGTGTTGATCATGTTGAGCAGTTGTGCGACGGTTGTCTCATTGGGAAGCAAAGGCGAGCCCCGTTTCCAAGGGAGGGACAATATCGAGCAAGTAAGGTTCTTGAGTTGGTGCATAGAGACTTATGCGGACCAATCACGCCGGCGACCCCCGCCGGGAACAAGTACTTTTTGCTCATCGTCGACGACTTCAGTAGATACATGTGGGTTGTGCTGCTGAAGAGTAAGGATCAAGCTTTGCAAGCGTTCAGGATTGTGAATATGGCGGCCGAGGTGGAGTCCAAAGCAAAGTTGAAGGCCCTCCGTACCGATCAGGGTGGGGAGTTCAAATCCAATGAATTCAAGGAGTTTTGCGAAGCTCATGGGATCCGGCGGTATCTCACCGCACCATATTCACCGCAGCAAAACGGTGTTGTGGAAAGAAGGAACCAAACCGTGGTGGCCATGGCACGCAGCATGATGACGAGCAAAGGCATGCCAGGCAGGTTTTGGGGTGAGGCAGTTAGTACAGCTGTCTATTTGCTGAACAGGGCGCCAACTAAGAGTGTAGTTGGTATGACGCCGTACGAAGCATGGTACGGGCGCAAGCCCTCGGTTGATCATCTTCGCACTTTCGGGTGCGTGGCGCATGTGAAGACGGTGACCGGGCATACTAGCAAGTTGGCAGATTGAAGTACTCCAATGGTCATGATCGGCTATGAATACGGTTCGAAGGCGTATCGCGCGTACAATCCAGTGAAAAACAGGTGGTGGTGACACGCGACGTCGTCTTTGAGGAGGAGAAATCATGGAATTGGGGCTCTGCAGAACCGGTACAATCAATTTCTGATGAAATATTTACTGTAGTCTACAATGATTCGCATGCATGATCAAGAAACATCGTCCCGTGGCGTTACGGATTTAGGCGCTGGTTCAGAAGATGGAGGTACAGAAGTGAGCAGCAGCAGCGCTACGCCTGGAGAGGTATCTCCGCGTGGGAGTCCCGGCACGAGCAGCAGCTCACGCGCTGCACCTGGAGGCTCGGCGTCGCCATCCAGTCCACGCACGGACGAGAGCCTTGGCGCAAGTGGCCCATCAGCTGCACACTCCCGTCCAGGAGGGACTAGCGGCAGTCCAGAAGTGGATGCGGGCGACGATGTCACGTCGCCAACATGCAGTACACCGACAGAAACTGCAGGAAATTCAGTAGACGCTGAAACAAGTACTACGTCAGCTTCCACGTCTCCTCCAAGTGCACGGGAAGAAAGGAGACGGCCACCTACTCCAGAAAAATTCCGAAGTGTACTAGAGTTGTATCCGCCGGAGACCCTTCGTACAGCGCGTGCGCGAGGGAGAGGACAAGGTCGGTGTTTACTCACCGAGGAGCCAACGAAATTCGAGGATGCTAATACGGAGGAGTGTTGGCGTCGTGCTATGGATGAGGAGTTGGGATCGATCAAAGACAACGATACATGGGAGCTTGTCGATCTACCCAACAATCACAAGGCCATAGGGCTCAAGTGAGTGTACAAGATCAAGAAGGATGCCGAAGGGAAGTTGGTGAAACACAAAGCTCGGCTAGTGGCCAAGGGATACGTGCAAGAGCAAGGTGTGGATTTCGAAGAAGTGTTTGCTCCCGTTGCAAGGATGGAATCGGTGAGATTACTTATCTCTCTCGCAGCTCAAGAATCTTGGAAATTGCATCACATGGATGTGAAATCCGCGTTTTTGAATGGGGAGTTAGAAGAAGTTTATGTGAAGCAACCACCGGGATACATCAAAGAGGGAGAAGAACACAAGGTTTTGAAGCTACACAAGGCGTTGTACGGGCTACGGCAAGCCCCTCGGGCGTGGAACATCAAGCTTGATCGTACATTAATCTCTCTCGGATTCGAGAAGAGCCCACTGGAGCATGCGATGTATAAGCGAGGTAAAGGAAGGGATCATCTACTAGTTGTCATCTATGTTTATGATCTATTGATAACTGGAGCGGATGAGAAGGAGATTGCAAAGTTCAAGCTACAGATGAAGGAGTTATTCAAGATGAGTGATCTAGGATTGTTGAGCTACTACCTTGGGATCGAGGTACATCAAAAGCTGGGTGAGATCACGCTATGCCAAGAGGCATATGCAAAGAAGATACTCGAGAAGTGTGGCATGGAAGAATGCAATCCAACTCATGTTCCGATGGAACCTCGTCTTAAACTGAGCAAAAGGAGTGAAGCACCTGCGGTTGATGCAACGGAGTATAGGAGTGTGGTCGGAAGTTTGAGGTATCTCATCAACACAAGACCGGACTTGGCCTATTCCGTTGGCTATGTGAGTCGCTTCATGGAAGCACCCACAATGGAGCATTGGACAGCCGTAAAACATATACTCAGGTATATCAAAGGTACTACAAACTTTGGTATTGTCTACTCGAAAGAGAAGGAGGAGGTGAAGCTACTTGGCTACAGTGATAGCGACATGACAGGAGATATTGACGACCGTAAGAGTACCTCGGGCGTGGCATATTTCTTGGAAAGAAGCATAGTAAGTTGGCTATCACAAAAGCAAAAAGTGGTGGCACAGTCATCCTGTGAAGCTGAGTATATTGCGGCTGCAACTGCGGCGTGTCAAGGTGTGTGGCTAAGGAGTCTATTTGGTGATCTCACCAATCGGGAGGCGAAACAAGTGGTGCTCAATATTGACAACAAGTCTGCAATTTCATTGTGCAAGAATCCGGTGCATCATGACAGGAGTAATCACATTGATACGAAGTATCACTACATACGGCAGTGTGTAGAGGAGAGCAAGATTGAAGTCAACTATGTTTGCATCAAAGATCAGCTTGCGGATATCCTAACTAAATCTTTGGGACGAGTGAAGTTTGCGGAGATGCGAGGAAGGATCGGCGTCCAAGCTGTGAAGTTAGGCACATTGTGCTTAGGGGGGTGATTGTTAGGAATAATAATCCTGATAGGACACGAAACGGTGTCGTGTGCGTGTGTGTGTTCCGAGTAGGACTAGTAGTCCAACACCTATTCGTATTGACGCTGCGTCTTGCCGGGTATATATACCCCCATATAGTAGCCTTGTAAGACAACCGTGAGATTCAATACAAACAACAGGACCGAGAGGGCCCTGTAGCCATCAACATTGTTTTTCCCGTACGTACTCGTGTGAGTTGAGAGAGCTAGTTCTTTTGATCGGGCTAGATAGCTAGCTTGCTGATCGTTGTTAGCTGGTTCTTATACTTGCTCGCAACTCGCCGGAATACTTCATTGTCCTCACGCCGGACTGCACTCGGCGTTTGGGGCTGGGCCAACAAAGGGTCCTCCTTAATGGCATGCCGGGTTTGCTGTTTTGCCACCGTAGAGGGCTCAGGCAGGGCGATCTGCTGTCCCCTCTACTCTTCATTTTAAATATGGAGCCTCTACAGCGAATGCTTCATCTTGCAACGATGCACGACGTGCTGTCGCCCCTTGGCATGCAGGCTGCCAGGCTATGCGCCAGTTTCTATGCGGACGACGCTGCAATTTTCATGAACCCTTTGAAGAGTGATGTTGTGGCGGTGCAGAGGATACTACAACTCTTTGGTGTTGCATCTGGTCTTCGCACTTGTTAAACGTGTTGTAATCGAACCCATGTTCGTACGTGTCAGTATGTGTGTAGTAGCCGGACCTTCCAGCCATACGTCTCTGTGTATGTGTAGTACATGAGACAAACTCCTATAAGAATCGGTATGTACCAAGCTTCAATATATTGACGACCGGTCCGTCCTTGTTGGGCATCGACAATCTCACCAATACTTTCATATGGAGAGGATACTAAAACTCTTCAGCGATGCATTTGGTCTTCGCACTAACCTACAGAAGTGTATTGCATGTCCAATCAGCTGTCATGAAGTCGATGTATAGGAGGTCCTGGCTGATTTTGGTGGCGAGGTTGGGGTGTTTTCGTGCAGGTACCTAGGCCTGCCTCTGGGCTTCAAAATGCCGTCGAGGGACGAATCGCAGCCCATTTTGGATAAGATCTCCAGCGCCCTCAATGTTTGGAAGGGGAAACTCATGGACAGAGCTGCATGGCTTTGCCTCGTCAATTCGGTGATCACATCTATGGCTACGTATCACCTGGCTGCCTTCCCTGCGGACAAATACTAGTTTACTAAAAAGATTGATAAGATGAGAAGGGGTTTCGTGTGGTGTGGGGGAAGAGGAATCCAACGGCGCAAAATGTCTATTAAATTGGAAACGAGTATGTGCCCCGAAAAGATATGGTGCGTTGGGAATCAGCAACATAGCAGATCAATCAGGATTCACTGGCTATGGTTGCAATGGGATGCGAAGAATCAGTCGTGGAAGGGGACAACAGTGTCATGCGATGAAAAGGACATAGGGCTCTTCTTGGCCCGTTCTTCGATTGTGCTGGGGGACGGAAACAAAGCTCTCTTTTGGACTGACAACTGGCTCATTGGTTTGGCTCCTGCGAGCATTGCTCCAAGGCTCTTCAAGCTGCCATTTAAGAAGAAGCTATCAGTAAGTGAAGCGTTGTCCCAAGATAAATGGATGCGAGGGCTGCACGGAATTGACAACCCCGAAGACTTTGAAGTCTTTATGATGCTGTGGAACAAGATTCAGTGGATGCAGCTCTTGGCTCTCCCTGCTAAAATCGTGTGGAACCTCACTACTGATAATGTGTACTATTCTAAATCGACCTATGAAGCACAATTCGACGATAGAATGGAGCTTTTCCATCTACAGAAATTGTGAAAAACAAAAATGGAGGACAAAGTGATATTTTTCGTCTGTCTATTACTGTGGAATAGGCTTTGTACTTCTGACAGATTGAGAGATCAGGGCTAGGATCACGATGATAAATGCTGCCTATGCTCATAGGTTTTGGAGAGTGCAAACTAATTTTAGAGAGTGCAAACCATCCTGTACTGAATTTTCCTTTCGCAACCGCCGTCTGGGCTGAATTCGGTGGAACGGATCAGCAAGTTGTGCAAGCGGCAACCTCGGCGAATGACATCAATGCCTGGTGGATGATCTTAAATTAGGGGAACAAGCATATTGTTCAAAGGAGTTCACAATGGATGGTTACATAATCGAGAACATATGGAATGAAAGAAATAGGCGTACCTTCCAGGGTGTTCAGTTGCAACCAAGGGCGATAGTTGATAGGGCACGGAATGACATAGCGTTGTACAAGAAGGCTCATCAGGTTGTTTTGTGAGCTGCAGTGTGAGTTGTAGGTGTTTGTGATTATTTTCGGTGTGGTGGTGATATCTTTACTATTATTTCCAAACATGCGAGTGCCTGGCGTCACACTTCATTAAATTACAGAAGAAATGCCACCCCGCAAACAAACTTCAAGGCTCTTCAGGAACTTCACACGGCTAAAAATAAGCATCCTCAACAAACTCCTCTCACGTACAGTTTAAAAAAAAGCGTCACGTGCAAATTCACATGCCTCACATACAACTTCTCACGCCTAAAAAACAGGGCTCCTCAACAAACTCCACCTCTCTCTCACGTACAACTCTACAAGCCTAAAAACATGCCTCCTCTCTCTCCTCATTATCATCACCTAAACAAACATCCATGCTATTCTCAACAACTAACAAGAAAACAAATCAGAAACTAGGCGTTGACCTCCCGCTTACTTTTCAAAAAGAACTCATTCTCCTGTCGTCGTCTTCATCAGGCTGACAGAACACCGCCTCGCCTTGGTCGTCGTCTTCATCAGACACTGCCTCGCATTGGTCATCATCTTCTTCACGCTGACAAAAGACACTGCCGTCCATCGTCTTCATCGGGAGACGCTGCTCTCTCCACGTCCTCATCAAGCAAGGAGACACACCACTGTTGTGTTGGTCATCTTCTTCGTCTAGGAGATGCCGCCTCGACGCGGCTATCGTCTTCATCAGCTTTATACATGAGGTTCCATTTCGCTGCTTCGGTACCTACATTCATCAGCAAGATTAGGCCTTAAAATATGCGTTCAAATGGTTTAGGATTGGAACAATTGAGACTCCGAGGAAACAAAAATGAGCGAGCAACGAAACAAAACATGTAGGCCATACCTCTCCATATAACTTGCAACTCTGAGGCCCCTTGTCTTCATCCATACCCTAAAAAGTTATTTGGACTTGAGTATTTTAAGTAATACTAGGCTAAAAGGGAATGCCTTTGAAAGTGACAGTTGTTTCAAAGCAATTCTAATAGGGTCCTGATTGGGAAGGCTGATTTAAAATCCAAGTTATTTGTGATGATTCGGAACTTGCACATCTCTCTATCATCAAATGGCTCCGCTTGTCATCTTCGTTGAACAATGACTTCAGCTTGCACAATACATCCTGGAGAGTAACTTGCAGATCAAATTTTCAGTGTAAAAGTTAAAGCTCTCAACGAAAAGTAACAAATTTGTAGAAAATATCATTGATCCGCTATGTAGCACTATCATAGGTGATAATTGAAAACACCCAGTAAAGATATGAATAAGAGTAGTAGCTGAAAGTGAGACAGTGGGATCGATGGCGATGCAAGATGGAAGAAGAAAAGGATGAAGTCACCCTGTTTTTGTATCCCAGCAAAATAACAGTTTCAAAACAATGGAATTCAAGTTATTAATGAAATACTAAATAAAATGGTAAAGCTGATCAAATCAAGCATCAAACTTGCTACAAAGTTTGCACTAAATCAGCTAACTCTATCTGAACTAAACACTGTGACATCACAAACAGAGTATTTGAGGTGAAGAATAAAATCCACTTAGAATAAAATCCACTTACAGAATACAATACCGAGCAGGTAACAAACCAATTCATATTTTAAGATTTAGCATTGTTCCTCAAAATCCACTTAGAAACAGTTTCACAGTCTACTGGTCTGTGAGCTTCTTGTGTGCACTGGAAATGTTAACAAGCATCGATGAATAATCGCATGTATGATCATAAAACCAATAAAATATTAAAACAGAAGCACCTTTCTCTGATCTAAATATGAGTACCTCTAATAGGGCGACACAGACAGTAGAGTACTTGGATTCTTGTAGAGTGCTTGGCTGCATACTCAAACTCAAATAGCTACATCAATGAAAACCCAGTGTTCTAACTGAACTACTCAAACTCAGATGTCTACAGCGCCTGCATTCATAGATATCAAATGCATAAAAGATTAGCATGTAGCCTTGTAGAGTTAGTCTTTTGGAGCCTAATTCTCAGACAATTAGCAATATAATTTGAAATAGCAATATAACACTATGAACAAGAGTGCATAGGCATCACAAAATCAAGAGCGCGTCAAGTACACTAGAGCAGTGGTGAACACTTGTCGAGTTAGAGGCTGCTACTGACTACTGATGTTTTACACAGGGAATTTTAAATGAACATCCTCATCCGTCAGATCTCTGAAGTTTTTATCAAGAAGACAACACAGCTGCAGCAAAAGGCCATGAATTTGGATTGAATGAAAACTTCACGGGCCAAGGTATATTTTCATTTCCCATATTAGCAGATACAGAAGGTTCGGAACATTCAGAACCGTGAGCTCCCACTTCATGACTTCCCCAAGGTAATGATCCAGTATATCACTAATAAGATATCTCTCATTAGATACCAAACCAATTAGGGTCCTTAACACATGGAAACCATTCAGCAGGGAAGGTTGGACCTGGATTTTATTATCAATTTCATATGGATGTTCTCTAAGTTATGATGTGTAAGCACTGTCAACTCTACATCCGAGCAATGAAATTTTTTATGCATGTTGTGAATGATTTGCACAAGAAACAAGTAATTGAAAGTTGGTGCACTTAACAGTATCTCTTACGAGCAATTAATTGTTAGCAGATTCCAGAAAAAACCAACTAACTATAAAACTAGCTATATACTATTCCTAATCTAGCAACCCAAAACCTTTTTTTTCCCGAGGCCTAACAATTTAGCAATCTTTTAGAGTAAGATAACAGAAATAGTTACAAATTATGTTTCCCGTACCAATCTTTAGAGTATATAGGAAAGCACCAGGTCATTTAGAATACCTTAGAAATCGTCGAGAACCAATCACGCACCACACACAATCAAATTGGCGATGACAAGGTATCCGTGGTAGAGGTGGCAGGAAGGGGAGGGCCTCGGGATCCTCGAAGATCCACCGACATCAAGGTATTCCCTCTCCCCCTCTCCACGGCGTCTTAGAAGCACGTGTGCACCAAAAAAAAATTCCGTAGAAGTGGCGGCAGAAAGAAGAGGATCGCGGGGATCCGTCAAGGTGAGCCGGTCCAGGTTGGGTGGTACCCTGCCCGCTGCGTCGAGCAGCACCAACATATCCATGTCTCTATCCTCCAGCAAGACGTGCGGCAGCATCTCCTCTGTAGAGAACTCCGATGCCCACCATGGCCCAATCGTCGGCACCGTGCCAGCGGCGAGGACGGGATTCAGCGTCGTCTTGATGGGGGCTTGTGGGACTTGGCGGAGGGGGCGGAGGGGGCGGAGGGGGCGTGGTGTCGGATGGCGGGGTAGCTCGGCGCCGGATGGCGGGGCGGCCCGCAGCCGGAACCCGTGCGGTCCAGTCGGGGAGAGGAGGAGGCAGGGCGTGGCAACGCAAGGCCTTCAGAGGGTAACGGTTGGCCGAGGAGGCGGCGCGCGAGAGAGCAGTGGCTGGCCGAGGAGGGTGTGCGTGGGAGAGCAAGCAGCGAGGCATGGCGAGGGGGACATGAGAGGCCAGGCGGCGGTGTTCCGGTGGGAGAAGAAGGTGAGGATTTGGGGCAGTGGTGACTGGTGAGGAATTGGGGCAGAGGTGTTCCGGTGATTTTTTTTAGAGTAAAATCCATCTGTGGTACTTAAACTTGACACCCTTTTTCGATTCGGTCATCGACCTTAGGAATACGCGATTTACGGTCACTAAATACGACGGTTGTTTCGTTACGGTGACTAGGCTGCTGTACAACGACGTATTTGTCAACACTGGGTGGACCCTTATGTCATCCCCTTAGTAGGCACTAAATTGAGAATATTTTCGAATGATAAAAAGTAGCAGGACCAAATCGAAAAAATGCAAGAGTAGTAGGGAGGGAGGGGACGGACGGATGGTCAGCCGTCGTGATGTATCTGCCGATGCCGGTGTTGCGGGACGCCGATGGTCTTCGCCGTAGAGGGAGCTAGGGAGGGAGGGGTGGACAGAACGCTGCGATGGCCTTGCCCTTCGACGGCAGAACGACAGCGGAGGCAGGAAGGCTCGGCGTCGGGACTCGACCTGGGGGTGGAGGATTCCCCGTGCATGGCGCCATGGGTGTTAGGGCGGAAGGTGGAATCTCGAGCGACAGCGGAGTTCACGACGGCGGCATACCGGAGGCAGCGCAGTGGTCACCGGGGCAGAGGAAGGTCGTGGGGGAGGCGGGAGGTGGGGGTTGCTGAGGGATGCCGGGGCTAGCAGAGGCAATTCAAGTTGGCGGAGGCCGGAACCAGGACGACGGCGGGAGTCGTTGCCTGCGGCGGGGAGGACCGGCTCTAGCAGCCTCGTTGCGGTGCCGTGCGCGAGTCACCTTCACCTTCCTTTCATATGTGGCCTGGGTGCCAAGGCCGCATTGGGAGCAGTCAAGGTCGAGGCCCATGAGTGGCGGCATACAAGCTGGACCTTGCTCCAGCGACAAGCACGAGGCAGAGCGGGGACATGGGTCGGCCGGAGCTCACCGGAGTGACTCTGTTCGTGTGGGGGTTGGTGGAGATGTGGAGGGGGTGATCCCCTCTCTTAGCTGCTAAGAAGACACTGACATGTGGCCCCCTTTTTTTGATCGATTTTCTGATAGTGGTGTTTTCAAAGAGACTGTCTGGTGGTCCTAGCGGTATGTGGCAAAAAAATCAAGGGGCTTTTTTGCAAAAAAAACATAGTTGTAGACCGGTCAAAGTCTGCCATGTCGACAAATACGTCGTTGTATAGCAGCCCAGTGACCGTAACGAAACAACCGTCGTATTTAGTGACCGTAAATCGTGTATTCCTAAGGTCGATGATCGTATCGAAAAAGGGTGTCAAGTTTGAGTACCACGGATGGATTTTACTCTTTTTTTTAAAGCAAAATAGCTCGTCTGTCTTGTCCAATTCTTGTGATTTGTGAACCGTCGAGTGAGAGGCCGGACCTTTTCCTTTGCAGCCATCGGAGCTGGGAAACGTGAATAGTGAACAAAAAATTACGGGTTCAGACTGATTCCATAGGATTGTAAAAATCTACCTAGAGCTTATTTTTTGGGTGGAAAAGGACCGGGCTGATCGTGTGTTGAGACGAATAAAAAATTCGATCCATGCGTCATACCTAACGTGAAAGCATGATTAATCGTTAGAAAGTTCCGATTAGCCTTTTCTGCTTCCAAAAATGTAAAATATTACAGGAGCAGAAGACTCCAGAATTTTCCTTTATTTTTTGAGCGCTCTAGCTATTCGAACACCTTGTCCTAAAATTTTCCTATGGTTCTTTGTTCCTTAGTTTTATCGTTCACGTTCATTTTAAATTCCTCTATTTTCACATGTTTCTTCATATTTTATTCCCGTATTTCAGACACACCTAAGCTCCTGTCTATACTTATTAAAAAAAGCGCTAAGCTCCTGCGTTATAGAACCTTGTTTTGCGGTGGTGTACAACATCTAAAAATAAAAAATTGTCTCAAATCGATTATGGTTTTATTGTTCTACTCGTAAGCATTCATTTCTTTATTTTTATTTTAAAATGTAAATTTATATTTTAGATCATACAAGCGTATGAATACAAGTGATCTCGACACAATGACGTCCGAAGGGGACAAGAGTTTTACACACTCAAAAGAGGTGGAATCAGATAGCTTATTTTTCTTTATATGCATATTATATATTTCTATATTTGAGTTTTAACTGTAAAGATATGTTCCACCTTTATTGTAGATCATAGACGGGACGGAGATAGATATTGCAGATGCTCCAATAGAGCCCATCGACATAGGATCCGATGGGATGTTGGTGGAAGAGACAAATAACTCATCAAGTTATTCAAAATCAAATGAGGTTATTATATTTTTAAATGCATGTTTCCATATGACAATTTTTATAAATTATTTGTATAAACGTTGCGCTTTTGCAGGTCATGGAAAATATAGAAATGGATATCGATATTCCAAAAGAATCCACTACCATCAAACAAGTACTAAACTCGCATCATTCTACAAATCAAAAGGAGGTGCATATAGGGATAATCAATTCCCAACATAATAAACCAAAAAAATCGAACGAAAGGGTTATCCTAAAAGGTACTTAGTTCCGCTCCCGTTATTGTTTTTCCCATTTTTACTGGATTATTTTTTACCTAATCGTGCACACTTGCATATCATGGCACACTATGTATGCACCACTGAAGATTTTGTTACCGTTGAATCAATCATGTTCGCATCTAGAAATACCAAGTTTGTGAAGATTGATGATGCCTTGCTATCTAATGACGATTTAGCATGTCTTAATAATGATGATGGATTCTTACCCGACGATGTAAGTTAACAAGAGACCACTATTTACATATTATTGTCTAAAATAGTCTTGAATTTGATTGTATTTTATCTGTCCAATTATAGGTGGTAAATGTGTACATATATTGTATGCGTGCGTGTGATCATATGCTTGACAGAGCAGATGGTAAGGTATATATGGATAAAACATTCATCTCCGGGCAACTAAAGAAGGACCTAAAAGTACATCGCCACATTATAGAACAACCATATATTTATCTAAAACATGATATGGTTAGAACTGACTCCCAGCCTATGCATATCATTAATTATATTTTTAACATGTCCATTCGTACGACTTATGCAAAATTTTATTTTAGGTATTTCTTTCAATAAACATCAGTAAGACCCACTGGTATTTAGCGGTCATCAATGCGAAAAAACGTTTGATACAAGTATTGGACTCGCTTGGTGCTGGAATGGGTAGGAGTGACCTCACTCTAATGGTAAGCAAGTTGAACGTGGTCTCCTTTAACCTTGTGTTTGTCTTAATGCCTAAAAATCTTTTCTTGTATAACAGCTGCAGGGACTTGAGAAGCACTTAAAAATTGCATCTCAAAGAAATGGGTTTGACAAAGGTGAAAAGTGGCCGGATCTTGATGTCACAAAATGGCCAATAGAGGAGCAAATCCAGAGACGAGTGCAGACCGACGGGTATATAGAATACTCATCAATATTTTAAATTTAATGTGAAAAATATCTTGATCCAAAAGTTGTGTATTTAATAGCAAACAAATCGGTGAACATGTACATGTGTTGATGTATATAGATATATACGATGAACCTTTGTGTTTGTTTAGATAGTATCTTTACATTGAATTGGCTAGAAGAAATACTACTATAACATTTTGTAATCCTATAGCGCATCGTGCGGGTTATTCATGTTAAACTTTATGGAACATTGGACAGGCGATATGCTTTCTGACTATGTCACTCAGGTACTATTTTCATTCATACATAATTAACAGTATCTAACATCTTATCTTAAATTATAATTTCGCAAATGTAATTTTCCTACTCCCTCTGATCCATATTATTTGTCACTAAAATGAATGTATCTAGACATGTTTTAGTGCTAGATACATCCATTTCAATGACAAGTAATATGGATCAGAGGGAGTACTAATTTGTAGGAGGATATGAAAGCATTCCGAAGAAAATTACTTGTCATATTGCATGATTCAGAACTGAACAAAATAAGAGGTAGTCCGGTATACGATCAAGAAAAAGATGAACAAGATGGATCTAACTCTGATATTATGGTTCTGCCAAGTTCAAATGGAAAACATCCAGGAGATGTAGCCAAAAAAATGGCCTCCTTCCCATTTGCATCGTGTCCAACAAACCGCATGACTTAGTTGATGAGATCTGCAAATACATCATGTCCATTGACGATGCAAAATGTTTGGAGTAAGCCTCATGTTAAGATAATCATCTAAGTGTCAATACATGTTATTATGATCATTATTCTTATCATCTATTTCGCAGAAAAAATGGGTCTGAAGCTTCAAACCTTATCCACTGTGATTAACTCTGAAGCAAATTCAAGATATACTTAGGATGGACCAGCCTATGGACAAGGATTGTTTTAACATGGTTGTTCGTATAGTGGCATGTGATGAGATACAACTGTTCATATAGCCTCATGTGCACAACATGGACCTAAGATTTTGTGTAAGTTATTCTAATCACACATAGATATTATCATTTTCATGGTCCTAAACCCTTTTTTATCAGTCGGCAATTATCAATGGTACACGGCATCCAAAATGGCGTTAAAAGCCAGATGTTAAGGAATTGGCAACATTGTTTCATAGTTGGCCTGGGATAGACCATGATATCTCGTTGTGCAACATGGTAAGTTATGTGCCTTGTTTATCCTTGTCATGATTTATTTGTTTTAATGATCGCCACTTGCAGATTTTGTTGCCACATGTATCCCTTGGTGACTTTATCATGTTCACCATCGACAAGCATGCACAACATGTATCCATCTTAGACCCCTTCTCCAAACCTCTATCGGAAGAGAGGTACCAACTAAAATTTCAGATGTTCTCATTCTATCTAAATGAAGCTCTTGAAATAGCACAACCTGGATGGAATTCCGATATATATATATATATTTGGTCACGTAAATACTCTCATAGTATTCCAATACCAACAAGCTCTGACATGTGATTTTATTTGGTTATTATTATAAGCATTTATTAACAATTAAGATAATGACAATTCATTAATTTGCAGGAAGATGTCGGGTTACTTGGTTTTTAGTTTTATGCTATCATGTGATGGTAAAAGATTTGTTCATCCAGTTTACACCGTGAGTATTTTGTGCTCATAGTTATAAAAAATTTATGGGAAAACTCCATGTTAACAACGTAGATTGCTTGTGTAGGATGGCTATGAGTTGAGGAAGAAGTTTTTGATATGCATGCTCAAGTACTATGCAAATGAAGCTAAGGACAATATTCCTGATGTTTTACGTGGATACCTTTGTCATGTCAAGGGAGAATGGCTTAGTGAATAAGTGATAACGTTGTTAATCGTTGTATTTTGCACACATTACATTGAACTATGTGAAGTAAACTTTTAAATATTTTAAGTATTATGTAGGTATAATTTTTGTATGCTTGAATATCATGCACGTGTAGTACGTGCGACACCAGGGATACAGTAAATGCCGTAGCGAAGCACGGGCATTCCACTAGTATGTATAATTTATCGGGTTCTTGTGATTGGTTATCCTAGGCATACAAGAGCTATGTCCCATAAGGCCCATGAAGAGTAAAGACATCCGATGGACAGAAGTTTGACTTGGCGATCAAGACAAAAGTGCAAACCGGTATAGTCTTAGTGTTGTAATTATAACTTGTAACCTATCTGTATACGACTCCAAGATCCAACCTCTCATATAAAGGCCGAGAGTAGTCGACGGAGAGGGAACCTTTAGATTTTTAGCAATAAACAATTCGCTATGAGCTAGATCGTAACTAGCGAATCGACGACTTTGTAATAATTATCTCCACCATAATCGGCGACTCTGCATAGGATGGATGGCTACTGCATGCTGTACGCCAACTACTTTGCCGACGAGCCGTTGCATGAAGAGGCCGTGTTTTGGCGTCGTTTCAGGATGAGCCAGAAGCTCTTCCTTGAGATCGTGCATGCCATCCGAGAGTTCGACCCCTATTTCGTGTGCAATAAGGACTGCACCGGCATGGTCGGGTTTTCCTCACTGCAGAAGTGCACAATGACGATGAGATTGCTTGCGCACGAAGCGCCGGGTGACAGTGCCGATGACTATCTCTGCATGGTCGAGTCCACCATCATCGATTGCTTGTATAGGTTCTGCAGGACAATGATTGCAGTGTTTGGGAAACAATACTTGAGGACACCCACTGCTGAAGACACTACTCGGATAGACTGCATGCATTGACAGTGGAAGAACTTTCCATTTGCATGACAGAGAATGTACAAAGGCCACAAAGGAGATTGCACTGTGATACTCGAGGCCGTTGCTATACATGATCTTTGGATCTGGCACTCCTTCTTTGACATGGCAGGATCGAACAACGACGTCAACTTTCTTAACTCCTCAAATATATTTGACAAGCTTGTTGAGTGTCATGCTCCCCAGTGGACTTTGAGATCAACAGACACCACTACAACAATGGATACTATTCTGCAAATGACATCTATCCAAGATGGCCAACATTTGTGAAGACTATCTCAAAACCCAATGTTCCCCAAGCATGCTCAGTTTGCCAAGGAACAAGAAGCTTGTAGAAAGGACGTGGAGCGGGCATTTGGTATGCTCCAAGAGAGGTTTGCAGTTGTCTGGTTCCCAGCTATGCCTGGTCGAAAGATCAGATGTGGGAAATAATGAACTGTTGTGTGACCTTACACAACATGATCATTGAGGATGAGAGGAATGACCCAGTGAGTTTGGTCGAGCAGAGCGAGCCATATTACAGACATGGACCTCTTGCAGAGCCTGATCACTAGGTGTCGCCAACATAAGCTTCCTTCATCGTCATGCGTCATGAGATCCGAGATCCGGTACTGCATCAACAACTGCAGGATGATCTAGTTGAGCATCTATGGATACGCACAGGCAACACGTAGATGTCGAGCATGAACTGACCGAACTAGGCCAAAATATTGTATTTTTATTCTATGCCGAACTATGTTTGATTTCATGCCAAACTATGGTCAATTTTAAGACGAACTATGCCAAACATTGCTATGTATTCATATTATGCCGAACTATGCCAAAACCTAGTCGAATTTGCGCCGAATTTGTCTATAAAAACGCCGACCTGGAAATTTGGCTTGGGAACGCAAATAGAAAAGTAAGCATTTTCGGACCAAAAACTAGCTCCATCCAACGCTATTTAGCTCCAGATTCCGGCCTAAAAATGCACCACGAATGGAGGTGCTGTAAGTCTGAGACAGCATATCTGTTCATCTTGCCCTCTGATCTGCACTCACATTCTCTAGTCGGCAGTTTTCATTACGTCTTTTATTATATATATCATGCTCGTACTGCATCCGCGTGATGACATGTTAATGTTCAAGCATGAATATTTTGCATGCGTCTGCAAGATACGTGTATGCCGAACGATATAGGGTGTGTTTGGTAGGCCAGGGCTATCCAGATTCCATATCTCCACTCATACAAGCTGGACCTAGACAAGTTCAACTCAGATTTTTCTGAGTGTTTGGTAGCGCAGGTTTGCTAAAACATGTTGAACCCAGATGTTGTTTGGTGGCTCGTCTCAGATCAGACACGCTATTGTCCAAGTTTTTACACACAGGTCCCTCCACAAAAAAACAAAAAGCAACCAGGTCCCTCCATAAGAAAACAGAAAAGCCATCGGGTCCTGCTAGGTTGCGGCGCCGCTGCCGGCGTGAGGAGCCGCCGGCGCATCCCGCCGTCGTGGCCATGGGCCTCTAGCACGAGCCGCCGCCGCCCTATGCCTCTAGCACGAGCCGTCGCTTGTAGGAGGTCACGCTCGATGCACTGCCGCCAGGAAGTCGCGTGATGCGTCAAAGCCAGGAGGTCGCGCTCGACGCGCCGTCGCCAGGAGGTCGCCGCCACCAGTGCGCCCCGCCGTCGTCGCCACAAGCCTCCATCGCCAGGAGGTCACGTTCGACGAGCCGCCACCAGGAGATCGCACGACGCGTCGAAGCCAGGAAGTTGCGCCAGGAGGTCGCGCGACGTGCCGTCGCCAAGAGGTCGCCGCCAGGAGGTCGCGCCAGGACGAGAGGGAGAGAGGAGGGTGTGTGGACGGGGTTGGAGCTGGCATCTGACGGGGACAGGAGGGAGAGAGGAGCGTGCAGGGACGATGACGAGAAGGGAGAGGGGAGGGTGCGGGTGCGGGGACGAGGACGAGAGGGAATGAGGGTGCGGGGCCGAGACCCCTGTCGGGCTAGAGCGACGCGGGGACGGACCGGGCAGTGCCGAGCTGTGAACCTCGATTCCAGCTTCGCAACTGGGCAGGGCCGAGGGGCTATTTTCGTATCAGGTGGGCATAGCTGAGGGGAGCCGACCCGATCTACCAAACAACAAAAAGTGAGAAAAAGTGGGGTGAGGTGAGATTTTCTGGGTAGTCCGGGCTACCAAACACGCCCATAGTAACTCAAAGTACTACGGAGTATGTTTTTCCATAATGCTTGGAATTAACGCTTTATTATCAGCCGTACTCGATTGGAACCAGCTTATTACATCAAGAGCAATCGACCATAACTGAACTGCACTATACCTATACCTAGCCAGCGGCCTGGTCGCCGCGCTTTAGATCACCGGGCCGAAGGAGATGAGACGGCGCGTGCTGCTTCTCTTCTCCTCGATCAGAACAGCCTCGTACCTGCCGTGCTCGCCGCCGCTGCTCAACGCGTCGATGAGGAGGTGGTACTTCACGCCGGCGACCATCTGCAGCTCGCCGCTCGTCACCTTGCCGAACCTGAGCCCGTCGTGTCGCTGCCTCACGTGCTCCGCCACCGCCCACCCGCCGAGCTCCTGGACGTGCGGCGTTTCGACGTCCTCGATCGGGTACCAGTATTCCGCGGCGGCGGGGTAAACCACGGTGAAGGTCAAGAGAAGGACGAGGATCATGGTGCAGGTCCTCATGGCTTCCTGGTGGTTTACCTACGGGCTAGATTTTTTGGACGTCGGTCTTGCGGCTTAATTCGAGATCTTGGTCGATCGAGGTGGTTGCTATATATGGTGATCATGCAGAAGCCGTGCGGGCATATGAATATCGCATCAGGAGCAAAAAAAGAACGATATCATCATTATTACAGTAATAAATATATATCGGCATTACAAGGAAACAAAATGGAAACCTTCCCATAATTCCTTCTCTTTTCTTGGCATTAAATTAATGGACAAACCATCCCAATCTAGAAAAATCCGAGTTAATTAATTTAAATCAGTAGGAGTACATAAAAATATGAAAAATGATAGGATTTTCTCCAGAAGATCGATCATCCAGGTCGACACGCGTGCCTATGTTGCACGATGGATGCGCCTGACGGTTGCTTTTCTATGTGGTGGGCTATGTAAGCCTTGCGCCGCCGCCGCCCTCATCCAAACCTTGCTACATGCGGCCAATGGGAACACTACAAGCGGGCATTGGGTTTGCTACATGCGGATAGTGGAGGTGCTACAAGACCTCTGGCGGTGCTTGCCACATCGGATTTTGCTACAAAAGTTTTATTGTTTTCCTACAACAGTATATAGGTATTGCTACAAGATTTCCGGCGACGTCTTCGACGAGTTCTCTGGCAAAGTCGGATTTGCTACAATAGAATATTTTATTTTCTACAGCTTGTGTGATTTTACTACAATAGTGTATTTTTTTTGCTACGAGGTATCCGACAAGTTTTCGATGGAGTCACGTGTTCTAAATTAGCACAACTTTTCTGCTACAGTCTCCGGCGAGATCTCCGACAAGAAATTCCTTTTAATTCTATTTTTAAAGGAAATTTTTTTACTACATGTAACAAAAGCGAAACATTTTGTAGCAAAATCAAGAATTTGGAAAAAAAAAGTGATGGCTGGAGAAGCAGGACGATGGGAAGCACGCATCATCTAGGGCGTGTTTGGTTGCCCCGACCTCCGTTTCTTGCATGGGGCAGGAAAAAATAAGGGCGCTTAGTTCCGTGCGGCGGATGAAATAGTTGCGTCGCACGATTCTTAAAGCGCCCCTCAGCCATGCCCTGGAGGAGCACCGAAATCGGGCGTTTCCACGGAGCCAACTTCTTCTCGCGCTCGCGGGGAAGAAGCTGCACGCGCTCGTGCAAGGTCGGGATGGCGGGAGCTCACGGAATCCGGTGGGAGAAATTGGGGTTACCGCCCGCTGATTCGCCGCGCCTATTTACACCGCCCCTTCGCTGACTCCAAAATCCCCGCCTCCATTTCCCCCAATTTCGAGCTCTCCCTCCAAATCCTCTTCCTCACCGACGAGCAGGTAAGCAGAGCCTCCTACTCCGGCGGCTCTAGGTCGTCTCCGGCAAGTGTTCCTCCTCGACTATGTCGAACATGTCATCCTCGTCAGACGAGATCATGATCGTGGTAAGAAACATCTAACCTAGCTCTCGCAGCTTAGATCTATTGCCATGTACTACCTCACAGTCCTAAGTTGTGAGCTCATGTTCTAGATGTGGACCTAAGCATGTTGTTCTGTAAGGATTGCCATGTGATGTAGGTAGGATTAGTGGTATAAGTAGAGTTTTTCCCATAGAACTAAACACATTATTATCCGTGATGCCGTAGGAGAAGGTTGCGTCCCCTGATCTGTCTGCAACCTCTGTGCCGCCTCTATGTTATGTGCCGATGCCTGATGCGGTGGCCACGAGGAAGCAGGCCATGTCATGGCCATCATCTCTATCCACCTTCTTCCTGAATCGGGTGGTCCATTTGATCGAGAAAGGGGGTTCAGTAGTGCGGGGATTCAGATAGGCGGACATGCGCTTGATTGCAGAGGATGTCTTCAAGTTCTGTGGCCGGACAGTCACTACGAACTAGGTGTACAACCACATGACGCACTGGAGAGTGCGCTGGATTAGGGTGATGAAGCTCAGAAGGCTTGAGAATGTATGCTGGGTTGAGGAGACCTCTGCCATCATGATGGACGATAAAGCTTACTATGAGCATATCAAGGTATGAACTTGCATCAGTTTTTGTAGTGCTCACATATGAACTACATGTCATAAACTAACTGTGATTCTCATGTAGGCTCAGCCATCGGATGCCGAGATGATCAACAAGCCCATCGAGAACTATGCTCAGATGAAGATCATCTATGGTGCTCGTATTCCAGTTGCACCCGTCTCTGTGACCGCGATGTAGGGTTCGCAGCATAGAAGACAAAAAAAATTCCTACGATGGGAACAACTAAGTACCAAGATCTATCTACTAGATACAATCAACGGGTGGATATACATCCATAGAATACATACCCTCGAAGACCGAATAGCGTTAACGAGGCTGTACTCATGGATGATGTAGACGAACGCTTGCCGATCTCAAGATCGTGATGAAGTCCATCTGGTCCAGCCGGTCCAGCACGATCAAGTCCAGCACCTCAAAGCAGTGGTGCATCCGTGATCGCACACACGTACGGGTACCCCGACAACCTCCGCGCCCTCGCTCCAGCGAAGAAGCGGAAGCAACAAATCCTTCCAGAAAAAGCCACCGGAAACATGTATCTCGCTGATCCGAGACCATGGGGAAATTCTAAAGGGGGGAGAGAGATCCTTCGCGAGGAGGTGTGTGAGACAAGTGAGAGGAGGGGGTCCTTTTATAGGGGAGGGGGGCAGCCCAAGGGGGCATGGACGCAGGTTCCCCCACCTCTCCCTCATTCATGTGGTGGAAGCTCCACTCACATAAAAACCTCTCCACTCACAATTCCACTCACATGCATTAATTTTCCACCAAAATTAATACAAGCTCTCATTTAAATAAAACTCTTTTATTTATTTATTCAGAATTTTGTTAATTAATTTAATTAACAAACATTCACATAAAACCCCTTGCTAGTATTCCATTTCACATGCAGAACCAGTTTCAGCAATTTCAACTGAAACAGTTCCGGTGTCTAGTGAAATAAATTCCTGCGCTTTCCTTTTCTTTTTCTGGCATATCATTTGCTCCGAATGGTGTCGGTATCCCTTAAGTGTGTCACCCTACGGTTCGCGAATAATGCGGACATGATCGAGACCCTTCTCCGATCAATAATCATTAGCGGGACCTGGAGATCCATACTGACTCCCACATATTCAACGATGACTTCTGTGATCGTGTGAACCTTTTACGCTAGTATCTTAATCTCTTTGTTTCACGATATATTACATGTCCGAGATTAGATCATCGGTATCTCCATACCTAGTTTGATCTCGTTACCGACATGCACTCTTTTCTCGTTCCCGTGATATAACATTCTAGTGATCAAATCACTTGCTTGCAAGCTAATCAATGTGATATCACCGAGAGGGCGCAGAGCATATCTATCCGTCATCGCGATGAAAAAATTCCACTCTCGATCCATGGGTCTCAACTTAACACTTTATTAGTTATGAAGCCATCTTTATAATCACCCAGTTACGATGTGACGTTTGATGTCATCGAGAAACTCTTCCGGTGTTAGTGATTGACATGATCTCATGGTCTAAGGATTAGGATCACTTCGTAAGTTGTTATAGCAATATAAACTCAATGACTTTGATCGTAATGCTATACTTCGGATGAATGTTCATCACATCATTACACTAATGTTGTGACCTCGTTATTAACAACATCCAATGTCCATGATCAGGAAACTTTGATCATCATGTTAATCAACGAGCTAGTTTATAAGAGAGGCATAACTAGGAACTTCCTTTTTGTTTATTAAACACACATGTATTAACGTTTCGGTATTAATACAATTATAGCATGTAAAATAAACATTTATCATAAATAAGGAATACGATAATAACCACTTTATTATTGCCTCTCGGGCATATTCCCTTCAGTCTCCCACTTGCACTAGAGACAATAATCTAGTTTGAAAACTTTGCGTATTGAACACCTATGGCTTTCTTGTGTTCCATATACGCAACTGCAAGTGGTTAACATAATCTATGGATCTGATGCTTTCAGGTCCGTGTGTATTTGCATGTATTTGCGTCTCCACGCATCACTCATTCTCTCATGAGATGGCATTGTATAAATTTGGTCTTTTGGTGAGACCTTTAGTTCCTTGGGGTTAAAACACGTCGATACTATTGTCACACAATATATCTTTAGTGTTATCCTGTTGTGAACCACACCTTAGTTTGATAACAAACTACTTGACACAAATTCCCTCCTTTGCCGCTACTATAGCAGTCATATACTTAGTCTTTTGTTGTAGTATTCGTCACAATGTCTTAACTTTGAACTCTTCCAAATCCATCATGGAATCTCCTTTCCATTACATTGTGCCACCCATAGTTTAAATTGAGATAAACTTAATTTGTATCTTGTGACAAAACTAGTATCAATGTAACTCTTTACAATGAACTATTTGTAATTGTTTGTCACCTCTACACAAATATATTCTTAGTTCTTCCAATAGATCATAAGAATATACTTACTATCGTCCAATGATCATTTTATGATTCATTCTGGTATATGCTCATAACACTTATAGCATAGGACATATCTGGATGTGTACATATCATGGTATGATTGATCAAAACATTCTCGTGATTTCACTCATCAAGTGTCAAAGCACTTGAATCTTGTTTCACTTATCAAGTGTTGATACACTTGAATCTTGATTCAATTCTTTTCCATGCGAAAAGAACCGTTTCTTGTTGTTTCTATATAGAACTCCTTCAATATCTCATATACGTACGTTTGGCACAACCATATTAGCGTCACAGTCTATCCACTATAGACATTCACGCTAAATATTCGGGTTTTGCCTAAGTATTTCATCGAAATGAAATTCTTAACCTTTGTCAATAAAATATACATCATTTCTAATCAACAAGATGTCCTCCACATAATGTATTAGAAATATGTCTTAGCGCTCCCACTTAATTTCTTGCAAATGCAAGTCTCTTCAACTCCGCGATGCTTACTTCAACAACTGAAGTTTGCATGCCCCTTTTTAGCATCCTTTGAATTAACAAAACCCTTTGGATCGTGTCATGTACACGTCCTAGGTAACCATTCTATTAAAAGAACTTTGTTTTGTTTATTCATCTATCATATATCAAATTATATGTAGTGGTTGCTATTTTAATCCATCCAGACTAAATATCGCTATGAAAGATCAAATCTTGTCATAGTCAACTCCTTGAACATTGTTGTAAAATACTTTACGACATGTCGACTATTTCATAGATGTGAAACATCCATGTCTGTTTATTTATAGATCCAAATACGACTGATAGGTTTTTACACCTTTCCGGAGGGTCTTCCAAGTTCAAAACATGATTTCTCGTGTATGGAACTATCACGGATTTTATGGCTTCAAGCCATTTGACGGAGTCAGGGCCCGTCATCGCTTCTTTGTAGTCGGTTCATCATTGTCAAATAATAATGATTTACTCTCAAATCTCAATCATTTGATTGTTTATCCGACCTTCTTGGTTCAATAGGAACTTTAGACCTCCGTGACCGCAACCTTTGAGGCACATAAGCTATGAGCATTATGGAAGCCTCCAGAACCATTTCCGTCACTGCGCAACTCAGCACATTTAGCTAAGGTTCGTTAACCTTATAAAAGTTCTATTGTCCTCCCACTTAACATTTATGAAAAAATCCTTCTTTAAGAAACTTCACATTTCAAGCGACAAACCCTTTTGTCCTCGGTGTTATGGAGGAATAACCAATTGTTATTCGAAATAACCTACAAAGACATGCTTATCCGACTTCGGTTGTAAACATCTTACTTATGTTTAGCATACCAAAATTTAAGAAATGACAACTTGGGTTTTACCCCAAACCATAACTTCCATGGTGTCATTTCAACGGATCAAGATGGAGCTCTTTTCAGTGTAAAAGCGGAAGTCTCTAAATATTTAATCTTTTAAAACATAATGGCAGTTTTATAAATAACACCTTTGATCCAACCATGTCAAACAAGGTTTCATTACAAATCTCAAACACTCCATACTCCTATGGTGTTTCGGGAGACGTAAATCTAGGTGTTTTTCTAAACTTGCAACTCAAATAAATCCCTTTATGATAAAATCATAATTCATTTATTTTCTTGTTACACTTGTAACTCAAACAAATCCCTTATGATAAAACCATAAACCATTTATTTTCTTGTTACAATGATTTTCCACTTCATCTTGAAAGTCTTTGAAACATTTTCAAATATTTCATACTTCATTCTCATTAAGTGAACATTCACTCAAATTTCCGGAGAAAGTATATGAAGTTGAAACCCATCGCTTACGACTATAAATAATGGACTACATACATAGATATGTATAAATTCCAATATTTTATTCGTTCGTTCTTCTTTGGCCTTTGAACGAAGTTTTTAATTATCCCGAGGAAAGTCTCACAAGCGTCACTTGATCAAATCAAAGACTCCAAAAATCCATAAATATGGAGATTCTTCATGTTTTCTTTCCAATATAATTTAAACGGCGATGTCACTTCGTAAGTGATCTTTCAATCATATGCCTTGCGACATTTTAGCATTAGGTTTTATGGATGTGATATCTCCAACTAGATTTGTAAATCATCCATCTAATATGGAATATGGTAATTATTTGAACAACCTTTGTTGTCATAATACCTAATTTAAATAACAATTATTAAAACAAATCTTGAAGTCAACCTTTGATGTCAACGAGAAATACAAACAACGGTTTGTTTGTTTTCGATGAACATCATCATATATTCTCTTGCTAGTTACTTAGGCCATTGTGGTTCATGAATTGCGTCATTCCGTATGAAATTTCATACCAACCAATTCGGTATCCAATACCCAAGAACCACATTGTTTAACAAGCAAAGAATACAACCATAACCTGTATATCATCTATATACCTAAATTGGATATTTCCAATCTTTTATTTTCTGCCAAATATATTTTATAGATTCTCTTTCAGCATTTCCTTTTCCTTTTTAAAAGAATCTATCAACATCAAAAGTGGCGCCATATATATGACACATAGTCCAAAGCGTGTATATTCAAATAATAATACCTTTGGACTTGCACTTTGAAGTAGATCACCATCATCAAAATTATCAGTATTCTTTTAAAATCCATTTTTTAGTAATCTTTTAGTGTAGTAAACACTTTACATACATCTTCTATTCATCCTTATCATGACGACTTTCATGATCAAGCTAATGTAGATTATAAGGAGAATCGTGAGTATAATGTTGCTTTCCAAAACGCTTTTGGATGATTAGGATGTCTAGCATCTCCAACCTTTGTAAATTCTCATCCTATATGAGAACACATATTATACTCTATCATATTGCAACCAAAATATTGTTTCAGATATCGTTATATCTGTCACACATGATGGTTTCTGAAACAATTCTTTCAGCTCCTAGATAAACTTGATATTAAAACAATCAAGAATCATGGAGGCAAACATGATACTTAAGATACTAACACTGGAATTGTTACTCTCGATTTAATACCAATTATTAAATTTCACGGAGTAAATAGAATTTTGCTGAAGGTTTGCAATAGGACTTTAAACTTTAGATTGACACTCAACACAATACGATACCAGTTCATAAAGTATATATCCAGAATTCTATAGTTCTATTATCTCAATTACAACTATGCATAAGGTGGTGAACGAATGCCAATGACTACAACAAATTATGCAAATTCACTTTGATTTAATTTATGATAAATTGAGTTCTACTAATCCAAATTAGAAATGAACTCCCACTCAAAAACGACATCCCACGTGTCTTTTTGGTGATTACATGAACCAAATCCACTACACCAAGTCCGATCATCACGTGAGTCGGTGTAGCTTCAAAGGCGAGCATCAAATGGGCATCATATCTACTATATGACTCATGCTTAACCTTTCGGTCCGTGTTCCGAGGCCATGTCTGTACATGCTAGGCTCGCCAAGTAAGAACCTTAGTATTCGCGTGTGTAACTGTCTTACACCCAAGATATGCTCGTGGATTCAAGTACACCCGATCATCACGTGATGCCTTGAAGCGACGAAACATTGTCGGTGCATACTTAAGAAAGAACATATTCTTATATTGATATTTAAATGAGGGATCATCTTATTATGCTAATAAAACGCTAAAATAGCAATATAAGATGCTATCAAACATCACATGTTTATTAGTGGAATGATATGGTTCCTGCATATGATCTCCATCACGTGCACCGTGGTATGATCACTATCATACCTCTATGTGTAAGGCCAAGGTCTATGGAACCTACACGTTATGCGTGTTGTAAGAGTATCATCTCATAATTCTACTTACAACATCACCATATCATAACACTAGCCCAGCAACAATCTAAACTAGACGCCTCTAATTTATCCATTGCAAGTTTTACGTGGCTTAGGGCTTTCGAAGATAGAACCGTTCTTACCTACGAACATGAACCACAACGAGGATAACCAAATTGTTGACAACTCGTTGCAAATTAGATATTGACTATAGTAGGAGAGACAGACACCCGCTAGCCACTTATGCAAAACTAGTTGCATGTCAAGCGTGGAACAGGTCTCATGTGCGAGGACATGTAAAGTTTGTCCGGGCCGCTTTATCCCACTATGCCACCAATATCCAAAGTACAACTAAGAAGCAATAAAATGATCATCATCGCCCACATACTCATATGTGTACTACCTGTGCAAAGTATCTACGCATAGATCCGGCTCTGATACCACTGTAGGGTTCGCAGCATAGAAAACAAAAAAAAAAATCCTACGATGGGAACAACTAAGTACCAAGATCTATCTACTAGATACAAGCAACGGGTGGATATACATCCATAGAATACATACCCTCGAAGACCGAATAGCGTTAACGAGGTTGTACTCGTGGATGATGTAGACGAACGCTTGTCGATCTCAAGATCGTGATGAAGTCCATCTGGTCCAGCCGGTCCAGCACGATCAAGTCCAGCACCTCAAAGCAGTGGTGCATCCGTGATCACACACATGTACGGATATCCCGACAACCTCCGCGCCCTCGCTCCAACGAAGCAGCGGAAGCAACAAATCCTTTCAGAAAAAGCCACCGGGAACATGTATCTCGCTGATCCGAGACCATGGGGAAATTCTAAAGGGGGGAGAGATCCTTCGCGAGGAGGTGTGTGAGAAAATTGAGAGGAGGGGGTCCTTTTATAGGGGAGGGGGGCAGCCCAAGGGGGCATGGCCGCCGGCCATGGAGGGTGCCCCCACCTCTCCCTCATTCATGTGGTGGAAGCTCCACTCACATAAAAACCTCTCCACTCACAATTCCACTCACATGCATTAATTTTCCACCAAAATTAATACAAGCTCTCATTTAAATAAAACTCTTTTATTTATTTATTTAGAATTTTGTTAATTACTTTAATTAACAAACATTCACATAAAACCCCTTGCTAGTATTCCATTTCACATGCAAAACCAGTTTCAGCAATTTCAACCGAAACAGTTCCGGTGTCTAGTGAAATAAATTCGTGCGCTTTCCTTTTCTTTTTCTGGCATATTATTTGCTCCGAATGGTGTCAGTATCCCTTAAGTGTGTCACCCTACGGTTCGCGAATAATGCGGACATGATCGAGACCCTTCTCCGATCAATAATCAGTAGCGGGACTTGGATATCCATACTGACTCCCACATATTCAACGGTAACTTCTGTGATCGTGTGAACCTTTTACGCTAGTATCTTAATCCCTTTGTTTCACGATATATTACATGTCCGAGATTCGATCATCAGTATCTCCATACCTAGTTTGATCTCGTTACCGACATGCACTCTTTTCTCGTTCCCGTGATATAACATTCTAGTGATCAAATCACTTGCTTGCAAGCTAATCAATGTGATATCACCGAGAGGGCCCAGAGCATATCTATCCGTCATCGGGATGAACAAATTACACTCTCGATCCATGGGTCTCAACTTAACACTTTAGTAGTTCTGAAGCCATCTTTATAATCACCCAGTTACGGTGTGACGTTTGATGTCATCGAGAAACTCTTCCGGTGTTAGTGATTGACATGATCTCGTGGTGTAAGGATTAGGATCACTTCGTAAGTTGTTATAGCAATATAAACTCAATGACTTTGATCGTAATGCTATACTTCGGATGAATGTTCATCACATCATTACACTAATGTTGTGACCTTGTTATTAACAACATCCAATGTCCATGATCAGGAAACTTTGATCATCATGTTAATCAACGAGCTAGTTTATAAGAGAGGCATAACTAGGAACTTCCTTTTTGTTTATTAAACACACATGTATTAACGTTTCCGTATTAATACAATTATAGCATGTAAAGTAAACATTTATCATAAATAAGGAATCCGATAATAACCACTTTATTATTGCCTCTCGGGCATATTCCCTTCACGCGATACATCGTGCTCTTGCCCACCTGATGGAGCACAATAGACATGCGAGCAGGTATCTTGCCATGACCCCTGAGCGCAGGTTGAACTGGTTCACGGCCTTCCTAAACAAGTACTATCTCTAAGCAGTTGTTTGGGGATGTGCTGGTAGTAGTGATGGTGTGTTGGTGTTGGTGATGATGGACATGATGTGTATTCTATGAGTAGCTAGACTGATGAACTATGGTTGCGGTGACCCCTAAACTTTGGTCTGCATATTTTAGAAGGTGGTACTCAGTTATAACCTCTCCGTATGTGATGAACTAGTACTGCAGCACAGGCAGTTGCTCGTTAACTCGTGCTGCAGCACACATGCCACGACTTATTATGTTGAACATGTGTTAATATAAGCTAGTTGTTTTTTGAATTACACTTATCTGAACTTTGTTCTCTTTGCTTGATGATATTGGGTAAGTTCATCTCACTTGCCAGGAGGTAAGCCTAGGGACAATGCAGCTCTCCAAACAAGAACCATTTTCTGAAATCCATGAAATCGTGAAACCAAACGACTAAGGCTTAGCTCTCAATCTCTAGGAAAATGAGAATACAAGGAACCAAACAGAGTGTTCCTTTTGGCACGGAAGATTGCATTGCTGCATACAGCTTCCGTGGAGCCATGATTGTTACGTGTGAGTAAAAGATACAAGCAACCAAACACGCCTCTAGAGAATGCTTGTAATACCCCAAAAAATATGCACAAACGGCCCAAATAGACGGTCGCGCCAGCAAACAAAATCCTGAAGGTCTGTCAAGAATTTATGTTGGACTCGCTGTCCCGAATTTATGTTGGACACGCTGCACAACGGTGCCACACAAGGTGCTTTCTATGCGGCCGCAGGTAAAAATCAAGGATTAGCGAAACGTACTTTTAGAAAAGACTAATAGTTTGCAGTTTGTAAAAGCGATAATCATGCATGCTACAGTATTAGAGCATTTCTAGTAGATACCGCGTATCTGATCAAACTCGTAAAATATATAGTTTTGGTCTAAAAATAGCTTTAAAAAGGCCCAAGTAGGTACCGTAAAACCGGTCAAACCCATAATTTTTTTTTGCGGTTTTTTGGATATCACTCACATGTACCCTATATATATTGAGTTTCTTCGGCCTGTTTTACAGCTTCTCACAAAACGGTCAACGTTCATGGGGATAAAACTCCTGAACGCACAGCCGCTGAACTCGACGAGTCTAGCCAAATTCCCGCGAGATGGTTAGATTCCCCGCGCAAAACTTCAAATCACGACGACTAGGTTTGATTCCTTGGGAGGTTGTCAATTTCCGACGATGATTGTGAAACTCGCAAACTGTGCGGGAGTAGAAGCAAGGCGACGCACGACACAGGAGCCGGTCGTTGGCGGGCGGCCGCCGTTCACACACGTAGAAACCCTTTCCGTCGCACGCTCCCGCTTCTGATTCCTGCCGCGCACGCGTCGCCTCCACGTGTGCGTGGGCGGAGGCCTGGGGCTCGCGCGGGGCGGCTCCGATGGTCCACGCACCTCCTCCCACGCCGAGTGAGTGGAAAGAGGAAGAAGACGACCGACCGAATATTCAAGAGTATATTCTATTTTGCGGGCGGTATATCTTCCGCGCTATGTTTTTAGACAAACAAATATGTGCAGTATATCGTGTTTATCGTGTTCACGTAGTATAATAGGATGCGGTATCTGCTAGAGATGCTCTTAAAAGGCTAAAATACATGTATGAAAACAACTAGGATAAATTAGGTCATGGTCCTAATTGCCGATTAACTAGATAATAGTTGTCAAATTAATTCAGTTGCCATTAATTGCCAGATTAACTACTAGTTCATAGTAGTTGTCATATTATAATTTTGCCAAATTAATTCGGTCTTAATTGCCAGATTAATTAGAAGTGATTGGCAAGTTTAAATGAGACTAAATTTGCCAAATTAATTAGTGCATATCTTTCTAGTTAATTTGTATCTATTTGCAAAATTCATAATTGCCAGATTAATCGGTGCGTGTGTTGGGATTGCCTCCTTGCCCCGATGTCTCCTCCTTGGGCTCGTCAACAGCGGCCATTCCACCTCCTCCTCGCGCACATCTCTCCATGCGCTTGTCCGAGGTAGCCTCCCTCGTTGTATGCTCGGTAGAGAGGGAAACCTCATCCTCGGGATTGTCGGTGGAGGTGGAAGGCTCGTCCTTGCGCATTCTCCTCATGCTCGTCGGCTGCAACCTCCTCCGACGCGTGCTCGGTGGAGCGCGGCCTCTCCCACGTATGATCATTGGCGACGGAGGCGTCGATAGCCTCCTCACACTCGTTGGTTGGGCAGTGGTGGTATTCTCCTCGCATGCTTCTCCGGCGCGGCAATACTCCTCCTGCCATGTGGAAACGCCCATCGCGAGCAATGGCCATGTGCGCCCGTTGCTGACTGTGCTGGCTACGGGGCTACCTAGCCGGTCACGCATCGAAGGCCACAAACAAGCGTCACGGTGAACTACCGCAACGCCACGATGCCGACGCCGAGCATCTGCGCCTCTAGCTTCGCCAGTAGCGGCCTTTCCACGAGCGTTGTCCCCTTCTTGATAGAGGCATCTCTCACCGGCGACGAGGGAACCTCAATCTGTTGTAGTGCTACAAAGAGAGAGGGAGGAGGGGATTGTTTGTCCGGGAGGAGATGTGGTTAGATGAGCGATAAGGGTGACAAATACTTGATCAAGCGGGCTAGTCAATCAGATGGACGCGCACGCGCCACACTGAGACGGCCACGTGCGGCGCCTCTCAGTACATTTTCCAATTTAGGTTTTTGTTATTTTTTAGGCCGTCAATAGCATCGCCATTCACCTTCATGGGCCGAATCCTTCGACCCTCTTCCTCAGGCCCTTCTGGTTTGGTAAAAAAGGGCCCGTCACTAGGGAAAAATGCTCGCTGCCATCGCCCCGGTCCATTGCCGTGTGCCAACAGGACCGAACACGGAAAAGCTGATCTCTACCGTGTGGGCATTCAAAAGCACATGCCAAAGAAAACCAACACGGCAAAATCCAGTAAAAACACACGGCAATGGACAAATCGGGGCACACGGCAAAAGCCCTGAGGACACACGACAAAGATCTGTTTACGGCAAAGACATGGGCCCCGCGGCCCCGCAGGTGCATCCGTCGGCCAGGGAGGACGACCAAATCTTTGCCATGTGCCATCGCGGTTAGGTATATGCCTTTGCCATGTGTATTTGCCTGTATACACGGCAAATAACTATTTTTCACTTTTCTTTTATTTAGTTAGCAAGACTTTTATTACATATATGTTAGTTGATGTTATTTCATAGGATCATGAGCATACACATATGAATAGGTTGATTTCACTATATCCCCCATATACATGTTCAGAACCTTCGCTTTTAGGTTAGAGCGCATGCATGCGAGGGGGACACATGCACCCAGAGACTAGCTAGGTTTTGTATGTTTCAACATAACATCACACTTTCATGCATGTGCTATAGCCACATGCAAGTCCTTGAGGTATTTCGATGTCCCGGAGCGTGGGTTGCTGCGGAACCCTGATCTGTGGGCCTCAGATCGTCTACCCCCTAGACATTCTTCTGATGGAGGTAGCCCGGCGTAGCTCTCTCTTATTTTATGTTTGTTTAGATCATAGGATGATGTAAAACCATGTTGGTTCACAAGGTGCAGCAATATCCTACCTGGTTTCACCGGAACAGGGAGTTTCCCCCTTATACAAGTCCAGAATCTTCGCTTTTAGGTTAGAGCGCATGCATGCGAGGGTGGACACATGCATTCGAAGACTAGGTTTTGTATGTTTCAACATAACACCACACTTTCATGTATGTGCTAGGGCCATATGTAACTTTTTGAGGTATTCCGATGCCCCGGAGCGCGGTTTGCACGGCAAAGACCCGCTAGATCCGTCAAACGGACGGAATCGTCAAATCACTTTTCTTTGAACTTAGAAGAATAGCTCGCTTGAAGCAAGATCCTCCACTCGATATTACCGCCAACCCATCTCAGCGGAGAAGCAGCGTTGCTGAATCGGAGGTCTCGTCTAACGATGCATCCTATACAGATGGCGGTCCCGACTACCCCGTGGATGGAATTAAGGAGCAGATACCTTGTGAGCTCCATAAAAAATTGAAGAACATATCTGTGAAGGTGGCGGTCGGATCGGCTTTGCCTTTTCCACCTGACGCACGTTGGCATGGCCGTGAGATTCCACCTGGCTATGCTAAAGTCGGGGTGGATCAAATCGTAAAGGAGTGGGAGTCAATGGAGCTTGACATCCGTGGCCCTGAAGGTGAGATCACACGGCTACGCGGGCAAGATAAGCAGATACCTAGACGAGGCGAAGCAGAGGTTCAGTGGCATGAAGTCTCATGACTGTGCCGTGCTAATGACGCAGGTACTTCCGGTCGCACTAAGAGGGATAATGGACGAGCACGTCCGTGAAACGTTATTTGGCCTATGCAAGTTTTTCGACGTCATCTCTAGGAAGTCGATTGGCTTGAATCAGCTCGGAAGGCTACAGGAGGAGATTGTGGTGATACTATGTGAGCTTGAGGTCTACTTCCCACCCGCATTCTTCGACATTATGGTGCATCTGCTGGTCCATGTCGTGGAGGACATCGTACAACTCGGGCCGATGTTCCTCCGCAGCATGATGGCGTTCGAAAGGATGAACGGACACATCAAAGGATACGTTCGCAACAGGTCCCGTCCAGATGGAAGCATAGCCAAGGGCTTTCTGGCCGAAGAGTGCATCTCTTTCTGCACGAATTATCTAGACATCGAGAACCCTGTCGGTCTTCCCGTCAACAGACACCTTGGCAAGCTTGACGGATCTGGTCACCGAGAGGGTCGTCGCATACTGCATGCAGACTTCGATTTTCGACGCGCAGACTTTGATCGAGCAAACCTCGTCGCGCTACAGCATTTAGAACTGGTCGATCCTTGGGTACAGAAGCACAAAAGGTTAATCGAGAAGAAGTACAGTGACCGGGGCATACAGAGGACGCAGGGAGAAATAATCAAAGAGCACAACTCAGATTTCACGCGTTGGTTTAGGCAGACGCTCCTTGATAATCCCCCGCGCTCGCATTCTTCTGACACGGAAAAGATCATATTCACCTTGTCGCAGGGACCGATGCAAAACCTGGTGACCTATCAGGCGTATGATATCAACGGCTACACATTCTACACGGAGGAAAAGGACAACAAGTGTGATTATTAGAACTCAGGCGTAACGTTGGAATTCTACACCGATGACAACGTGAAGGAAAGATTCTACGGAAGAATCGAGGAGATCTGGGAGCTCGACTACTGTGGAGAAAAGGTGCCGATGTTCCGCGTCAGATGGGCAAAGAGCGTCGAAAGAGAAGACCGGTATTTCACAACCATGGTTATACCCGAAGCAGCCAAATCCAAGGCCGCCGGTGCAAACGTGGCCGCGAAAAATGAACCGTGGGTACTGGCTACCAAAGTGGACCAATATTTTTTCATTACCTACCCGACAAAGCCTAGCCGTGTTGTCGTGAGGAGAGGAAAAAGAAACATCATCGGAATGGATGGAGTCGCCAACGAGCAAGACTTCGACCAGTACGGCGATCCAAAGATTGAAGATGACGACGACTACGATGCAACAACATACATCACAAGAAGAAAAAGGACAACCCTACCCAAAAAAGGTAGCCCGTTCGAAAGAAGAAACATTAAAGTGCCGGGGCTAAATTATTCAACCGCGACAAAGAAGGGAAAAAGATTGTAAAACGCTAGCTCAAAAAATATTGTAAAACGCGTGGTCGAAAAAGATTGTAATATTCATGGACAAAGTCAACCGCGCCGCTCCATCTCACAGACACCACACGCACCGCGCCGCTGCATCTCACAATCTGCTCTCGAGGCCGCACCGCCACCGCCGCCGCCACCGCCGCCACCGCCGCACTGCGCTGCGCTCTCGAGGAGGAGGAGGAGGCCCGCCACAGCGCTGCGCTCTCGAGGAGGAGGAGGCCCGCGCTTGTGGAGGAGGAGGCCGCTGCCGATCCGTGGAGGAGGAGGCCCGCCGCTTGTGGAGGAGGAGGATCGTGCCGCCGCACGTCGTCGTCCGCCCGTCAGAGGTAGCCCCTCCCCTGTCTCTCCCTCTCTCCCTCTCTCCCTCCCCTGTCTCTCCCTCTCTCCCTCTCTCCCCCTCTCTCTCCCCGATGGGGGTCTGCCTGTGGGCACATCTTGCTAGGTTGCTAGGTTGCTAGGTTGAAAGAGTCCAGATTGCTAGGTTGAACCAAGGTCTGAACCAAGCCCGATTGCTAGGTTGCTAGGTTGCTAGGTCTGAACAATGATTTGATGGTGCTTCAAGATTCAGTTAGCAGTCACCCATCTGCTTGTTCAATACTCGGTTGTTCCTGGCCTTCTAGAGTGAGCGCAGACAGGCCGCGAAGCACACTAGTGAAGCCTCCATTTGCATAGTGTCGTAGATTTGGAGATTAATACCTCAACTGTGTTTTATTGTCTTGCAGTATCCCACAGAGCCAAGTATTGATATAATTCATGCGCTAGCTTGCATTCAAGACCAATGTAATGAATTGTATCTAGAATAGGGAAGATCTATTGCCTCTAGAGCAGAGCAGATGCCATAGCCAGCATCAGAACACCATGCTTTAGTGTCATGTTATCCTTGGTATTGAGGCGCCCTCGCAGTGCTAGCCAGAACAATATACGGTGTTTGGGTGGTATGGCCCTGTTCTTGACCATTTAGCTTGGCACCAACGCATTCCTCTATCATATAAATATGGTAGGTGTTTATAGATGTGTTTGTTTCTCTCTTATCAGGCTCAACATTTGTGTTATACTGTGATGAATCGAGAAAGGCTAGGAACTGTGTTAGTTGATGTTCTGCAGTGTCCGAGAGGCGATCATGCAGATCCAACATCCAATTGTTCTGTTGTCTTTGGGATGCATCTATACAACACAGATTTTTGCTAGTGCTAGTGCTGACTAGTGCTAGTGCTAGTACTAGTACCTAGTGCTAGTGCTAGTGCTAGTGCTAGTGCTAGTACTGACTAGTGCTAGTGCTAGTGCTGTTGTAAAACTTTGCTAGTGCTGTTGTAAAACTTTGCTAGTGCTAGTGCTAGTACTGACTAGTGCTAGTACTAGTGCTGTTGTAAAACTTTGCTAGTGCTAGTGCTGACTAGTGCTAGTGCTAGTACCAGTACCTAGTGCTAGTGCTGGTGCTAGTACCAGTACCAGTACCTACAAAAGTTAAATTCAGACACAAACTTTGCTAGTGCTAGTACCAGTACCTACAGAAGTTAAATTAAGACACAAGAATGTGCTAGTGCTGACTAATTGTAAAACTTTGCCAAATGACAAGCATTTGCAGAAGTATTTCTTGATTGATGTGATATACAGGAGCTGCTTTAACAACCAATAACCCTTATTGGAGATTATCAAGCAAGAGTTTGTGCTGGGTTGTTTCTTAACCAGCATCCTAACATTAGATCTCAACTAGCATCAATAGCTATTACAATGTTTGTGCTTGTGCTTGTATGAAGCACTTTATTATGTCGTGTATGTAGGTTCTTGTATGAAACGAGTCACGATTTTTGCCGGAATGTTGATTAACTTCCGTTTCGGCAGAAATCGGGCACTCCTAGTTTAAGAAAATTAGCAAAGGTCATGCCGGATTTTTTCCGTGCATTTAACCAATTATTTGTTTTTTATTAGTGCAAAGATGTGTGACAACGACGAGGCTGGATGCTCTAAGCGCATCAGCGCTGAAGGAGAACTCAGACCTCCGAATAAACAATTGACATTCTGGGAGGCGGCCCAGCGGCTAGAAGACGATGAAGAATACCATCCCCAGGAGAGCGAGGATGATGAGATGGAAGACGCGGAGGAAGAAGCCGAAGGAACGGCGGACGATGAAACCACTGATGGCGGCGAGGGCACAGGGAGTGGTAGCAACCCTCCTAAGAAGAAGAAGAAGAAGCCGAAGGACCGGCGCCCGAACACGATCGACACGGTCAGGGAGGAAATTACCGAAGTGATCCCATCAGGGGTTTCTTTGGAGCCCGCCCTTGTCGTCAAAGGGTACGGTGGGCAAGTGGCGACGATCACCCGGACAACCATCTCGATCAACACCGAGAATCTCCGGCATAAAGATAATGGCCACTTGCGCACACTCCTCTTCGAGAAGCTGCACGCAAGATACAAGTTCCCCGCTAAGTATCAGAACACAAATTATCATGGGAACGAAGTAAACAAATCCGCCCTCACAAAGATGAGCACCGCCCTGGCCAGCTGGAGAACCCAGATAAAAAAGAAGATCTATAAAGAAGGCAAAAGTCTTGAGGAGATCCTGAAGATTGACCCGTAGATCACCGAAGATCAGTTCCAGGAGTTCAAGGAGAGGTGTGAATCCGAAAGAGCCCTGGCCAATAGTAATCGGGGAAAGGTGCTGCAGGCGATGAATATAGGTCATCATCATCTCGGATCTGGTGGATACAGAACCGCGGAGGCCAAATGGAATAAGGAGGATGCAGAGTATAGATCCAAGGGGATAGAAAACCCCTTTTCTAAATTCGAACCCGGGCAGGTTCGAAACTTCATCAGGGCCCGTTACCATGTGGACCCAAAAACCAAACAACTCACCGCGGATCCTGCGGTGAAGGAATTCGAGGAAATTGTGGTAAGTATAATCTAATTACCGCGGATCAACACGATTGCAATCTAATCGATGATCTAAATGATTCACTGTTACTTCTTTTGCAGGAGGAGGAAATTGTTGCTAGTCATGGATCCCAGGGTTCCTCATCCCAGGGGTCGACGGCGGCCACCCGGTGGGATAACCCTTTTAACAGGGCGATGAACCGGGCCAAGAAAATAGAGCCGGTTACGAAGAAGCCGTCGTCGGCTGGCCGTCTGGCCGGCCTCGGGGGTAAGAATTGGGTGGATCATTTTGGTCCACCGCCGAGGACGCATGTGGCGCCTTCGGGAAGGAGCGAGGAGGAAAACTGAGAGGTTCAAGAACTTAAGGCACAAGTGGCGCGGATCCCGCAGATCGTCCAAGACAACCTGGCAACCACCCTCACGTCCTTCCTGCCTACCTTGGTGGAGTCAATAGCGAACTGGAGTGCGGGTGGTCGAGTAGGGCCGTGCCCGATTCCAAGCATGGTCAGCAGCCACTCGAACAACGCGGCGCCGACGAATCAGGCGAACTACATGTTCGTGACTCCGTCCGCTAGCACCGCGGCGCCGCAAGTGTTGGTGACTCCCCCTGCCATCACCGCGGCGCCGGAGTACATGTTGGTGCCCCCCCTGCCATCGTCGCGGCGGCACCGGAGCTCCAAGCACCCGTCGGTAGGGAGAATACACCGGCGGCCAGCACCGCGCCATCAAGCAGCCCTTCCGTCTCTTGCACGCCCGTCGCCGTATGCGGTGCGTCAACATTAGCCGATATCGACGCCATCACGGTAAACAAATTGCTTTAATTACCGCCTTTCATGCCATCTATTACTCTTATGGCATCTCGCTCTGACGACGCCGTACATGTTTTCCGCAGACGGATGTTCCTTGCACTCTCTTATGCTACGTGAACAACGAGCTGAGGGATGTTGCCAAGGGTACCATCGTTCAACCCTTGCAGCGCATGTTCCACTCAAAGCCGATGCCAGATAGCGTGCACAGGGTTAAAATTAGTCGGGTGCTAAGGGGCTGCGACGACCTGGAACCTCCCATTCAACCCCCAGGAGCAGATGAAGAAGAGCCGTCTGTCCTCAGAAGTTGCTTCGGCTTATTCTTGCTATGGCCAAAGAGCATGATCCGTTTGGGGACGGCGGGGGCCATCACGCCACAGACAACAGCACCGCCTGTCGTGCCAGCGACAAGCGGTGGCAAGGCCCCCTTACCGCCCTCACCGTCACCTCCACGCGGTGGGTCAGATGATCATGTTGATGATATGCACATGGCGCAGGATCCGACCGAGGACGACGAAGACTGGAATGATCACTTCTTCAGCACTCAGTTTGGCAACGAAGAAGACCTAGATGGTGGCCCCACAGAGAAAGCCACTATCACCAAGCGTCTGTTTGGTTCTCAGGAGACGCCTCCAGCTTGCGCCTTTACAGATCCAGCTGATACAACCAACCGGCCCTTTATTCTAAGCCCTGACACACTACATAGGGCGGCCGGTGCTCAGATTGCGGTGCCTGCCCGCTCTCCAAAAGGAAAAAAGGGCAGGAAAAGAAAATCTAGCAGCTCGAGCCAGCCGGTAGCGTCAACAACTGCAAATCCGATCAGGTTTCGGGACGGGCCACCAAGGCCCGAGGGAATTATGTGGAGGATTCATGTGGCGGGTGAGCCCATGCTACCTAAGAATTTGCGGAAGCTCGCCAGTTCGGAACTGCAGAGTGTGCATGACGGCGTGCTGACGATAGAGAGACGCCTTCTATCGGAGAAAGATCCCTCGCACCCGGTATTCGTGGTTAAGGTGCCACCAGGCTTGGGCTTCGTCGACAATGCCCCTGCAGATCTGTTCTTCCTGCGGTTCGACGACATCTTCAATATGTTCCACCTATACCCGCTGCACTATACCATGGTCCGTCTGTTTTCTCTCAGCCTGGCCATGCAGATCATTAGAGAGAACACACCGGGCATCGCTATAGTGGACCCCTACTACATGCGTGACGGCTGCTTGGGTTCCCCCGCCGAACGACGTATCGTGGCCTCGTACCTAAAAAGAATCCTCGTGGCGAACAAGACAAAGGAATACATTCTCGTGCCTTACTTTCCCGAGTAAGTCGTTATTCACTCGCCACCGTCGATTGGCTTTATTAGATCATCATCATTCTTTTTACAACACATTCCATTTGAATTTTTTGCGCAGAGATGAACACTGCACGCTCATCTCCTTATCGCCGAAGCATTCCCACGCCACGTATTTCGACTCGGGGTGTCTAGAAAAGAAGAAAAACTACGACAAGATCAAGGAAGTTCTGGATGATGCTCTCACTGGCTTTGCCTCGACGGAAGGCACCACCTTCGTGCGTACGAAGGTCAAGTTCGGCAGGCACGTCTTCAACCACGTAACGGAGTTCCCCTGCGTGAAGCAGCCGGAACACAGTAAGAAGGAAGCCTACTACGCACTCCATCACATGAGGGCGTTCCTACTTGACCAACAGAATTCTATGCTGCCAGATCATCTCAAACAGTGGGCCGAAGCAAAGGCCAAGATCAATGATTCGGATATTAGACAAGAGATGTATCGCATCCAGCAGCAGTTTGGGGCAATCATCTTTCGTGATGTCATGACTTTGGGGGGGATCTTCTACGGAGGAAATATCCCGAATAACCGTGACATAGAAGATCGCCTAGAGATGCATGGTGACTATAGGAAGTTCATGACGAGACAGGACGTCCTCCCGTTCCCTAAGCCGAGCCAGAAGGCTTGATGTTGGCCTAGTTGTAGTTACAAACTATAGATGACCTTTGTGTGTGTGTGGACAAGTGTACTTATCTTATTAGGTTTATGAATCATCGCTTACTTATTTTTCTTATTATTATTATATATCAATCAATGCTTGGTTTTTTTGCTTACTCTTTGGTCCTTTGCTCAATTTGGTCCTTCTTTTTTTCCTTACTCTTTTTTCGAGAATAATGTCGATGATTGAAATGTCGTGGCACACTATATATGTGAATGTGCTACGATGGGACTGTGAGCCTTGTGATATGCACAAGTCCAGGTCTTGTGCATCCTACTTGGCTCACCGTTCCATCGTAGCATATTCCTGTGTCCAACGACCTATATATATGAGGCATTCTTTTCGAGTTATTTTTGTCTTTTTCGAGAATAATGCCGATGATTGAAATGTCGTGGCACAATGTATATGTGAATGTGCTATGATGGTATTGTGAGCCTTGTGATATGCACAAGTCCAGGTCTTATGCATCCTACTTGGCTCACAGTTCCATCATAGCATATTCCTGTGTCCAACGACCTAGCTAGTTATATATGAGGCATTCTTTTCGAGCTACTTTGGTCTTTTTCGAGAATAATGCCGATGATTGAAATGTCGTGGCACACTATATATGTGAATGTACGCTACGATGGGATTGTACGCCTTGTGCTATGCACAGGTCCAGGTGTTGTGCATCCTACTTGGCGAACGGTTCCATCGTAGCATATTCCTGTGTCCAACGACCTATGTATATATATGAGGCATGCGTTTTGAGTTACTTTGGTATTTTTCGAGAATAATGCCGATGATTGAAATGTCGTGGCACACTATATGTGAATGTGCTGCGATGGGATTGTTCGCCTTGTGCTATGCACAGGTCCAGGTGTTGTGCATCCTACTTGGCGAACAGTTCCATCGTAGCATATTCCTGTGTTGAACAACCTAGTTATATATGAGGCATGCTTTCTGAGTTTGGTCTTTTTGATTTAGGAGTACTTTCTATAAGTGTATCTTCATATGCGACTTTAATTATATATGTTTTTTTTTTCAATAATCGATTAATTATTATTGTCAACTTATAGATGACGTGGTACGTCGTGTACAAGGGACGGGTTCCCGGAGTCTACGATGATTGGGAAGACTACCGGAGACAGGTGCACCGTTTCAGCGGCAATAGCTACAAAGGGTACAACACTATGGCGGAGGCGGAAGCTAGATACACGCGCTATCTAGCGGGAGTTAGGACAAGGAACCAGATGAAGACCTACACCTTCGTCGCGGCGGTGATCATGCTTATCTTCTTTGGTTATTTATCCCGCGTTTGTGTCTAGCTAGCTAGTTTAGATGTCTAGGCGAGCTTCCGAGCTCTAACTTGTTCGATCGACACATGTATTAGCATGTCACCAACTACTACTTTGTAACATGATCGAAACAATGTAACTTAGACTATGTATTCATGTATGAGACTTATCTATATGTATTTGTTTCAATCTTGTTTTCCATATTGAGTATTTATATATACAATTGTATATCTTGTATCTGTGTGTGTATATCTGCTGTAATATTGTATATAATCTGTATTGCATATAATCTGGCTCGGAAATTAAAAAAAAACAAAAAATACACCTGTGGCGCACATGGTCTACCTTCTGTGGCGCACTACACCTAAAGCGCACTATGGAAGCTTAGTGGCGCACTAGGTAGTGCGCCACAGAAGATCCCAGGGGTAGCGCACCAGCCCAAACTTCTGTGGCGCACTGGCAGGTGCGCTACGCCTGTCTCTACACAACCGTGGCGCACTAGGCAGTGCGCCACGGCTGAGAGATAGCCGTAGCGCAAGGCCCGTGGCGCACTGCTAGTGCGCCACGGATGATGTTTCCAGGTGCGCCACTAAAGGCCATTTTCCTAGTAGTGTCATAATATTTCCATAATACCTTACGATCGTACCGATGCGGAATCTGCAGCGATATCAAAGGCCGAAGTGGCGGCGCATTTTGAGAAGAAGAAACCCGAGCCCGCTCCGGTATACACTGAGAAACAAAAGGCATATGGACTTGATTTCTGAACACACCATCGCAATATGAGTTGCACCATAAGCCAGATGACTATCTACGCACACTTCAGAAAGAAGTGGCGAAGAGCAAATCAAGTGCAAGCGATAAAAAATTAGCAAGCACAGGTGCAAGCGGGACTAAAACTGCAATCAGTAAAAAAAAATCAGACGTTCCCCTTCTCGGACAACAGGCCAAACAAACGATCGCACCTGAAAGGATACGGATGTCGCCTAGAGGGGGGGTGAATAGGCGATTAAAACTTTTCCTAGAGTGGCTCAACAAAGGCGGAATTAAACTAGTGTTTACTTTGAAAAGAACAACCTAGAAACAACTAAGGTTTACCTATGTGCACCAACAACTTATGCTAAGCAATACAAGCAACAAAGTGATAGCAATATATATATTACTTCAAGCACGAAGGCTATCACAATGTAAAGTGCATAAGTAAAGAGCTCGGGTATAGAGATAACCGAGGCACGCGGGGACACCGATATTTTACCGAGTTCCTCCCAACATGGAGTACGTCTCGTTTGGAGAGGGGGTGGTACCAAACCACCAACGCCACAAAAGGCCTCCCTTATTCTCCGGTGAATGTCACCCCAATGGGATCGATCCACGCTTCCACTATCGGTGCACTTGTCGGTGGCAACCGAAACCTCTCACAAGGTTGGGGCACAACTCCACAACTTAATTGGAGGCTCCCAACAAACGTCACAAAAGGCCTCAACAAATACCACCAAGGCCACAATGCCACCAAGGCCACAAAACCGTCTAGGGTTCCAAGAACCCAAGAGGGACAAGCTCCAATGAGCAATTCAAACCAAATCCTCCGAGGAGAACTCAAACTGATGCACCAAATGCAAATGGCAAGAACACCACAAAGATGCTCAAATCCCTCATTCTCAAGTTCCAACAAAGCTACTAAAGCTATTGGGGGAACAAGAGAGGAGGAATCAAAGAGAGACACAAAATCCCCCAAAATCTAGATCCCCAAAGATACACTCACAAAGAGATGTTTTGGTTTGGTCAAAACGTAGATCTAGATCACCTCCAACAATCTCTCAAATATATGCAAGAATCAATGGAGGGGTGTGTAGAAATCAAGCTTAAAGAGTAAAGCAAATGGGGGCAAAGCTTGGACAAGAGAAGGAGGAAGAGATTACCCTAAATGAAAAAGGGGCAAAGCTATTTAAAGGGACGGGCTGATTCTGCCCGTTGGGGCAATTTTTCTGGACGGAACGGTACCAATACAACAAATCACCAGGAAGGAAATAGCAATGCAGCAGCAGATCTGGGGCCATCATACGTGCGTGTGCCAGCGGGGCAGAACAACAGCAGCAGCAGTTGCAGGCACGCGCGCAGCAAGCAGCGAGCGAGGCGCGCGGCGCGGCGGGCCCAATGCTCAGCGAGCTGCAGGCGCGCGGGTCAGCCAGCGCGCGCGGCAGCAGCATGCAGCGAGGGGTGGGCCCAGCGAGCGGCAGCAGCAAGCGGCGCAGCAGCTGCATCTGGGCGCGCGCGGGGGACACAGGGGGCAGAGCAGCGCGGAGTAGGCAGGTGGGGACGCGCGCGTGCTCGCACGAGACAAGGCCGCAGCGCGGCAGCGGCGGGGCCCAGCGAGGCGGCATGGGCGAGCGCGAGAACAGCGGCGGGGCCAAGCGTGCGGGGCGAGCGACCAGGGTGGGGCCAAGCATCATGCGAGCGGCACGTGCGAGCCGGTCAACGCGCGCAGACGTATGGCAGAGATCTGGATCTGGGAATTTTAACTGGGCCGGCCGGTAGTACCGGCCCACTACCGGACCGGCCCGTACCACCGGAAAAAGTACCTAACGAGGCAGAAAGAAAACGGGCGGTTTTTAGGGGCGGACGGTAATACTGGCCCGTTCGGGCGGTACTACCGCTCGGTCCAGAAAACAGATTGTCAGGCAAATATTCAAATGGCAATAACTTTTGACTGGAAGCTCCGATTAACCCTATTCAAATTGCGTTGGATAGAGGACGACAAGGGCTTTCCAATAAAAAGTGGAAATATTGATTATCACCAAGTGAGAAAGTATCAAGTAGAATATTGTCAGATATCTCACTTGGTGAGAAACCGAAAACCGCATAAATCAAAATCGCAACAAGATATATATGGGAGATCCGATTTTGATGAACAAGAGCTTGTTATGGAGATTACCACAAGCTCTATATCCTCACATGGACAAGACCAAATAACAACCAAATATGATGATGCAAGTATGCAAAGGTTTGAGATCTCTCCGAACGATGTGACCGAATTACTCATTCGAGAGTCCCTCTTGATAGTACGATTATCTATCCTAAACCCGGTCTCCTACACACAACAAGAGACCGGCAAAAGGGAAAACCTATCAAGATTATACCTTTGCCTTGAGCATTCCACTTGAGCTCGATGTAGACGATCTTGCTCTTCTCAAGATGGAACGTCTTTCTTAATTCCTCATCATCGACCTCGCATATTGAGCTTGCACGACAAATCTTCTTTGCATTTCATCAACCTTGAAGCCAACACATGCTCCAAGCGATGCCAATGGACAAATCCTACAAGTATAACTTAATACACACATTAGTCCATAAAGATTGTTATTAATTACCAAAACCACACATGGGGGCCCGACATGTTCTTTCAGCACCCCTCAAGGTGGTTTCGCAAAACGTTCCACTCTTCGCACAACAGCCAGTAGATATGTCAATAGCTACGGAGTTGGCGGCCAACATGGAAATTACTCTTGATGAACTGTTAGGCCCCCCAACTCGACCATCTACCCAAGATGCCACTAGCCCCTAAATATGTCGCAGGTGAGGATTTGGTCAGCAAAGAGAGGCTGAAAGAACTGCCAACACAAATGCGCAATCTCCATCAATGGTACTCGGCGGTTATAAAGCAGGGGAGAATATTTATCATAGCCAATGTCCCAAGTGAGTACTACTTCAGACCCGAAGAGGTCCATACTGAGTATCCAGAACTGTTCTAGTTATACCATCTCGACGCCCTGGACAAATCCATCCTCAGCTGCTATTGTCTGTAAGTTGTTGAATTCATTGTCTACATGTTCAGTTTTTCAGTTGTTCAGTTCAGAAAATGTAATTATCCTTATTATACAGAATGAAGATGCTAGAATGTAAAAGAAAAAGAATCTATAATATCGGATTCATTGACCCAGATAAATTGCATATAACCACGCTAAGGGATAACCCCGAGGAGATGGAGGAAAACCTTCTAAGGTTTCTACTAGAGCAAAATTTCTCTGACCACATACTGTTTCCTTACAATTTTAGGTGAGAGTCTTACTCTGTTGTACACATTCACTTTTGATTAGTCGATGCTAATAAGTGTAACTGATGAGTTACTGATGTATATATAAATGTTTGCAGCTTTCACTGGGTTCTGCTAGACATTCAAATTGATAAGAGAAGAGTTGATATCATGGACCCATCAAAGAGAAACCTGGAAGATTTCCACAGCATGCAGGACATGCTAGAAAAGTAAGTTTCGCGCTATATCGGTCTCTTTCGTTGATTTCCTGAGATATCAGGTAATGAATAACTCATTCATTCATTCATTTTCTTCGTCAGGGTTTGGATCCGGTTTAAACGCGAGGTTACAAGTATATTTAGTGAGAAGCTGACGTTTAAGACGGTCTCGGTAAGTAGCACGTAATATGTCCGCGCATCTCTTTACTTCTAGTTTCAATACAATAATGATGCGCTAGATTATTATTTTGATTGAATTATGTTCTCATAAAGTGCGCGAGGCAGCCACGGAGGTCAAATATATGTGAATTCTATGTTTGCGAGTTCATTCGCACGTTTACCACCGAACACAACGATTAGAGAGTCGACGTAAGCAATGCATTCACACCATCATTTTATTGCCGTCACATTTTATTATCATGATTGATATTCATATTGATCTCTTTTTTTTATATATAGTTCGAGAGAATGCGGGATCAAATACTACTAGAGCAACACGTATTAGCAATTGCGGAGAAGCTGGCGGAATTTATTTTCAAAGAGATCGTAGACGATGCCGGAAATTTAGTGTGAATAGGCGCTTCCGATCTCCATGTAATCGAACTATTTTGTGCTCTAGTCCCGGTATTTTGTGATCTCCATGTAACTATGTAAATTTGTATATATTTGTATGCTCGATTTCGTAATACAAGTTATCTTATATATATATGCAAGAACGTGTACGATATGTGGTGGCGTACAAATTTTCAAAAACCATTTTGAAATGAAAAATAAATAAATAAACAATACAAAATGAAATCTCTGCCGCCGCAGAGAAAGGGCACAAAATGCTGCCGCGGCAGAGAAATCACTAGTCCAAGGTAATGCTCTGCCACCCACTAGTCCCGGTCCATAACACCAACCGACACTAGTGAGGGTGCACCTTGAGTGCGCAAGCCACTAGTGGAAACGAGGTCTTTTGTTGATCTCGAAAAGGGGCTTTAACACCGGTTCTTCTACGAACCGGTGTTAAAGGGGGGGCCGTACCAGCGTGGCCCCTGCGGCAAAAAAGGAGCCCCCCCTTTAACACCGGTTCGTGCCACGAACCGGTGTTAAAGGTCCCTGCAGCAGTGGCCCGCGCACCCCCCCTTTAACACCGGTTCGTGGCATGAACCGGTGTTAACGGGGGGGGCTATATAAGACACCACCCCAGCCCACACACACCCCACTCTTCCATTCTTTCACATTTTGGAGCCTAGCAAGAGGGTGTGAAGAGTGCTAGTTTGTGTTTTTTTCATATGCACTAGAGGTGTTCGGTGAAATGCCCGAGAGCTCAAAATAAGCTTTCTTGTTGCTCTTTCCGTCTCGGTCGAGGTCGGCAACTATAGTTTCATGTGTCATTGATGTACTACATATATAAATGGTCATCTCACTATTATTTTTTGATATATACTACATATTAGTGCAGATGAATCGGCAATGGATGTACGGTGACCGCCGCACTTCCGAGTACATTACGGGCCTCCAAAATTTTATGGTTGTGGCTAATGCAAACCGTGGTCACAATGGTTTTATGTGCTGTCCGTGTGTTCACTGTCAAAACAAGAAAGACTACTCAAATACCAGGACCATTCACGCCCACCTGCTTTGATCCGGTTTCATGCCCAGCTATAATTGTTGGACCAAGCACGGAGAAAAAGGGGTTGTGATGGAAGACAACGAAGAAGAAGAGGATGATGAAAACTATCATAATATGTATCCTGAATATGATGATAATGCAACGGAGGTAGATAATGAAGATCAAGAGGGAGCAGATGGGCCCGCTGATGACGATCTTGGTCGGGCCATTACTGATGCAAAGGAAGAATGTGAAACTGAAAAGGAGAAGGAGAAGCTGGAGCAGATATTAAAGGATCACAAAACATTGTTGTATCCAACTTGCGAAGATGGCCACAAAAAGCTAGGTGCCACACTGGATTTGCTGCAATGGAAGGCAGAGAATGGTGTGACTGACAGCGCATTTTCAAAGTTGTTGGTAAAAATGAAGAATCTTCTTCCAAGAAATAATGAGTTGCCCGACAGTACATACCAAGCAAAGAAGGTTGTCTGCCCTCTAGGATTAGACGTGCAGAAGATACATGCCTGCATTAATGACTGCATCCTCTACCGCTGTGAGAAGTACGAGAATTTGGATGCATGCCCGGTATGCACTGCACTGCGGTATAAGATTAGACGAGACGATCCTGGCGATGTTGAGGGCGAGGCCCCTAGGAAGAAGGTTCCCGCCAAGGTTATGTGGTATGCTCCTATAATACCACGGTTAAAACGTCTCTTCAGAAATAAAGAGCATGCCAAGTTGTTGCGATGGCACATGAAAGACTGTAAGAAAGAAGCGATGTTGAGACACCCGCTGATGGGTCACAGTGGAGAAAAGTCGAGCGAGAGTACCCGGACTTCGCACATGACGCAAGGAACTTAAGGTTTGGTCTAAGTACAGACGGCATGAATCCTTTTGGTGAGCAGAGCTGCAGTCACAGTACCTGGCCTGTTACCCTATGTATCTATAACCTTCCTCCTTGGTTGTGTATGAAGAGGAAGTTCATTATGATGCCAGTGCTCATCCAAGGCCCGAGGCAACCCGGCAACGACATTGATGTGTACCTAAGGCCATTAGTTGAAAAACTTTTACAGCTGTGGGCCAAACCAGGTGTACGTATGTGGGATGAGCACAAAGGGGAGCCATTTGACCTACGAGCATTGCTTTTCGTAACCATCAATGATTGGCCTGCTCTTAGTAACATTTCAGGGCAGACAAACAAGGGATACAATGCATGCACACACTGTTTAGATGATACTGAAAGTGTATATTTGGATAAATGTAAGAAGGTTGTGTACCTAGGGTATCGCCGATTTCTTCCGAACCTGCATCCAGTAAGAAAGAAAGGCAAGCATTTCAAACGTCTGGCAGAACCCCGGAGGAAGCCTGTCCTCCGTACCGGTGAGGAGGTATTTGGTATGGTCAAGGACCTAGAAGTAATCTTTGGAAAAGATCCTGGCAGTCTATCTGTTCCGAATGACGATGGCGGACACGCGCCCATGTGGAAGAAGCAATCTATATTTTGGGACCTACCCTATTGGAAAGTCTTAGAGGTCCGCTCTTCAATCGACGTGATGCACGTGACGAAGAATGTTTGCGTGAACCTGCTAGGCTTTCTAGGAGTGTATGGGAAGACAAAAGATACACCGGAAGCACGGCAGGACCAGCAACGTCTGAAGGCCCCTGAAGAGCCTATGCATCCTGAGAACGAGAAGGGTAAACGATGCCACTTAACTCCTGCCAGCTACGCTCTTACCAAAGCAGAGAAGGAAATCTTTTTTGAATGTCTGAGCAGTATCAAGGTCCCGTCTGGCTTCTCGTCGAATATAAAGGGAATAATAAATATGGCAGAGAAAAAATTCCAAAACCTGAAGTCTCATGACTGCCACATGATCATGACACAATTGCTTCCGATTGCATTGAGGGGGCTTCTACCTGAAAATGTTCGAGTAGCCATTGTGAAGCTATGTGCATTCCTCAATGCAATATCTCAGAAGGTAATCGATCCAGAAAGCCTACCAGGGTTACAAACAGATGTGGCCCAATATCTTGTCAGCTTTGAGTTGGTGTTCCCACCATCCTTCTTCAATATTATGACGCATCTTCTGGTTCACCTAGTAGAAGAGATTGCCATTCTCGGTCCTGTATTTCTACACAATATGTTCCCCTTTGAGAGGTACATGGGAGTCTTAAAGAAATATGTTCATAACCGTGCTAGGCCAGAAGGAAGCATCTCCAAGGGCTATGTAACAGAGGAGGTCATTGAGTTCTGTGTTGATTTTATTCCTGACCTTAAGGCGATTGGTGTTCCAGAATCACGACATGAGGGGAGACTGCGTGGAAAAGGCACCCTAGGATGTAAAGCAATGATATGTAGGGACGGGCATTCTCTCAATCAAGCACACTACACGGTTTTACAAAGATCTATCTTGGTTGCCCCGTATATCAATGAACACAAGAATTTAATACGCCTCAAACACCCGGGGCAGTCTGATGAATGGATTATAAGTGAACACATGGCGAGTTTTGGCGGCTGGCTGCAAAGACTTCTCACGAATAACACCACTGTTGGGGATCAGCTGTACTTGTTGGCTAGGACACCATCTTCGACTGTATGTACTTTCCAAGGGTACGAGATAAATTCAAAAATGTTAATACAAAAGATGCGGCATTAAAATATGATTTGATCTAATAAAAATCATTTTTTAGATGCTTAATATTTCTTATGTTCAAAGTTTTAGGATTTAACAATTTATTTTTGTTTGAATTGAATAATCAAAATTTATATGTAAGTCTTTTAATTATTTTGAAAATTTTCATGTAAAGTAAATATAAAATGATTTACATGAATGGATAGATATTATTTTTCTGAAAATTATGATATATTATTCATATTTTTCTGAGTTGAAATGAAAAAGATATGAATTTTCTAAATTCATATCATATTTTTTAAATTAAAAAAGCCCCTTTAATGCATGAAATAAATGCCCCCCCCTTTAACACCGGTTCCAGACAGGAACCGGTGTTAAAGGGGGGGGGGCATTTATTTCGTTTCCCGCGCGCACCCCCCCTTTAACACCGGTTCCAGCCACGAACCGGTGTTAAAGAGGGGGGGTAATAAATGCGCGCGGGAAACGCCCCCCCCCCCCTTTAACACCGGTTCTAGCCAAGAACCGGTGTTAAAGGGGGGGTAATAAATGCGCGTGGGAAACGCCCCCCCTTTAACACCGGTTCCAGCCACGAACCGGTGTTAAAGGGGGGGTGTATTTATTTCACCTTCCTCCCCTTCCTTTCTTCCCCCACTGAGCTAGATCGATCGAGAACACAGAGAGAAGCGCCGCCCCCGACCAGCCGTCTCGCCGCCGCCGCTTCGGAGCCCGACCCGCCGTCTCGCCGCCCCCGACCCGCCGTCTTGCCGCCGCTGCTCGGAGCTCGAGGTTCGCCGCCCCCGACCCTCTCTTCCCCGCATCCTTCCCCTCCCTCTAACACCTCCTTCATTCGGCGCCTGCTCCGGCCGCGCCCGGCCGGCCCTCCCCCGCTCCTCCCGGCGTTGGCGATGCCGTCCACGGCGTTGGCCACGGCGACCACAGCCACAGTGGTCGCGACCACGACCACGACTGCCAACACCTCGCCGATCCCGCGCTGGGGAGGAGGAGACGGACACGGCGCTGTGTTCTTATCCTCAACTGGGGGCGGCGGGGCGCATCGCGGTGGTAGACGGCGATCAACGGCGGCGGCGCGGGCACGCAGCTGCTTCGCGTCATTGTCGAAGACGACGAGGACGAAGGGGTACCGGGCCGGTGACGGGACAGTTGGGCCACTGCGGGACGCGCTTGAGCGACAGAGAGACGCGGGAGGAAAGGAGAGAAGCTGGGCTGCGGCCCATATAGGTTTAAAAAACAGTTTTTTCCTTGCAGAAACATTTTCCTTTTATGTTTTCTACTTATTTGTTTGTATTTTCATTTTGTGATCTGTTTTGAATGATTCACAAATACAAAACTTTATAGATATATTTTGAAATATTGTAGGGGCCCTATTAATCCATTTGGGCTCCATTATTTTTTTGTACATTTCAAAATTCAAAACTATTTGAATTGCTTTCAAAGGGACCCGGTAAGCTGGGGCGATGGCGCGGTTCGACCCGGACAGGTTCGCGGGCGGCGAGGTGGACCTGCACGGCGCGCATCTGGAGCTGGCCGGTGCCGTTCGGCTCCGGGCGGCGGCTGTGCCCGGGCAGGTCGATGGCGCTGATGAACGAGTGGAGTTCGCCCTGGCCAGCATGCTCTGTGGCTTCGATTGGGCGCTGCCGGAGGGGACACATATGAACATATTTGCATAATATATCAACTATATAAACACAGTTCTTTAGGCCTCGTTGGTTTAGGCTCTAGAAGACCGGGATTGACTTGGGTTACATCGACCCCGACGATCTAGGCCTTAATCCTTGCACATGTGAATTAGAAGCATGTGGAGTAAAAATAAAATAGCTTATAGCAAAGATATTATAATAGGCCACGCCTAAACCCTAACTGACCACCTCGCTCTCTTCCCCGTGCAGGAGCATCTCGCCGCCGCCGCTTCGGAGCTCATAGGCCACGCCTAAACGCCGACGCCGCCCGCCGCCCGACGAGCCCGCCGCTAGCACCGCCGCATCCGTCCGACGAGCACCGCCGCCCGACGAGACCAACGTCACCCCACCGGTAAGCGCCACGTGTCTGCCACGTGTATGATTGCTGACTCATCCTGATTAAAACTTGTTTGCTCGATAAATTGTACTACATGCATAGATTAAAAGTTGTATACAAATTGGACCTCTGACTCATTTGTGTATTTATTTGTGTATTTTGGTATGAATAATATGTATATTTGTGTATGAATCCAAGTCCACTTGAATGTTTATACTCTTACTCTAGATAATATTATTGTTTTAGAAACTATGGATCCACTTAGTAGAAACCTTGAAGAAGAAGAAATAATGGAGAACATTATTGATGAGGACACCTCACAATATCTGAACTTGGAGGGACATGATGACGACAACTCAAGTACTAGTCATGGAGAAGATGAAGACTCCGGTGAACGCAATTTAATGGTTACAAAGTCCGGCGAGGTATATGCATTGATTAAGCCTCTGCTGACTTTCGTGTATAATTAACGCTTCTTTCTTCTTTTAGCCCTCCGGATCGACCAGCCAGCAACCATCTTCTTCTACGAAAAAGAGCAAGCGAGGCGCGAGCCAGCGGTTGAAAGATCGTGCAAAGTTCACGATCGAAGCAGTCCGTGTTGATGGCAGGCCGATGGAGCCCAAGAAGGCCGAAGACAAATTTGTACGTCAGGCTGGAGTTCTTGTTAGGGACCAAATCCCAATCATAATTGAAAATTGGAATAAGCCAAAGAAGGGCGACGGTACCTTTGTCGATGACAGATCCAAAGAAACGCTTTGGAATTCGTTGTTGGTAAATTTCACCCTTCCGCCAGAGGAGGATGAAAACAACCCGGTTATAAAGGAAAAGGTCAAATAGTGGACTCTAAAGAAGATGGCTGACGCTTTCCGCAACTGGAAGACAAAATTGAACAAATTTGTCAAATCTGGCGAGACTCCAAATTTCGAAGACGCATATTATGCGAAGATAAGACCTCACTGGCCCGAATTTGAGACATATAAAAAAAGTGCTATAGCTAAAAAGAGGTCAGAAACCAATACGCTTAATGCCCTGAAGAAGGAATATCACCAGAGGACGGGGTCAGGTGGCTACATATCTCAGAGGCCTAAGTGGGAGGAAGCTGAGAAGGCCCTGCGCGAGAGAGGGATCACACCCCAGACAGATGGGTGGGACCTACGTGCAAAGACTTGGTTCTACGGAATCGGGGCAAGGTTGGACCCAGAAACAGGATTGTGTATCTTCCCAACCCTCCTTGCCAAACCCGTCACTGAACTCATCACGACATACGAGGAAACATCCGCCAGGACCTTCCATCCCGACAGAGAGAATGACCAGCTCACACGCGCCATCGGTAAAAAAGAACACCCTGGACATGCACGAGGCATAGGGGGTATGACGTGGAAGGATGGATTTGCCGACTGGAGCGACCCTTACAGATGGCGCGGCAGAAAAGAAAAAGAGCGTATAGAGCGGATGACACAGATAGAACATGCACTTGCGGCGCTGCAGGCGCAAGTGAATGCACAACAGAGCCATCAAGCTACCGGCCCATCTCAGCGGCACGAAGAGCCTGCATTGGAAGCTGCCCGCGGCCCAGACTCTACGCGGAAAAGCAGTGTGGCTTCCACGGAGAACGTGCAGCCCACGCTTGAAATGACGGGTCCTCGATACCCCGTGGATGAGATCACGGAGAGCGAACACGCTGAGCTGCATGTGAGATTAATGGGCTTATCCATTAAGGTGGCTGTCGGCTATGCCTTACCTCCTGTAGCTGGTGGAACTTACCACTGCCGACCGATTCCAGATGGCTATGCTATTGTCGGGGTGGATGAGGTTGTGAAGGAATATGAGGAAGCACAGCTTGACCATGCTACAGGTGAAGGGGATACTCAACTCAAATTTGCAGTGAAAACAACCATTCTTTGGAAGAAGGAACACATTGTGCTTCCAAATTGGAGGTCACTGGCACCCCCGCCGTCTCCGCAGCGTCAGCAGTCTGAGCCGCTTCAGCTATCTCCTGCGCGGCAGCCATCTCCGGCGCGGCAGCCATCTCCTGCGCGGCAGCCATCTCCTGCGCGGCATCCATCTCCGGCCCGTCAGCCATCTCCTGCGCGGCAGCCATCTCCGGCCCGTCAGCCATCTCCGGTGCTTCAGCCATCTCCTCAGCGTAAGCGGAAGAGCACTGCCACGAGGAGCATCAGTAGCACTGCCATAAAGAAATCCGCAGGAAACCGTACGCCAAAGAGTTCAAAAAACTACGTCCCGCAGCCTTCCGCCAAGCCATTGCCGGTTTTACCGTGGAATCGCAGCGACGAGGAGACCAATAGGATCTCGGAAGAACAGGTCAAGAAATTCTTTGCACCTAGACGGGCCGAGCCAAAGGAGAAAATAGATCCGGCGGTGGTGGAGAAGTTTTACAATAATCTTTCGAAACCTGAAACCCCACTTGTGCCGGACTACGAGCGCCAGATTTTAAAGGCGGATGCAAGGCGCCGTAGGGAGACTGAAAGTAGCAGTCGTGAGGCACCCCAGAAAACAGTTCCCATGCTCGGAGAGCAGGAAAACCAATCATGTGCCCCGCTCCAAATGTTCGACACACGGGACGCTCCTCCCGTAAATGATTACGAGGCAGAGCTACAAAGAAAGGCCAATGAGATGGGGATGACTTACATTGCATACTTGAACGTCATGGGAGACAACTTGCCCAAATGCGATGCCAACCCCATACAGCCATGGAAATATGGGAAGAATCTCGTCAAGAAAGAGGAGCTCAAGACTCTACCAACAAAGATGCGAAAATTGCACAAATGGTACCTTCATTTCTGCAAGACGAGAAAGGTAGAATGGATCACGACGCATATAAGAGATGATATTTTCTTCTGCGGAGATGACGCGATCGACTTCAACATTCAAGACTTGCATTTTCTATTCAATCAGAAGGAACTCGACAAAGCTGCCATCAGCCTTTATTGTGTGTAAGTACTATTTCTATAATTTATATCTCATCTCATTCACTTTATTAATTGCATGTATATATATATGCTCACCATATATGTATATACTATTATGCAGGAAAAAGGTTATGGAATACAGGAAAGGAGGCCCTTTTGACATTGGGTTCGTTGACCCAAATAGAGTTCATGAAGAAGTGGTAGAAACCAAACCCGGGCAAACAGAAGATTACTTGCTAACGTCTTTACTGAGACAACAAACCAAAAGGGAAATACTATTTCCTTACAACTTCTCGTGAGTACTGTTACCCTCTCTCTTTCTCTTGTACACATTCTATTTCAGCTTACTCGATGTTAAGTGTAATTGATGATGAGTTATGCGTGCGTAGGTTCCACTTTATTCTGCTAGTCATTCAATCCGACTCAGGAAAAGTCCTTGTCATGGACTCGTTACGAAAAGAAAAAGAGATATGGGCAAACTTTAGAGAGATGCTCCAGAGGTAATTTCAATCATATTATCGCACTAGATCGGCAACTTTCGTGACAATAAGTAATTAATTACTCCTTTATCCATTTTCTTTGTCGGACAGGGTTTGGAAAAGGTTCACGGGCAGGGCCGTGGGTGAATGGTCAGAAGAACTAAAATTTGTAGACCAAAATGTAAGTAATACTAGCTAGCTTCCAATTCCATTATATCATGCTTTATTGATTATTATTTTGATTAAACTCTCTATTCTCGTAAAGTACGCGCATCAGGGACACGGCAATAACTTATGTGGGTACTATGTTTGCGAATTCATTCGCAACACGATATGTGCGACGGGCCAAGCCGCACTAGAACAACTTAGAGTAAGTAAACAAAGTCCATAACATTATTTTATTACCATCAATTGTGTTGAGTTTTATTCTTATATATATATTGACGGTTCATTCTTCATATATATTCAGATCGAACGGATGCGGGACCAACTCCTACCATTTGAACGCATACGAGCCATTCAAGAGGAATCGGCGGGGTTCATACTTGATGAGGTCGTCACGCCTGGCGGAGAACTCTTTAGATATCCACCAAAATGAACGATGACGATGTATGTGCCGATGACGATGTATGTGCCGATGACGATGTTTGTGTATAATAATAGTTGCTTAATTATTCATGTACTCGTATGTACCGATGACGATGTTTGTGTATACCGCTCCCGATCGATCCCCCCTCGCTCCCCCCCCCTCCCGCAGAAATACGCCCAGAACGGGGCAGAGACAGAAGTCTGCCGCGGCAGAGATTTAGGCCGTTTTCCTGCCGCTGCCGCGGCAGACTAACCTTTAACACCGGTTCCAGATACGAACCGGTGTTAAAGGGTGGGGCTGAGGCCTGCGGCAGCCCCACGTGCGCCACCCTTTAACACCGGTTCGTATAAAAACCGGTGTTAAAGGCCCCCCCCCTCTAACACCGAACCCTCAACAGCGGTTGGGGAACCCCTGTTAGAGGGCCCTCCCAACCGGAGTTAAAGGGGGGGCTCTGCACTAGTGAGCGCAGCCATGTGGACACCCACTAGTCTTGGCTGGTAAATGGGCCGGGGCTAGTGTTGGCCTCTAGTCCCGTTTGATTAGTTCCGGTTTAAAAACCGGGACTAAAAGCCCTTACGGCCCGGAACTAGAGGCCCTGTCTCCACTAGTGCAAAAACGCGGTACAATTTCATACGGGAAAAAACACGTCAAATTTTAGTCATAGAATATGGAGCCAGAGAACCAAGATGGAGGAGGAGCATTTCTGTATGTACATCAGGAAGAGATCGAGAACCCCCCAAGATCATGGTAGCAGAGTCTAGCTAGCATATGGATCGATCTGGTGCTCAGCCAAGCAGGGCGCCTTGAGTGATATCACCTGTTGGATGTTGATCAAGATACACAGTTAGGTAGTCGGTAGTGCGCATACATGCCTGCGCCGCGGATCAAACCATATGCTTGCGTCGTGCGAAAAACAGGGCGTTAACTCTGGTGTAGTACTAGGAAATTTCTCCTCACGCGGGACCGGTCATTCAGTCATGGATCTCCTGAAGGACCGTTGTCATACAGGTCTGACCAGCTTGATTAGCGCAAGTAGCAATCCTGGAACATGGCAAATTTAAAGTTGCAACCGGGCGGCCGGCCGGGAGCCCTGGATAGTGCCTGGACTCACGGATCCTAACTTACTGCGACTTTCTGGAGTCTGGACTAGAAATTCTTTATCAAGTCGCCGACTGACTCCGATCCTCCAGAAAATGTTAATTCCATGCTGAATGCATGGCCGGCCGGTCACCCTGATCACCACCCCGCGCAGTTGGTACCTTCCCATCCCCTGTGCTGTCTGTCGTCTATTTTCTCCGTATCTTTTTCAGTGGAAACAATCCATATCCACACATTCCCCTTGTACGTACCTGCCGCCCGGTACGCTTTTTTGAGGACGATGCTGAGCGTCCCGGACTCCCGGACGATACAAGTTTTCCCATCGTCCTGATCTGTTGCTTGACACGTCTCCTGTTTTTTCCCCACAGATCTGTTTTTGCTACAAAACATCCTGCTTTTGCTACATATATCCCGCTTTTGCTTTCGAAGCAAAAAAGGTTCGTTTTAGAAATAGAACGTCTCGCCGGAGACCTCGTTGGAGACCATGCAGAAAAAAAATATGCTAATGTAGCAAAACCGACTTTGTCGGAGACATCGTCGGAAAAACTCTCTGGCGATTCTCGCCGGAGACCTTGTAGCAAAAAATTAACACTGTTGTAGCAAAACCACAAGATGGTTGTAGCAACAAAGTTCTTCTAATGTAGCAAAAAATTGATATCGCTGGAGACCTCGTCGGAGACTTTTCTAGACACCAAGTCGGAGAACTCACCGGGGAGTCGCGGCAAAAAAAATAGAAGAACGATTGTAGCGAAATATTTATACTATTGTAGCAAATCCATTGGCCATCGGTAGCGATGACACCGACCGTCGGTAGCAAAAATCCGTCGCCGTATAGGTAGCAATAACATCAGTCGTTGCTAGCAGCCCCTCGTACCCTTGCAGCAGCACCGCGTGGCGTATGCAGCAGAGCCGGACGGCGTAGGTTGCAAATCATGTGGCGTAGGCAGCAGAGCCGTACGCGATCTAGTGCCACAATGTCGGATTCCATGAGCCGGACGAGGAGGAGGCCAGAGGCGAGGCGCAGCTCCCCGCACGGAAGGCAGCACAGAGGAGCGTGGCGGCCATGTCGGGGGCAGCGCGCTCGGTGGAGAGAGATGCCACGAGGGCAGTGACGTCGGGGGCGTGGTCCTGCTGCTGGCGCTAGAGCTTGGCGGATTTGTGGCAGTGGAGGGGTGGGAGCTGGGGAGATTGGGGTTTAGCCAGATGGACTTCGCGGCGAGGACACCGAGGTGGGGGGAGGGGGAAGGGAGGGCGGCGGCCGCTGCTGCTGCGTTCGGCGGCATTGGGAGCGGGAGTCAAGAGTAGCGCGCCGCAGAAAATGGATAGGTTCGTGGAGCGCTGCAGAATGTGGGTGGGGCCTACTGGCGAGAGGGTTGACCCGGACGATGCATCGTATTTCCCTTTTTTTAAGGGCCAACGCGTACGTGGTTGTTGAATTGCCACTTCGTGACTAGCTCATTTGGGGTGCGCCGGTCCGCATACACGCTTTTCGATCTTTTCCCCCGTGCCAACGATGATCGGGCCGGCATTCGTCGGTTCTAGAGGCCGCCAATTCGTACTTCCATTTGCATGTTCTCAACTTGTCCACGTGTACTTATTTGTGGCGGAACTTGGTGGCTAAGAGCTATCTCTGACAGAACTCCTACAATTTAGATTACTAAAGGCTCTCTATCACTTAACTAATCTTATTTGCTCTTCTAAAAGAAAACAGTTTCTAGCTGAACTCCTAAATTTAACTCACTAAAACTTATATTTGGCTTAGACATTCCGTCCAAAAAATTTACATGTGTTTTACATGAACAAAATCAGATGCTATAATGTTTACTGTGCCGCTGCAAAGATGCACTATAGGGAACGGATGATATGCCAACGGCTGGCATAGGTCAGATTGTCGTCGGCTTAGGGCTATGACGACGGCAGCAGTCGGCTAACAGTCAGCCTTTTTTTCTTTCAATTTTTTTGAATTATTTAACTTGTTAGTCTTATAGAAGACATTTTTAACTTTAAGTACGCTTAATCTTAGATCAAATTATACTTGTCGTCAAAATTTCCGATGGGTCATCCATCCTCACTCTACTCTAGCCTCGGCACACTTAACTTCTCCGTTCCTTCAAGATAAGTTTCCAAGAAAGATATTAGACATTATTGATAATACTATCATATCAACTCTATTAACCTTTGGGCCATGATGTCACACGTCTTTATTTTTTATATTTCAAACAATTATTTAAGTACACAAAAATGAATAAGTAAATAATAATCAAATAACAATAAAATGAATATTTTTGCTTTTCTATTTAATATGGAATAATTCATATCTTTAAATCTGTAAATCAAAATTTGACAAATAATCTAAATCGATCAGAAAAATGAGAGGAATCCGAACATGACCACCGTATCATCTTTTTAGTCATGCATCAAGTCTTTTTAATAGTGTACCGCAAGGTTTTTTAAATACATATCATTTAATAGAGTCCAAATCTTCCAACAATTATATCAAAATATCCTTTTTGAATTTGAGGATTACAAAAAGGGTAAACAACCATAGGTTGATGAAATCTGATGTAACTTTTCATGGGCATGAATTTGGATCGGTTTTTAATTTCCTATGCCTATTTCAAACTATGGTTAAAATGGCAGGCATGAAGATTCTTAGCTCGGGGCTGAGCCTTGCTAAATTTGTAGTGGGTATCTAATCAAATAGCATATTGTGAACCTATGATTTTTTTTCAAAAATTATGGGCATTATATAATATGTACATGTAGTTCAAATCTGACCCACTTTCTCTCGATTCAGCAGAAATTTATCTTTTTCATGAGAGATGGACGAAAAGATTTAAGATACCTTGGTAGGGATATTGTCCATGAAAGGTGGTATAGTATTTTTTAAAAAAATAGGGTGGTACCATTTTGAATCATTTGGTGGTTTTCCCGTTTTTGGCACTCGAAAAATAGAAAACTGTTTTTGGGTGTGACGAAAAGGAAAACTTCCTACTACAACATTCTTCGCCATCTCAAGGCGTGATACGTCAGAAACGTATCTATAATTTTTGATGATCCATGCTTGTTTAGTATCTACTTTGCTTTGCTTTGTATATACTTTGAGGTGTCTGGAACTAACCTATTAATAGGTTGCCACAGTGTCAGTTGCCTGTTTTCTTCTGTTTTTGGTTCCAGAAAGGAAAAAATCAATATTCTCGGAATTTGACGGGACAAAAGCCAAAGTCAATATTTTACAGTGGGGGACACGAATCTAGAAGACGAGACGGAGAAGCAAACTAGGGTGGCCAAAACACCTACACGCGGCCAGGGGTGGGCCCGCGCCTGGGCAGGGTGTGCCCCCTGGTTCCTCCCGGCCTCGCCTCTTCGCCTATAAGAAGCCCCCGATGCAGAAACCCTAAGTACCCGATCAATATTCCACGAAACCTTCTGTATCCGCCGCCACCGTTGTCCCTAGATCAGGGGGATCTGAAGTTCTTCCCGGCACCCTGCCAGAGGGGAGATCATCCCGGAGGCCTTCTCTCCAGTATGATGCGTGAGTAGTTCCACGTTGGACTATGGGTCCATGTAGTAGCTAGATGGTTGTATCTCCTCCTTGTGATTTAATGTATAGATCTTGTGAGCTCCGTTCATGATCAAGATCTAATCTATTTGTAATCATGCATGTTATGTTTGCGGGGATCCGATGGGTATTGAGATTATTATGTCAGATTGATTAATGGTTTTGTATTTATGATTCTATTATGTCTGTATTGTTTGTGATCTTTCATGCTCTCTGTTGTTAGTAGCTATCTTGGCCGAGTAGTTGCTAGTGATTCCAAGTGGGAGTATTTATGCTCGATAGTGGGTTCATGCCTCTAGTTTCCAAGGGAAGTGATAGAAATCTCTTCGGTTGTAGATGTGTTGTTGCTACTAGGGAGAAAACAATGGTCTCTTGTTCATGGAACAAGTGGATTGTTTACCTTACACACTTTGCTTAAAGCAGTTGTCTGTTGCTTGCAACTTAATACTGGAGGGGGTTCGGATGATAACCTGAAGGTGGACTTCTAGTCATAGATGCAATTGGATGGCGGTCTATGTATATTGTTGTATTGCCCAATCGAATCTCATAGGATCTTTTGACTAGTATTGCATTGTTATGCCTTGCTCAGTTTCTGTCAATTGCCCTACTGTAATTTGTTTATCCTTCATGCCATGTTGTTTATCTAAGGAGAGCACCTCTAGTAAACTATGGACCCTGGTCCAATCTTTACCATTGATACATCTTCCACTGTTACCTGTTTACTTGCTGCAAACCATTACCTTCCACACCATACGTTTAATCCGTTGTTATAGCAAACCAGTGAGCTTGACAACCTCACTGATTCGTTGGGGCAAAGTCTTGAGTTTGTGTTGTGCAGGTCTCCGCGTTGCTTGCAACACCCGTGTGACGTTTTCTTCCTCCTACTGGTTCGATAACCTCGGTTTCTTACTGAGGGAAAACTTGCTATTGTGCTGCTTCACACCTTGCTCTTGGGGTTCCCAATAGACTCCACATCAAGCACCAGGTTCTCTGGCACCATCAAGGAGTCACCATCAAGTCTTTCTGGCTCCGTTGTCAAGGAGGCTAAGGACATCTTCACTATGGGAGTCCTCCACTTTCTTTCTCTTTACTTTGTTTTTAGTTTGCTTAGTTTCTTTTTCTTGGTTTTGTTTTCCTCTTTTAAAGAAAACCCCAAGAAAAGTTAGTTTAGTTTGGTTTGCTTTTTCTTATGAAAAACACAAAAAATTTAGTTCCTGCTCTAGCTGCTGCTGCTGTTTTTGGCTTGTCCACCTTTGCCAAAATGAACTCTGCTGAGTACACCAAGTTGTGTGACTTCACTAGCACAAACAACAATGATTTCCTTAGCACTCCTATTGCTCCACCTGCTCCTGATGCTACCTTTTATGAAATCAAGCCTGCTTTGTTGAATCTTGTGATGAGAGAGCAATATTATGGTGCTAGTTCTGATGATGTTGCTGCCCATATCAATAACTTTGTTGAACTTTGTGAGATGCAAATGTATAAGGATGTAGATGGAGATATTATTAAGCTCAATATTTTTCCTTTCTCCTTGAGAGGAAAAGCTAAAGAATGGTTGCTATCTTTGCCTAAAAATAGTATTGATACTTGGACTAAGTGCAAAGATGCTTTTATTGGAAAATACTATCCTCCTGCTAAGATTATATCTATGAGAAGTGACATTATGAAATTTAAACAACTTGATAATGAACTGTTGCTCAAGCTTGGGAAAGCATGAAATCTTTGGTTAAGAATTGTCCCACTCATGGACTCACTGCTTGGATGATTATCCAGACTTTTTATGCATGTTTGAACTTTTCCTCAAGAAACCTGTTGGATTCAACTGCTAGAGGTACCTTTATGAGCATCACTTTGGGTGCTACAACTAGACTCCTTGATAATATGATGGTTAACTACTCTGAATGGCACACTGAGAGAGCTCCACATGGTAAGAAGGTAAATTCTGTTGAGGAAACTTCCTCTTTGAGTGATAAGATTGATGTTATTATGGCTATGCTTGTTAATGGGAAAGCTCCTTTAGATCCTAATAGTGTTCCCTTAGCCTCTTTGGTTGCTCAAGAAGAGCAAGTTGATGTGAACTTCATTAGAAACAACAATTTCAACAACAATGCCAATAGGAATAATTTTGGTGGTAACAACAATTATAGGTCTTATCCTCCTAATAATGGCAATTCCTATGGAAACTCTTACAACAATGCTAGAAGTGCCCCCTCTGAACTCGAAGTCATGCTCAAAGACTTTATTAGTAAACAAACTGCTTTCAACAAAACTATAGAGGAAAAACTTTTAATTGTTGAGAAAAACATATCCTCTTTGTGTGAAGCTCAGTCCTCCTTGATCAATAAAATGGCTGCTAAACCTGAAACTATGGAAAGCACCTTTGCTGCTACTCATGCCATACAAGTTACTATTGATGAAAATGTTAGGCTGTTAGCTCAACTTCATGCTAGGTGGGAAAGGGCAGCTGAAATTGATAGAAACAATAGTGTGTGCACCATCACCACTAAACCACAAGTAGTCCCTGTTCCTCCTCCTACTATGCCTAAGCCTATTGGGCCTACTACTAGTGATGCTAAGTTTGATTTTTATATTGATGGTTGCAATCTTTCGGAAGTGATTATGTTCCTACAAAATCTTGCTAGAAGTCCTGATGCTAGTGATATGCATGTTGCTTTCACCAAACACATTACAGATGCTCTTGTTAAGATTAAGGAAGATAAGCTAAAACACAAAGCTTCTATTCCTAGGAAAGTAGAAGATAGTTGGGAACCCATTATTAATATGCAAGTGAATGACTTTGATCTTAAAGCTTTATGTGATCTTGGTTCTAGTGTCTCTATTATGCCTAGGAAGATTTATGAAATGCTTGATTTGCCACCATTGGAAGATTGTTATTTGGATGTCCCACTTAATGATAATGCTAAGAAGAAACTCATGGAGAGTATTAATGATGTTCTCATTATGGTTAACAATGCTTATGTCCCTGTGGATTTCTATGTTTTGCATGTTAAATACAATGCTTCTTGTCCTATTACTTTGGAAAGACTCTTTCTTAGAACAGTTGGTGCCATCATTGATATGAAAAAAGGCACCATTAAATATCATTTTCCATTCAAGAAAAGTATTGAACACTTCCCTATGAGGAGAGAGAAGTTGCTTTATGCTCCTCCTTTGAAAAAGCAAGGTTTGATGTGAATGCTTCCTCATTTGAAAATACTTGATTCTTCATGCTTCTTGTGCCTAACTTAAAGACGTTAAAGAAAAGTACTTATTGGGAGATAACCCAAGAGTTTACTTGAGTCTTGGAAGTTATTACTTCAGCAATGACCTCTACTTATCCTTTTTTGCCAAGAATGACCTCTAATTAGAGGGAAATAAGATTTGGGGAGTTGCTGTCCCGAAACAGATTTATGTTCTTCACCATAAAAATTCGTGAGGAGTATCTGTAACTCGGATTAAGCTGAAAATTTACGAATAAATCCCCCAATATGTTATATAATTTTCGTTATTTCAACACATTTTGATTTGAGCAACAGAAGATGTTCAAAAAAATCGGTTTCTACCTGCTGGTCTGTTTTGACAGATTTCTGCCATTTTTTGCATTTGCTTCTTATTGATTCCTTTTTGAGTTCTCTTTTGTGGAATTAAGCTTTTTGAAGGAGTTACTACAGTATCTTGTGTTTTTAGTGAAAAGTTTTGTTGTTCCAAATCTTTGCCAGAGGTCTAATGTGTTTTGAATACACTAATTGAAAGGGCATGTATGCCCCCATGTGTGGTTTTGGTAATTAATGACAATCTCTATGGACTAATATGTATATTGAGTTTCAGTTGTAGGTTTTTCCATTGGCATCGCTTGGGCCATGTGTTGGTCTCAAGGTTGAAAGATGAAGAAATGTCCAAGGGCTTTGTGCCCTTTGGAATCATGAAGTAAGAAGGAGCTTGAATGTTGATCAAGGCATGTGCAACGAGTTGCATCAAGATGGATCAACCTCAATAAGGGATGAAGAAGGGCGAGATCAAGATGCGCCATCTCTAGAAGATCTCATGCTTGAAGTTGCATCAAGATGGATCAACCTCAAGAAGGGATGAAGAAGGGCGAGATCAAGATGCACCATCTATAGAAGATCTCATGCTTGAAGCTTGCCATCCTCGTGTTCATGGAGTGATGAAGACAAAAAGTTCAAGAAGAGGTTTCCCCATGGAGTATGGGGGAGCATTTTGCAAGTCTTCATCAAGCAAGAGCGAGCAAGAGCAAACAAGAAAGGTGTTCCCACTATAGAAGAACAAGACGGTCTACATCAAGTTCAAGTGGGATGCTCAAGGCAAAGGTATGTTGATAGGGATTCTCTTTTGCCGGTCTCGTGTTGTTAGTTGGGAGACCGGGTTTAGGATAGATAGCCGTACTATCAAGAGGGGCTCTCAAGCTGGTGTCTCGTTTGCATCGTTCGGAGAGAGCTCAAACCTTTGCATTCATAGCATCATCTTTCTTGGTTGTTATTTGGTTCTTGTCCATGAGAGGATCTAGAGCTTGTGGTCATCATCATAACAAGCTCTAGTTCATCACCTAAGGATTTCACTTGCATATCTTATTGCGGTTTTTGATCTTGCGAGTTTTCCGGCTCCACACCTGTAGCACCCCGGCTAAAACCACTATTAGAAAACCGTCTGATGTTTTGTTTTGTGCATCATCATGGCTGCATGCATTTGTTCGACAAAACTAATTTCACAAAGTCTATCTTGTTTTTCCAAATACCCTGTCTTATTTCAAATAAAAACCGGTCTTTCCGGATAATTTTGTTTATTTAAAACTAATTACAAAATCTTTTACCAAAATTAAAACAAACAATAATTTTCTTAAAATAAAATTGTTTTGATCGAGGGAGGCAGCCCGGCCCGCAAGGCAGGCCACCTACCACCCCGATCAGCCCAACCCAATCCCACCGGAAACCCTAACCTAGAACCACCCCAAATCCTAGACCACCTAGTCCCTAACCCTAGCCTAGATCTACCCGCCGCCGCCACCCACACAGAGCGCTAGCACGCGACGCACGCCCTGCCCACGCGCTCGACCCCGTCACTACCTCCTCGCAATCGCGAACCACCCCACCCTGTCATAACACTCTCACCCGACCCCACCTCTCTGTCGCTCGCGCGACCCACCCGTTCCCTTTGGCCGCAATCCCCGCCTCCATCTTTGTTTCTTCCTCTCGATCCCCAACGCCCTCGCTGGGCCCTGGGAGCCGCCGCTCGCCCCAGCAGCGCCTCGGCCCTCGTCGCCGTCCTTCGTCATCAGGAGCCCGAGCTCCTTCCCGTGAGCACCGCTGCCCTCCTCCTCGACTGCGGCTGCGCCACCCCGTTCGCAAGCCGACCTCGCCGTCATGGTCCTGCACTCCTTCTCGCCTTCCTCCTGTCGCCAGAGATAGCATAGTATGCGTCCTCCCCGTCTCCTCCGATGGTGCCCTGCCTCCCTATGCACCCCGCGCACCTGCAGAGCCCGCCGCTGGCCTTCCTTCCCGACCCGCGCACCTCCTCTACCACGCCGGCCATGGCCGCTGCTCGACCTCTGCCCCGTCCCCGCCTCCCTCGCCGCGAGTGCGCTGTCGCGAGTGGGCCCCTGCAGCGTCGCCTCTTCCCGATTCCCTGCCACTCGGCTCGGCCCCAAGGTGTCGGCCCCACCCTCCTCTCCGCCTCAGCGGCTGCAGAGCGCCTCCTCCTTGGTTCCCCTGCTGCATCCTTCCATGCGGGTGGCCGTCCTCACCGTCGTCTGGCCATGTATGCCTCGTGCCTGATCTTCCAGATGCCGTTCCAGTTGAAGACAGAGGCAGCATGTCCAGGTGTTGGGCTTGTTGGGTACTGCTCTAAATGATCCTGCACATCTATGTGAGCATCTGTCTATGACTATGTGTTTGCGTGTCGGGAGCATACCACCTATGTAATATCGACCCCGATTTCTGTTATCCTGTTGCAAGACCACAAAATCTCGAAGACACACGATGTGGCAAGACACCCAACAATTTCTTCACGAACACTCGACTAAGGCCTCCCGACAAGATCTTCTACCTGGAGCACCAAGAACTCCGCCTTGGAACCCGAAGACCGATCACGAACACCCAAGATCGCCTTCCTGGATCCGAAGGCGCCGCGATCCCCGAGCCCGAACCAAAGACCGATCCTAGAGACCTAACATGAACCCTCGGCGAACGCCAAGATCGTCGATACCCATGTGTGACCCCTATCTCGAGATCCCTATATTTTTATAATATATGACCATATATACTTGTTCCATTTAAATTGTCATGCTCGCATACGTATCATGTGGGTTGGAGGAATTATGCTGATTCACCTCATAATTAAATATGGAGTCCATATGCGGGTTTTTCTAGTCTAATATTGGCCCCATTTAAATTGTGTAGCGAACCGGTCACATGTGTTGCCTGTTAATATAACATTTAAATTGCGGGGCATATAAACAACTTGAACCATCTAAGTAAATGTCGGGACCCCGGTTCCGCTTAATATGGCCTAATTGCATCGCATCTTTGCCATGCCAAGCATCATACATGCATCATGCCCGATCTTTTGCCATAGTATTAAATGGTGCATCCGGTGTTTCTTCTAGTGCTTTGCTTCTTCACGGATTAGGACGATGAGTTGATGCGAGTGTCGACCCGATCTTCAGATGAACCTCCACCAATGTTTTTAGGCGAGCATCTCCCCCTTTCTACCTATCTTACTTTTATAGTATTTATTTTCTTCTGTTGATCTATTGCTATCTGTGTTGCGATGCTCTAGTTTTCGTACCCGGGATATCCCTTGCAGCCTTATATTGCCTTGGACACATCTTATTACCTGTCTTTTGGTAGATAGTTGGACTTGCGCGTCGTAGTCGCTTGCTCAAGTGCTGTTGCGTGTCGTCCAGTACCACAGTTGTTGGAGTATTGCCGTATGTTTAATGTTGGAGATGATCATGGCTTTAATTATTGTTTAATAACTAAAATTGAAGTAGGTAAATGCAGAGGCACCGGTGGGTAATAGACAATATTTGGTTTTTAACCGCTCACTGGTGTCCCGTAGGACCCCGAGTTCTTGACACCTGTTCCGAGATCGAGCGCGCTAACCACAGGTGGGGTGTGTGGGCACCCCCATCGATTTAGTACCTGATTTCAAGTACTGTACTGGGGGCCACAAAGTAGTTTGGGGCTTTATTACTATCCTGTACTTATGCCATGCTTTACTGCTTTATTTACGATTGCGCGTGGAGCGCCTGTACTGTTTAGGAACCCCGTGATACGTTTTCGCTGTATCGACAAGCCCAGTCACACTTTCGGGTTCCCAGTCGTTTACAGCCGTCGACACAAACCCTGGGTCCGTCTCGGAGACCGGCCGACTTCGTTACGGGTAGCTTAGTGGGGTGGCCCCCCGTGCTTGCTTTGGGTCTGGGAAACGTCGTGTCCGAAACCCCGTCGACATACTGTTGGGTGTATGTTTTGTGATCTTGTACCTACCTGATCTGACAACAAGGGTGTAGGTGCGTGTGGAAACTTTGGTGCACCCCTGCAGGATTAAATCTTTTCGAGAAGCCGTGTCCGCGGTTATGGACGACTTGGAGCACAGTTCTCGATCATAGACAACTATAACTAAAGTTTACTGTTATAATTTGACTTGTATCCGATATGACTAGTAATCAGCTTCACTACAACGGAATGGCTAAATAAAAGTACCAACAACTGCTGGGTTTGGGATATCTCATGCTAATTGTATCTGACTAGTAAGTGTTGCAACTACAACGGAATGGTTAACTAAAAGTGTCCACTGCTTATTATATCAGGATGACTATCTATACCTGACTAGTAATTGCTGCAACGATAACTGAATAAATAAAACTGCCAACGGTGTGAGTTCCTCGGTTGACTTCCTCGTTTGGTCTCGAGGGGGAAACACTAGGATGGGTATGTTTGGTGGTAGTATCAGGTTGGTTCCGAATAGGTCTTTCTTACCCCTCTCTGATAGCCGCTATTTGTATCGAGTCTCTATAGGTTGTTTAGTGCATGCCGTGCTGCCGCTTCAGTCCACCATACCTATGTAGGCGAGGACCGCCGAATTCTAGTCTCGCCGTATACTGGCCTCAGTACTGACCGCTCTCTTTTTCCCTTTGCCCTTTGTCGGCACCCCTTTTGTTTAAGCAGGTTTTGAGATCGACGTCGTTAGCAGGGTTACCCTTCTGGCTTGGCCTGGGCAGGGTTATGGACGCCATGGGTTATTCTTCAGGGCTCTTAGCCCCATTTGCATCTTGTCCGTAGTCGGACATTGTATCGTTTTCAAGGTGATTTGGATCTTTGTACTGCATATCTGTATTCTTGACTCATGGAGTCGTGTTGTATATATCTGTTTTGTGGGTTCCATCGTGGACTAATGTGTAATGATATTACTTCGTTTTCCACCCGCACGCAAGTGCCTGGTGGGCACCTTTGAATCGTTTCTATGCGGGTTTGGCGGGAATCGCTAAAACTTGCATAGGGTCGATTCTGAGGGTGTTACAACACCTTGGGGGATACTTCACATATATATTCATGATATTTTCTCCCAAGGTGATACCCAATATTTCTTGGTTTTTGTTGGATTCTATTCGTTGTTATCTTTCCAACAAAATTGGTTTCATCCCGTTTGGAGTTCGGATGCAAAAGTTATTGCGTTTCTTGTTTTCTGGTTTCTGGAATTTCCCTGACAGGAAGTTCCGGCTTCCCACCGGAAATTCCGCTAGGGCATCTTTGCCGCCGAAAGTTCCGGTGGAAGTTCCAGGTCTTGTTCCGATCATGTTCAGTAACCTTCTGTTTTGAATATGTCTATTTGACGGAACTTCTGTCGGAACTTCCACCGGAAGTTTCGCTCCCACCGGAAGTTCCGGTGAACCGGCGGAAGTTCCGACCAGGATTCGCTTTTCCAGTTTCTCGCTCCGCAGTTTTTGACCGTTGGCTGTGTGCCACCGGAACTTCCGCCCTCCCACCGGAAGTTCCGGCCAGGAGTCGCGAATGCCCATAACGGGCAGATCTGGGAGCCCTTTAAAAGGGGCTCCTCTTCCCCTTCGTGGACACTAGCTTTTCTTCTTGGTTCTTGGATTTCTCTCTCTCCTCCATTGTCAACCTTGAAGAAGCTTTCCCTCTCCCTTTCCCCTCCTACGATTCTTGCATCTTTTTGAGGGATTTGAGAGAGGATATCTAGATCTACAACCCCCAAGCTAAATCCCTTCTTTGTGAAGGAATCATTGGGATCTAGATCTTGGAGAGTTTTGTGTTCTCCTTTTGTGTTCTTCCTCCCTTATTCCCCCAATAGCTTTTGTAGCTTTGTTGGAATTTGGGAGAGAAGGACTTGCCCTTGCATTTGGTGCATAGGTTTGAGTTCTCCTCGGAGATTCGGCGAGTTCAAGCTTGTGAGCTTGTTTCTCTTGGGTTCCTTGGAACTCTAGACGGTTGTATGGTTGGATTGTTGACCTTTTGTGGTCTTGTTGACCTTTTGTGGTCTTGTATCCTTTTGTGGCGTTGTTGGCCTTTTGTGGCATTGTTGGCCTTTTGTGGCTTTGTTGTTGGGAGCCTCCAATTGAGTTGTGGAGTTAGCCCCAATCTTGTACGGGTTCGGTGACCGCCCTCAAGCGTCCCATAGTGGAGCAAGTGCCCGCCTTTTGTGGTGCGCACTTGGGAGAATAGGGTGAGCCTTTTGTGGCGTCGGTGAGTTGCGTGCTTCCGCATCCGGGGTGAGACCTTGTGTGGCGTTGGGTGAGCATCGAGCCACCACACCTCGAGGTGAGCCATTTGTGGCGTTCGGAGATCATTGCGCCATCGCACCTCTCCAACGGAGACGTAGCTTCTTTGGAAGTGAACTGCGGGAAACAAATCTTCGTCTCCGCGTCCATCGGTTATCTCACATTGTGATAGCCATCGTGCTTGAAGTATTTATATCTTGCTATCACCTTGTTGCTTGTATTGCTTAGCATAGGTTGTTGGTGCACCTAGGTGAACTTAGTGGCTAGGTTTTATGCTCAATAAATTAAACGTTAGTTTTATTCCGCATTTACTTAAGCCTAAACCGTAATATTTTTAAAAGCCTATTCACCCCCCTCTAGGTTACTTCCTTTGTACTTTCACTAATGTTGCTAATGAAGATTGTGTGAAGTTTTGTATGAAGGAAAAATTTCAGGTGTAGAGAGAGAATGATGCAATGAGATGAAGAATGGACAAAATCTCAAGCTTGGGGATGCTACCCCGGTGTAACCCTAAGAAATATCCAAGAGGTACAAGCGTCAAATCTTGGGGATGCCCAAGGCATCCCCTTCTTCATCAATAAAAAGATCAGGTTTGTCTAGACACTTCGTTTTTATTGTTTCATGCACTGTTGTGTTGTTCTTGGAGCGTCTTAGTTTTCGTTTGCTTTGCTTAGGTTGTTTCATTTGCTTGAATAAAGTAGTTTGGACCCCCGTTCTCGCTGTGTTGTTGCAAATAAGTTGATTGGTGTTGGAAAGGAGTAGTAAGTTCTTGCTTGAAAGTGCAAGAGGAGCTTGCATTGACTGTGACTTAGACTTTAGCATGACATGCTAGGTGTTGTTTTGACCTTATGCTTAGTGATTATTTCTGTAGCATGTCTTGCTCCAATAATTGGGATTGCTTAGTGTGCCTTGAAGAAATTATGCGTTGTTTTAGCATGCAAAAGTGGTATTCTCCTTTGATGCTTTGTTTGGGTTGACTTGGCACATGCTCACACCATGTTATGACTATGAACAAGTCACCATAGCCTCTATGATCATTTAGTCCTTGACTTGTAGTACCACTCTATGTTTTGATTAGTAATGCTTTGTTGCACTACATGATTATGGCCATTATTGCTCTCTTAGTTAGTTGCTCCTAGTCTTTTGCTAGCCTCCACTTGTATGAGTAAGTTCTACTCATGCTTCCAACTCCCAAGAAACCAAGTTATTCCAAAGTGTCCACTATAAATTCCTATGCATGGTGTGTTACACCATTCCAAGTATATTCTTGTTTTCAGTTATCTTCCAATTTAAAACTATTTGTTATGTGAAAACTTGGTGATTAAAGCCCTCACAAACTTGATGGCACACTTTATATTCTTTGCCCCTAATAAACTTGAACCATTGTGTCATCTATGTTGTATATGCTTGCACTTATACGTTGGAATTAGCAGAACCGTGCTGTCACGGGGAACGTTTTCAACATTGCACTTGTACTTTGTACTCAGTTGATATCATGCTATTTTGTCTATGAATGTCACCGGTGTGAAATAAAGAGAGAACTTGTAAGACCATGGAGTTTGTATTTTGTGTAGAGAAACGCTTGGGCTGCTAGCCTAAGCCATGCCTAATCATGGTGGAAACTTGCAGCATCATCATAGTGAGCTATCTATGAAGCATCTTCAATAAAAATCTATGCACATGGTAAATAAAAAGATCGCTGAGATGCTCATTATCTGCTTGTCTTGTCATTTTGGTTATGGGATAGCTCCTATACCATGTGCAACGGGTACCCCGTTGGCGGTTCTCTATGATATGCAAATACTTACAATGACAAGAACTTACAGGTAACTAAAATTGAGTAGCATGAGGTGTGGCCCTCGTATTCAAGGGACTTGAGATTGCCAACTTATACTTTGTCAAGCATATACTCCATCTTTGTTCACTTTAACCTTAATCACTTCAAGATGCTTATGATAGGGGCAATGAGGGCTGAAAGCTAACAAGTACCATAATTTTTGGAAGCTCTTTTTGAAACTTGAAATCCCTGCTTCCCTTTGTGAAGGGCCTTTCTTCCACCATTATTGAGTCCCCACCTTCTACCTTTAGGCACCATTAAGAGAGCATAGTTGTCATTCTGTGTGCAGTGTCCCAAAGCTTATTGATTGATGCATATTGTGGTATTACTTGTTCTTGTGCTACTTGTTTCTAGTCACCCTTGTGAACTTTGAAGGTATCCTATGCATCTATTTGCTACTCCATGAGGGACAAGTTGAATGCCACTATGCTATGTTTTCTGTATGTGAAACAAACAAACATTTTTCAATATATGTTATTCATGATCTTTGTTTGTAGCCTGTCATGTTGCATGCATAGTTACTTTGTACTATTGTTAGAACTCCATCTTTCATGCACATGTTTAGAGCTCTTTGATCCCAGCTTTCAATGCTTGCAAATGGTTTGATCTTGGTTTTGATGGTGCATGTCACCTCAAAAATTATTCTTTTTATCACTTACCTACTCGAGGACGAGCAGGAGTTAAGCTTGGAGATGCTTGATACGTCGGAAACATATCTATAATTTTTAATGCTCCATGCTTGTTTAGTATCTACTTTGCTTTGCTTTGTCTACACTTTGAGGTGTTTTTATATCTTTTCTGGAACTAACCTGTTAATAAGTTGCCACAGTGCCAGTTGCCTATTTTCTTCTATTTTTGGTTCCAGAAAGGCAGAAAATCAATATTCTCGAAATTGGACGGGAAAAAATCCAAAGTAAATATTTTACTTTGGGGGACACGAATCCAGAAGACAAGACGAAGAAGCAAACCAGGGCGGCCAACCCCCCCCCCCCAAGCGCGGCCAGGGGTGGGCCCACGCCTGGGCAGGATGTGGCCCTCCTGGTCGCCTCTTCGCCTATAAGAAGCCGCCGATGCAGAAACCCTAAGTACCCGATCAATATTCCACGAAACCTTCCGTAGCCACCGCCACCGTCGTCCCTAGATCGGGGGGATATGAAGTTCTTCTCGGCACCCTGTCGGAGGGGAGATCATCCCGGAGGCCTTCTCTCCGGTATGATGCGTGAGTAGTTCCACCTTAGACTATGGGTCCATATAGTAGCTAGATGGTTGTATCTCCTCCTTGTGCTTTCATGTATAGATCTTGTGAGCTCCGTTCATAATCAAGATTAATCTATTTGTAATCATGCATGTTGTGTTCGCGGGGATCTGATGGATATTGAGATTATTATGTCAGATTGATTAATGTTTTTGTCTTTATGATTCTATCATGTCTGTGTTATTTGTGATCTTGCATGCTCTCTGTTGTTAGTAGCTATCTTGGCCGAGTAGTTGCTAGTGACTCCAAGAGGGGGTATTTATGGTCGATAGTGGGTTCATGCCTCTAGTTTCCAAGGGAAGTGACATAAATATCTTCGGTTGTAGATGTGTTGTTGCTATTAGGGAGAAAACAACGGTCTCTTGTTCATGGAACAAGTGGATTGTTTACCTTACACTCTTTGCTTAAAGAAGTTGTTTGTTGCTTGCAACTTAATACTGGAGGGGGTTCGGATGATAACCTGAAGGTGGACTTGTAGTCATAGATGCAGTTGGATGGCGGTCTATGTATTGTTGTATTGCTCAATCGAATCTCATAGGATCTTTTTGACTAGTATTGCATTGTTATGCCTTGCTCAGTTCATGTCAATTGCCCTGCTGTAATTTGTTTATCTTTCATGTCATGTTATTTATCTAAGGAGAGCACCTCTAGTGAACTATAGACTCTGGTCCAATCTTTACCATTGATACATCTTACACTGTTACTTGTTTACTTGCTACAAACCATTATCTTCCACATCATACATTTAATCCTTTGTTATAGCAAACGGTGAGATTGACAACCTCACTATTAGTTAGGGCAAAGTCTCGAGTTTGTGTTGTGCAGGCATCCATGTTGCTTGCAACACCTTTGGGGCGTTTTCTTTCTCCTAATGGTTCGATAACCTTGGTTTATTACTGAGGGAAACTTGCCTGCTGAACTGCATCATGCGTTCCGCTTGGGGTCTCCCAACGAAGTGTTGCTGCACTCATCAAGGTTCACCCACACAACACTTGTCCAACCAAAGAAGATTAATCAACTATATGAAGCGAAAGCACTTGATAATATTTTCATGTGTCCTCGAGAATGTTTGGTATATTATTTTTATGCAAATTTTGATATATTATTTGTATTTTTATGAATTAGAATATTTTAGTTATGATTTTTCTAGGATTAATGTGGTACAAGGGAAAAGAGCTAGGCCGACGGCATGAGCTCCTATGTTGTCAAGCCTCCGTCAACCATAGGCACTAGCGCCACGTGTATGCAACCTACGCCGATGACTAAGCTATGCCGATGGCTGACGTCGGCCTAGGTGCAAATACGTTGACAGACAAACCTACGCCGACGGGCGTAGCCGGTCTTACTCCAACGGCTGCCGTCGGCGTAGCCGGTCTTACGCCAACGACTTAACTGGGTCAACGTCCATTTTACTGAGCTTCCCGGCTCGTGCCCTACACCGACGTCCCCGACTAAAATTTGTGGGCGTAGGAAAAGGCTGTCAGCTTCTTGACATTTTCTTATAGTGATGAGGCAGACATTCATACATAGACTACATGGTGACGTCACCACGGATATTGCGCCAAACGAGGATGCGGCCTTTGATGTCCAGCAGGAACTACGTCGATACCGTGCGGGTGTGCATCGCAGAGGATCTCAATCACTTACCAGATCTGGATTGTCCCACAACTACCGTCTTTCCTCTCCATCCCCTTTGACCCGGCCTCATGTCAGGGAGGACACGCGTAGCCCCACCACCACTGTCGTCCCTCTCGTTCCTTCTTCAGCTCCTCCTTCTACTCCTGGTAGCAGCAGCCGCGAGCCGCGCTCCTGCTGGCTGGCACGATGCATGCGAGGGTGGTGTCCATGGAGGACAGAAGGAGGCGAGGCTGGTGATGCTGACGCTCGGCAGGCTCTTCTCGATGGGATGCTCAAGGTCTTTATCAGCTTCCTGTAGGTTGGCGAGGCAGGGGAGTTTGGCGATGAGTTAGGGAAGGGCGGCAACGGCGGCGCTTCTATCTTTGAGAGTCGGAGAGGCCGATTTCTAAAAAAATTGCTCATCTAAGGGCTTTAGAAGTTTGGCTAGGTGCGATTTAGATACCTAAAAAAACATTTGCTCATCTAAAGGATTTAGGGGTTCGGTTAGAGATGCATTAGGATGGAGGTTTTGTAAGCTGGGACTGTAGTTTGACAATGCTACTTGGTCAGGACTGTAGTGTGTGTGACCAAGCAGTTGAGACTTGAGAGTAGTTTCTAGAAGTGTAGTACATACGAGTAGCCAACACGGCAAGCAACTACACGGTTGGTCATTGCCCAACTGCTACACACTTGCAGTAGGAGTCTAGCACACATCGAATAAATCAACTGTAGTCTCTAGAGTGCTCAATCCGTATTATACCATATCAAGTCGTTCAATTATGACACACAACAAAGGAATTAATCCGCTAAAAAAACGAATTAATCAATGAAAGAATCTTTACACGAAATACACCAACTAACCAACGAAGAAGCGGCAATCCAATCCAACCAAGAATACACACCGACAGACAGGACGAGACTTGCTTGCGATTCAAGTCATCAGCTGATGATGACGACCAATCGGAATTTCCATTTTCCATGATGATTTGATTAATTAAGCCGGGATCATCACCAGCCTCGGCTTCTTGAAGGCCAGCGGGCTAAGCACCTCCTCCTCGTCGGCCGCCGCCTGCATGCACCGCTCCGCCGTGACGACGACGACGTCTGGCAGCGCTGCCGGCAGGTTCAGGTCGAACCGTCGGCCGCTGGCCACCGCAGCGGCGCCGCCTCCGCCGATGGGGCCCTCGTAGTGGCACCGCTTGTGCCCGCCCAGCGCCTGCCCCGTCGGGAACGTCTTGTTGCACACGGAGCACTCGTGCACCTTGCTAGCTGTGCCGCTCGACGTGGACGAGGACGCGGCGGGCGAGGCCGCCGTGGGGGCAGCAGGCTGGTCTACGCCAGCGGGCGCCGCGGCTGCTTGGAGCGCCGGCTTGGGTCGGTGGCTGGCCTTGTGCCCGCCGAGCGCCTGGTAGGACGGGAACGCCTTGCCGCACACGGAGCACCTGTGCTCCTGCGCCGGCGAGGAAGAAGTGAGCTGCTGGTCACGGTGACCGCGCGCCAGCATGAGGAGGCTGAGCGCGAGGTGCTCCTCCTCGCTGGGCGCGTGCTGCCGCCTCGATCGCTTCCGCTTGCCCCACCCGTCGGCGCATCGCATCCGCGCTTGCGAATCCTCCTCGCTCGCCGGCAGCGATCGTATCGCCGCCGTCGCCGCGTCGAGAACTGCCTCCACTGCCATGTATGCCGATCCAACAGTTGGACCGGACGCAAGAGCGTGTCTTGCTTGTTCTTGGCACGAGAGGAGTAGCAGTTAGCTAGTGGTTTGGGGAGTGAGACGTGTGTGATGGGATGGACGAAGTACTAAATAATACTACTGATGATGACTGAGTGGGGCACGAGAGGGCCGGCTAACCAGTGGTACTTTTATACTCCATGGAAGTGGAGTAGTGGTAGGGATTAGGGAGGTCGTTGGTGGTGAACTGGTGATGTAGTAGTGGTTTGTTGGTGTCAGTGTGTATGTATGTGTGTTGGAGAGAGACCGAGTGAGCGGTGGTTGGTTCTTTGGGACTAGACTACTACTAGAAGAAGAGGATTTGCATTAATTTGGTCAACTACACGGCTTCAGGGTGGCGGGAGGATGCTTCCAAGTGGTGGAAAAAGAATATGCATGGGGGATCGATGACTTTGATTTGGCTAGTATTTGAATTGAACTCCTATAAGGAGTGGAAGATCGGTGAAGAAGGAGGGGGACTTGTTCTGCCGTCCACACCGTGGAGGCATGGAAAAAAAAAACAGTACACTAATGCTCTGGATCAATGATTAACTGGTGGTGTGCAAAGTGGATGGCTATATATGTACTATGTGATGTCACGGGATGAGAGGAGCATCTGAGCGCTGGGCCACGAGGCGTCTCTGCTTTTAAAATCGCAAAAAAAGGTTTATGATACATTCGATCACGTTCATGGTCCATGGTCCACCTGCAGTCCCAATCTTGATATTTTGAAACGGAGGGAGAGTAGTTCATTGCAGCAGCTGTAGCCTATACGGTTGGCATCATTTCTAAATGTAAAAGACCATTGCCAAGAAAAGAAACTCCGACTTTTTTCTCAAGGAAATTCTCGCTCTTAAGACAATGCTTTCAACAACACCATTGCTAAGCATAATCAATTAAGGCCGAATGCAGTCGTTCCTCACTTACATGTCGCTTGGTCTCGTGCCAAGGAAAAGCACACCATCTCATCTCCGGTGAGATGGTACCATCTCGGGAAATGAACAGACGCCACCCTGCACCTCCCAAGTGAATCTTAGTTATCCCTTTTTGCACTTTGATCTCGTATTTGTGTCCACAAGCAGGAATTGCACACTATCTCCTCCGAGGTCAATGAATTGCGCCCTTGCGTTGCATGGCACAAACTATGCAACAATAGCAAACGTTAAATTAATAAATGGTAACTAATGCAATGTAAACTTTTATAGTTTGGTACAATTTCTGTAAGAAATAGTTAACTATTATATACCATTGAATTCTTGAAACATCCCGGTATGAGATGAACACTGAAAAGTGAGCCCGTTGACAGTGAGTCCTTGCAACGAGTCATGCAAACTTGGCACAGTGCCATATCATATACAAAAAATTGCATTACAAGTTATTAGTTAGTATAAAAGGGAATAAAAAACTACAAGAATAAAAACATAAATAACTAAATGTAGCTAGCAATTAATCTATAACTATGAACTATACGCACACATGCTTTTAGGCTAAATTTATCTACATCATCGCAGCAATGTTGTTCACCATGACTTCTTATGTCTTGGTGTCTAGCTTGGTGGTGTCCATCTAAAGCTCTTTAGTAAGAAAATCTATGTCCTACATGTCCAATAATTTTCCGCATATATATTCTCTACTAAGTATATGTCCTATAGTTAACCAAATCTTAAACACTAATTCTCATTGAACTGACACATCCATTCTCTGCAGAAAGAAAGGGGATCAAGGGGTGGCGCGGTTGGTACTCACCGGCACGGGGGTCGGCGGCATTTCAGCCCTATAGTGTCATCAACATCATCAAATGAAAGCTGACAGTCTATGGTCCATATGAACTTTGGCGAATGCAATGTATCTTTTGTGCTTATAACCTTAGTTATGCTACAGAGGTAGTAGAGTACGTTCTCGAGCACAACAGGCTATTACCTTTTGGATGATGTGCACCAGGACGACCTCTCCAGTCCTCCACATATTGCTTTTGGGTACTCCCTCCTTCCATAATATAGTGCATTTTTTTTTTGAAAAGCCAAACTTCATCCAATTTGACCAAGTTTATTGAGAAATAGTATCAATATCTACAATACCAGATATATACCATACACAAATATACAATATAAAAAATGTAAAGACATTGATTTGGTATTCTAGATGTTAATATTTTTTCCTACTTACTTGGTTAAAACTTCAAATCGTTTGACTTGAGTCTTATATGCACTACATTTTGGCAAGGAGCTTCCAAATATCATTATCTGGCTATCTTCAATATATTACCTGCCGGCTTACCAATTTGCATACAAAATAGGTGCACCAGCCCTTGGTCAGGGCAACTGGCACAGAGTGCATTTGACTGGATTTTCGCCTTTGAACCGTACAAAGTGTCCTTTGTTTCGTAGCTACATTCCTTTGGTATATCTGGTAAAGTGTTCATGCTATGGATGCATAGTCTGACCGGTGGTGGTTTGCTCGCCATTGGTGACTGCTCTTGAGCCTTCGTTAGTATACATCTCTTCTACCGTCACAATAGTTTTCTGGCTTTAATTAAATGGATATATAATGATTTAATTTTCATTTTTTCACTTAGCATTCAAAATGTTCAAAACTTAGTTTGGTCGAACTTCCGGACCAAAAAACCACTAGCTCCATATGCATAATCCTATGTGCACTACAACAAGAACAATAGGAAAACTAGATGCCTGGTTACACAAATACTAAAAGAATCATATAACTAATATTATTTGGAAAATATCTGTTGGAAAATGGTAATATGTTGACATTCTACATACCTATTATCCAAATTTATATTAGTTGTGTTAGACACACTTCCACCGTTGACAGATAGAACTACAATTTGTGCATTTTAGGCAACCCAATGGGGGGGGGGGGGGGGGGGAAGGCCCCCCTTAGTTATATTGATGTTTCACCAATGTCTGCACATTTTGTATTATTTACACAATTATCTGCACTATGTAAGGAACAGAGTCTTCCAGTATTTAACTAGTTTGTATTATCATATTTGGGTACTAGACTTGTACTTACATGCAAATCAATCAACATGCTACATTGCGTGGTTTAGAAACACGGGTAGACAAGTAACTATACTTTGAGGTTAGTAAACTAGCTTTTAGTAGAATATTTTAACTGCTGAATTGCCTTACTAGATTTCCAAAAGCCATAAAACTAGTTCCTCGGCAACACTCTTAGCGACCATAAAACATGACCGAATCTTGTATACTCTGCTAACAATATGATTGTGTTGTTGTAGATATCATGTTAGTGGACAAGATTCTCGTCCATGACCTAGAAAACATGCGCCTTGGTTGGGCGGACTACAATTGTAAGACGGATCTCTTTCTTTCGGCCTTGCGGTGTTTGTTTTAACCACTTCATAATCGAACAAAATTTGTATCTCTTTCAGGTTCCCGCCTTGTTAACGTTACTAGCTCCCCCGGGAAGAAAACTACTAGCGCAGGGCAGGCATCACGCAAAGTCTTAACTCCATTTGGAGTTGCTCTCTTACTAATCTTCTACTCCCTCCATTTTATAATATAAGTTGTTTTAGCTTTTATGAAACAAATGTATCTAGGCATGATGTTTTAGTTGTGTTAGACACACTTCCGTCGATGATAGATAGAACTACAACATGTGCATTTAGGCAACCCAATGGAGAGGGGGGGGGGGCAAAGGCCCCCTTAGTATATTGATGCTTGACCAATGTTTGCACATTGGTTTAGTAACACGGGTAGACAAGTAACTAGCTCTTAGTAGAATATTTCAGCTGTTGAGTTTAACTATTGGATTCCAAAATCCATAAATCTAGTTCCTCTGCAAGAGTCTTATCGACAGTAAAGCATGGCTGAGTCTTGTATACTCTAATAACATTTTGAAATAGACTTAGTATATGACTATGTATTAACATCTTTCATAAATGTCTAGCCGACATAACTTATGTTTGGATTTGCAGGCCATATTTGACTCGAGTGGAGCATTGGTAATCCACCGCAGAGTTTGGGCGTTCTAGTTGACAAGAGGAGTGACGAGACAAGTGGACTCGGCGCAAAGGCTTCTTCCCCATGTTTATATCAATCAAAAAATTATTATTATCTCTAATCAATCAAACTATTATTGTCGTTTAATTTGTTTGGCGGACCCAGTGTTTTAACCCTTCAATGTCATCAGATGAAAGATGCCAGTCTATGGTCCATATGAACTTTGCCGAATGCAACGCCTCTTGTGTGCTTATGAACTTAGTTATTGTACAAAGGGTAGTACTACCTCCATACCGGTTTATTGCGCTAACACGGAGTTCAAGAAAAAAGTTTGACTATAAAATTTATCAATAAAACATGGGTTATATGTTACAAAATTATACCATTGGATTGATTTTTAAAAGCTCTTTCCAATAACATAATTTTCATGACATACAATTCATATTTCGTTGGTCAAATTTATAGTCAAATATATTTCTTATGGTCCGTGTTAGTCCAATATACTGATATGATGGGAGTAGTACGTCCTCGGGTGGCACAACCGGCTATTACACCTTTTGGATGGCGTGCACCAGGACAACCTCTCTGCTTCTCCACATACTGTATTGTTTTTTTTGGTACTCCCTCCTTCTATAATATAGTGCACATAATATTTTTGAAAAGTGAAACTTCATATGGCATTCTTGGGAAACGAGAGTTGACAAGCAAGCGAGTGGACATACAGTATGTTGGTGTGTCGGCGGCTCGTGTTGTGCGTGTGTGGAGGTGCCGCGTGGAGGGTGGAGATAGGGTTACAGATGTGGGATAATTGGGATAAGTGGAATGTCACTTTTAGACTACTAGACTAACTCTAATTTAGGTGGGATAAGTGGGACAAGCGGGTTATGTCAAATCTAGCTTATCTCATTGTCCCACTTAGTTTTGAATTAGTCTAGTAGTCTAAAAGTGCTATCTCACTTGTCCCAATTGTCCCACTTCTGCATCCCTAGGTGGAGACTGATCAGGTGTCATTTTTGCAACCCTACTCCCTTTTTTTCCATTTGGTAGCTGCACAGGACGCCACCGACCGAGCGGGCTTTCTACCGGCCGGAGACAGCAGATGAACACGCAAACAACCTGGATTGGCTGGCTGGCTGGCTGTTGGCAGTGTGTGTACTTACGTTACATGATGTCATCGCTTACATCTCTTGACAGGCATGCATATTCCTTCTCCTGGTCGATAGATGATCATCACTCCTCTTCCTACTTATTCATCCACGTACTGCAGGAGGGATCAGTCGAAGTTGGTGCGCGGCGCGACGGTGAGCATGTGCACCGGGCTGCCCGCCAGCTTTGCTTGCAGGCTAGCTGCACTCGCAAGGAACGCGTGTGACAAGTTTGCAGTGCCCAGATGACAGGGAGGTACAGGCAGACAGGAAACAAGCTTCTGATGGGTCATGGGCGACCAAAGTTCAGTTAGCATGAATGTATGTCTAAATTCTAGGGTGAGCTAGTAGGAGAGTTTATTTAATCGAAAATGGCCGTTTTGTTTCGCTCGTGGGCTCGATCCACCCTACTCAACTTTAAATCCATATAAGGGCCCTAGCCGACCCAAACAGACGACCGAAAACATTCGTTTCTGTCATTTGGATCGGGCCGCGGAGAGATTTGAGTCATGGTCCTATCTATTCGGTTAATCGTATCCAGCGGCGCAATCCATCTGTCCGCGGTTGACCAACACGGTTGATCCATCTGTTCGTGGTTGGCGAACAGAACAATATGTGCATAACATGGCAGACGCGGGAGGACACGCTCTCGGTCCGTCCGCGTCGACGTCTGACACATCAACAACGCAAATTTGATAGGCCCATGGGTCAAGACGAACGTGTCGGTCCGAATGCAGCGTGCCGCTGGAGAGGCCGCGCTATGGCTGTGTGGAGTATAATGCCGATCAAAAACCGCGGCCCATTTATTTATTGAAAAATTCAAAACAGTACTTTTGTAATTCTTAAGCGCAGCCCATTGATTGTTCAGATAGCTTTGGCAATCGCTCTCTTTAATTGTTTCGAGAACTCATCGTTCCAGGCTTGTCCTACACCTATCAGCCGCACGCAGGCAACACAAGCATGAGCAGTTTTGTTTTGATCTCTTCTAGCGAAAATACACTTCCAAGTCATGAAAGAAGAAGCACCCATACCGATTTCATGAAAAAATCCTCTTAGATGACAGAGTGAGTAGTCGGCATTTTTTTGAAAATAAGTATATATTAATATTAACGAAGATACGAATTACATCTAACCCCTGCAACAACTTAGTGCCCTAGAGGCATTACAAATACACACGACCAAAAACGAATAAGAGAAATTATAAAAAAAAACCTCGCTACAGCAATCTATTTCTTGTAACAACAGTACTAACACCACCAGAACATCACTAGAAGTCCAGCTCCAAAAGCGACGCCTCCAATAAGGAAACAATGCATAAGCGTCGTTGTCGCCCTATCATAGATCTTAGGTTTTCGCCCTGAAAAAAGTCCTTGCTCGCAAAACAATGCCTTCAACAAGGCTATTTCCAGGCACAACAAATTAAGATCAGACCTTGGATTTTTACCCTACAAGATCAGACACTAAACGTCTCCTGTGTTGACGCCCCCATTAACAAGTCGCTGCTACAAATCACGGATCACCAAGCCAGTTACTCAACGACGAAGACTCGAACCAACTGTGCTAGCCCTCAAATCTCTGCTTTTATGACACCATGACCGATTTTACCATGGACCGACAAAGAAAATGTCCAATGATGGTAACAGGCAGCAGAGCTTCGCAACGCTCCCTCTGAAACCAAACGGTCAGAAAATGTACGGGTGCGCACGACCGAATCTCATCCGACCATCATTCTCCAGGCATGAGTGCCCATGGGAGATCGCCAGCGGAGCATTCCATAACCCAACAATCCTCACAGATCATCAACGGCACGCAACCAGCAGTTCTTCGTCTTTGCACATGAGAAACCAAGGGCTATCACCATTATTCTCGAGACTGGAAAGCCCCACGCCGCCAGCCTCCTCCAGCACGACGACAATAGAAAGAAGCAACAAGAAAGTTGAGTCATAGGGGATGAAACCCCAGCAACAGCATCCCTACTGGGATCCAACAACGTCGAACATGGCCCAAGGCCTAGATCTGAGCCCACCGAAAACCCAGACCATCACCGCTACCGGCAGCCACTATGGCGGTACCTTGCCACCTCTATGCTGCCGCCCCGCCGAAGAACTCAAGCCCCGACCGACAAGCTGCGCCGCACGGTGCACTCCATCGCCGCTACGCTACCCCCCCACGCGACATGGCCGAGGACACCTCTCCAGCCCACCGTTGTTTGACGGGGTGGGCGCCACCACCACCACCGTTGTTGCTAACGTCAACGACGGCCGCTGCTTGTAGATCGGCCTCGAGAGGGATTGGAGGGAGGGTCCCCGAGCCGCCAGGGAGGGAGGCGGTCCGGGAGACAACACCTTCTTTAAAATGGAGGGAGGATTTCACTTCCCCAACATCTGCACCAACTAGGGATGTACACAACCATTAAACATGAGTACCAATATTTTTAAACTTAGTTAAGAACCAAGCCTAGTCCTCATAATAAATTGCATAAGTATCAGGATAATCTGGTCCTTAAGTATAAATAGGAACCTAAATTCGCATCTTCAAGAATTTGAACCCAGGTGTTGAGTTTGTACATCCACTCCCCCAACCGATTGAGCTAGGCTCACTTTCCTAAGATAATCAGTGACGTGGTCAGTTCTTTTGTTAATTGAGAACCATGAAGGAGGGACATGGCTTCAACTTCTTCTGCGATGTTGCATTTTTAGAAAATTGAACCCATTGCGGCGATTGTTTTGCCCAGGTTGTTGCAAACCACCACACCAGTGGCACCCTATCAACATTTACCTTTAACCAATCTCTAGGGGTGGTTCCCATTGTCTTGGTATTTTGTCTTTCTTGCTCCCTTCAGCTTGGTGGTTTTGCATCTTGAAGAGAGGCATCTTGCCTTTTGGATCTGTCACAACAGGTTCAACAATCGATAACATATTAGAGTTTAAAATTTCAGCGTAATTGAGCAGAAACCTAGCAGAGTATTCGATGCTAGCCTTTCCTTTTCCATGGTACATGTCATTTCTAAGTTCCCAGGATCTCCACATGGTTAGGATGATGGCTTGGTGTTGTTCTTTTTTTGTGTTCATCATTAGAATCAGCAGCCAATCATTCCATGTTCTTGCGAACTTGTCTTCACTTGGAAGGGTCTGGAAGTCTCTCATTATATTCCTCAAGGCCATGGGTTTTGTGCATTTGACTACAACATGGAAACTGTCTCCGACTCCGTTACCACAAATGGTACATGTGTTTTGGACTTCCAGTGTCCTACACCATTTGTTCCTTTGGGTTGGTAGGTTGTCCGAAGCAAGGCGCCAACTGAATATACGAACTTTGCTTGGGACAGAGGTAGACCATATATTTCTCAAGACTCTATGTTGCCCATTAGGTGCATTGCTCGAAGCAGCGGCATCTTCGGTGTGGTCAGAGTTCTTGCAAGTTTTTAGGCGATCTTGACACTGAAAACACCATTCTTTTCATAGTGCCAAGCTACCTCACATGATTGACATCCATATTGATTGCACAATAAGCTACCTCGCACCCACTAGCGGAGCTATGCACAAGCGAGGGGGGCCACTGCCCCCTCCTCCCACGCTAACTTTCTTAGCTTAATTACCCTATATAATCTGGATTTACATTGGAAAAAGGGGTAACTGGTCACCCTAACCAGCTTATCTCACGCAGACACAACGAATTGTCTCCCATTGATTCCCCTCTAGCTCCGCCACTGCTCACACCATAACTATGTATACACATCGAGAACTCAGAGAAAGAAACTTTACTATTGATGAACTGATTATATACATTCTACAAAAAGTTACCAACTTGCCCACTCAAGCAAGGAACTCGCTCATTCAAACATGCCAAATCAGGTTAAATTACACAATCATTAATTGTGTTCGAGACATCTTGAACTCACTACAGGGCCACAATCCTAAGGTTCTTGTCATGGTTCACTTATGAACAACTATCGTTAATGATCTTAATTTGCAAAGTAGAAATCTGTTGGGTCATCACAGTGGATCAACTCTGGTTCTATGATGATATCCGCATGGAATGATAACGTCTTCAAATCTGACGCATACTGATATGTATTTCCAAAATGAGTGTACGCTGCCCCAATGTGCAGACCGATAGGCGGGTGCACGATTTTACTAGTGCCACCCTCACAAATGCTGCATCGTCCTTCTCGCAAAAAAAAGAGGGAGAATCAGGATAAGTATTTGGTGCACAATATATGGAGTAACTAAAATGTTTATTCTATCAAGGGAAAAAAGACTACTCTACATCTTCAGTCTCGCAATGTTTAGTCAAAACATTTTGCTAAATGTTTGATCTGAGATTTTCAAGCCATCTCATCTAGTCATATAGTATTGGTGAAAAGGGCGGTCCAAATTAACTTAGCAAAGAACAATGGATTAAATAGTTGCAAGGAACTTACCAAGGTATGCATTCTTGGTTCTATAATTGGGCAAGGGGCAGCAGAAAGATGTTAGAGTATATATTTGTATATTGTAGTTTCCCCGTGTGTTAGGGGGTTTCCTGTATATTTGCGCCTGTACATGTACTATATATTGTGGTCTTTGGCCCTCTGGTAATACAACAAGTCTATTACCCTAACATGGTATCAGAGCCTAAGGTCTCGAGTTCGAGTCTTGGCTTTCGCAATTTATCCTAAAATTGCTGTTGACCCCTCTGTGTCCACGTATAGGCCTCTTGAGTCATACGTGAGTTTCGCGTGCCGTCGCTCTCTTCCGGTTGCACGTGCTGATTTCTCTCCGTCACACGTGAGAGGGGGTATTGAAGTGTATAAGTGGATTGCACTAGCCCTTTTTATCAGTTCGGACTTTTGGTTGCGTTGGCTAGTACATGAAGCTTGATTCTTTGTCATTGTAAAGACACCCGAAATGGAAGCATCCCTCGGTGTTGTCGGGTCGCTTCTCCTCCCAAATTTGAGCAAAGAAAAGCATACGCGTGCCTGATGCAACGACGGCTAGGAAATTGACGTGGTAGCAATGCGAGGACAAATAACGGCTGTTCTTCTCCACGCCGCAGATGATTTCCAGCTTATATTTTGGTTCATGCAACAACCATAAATCATGTCAGCTCGGTGCAAATGATATCGATTATGGGGAAAAGTTTGGCAGTTCTTGTATCGAGCAATCATGGAATCGAATTTGTTTCAAGTACTAGTACTATGCACGTACCCATGGGTGCTGATCGGCGTAGCTGCGGAGGAGTTCTCCGAGCTCTGTCCAAAGAAACCCCTGTCTCTTCTCCAACAGTTGCTTCCATGACCGAACGCTATCCAACTCTGCCGCGTCGGTCAGCGCTGGGGCTCGGGTGATGGACATGCATCGTTCTCCCAGCATGTTCTGTAGCTCTGTGATGGTGGCATCGGTGAGCCCTTCTGCTCCTGTGTCCGCAGGGAGCTCAAGGCCGGCTCGCCGGAGGCCCAGGATGCGAGGAAACGATGAATGGTATCATCTTTTTGGTGGAGCGGAGCAATTAAATAAAGTAAAGTAAAACTTGATGCAGAAAGTAGTAATCGCGTATGTAAGAAATCTTGAAACTTCAATAGGGAAAATGTGTTCTCCGGGAGTAGTGGATACACCGCTAGCAATTTAGACTGAGTAAACAAGATTATTATAACAAATATTCTCATGATTTGTATGTATGTGGGAGGAGCTCCATATATGGACGAATAAGCAGCAACCACTACTCACATCATCCTTCATAACCATAGCTGACAGATAAACGACATCAATCGTATTATCCCGCTATTAAAGTATTTCTCCCGCGGTGTGGACATGGCTTAATGAGTTCTCCTTGCTCTCCAAGTTAGTACGTAAAGTATAACAACGATTTTATATTCACAATAAGTGCTATTATTCCTCCATCTACCAACAAGTAATCCCCTTCATCAAGTCCCCGTAAGAGACAAATATTAAAGAGGTGCACAACTCTCAACATCAAGATGAAGACAATTAACCCATACACATAATGATGTATAACATAATAATCTCTATCTCATCTCAATCATATACTAGGGTTTCTCTATCTCCCCAAAAACTAATGATCTACTCAAGTATGGAGGCAAACAACATCATGACAATGGTAATAGAAATAATTATAGATGAATAGTTCTTTTATAAATCCACAACTAGTGCTAGAATTACAACAAGATCTAGATGAAATGGATGGAGATGACGGTGGTGATGATGATGCAGCGGTTGATGAAGATGGAGATCGATGCCTTGGTCTTCCAGATCTGCTTAGGGCGAAGATGGATCTCTAGAGCAAGTTCCCCCTTCAGATCCCTTCCGGAGGTGAGTTTTTCGATGATTTCTGGGTGTTCTGTATGTCGTCTTCCTGATCCAGTTGCACAGGGTGAAAAAATTTGAGGAGGTGGTGTCGGCTCCAATTATATGCTGGGAACTATACGATCGGAAAAAGTATTCCTCCCATATAGTTTGTCGCTAAACCATCTGTGTTCTCAAATCGCTTCGGGTTTTCTTCTGGTGTTATTGATATTTTCCAAATAAGTGATTTACATTGTTTTTGGCTTCTTTTCACTCCAATATAATTGGTCCAAGAATTGTATCTATCGGATCCATCATCTGTCCTAATCCTGGTGAAAATAAACATAAAAGGTGCATGCGATCGCCCTAAAATACCGAGATGGTACCACTACAATGCAAAATAATAATATAAAACATGATGCAAATATGCACTCATCATTAAGCGTGCGGGAGCCAAAGTAGTGTGAGGATGAGAGACCGATTGCGAAGTTTGACCATGAGTATAATTTGACCGGAGATTAATCATACTTAGAGTTAAAAAAATGCTTGTGAGATTAATGAGTCAAAAAATTCCAAAAAAGTGCTTGTGAGATTAACAATTCAAAAAAAATTAGAAGAAAAAATTGAAAACAATAGGCCGACAGCAATGCCATCGGCTTAGCTACCGCCATACCCACTAGGCCGACGGCAATGCCGTTGGCGTAGCTGACGCCAGAGAAAACGGCCGTTAACCGCGCGATGTGGGTCCCGTAGACGCTATGCTGACGGCCAAACCGTTTATGCCTACGGGATGGCACGCCGACGGTCATATGCCGACGACAGACGTCGGTGTATCCTACGCCGACGGGCTCTGGCCATCGGTGCCTGGCCGTTTCATGTAGTGTGTCCTAGGCCATTTGTTTCTTTGGGTTGGTAAGTTATTCGAAGCAAGGCGCCAGCTGAATATATGAACTTTGCTTGGGATATAGGCAGACCATATATTTTTCGAGACTTTACGCTGCCCATAGGGTGCATTGGTCGAAGCAGCGGCAGCTTCGGTGGTCAGAGTGCTTGCAAGTTTGTAGGCGCTCTTGACACTGTAAACACCATTCTTTTCATAGTGCCAAGCTATACCTCACATGATTGACATCCATGTTGATTGCTTATTACCTCACACCCACTAGCGGTGCTATGCACAAGCAGGGGGGCACTCCCCCTCCCCCTTCCCGCGCTCTAAATTTCTTAGCTTAATTACCCTATATAATCTGGATTTGCATTAGGAAAAGGGATAACTGGCCACCCTAAGCAGCCTATCTTCGCCAGTGCTCACACCATAACTATATGTATACACGTCTAGAACTCAGAGAAAGAACTTTTACTATTGATGAACTGATTATATATATTTTATAAAAAGTTACTAATTCGGCCATTCAAGCAAGGGACTCGCTCATTGCGAAGCACACGAGTTTTATTACCGGAAGTGCAAATAGAATTTTGACCAATATGTGTGATGTGTAAACCTGCTCCATTGCCCACTTGCACATTGTCGTTGCCGTGGCAACGCTCGCGAACGGAAAAATGGCGAACAATGTGATCCGTCGCACCCGTATCGGTGTACTAGTGGGGATCAACCTGGTAGAGGGTGAAGTTACCGCATGCAGAACTTTCACAACAATTACATGATTGACATCCATATTGATTGCACAATAAGCTACCTCACACCCACTGGCGAAGTTATGCACAAGTGAGGGGGGCCACCGCCCCCTCCCCCCACCCTAAATTTCTTAGCTGAATTACCCTCTATAATCTAGGTGTACATTGGACAAAAGGAATAATTGGCCATCCCAACCAGCCTATCTCACGTGCTCCTCTACTCCTCACACCACAACCATATCTATACACATCCAAAACTCAGACAAACAAACTTTACTATTGATGAACTGATCCTATACATTTTGTAAAAAGTTACTCTACTAACTCGCCCATTCAAGCAAGGGACTCGGTCATTCAAACATGCCAAATCATCTTAAATTACACAATCATTGTGTCCGGACATCTTGAACTCAGGATAGGGCCACAATCCTAAGGTTCTTGTCATATTTCACTTATGAACCGCTGTCGTTAATGACCTTAATTTGCAAAGTAGAAATCTGTTGGGTCATCACAGTGGATCAACTCCGGTTCTATGATGCTATCCGCATTAGATGATAACTTCTTCAGATCTGACGCATACTGATATGTATTTCCAAAGTGAGTGTACGATGCCCCAATATGCAGACTGATAGGTGGATGCACAATTTTACTAGTGCCACCCTCACAGATGCTGCATCGTCCTACATGCCAAAAAAAAGTGAGAGTCAAGACAAGTTGTATATGGTGGATAAATGGAGTAATTAAAATGTTTATTCTATTAAGCGAAAAAGACTCTACTCTACATCTTTAGTGTCACAATGTTTAGTTTAGTTCAAACATTTTGCTATAGTGTTTGATGTGAACTTTTCAAACCATCACATCTACTCATATATTGGTGAAAATGGCGGTCCGGATTAACTTATCTAAGAACAATGGATTAAGTAGTTGCAAGGAACTTACCAAGATATGCATTCTTTGTGCTGTAATTGGGCAAGGGGCAGCAGAAAGAGACCTCTGATTCTTTGTCATTGTAAAGACACCCGAAATGGAAGCATCCCTCGGTGTTGTCGTGTCGCTTCTCCTCCTAAATTTGAGCAAAGAAAAGCATACGCGTGCCTGATGCAACGGCGGCTAGGAAATTGACGTGGTAGCAATGCGACGACAAATAACGGTTGTTCTTTTCCACGCCGCAGACGATTTCCAGCTTATATTTTGGTTCCTGAGACAGCCATAGAAATCATGTCAGCTCGGTGCAAATGATGTCGATTATGGTGAAAAAGTTTGTCAGTTCTTAATTCTTATATCGAGTAATTATGGAATCGAAATCGTACCCATGGGTGCTGATCGGCGTAGCGTTGGAGGAGTTTCCCGAGCTCTGTCCGGAGAAACCCCTGCCTCTTCTCCAGCAGTTTTTTCCATGACTGAACGCCATCCAACTCTGCAGCGTCCGTTGGCGCTAGGGCTGGGGTGATGGACACGCATCGTTCTCCCAGCATGTTTTTTAGCTCTGTAATGCTGGCATCGGTGAGCCCTTCTGCTCCTGTGTCCAGGAGGGAGCTCAAGGCCGGCTCGCCGGAGGCCCAGGACGCGAGGAACGATGAATGGTAGTATGCCAGGGGGTGTCTGGCAGCGGCGCTGGCATGACCAAGTGCTCCGGCGCGCGTCTCTGGGCCCGCCCTCCGAAGCATAGAGGATATGTCGCAGCGGCTGGTGCAGAGGTACTCCACAGCCCGTGCTCCGAGAAGCCGGTGGCAACACGGACGGCGGCGACGAGGCCGTCGAGGGAGCGTGGCTACGCCGAGGATGTCGGGCTCGCCTCCGTGATGATGCAGCGGAATGGGCACGGCGACGGTGTACCAGACGGCGTGGAGGATGATGTTGGACACGGGGTCGAGGGGGCCGTAGCAGTGCCCAGCGATCAGCACGCCGCGGACGAGCCGCCGGAGCGCGGAGCCGGGCAGCCTGGCGAGCGCCTCGAGGTAGAAGGCGTGGATGGTGTCGAGGAGTCCCATCTTGAGGTACTCGACGTGCTTGCATGTCGTCGGCGCCGCGTCGGCGACTTGATCTGTTGGCGTGCGCGGCGTGTGCTCTGGGACGACGGCGAGTGAGAGTTCCAGCTTGCGGCGTATGCCCTCGGGAGAACGCAGGTTGGCGAGTCTGAACGGCGCGCACCGTTGGCGGCCCCCTCCGGCGTTGGCATTGAAGTGAGTGAAGTTGATCTGCCGGGCGGGGGAGACTCTGCGGTGCTGCGGCTGCAGAACGTCGAGGAAGGCTTCGACGTCACCGACGGTGAGGCGCCGCCCTTCCTCCAACGCGGCGAGCATGGCTTTCATGTCCTCCGAGAGCTCCCGGAGCGCGGGCTGGCAGAGCAGCACGACGTCGTCGGGCACGGGGTGCTTTGCCTTGATGGCGGCGACCATGAGCGCGAACTCGGCCCTGTCGGGGAAGATCTCGTGGTGGGATCCGGCGCTGACAGCGGCGAACTGCTCGAGCTCGGCGATCCGGACGGCGACGGCGAGGTCTCCGCCGGAGAGGCGGAGGTAGAAGCGAGCCTGGTCTTGGGTGAGGTACCGGAAGTACGTCTGCATGAAGGCGAGGAGGCCCTCGTAGGACTTGTAGGCGATGTACCGCCAGGCGCCCCTATGGCGAGGATCTGGTGGCATCTGGGACCGGCTCGGCGTCGAGTACGCGCCGGCGCGGCGACGGGAGAGGAGGTTGAGGCCGTTGAGGACGATGTTGGAGGCGGGGTCGAGGAGGCCCACGCAGTGCCCGCCGAGGTAGAGGCACTCGAGGAGGTCCGGCATGCCGTCGATGGGGAGCCGGCGAACCGCCTCGGCGTACGCGGCCTCGATGGGCGCGCACGGGTCCTCTGTCCACTTGTCATTGAGGAAGCCCTGCCTCTCCTCGCCATGGAAACATGAGTGCCGCAGCAGCGGCGGCGCGTCGGTGGTCGGCATCTCAACGTCGAGCTCCGCTGCGGAGTTTCGTGCACGCCGCCCGCTTAGCTTGATCGTTGACAACACTTGGAGAACGAAACGCAGCAGCGGCGGTGCGTCGGTGGTCTGCATCTCAACGTCGACCTCTGCTCCGGAGCTTGATCGTTGACAACACTTGGCGAACGAAACGCAGCGATGAACGTCCCTTGAATTGGCGCCCAGATTTATAGATAAGCTGGAGCGCGTCGATGAGAATCGAGGCCGGCCGGAAGCCAATCGGGAAAATTAATTCGAGCCCGTCGAGAAATCGGACTGGCTAGTACCCACGAGACCAAGACCACAAAAACTCGAGTCCGACAAGAGAAATCCGCTACTCTCTCCGGAATCATCACGTGCTCACGACTCACGGGTAGTGTTCGGAGAAGTGATCCCGGCAATTCTGAAGGCAACAGGCAACTGTACGTACCAGAGTGGTGACGTCACGTGCTGACCCAAACTCTTCGAAATTTTGTGAAACACAAAATGAAACCTGTGAAATATATCTGACACTTTCTACTGTACATTGAATGTTTTACAACTAGACTCATGTTTCAACCTGGTTTCATAAAAAATCAGTTGTTTCATTTAATAGGTTTGTGTTAAGAAAAAAAAGACAAAATGTCGCACCAATCCCAAAGCATATGAAAAGGGCATCTACACCAAGATGATATGGAGTGGTGCAAAAGCACTAGAAAGGGATAACATGAAAATATTCCATCCATTTGTGAAAACAAATGGACACAAATGCATATGATCAAGAATTACAGTATAATCGCTATATTTGGGAATATGGAAAGAATTAAAATAGAGGAACCCATATGGGGCATATGTGCATGATTTAAATTCACAAGAACAAATAAAGGAACCCACATGTGCCATAGATGGTAGAAATCCAACAAGATCATGCAGACACGTATAATATGGAAGTGGTGGTATGGATCCACACATAATATATGGGCACGATTTAAATACAAGCAAGTAGACAAGGAGCCCATATATCCAAGCATGGTAGAATTTAGAGCAAGATCATGATGACAAGAAACAATATCATGTTAGTAGATAGAATGAACCAAAGGGACATACCCTCAACTCAAGTTGGGAATTATGACAAGAATAAAAATGCAAGACTCAATTAAGCAAAGGTTGGATATTATGGTTCCATCAAGTATGACACCAACTAGAATGAGAATAGATAGAAGGTAAAATAGAGGGAGGAAAATACAATGACAAGTACAATATATCAAGAGAAAATACAATTTAGCAAGAACCAAATACAAGGAAATATTATAATGCAACAATTTAATTATTATGACCCATGCAAGGTGGCATGATGAACATGAGAAAGTATAATATGCAATGCATTTGATTTAACAAGTACTAAAACATGTAGCAAAAAAGTTTAGAACCTTGGGATGCTACAATACTACCATGAGTTCATCCTAAATCGAGATTGGTTGTCGACTCAAAACGGTAGGGAGAAGGATTGACGGTCATTTACTTCCGTCATAGCAGCCGAGGGAGTACGAAGACGGGGATAGGGAGGGGGATGCATGTCGACTCTTCTTGTTGTCCCTAAGCTGTCGGAATCAAAGGAAGCGGCCACTATGGTAGATCTGCATCTCGGCTGCTAGTACCCCGCTGCCATGAGTGACGCAAGAGGAAGAAAGTGATTTTGTGTGTGTGGGGGAGGGGGGGCTACAAAGAGGTGATCGACAATAGAAGGTGAGGCAACTCTTAGCGCAAAAAAGGGATGACAAATCTCCTGTTTCCCTCCCATTCTGCAGCCCTAGGGTATAGCTTCACAGAAATGGCTGATTCAAGAATTGTCGTTGGGCCTACCTCCAAGATACTTTGCAGATGGTGTGGACTAGGACACGGACCGAGGAACCAAACAGTCCGAATTTTTGAAGATATGCAAACTACCAAACACGTTCTAAATGATTCGTGTGTTTTAAAACCGATCAGTGATACAGGTCCATGGCATATGCTTCATATGCGCTTGTGGGAGGGAGGCCAATTATAGAGTTCATAGCTTTGGTCAGGCCGCGTCTCTTGTCTGGAAAGGATATGTGTTTCTACTAGTACCTTCTGGCCATGTACTAGTAGTTTTATGGTCTTTTTTCTCTAGTTTTGCTAAGACCACTATCTATTATATACTAAAAACAATATAAGAATGTCTAATAGAGCCACCATGTTGAACCATATCATCTAAATTAATTTGATAATTAGATTTAAAACTTATGGTTCAGATTTGTGAGAGATTAGCAGTAATATAACCATTTAGTCTGTTTCACAAGTCCACAGTGTTATCTATTTAACACGTTAAACATATAAAATTTACTTATATGAGAATTGTTTCATGAATACAAACACGTATCCTAGTAGGACTCTCGCACGACTTTTAAATAATAACGGTTAATCTACTAAACTAACGTGTCCCAGGAAACAGTCTCGTATGTAACTACCTCGGTGAATTACGCTCCTAGTTACAAGCCTGGATGAGCGGAAATGGTTAAAATAGTACGGTGGGGCCCAAATGCCACTCACAGGTAGATCTTTCGGCCGTCCTAACCATTTCCAAACATCGGGACAAGAACGGGCGGCGTAATCGGCAGGCGAAGGGATCAACTACATACAAAAATGAGTATGTATGCAAGCCACCATACAACAGTCCTCAGAGCCATTCCATCTAAAAGAAATAGAAATATTGCAACGCCATACGGCAAGATCCAAATGTCCTAGATAGATATAATAGTTTAGGATATCTCCTCATACATCAAACATCAGAGTATCAGGCGGAAGCGGCAAATAAGATCCGAGTACGGATAAGAAGCAAATCGGCATAAGATGCCCCATAATAAACACATCCCGCCCACAGATCTCACGGATCCCCGTTCCCAGAATCTCTACACCGAATGATCGTTGCCCACATCGTCCGTCTCCTCCACCCAGTATCCATCTCGTGAGTGTACCTGTTCATATGAATCAAATAATTTATCGTGTGAGACCCTAGGGGTACTCAGCAAGTCTTTATGCCTCTAAAGGGGACACAACCTGGGGTGACGCAATTGCAGCAAAAGATAATACCTAACAGTTCTATAGATACTCGCTAACCATCCGCCTAACCAAAGATAGACGGATGTCCGTGAATTAAGAACAACAGTTATAACAGTAATGTTAACAGATCCATCCTCCTCCTCGCTTACCAACGAGGAAGCGGACGAACACCCCCCCATCCGTTGGCAGTTTTATTATCCATTCCATGAGTGTTGCACTATTTACTAGTCAGTTACTTAGTCAAATTAAAAGCGGTACTTTAGTTATACTTGTCTATGATCGAGAAACTGTGCTCCAAGTCGTCCATAACCGCGGACACGGCTTTCAGAAAGTTTTACCCTGCAGGGGTGCACAAATAGCAACACACACTCGATCAACCTCGGAAAAACCAAATCAAAACCCAACGAGGCTTTCACGACAAAGCAATCACAAGATTCAGAAATATTTCAGGGGGCCACCCCATTAAGTATACCCGCAACGAAGCTGGCCGGCTCCGAGACGGACTCAAGGTTTGGGTGGACGGCTGTAAACGACTGGGAACCCGAAAGTGTGACTGGGCTTGTCGATACCGCGAAATCGTGTCCCGATCCTAAACAGTACAGGTGCAGTACCTCGCACAATTTTAAATAAAGCAGTAAAGCATGGCATAAGTACAGGATAGTAAATAAAACCTCAAACTAGTTTGTGGACCCAAGAAATAAGAATGAATCAAGCTCTGGCTCAGGGGGGTCCCATAAGCCTCCCGGATATGGATAGCGCGAATATTCAAGGAACAGGAATCAAGTACTCGGGGTCCTACGGGACACAAGTGAGCATGAAAAACCAAATAGCAGATATTGCTCACCGGTGCCACTTTCATTAGTTATCCCATACTACTCAGGTTAAGTTGTTTAGGTACCTCGTTATCCATCAGACACTCACATACCCTACACATGCTGTTCTACGACTCGCATGGCTCAAACAACTCCTGTAGTAATGGCTCATGGGATGGAGGAACAAGCTTCGGTGGGGTTTAAAAGTAAAGGCTATGCAGTACTTGGGATTCAGTTTAATGCAATCGCGACTCGATGATGAAAGAATAAGATAGAGGCAATAGGTACTGTATGTATGCAAGCATGTGGTAGTGCTTGCCTGGCAGCTCAGTTGAAGCGAGAGAAGGATCTGGGTAGTGCTCCTGGGTTTCTTGATATATCCCCTGCTCAGCGTCTATTCGAAGAAGAACCAAACAAACAAGGGCCAACATAAATAAGGTGCACAAGCATATGAATCAAATGCGACAAGCAAACAACCATGCCATGATGAATGATGCACAATTTGCATGGCAACAAAGTAGCATGGCATGGGTGAGGTGTAGAATACAAGAAATAAACATTTTATGGAGTTTTAGTCACCTTCTATACTCAAATAAGTTGCTGTATACTTCATATTTATATGATGCATGCTGCAATTCAGAACATGGAATGCATAAACAGAAAGGTCTCGTCGCGCTGATCGATTTAGACATATCATTTGTTAAATTTGGAGTTATAAAACAAAAGTTATTAATTAATTAAGAAAAAGGGCATTTTATTGTAATTTTAATCAACTCGAAAATTAAAGTGTCCAAAATATATTTTGAAGGGCATATTTGAAATCCTCACATTTTTCTGATTTCAAAACATATACCATTTGTTTAATTTGGATTTATATTTCAAAAGTTATTTAAATGCAGATTTGAATTTGAGTTTAGAATAAATTTGAAAAGGTTTAAATTGAACAGCAAGCAGAAACCATTTTGTACTCACACAGACCTAGCCACTGACACCGCCAAGTGGGTCCGGGCCGATCTGGCGGTAACAGGCGCACCGAAAGGGTTTTCTGTACCGCGGCCTTAGCTAGCCCAGGTCGCTGACCGGTGGGTCCGTCGGTGGGGCCGGGCCCACATGACAGCGAGAGGGGAGGGTCAGCCACGTGTCGCGGCGAAGGGAGCGCGGGTTGATGCGGTGGAACCTACCTTTTTGCAAAACGGCTGGGAGGTTGACAGGTGGGAATAGCTGGACCGTGGGTTGCGAGACAAAAAGGTGGGGGGGTATCTGCAAGAATGCCATTGCTACTGTTTTTCTTCTCGCCGTTTCTGACGAAACTGTCGGCAGAAAGTCGCGGCGCGGTGGGGCTCGATCCCGCGGCGCGGTGCGTACGCGCAGGCGGCGGAGACCACTGCGGTGGGGTGGGGTTGCTGACAGGGAGTGGCTAGGCGGCTAGATGAGCTTCTGCGACGCCACGGCGAGGAGATCCGACCGCGACGCCGGCGCATAGAGGGCGTTCGATGGAACGTCCGGCGTGACCAGGGCAAGACTGCAACAACGAGGATGTCTGGGAGGTCGGATAGCTCACCGAGGGTTCGTTGGAGGGCCTGGATCGGGGCGGGGAGCAGCAGACCGACGGCGATGCAGAGGCCGGCGGATCTAGGGTTTTGTCGTCGGCGTCTGTGTCCAGCGGCTAGCGGGGACCGTCTCCTCCTCGCTGGCATGCACAGGGTGACGTCGGGGCCTCGCTGAGCTTCCTCGTCAACCCAACAACCTCGCCCGCCTCCTGAACTGTGGTGATCACCGACGGCCGACGGTGGTGGCCGGAGTTGGAAGAAGAAAGGGGTAGCAGGGGTAGCGGCAGGTGGTGGTGGGAAGAAGGGCGAGGCCCTGGTAGATCTGGGCGTCGACTGCAGAGAGGAGGGAGTGGTTAAAGCAGAGAGGGAGAGGGGGGACGCCGTGGGGAGGCTCGGGGGAAAAGTAGCCTCCACGCCACCTTTCTCTCCTCCTCCCTCACGTGCTCGGCCTGGGGGGCAGGTAGGCAGGGCAGGGCGAGGTGGTGGAGACTGCCGGTGGGGTCAGGGCGAGGCCAAGGTGGCTGGCTCGGTGTGGGGTCGGCCTGGCAGGGATAGAGAGAGAGAGAGAGAGAGAGAGAGAGAGAGAGAGAGAGAGAGAGAGAGAGAGAGAGAGAGAGAGAGAGAGAGAGAGAGAGAGAGAGAGAGAGAGAGAGAGAGAGAGAGAGAGAGAGAGAGAGAGAGAGAGAGAGAGAGAGAGGTAGATGGCATGGGGTTCGGTCTAGGGTTAGGGTAGGGGTGGTGGCTCGGCTAGCTAGAGAGAGGAGAGATGGGGCCTTAGGGTTTAGAGATAGAAAAAGAGAGAGGGGTAAGAGAGATTAGGGTTTAGAAGAACTAGGCTAGGAGAGAAAGAGAGAAGAAAAGAATAAGCCTCATATGATCAAGCATAAGAGTTTTATTTAAAAGAAAAGATATGGGGGATGATCCACTCAAAGATTCAAATAAATCCCTAAAGACTAGAATGTGGTGGTACTTGCATGGCCCATGCAAAATATTTAATGCCATGTTTATTCTTGTGAAAACAATAATATTAACATGGCATTATTCCTTTGCATTCCCAAAAGTGGAATAAAGCCAAGCAAAAGGATTTGAAGGAAAGTTCCAGATGGAGTAGATGGAGATGATCACATTTGATTATAATTGGGACTTGCTAGTGTGTATATTCCACTAGATGTTTAATAGTCCCAAAAATATCCCAACATGAGCATAATTCCATAATAATCCATATGAAAGCTAGGAAAAAGGAGCACTACTCCTAATGCATGCAAAGGTGGCTTCACATATCCATGATGTGAGAACAACATGATGCTAATATGAGAGCATGCGGAAAAAGAATTGGATCCATCCCAAACCACATGAGCTAGAGGTAAAACCAAATAAGTTGCAATGCTCATATATGGTGGAATGGTGGAATGATGGGGTGATGACAAGAAAGGTGGTGGAGTTAATAAAAGATATGCCCCCAACTCAACTTGGGCATTTAACAATATATCAAGAACCAAATATAATATCAAGAGGCAAATACAATTTACAATGCATATGAGAGAAGAACCAAAGAAAGAGAGTTTTATATGATGCTCAAATGCAAGGTGGCATGATGACATGAGCATGATATAATTATGATGCAACAATTATATATAGGAAGTAGCCATTATATTACTAGACCAAGTAGCATTACAATAGTTAGACAATTGGGATGCTACATCGTACGAGTTAGATCGGCCCCTATAGGAATGTAAGAGCTGACGTCTACCTTCATGCCGAGAATTTTTTTACGATACGAAAATTCAAAATACAATATCTCTTAAACCGTTGATCCAATTGATGATTCGTTTTCACCGCTAGATTCGTCTCGACGAGTACTTCAAAACAAGATCACATCTTAATATGTTTTGACTATAATCCTCAGTTTCCAGATTATTGTACTATAGCTACAATATTAATAATTAGCGGTTACCATCAAAATAATACACAATTACCGGATAACTTTTTACATGTTTCTTACAATAATGGTAATATATATGTATAGAAATTGAGTATTTTGTTATTCTAAACACGCAAAGTATGGTGTTATCATTATATAAGGCTTATATTAGTGAAAAACAAGATTAGGAACTCACATACATGCATATCATGAGAATATTCGTTATAATAATTTTGATCACTTAGTCTAAATTGCTAGCGGTGTATCCACCACTTCCCGAGAACGCCTTTTTTCTATTGCAGTTTCAATCTTTCTTACACAGGCGATTACTACTTTCTGCATTAAGTTTTATTTGACTTTACTTTATTGCTTTTCTCAACCAAAAAACCAAAAACAATTCTACTTTTCTTGCATCTTAGAATTATTTCTTAAGTATTTCGTTTAGTTTTTAGTTAAAAGCATCTTATTCTTTCGCCTACTGCTTCCTATGGGATCAGTATCTTTATTTTGAAACTAGCTACAAATAATCTGTTCACTTGCAGTCATCATGCATTAAAATATCCGTACTTGTGTCAGGTCTCAACTGACTCCCCTCAACAGGGGTAGACCGTAATAAATCTCACTTATCCTTTTTTTTCGAGCGTCCCGGGTATTTGGGATTTGAGAAAGCGGATTCCGCCTCCTCTTAGGCCTTGGAATATGAGCGGGTATATTATCATTTTTCTTCGGTATTTCAACCCTTTTCGGTGCATTGCGTGCAGGCACATATGACTTTGTCACGGTCTTTCAATCACTAAAATGATCAGGCAGTTGATTCGCTAGGGAGTGCAAATTTAGTATCTTTTGGACTTCTTGATTAGACTCAACAGTGCGCGGGTTATGAGCGTGGATCCCCGTGGCTTTCCACGTGATTTCTCGAGTTTTGTCATCCAGGGGTTGATTACCTCCCTGCAAAGTCGAAAAAGATCCTCGTGAAAAATGCAGTCAGCAAAACGGGCTATGTGACAGTCACCTGTCAAGGGGTCCAAGAACCTGATTATGGACACAGTCTCAACCAACGTATATCCCCTACTTATGGAGCGGTCCATTGTTGATCGCTAGGGTGGTGGTATAGGTACATATACCTGGCAGCCGAACCTACGTAGGTGGGAAATTTTCGGTGCCGACCCTTGCGCAAGTTGGATAGGAGAGTGGATGTTGTAGGCCGATGGTCGAAAGTTGATGAGATTAGCAGCGTGTAACATCGCGTGTCCCCAACATGTAGATGGTAAATTACAACCCTAAAGGAGTGATCGGGCAATGAATTTAATTCTTTTAATCAATGCCTCTGCAAGTCCATTTTCAGTATGGACGTGCGGTAGAGAGTGCTCATGTTTGATTTCTATTGTCATGCAATAATTATCGAATGCTTTTAAAGTAAATTCTCCGGCATTGTCTATTCAAATAGACTTTAAGCGATAATCAGGGAATTTATTCCATATTTGTATGATCTGAGAGATTAATTTTGCAAAAGCATGGTTCCTTTTTGACCGTAGGCAAACATTGGACCATTTAGACGAAGCATCAATGAGCACCATGAAGCATGGGCGGACGCAGGGGGCGGGCCGGACGGGCCGCGGCCCACCCAGAATTTTGGGAATTTTTTTTGACCCCTAATTATCTCATCTCGAGCGAGCGGAACGAGTGGTGCTGGCCGGCTCGTCTGTACGCGAGGGAAGGCCGGGAGGGGCCAGAAGACGGACGGGGGACGGCCGATGGCGAGTCGCGCGGCGAGACCAACCACCGGCGGCGGGCGGGCGGCGCTTCCTCCTCGGCGCATCCCCTCCTCCGACAGCGCCTCCTCCTCGACCCCCTCCTCCTCCTCCTCCTCCTCCGCTCGCCCCCCTGGCCCCGCCACGGCTACCCTCCGCCAGTCCGCCGGTCCTCCCCTCCGGCGCTCTCCGGCGAGGACTGCGGCCGCCTCCCCTGGACTCCGGCGCTCTCCGACTGGACTCCGGCCGCCTCCCCTGCGCGCCACTGCTGTCTGCTGGCCGAGTGGCTGCATCGACTGGGACTCTGGGAGAGGCAGAGGCACAGGCTGCATCTAGGTATAAATTGGGCCTTTTTTTATTCAATTCCAAATTGGTTTGCTGCACCAAATTTGTATGATGTCTAAGCCACTAAATTGTCTAATTTGATTCCTAAAGTAATTGTCTACAATTTTATGCCATATTTTTAATATGTTTTATTTGGTAATTGTAGAATTGGATATGAAGAGGAAAAATCACATTGCGACACTTTTCAAGAAACATGAAGCAAAGAAGATTGCACCTTCTTTATCACCGTTGGTGGTACATGATGAAAAAATTGAAGATGTTGGGCTTTGGTTGACATGTCGCACCTCCGATCCAATCCGATACCGATATTGAGGAAGATGCAATACCACATCCACCATCACCCCAACAACCTTCTACAAGGTCATATGATTCTCATTTCCTTCCATATGATCCGGGAGAAAGGATTCCTATTTCAAAATATAATGCTAATGATCAAGATGATGTTCGGAGAGGATATATATTGAAAGGTGCATGCCAACCATATGAGCACTCTTTACCAACCAGAAAAATACAGGGTAAAAATCGACACTTCAACCCCGTTTGGTTTCTTAGGTAAAATTGGCTTGAATATAGTATTGGAAAGGATGCCGCGTTTTGCTTTGTATGCTACTTGTTCAAAGCAAGATCAAATGGAGGTCCTAGGGGTGATCCATTTGTTAGAGATGGTTTTAGAGATTGGAAAAGACCCGAAGCATTTAGGAAACATGTGGGTGGTGTTAGTAGCATTCACAACGAAGCTTATGAGAAGTATAACTTATTTGTTGCACCCAACACCAAAATTGATAATGTTCTTGTGAGGGTGTCTAACAAGGATCTACTTCTTTACAAGACAAGGCTAACTCATTCTATTAGATGCTTGAGGTTTCTTTTGAATCAAGGATTGGCATTCCGTGGACATGATGAGAGTGAAGAATCAAGCAACCGGGGGAATTTTATTGAACTTCTCAAATGGCTTGCTAAAAATAATGAAGAAGTTGATAAGGTTGTTTTGAAGAATGCTCCGGGAAATTGTATCTTGAATAGTCCTAGGATACAACATGACATTATTGAATGTTGTGCGGTGGAAACTACAAGACTAATTATTGAAGATCTTGATTGTGACCACTATGCAATTCTAGCCGATGAGTCTAGTGATGTTTCTCACAAAGAACAACTTGCTCTTTGCTTGCGTTATGTTGATAAATTGGGAAGAATATGTGAGAGGTTACTTGGAGTAGTTCATGTTTCCGATACTACTTCATTGTCACTTAAGGATGCAATTTTATCCTTGCTAAAAGATCATCATTTGAGTCCCACTCAAATTCGTGGACAAGGATATGATGGGGCTAGCAACATGAAGGGTGAGATTAAGGGGTTGAAAACATTGATCATGAAAGAGTCACCATCTTCTTATTATATCCATTGCTTTGCACATCAACTCCAATTGGTTCTTATTGCGGTGGCAAAAGACAATGAAGCATGTGTTTGGTTTTTTGATCATGTTTCTTACTTGCTCAATATTATTGGAGTTTCTTGCAAGCGTCATGACATGATTCGAGATGTTAGAGCTCAAAAGGTTTTGGAAGCACTTGAAATTGGCGAAATTGAAAGTGGAAGTGGATTAAATCAAGAAATGGGTTTGTCTAGACCCGGTGATACTCGGTGGGGTTCTCATTTTAAAACCATTCTACACATTGTTGACATGTATCCCACAATTCTTGAAGTGCTTGTTAGGATTGGAAAAGATCCTTCACAAAAGAGTGAGTGGACAAGAATACGTGGAGTTGCCGCGGCTTTCGAATCATTTTACTTTGTTTTCAATCTTCACTTGATGCTTGTTATTCTTGGCTATACAAATGACTTGTCTCAATCCTTGCAAAAGAGGGATCAAGATATTGTTAATGCAATGGCACTTGTTAGATTGGCAAAGGATCAAATGCAACGTATGAGGTCTCAAGGATGGGAGAGATTTCTTGCAAAGGTGACATTGTTTTGCAACAAACATGGCATTGAAATTCCTTCATCGGAAGATAATTATGTGGCTCATGGAAGATCACGTCGGTATTATGAAGTACAAACAAATGATGATCGTTATAGAAGAGAAGTGTATCTTGGTGTTGTTGACCAAATTATTCAAGAGCTTGACAATCGGTTTGATGAGGTTAACATGGAGTTGCTTATTTGCATGTCGGCTTTGAATCCCGTGAATTCATTTGCTTCTTTTGATAAAGAAAAGGTAATGAAACTTGCCAAATTTTACCCCGGTGACATAACAAGTGTTGATTTGATGAGACTTGAATTTCAACTTGATACTTTTATTGAAGATATGAGAAGAGATGATAGGTTCAAATGTGTAAATCATCTTGGTGAGCTCTCTATTAAGCTTGTTGAAACAAAAAAGCATCTTGTTTATGATATAGTCTACTTGCTTCTCAAATTGATATTGATCTTACCCGTGGCAACCGCTAGTGTCGAAAGGGTATTTTCTGCAATGAGTCTTGTGAAGAACAAGTTGAAAAATAGCATGGGTGATGATCTTTTAAACTATTGCTTAGTGACATTTATTGAGCGAGATGTGTTCTTAAAGGTAATTGAAGAAGATATAGTTGATACTTTTATGACAATGCGAGACCGTAGAGTTTCCAAATAGCTATCTTGATGTCATGTAACTATTATGTTATATTGTAAGACTCACTTGATATTTTGGACTATTTGTATTGGAATGATGAACTAGAATGTTGTGAATCAATTATCTACTTATTATTCATTTGGCATTTTTTCATCGCACAAGTTCTAGTGTTGAAAAAAAAAATTGAAGCGTGCCTACCCCGCATTTCTTTGCTGCGTCCGCCACTGCCATGAAGTACCGAAATGGTCCTGAGAGGGGCTGAATTAGACCACATATATCCCCTTGTATACGTTCCAAGAACGTGGGGATTTCATCCTTCACCTTTAGGGGGGGGGGGTCTAATGATCAATTTCCCTGTAGGGCATGCGGAGTACACAAAATCATCAGGATTTGGGATTTTTTTCACATTAACATTATAAACATTCAAGTTGTTAATTATATGTCTCATCATTAAGACCAGGGTGGCCTAACCTATCATGCCAAAGGCAGAAAAGTTCAGAGCTTCTAAAGACAGTCTTAAGGGTAGTGTAAATAGGTGGTGCTACATCTTAGTGTAGTACATCCCAATAGCTAATGAAGGGAGTCTTTTGAAAACATGTTTACCATTTTCATCGCGCTTGGTAATGAGTAGAAACTCCTTTCCATTCTCGTCATCATCGGTCTCTACGTGGAAACCATTTGCGCGGATGTCTCTAAAACTCAAGAGAGTATGAGTCGACTCTGGGTACAATAATGCCTCTTCAATGGTCAAAGTTGTTCTATTTGGGAGTATGATAGTTTCTCTTCTGGAGCCAACTACATTCGGACCGCAGACGACGATCATCATTATGTTACCGGGGTTTTTGGTATAAACTCAAAGTACTTGGTTTCTCTTAAGATGGTAGTTATGGTGCCGCTATCAGCAAGGCATGTTTCCTCTATTGGGCGCCACACGCGTTCTAAAATATAGTGTCTAATTAATATAATGGAGCGAGGAAGATGCTACATCAAGTAAGTAAAACACATAAACATTTTAAAACATAACACAACCATCTCATATTAAATGAATGAAATAAATATCATCCAATCGCCGGAAACAAATAAATGTTTTGCTCTCATAGAGCTTACAACCATATCGAAGGATTGTATCAGATTATTTGCCGAATGAAATCACGAAGTAAACAACAAAAAGAAGCTAGGTGGATTCTATGAAGAACCCATCAATCTCAGATGCTATCTCCAGCTCATCGTGCTTCTCTTCGTTGGCTATCATCGCCGAGGCAGCAGTGATGTCTAGCTGGGGCATGGGAGGGGGCATGACGTTCTCAACCTCCATGGGCACAGTGGCGTTCGTGGGAACCACTGAAGGTTCAGCCACATGTGCTATGTCCCGCGTCACTACGGGCGCGACATTGTGCACGGGCGTCGCTCCGGGCTCCAGTGGTGCCCCAACCTGGACGAGGTGTGCCTCGCGCGCCTTCTTGTTGGCCTTGAACGCGTCCACGACGTGCTTGGGAGCCAAACACTACCTAGAGAAGTGAGTCTTGGAGCCACAGCGAAAGCAGTCCTGGGGCCTTGCCTCCCCTTGCCCGCCTTGTGTTTCTTGGTCGGGTTGGAGGAGTTGGGGCCCTTCTTGCCTCGCCTCTTGTGGATGGGCTTGCGCACCTTGTAGGCGCCGGCATTAGCTTCATGACTTGGGTCCCCCGTGAAGGGTTGCGCGAAGAAGATCTTTTGCAAAACATTATCCTGCGCCTCAGCCACTTGGAGAGCATCAATAAGCGCTGCATATTCTGTAAATCCTTCCTGGCGGTAGTTTCGCGAGGACCGGATAGTGGAAGGGTGGAATGTGGAGAGAGTCTGGTCTATCTTCTGTTGACCAGTGGTAGTAGTTTCACACAGCTGAAGAATGGTACAAATCCGGTGTAACACGGAGTTGTACTCCCCCACAGTCTTGAAGTCCACAAACCTCAGACGAATCCAATCCGCCTTCGCCTGCGGCTGGATAGTGTACTTAAGCCTAGAGAACCGCTTGTTGAGTGCGGTCCAAAGGGCAAAAGCACTCTGTTCTGTCATGTACTCGTTTTTAAGAGTTTCACACATGTGATGGCAGAGGAGATGTAGTGCTTTAACGTTGTCCGCCGGGATGGTGGTGTTGGGGGCCGTCTGCGTCCCCGCACTCAAAGCACCCTTGATGCATCGACCCTCGAGGACGATCTCCACGTCCGAAGCCCAAGTCAGGTAGTTCATCCCATCATGGGTCAACTCTGGGAAATCAAGGCTCACGATTCCAGTCATCTACAATTTATTCAAAGTGTGTTAGATTACAGCAGGTAATCGGTTGCATAAATACAATAATTTATACAATTATTCAAATATGACGGCGTTCCAAAATTTAAATCGAAAATGGTACATACTAACTATGGAATTCAAAGAATTAAAGACGTACTCCCTCCGTCTAGAAATAACTGACTTGAGTTTGTCTAAATTTAAATGGATCTATATACTAAAATACGTCTAGATACATTTAAATCTACTTAAACCTAAATCAGTTATTCCTGGACAAAGGGAGTACAACATTTAATTACTATAGTAAAACATAGTATAAAAACATGTACAAAGATATGATGTATTGAGAACATTCAAAACGTAAAACACGGCCTTAAAAAGTTATTTGCGAGGCCATTTTACGATATGATCTACGAGCTAAACGCAAAAATTGAAAGGAAATCGAATGACGAATCTATTTTTGCGATCAATTTCGTATCACCTTCAACGAAAGCCTGCGTGATGCAGGCTCGACGGTGGCTTAATGGAGGCTCGACGGAGAGACACATGCTGATAACGTGTTTCGCAACCCCTGCCGGCTGGCCGGTCCAGAGGGTACTTCACAACCGAGGAAGAAGACTAAAGTCGAAGGCACACAAGATTCACACAAAAATTTGACGCACGGAATAAAAAGAAACTTTATTGATCTCTCTCAAAGTGAATATACAATGATTGCTTTTTTATTTATAGACTAAATAAGATAGGATACCCACAAGAGCTAACCCTAGTCTGGTCCTATGGGCCAAGTTTCCCAACAGGAGTCACGAAACCTAATTAACCTAACCCGACCTTCTAGACTAGAGCTGCGTGTAATCCATCTTGGTCATGGCACACAAATTCTTTATCAAGTCGCCGACTCCGATCCAGAAAATGTTCCATGTCACCGTCAACATCCCCCTTGTACCTGCATGCCGCCCGGCCGGTACGCGTTTTAAGGCCAACGCGTGGTTGTTAAATTGCCACTCCGTGACTAGCTCATCTGCGCGGGTCCGCAGCTCATGCATGGGTTCATTATTCATGCATGGGTTCTAGCTAGAGACTGCCAATTCGTACTTCCATTTTCATATTCTCTCGACTGGTAGACATGTGTTGGTCTGCATATTTGGTGGCTGAGATGGAGTTTTCGTAAGCTGGGATTGTTGTTTGACAATGTTACTTGGTCGTCAGTTGGTCATTACTTGGTCAGCTGGGAATGTAATGTGACCAAGCAGCTATCTGGAAGTAGTTTCTAGCAGTGGATTGGACACGCGTGGCCGACACGGCAAGCAACTACACACTCGATCACTTGGTCATTACCCAACTGCTACACACTTGGAGTAGGAGTCTAGCACACATCCAACAAATCAACTCTAGAGTACAGTTCCGTACATAGTATCCCTCTGTCCTAATTATATTTTGACAAATCTGAGACATCTATTTTGAAACGGAAAAAGTAGTATACCGTATTAAGTTGTTCAATTATGACACACAACAAATCTCGAATTAATCAATGAAAGAACCTTTATCTCTGTACTACAAGATTATAGCAGCATATCTTTACACGAAATACACCACTCCAAGACCAGCTCCATCGATCTCTAGGTATAACTAAGGGTGGGCAAGAACTGAAACCAGCCAAAACCGGTCTTACAGCCTAGTTTATTTTTCTTCACAAATGAAATCCAAAGTTTGGATGTAATACAAAAATTTGAACTAGGCCAAACCAGGTAAACCGTGTATACACAGGGTTAGGTACAACTAAACCAACGAAGCAGCAACCCAACCCAAACCAAGAATACACACCGGCCGACAAACAGGACGAGGCTTGCTTGCGATTCAAGTCATCAGCTGTCGATGACCAATTGGAATTTCCTTGATGATCTGAACTAAGCCGGAATCATCAGTCTCGGTTTCTTGAATGCCAGCGGGCTAAGCACCTCCTCCTCGTCAGCCGCCGCCTGCATGCACCGCTCCGTGACGAGGACGACGACGTCCGGCAGCGCCGGCAGGTTCAGGTTGAACCGTCGGCCGCTGGCCACCGCTGCGGTACCGCCTCCGTCGATAGGGCCCTCATAGTGGCACCACTTGTGCCCGCCCAGCGCCTGCCCCGTCGGGAACGTCTTGTTGCACACGGGGGCTTATAGCTCCCATGCGACGTCTTTACGTGGAATTGGAAGGAACGCTACATCGTTGCAAAAAATAGCTCGCATGCGACATTTCTGAAGCGACAAATAGCTCCCGTGCGATACTTCCACTTAACCCCCACGAGACCGTCAACGAATTCGAATCAGCTGAGCACAGTAGGACCCACAGCCTCTCCATGTCACGGCGGAACTCACCTGATGTTCACCTCATATCGTGGGACCCACGCTGTGGTTGAAGAGAGCCGTTGGCCCCGATCCGTCCCCGCACCCGAGCACTCCCGCCATCGTTCCAGCATCTCATCCCCTTCCATTTTCTTCTTCGGCGAGCAAGTGCGGCAACGCCGGCGAGGGATGTCGAGCTCTGCTTCATCCTCCCACCGCTCAAGGCCTCGGTATGGTGCGGTGCCGATGAGGAGGTGCCCCGATTGCCCCCGTACCGCGCCCCTGAAGCGGCTTGTCACATCCACCGACAAGAACGGCAACATTGGCCAGGAATTTGTGAAGTGTGAGAGCAAGCCCGAGCCGGGAAAGGTGAGATCTGAGTGTTCCGAGCGCCAATTTCTTGCTTTTCTTTCGAAATTTCATGCATTTCATCGAATTTGGGATTTAGGGTTCATCTCTGCGATTTCAGAAACTGCCAAAATGTGGGCATTTTGAGTAGCTTGATGAGTACATCAAGCGAGTTGGGGTGGAGGTAGCATCCCGGGAGCTCGAAAACCCGTCCGTGGTGGAGCAATTGGGATGTGGCAACCCCATTTCCGTTGGTACTACGGTGGATGCGGAAGTAAAGGCCGAGCTGAAGAAGATGAACAAGCAGCTAAGGCAAATCATCGAATTGAAGAAGCAGGACAATCTGATGGCCGTTTTTTTTATGTGTAATTTCTCTCGGATTAGTTTATCATTAGTCATTAGACAGCACAATCAATGTTCGAGTGATTCTTTGTAATGGATGTAATGGTCTATGTCTTTGGCTTGAATAAAATGCAACACAAATTCAGGATAATTTTGAGCTGCTCTGTTTTCGAAATCAGTGTTCCTTCAGTTTCGTTAGTTTCGTCAGTGTTCCTTCAGTTTTATCAGTGTGCAGGGGAGCCCGTGTGCAGGGGAGGGGGAGGGGTTGAAAAGTTAAAAAAAAAGATTGACGAGGAGTGATTGAAAAAGGCCAGGCCCAAATAGAACTTAGTCAGGCCAAAATGGTCGTATCTAGGCCCAATAGTAACTAAATGTAGATTGGGCAAAAAAATGGTACTCATGTTACATCTAAACAGGGATGTGTGGATCTGCAGATACTCGTGATCAGGTCGCAATCTTTTATTTTTTACGAAAGTAAATATTTAAATGAAGTCCAAGGGCATCCATTTAACTAACATAACTTGGGCGCCCCTTTAACTTATGTAAATATGTAAATGTCTTGTTTGAAAATGAACCATGTGTTGTTTGAAAATAATCAACCATCATAACGTTAACTTATTCTTCCTTTTGAGCTTTTCTACTTTCACTCATTTTATAAATATTGCATGGGAACTTGTTTTTGTGTCTTTTGTTTTATGCACTTGTTGTTTTGGGTATTTTGACAAATGACAATACAATAAAACACAGATTACAATAAAACACGGGATAGATAATATATTCGATAACATTTATATTAGATAGCTCGATAACATTACAATAAAAAGAAAAGGGGTACAATAATATAGAAGGGAAGGGCAACTAGGCGCCTAAACCCTGGGATAAATCCTAACCCTAGCTACCCTACTCCATCGGCGGTGGAGGCGGTGCCGGTGCCGCCGCCCACCGAGCCGCTGTCACAGCATTCCAAGCCGCCAGCCTCTCCCGCTGCTCCCGCCGCCGCTGGCCCAACGATTGGCCTCCCGTCGTTCCTCGTCCTCCCGTTTGCGCCTTTTCTTCAAGGCGTTGTTGGCCCGCTTCTCCTCCCACTTGGCGTAAGCATCCAGCTCCGCCTCCTCCTCCTCCTTCTCAGCCGCCTTCCAGTACTCTTTGGAGGGGCCGTCGTCGGGGAAGTTGCCGCCGGGGAGGGGGTTGTGGACGAAGTGGCCCTTCGCCCAGGGGCAGGGCGGGGCTTTGCGTCGCCCCCCTTTTTTCCACGCTTGGGGCGCGTGGGCGCCTCCTGCTCCCAGACCTGCTTGTGGTCCGGGTGGTTGTCCTCGTCGCTAACTTCGGTATTGGAAGGGAAGCGGAGGGGGGAGGTCGCCATGGTTGCCGGAGTGTTTTGGGGCTGGGAGGAGGCAAAGGGACGGGCTCGAGGTTGAAGACGAGGGGCAAGATGAGATGAAGAGGCAAAGGCGTTTTGCCTATTTATTGAGGGAGGGGCGTGAAGGGCGGCGTGGGAATCCAGCGTTGGCGCAGCCGCGTGCGCTGCGTTGCGTGTAGGCAGCGGGCGTAGCCGCGTGCGTGATCAATACGGTCAGTGCAAAAAAATTGCTAGAATGCGACGTGACCCCTGCACCGTCGCCCCCGCCCCTGCATGCATGCATGCATTAATGCGAAAGAGAGAAAAAACGTCCAAGGTAGTTGTTCATTGGCAGTGAAAAATAAAAGAGAAAATAGAATTTGGCCTTGATTTATTCGGTAATAAATGCAAGAATCTAGTACCAAGGTACTCGTTCGTTTTTACACACCGCATGCAACAAACTCGTTCGTTTTACACACGCAAGAAAAATCGGTGGGAGTAATCAGAGGGATGTCAATTGGAGGGAATGCAGGAATGCCAAAAAGCTTTGCCATTTCAATGTCATCTATTGGTGCAATGACCAAATCAGTCCGGTCATGCATCTCAACTGAATTCCAGTCAACAGTTACGATCCTTTGTGCATTACCATCTGCAGCATCCCCTTGTGCATTAGCATCATCCTCCACTGTTAACACTTCCAACTCAGTAAGTATAGGCATTACTTGCCTTTGTGCAGCCCAATCATCCTCGACCATCTGAGCAACCAGCTTCGAGGCCACATATCCAACCCTCGAATCAGGTTTCAGATCAATGAGCTCTGCTAAAAACAGAACAGTTTTGCTTGTCCAACTGTTTCGCTCATCGATTTCATCAACTATATGTTCCCCTGTCTCAACCATAACATAGTCACATTTGCAATCATCAAATCGTAACAAAGAAACTTCTTGATATGGCCCTCAAACCACACTATCCCCAATTTTTTCCACCATTTTCCTCACCGCCTCCTCTCCCATGTTTATTAGCTCTTGGGGATCAACGTGTTCTAATTCCACCTCCCATTTAACAACTGTGTCTCTCTCAATGAGCTGCGTGCTGCCATCAACTAAAACATCCCTAGAGGGAAAGAAATTGATGCGAAATTCAAAGGTTTGGCGTGCAACATCGTCTCCCTTGTTTTTGGCGGGCACTGTGAGCTAGCGGAAGCGAACAAAGAGCTCAACCTTAGAGAAATTAAGTGCAGAGATACGGGATATACCGATTAGAAGTCCCCTCTACATGCTCCATCTCGTTCCCCCTCGCCCCGTTCAGCACACCCTCGCCTCCACAATCTAGCATCAATGGGCACGCTCAGATCTCGAATTGAGAAGAATGGGAGAGGAATTAGCTTTCAAATGGCACTCACCACCTTCGCCGTCGAACGAAAGCGTCGCCGCCTAAATTAATTTCCGTGCCACCGCCGGCGCCAAGAATGATGGGTGAGGTCCGCCGCTGCCGTCGGGGAAGCTACATTTAGTGTGACGCGTGCTCTCGGTCGGAAGCGGTTGTTTTGACTGGCTGTCCCAACCGACTGGTTTGGCTTAATCCTAATCTTGGAACAAAGTTAAATGTGTCCTTAGTGACCGTTTTATGGCCTGTGTGGCCCTGGGATATTAGCTGCCTCACAACCGTCGCATGCGAGTTATTCTTTTCAACGATGTCGTGTTCCTTCCAATTCCGCGTAAAGACGTCGCATGGGAGCTATAAGCCCTGCACACGGAGCACTCGTGCACCTTGCATCTGGGCCGCTCGACGTGGACGAGGACGCGGCGGGCGAGGCCGTCGTGGCGGCAGCGGGCTGGTCTACGCCGGCGGGCGCCACGACTGCTTGGAGCGCCGGCTTAGGCCGGTGGCTGGCCTAGTGCCCGCCGAGCGCCTGGCAGGACGGGAACGCCTTGCTGCACACAGAGCACCTGTGCTCCTGCGCCGGCGACGGCGAGGAATAAGTGTTATGCTGGTCGCGGTGCCCGCGCGCCAGCATGAGGAAGCTGAGCGCGAGGTGCTCCTCCTTGCTGGGCGCGTGCTGCTCCTGGCGCCTGGAGCGTTTCCGCTTGCCCCACCCCTCTGCGCACTGTAGCTGCACTGGCGATTCCTCCTCGCTCGTCGGCGGCGACGGCATGGCCACCGCATCGACAGCAGGCTCCACTGCCATGTATCGCGACTCAACACTTGGAGACAAGAACGTGTCTGTCTTGCTTGTTCTTGGCACGAGAGTAGTAGTACTAGTTAGCTAGTGGTTGGGGGAGTGAGACGTGTGTGTAATGGGATGGAGTGCTGAATAATACTGATGATGACTGAGTGAAGAGGACCGGCTAACCAGTGGTAGTTTTATACTCCATGGAAATGTGGTCGAGGTGAGGAAGTAGTGGTAGGGATTATTCATTAGGGAGGTCGTTACTAGTGGTTTGTTGGTGTCAGTGTGTATGTGTGTTACAGAGTGAGTGGTGGTTGGTTCTTTGGGACTAGAAGAAGAGAATTTGCATTAATTTGGTCAACTACAGCAGCAGGGTGGAGGATGCTTCCAAGTTTCAAGTGGTGGAGAAATAATATGCATGGGGGATGACTTTGATTTGGCTATTTGAATTGAACTCCTAGAAGGAGTGGAAGATCGGTGAAGAAGAGTGAGGGGGACTTGTTCTGCCGTCCACACCGCCGAATAAAAAACAGTGCACTATGCTCTGGATCAATGATTAACTGGTGGTGTGCAAAGTGGATGGATGGCTATGTATGTATGTGATGTCACGGGATGAGAGAAGCATCTGTGCGCTGGGCCACGAGGCGCCTCTTCCTCCTTTTAAAATGGCAAAGGAGGTTTATGCTATGTTCGATCAAGGTCCACCTGTAGACCCAATCTCGATATTTTGAAACATAGGAAGTAGTTTGTTGTAGTGACAGTGAACGGACATTTTGTTGCAATAACACAGCTGTAGACTATAGCGGTTTACATCATTTCTAAACGTAAAAGACCATTTCGAAGAAAAGAAATTCTGACTTTTTCCTCATGGAAATTATCGCTCTTAAGACAATGCTTTCAACAAGATTATTGCTAAGCATAATCAATTAAAGCCAAATCTTGTATTTAAGACTTTTAACTTCTCCTAAGCAGTCGTCCCTCAGGCTGGTCCTATTGCTAGTATCATAAGAGCAAGAACAATAGTAGAGCTAGCTGCTGGCTATAAGACAATGTCACGTCATCTAAAGCCAACCTTATAGCCAACATATACAATAGTTAGCTACAAAAGTGCACTACTTTATGAATATATGACCCACTTAACACTCTCACATAATGCCTAGGAGCACGTGCTAGAGCTGGCTCTTGCATGAGAGCCTACTCCCCTTCTCTCTCCTATTCTCTTTCCTCCAACTAGCACATATATATTATTTACTTCTTATAGCCAGCTGACTGGACCTTATTGTACTTTCTCTAAGGTGTATTATGCATGCCAACTTGGCAAAAATCTGATGTGGCATCATAATTAATGAAGAGAGAGGTGGTTAGAGTATCATAGCACGTAAAACTAGAAATCATAATGATAAGTAAATCTTGTATACACATTTTACATAGAGATTCCACAAATCAATAAATATATCACTACTATGATACTCCCTCTGTTAGGAATTATAAGGCCTATGGACCACTTTGATAGGATTAAGAAAATCAATAACTCACCTTCTTGATTACTACATGCACCAATAGTTATACATGCATGAGAGAAGAGAAAGAAAAAGAAGACCTTGCATTGAATGAGATATGGTAATAAATGAGAAAGGACTTACAATTCCTAATATTTTAAAAAACTCTTAGGCCTTATAATCCCTAACGGAGGGAGTACTACTACATGATACAATGCACTAGAGACATAGTATCATATACTAGTATCATATGCATGATACTAGTATTATGATACTCCCACTATAACCAGCCTCACTTACACGTCGCTTGGTCTCGTGCCAAGGAAAATCACACCATCTCATCTCCGGTGAGATGGTACCATCTCGGGAAATGAATAAACGCCACCCTGCACCTCCCAAGTGAGTCGTAGTTATCCCTTTTTGCACTTTGATCTCGTATTTGTGTCCGCAAGCAGGAATTGCACACTATCTCCTCTGAGGCCAATGAATTGTGCCCTTGCGTTGCATGGCACAAACTATGCAACAAAAGCAAACATTAAATTAATAAATGGTAATGAATGCAATGTAAACTTTTATAGCTAGGTTCAATTTATGTAAGAAATAGTTAACTATTATATACCATTGAATTCTTGAAACATCCCGGTATGAGATGAACACTGAAAAGTGAGCCCGTTGACAGTGAGTCCTTGCAACGAGTCATGCAAACTTAGCACAATGCCATATCCTATACAAAAAATTGCATTACAAGTTATTAGTTAGTATAAAAGGGACTAAAAACTACAAGAATAAAAACATAAATAACTAAATGTAGCTAGCAATTAATCTATAACTATGAACTATACACACACATTGCTTTTAGGCTAAATTTATCTACATCATCGCAGCAATGTTGTTCACGATGACTTCCAATGTCTTGGCGTCTAGCACGGTGGTGTCCATCTAAAGCTCATTAGTAAGAAAATCTATGTCCTACATGTCCAATAATTTTCCGCATATTCTCCACTAAGTATATGTCCTATACCGAGGGGTGGCGTGGCTGGTAATCACCGGCGCGGGGATCGACGGTGTTTCAGCCCTATAGTGTCATCAACATCATCAAATGAAAGCTGATCGTCTATGGTCCATATGAACTTTGGTGAATGCAATGTCTCTTTTGTGCTTATAACCTTAGTTATGGTACAGAGATAGAAGAGTAAGTGTTGGAATTATGCCCTAGAGGCAATAATAAAGATGTTATTATTATAATTATTGTTCATGATAAAGTTTATATTCCATGCTAGAATTGTATTAAGCGGAAACATTAATACTTGTGTGGTTTGTGAACAACACCGTGTCCCTGGTACGCCTCTAAGGACTAGCTCATTGATCAATGATGGTTAAGGTTTCCTAACCATAGACATGAGTTGTCAATTGATAATGAGATCATTTCATTGGAGAATGATATGATGGACAGACCCAAACTAAGCAAAGAAATTAGATTGTGTCATCGTGTTCGTATTTGCGAAGCTTTTCTTATGTCAAATATTGTATTCCTTAGACCATGAGATAATAAAACTTCCTGGTATCGGAAGAAAGCTTTGAGGTCATCAAACGTCATCCTATGAGAGGGTGATCATAAAGGTGTCTCTCAGGTGATCGGAAAGTATCTATTGGGTTGTATGTATCGAGATGGGATTTGTCCCTCCCAAGTCGGAGAGATATACTTCGGGCCCACTCGGTAATCGATATCAACACCGCTTGCAAGTATGTGGTTAAGGAGTTAATAACAAAGTGATATCGGATTACGGAACGAGTAAAGTACTTGCTGTGAATGAGATTGAACTAGGTATGACGGTACCGACGATCAAATCTCGGGCAAGTAAAATATCACGAGACGAAGGGAATATATATATGGGATTGATTGAATCCTGGCATCGTGGTTCATCCGATATGATCATCGATGAATGTGTGGGAGTCAATATGGGTGTCCAGACCCCGCTGTTGATTATTGATAGAAGATCATGTCTGCATATTCTCGAACCCGTAGGGTCACACACTTAACGTGTCTCGACGCTAGGATAGATTGGATAATTGGTTTATGAGTTTTTGTTCGGAGTCTCGGATGGGATCCGGGACATCACGAGAGGTTCCGGAGTGGTCCGGAGAACAAGATTCATATAAGGCAGTGCAGTTTTTGGAGTTCGGAATTGTTCCGGGTTAATCGGTATTGTACCGGAAGCTTCTAGAACCTTCCGGAAGGGGACCAACGTGGCCCCACCTTCCAGGAGGGGGCATGGGCCTATGAGGGAGTGCCCTGGCCGCATTGGGCCAGGGGCACAAGGCCCCATAGGGCCCAGCCGGCCAAGGGGGTTTTAAACTCGAGATAGACCTTCTAGAAGGGGGGGTTTCCTTGCCCCCCACTCCTTATCCTTTGGGGCCGCCGGTTTGGGCTTGGGGGAGGGGCTAGGGCTGCGCCCCCCTCTATATAAAGAGGGGTGGGGGCGCACCAACCCCCCACACCTTCCCCTCCAACCCTAGCCGCCCTGCTGCGCTTCCTCTCTCCCTCCCGACTGTTTGTAGGCAAAGCCCTGCTGCAGAAATTCTCCACCATATACACCACGCCGTCGTGTTGTAGATCCAATCCATCTCTCCACCATACTTGCTGGTCCGAGGAAGGAGGAGACGTCGAGGTGTTGCACGTGTGGATCTCACGGAGGCACCGCCACTTGTGGTGCTAGATCGGATCGGATCGCGAGGAGGAGAAGCGAGTATGACTACATCACCCACGTTCCGACGAACGTTCCGCTGTGCGAATCTTCAAGGGTATGAAGATCTAATCCAATCTCTCTCGTTGTTTGCATCTCCTAGATTAGATCTTGGATTTCCCTCTGTTCGCATCTGTAGAAAATTTTGATTTACTATGCCGCGAAACCCTTCAGTGGTATCAGAGCTAGATCTATGCGTAGATGTGTTTCACGAGTAGAACGCAACATGGTTGTTGCGGGCGTTGATGTTTTCTGTTGCAAGCCTCTTGTTTGTGTTCTTCTTATGACGCGGGATAGTGAGATTGAAGCGGTCCAGGCCAACCTTACGCGACGTCGTTCGCGAGACCGGCTCCGCACTTGACGTGTGGCTTGTTCCACACATGCGGCTGGTGGATGTCAGTTTCTCTCACTATAGTTGTCATGGGATTAACACCGGAGTTTGGCAACCATAATATCACCGTTGTGGATTTCCGTAGGTAAGAATCGTTCTTAGCATCTACTCCCATAAGCCACGTAAAACATGCAACAACAAAGTAGAGGCGTCTAACTTGTTTTTGCAGGGAGTGTTTTCTGTGATATGGTATGGCACAAGATGTGATGTGTATAATGTATGCGATGATCATGTTTTGTAATGTTTCACGACTTGCATGTCGATGAGTACACAACCGGCAGGAGCCATATGGTTGTCTTTATAATTGTGTATGACCTGTGTGTCAACTTCTTATACGCCATGTAATAGCTTTACTTTATTGCTAAGTAGTTAGCAATAGTTGTAGTTGCTATTCGTGGTGAAGGCAATCATGGTGGAGTGATGGAGATCATGCCGGAACGCACAAGATGGAGATCATTGCGCGAGGATTGGCTATACCATGTCACATAAAGTTATATGCATGTGATGTTTATCCCTTTATGTATCTTATTATGCTTAGATCGCGACGGTAGCATTATAAGATGATTCCTCACTTAAAGATCAAGATAAAAACTGTGTTCTCCCCAAGTATGCACCGTTGCAAAAGTTCGTCGTGTCCAAGCATCACGTGATGATCGGGTGCTATAGACTCTACGCTCACATACAACGGGTGCAAGCCAGTTTTGCACACGCAGAAATACTTGGGTCTAGCTTGATGAGCCTAGCATGTACAGACATGGCCTCGGAACACAATAACCGAAAGGTTAAGCATGAGTCATATGAATGATATGATCGACACTTTGTTGTCCACCATTGAAACCACATCTCTTCTCGTGATGATCGGATTAGGTGTGGTGAATTTGGATCGTGTTCACTAAACAACTTGAGGGATGTTGAATTTAGTGGGAGTTCATCTAGTAATTTGATTAAGTTGAACTAATTATCATGAACATAGTCTAAATTGTACTTGCCAATACTGTAGATCACATGGCCAAGTCCAACTTCAACTTCAACGTTTTTGCTGAGAAGGAAAAGCTTAGAAACAATGGGTCTAACTTCACCAATTGGTTCCGCAATCTAAGAATCATTCTGTCTGGCGGACAAAAGGACTATGTCCTTGGGAAAGCATTAGGTGACCCCCCTGCTGCAACTGCGCCGACTGATGAGAAAACTGTCGATCAGTCGCGCAAAGATGATTATGGTGTGATTAAGAGCACCATGTTGTTTGCTATGGAACCGGAGCTTCAAAATCGTTTTGAAGAGTATCCCGGGCCCTTCGAGATTCTCGAGGAGCTGAAAACCATGTTTCAGACTCAGGCCCGTTCTGAGAGATATGAGATCTCCGAGAAGTTCTTTAACTGCAAGATGGAGGAAGGGAGTTCCGTTAGTGAGCACGCCATAAAGATGACGGGCTACACTCAACGCCTTGAGCAACTGGAATGCACGATTCCAGAGGAGCTCAAGATTGACAGGGTTATGCAATCACTCCCTCCCAGCTACAAAAGTTTTGTAGTGACTCATAATCAGATTGGTTCCACTGATACGATCACCGAGCTCTTCGCAAAGCTGAAGGCTGCGGAAGTGGACATCAAGAAGGATAATCATGTGTTGATGGTCAACAAGCCCTCCTTTAAGAAAGGAAAGGGAGCAAAGAAGCCCTTCAAGAAGGGCGGCGGCAAGCGCAATGCCCCTGCTGAGAAGAAGCTCAGGTCTGGTCCCAAGCCGGACACTGAGTGCTTCTATTGCAAGGACAAGGGTCACTGGAAGCGTAACTGTCCGAAGTACTTAGCGGACAAGAAGGCTGGCACCATCAAAGGTATATTTGATATACATGTTATTGATGTTTTCCTTACTAGCCCTCGTTGTAGTGCCTGGGTATTTGATACCGGTTCAGTTGCTAATATTTGTAACTCGAAACAGGAGCTACGGAATAGACGGCGGCTTGCGAGGGATGAGGTGACGATGCGCGTTGGCAACGGATCAAGAGTTGATGTGATGGCCGTCGGCACGCTCTCCTTAGTTTTACCTTCGGGATTAGTTTTAAACCTTAGTAAGTGTTATTATGTGCCTGCGTTGAGCATGAACATTATTTCTGGATCGTGTTTATTGCAAGACGGATATTCATTTAAATCGGAGAATAATGGTTGTTCCATTTATATGAGTAACATCTTTTATGGTCATGCACCTCTTGTAAATGGTTTATTTCTTCTAAATCTCGAAAGGGATGAAACACACATCCATAACATTGAGGCTAAGAGATGCAAAGTAGATAGTGATAATACTACTTATTTGTGGCACTGTCGTCTAGGTCATATTGGTGTAAAGCGCATGAAGAAACTCCATTCTGATGGACTTTTGGAGTCTCTTGATTTTGAATCATTTGACACATGCGAACCATGCCTCATGGGCAAGATGATCAAAACACCGTTCTCCGGTATGATGGAGCGAGCAACGGACTTATTGGAAATCATACATACCGATGTATGCGGACCGATGAGTATTTCGACGTGCGGTGGATATCGCTATTTCCTCACTTTTACCGATGACTTAAGTAGATATGGGTATATCTATTTAATGAAACATAAATCTGAAACGTTTGAAAAGTTCAAAGAATTTCAGAATGAAGTGGAGAACCATCGTAACAGAAAGATTAAGTTTCTACGATCCGATCGTGGAGGTGAATATTTGAGTTATGATTTTCTCACGCATCTTAAAGCAAGCGGAATCGTTTCGCAACTCACGCCACCCGGAACACCACAGCGCAATGGTGTGTCTGAACGCCGGAATCGAACCTTATTAGATATGGTCCGATCGATGATGTCTCTTACTGATTTGCCGTTATCTTTTTGGGGTTATGCATTAGAAACCGCTGCATTCACTTTAAATAGGGCACCATCTAAATCCGTTGAGATGACACCGTATGAACTGTGGTTTGGTGCGAAACCTAAGTTGTCGTTTCTTAAAGTTTGGGGATGCGAAGCTTACGTCAAGAAGTTGATGCCGGACAAGCTCGAACCCAAAGCGGAGAAATGCGTCTTCATAGGATACCCTAAGGAAACTATTGGGTATACCTTCTATCACAGAACCGAAGGCAAAGTGTTTGTCGCAAAGAACGGTTCCTTTCTTGAGAAGGAGTTTCTCTCGAAAGAAGTGAGTGGGAGGAAAGTAGAGCTAGACGAGGTTATTGAACCTTCTCTTGAGTTGGAGAGTAGCGCAGCACCTGCAAATTGTTCTAGTGCCGCCTGCACCAACAATAGAGGAAGCTAATGATAAGGATCATGAAGCTTCGGACGATGCTGCTACTGAACGTTGCAGGTCGACAAGGTCACGTGCCCCTCCTAAGTGGTACGGCAACCCTGTCTTGACTGTCTTGTTAGTAGAAGACAGTGAACCTACGAACTATGAGGAAGCGATGATGAGCCCAGACTCTGAGAAATGACTAGAAGCCATGAAATCCGAATTGGGATCCATGAGCGAAAACCAAGTATGGACTTTGGTGGACCCTCCTAGCGACCGAAAGGCCGTTGAGTGCAAATGGATCTTCAAGAAGAAAACGAACGCGGATGGTAATGTTACCTTCTATAAAGCACGGCTTGTCGCGAAAGGTTTTCGACAAGTTCAAGGTGTTGACTACGATGAGACTTTCTCTCCCGTAGCGATGTTTAAGTCCATTCGGATTTTATTAGCAATTGTTGCATTTCATGATTATGAAATATGGCAGATGGATGTCAAGACTGCGTTCCTCAATGGCAACATTGATGAAGAGTTGTATATGATGCAACCCGAAGGTTTTGTCGATCCTAAGGATGCTAGTAAAGTATGCAAACTTCAGCGTTCCATTTATGGACTGAAGCAAGCATCTCGGAGTTGGAACCTTCGTTTTGATCAAGTGATCAAGAGCTTTGGATTTGTTCCAAACTGCTACGAAGCTTGTATCTACAAGAAAGTGAGTGGGAGCTCGGTGATGTTTCTGGTACTATATGTGGATGACATATTGATTATTGGAAATGACATCAACATGCTTAACGATGTGAAGAGTTATTTGAACAAGTGTTTTTCAATGAAAGACCTAGGTGAAGCTGCTTATATATTGGGCATCAAGATCTATAGAGATAGACAAAGACGCCTGATAGCTTTAAGCCAGAGTACATACCTAGACAAAGTTCTGAAAAGGTTCAGAATGGATAAGGCAAAGAAAGGTTCAGTGCCTATGTTGTCAGGTAAGATATTGAGCAAGGCTCAGTGTCCAGCTACGGTAAATGATAGGGAAGCTATGAGCAAAGTGCCTTACGCCTCGGCCATAGGTTCCATCATGTATGCCATGCTGTGTACTAGATCGGATGTGTCCAATGCTCTTAGTTTGACGAGCAGATATCAAAGTGATCCAGGAGTGGAACACTGGACAGCCGTGAAGAACATCCTAAAGTACCTAAATAGGACTAAAGAAATGTTCTTAGTCTATGGGGGTGATGAACAGCTTGTCGTAAAAGGTTACGTCGACGCTAGTTTTGACACCGACAAGGATGATTCTAAATCTCAGACAGGATACGTTTATATTTTGAATGGAGGAGCTGTGAGCTGGAGAAGCTACAAGCAAAGCGTGATCGCGGGATCTATAGTAGAAGCGGAATACATGGCTGCTGCAGAAGCGTCAAGTGAAGGAGTTTGGATCAGAAACTTCATCACTGAGCTTGGTGTGGTTCCAAGTGCATTGGACCCACTGGAGATATTGTGTGACAACACTAGCGCCATAGCACTCGCTAAGGAACCAAGATATCATCCAAAGACCAAGCATATCAACCGCAAGTTTCATATAATCCGAGATTATATTGCAGATGGAGATCTGAAGATTAGCAAAGTACATACAGATCTGAATGTCGCAGATCCATTGACTAAACCTCTTCCACGTGTAAAACATGATCAGCACCTCAGTGCCATGGGTGTGAGATTGTTGCCAGATGTAAACTAGATTATTGACTCTAGTGCAAGTGGGAGACTGTTGGAATTATGCCCTAGAGGCAATAATAAAGATGTTATTATTATAATTCTTGTTCATGATAAAGTTTATATTCCATGCTAGAATTGTATTAAGCGGAAACATTAATACTTGTGTGGTTTGTGAACAACACCGTGTCCCTAGTACGCCTCTAAGGACTAGCTCATTGATCAATGATGGTTAAGGTTTCCTAACCATAGACATGAGTTGTCAATTGATAATGAGATCATTTCATTGGAGAATGATATGATGGACAGACCCAAACTAAGCAAAGCAATTAGATCGTGTCATCGTGTTCGTCTTTGCGAAGCTTTTCTTATGTCAAATATTGTATTCCTTACACCATGAGATAATACAACTTCCTGGTATCGGAAGAAAGCTTTGAGGTCATCAAACGTCATCCTATGAGAGGGTGATCATAAAGGTGTCTCTCAGGTGATCGGAAAGTATCTATTGGGTTGTATGTATCGAGATGGGATTTGTCCCTCCCAAGTCGGAGAGATATACTTCGGGCCCACTCGGTAATCGATATCAACACCGCTTGCAAGTATGTGGTTAAGGAGTTAATCACAAAGTGATATCGGATTACGGAACGAGTAAAGTACTTGCTGTGAACGAGATTGAACTAGGTATGACGGTACCGACGATCAAATCTCGGGCAAGTAAAATATCGCGAGACGAAGGGAATATATATGGGATTGATTGAATCCTGGCATCGTGGTTCATCCGATATGATCATCGATGAATGTGTGGGAGTCAATATGGGTGTCCAGACCCCGCTGTTGATTATTGATAGAAGATCATGTCTGCATATTCTCGAACCCGCAGGGTCACACACTTAACGTGTCTCGACGCTAGGATAGATTGGATAATTGGTTTATGAGTTTTTGTTCGGAGTCTCGGATGGGATCCGGGACATCACGAGAGGTTCCGGAGTGGTCCGGAGAATAAGATTCATATAAGGCAGTGCAGTTTTTGGAGTTCGGAATTGTTCCGGGTTAATCGGTATTGTACCGGAAGCTTCTAGAACCTTCCGGAAGGGGACCAACGTGGCCCCACCTTCCAGGAGGGGGAATGGGCCTATGAGGGAGTGCCCTGGCCGCATTGGGCCAGGGCACAAGGCCCCATAGGGCCCAGCCGGCCAAGGGGGTTTTAAACTCGAGATAGACCTTCTAGAAGGGGGGGTTTCCTTGCCCCCCACTCCTTATCCTTTGGGGCCGCCGGTTTGGGCTTGGGGGAGGGTCTAGGGCTGCGCCCCCTCTATATAAAGAGGGTGGGGGCGCACCAACCCCCCACACCTTCCCCTCCAACCCTAGCCGCCCTGCTGCCCTTCCTCTCTCCCTCCCGACTGTTTGTAGGCGAAGCCCTGCTGCAGAAATTCTCCACCATATACACCACGCCGTCGTGTTGTAGATCCAATCCATCTATCCACCATACTTGTTGGTCCGAGGAAGGAGGAGACGTCGAGGTGCTGCACGTGTGCATCTCACGGAGGCACCGCCACTTGTGGTGCTAGATCGGATCGGATCGCGAGGAGGAGAAGCGAGTATGACTACATCACCCACGTTCCGACGAACGTTCCGTTGTGCGAATCTTCAAGGGTATGAAGATCTAATCCAATCTCTCTCGTTGTTTGCATCTCCTAGATTAGATCTTGGCTTTCCCTCTGTTCGCATCCATAGAAAATTTTGATTTACTATGCCGCGAAACCCTTCATTAAGTTCTCGAGCACAACCAACTATTACCTTTTGGATGATGTGCACCAGAACGACCTCTCCACTCCTCCACATATTGCTTTTGGGTACTCCCTCCTTCCATAAAATAGTGCATTTTTTTTGAAAAGCCAAACTTCATCCAATTTGACCAAGTCTATTGAGAAATAGTATCAGTATCTACAATACCAGATATATACCATACACAAATATACAATATAAAAAATGTAAAGGCATTTATTTGGTATTCTAGATGTTAATATTTTTCCTACATACTTGGTTAAAACTTCAAATCGTTTGACTTGAGTCTTATATGCACTACATTTTGGCAAGGAGCTTCCAAATATCATTATATGGCTATCTTTAATATATTACCTGTCGTCTTACCAATTTGCATACAAAATAGGTGCACCAGCCCTTGGTCAGGGCAACTGGCACATAATGCATTTGACTGGATTTTCTCCTTTGAACCATACAAAGTGTCCTTTGTTTCGTAGCTATATTCCTTTGGTATATCTGGTAAAGTGTTCATGCTATGGATCCATAGTCTGACCGGTGGTGGTTTGCTCGCCTTTGGTGACAACTGTTGAGCCTTCGTTGGTATACACATCTCTTCTACCGTTACAATAGTTTCCTGGCTTTAATTAAATGGATATATAATGATTTAATTTTCATTTTATCACTTAGCATTCAAAATGTTCAAAAACTTAGTTTGGTCAAACTTCCGGACTAGAAAACCACTAGCTCCATATGCATAATCCTATGTGCACTACAACAAGAACGATAGGAAAACTAGATGCCTGGTTACACAAATACTAAAAGAATCATATAACTAATATTATTTGGAAAATATCTATTGGAAAATGGTAATATGTTGACATTCTACAGACCTATTATCCAAATTTATATTAGTTGTGTTAGACACACTTCCACCGTTGATAGATAGAACTACAATGTGTGCATTTAGGCAACCCAATGGGGGGGGGGGGCAAAGGCCCCCCTTAGTTATATTGATGTTTCACCAATGTCTGCACATTTTGTATTATTTACACAATTATCTGCACTATGTAAGGAACATATTCTTCCAGTATTTAACTAGTGTATATCATCATATCTGGGTAATCATTTCTAGGCTTGTACTTGTATGCTAATCGATCAACATGCTGCATTGCGTGGTTTAGAAACACGGGTAGACAAGTAACTATACTTTGAGGTTAGTAAACTAGCTCTTAGTAGAATATTTTAACTGCTGAATTGCCTTATCAGATTTCCAAAATCCATAAAACTAGTTCCTCAGCAACACTCTTAGCAACCATAAAACATGACTGAATCTTGTATACTCTGCTAACAATTTGATTGTGTTGTTGTAGATATCATGTTAGTGGACAAGATTCTCGTCCACGACCTAGAAAACATGCGCCTTGGCTGGACGGACTACAACTGTAAGCCGGATCTCTTTCTTCCGGCCTTACGGTGTTTGTTTTAACCACTTCATAATCGAACAAAATTTGTATTTCTTTCAGGTTCCCGCCTTGTTAACGTTACTAGCTCCCATGGTAAGAAAACTACTAGCGCGGGACAGGCATCACGCAAAGTCTTAACTCCTTATGGAGTTGCTCTCGTACTAATCTTCTACCCCCTGTTTCATATTTTAAGTTGTTTTAGCTTGTGTGAAACAAATGTATCTAGGCATGATGTTTTAGTTGTGTTAGACACACTTCCGATGTTGATAGATAGAACTACAACATGTGCATTTAGGAAACCCAATGGAGAGGGTGGGGGGCAAAGGCCCCCTTAGTTATATTGATGCTTGACCAATGTCTGCACATTGATTTAGGAACACGGATAGACAATTAACTATACTTTGAGGTTAGTAAACTAGCTCTTAGCAGAATATTTCAGCTGTTGAGTTTAACTATTGGATTCCAAAATCCATAAATCTAGTTCATCTGCAATAGTCTTACCGACAGTAAAGCATACCTGAGTCTTGTATACTCTGATAACATTTTGAAATAGACGTAGTATATGACTATGTAGTAACTTCTTTCATAAATGTCTGGCCGACAAAACTTATGTTTGGATTTGCAGGCCATATTTGACTCGAGTGGAGAATTGGTAATCCATTGCAGAGTTTGGGCGTTCTAGTTGACAAGAGGAGTGACGAGACAAGTGGGCTCGGTGCAAAGGCTTCTTCCCCATGTTTATAATCGATCAAAAAATATATTATTATCTCTGATCAATTAAAATATTATGTCGTTTAATTTGTTTGGCGGAACCAGCATTTTAACCCTTCAACGTGATCAGATGAAAGATGCCAGTCTATGGCCCATATGAACTTTTCTGAATGCAACGCCTCTTGTGTGCTTATGAACTTAGTTATTGTACATGGATAGTACTACCTACATATCGGTTTATTGAGCTAACACGGAGTTTAAGAAAAAAGTTTGACTATAAAATTTATCAATAAAACATGAGTTATATGTTACAAAATTATACCACTGGATTGATTTTAAAAACTCTTTCCAATGATATAATTTTTATGACATATGATTCATATTTCGTTGGCCAAATTTATAGTCAAATATATTTCTTATAATTCGTGTTAGTCCAATAAACCGATATGATGGGAGTAGTACGTCCTCGGGCAGCACAACCGGCTATTACACCTTTCGGATGGCGTGCACCAGGACAACCTCTCTGATTCTCCACATACTGTATTGTTTTTTTGGTACTCCCTCCTTCTATAATATAGTGCACATAATATTTTTGAAAAGTGAAACTTCATATGGCATTTTTGAAAAGTGAAACTTCATATGGCCACGGCCCCCCTCCCCCTAAATTTCTTAGCTAAATTACCCTCTATAATCTAGGTTTACATTGGACAACATGAATAATTGGCCATCCCAACAAGCCTATGTCACGTGCTCCGCTACTCCTCACACCACAACTATATCTATACACATCCAGAACCCAGTCAAACAAACTTACTATTGATGAACTGATCCTATACATTTTGGAAAAAAGTTACTCTACTAAGGACATGTACTATGTGGCTTCGGTTCAAAGCAAAATGTGTAAGAGTTAGGAACCGATGGTATTTTGTTGCTATGTGTGAAGTCGCTTTTTATTTGGAGCCTGATGAGTCTGTCAGCCATGCAATCTTATTCTACGTGGCTTCCTCTCTCTTTAGTGCATGTATTTCTCTCTATGTCATGTGGACCTCATAGTTTGCTCCTGACAGATGAATCTCTTTGCATCGAACCAACTTTGTGGTGCGTTTCTTGTGTCAGACTAGATGGTTCGATGCCACACTATGTGAGGAACCGATTCAAAGCCATCTATGGTTCGCTTTAGGAGCACATAGTGTATGGCCTAACTCGCCCATTCAAGCAAGGGACTCGGTCATTCAAACATGCCAAATCATATTAAATTACACAATCATTGTGTCCGGACATCTTGAACTCACGACAGTCCCACAATCCTAAGGTTCTTGTCCTGGTTCACTTATGAACCGCTGTTGTTAATGACCTTAATTTGCAAAGTAGAAATCTGTTGGGTCATCACAGTGGATCAACTCCGGTTCTATGATGCTATCCGCATTAGATGATAACTTCTTCAAATCTGACGCATACTGATATGTATTTCCAAAGTGAGTGTACGCTGCCCCAATATGCAGAACGATAGGTGGATGCACAATTCTACTAGTGCCACCCTCACAGATGCTGCATCGTCCTACACGCCAAAAAAAAGTGAGAGTCAAGACAAGTTGTATATGGTGGATAAATGGAGTAATTAAAATGTTTATTCTATTAAGCGAAAAAGACTCTACTCTACATCTTCAGTGTCACAATGTTTAGTTTAGTTCAAACATTTTTCTATAGTGTTTGATATGAACTTTTCAAGCCATCACATCTACTCATATATTGGTGAAAAGGGCGGTCCGAATTAACTTAGCAAAGAACAATCGACTAAATAGTTGCAAGACACTTACCAAGATAAGCATTCTTTATGCTGTAATTGGGCAGGGGGCAGCAGAAAGAGACCTCCGATTCTTTGTCGTTGTAAAGACACCCGAAATGGAAGCATCCCTCGGTGTTGTCGTGTCGCTTCTCCTCCCAAATTTGAGCAAAGAAAAGCATACGTGTGCCTGATGCAACGGCGGCTAGGAAATTGACGTGGTAGCAATGCGAGGACAAATAACGGCTGTTCTTCTCCACGCCGCGCAGATGATTTCCAGCTTATATTTTGGTTCCTGAAAACAGCCATAAATCATGTCAGCTCGGTGTCAATGATGTCGATTATGATGAAAATATCTTATATCGAGCAATTATGGAATTGAAATCGTACCCATGGGTGTTGATCGGCGTAGCTGCGGAGGAGTTTCCCAAGCTCTGTCCGGAGAAACCCCCGTCTCTTCTCCAACAGTTTCTTCCATGACTGAACGCTATCCAACTCTGCCGCGTCGGTCAGCGCTGGAGCTCGGGTGATGGACAGGCATCGTTCTCCCAGCGTGTTCTGTAGCTCTGTGATGCTGGCGTCGGTGAGCCCTTCTGCTCCTGTGTCCAGCAGGGAGCTCGAGATGCCTAGCAAGGTCGGCTCGCCGGAGGCCCAGGACGCGAGGAACGATGAATGGTAGTATCCCAGGGGGTGTCTGGCAGCGGCGCTGGCATGACCAAGTGCTCCGGCGCGTGTCTCCGGGTCCGCTCTCTGAAGCATAGCGGATATGTCGCAGCGGCTGGTGCAGAGGTACTCCACAGCCCTGTGCTCCGAGAAGCCGGTGGCAGCACGGACGGCGGCGACGAGGCCGTCGAGGGAGCGGACCTCCAGATGAAGCAGCGTGGCTACGCCAAGGATGTCGGGCTCGCCTTCGTGATGATGCAACGGAATGGGCACGGCGACGGTGTACCAGACGGCATGGAGGATGATGTTGGACACGGGGTCGAGGGGGCCGTAGCAGTGCCCGGCGATCAGCACGCAGCGGACGAGCCGCCGGAGCGCGGAGCCGGGCAGCCTGGCGAGCGCCTCGAGGTAGAAGGCGTGGATGGTGTCGAGGAGTCCCATCTTGAGGTACTCGACGTGCTTGCATGTCGTCGGCGCCGCGTCGGCGACTTGATCTGTTGGCGTGCGCGGCGTGTGCTCTGGGACGACGGCGAGTGAGAGTTCCAGCTTGCGGCGTATGCCCTCGGGAGAACGCAGGTTGGCGAGTCTGAACGGCGCGCACCGTTGGCGGCCCCCTCCGGCGTTGGCATTGAAGTGAGTGAAGTTGATCTGCCGGGCGGGGGAGACTCTGCGGTGCTGCGGCTGCAGAACGTCGAGGAAGGCTTCGACGTCACCGACGGTGAGGCGCCGCCCTTCCTCCAACGCGGCGAGCATGGCTTTCATGTCCTCCGAGAGCTCCCGGAGCGCGGGCTGGCAGAGCAGCACGACGTCGTCGGGCACGGGGTGCTTTGCCTTGATGGCGGCGACCATGAGCGCGAACTCGGCCCTGTCGGGGAAGATCTCGTGGTGGGATCCGGCGCTGACAGCGGCGAACTGCTCGAGCTCGGCGATCCGGACGGCGACGGCGAGGTCTCCGCCGGAGAGGCGGAGGTAGAAGCGAGCCTGGTCTTGGGTGAGGTACCGGAAGTACGTCTGCATGAAGGCGAGGAGGCCCTCGTAGGACTTGTAGGCGATGTACCGCCAGGCGCCCATATGGCGAGGATCTGGTGGCATCTGGGACCGGCTCGGCGGCGAGTACGCGCCGGCGCGGCGTCGGCAGAGGAGGTTGAGGCCGTTGAGGATGATGTTGCAGGCGGGGTCGAGGAGGCCCACGCAGTGCCCGCCGAGGTAGAGGCACTCGAGGAGGTCCGGCATGCCGTCGATGGGGAGCCGGCGAACCGCCTCGGTGTACGCGGCCTCGATGGGCGCGCACGGGTCCTCTATCCACTTGTCATTGAGGAAGCCCTGCCGCTCCTCGCCATGGAAACATGAGTGCCGCAGCAGCGGCGGCGCGTCGGTGGACGACATCTCAGCGTCGACCTCTGCTCCGGAGTTTCGTGCACGCCGCCGATATTCGTTGGGGAACGTACGTCGATTATAGCTTGATCGTTGACAACACTTGGAGAACCTCTCTTGAATTGGCGCCCAGATTTATAGATAAGCTGGAGTTCGTCGATCAGAATCGATGCCGGCCGTAAGCGAACCGTGAAAATTCGACCCCGGACAGAAATCGGACTGGCCTGGCGAGTACCCACGAGATCAAGATCACGAAAACTCGAATCCGACCTACTCTCCTCTCCGGAATCATCACGTCCTCGCGACTCACGGGTAGTGATCGGAGAAGCGAACCCGGAAAATGTAGGCAACACGCAACGGTATGTACCGGAGTGGCGGACGTTAGCTTGACGTCACCCACGGGCTGCCTAAACTCTGGATTTCTTTTGAAACAAAATAAAACTTGTAAAAACATATCTGACACTTGTGAAATATCTTCTACTCCCTCCAATCTATAATAAGCGTCTCATTTTGTACTAAGCTAGTACAAACTTTGTACTCCCTCCGTTCAAGAATAGATGTCTTGGGTTTTCAAATTTTGAGTGAATCTATATACTAAATAGTGTCTAGATTCATTCAAATTTTAATAAATTTAAGACATCTATTTTAGGATGGAGGGAGTAATAGATAAAGGAACTTATTATAGATGGAAGGTAGTACTATTCAAATTGGTTTACAATTAAACTCATGTTTCAATATGGTTTTATAAAAAATCAATTATTTTTAATTAGTATGTTTGTGTTAAGAAAAAACGCAAAATGTTGCACGAATCCCAAATCAGCACGAGTGTTGGATCTAGCGCCACGTACCAGTCCTCAGCCTCCTCCACCACATCGCCCTCCCTTCGACTTCCTTCCTATACCTCTCCATTCTGCACAATGGTGGCGAGGGCAACAACGGAATCGATGGCTACACATGCGGACATACCACACAACTTCACCATCGACGAGGCCACCTTGCTCGCTAAGAACGGCATGTCAACATTGGCACACACGGCGCGGGGGTGTTGTGTGGTGGTACCAGCACGCCGACGGTACCAACAAATACAGTAAAATTTGAGGCCGTTTAATTTTCAAACTATAACCTATTGTGGACTCCGTTGGGAACATCCGCCATGGCAAGGTGCGGCGGCGCTCTCAATAATGCTTGTCTGATGGTGTTGTCAGAACGACTAATGCCTTGTTTGGTATTAGAGTATTTTAGGGATTAGAGGGAATAATCCCACTAAATCCTAAATCCCCACTTACTTCAAATAGTATGTTTGGTTCTAGAGTATTTAACTGATTCAATCCCCACTAATCCCCGCTAATCCCTAAGCTCTAGTGTATTTTTCTCCAAATCCAATACACTACTTCTACCTAGTGGATTGGCGGGGGTTAGAATTTTGTGGGGATTAGAGAGATTTGGGTGAAGGTGGGGGTTTCACCCAATCCCCTTGGAGGTTATCCCCTCTAATTCCTACTAAAACACTAGTACCAAACAAGGCCTAATTGGAACCATCCGTGGAGACGCTTTGAGAATTGAGATACCGAACGACTAATTGGGGCCATCAGTGGAGGTGTCTTAGAAGTTTGAACTGGTCAGTGATACGGGTCCATGGCTAATGGCTTACCCCGGTGGACCAACTTATAGAGCTCGTTGCTTTGATCAGGCCGCATCTCTTGTCTAGAAGGGATACGTGGACGTGGCCGCTTCGAGTATCTGCCGGCCGCCTACTTTGTGACGTTTTATCAAGTTTTGCTAAGCACTTTTGCTTTGGTGTCTTCTTCTTTCTTTTTCAATCTTTAACGAACAGAAACTCGTGAATGACAAGAATCACATGATATCAATTTGTTTTAAAAACCGTATGAACCCAGCCGAAAGACGTATGGTTCGCTTAAACATATAATCACCATACACATATATTTATGTGCATGCGGGAGAGGGTAATCGAAAGGTTTATAGCAGCGATAACAAAATTTTAAAACAAGGTCTGCAAAGACTTAGATCATGATAAGAGGAGGTGGAATCGGCCGGTGAGGATGTAGAGTATATCTAACCCGACCGAGTATACCTATATCAAAATATACATGGTTTGGATATGGAATTCGATGTCCAATACAAATTCAGTTCTGCTAATTCTTAGGCGCCTAAGAATTAGTTAAGTCTCAGTCACCTAATACACCGTTGGATTCTTTACTTTACGATCAGTGCAAAACCAACGGCAGGTCACGCGAGCGTGTGTGTCCGCGTCGTGTCTCCCAGTTGTTTTCGCATTGTGTCTCTGCACCCGCGCGTGTATGGTTTCTGTTTTTTTTTTTGGCTTTGTTCTCTGTTTTCCTGTGGGCTGTTTTCCTTGTGGGCTATCACCGATCGGTGATTTTGTTTTTTTCCTGTATTTTTTTTTGTTTTTTTTTGTTGTTGTTTCTATTTTGTTGGTAGTTATTTTTTTTCTTCAGCTGAAATTAAGATTAGCTTAAGTGTTTGAGCTGGTTGTTCTTTCGAGTTTCATTTGAGTTTTATTTTTTATTTTTTTATTGGTTTTATTTTCTTTTCAAATTGTTTTTTGTTTCTAGATTTTATAATTGTTATTGTTTTACTGCTAGGAAGACATTTAGACTGCAATTTTTTTACTAGACTGATCTAACTTATATTAGTAACATGTACCCTCTATGTTTCATAGTATAAGATGCTTTTAGCTTTTTAAATTTGTAGATTCGAAGTGAACCCACACACTAAAAGGGGTCTGGACACACCTCTTTTTGAAGCAAATTGCCACTTCATCGTAACTAGCATTTTTTTCTAAACTTTTTTTGGGCTTTTTTCTGCCTCGTCGAGCCATCTATATCTTGGTGTGTTACTTTTTTAAGTCGGATGCAATATTTGTTGAAATAAAGTTGTCTGTGAGCCCCCGGCGAGGGTCATATACAACTAGGCCCCTGCCGAGGGTTAGTTGCAACTTGGTTGTAACTAAGCTCTGGGGGGGGGGGGGGCAGTTATCGGAGCTCCCGGCGAGGGGGCCAGTTGCAACTTGATTGCAACCGGGGAGACCCGTCGGCGGACCAGTTTACAATTTGCCTGTAATTGAGCGCCCGTCGGGGAGCATTTTATAACTTTCTTGCAATTGAGCCCCCGTCGAGGGCTAGTTGCAACTTGATTGCAACCGGGGACCCCCGTCGGGGGGCTAGTTGCAATTTGCTTATAACTGAGCTCCGCCAACCGGGGGCATCGATTACAAATTGCTTGTAACTGAGCTCCGCCAGGTCCCAGTTGCAACTTGCTTGTAGCTGAGCTTCGTTAGGGGCTAGTTGCAACTTAATTGCAACTAGGGAGGACCCATCGGTTGCAACTTGTTTGTAATTGAGCTCCGTCGGGGACCAGTTGTAACTTGCTTGTAACTGAGCTTTGCTGGATTTATAACTGAACTCTGTCGGGTTTGCAACTTGCTTGTAACTGAGCTCCTGTTGATGGGGGCATTTTTTGCAACTTTCTTGTAATTAAGCCCTCGCCGAGGGCCAGTTGCAACTTGAGTGCAACTGAGCACCCGTCAGGAGGGGGCCCCGCCGAGAGCCAATTTCAACTTGATTGCAACCGGGGGGACCCCATCGATTTTGCAACTTGATTGTAATTGAGCTTTGCTGGGGGCCAGTTACAACTTGCTTGTAACTAAGCCCCATTGATGCCCAGTTGCAACTTGATTGTAACTGGCCCCCGCTGAAATCTAGTTTCAACTGGGTTGCAACTGGGGGGGACTCCATCGATTTTGCAACTTGATTGTAATTGAGCTCCCCAAGGGGCTAGTTGCAACTTGCTTGTAACTGGGGGGGGGCGTCGAGAGCCAGTTTCAACTTGATTGCAATCGGGGGAGGGGGCATTGATTTTACAACTTGATTGTAACTGAGCTCTGTCGGGGGCCAGTTGCAACTTGCTTGCAACTGAGCCCCATCAAGGGTCAGTTGCAACTTGATTGTAACTGGGGGGCGCCGAGAGCCAGTTTCAACTTGATTGTAACTAGGGGGGACCCCATCGATTTTTTGCAACTTGATTGTAATTGAGCTCCGCTGGGGCCAGTTGCAACTTGCTTGTAACTGGGGTCCCGCCGAGAGCCTGTTTCAACATGATTGTAACTGGGGGCCGCCAAGAGTTAGTTTCAACTTGATTGCAACTTGGGGGGACCCCATTGATTTTGTCACTTAATTGTAAATGAGCTCCGCTAGGGCCAGTTGCAACTTGCTTGTAACTAAGCCCCGCCCAGAAAGCCAGTTTCAACTTGATTGCAACCAAAGCCCGCCGAGAGCCAGTTTCAACTTGGATTGCAATGTTGTGTCGACGGTGCCTCTCTCTTTGAGGATGCTGCTTCGTACGGGGCGCTTCAGGGTCCTCGGAGCGTGGCAGGAAATAGTTGGAGGGCGCAACGGTCGCGGATTGTCATTGTTTAGTCACTTCACCACTATTTTCGTTTATTTTTATTTAGGCATGTTTGCTATTGCCCAACACTTCTTTGGTTCCGATCTCTTGTACTGAAGTCACTGGAAATTCATTCGACATTCTGACGTTTTGTAAACATTTTTATCAAATATGTCTTTTTTGAAATTTTATGAAAAATGTATAAGGAAAAAAAGAGAAATGACAGTTTTTACAAAAAAAATCAAATAATATTTCCAAAGGTTTTTATTGACAAATTTAGTGAGTCACTAGATTAAATTCATAATATATTTGAATTTGCTTAATGGATTTTGATTTATTTTAAATTTTCAGGCAGTTCATGACACAATGTATTGTTCACGTGGTACGACACAATTAAATTATCTTTGCTGCTTTTTATTCTTAATTGAATTTATGTCAAATATTATTACAAGGAAGACAATTATATGTGTGAGACCGCAATAGCAGTTAAGTGGGTAGCTGTAGCGCTAACTCCCTGTACGCGTGTAAGGAGATAGGGGAGATGGAGATAGAGACAATACAGAGATGAGGGAAACACAAGGGAGAGGGCGAGGAAGAGAGCGAGATGGACGCAGTAGCGCCGACCGCGACGGTGGCAACCGTGACGAACACGACCACGGCAGAGCACAGCACGCAGAACCACCACGCGCCGCTGAGCAGCCCCCGCTCTCCAGGTAAACACCTTATCGAAATCCCCCACCCATCTCAAATCCCCCAACGTAGCGCTGTTTCGACCTTCTTCAGTCTTAGATTTTCTAAGATTTTGGTTTGCATCCTGCTGACGGATTGGATTCGTTGTTGTTTGACGAAGCACGGTGTTTCGAAATTCCAAATCGAGCGGGTCAAACTACCTTCCGAGCGCATCAAATTTCAAGTCAATAGGGACATATAATTTGCATGTTGTGGTTAAACACGAACCAGTCGTTCTATTATTTGGATTTTCACGAGACAGAGACTTACTATTTGCATATCTGGTCTGTTCTCTGTCCCGTTGTTTTTTGTACAGCAAAAATTGATACGAAATTCACTGATTTTGTATGTATAATAAAAGTTTTAACACGGAAATCCAAAAAAGAACAAGAAAAGCGCAACAAAAGATAAGGCACACATGCCAGAAAACAAGAACAAGGTGTGTACGGGCTGCAGAGATGAAATTGGGTTGAAAATTCTCACTGTGACGTCAGATGACTGAGATTTAACTCGCCCTGAGATGTAGGCCCAGTTCTTTTGGCGGCTTCTCGAAGCCGCCCTACCCCCAGCTTTCTGGGAAGCCGCAAAAAAACTGGACCGTAGACACGCCCATACAAATTTAAGTCTGAGGGAGCACCAAAACACAGCTTTTGCGAAGACGACTATTCTACCGAAAACAGAGTATCTAGCTTCATCTTCCACCTATGCAATATAAAAGACTATCCTTGACGGTCGGTGAACACGCGATACCTCACCGCTGGTGGCTGGACGAAGCCTGTGCTGCCACCTCCACGAGACCCCCAACACGCGGCCGGTTTCCTGCTGTTCGACCTCGTCCCATTGTCGTCTAAACATGACACCTTCGCCTCTAAATTCATTGAGACCTTTTCAGCAGACCAGCCAAAAATTCAAGAAAACCATCATCACTCCAACACGATCCCGGCCATGGCGACCACCGACATCCGCGTCTCCATCGCGCACCAGACGCGCTTCGCCCTGCGCCTCGCCTCCGCCATCTCCTCCCCGTCCAACGCCGACGGTGCTGCCGGCAACGCGGCCTTCTCCCCGCTCTCCCTCCACGTCGCGCTCAGTCTCCTCGCCGCCGGCGCAGGCGGCGCCACGAGCGACCAGCTCGTCGCCGCGCTCGGCGCCGAAGGGCCAGGCGGGGCGGAGAGCCTCCACGCTCTCGCGAAGCGGGTCGTGCAGCTCGTTGTCGCCGACGCGTCCGTAGAGGGCGGCCCGCGCGTCGCGTTCGCTAACGGCCTCTTCGTGGACACGTCGATGCCGCTCAAGCCGTCCTTCGAGGAGACCGCCGTGGGGATGTACAAGGCCGAGACCCACTCCGTCGACTTCCAAACCAAGGTTCTGTAAAACTGCAACTTGATTATGCAAATTTTTCAGTCACAAAGTATATATATACTGATGCGTTCTGTCTTTCATCTAGGCTGCTGAAGTTGCAGGACAGGTGAACTCATGGGTAGAGAAGCTCACATCGGGCCTGATCAGAGAGATACTCCCCGGAGGATCCGTCGACAGCAGCACCAGGCTCGTCCTCGGCAACGCCCTCTACTTCAAGGGAGCCTGGACGGAGGAATTCGACGCGTCCAAGACCAAAGACGGCGAGTTCCACCTCCTCGACGGGAGCTCCTCCGTTCAAGCACCATTCATGACCAGCACAGACGAGCAGTACATCTCGTCTTCCGATAGCTTGAAGGTCCTCAAGCTTCCGTACAGGCAAGGCGGGGACCCAAGGCAGTTCTCCATGTACATACTTCTGCCAGACGCACAAGACGGTATCTGGGAGTTGGCCGAGAAGGTGAGCTCCGGACCAGAGTTCCTCGAGAAGCATGCCCCGACCCGGAAGGTCCCCGTCGGGCAGTTCAAGCTTCCCAGGTTCAAGATTTCGTTCGGATTCGAGGCGTCCGATCTGCTCAGAGGTCTGGGGCTCCATCTCCCGTTCAGCGCACAAGCCGATCTGTCGGAGATGGTGGATTCGCCGATGGGACAGGGCTTGTGCGTCTCGTCGGTCTTCCACAGGGCTTTCGTCGAGGTGAACGAAGAAGGGACAGAGGCTGCCGCTGCGACTGCGGCGACGATTATGCTGATGTCGCTGCTATTAGACCCGCCGATGAAGGTGGATTTTGTGGCGGACCATCCTTTCATGTTCATGATCCGAGAAGACTTGACAGGCGTAGTGTTGTTTGTTGGTCACGTGCTCAATCCTCTGCTTGGAGCATAGTGCGCCTGCTCTGAATTGCGAGTGAAGGGTTTTACCGCCCGATGAGATTGCCCCTGTTTCTTTAATAATGAACGTTTTTATTTCCAAACTGTTACTACTTTCTTTGTGTGTCCCTGTTTTTTGAATTATGGTTTGCTGGGTGTAAAAGGTGTTCTTTTTGAAATAATAACCTTCGTTATCTCTATGTCCATACGTCTTTTCTAGGATTCCAAGGAAATAAAAATCTGCATAAACTGGTTTGTGAAGCTTACACATGAGGCTAACCTGTAATAATATACTAATAAAGACATGTGTGGTGGCCTGTTAAATTCATATGAGACAATGTACCCCCCTCCCCCACCCCCTCTTCCCCCTTCCCCGTTCTTCTGATGATCGATTCAACCTACCCCTTCCACAAGGAAGGCATCTTCTTCTTTCCCAAGCCAGGGGTGGCCGACAGCACCTGCGCCGGTGGTGACCTCATCTTTCTCTCTGGCGGAGGAAGAACATGCTCACTGCATCCCGCCAAGGACCAGGTCCACAGATTAGAACCGCTGTAACCTACCTGCCCACTTCCTTGTCGCCATGTGGAAACCCTTCCCGCCATGATCACGAGAAGAGGACCAAGGCGCCTATAAGGGGGCAGGGCAGCACCATAGGAGGGGATCCAACCTTCTTCCACCCTAGGAAACCCTAGATTCTCGTAGCTAGAAACCCTAGATCTAATCACCTGATCAACAGCTTGTAATGTAAACCTCGGCAAGCAGTGAAAGCAATCCAGACAAGAAGGAGTAGAGTTTTACACCGCTGATGAGTGCATATTTGCATCATATTTTATATTATTATTTTGTACTGTAGTGGTAGGATCTTGGTATTTTACGGCGTCAGTGTATATCTTTTATGTCTATTTTCACCAGGATTAGGACAAATGATGGATACGCTGGACACAATTCTTGGACCAGTTGTACTGGAGCGAAAAGGAGTCAAAAACAACGTAAATCACTAAATTGGGAAATATCAATAACACCAGAAGAAAACCCGCGGCGATCGCAGGAGGCCGAAGCTTTAATGACCAACTATACAACGGGAATACTTTTTCCGGCCGTATAGTTTCCGTCGTATAGTTGCCACCGCCACCGCATCTTCAAATAGTTTCGCCCCGTGCAATCATGAGGGGGAGATGACATACAGAACGACCAGAAATCTCAGAAACATCACCTCCGGAAGGGATCTAGAGGGGGAACTCATCCACCGGGGATCCATCTTCACCCTACGCAAATCCGGGAGGCTAAGGCATCGATCTTCATCATCAACCGCGGCATCACCACCATCTTATCTACATCTTGTCTAGATCTTGTTGTAATTTTCGTACTCGCTATGGATTTATACAAGTATATTCATCTATGATAGATTCCATTGTCTTTGCCATGATGTTGATTGCCACCATGTCTGAGTAGATCATTTGTTCTTGGGGAGATGGAGAAACTCTAGCATGAGATTGAAATAAGATAAAGTTTATTATGATATTCATCGCTGTGACCATGTGTTAGATTGTGTTTATCTTGATGTTGAGAGAAGTCGACCTCTCAATATTTGCCTCTTGTGGGGACTCGATGGAGGAAACTACTTGTTGGTAGACGGAGGTGTGCTAGCACTTACGGTGACTATAAAGCTGTTAGCACCCCTTACGTATCAACTTGGGAACCGAGGAAACTCACGAAATATTGTCCATGCCACGGGATACATCCTATGGGATAAAATCCCTTAATAGCGTAGTAATTTGATTGATGTCGATTATTTGTCTGCTGTGGTTATGAGGATGATGTATGCAGTGGTTGCTGCCTATTCGTCCAATTACGGAGTTCCTCACACACATACGTAGTTGAGAATATTCATGATAATAATATTTATCTTAAACCCTTTATAATTCTAGAGGTGTATCCGCTACTCACTTAGAGCACTTTTCCCTATTGCAGTTTCATATCTTTTTTTATTCGCGATACTTACTTTTTGCATTCAGTTTGTTTACTTTACTTATTGTTCTCTTATACAAAAACCCAAAATATCTTTTTACATAAAACTCGCATTTTATATTGTTACTTATAACGTTATTTAGCATTACTATTTCAATATTTAATTAAAAAGTTATTAGACTTTAGAACTCCCGTCCCCGTGGGATCAATATCTTTATTTCGAAACTATCTACAAATGATTTGTGCACTTGCAGTCATCAAGCTATTTCTGGCGCCGTTGCCGGCGAGCTAAGCATTGTAGGTCTTTTAGTTTTTTGCTTATTTATTTTAGTCTTGCTAAGTTTTGTTTTGAGTTAAAGGGTGCACCAACATGATGGAGTTTGAACATTTGACTAGTGCTAACTACTTAGCCACTTTGGGAAGCCCTATGATATTAATAAAAGAGACAACTCCAACAAGAAGACAAGAGGGTTTGAAATAAATCCTTTACTACTTGGTATTCTACACAAGAAGCAATTTAGTGGAGATGAAGAAAATCCTAATCCATATGAGCACATTGCATGCTTTAAGGATATATGTGACACTTTTCAATTACCGGGGTATACTGCTAATGAGGTAAGGCTAAAACTCTTTAGTCAGACTTTGACTAACACATCTCTCTCATGGTATAGATCTTTAACCCCAAAAGCCACTACTACCTTAGCCTGTGAGTTTCTAGCTAAGTATTATCCTTTATCAATTTTTTTTGGAATCAGGCGTCTTATAATGACTTGGAGGAACCGTCCTAATGAAGGACTAGTGAGAGCTTATATAAGATTTAAATATTTACTTAATCAATGTCCTCATCATGATTTGTCTGAATGGTATTTATTGCATATCTTTTATAGCGGTTTAATTGAATCTAATAAATTAAAGTAGACTCTTGCGCGAGAGGAGATTTTATGAATCTTCCCATAACTAAAGCTTGGGGTTTACTTAATAGAATTCGCGATCATAGAGTTTCTTGGAATTTTGGTCTAGGAAGCGAAGGAGGCATAGACATAGATTATGATTGTATTCACGACTATGATAAAAAGGGCAATGTTAATGAATTATCTAAAGAACTTTATTTGGATTCAAATCTTGTATTGTATGTTGTTAAAGCTTTTACAAAACATATCAAAGCTCCAAAAGAGGGTTGGGTCAAGTATGATCCATGATACGTCCATTTCGCATCACTATTTTATATCATAATTTACTGTTATTCATTGATATATTTCATATTAAGAGGTGATACTTATGTTATTTCATCTATTTTTGCATGTTGGATGACTTTTGGAGGATGAACTGCCGGAGTAAGGATTCTGATGGACAAGGCGGTGTCCAGATGCAATATTCGCGAAGATCAGAAAATTCCATTAATTATATGGAAATCCCTATTTTTCCAGAATACAAAGGAAGCCAGAAGGGGAAGTGGAGATGGGCCACAGGGGACCCACGCACCCCCTAGCACCCCCTAGGCCATGCCACTAGGTGGTGTGGACACCCTGGACCACCTATGGCATCACCCTTTCGCCTATAACATCCCTTGGAAACCCTAAGACTCGGGGAGCGACCACAGAAAATATTCCGCCGCCTCTGCGGGGTGGAAACTACAGAGAGAAAGAGATCTCCGGCATACAGATTTTTGCCGGGGAAATTCCTTCCCGGAGAGGGGAGATCGTCGCCATCAACACCTTCATCAAGCTAGACTTCATCGGGATCATCATCATCATCTTCACCATCATATCCACCAGCACCATCACCACCACTCCATCCCGCTATAACAATTGGGTTGAATCTTGCATAGTTCTTAGGGGAAACTTTCTCGGTGTTTATTACTTTTGCAGTTGATGCTATTGAGTGGAACCATTGAATTACTGTTTATGTTTAGATTGTTACTTATCATTATATCATGTGTGATCTTGATCCATATGATGTCTCGTTAGTAGTTCATTTACTTCTTGAGGACATGGGAGAATTCATGTTGTTAGTAGTGGAATTGTGTTGAGAAATATTTAGTGGTTTGATATTTAAGTTGTGGTGCTATTCTTCTAGTGGTGTCATGTGAATGTTGACTACATGATACTTCACCTTTATGGGCCTAGGGGAATGTATTGTGTATTTGGCTACTAATTGTGGGGTTGCCGGAGTGACAGAAACCTAAACCCCCGTTAGGAAACCTTTGCCCAAGGGAGTGTAGGATCTCAGAGTTTAATGATGTGGTTAGGTTTTTATCTTAATTACTTTCTTGTAGTTGCGGATACTTGTAATGGGTTTAATCACAAGTATGTATTAGGCCAAGTAAGGTCCGTACATTAGCATAGGTTCACCCACACAACACTTACCTAACCAAAGAAGATTAATCAACTATATGAAGCGAAAGCACTTTACAGTATTCTCATGTGTCCTCGAGAACGTTTGGTCCTCATAAGTAATACAACCGACTTGTGCTTTGCTGAAGAAAGGATTGGGCCACTTGCTGCAATTATTATTAATATATTTTTTTGTCTCGCGCTTTATTTATCTGCATTATCGAAAAACCCTAAAAATCCATTTGCTAAGTATTTACAGAGAATTCCTGATCCAAACCACTAGTCAACACCTTTTGCTCCTCGTTGGGTTCAACACTCTTATTTATCGAAAGTACTATAATACACCCCTATACGTGTGGGTCATCAAGACTATTTTCTGGTGCCGTTGCCGGGGAGTGAAGCACTATTGAAGAGTGGAACTGGTAAAGGAAATTTCTACCGTGAGTATTGTTTTTATTTCTGTTTGTTACTTTGTTTTCAGTATGGATAATCCACTTAGATTCCTATTTGCAAAAGCTACTACCACTGCTAGGGTAGTAGATGAACAACTACCTGCTGAAATAGATCCTTTTAAGATACCTACAAAAATTGTTGATCGTGTTATGGATAACTATTATTTTGGAGATGGAACTGTCCATCCTGGTGTTCATTTGCTTTTTATACAAATATTATGCAGGTTGTTCAAGTGTGCAGGTATTACAACGGAACAAGTTAAAAAAAAGTTGCTCTCTATATCATTGAAAGGCAGATCTGAGGAATGGTATAAGTTGCTGAAGAACAGACAATCTATGGAATGAGAGGAAATAGTACCTCTTTTTTTCTTCTAAATTCTATCCTCCTAGTGAGATTCATAAAGACCGGTATCAAATTTATATCTTTTGGCCTCGTGATGGAGAGAGTACAACCCAAGCCTGGGGGAGATTGAACTTACTAATGCTCAAATGTCTCATTCATGAGATCCCCAATAATATTATTATTAATAAATTTTATGCAATGATTCTCTTCATGATAAGGATTTATTAGATACTTCTTGTACTGGATCATTCACACGTATGAAAGAAGAAGCTAAATGGGATCTTCTAGACCGTATTCAAGAAAATACTGAAGCATGGGAGAATGACAAAGGAAGAAATTTAGGTATAAATTATGATTATGAATGCATTAAATATTTTATGGGAATTGGTGACTTTCATAATATTAGTACTGCTTATGGTCTTGATTCTCAAGTTCTTGCAAAAAATTTAACACCTTTGCCTCTTATATTTAAATTCCCAAAAAGAAGTAGAACAAGTACCATGCACCATATAAAGATATTGTTAATCATGTTCCTGCTAGAAATACTGAAGTTTGTACCGTTGATCGCATTTTGCCTGAACCTTATATTTAGAAAATACCTTTCTCTTCTAAGGTAAAGGAACATTCTATGATAGCTAATATGGTTAACAAAAGTACAAAAAAAGCTGTAGAACCTGATGAAAAAATAAATGTTGAACCTGAAGTAGCACCTATGAAAGACCCTGTCACTAAAAATATAGAAGATGGGCACATTATATTTTGTGAAGATGCTTCTAATATTTTTTCACATCCTAGTAGAACTAGGAAAGCTAGTGTCCCCGTGCTTTCTGATAGAATTGTTGACCATGGCTATTATGGTTTATGTGATATTGGTGCAAGTTCAAGTGTTATTCCTTATGAGCTTTACAAAGAAAATATGCATGAAATTGGTCCTTGTGAACTTGAAGAAATTGATGTGGTTATTCAGCTTGCTAATAAAGAGACCATCTGTCCCATTGGTATTGTAAGAGACGTGTAAGTTCTTTGTGGTAAGACTAAATATCCTGCTGATATTTTCTAGTACTTGGTTCAGCAGTTAGTAAAACTTGTCCTATCATTTTTGGTAGACCTTTCTTGAACACTTATGGAGCTATTATAGATTGTAAGAAGGAGAAAATTTTATGATGGAGAATCTTATGAGTTTAATTTTTCCAAATTTTCTAAAGCTCCTTATGAAAATGAATTGCCTAATGAGGATTTTAGAGTTAAACAACTTTCTTCTATTGATCCAGTTTTTGACCTTAAACTTCTTTTTGATGATTTTAAATATGCTCATTTTGATGATAAGAATGTTTCTTATGACAATTATATTGTTAATTTTATTCATAATGCTACTAAAAGTTATTATGAGAGAGGGAAACATGGTTTTATGCATCTCAATAATATTAAGTTTCCCCGCTTTATGTTGAAAGTTTTAAAGTTGCACTTGTTTTGCCTTCCTATGCTAGTAGCCTCTTGTTTCAATAATTTGTTTTCTTACAAAATTCCTTTGCATAGGAAGTGGGTTAGACTTAAATGTGTTGGATATTTGCTTCTTGATGCTCTCTTTTACTTCAAATCCATATATTCTATGTGAGCATCACTGAAATTATCATGCCCATCTTAATGGCTATAAAGAAAGAGCTTTTGGGAGACAACCCAGTTTATTTTTGCTTTCAGTTATTTTTGTTTTCTTTGAGTCTTGGAAGTTATTGCCTCGGTAATAACCTCTCCTTATCCTTTTTGTTTGGTTTTTGTGTCAAGATTAGCCTCTTATGAGAGGGAGGTGAGATGTGGGAAGTTGATGTCCCGGAACAGATTTTTGTGCTTCAATGTAAAAAATCATGAAAAATCCCAGTATGTCGGATTGAGCTGTAATTTTCTGTGCATATGCCCCAAGTTAACTTTCTTTAGTTTTGCACTTTTCGATTTGAGCAATAGAAGATTTTCGAATGAATCTTTACCTGCAGTTCTGTTTTGATAGATTTTTGCCATTTTTGCATTTGCCTCTTAAATCGATTTCCTTTTAAATTCTTTTGGGAGTTTTGAAAGGAGTTGCTACAGTAGCTTATGTTTTGATGGACTTCAGTTGAAATTGAACCCAAAGTTTCAATATCTTGCATACACTAACGTTGGTAATGAAGATTGTGTGAAGCTTTGTATGAAAGAAATTTTCAAGTGTTGGGAGAGAATGATGTAATGAGATGAAGAATGGTCAAACGCTCAAACATTATATTTTTTGGAGGTTCTTATAATGAAGAAGTTGATTGAAAATCTTATCGAGAGAAAACCACCAACGCCAAAGGAGTAATTCGTCATCAGGTTTTGGCATCCCCTTGGTTTATTCCAATCTTGGGGGAGTTCCGCGGTATCACATCATTATCTTTCATCTTTTTACCTTTTTAGTAGAGTCATATCATGAATAGAGAATTTATCATATAGGATGGTTTGCATTGTGGAAGTATCTCTCCTTTAGTTGGTTATCTATGTATCCCTTGGTGTGAGTGCCGTTATGGAATATTAATGAGAAGTTTCATTATTTACTTTTTGCACATCTTATTTTAGTTTGCAATTTCTGTTATATGATTGATCTTGTTGTTAGTATTGGTATCACTTTGGGAGCATAGAGTAAATTTAATTGGTTTTGGCAAACCTAGATTTGGTTAGTAGCAACACTACTTTGAGGATTGAAAGGAAAAGAGAAAAGTACTTACAATTATTTTATTTAATTTTCTTTCTTTCTTGATCGGCTCATAAGCTTAGTATTCCCAAGTTAAGATCTTTTGTGTTTTCAAGTAAGATTGCATGATTGTTTATATCACTTGTATGCTTGTTTGTTTCCTTCAACTCTTTTGCTTGCTACCCAACCTTGCTAGCCAAAAACCAGTACTGAGAGGGAATGCTTCTCGTGCATCCAATCCTTGAACTAAAACCAATGCCGTTTGTGTCCACCATATCTACCTATTAGTGTTATTGCTATTCCAAGTAAATTCTCGAGTTTCATCTATCTTCCAAATTAAAAATTCTTTTGTTATGTGAAAACTAGTTAGTAAAGCTCTCATGAACTTGATGGCACACCTTTATTTCTTGCACATTAATAAACTTGAATCATTGTGTCATCTATGTTGTATATGCTTGCACTTTTGTTTATGGATGTCGGCGGTGTGAAATAAAAGGGGAGCTTGTAAGTCCATAGAGTATTATATATGTGTTAGAGAAACGCTTGGGAGGCTAGCCTAAGCCATGCCTAATCATGGTGGAAACTTGCAGCATAACCATATTGAGAAATCTATGAAGCATTTTCAGAAAAAAAATATAGAGAAAAAAAGATACACCATTCTCATGGTAAATAAAAAGATCGCTAAGATGCTCACTGTCTATTGCCTTGTCATTTTGATATGGGATAACTCCTGTGTCATAGGGCAAGGGGTACCCCGTTGGCGGTTCTCTATGATACACATATACTTACAATGATAAGAACTTGCTTGTGACTAAAGTTGAGTAGCATAAGGAACGACCCTCATACTCAAGGGACATGAGATTGCTAACTTATGATTTGTCAAGCATATATTCCATATTTGTTTCACTTTAACCTTAATCACTTCAAGATGCTTATGATAGGGGCAATGAGAGCTCAAAGCTAGTAAGTACCATAATTTTTTGGAAGCTCCTTATGAAACTTGAAATCCCTGCTTCCCTCTGCGAAGGGTATATATTTTACTTTTAAGTTGAATTAGTAAACCTATTCCTTTCTATCTCCAGCAAGCATTTGAGTTGTTGTGATTCAATCATCCATATGATGATTTATTCAATCTTGTTTCTTATGTTCCTTGTTTTGCACTTTGCTCTTATCTGAATGAATACTACTTTGAAAGCTATCTTTGTAAAAATCCCATTATGTTTGAGCAAGAGATTCTTGCTTTATAAACTTCATTATAAAATCTTTGCTTAAAACCAAGTATGATTTGTCGACTATTCTCTAACCAAGAACAAGGTTTGACATTACCAATTATGATTTTATTTATGAATCTCTATTGTGACTCCCATACTCGTTGCAAGTTAAGTTAATAATGGTGAGTTGTTTTCTATTATGACTTGTGTATTAATGAATGTGATGCTTCTTGTCCATATTCTTTTTATCGACACTTCACTCCATAAACATGAGGCCATGTTTACTGAGTTCAGCTTTCCCTTGGGGACAAGCAAGGTCTAAGCTTGGGGGGAGTTGATACGTCCATTTTGTATCACTTTTTATATCATAATTTACTGTTATTCATTGATATATTTCATATTAAGAGGTGATACTTATGTTATTTCATCTATTTTTGCATGTTGGATGACTTTTTGAGGATGAACTGCCAGAGTCAGGATTCTGATGGAAAAAGCGGTGTCCAGATGCAATATTCGTGAAGATCAGAAAATTCCAGAAAATATATGGAAATCCCTATTTTTCCAGAAGACGAAGGAAGCTAGAAGGGGAAGTGGAGATGGCCCACAGGGGGCCCACACCACCCCCTGGTGCCCTCCCTAGGCCGCGCCACAAGGTGGTGTGGCCATACTAGCCTACCTCTGGCATCTCCCTTTTGCCTATAACATCCCATCAAAATCCTAAGACTCGGGGAGTGACAACAGAAAAGATTCCGCCGCCTCTGCGAGGCGGAAACTACACAGAGAGAAAGAGCTCTCCGGTAGACAGATTTCTGCCGGGGAAATTCCTTCCCGTAGAGGGGAGATCATCGCCATCAACACCGTCATCAATCTAGACTTCATTGGAATCATCATCATCTTCACCATCATCTCCACCAACACCATCACCGCCACTCCATCCCACTATAACAATTCGGTTGAATCTTGCATAGTTTTTTGGGGAAACTTTCTCGGTGTTGATTACTTTTGTAGTTGATGCTATTGAGTGGAACCATTGAATTATTGTTTATTTTCAGATTGTTACTTATCATTATATCATATCTGATCTTGATCCATATGATGTCTTGTGAGTAGTTCGTTTAGTTCTTGAGGACATGGGAGAAGTCATGTTGTTAGTAGTGGAGTTGTGTTGAGAAATATTCAATGGTTTGATATTTAAGTTGTGGTGCTATTCTTCTAGTGGTGTCATGTGAATGTCGACTACATGACATTTCACCTTTATGGGCCTAGGGGAATGCATTGTGTATTTGGCTACTAATTGTGGGGTTGTCGGAGTGACAGAAATCTAAACCCCCGTTAGGAAACCTTTGCACAAGGAAGTGTAGGATCTCAGAGTTTAATGATGTGGTTAGGTTTTTATCTTAATTACTTTCTTGTAGTTGCGGATGCTTGCAAGGGGTTTAATCACAAGTATGTATTAGTCCAAGTAAGGTCGGTACATTAGCACATGTTCACCCACACAACACTTATCTAACCAAAGAAGATTAATCAACTATATGAAACAAAAACACTTGACAGTATTCCTATGTGTCCTCGAGAACGTTTGGTCCTCATAAGTAATACAACCGGCTTGTGCTTTGCTGAAGAAAGGATTGGGACACTTGCTGCAATTATTATTATTGTATTTTTTATCTCGCACTTTATTTATCTGCATTATCAAAAAACCCTAAAATCTGTTTTCTAAGTATTTACAGAGAATTCTTGATCTAAACCACTAGTCAACACCTTCTGCTCCTCGTTGGGTTTGACACTCTTATTTATCGAAAGTACTACGATACACCCCCTATACTTGTGGGTCATCAATCCACCACCCAAACCTGAAAAGAAAAGAGAAGTTAAAGCAACACTGGCCTCCCTAGAACCAATGTATGAGATACCTTTCCCTAACACTGTCCAAAAATATATTTTGGAATATGAACAGGTTACAGCAATACAGCGGAAGAAAGAAGAGGAAAGTGTGCCAGAAGTTGAAGAACTTTTGGATGAAACCAAAGATGAAGAGGTAACCAAGGAAGCAATTATGGATATGTATGTACATTGCAACATAGTTAAACTTGATAAAGAGACTTCCGTACTGGTTGAAGGTAAAATTAAGGTTAAAGAGGTGGGTAAGCCTATTCTTCCCTTCATATTTAAAGAAACCTCACATTATGGTTTATGTGATCTTGTCATCACAGTTAATATTATATCTTATGATTTTTATTTAAAAATAAAAGAAGAGATAGTACCAACTACAATAGAGAATACTGATATGACAATCATGTTAGCCAATTAATCTCTTAGAGTTCCAATGGGAGTAGTTGAAGATGCAACTATCACAATTGGCAATGAAAATTTTCCTATTGATTTTGTAGTTGTTGATATGCCAGCTGACACTCTTTGCCCAATTATATTTTGGAAGATTTTTTTTGAATTATTTAGGTGCCAAAGTCGATTTCAAAAAGGATATTGTGTCTCTTAAGCTTGGGGAAGCGAAAAAAGAATTCCACTTTTCCAAATTTAAAGACAGACCTCTACAAATACAAGGAGAAGAGAAAGGAAAAACTATTGAGGAGATGGCCGCTCTATTCTTTAGTAATCAAGTAGCAGCAGATGAAGACTCAAATTACAAAGAAATACTAATGGAGGACAAGTCCCTAGAAGAATTAGAAAGTGAATTCGATTCGCTTCCCATTTTAGGCCCTCCAACTGATGAGGATTCTGAAGAGCCAGAAAAGAGAGGGGACGAGGAATTACCGCCCCCAGAATTGAAGACTTTACCAGATAATCTTAAATATAGATTTTTGGATAATAAAAATAAATTCCCTATTATTATTAGTGCTAAACTTTCAGGGGATGAAGAATAAGAACTCATGAACGTACTTAAGGAGCATCGCAAGGCCTTTGGGGTACTCCATGGATGATTTTAAGGGCATTAGTCCCATGATAGCCGTCCATCGAATATTCATGGAGGAAGGTGCTAAACCAATTGTAGAATTCAATAGTCCGCTTAAGCCCACAATGAAGGAAGTGGTAAGAAAAGAAATAGTACACCTACTGGATGCAGGTATAATCTATCCTGTAAAAGAAAGTGAATGGGTAAATCATGTTCATTGTGTTCCTAAGAAGGGCGGTTTTACTGTTGTTTCTAATGAAAACAATGAATTATTACCTACTAGAACTACAGGATGTGTATAGATTTCAGGAAATTGAATAAAGAAACCAGGAAAGGTCACTATCCTTTACCGTTCAAAGACCAAACTTTAGAGAGGTTAGCAAACCACGCTCATTTTTGTTACTTGGACAGATAATCTGGTTTTTCCCAAATAGTTGTTCATCCTAATGACCAACTTAAAACAACTTTCATTAGTCCTTATTCTTTATATTCCTACGGATGCATGCCTTTTGGTTTATGTAATGCTCCAGCTACTTTCCAAAGATGCATGACTGCTATTTTCGCAGATTTTATAAAACTGATAATGGATGTATTTATGGATGACTTCTCTGTCTATGGAACTTCGTTTACTAGTTGCTTGGATAATATCAAAAGGGTTTTGCAGCGTTGCGAAGAAACCAATCTTGTTCTAAACTTGGAGAAGTGCCATTTTATGGTCAAAGAATATATAGTCCTTGGAAATAAGGTATCAGGTAAGGGTATTGAAGTAGACAGAGCTAAGGTTGAAGCAATAGAGAGAATGCCACAACCTAGGGATATAAAAGGTATAAGAAGTTTTCCTGGTCATGTGGGTTTTTATAGAATGTTCATTAGGAATTTCTATGGAATTTCTAAAACTTTGACTAACATTTTGCAAAAGGGAGTAAGATTTTATTTTGATGATAAATGCCTTACTTCCTTTGATAAACTTAAATATGCTTTATCCCATGCTCCTATCATTAAACCACCTATATGGGATATGACTTTTGATTTAATATGTGAAGCTAGTGATGATGATGTAGGATTAACTCTGGGACAACATATAGGTCATAGATTTAATATTATACATTATGCTAGTAGAACTCTTAATAGTGCTCAAAAGAATTATCCTAAAGAAGAAAGAGAAGTTTCTGCTGTATTTTTATCTTGCGATAAATTTTGGTCTTATATAGTGGATTCAAAAGTAAGAGTTCATACGGATCGTGATGGTTTAAAAGAACTCCTTAAGAGGAAGGATCATAAGCCAAGATTGATTCGCTGGATTCTTTTACTTCAAAATTTTGAGTTGTAGATTATGCATAGGCAAGAAATAAAGATATTGGATGCATTATCCATATTTTCCCAACAGGTCACCAATCTTATCGATAGGAACTTTGGTCCTGGTGATTTTCTTTTACAATAATTATTATATGAACTAAGGTCAATTCCTCCAAAAAATAAGAAGTCATTGCTGTTTGAGGAGCTTGTCACCCCCGACTAAATAAACGGTAAGTATAAGGTAAGCTTTGTTCCTCTAAATAAGTGATTTGTTTTCACAATTTTTATTCCTAAATTTTCTATCTTTGAATTCCTCATGTTTTTCGAAAGTTTCCGAGGGTTTTTACCAACTATACGACCACAACTATATGGTCGGAGAATTTTCTCCCGCCGTATAGTTGGTCACTAAACCTTCCGACAGCTCCTTGCATAATTCTTTTCGATGGCTAGAAACTATATGACCATAGCTATACGGCCAGAAAATTTGTTTTCGCCGTATAGTTGGTCGTTAAAATTTCTGGCAGCTCTGTTTTTTTAGTTTAAATAATAATAATAATATGTCGGTTCCAAGTCAGTAACCTAACCGACCTGGACTCGAGATATTTTGGAAATATCTGCTCAGAAACAACTATACGACCGGAACTATATGGGTCGCGCCCGTATAGTTGGTCGTTACGTAGCTAGACTTTTCTAAATCCGTGATTTCTTTCCTTGTTTCGTTAAGATTCTTTTCTTGGACATAACTTTGGTGTTTCTCGTGAGTTTTACCGACCACTGACCCCCTTATATACTTCCATTGTGTTTCTCTCTAATCATAATCACCAGGAACCAATCTACATCTAGTTCATACGTGAGGATATACATCCATAGAGCAACCAGGGGCCGGGAAGCCAAGGAGAGAAGTTCCTATGGAGATCGGGAGCAATAGTAAGCAAAACAAGGAGACCAAGACCATCCCTATAGAGTTTCTTGACGCCGACAAAGGACGCCTAAAGAGGGAGTTGAAAGCCCTCGAGTTGAAAATTGCAGAGGTGGATAAGGAGGCACCAGGGACACCCAGGCATCTTCGGTTGCTGCGACTTTATCTTGATAAACTTGATGAAGATATTAAGCAGACAACCGAATCAGGTTTTTCTATGAGTCTTAAGGCGATACAAACCCTCCAAGATAACAATGAGCTCATTAAAGAACATGTGAAAGTGCTGGAGAGCAATAATCTTTTCTACAAGCTACGTATTAAAGAACTAGAGGCTGTCAATCAATCCCTCCATCTCAGGCTGACCCGTGAGTAGAAGATACCACGTGCCATGGTGCCACAATGATCTACAATAATCATGGTATCAAATAATCACGAGGGATTATTTTATCCCGCTTGGCTTGATTCCAAGCTTGGGGAGATCTTTAAAACCCTGTAATCTATCTTATAAGTTTTATTTACTATTTTAGCTTTGCATTAGTTTGAGCTCAGAAATAAAGTTTGTATCATTAGAATTCCCTTCAGTAAAAGTCGATCCCTTTTATGAAATTCTGAGTTTATTGTAATATATGTAGCATTATTGAGTTTGTGCTTGTCTTATTAGATATATGAATGACTTGAGTATACTTTTACTTGCACTTGATGATAGAAATAGGAGTCTTCCACACCATTGGTATTAATGGAACATACAAAGATAATTTTTTCAATATGTTGTAAGTTCATGGTTTGATTTACAAAGGGAAAAATTATCTAATCAGTTAAGTTGAGTAAAAACCTCGAACAAAGGAAAACTAAAAGTGATACCAAATTAGAGTGAGAGCAAGACGAGGTAGATATTCAAGCTATAAAGATACTTCATATACAAGTGGAATTTGGTAATTGAGATCATTAAACTTTGAATTCCTACATGAAGTGGAATGTATGGTTAGCTCCTTTGCACAACACTTAAATAAAAGTGTGAGCATAAAAAGGGAGAAAATAAAATGTGCAAAGAGCAAATAGGCATACACCATTATCTTGTGGAGAGACAAAGGAACATTTGAGATTTTAAATCCCAGGTGAATATGTTAATCCTAAAACGCTTGGGACTACCTCACTAACTCATTCGGTCGAACTAAAACATTTTTACATCATATTCTGAGTAATCTTTTGTGAACTATTAAATGCTAAGGTGTGGAAGCCTGCTAAAATTATTTGGATGGTTCGAGTAAGGTACTATTCATAAAATTATTCCTATGTATCATACTCCCTCCGTTTGGAAATATAAGATGTTTTAGGTTTGTGAAGGGGATGTATCTAGACACGTTTTAGTGTATAGGTTCAAATGAATCTAGACACTAAAATATGTCTAGATACATCCCCTTCACAAACCTATAACATCTTATATTTCTAAATGGAGGGAGTATATAATAAACACATGCTGCAACTGCCTCATTTATTTTATCGACTCAGCTTCATGAATAGGAAGATCACATCCATTAAGCTAACCTTGCTCGGGACGAGCAAGAGTCTAATCCTGGGGAAATTGATGAGAGCATATTTGCATCATATTTTATATTATTATTTTGCACTATAGTGGTAGGATCTTGGTATTTTACGGTGTCCACACGCATCTTTTATGTCTATTTTCACCAGGATTAGGACAGATGATGGATACGATGGACACAATTCTTGGACCAGTTGTGCTGGAGCAAAAACGAGTCAAAAACCACGTAAGTCGCTAAATTGGGAAATATCAATAACACTAGAAGAAAACCCGCAGAGATCGCAGGAGATAGAAGCTTTAACGACCAACTATATGACGGGAATACTTTTTTCAGCCGTATAGTTCCCGCTGTATAGTTGTCGCCGCCACCGCATCTTCAAATAGTTTTGCCCCATGCAATCAGAAGGGGGAGAAGACATACAGAACACCAAAAATCACAGAAACATCACCTCTGGAAGGGATGTGGAGGGGGAACTCATCCATCAGGGATCCATCTTCACCCTACACAAATCTGATAGGCTAAGGCATCGATCTTCATCATCAACCGCTGCATCACCACCATCTCCATCCATCTCATCTACATCTTGTCTATATATTGTTGTAATTTTCATACTCGTTGTGGATTTATACAAGTACTATTCATCTATGATAGATTCCATTGTCTTTGCCATGATGTTGATTGCCTCCATGTCTGAGTAGATCATTAGTTCTTGGGGATATGGAGAAACCCTAGCATGAGACTGAAATAAGAGAAAGTTTATTATGATAGTCATCGCTGTGACCATGTGTTAGATTGTGTTTATCTTGATGTTGAGAGAAGTCGACCTCTCAATCTCTTATGGGGACTCGATGGAGGGAACTACTTGTTGGTAGACGGAGGTGTGCTAGCACTTACGGTGACTATAAAGCTGTTGACACCCCTTACTTATCAACTTGGGAACCAAGAAAACTCACGGAATATTTTCCATGCCACGGGATACATCCTATAGGATAAAATACCTTAATAGCATAGTAATTCGATTGATGTCGATTATTTGTCTGTTGTGGTTATGAGGATGATGTATGCAGTGGTTACTGCCTAATCATCCAATTACGGAGTTCCTCCCACACATACATATATAGTTGAGAATATTCAAGATATTAATCTTTACCTTAAACCCTTTATAATGCTAGAGGTGTATTCGCTACTCCCTTAGAACACTTTTCCCTATTGCAGTTTCATATCTCTTTTACATTCGTGATACTTCTTTCTACATTCGGGTTGTTTACTTTACTTATTGTTCTCACATTTTATCTTGTTACTTAGAACGTTATTTAGCATTACTATTTCAGTATTTAATTCAAGAGTTATTAGACTTCAGAACTCCCGCTCCATGTGGGATCGATATATTTATTTTGAAACTATCTACAAATGATCTGTGCACTTACAGTCATCAACCGCACGGTGGCCTGAACCTAGGTAAACGCTCTGTGTACTTATGCTGTGTGACACGTCCAATTTGCATCACCATTCTATATCATAATTTGCCTCTATTCATTGATATATTTTATATTATGAGGTGTTACTTATGGCTTTTCATCTGTTTTTGCATGTTGGATGATTCTTGGAGGATGAACTGCTGGAGTCAGAATTCTGATGGAAAAAAAGGTGTTTTGATGCAATTTCGCAAAGATCAGAAAAATACCAGAAAAATCATGAGAAACTATATTTTCCCAGAAGACGAAGGAAGCCAGAAGGGGAGGCAAAGTTGGGCCACAGGAGGCCCACACCCCCCAGGCGCCCCCTGGGCCGCGCCTAGGGTGGGTGTGGCCCACCTGGCCGGCCTCCGACTCTGCCCTCTCGCCTATATCTTCCTCTCGGAACCCTAAAACACGAGGAGTGACCACAGAAAGATTTTGCCGCCTCTGCGAGGCGGAAAACACCGAGAGAGAAAGAGCTCTCCGGCAGACAGATTTCTACCGGGGAAATTCCTTCCCGGAGATGGGAGATCGTCGCTATCAACACCATCATCAAGCTAGGCTTCATCGGGATCATCATCATCATCCACACCATCATCTCCACCAGCACCATCATCACCACTCCATCCGCTGTAACAATTGTGTTGAATACTGCATAGTTCTTAGGGGAAACTTTCCTGGTGTTGATTACTATTGTAGTTGATGCTTGTGAGTGAAACCATTGGATTATTGTTTATGTTTAGATTGTTATTCAACACCATATCATCTTTGATCTTGATTCATATGATGTCTCGTGAGTATTTCATTTAGTTCTTGAGGACATGGGAGAAGTCATGTTGTTAGTAGTCGATTTGTGTTGAGATATTATTCAATGGTTTAGTATTTAAGTTGTGGTGCTATTCTTATAGTGGTGTCATGTGAACGTCGACTACATGATACTTCACCATTTATGGGCCTAGGAGAATGCATTGTGTATTTGGCTACTAATTGTGGGATTGCCGGAGTGACAGAAACCTGAACCCCCGTTAGGACACCTTTGCACAAGGGAGTGCAGGATCTCAGAGTTTAAGGATGTGGTTAGGTTTATATCTTAATTACTTTCCTGTAGTTGCGGATGCTTGCAGGGGTTTAATCACAAGTATGTATTAGTCCAAGTAAGGTCGGTACATTAGTACAGGTTCACCCACACAACACTTACAACACCAAAGAAAGCTACTCAGCTATTTGAAGCGAAAGCACTTGACAGAATTCCCATGTGTCCTCGAGAACGTTTGGTCCTTATAAGTATTTCCACTGGCTTGTCCTTTGCTAAGAAAGGATTGGGCCACTTGCTGTGTTTGTTCGTTGTCTTTATTACTTGCACTTTGTTTTGTTGCTTAATCAAAAAAAAACCTAAAAATCCGTTTGCTAAGTATTTACAGAGATTTCCTGCTCCATACCACTAGTCAACACCTTCTGCTCCTCGTTGGGATCGACAGTCCTATTTATCGGAAGTACTACGATACACCCCCTATACTTGTGGGTCATCACCTTGTTTTCTGATGTTTCATTACCAAGGGTTTTTGGGAGATCATGTTCAACCCCATGTGTTCGCCGGCTTCGAGAGGTACCCCGCAGGTTTAGACGGGATATAAAATCATCACCTAGAATGAGTGTAGGGACAGGTGCTGGTACAGCTCCTCCAGCCTGGCTTTGTTGCGGATGGTGTCGAGCTCATAGAACGTGAGGGCGATGCCTACATCCTACCAAAACTGCAGGCTCAAGGTGGTCCCGAGGTTCTACTAGCGACGCTTCTAGTCGGCGGCATCCAAAAGCACCCAAGCTTGATGGGGCTCTCTAGTTGGTACCGATGACGGATCTACTGATTTGAACAACTACGATCTTGATTGCAAGCCAATTTGTGGAAGTTTATTAGAGATTTTGCTTCCGGAGCGTCCAATTCGGAAGCTTGGCAGGAAAAGGGGGTCCCTTTTTTCTTGACCTTCCCTCCTTGTTGTTAGTGAGGACGAAGGGAGTTATTCGGAGAGGGAGCTGTGGTGCATGTGGCACGAGAGAGGAAGCTGTGTCGACGAGGACACGACAGAGCAGGCAACGAGGGAGAGAATGGCAACAAGAAAGGGGAAGAAGATGGCAAGAGTGGAGAAGGATAGTGGGATTGGTCAGAAATACCTCAGGGGCCTTCTTGCAAAATGGTTGTCATGACCATTAATTCGAGCGGAGGGAGTAAGAGCATCTCCACTCGGGGGACCTAAAGGCCCCCAAAAGGGCTATGGGAGTGCCGGTGCCAAAACTGGCGCCTAGCCGCCCCCCCAATTTGGTTTTGGCGCCGACATGGCCCAACTAGTTATCCGACGCCCCCAGGCTAAACCCAATCCATGGGGGTTGGGGGCTAGCAGGGCGCGGGATGGACTCGTTTGGGCGGGAAAGTGGGCAGGGAGAACATGCGCGAATGGTTCAGTCATCGTGGACCGAAGTTGCGGCTTCATCGGTCCATCTTCCTCCTCGCGTGTCGCGTCGTGATTAATGGCATCAGCTCTGCCACAACCTTTGCAGCGATAGGCAGCAATCGGAAGCATCGAATCATCCATGTCGGGGCACGCAGTGGGGTAAATGCGCCTCCACCACTCACCTCGCCTCCCCAGTACCGCTATTAAAATGGCTTTGCCGGCAGCATTCCTTCACACAACCATCCTCTCCGGCCACAATCATCTTGTCCAAACCCTTGTCGGATCTCCACCGCCGATGAAGCATTTTGCAGTATATGGGACCGCCATGAACGACTTTGGGCGGTGGTGCTTGCTCGTCCATCAGGCGCACGTGCTCTTGGACTCCTAGTACCCAGTCCCTCCGAACATTCGGTTGCTCGAGGGAATGGGTGCTCAGTGCTGGTGGAATACGGGTGCCTCCATTGCCGATCGGCCGAGCCCGATCCGCGGCCATCTACGAGTACTTCTGGACCGCACTCACAGCGGAGGAGAGGGACGACCCCTAGTGAGATTCCGACAACCACCACGGGTGGACGATCTTCTTTGAACAACAATGCCAGTATCGTGTCGCCGCCTATGACGTCAACGACCCGCCGCCGGACAACAACAACATCAGTGCCGGCGGCACTGGTGGAGTGCCCCAGGGTGCACGCTTTCCTTGGTACTCAAATACATAGCCGCCAGGAACCCCCCGCGTCTTGCGATGCCACCGCCGCAACCGTATTAGTACCACTACGGGCTCCAGGCTTGGGATCTGCGTCGCACTCAACCTCCTCCCCTCACTACGGCGCCCATCTAGACGACCTGGAGGCCAGGCGTGGCCACCGAAAGATTGTTTTTTTCTTGTTTGTTTAAATTTTATATAAACATATTTAAACTGTCTATAAAATCACCATTAATTTTCGACACGAGCCAGAAAATAGCCGCGCTAGACGCGAGCGCCGTACTTGGGGCACAAGTGGAGATGCTGTAAGATGATTCAATACAGCATATCTCAGATTCTTGCACCTTCTGGCCGCATACTAGTTTTTAGTACTCCCTCCGATTCTAAATAAGTGTCACGGTTTTAAACTAACTCTAGTTCAAAATGACAATACTTATTTAGGATCGGAGGTAGTAACGTTTTTTCTTTGAGACAAGACTGTAGTTTTTCTTTGAAAAGCTTCATCGCCATCGCCTACCTACAATTGATGAATTGAAAGGACTATCTTGGACGCTCGTGTGGATGATGGGTGTTCACACCCACACACTTTTTCTTTTGAGAAACAGTACTATCCTGGACGCTCGTGGGAACACTCAATACCACTTTTTTTTGAACAACAAAGCGCTCAAAAAAGGGCTAGAGCCTTCATTAATTATATCAGTGGGTGTACAATAAAATTATAGAGGACCCCATAAAAACAGAAAATAACACATGCGTCCCTGACATTTTGTAGATAGAACCTTGCTAAGAGATTTGCAATTACGATCTAGCCCTATTTATTCCCCATCGTGGAGCAGAGGAAGACGAGCGCTGCAGCCATGGTCGGAGGCGGGGACGAGAGCACTTGTCTCCGACCCAGCGAAGTCCTCAGCGCCCGACTTCAAAAAGGGCCTCCGAATGGAGGTATATGCAGTGTCGGAGCTCACCGGCTTGGAGTAGGCCATCTTGGCCATGAGAATCCGCGTCTTCTTGGACGCCGAAGAAGTGCTCCAGAGAGAATAGGCTCCTGAGCTCCTATGCCGACCCAGCCAAAAGCTAGCACTACTCCCATATTCCCCCATCCCCACCAAGGAGATCGAAAAGAAGAGGGGAAGCAGCAGTGGCACGCCGGCACCGAAAAAGAGAGATTGGCTCACCGTCAAACCCATGGAACCTGACACAGACTAGGGGAGGTGGGCGTTGAAGATAGCGATGGCGGCGAACCGAGGCAGAGCACCGCTTATTGAAAGAGGCTTCACCAAATCCTCCTCTGAAGTCGAGATTCCACCATGGAAGCTCACCAGTCAGCAGCGGTGGTGACCATCTGGCACCACGGTGGAGCACCAGATCGGAAGACCTCCGGAGGAACGGGAAGTCGGAGATGCCGCGCTCCAGCCTCCTCCCAAGCCACTGCTTTTGCCACCAGAGCAGGGCAGCAAGGACGATGGAGCCATGGACATGCCAGGTCCGGCCGATGGAACCCGGTGACCTACTCTCAGTCGGCACGAGGGCACAAAACCTACAGAAACTAGACCTAGATCCTACACTACTGAGACCGGCGCCTCTCTTCAGCCTCCACCGTTCGGCATCACCACCGGGGGCATCAGATCAGCCCAGGAGCGGTGGGACGACTCTCAAGGGGGGGAAGGCTATGGAAGACGCGAGAGGGGGATGCGGTGCAAATAGAGATGACCGCATTAACTCTTGTTTGGTCTTGGTGTGAACACTCAATACCTCGTCGCAGTAGGCTGGACGAAGCATGTGCCACCATGGGGACCCTACCATGTGGGTGGTTTACTGCTTTTTTACTTCGTCTCATTTTCGTCTGAAAAGGGAGTCGTGATCGCCTCTAAATTCATCGAGAACAACCAAAAGCTCAAGAAACAAACCCCCATAAACTCAAGAACACAATCACTACGAGCACAACCCCGGCCATGGCGACCACCGACATCCGCCTATCCATCGCCCACCAGACGTGTTTCGCCCTCCGCCTCGCCTCGGCCATCTCATCCCCGTCCAACGCCGATGGAGCTGCCTGCAACGCGGCCTTCTCCCCGCTCTCCCTCCACGTCGCGCTCAGCCTCGTCGCCGTCGGCGCTGGCGGCGCCACGAGGGACCAGCTCGTCGCCGCACTCGGTGCCGAAGGGCCAGGCGGGGCGGAGAGCCTCCACGCTCTCGCGAAGCGGGTCGTGCAGCTCGTCGTCGGAGGGCGGCCCGCGCGTCACCTTCGCTAACGGCCTCTTCGTGGACACTTCGACGCCGCTCAAGCCTTCCTTTGAGGAGACCGCCGTTGAGAAGTACAAGGCCAAGACACAATCCGTCGACTTCGAAACTAAGGTGATCCGTCCGATATGTGTTGTTAATTAGTCGGTCTGTCTGTCATCAGTCGGATGAATGTGATTTTTTTTTACAAAAGGGTCATACTGAAAGCTCAAACTGGATGGATTATGTATGGTTTTGATGCACTTTTGTCTTTTATTATTGGTCCAGGCTGCTGAAGTTGCAGTTCAGGTGAACTCATGGGTAGAGAAACTGACATCAGGCCTGATCAAAGAGATACTCCCCGGAGGATCCGTGGACAGCAGCACCAGGCTTGTTCACGACAGCCTAAAGGTACTCAAGCTTGTGATATTTTATTAACTCATCACATGCACTAGTATTATTGCTGGCATTATCCAATGTCAATGTAAAAAGATTGCCTCTTATGCCCCATTCTGTAAGGCAGCCCACAATTGCTTCTTCTATCGCATAGCCAGTGTGAGGATACTTCACTTCTTTGAAACTAATAATCTTCTTCTTATAGATAAATTCTTCATTGATGTAATGCGCAGTGATAGACATATAACCCAAGCTCTGTAACGAAGTCCACATGTCGGATGTTAAGCAAATGCGAGAATCCAAGTTTTGCAGTTGAACTTCCAAATCTTTCTTCATTCCTTCATACATCTTCTTAGCATCATCGCGAATCGTGTGACGACCCATAACTTAAAATGCTGGTTGCATTGAGTCAATCCATGGCTGAAGGTAAGGATCTTCGAACTTTAGAAATGGGATTTCAGCATGGATACAAAACTTTACCATAAGCTCACGACATACTTTTGGACCGAACACAAACAAGGCTTCGGATGTTTTGGTGGTTTTCATGGTTGACAGAAACCTATCCCTGCAGGCATCATCAATTGATCGACAAGATTCCACAATATGTGATCTCAAACTACTAGTCCCAAACTTGGTCTGAAGTTCCGCTCCACAATATTTCCACACAGCTTTCAGATCACCATCCACGTCAACCAGATTTTGTTCATAGTGCTCTCATACCTTCGACCTTCTAGTACGTGGTACTTGAGTTATATCCTTATCCATGGAATCAAGACTCTCTGAACTCTCTGATATAGATATGCTTAGATAGCAAGAGATAGGTACAGCCGTGATCTGCCTTCAACAATCAGACCACCTCAACTTTAAGCACACACTGCACAGAAAATACAAATAAAAAATTAAGGATAGATTTAGAGTCCAATAACTTTGTATGGACTATAATTGAACCTTATTTCCTAAAATAACATTTTAATCAAGACGATGCATTCATATTATTACCTATGGAGAAGTAGCTCCTGCTTATTGGAATTGCAACTACTGCTGCTACTGAGGTATGCTCTTGAAAATTCTTATTAATTTGGTTTTTCTAATTGAGCATGATAAACATCATCCCTTAGGGATATTGCTTGTCCAGTTCCTAAAGAGCAGCTGGCTTTTTTCCTTTGGCAAGCAAAAAAGTACAAAAGTTCCATCAAAATCATGTGTTGTTGAAAACAGTGGTATTTGTAACTTGGTATCATGGTCTGGAAACATCGACCTTTCTACCAAATGTGTCGTTTCCTACTCTAGAACTATACAACATCAAATCAAGCATGCACTTCACTTGTTTTACTTACTTTAGTTTTTCTTGCGCGAAGCATCTGCCAATCGTTTATCTCTTTTTCTGATCCTTAAGCAGTCAACACAACAGAGCCATGCTCTGGAAGATCCATTCACGATTTCATTCTTCACTGAAACAGTTTTAGTATGGTGATCAGGTGCATAATGACTTGGGTGCAAAAAAGAGAACAAACTTGAAAAGGCAATCAAAAAATTCAGTAGATTGTGGAGCAGCGTAGGACCTCAAGTTAGTGTTCAGGGCTCTTTAACTGGAACTGGAGGACGGGCAAACAGAACTCATGAAGCAGCAAACAGAGCGCTTCAGTGGTCTAGTGATTTCTAAATCCTCAAGATGACAGTGACTCATGACGCATCAAACAGAACTTCATTGCAAACATAACTCCTACTTAGGAATATGTAGAAACCACCGGCCATTGCAAACAGAATTTCATCAATCTTATATGTTCATAGACTATACTTCCTACGCTCGGGTTAATGTGGTAGATTGGCTTCTTGTGGAATTAATCTTTCAATTAGGCGCTACATACCACACTAATTTCACCGGTGGCAGACCAAGAAGAAGTAGGAAAGGAAGGGCACGAACCTGGACGCGCTCCGGCTTGACGAGGCGAACCTGGACACGCTCCGGCTTGACGAGGCGAACCTGGACGAGCTCTTGCTTGATGAGCCAATCTCCTCCGGCATAGCCATCGGTGCCGTCAAGTCCCTCTCCCTGCCGGCCGAACAGCTCCTCCTACGGCGCCGCGAAATCCCCGAGGACGAACAGGCCGAGGATCTCCTCGTAGTCGCCCGCGCTGTAGTAGCCAGAGAAGAGCCTTCCTCCGCCTTCGTCGCCGCCGCCAAAGGAGACGAGCAGCAGGTCGAGGTAAGGGAAGCCGTCGAGCGATAGGAAGGAGACGGGCAGCAGCAGGTCGAGGTGGGGGGCGGAGTAGGCGGCGGCCAGGCCGTGGAGCGATAGGAAAGGGACGGGCCTAGTGCAGACCTAGAACCGATACAGGAACCGGTTACGAAACCGTAGTTTATCCCTGTTTAGACATATAACCATTGGACTCGTACCCAACCACAACCAAACCATTTTTTTGGAGGACCCGAACTGAACTAAACTATTCCTAAAGCCAGCCCGTTAGAACCCGAACTAAATAGGCCCAGACGAAAAACTGACCCATTACACCCGGGTTTTTTAAAACCATTCTCAGATTTACTTACCGGCAAGGCGGGGACCGGAGGCATTTCTCCATGTACATACTCCTGCCAGACGCACGCGACGGTCTCTGGAGCTTGGCCGAGAAGATGAGCTCCGAACCAGAGTTCCTCGAGAAGCATACGCAAACGTGTCAGGTCCCTGTCGGGCAGTTCAAGCTTCCCAAGTTCAAGATCTCGTTCGGATTCGAGGCGCCCGATTTGCTCAGAGGCTTGGGGCTCCATCTCCCGTTCGGCGCAGAAGCCGATCTCTCCGAGATGGTTGATTCGCGGATGGGACAGGGTTTGTGCGTCTCGTCAGTCTTCCACAGGGCCTTCGTCGAAGTGAATGAAGAAGGAACAGAGGCTGCTGCCGCGACCATGTGGAGGTTGATGCAGCAGTCGATGCCAAGAAACCCGCCGATGAAGGTGGATTTTGTGGCGGACCACCCTTTCATGTTCATGATCCGAGAAGACTTGACCCGCGTGGTGCTGTTTGTTGGTCACGTGCTCAATCCTCTGCTTGGAGCATAGTGCGTCTGCTCTGAATTGTGAGTGAAGGGTTTTACTGTGCGATGAGATTGCCTCTGAATAAAACTAGAGGTCGAGTAATATAATAAACGCTTTGGTATCAAACCGTTGCTTCCTTTTATGTGTCCCTGTTTTTCGAATTATGGCGTGCTGGATGTAAAGATCCCCTTCTTGAAATAATAGCCTTCAATTTGGTACTGTATCTTTATGTTCAAACATCCTTTCTTGAATTTCTAAAGAGATAAAGTTCTTGATAAACTGGTTTTTGTGAAGCTTACACGTGGAGGCTACCGTATACTAATATAGAAAAATATTGGGGTGCCATGGACGATAGGTGTGCACTCCTATTTAGCCATTTGGATCTTTCTATAGAGTATTTCTATCCTTACATTTTAGTTAACAGCGTTAGTGTAATCATTTTCATCAACAGAAAGTAGGATTGTCTGTCCCTAAATAACGAAAAAAAGAGTCGCACTATTCTTTGTCAACGAAAAAAAGCAATGATTATTTAGTTTCTTGCACAATTCATTCACTGCCAAGCAAAAATACACAAATCCATCAACGAAATGTAGTATGGTCCGTCTCTAATTAAGGAAAAATTACTTTGCGGTTGTTTGTCTAGGAAAAAAGAAAAGCGGTTGTTTAGTTTCATGCATGATTCGTTCACTCCCAAGAAAATATACACAAATACATTAACGAAGAATGGATGCACTAGTAGAAAACGGACCTTTGGTCCAGAGCATTAGTCCCGGTTCTGGTACACGGGACTAATGCCCTGGTCCCAACGGCTAGAAACGGCCGCAGGGACCAGAAGACATTAGCCCCGGTTCGTATGGGAACTTTAGCCCCGGTTCGTTTAACAAACCGGTGCTAAAGGGTCTGGCGCTGAAAAAGAACAGATGCGTGGACCTTTAGCCCCGGTTTGTTTCTCAAATCGGGACTAAAGTTCCCGACTATATCTTCTTTCCTTCCCAGCCCGAGCCATTTCAAGCTCACACAATCATCCCTCTCAAATTTCTTCCCTCAAGATCAAGTTCTTCCCCATTTTTCTCAAGATTTGTGAAGATTTTTTGGGTCCACATCTATCAAGGGTCCTAAGAGGTTAGCAACTTCATCATTTCAGCTCTCATTGCTTGTTTTAGCTCATTTCATGCTCTAGAAATGGATAGACTTTGTGTGGATTCTATCTCTGTATATCTGGTTAATTTGGCACATATAGTTCTCGAAATTCATTTGATTCATCGAAGCACATAGATACATGAGTTCATCCTATACATATATTGGTTTGACACGTTGTCTTGAAATCCGAACGGTTCACAGTGCATATCATGTCACCGTCGAGCAACAAAATATTCTTCTTTCTTCTACCTGTCGTCACGAAATCCATTGAAACAAAAATAAGTACCAAAACTATGAAGGCACACATATATATAGTGGCGCCCTAGAATTTTAGTTAATCATCGGCCAGTTAAGCAAGAAATTACAAACAAAAACATGAACACGCCAAGGAGCTACCAAATTAAATTAGGGAGTGCCTCTATGGCGAGCTCCTCGAAGATGTCTGAGGAAGAGGCATCCTAAGACATCTTCGAGAAGCTCTGCCATAGTGGTGTCCCTGCTCACGCACACCATCTTTCAGTTCATATCTTTTCTAGCTAAATTAGTATGCTGGTGGAGCTAACTAATTTCACATATTAGGGAGTGCCTCTACGGCGAGCTCCTCGAAGATGTCTGAGGACGAGGTCCTAAGACATCTTCCAGAAGCTCCACCGTAGTGGTGTCCCTGGTCTCGCACACGATCTTCCTTACAGTTGATAGTTCACAAGGAAGCCTATTTATATATTAAGCAGCACAACATAGTGTCGACACTCACGACATAATGTCGACACTCACGACATAATGTCGACACTCACCCCTGTCATAGTGTCGCCACCCACTGAAACAGTGTCGCCACTCACTGGCATAGTGTCCACTCATGACATATAGTGTCGTCACCCACTTTTAGTCCCGACTGGAGTGTCCTTTAGTCCCGGTTGGAGACACCATTCGGGACTAAACGGGCTCATGTCGGCCCCAGCCTACCACAACCCCTTTAGTCCCGGTTGGTGTGTCCAACCGGGACTAAAGATGTAGTAGAAAGTTTTTAAATCAGTGCTTGTTTGATGTATACGATGTGTTCTTTTATTTTTAGACTAGTACTACTCTTAGCATCGTGATTTTGTTTGATGAACTTATAAAATACAGATGAGACGGCAATGGACGTATGCTGACCGAATCTCTGACGAGTTCATTAAAGGCGTGCGTTCTTTTCTCGTTGTGGCAGAGGCAAACAAGCGGAATGGTTTTATGTGTTGTCCATGTGGTGAGTGTCGGAATCAGAAGGAATACTCTTCCTCAAGAGTCCTTCATGGCCATTTGTTTTGGTTCAGTTTCATGTCTGGCTATAATTGTTGGACCAAGCACGGAGAAAGAGGGGTTATGATGGAAGACTACGAAGATGAATAGAATGATGATAGCTATCCTATGTCCCCTGAATACGGTGGTACTACAATGGAAGACAATGATGAAGAAGAAGCAGAAGAACGTGCATCATATGAGCCAGATGATGATCTTGGTCGGGCCATTGCTGATGCAAAGGGAGAATGTGATATCGAAAGAGAGATGTTGAAATTTGAGCAGATGTTAGATGATCACAACAAATTGTTGTACCCGAATTGCGAAGATGGCCACAAAAATCTAGGCAGCACACTGGAATTGCTGCAATGGAAGGCAGAGGTCGGTGTGCCTGACAAGGGATTTGAAAAGTTGTTGAAGATAATGAAGAAGCTGCTTCCAAAGGATAACGAACTGCCCGCCAGTACTTACGAAGCAAAGAAGGTTGTCTGCCCTCTAGGATTAGAGGTACAGAAGATACATGCATGCATCAATGACTGCATACTCTATCGCGGTGAGCAGTACGAGAATTTGGATGCATGCCCGGTATGCACTGCATTGCGGTATAAGATCCGACGAGATGACCCTGGTGATGTTGAGGGGGAGCGCACGAGGAAGAGGGTTCCCGCCAAGATGATGTGGTATGCTCCTATAATACCACGGCTGAAACGTTTTTTCAGAAACGAAGAGCATGACAAATTGTTGCTATGACACAAAGAAGACCGTAAGAAAGACGAGATGTTGAGACACCCCGCTGATGGGTCGCAGTGGAGAAAAATTGAGAGAAACTACCCGGACTTTGCAGGTGATGCGAGAAACTTATGGTTTGATCTAAGTACGGATGACATGAATCCCTTTGGGGAGCAGAGCTGCAGTCACAGCACATGGCCTGTGACTTTGTGTATGTATAACCTTCCTCCTTGGTTGTGCATGAAGCGGAAGTTCATTATGATGCCAGTGCTCATCCAAGGCCCGAAGCAACCCGACAAAGACATTGATGTATACCTAAGGCCATTAGTTGAAGAACTTTTACAGCTGTGGCACGAACAAGGTGTACGTATGTGGGATGAGCACAAACGTGAGGAATTTAAACTACGAGCATTGTTGTTCGTAACCATCAATGATTGGCCTGCTCTTAGTAACATTTCAGGACAGACAAACAAGGGATATAATGCATGGACACACTGTTTAGATGACAATGAAAGTATTTATTTGGATAAGTGCAAGAAGAATGTGTACCTAGGGAATCGTCGTTTTCTTCCGCCCACGCATTCCCTAAGAAGGAAAGGCAAGCATTTCAATGGTGAAGCGGATCACCGGAGTAAGCCTGTCCGTCGTACTGGTGATGTTGTATTTATATGGTGAAGGATTTAAAAGTAATCTTTGGAAAGGGTCCTGGTGGACAGTCCGTTCCGAAGGACACTGGCGGACACACACCCATGTGGAAGAAGAAATCTATATTTTGGGAGCTACCCTATTGGAAAGTCTTAGAGGTCCGCTCTGCAATCGACGTGATGCACCTGACGAAGAATGTTTGCGTGATACTGCTAGACTTCTTGGGCGTGTATGGAAAGAATAAAGATACACCAGAAGCACGACAGGACCAACAATATATGAAATACCGAGAAGGCAGGCATCCAGAGTTGTTTCAAGGTACTGCCAGCTATGCTCTTACCAAGGAAGTGAAGGAAATCTTTTTTGAATGCCTGAGTAGTATCAAGGTTCCTTCTGGCTTCTCGTCCAATATAAAGGGAATAATAAATATGGCAGAGAAAAAATTCCAGAACCTAAAGTCTCATGACTGCCACGTGCTTATGACGCAGTTGCTTCCGGTTGCTTTGAGGGGGCTTCTGTCGGAAAATGTTAGAGTACCCATTGTGAAGCTATGTTCGTTCCTCAATGCAATTTCTCAGAAGGTAATCGATCCAGAAAGTCTACCAGGGTTATAGAAACATGTGGTTCAGTGTCTTGTCAGTTTTGAGTTGGTGTTCCCACCATCCTTCTTAAACATAATGACGCACCTTATAGTTCACCTAGTCGAAGAGATTACCATTCTCGTTCCTGTATTTCTACACAATATGTTCCCCTTTGAGAGATTCATGGGAGTCTTAAAGAAATATGTCCATAACCGTGCGAGCCCAGAAGGAAGCATCTCCAAGGGCTATGGAATAGAGGAGGTCATTGAGTTTTGTGTTGACTTTATTCCTGACCTTAAGCCGATCGGTGTACCTGAATCACAGCATGAAGGGAGACTTAGTGGAAAAGGCACACTAGGAAAGAAAGCAAAGATATGTATGGACGAACATTCTTTCACTAAAGCACACTATACAATTCTGCAAAGTTCCACCTTGGTGGCTCCGTATATCGAGGTACACAAGAATATTGTACGCTCGAACTACCCGGGGCTGTCTGACAGGTTGATTAGAGATGAACACATGAAGACTTTCGGCGGTTGGTTGCAGACACATCTCATGAATGACATCACTGTTGGAGATCAGTTGTACTTGTTGGCCAGGTCTCCATCTTCAACTATATTGACTTTCCAAGGGTACGGGATCAATGGGAATATATTTTACACGCACACCCAAGATAAAAAGAGCACCAACCAAAACAGTGGTGTCCGATTTGATGCAACAGACGAGAATGGGAAAAAGGACACATATTATGGTTACATAGAGGACATATGGGAACTTGACTATGGTCCTAATTTCAAGGTCCCATTGTTTCGATGCAAATGGGTCAAGATGACAGGAGGTGGGGTAACGGTAGACCAGCTGTACGGAATGACAACAGTGGATCTCAATAATATTGCGTACGGAGACGAACCATTCGTCCTTGACAATGATGTGGCTCAAGTTTTCTATGTGAAGGACATGTCTACTAGACCGAGAAAAAGGAAAGATAAGCAAAAGAATATAATATCATACGATGAGCCAAAGCGCCAGATAGTTCTTTCAGGAAAAAGAAACATGGTGGGAGTTGAGGACATGACAGACATGTCAGAATATTATGACACATTTCATGAAATTCCGCCATTCAAAGTGAAAACTGACCCAAGCATATCGCTAAATAAGGAAGATGCTCCATGGTTACGGACAAGAAGAGAACCAAAACACTAGATGTGGATGTTGGTGATGTAATGTATTAAAACTTTTGTGAATTAATCATATTTTTCATCGTCATTTATTAATATAAAAAACCAGGACAAACCGGGACAAAAAGGAATTTCTGAGATTGCTGTAGGCAGGTACCAAAACACTAGACTAGGTAACACTTAGACATTTATTAATATTAAAAACCGGGACAAACCGGGACTAGCTAACACTGAGGACTAAAGCCACCCCCTTTAGTCATAATCATGCCTAGTCCTATAGTACATAGCTTCAGGGTCTTCTTCGTCATCGTCATCATCATCGTCATCGTCACCTGCCACTCCAGAGATCCTCAGCCCAGCCATGGCATATACCGGGGGCACCTGCCACTCTGGCCTCGGATTCACGGTGGGCGGGGAAGGAGTCTCCTAGAAGACGATGCCGCTACCGCCGGACGGGGGAGGGGCCTTCTTGTGGCTCTGTGGCGGGTAGACTTGTGGGCACCGCAGGCGAGGATGGTCTCCCCCGGCGATGTAGCGCATCATGCTGATGATAGTACGGTTCGCCCACCACATACGCCGACCGGCTTCATTGTGGTTCACCGGGGGCGAGCCATCACCCTCGTACCTGGCGAGCCCCCTTTCCTGTTGGTTAGCGAAGAAGGCATTCCAGGTGTGGTAGTTGTCGGGATCCCACTGGGGATCCATCCGCTGCTCCGGCGTGAGCTCGTGGTAGAAGTGGTTCGTGATGGCCGCCTGTCGGGCGGAGCCTTGAGGCACAAGAGGGACATGAACTCCTCCAGCGCTCAGCATCCAGCCGGCGGGTGGCCGATAGCCCGACGGGCAAGGGTAGTTGGAGGCGAACAACGCCTGGGTCTCCTCGAGGGTCAGAATGGCCCAGTAGGCACTGTCCATAGTTGTGAGAGAGGAAGATGTGGATGTATGGATAGCCATGGCGTGGTCGGCCTATATATAGATGGAAAGTGCGGGAAATGGTGGGATATGGCGGGAAATATCTTTAGTCCCGGTTAGTGCCTACAACCGAGACTAAAAGCACCGTTCATAGGGAAAGGGCGGGAAAACATGGCGGGAAGCGGTGGGATATGGCGGGAAATATCTTTAGTCCTGGTTAGTGGCTACAACCGGTACTAAAAGTACCGTTCAGAGGGAAAGGGCGGAAAAACATGGCGGGAAGCGGTGGGATATGGCGGGAAAACGGGCATGTTTATGTGTTGAATCGCGGCATAGTTTGTGATACGGTGCCCATATTGTGCATGCATGTGTATATTGGGATGTAGAACAATGTTGCAGGAGGAAGTTTTCCTTTTCGTCGCTCGGAAAAGCCATTTTCCATTTTTCGAGCGCAAAAATACGGGTCGTTTTGTGAAGCAGCCACCAAAATACAGTTACAGAATGCTACCATCCCATTTTTCTAAAATAGTATACCACCTTATGTGAACTATATCCCAACCGGGGGATCTCAAACCTTTCTGTCCTACCCGGGTGAAAAAGACAAATGTCTGCCAAAGCAGTAGGAAGTGGGTACGGTTTGAACTACAGGTACATGATCGAACGTCCATGATTTTTTGAAAAAATAATTTTTAGACTCACAATATGTTGTTTTTTCAGAGATCCAATGCAATTTCTAACATTCTCATCCCCTATCTTCACGCACGCCGTTTTGACCTAAGTTCGAAACGGCAAAAAATTCAAAACGGGCATAAAAATTTCAAAAAAGGTCCGAACAATGTAAATCCTTCGCGTGGTGTGATATTATGTGACATAGTTGCAAGGAAAATATCAAACTTGGTATACTGATTATGTCTCCAAAAAACCTTCACCAAATGACCTATCATGTTCGAGGTTTCATGGCTTTCGGTCCAAGAGACGGATGTTATGTGTGGAATCGCGGCATAGTTTGTGATATGGTGCCCTTATTGTGCATGCACGTGTATATTGGGATGGAGAACAATGTTGCAGGAGGAAGTTTTCCTTTTCGTCGCTCGGAAAAGCCATTTTCCATTTTCCGAGCGCAAAAAGACGGGTCGTTTTGTGAAGCTGCCACCAAAATGCAGTTGCAGAATGCTACCATCCCATTTTTCTAAAATAGTAGACCAAATTACGTGAACTGTATCCCAACCGGGGGATCTCATACCTTTCTGTCCTCCCGGGTGAAAAAGACAAATGTCTGCCGAAGCGGTAGGAAGTGGGTCCGGTTTAAACTGCAGGTACATGATCTAACGTCCGTGATTTTTTGAAAAAAAATATTTTAGACTCACAATATGTTGTTTTTTTAGAGATCTAATGCAATTTCTAACATTCTCATCCCCTATCTTCACGCACACCGTTTTGACCTAAGTTCGAAACGGCAAAAAATTCAAAACGGGCATAAAAAATTCAAAAAAGGTCCGAACAATGTAAATCCTCCGCGTGGTGTGATATTATGTAAATTAATTTTAAAACAAGTTAAAAAAATGTTTTTTGTTTTTAAAAAGGTTTTAAAAAAGGTAAATTTTGATATATAATAATTAATTTTAAAAAAGGTTTTAAAAAAGGTTTTTTGTTTTTAAAAAGGTTTTTTGTTTTTAAAAAGGTTTTAAAAAAGGTAAATTTTGATATATAATAATTAATTTTTAAAAAGGTTTTAAAAAAGGTTTTTTTGTTTTAAAAAAGGTTTTAAAAAAGGTAAATTTTGATATATAATAATTAATTTTAAAAAAGGTTTCAAAAAAGGTTTTTTGTTTTTAAAAAGGTTTTAAAAAAGGATCTTTAGATCCGGTTTGTATTACAAACCGGGGCTAAAGGGGTGCGGGGCTGCGCGCGAAACGCGGCGTGCCGAAAACCCTTTAGCCCTGGTTTGTAATACAAACGGAGACTAAAGGTACCCCTTTAGTCCCGGTTTGTGCTACCAACCGGGGCTAAAGGGGGGTGGGTATAAATACCCACCCCGTGCGCCCCGGTTCATGCACCGAACCGGAGCACACAGAGCCCCCGTCGTCGCCGCGACGTACGTCTTCCTCCTCTCGCACATCCATCGCCGCGCCGTCCGCCCCGTGACGTCCGTCCACGCGCCGCCCGAGCCCTCCCCGCACCGCCCGCCTCGCGCCGCCCCTCCCCGCGCCGCCCGAGCCCACGCCGCGCCCGCGCCGTCCACCACCATCGGAGCCGGCGCCCCTCCCTACGGTGAGTTAGTTGTTAATTTTAGTGTATTTTAGTGTTAATTTTTTAGTGTTAATTTTGTTAGTGTTAATTAGTTAGTGTAATTTTAGTGTATTTTAGGATTAATTAATTATTTAGGGTTATTTTAGGGTTAATTAGTTAGGGTTAATTAGTTGGGGTTATTTTAGGGTTAATTAGTTAGGGGTAATTTTAGGGTTAATTTTAGTGTAATTTGTCTTAGAGATTTTAGTTAGTGTTTAATATAGTTTATTTTAGTTAGTGAATTTAGTTAGTGTTTAATATAGTTTATTTTAGTTGATACTATTTATTTTCATCATGTTTAAAGTATATAGGTTTAATTTAGTGTTTAGGAATATGCCGATTCCTCATCCTCGTTCACTTGGCGTCAACAACGGAGCGCTACTAGATAGTGTCGCCGTGCATCCATGGGGCTGGGCTCCGCCGGCCTGGCACTAGGAGGTGCTACCAGCCGGGGGACGTCGTCTCGTGAGGAATCCGGGTGTCGTCGTCGATCCGGATCTTCTGTGGTGGCGGCCGAGTGGTCCAGGTGCGATGCAGAGGGAGCCGGGCCCCGACGAGGTGGTACAGCGTCGTGTCAGGGAGGAGGACGAGCACGTCTGGCGCTTCATGCACATTTTAGGAGTCCGGGACGCCAATACCTGACAGCTTCTTCAGGCTCCTTACCCGAGATATTCTCCGGGGATGGTTCCTACACTTTGGGTGCACACCTCCCGTGGCTCAGTAGCCGGGGCTCGACGTCTTCGCTGAGCTAGCTAGATGTGTAATAGGGTACCATCATCTTGTATTCGAGATGTATTGTTGTTTAATTGGTACTTATTGTTGTACTAGCTAGATTATTTGAGATGTATTGTTGTTTAATTAGTACTTTATCTTTCTTTATCGCATTGTTTAAGCTGGATTACTTTATCTTCCTTTATTTTATCGCATTAAGCAAAATGGTTTTATCTTTCTTCTGTATTAGTTAAGTTATGGACGGTAGAGACAACGAAGAGCGCATCATGTACAACATAATAGATGAGGGTACATGAGATTACCATTACGATGGAGAAGACGATGATGGAGATGATGATGGCTCCCAATACCTCAACTTGGATGAAGCCGACGGAAGAGACGACTACGACGAATTCTTTGGTGGAGACGACGGTGGAACTGACGGTGGAGAGACCATAGCAAAGACCGGCGAGGTATATAAAGCCTCTGCTGATCACGAGCTAGTAGATGCATTAGTTGATTCATATATATATATATATGTACTAACGACTGTTTCTTCTCTTAGACATCCGCATCGGGCGAATCTTCTGCAAGGAAACGAGGCCTGACCAAAAAGTTGGCCGATGGTATGCGTTTCACTATTGATCTAGTGTCTGAGTTCGGCGAACCTTTGGAGCCGAAAGAGGACGCAAGTATATTTGTATACCAATGCGGAGCGATAGTCAGGGACGCCATCCCGATCACTACTCAGAAGTGGAATAAGCCGGGAAAGAAAAGTGAACGAGTTGGAGAAACTTTTGTCGATGACAGAGCCAAAGACGGTCTTTGGAATTCACTCATGGCACACTTCTCTCTGCCTGAATTGGACACTCCTGAACTCACTGAGGCATTGAGGTTGCAAGTCAGAAAGTGGGCCCTTAAGAAGATGGGCGGACAGTTTAAGGACTGGAAGAAAAGATTGTACAACAACTATGCCAAGAAGGGGCTGACTCCGCCATTCACTGGCCCACTGGAGAAGCAGCGGGATAACTGGACCCCATTTGTGAAATACAAGGAATCAGAAGCAGCTACGGCCAAGTCAGAAAAGAATAAGTTAAATGCGGCCAAAAATAAATATCACCATACTATGGGGACATGTGGCTACAAGGCGGCCGCGCCAAAGTGGGAAAAACCGAGGAAGAAATGCGTAAAAAGGGGTCATGCCAGCTACAAATCATTGGCCCGTGAGGTCAAAAAATTGGCTCCTTGGGCATGGGGCGTCATATGATACTGAAACCGGGGAGATTATTGTTACAAAGAAGGCCATTACTAAACCCAAATATGAACTTGTTAAAGTGATACAACTGAGAAAAGATGGAAAGTTCATTCCCGACAGAGAGAACGATGAGCTGACATATGCCCTCGGGAATCCTGAAAAAGTCGGACGAACACGAGGCTTTGGCCCATTTGTTCCATGGAAGACAGGGTTTCCCGCTCACATTGACAATTATAGAAGCCGATCCAGAAAAACGAACCGGCAGAAGGCGGAGGAGGCAGCGCGGTTAGAGGCGGTTGAAAAAAGGAACGAGGAATTTCAAGCCATGTTCAAGCTGCAACAGGAGCAGATTAATGAACTTAGAGTACTGGCCCGACAGCAAGATCCTGCGTTAGACAATCCGGTGGGCCCATCTCAGCGAAGAAGCAACGTGGCTTCCACGGAGGTACAAGCTAATAATCCAATGCTGATGGACAATAATGCACCGGTGATAGATGATACGGCCGGTGCAACGATGGTTCGCTACCCCGTGGATGAAGTCAAGGCAAGGACAACTTGTGAGCTACATGTCACAGTGAAGAACATTTCTATGAAGGTGGCACTCGGCTTTGTTTTACCTTGTCCACCGGAAGTGACCTACCATGGAAGTCAGATTCCAGCTGGCTATGCTCGTGTCTGTGTGGATGAAGTTGAACCGACATGTCGATCACTTGAGCTTGACATCCCTGCAGGCGAAGGGGAGAAAACACTTGGAGAAGTGGAGGGTGGGATCATTCTTTGGAAAAAACAACACATCGTGTTTCCAGGCTGGGCGCCAAGGCAATCTTCTTCTCCGAGAAGCAATCCATCACCTCCAAGGCCACCATCACCTTCGAGTCCACCGTCTCCACCAAGAAACAATAGTCCACCCCTTCATGAGAGGGATCACAGCGCGACTGCATCTCCATCTCCGGCGCCTCCGCCTCCGGCCACTGAAACAAAGGGAAGAAAGCGGAAGAATAACACCGCTACGTCGAGGGAGACCCGACGCCGAAAACTACAATATCCCCTCCCAAGAGTACCGTCGTCTCCTCCCAAGTTAGCTTATCACCGGAATGATGAGAAAAGCGCGATGATCTCCCGGGCCGAAGTGAAGTCCCATTTTGCACCAAAACAACCCGAGCCACAGGTGCTAGTTGATCCAAAAGTCAAGAAGCACTTCAAGGCATTCCTTGAGCAACCACCCCAACATGTGTTAAATAGGAACGATGACTATACACGCTGTCTTACGAAGACACTAAAAGAAAAATCATCAAGCAGTACTGCAAGCGGGAGAAAATCAAAAGAAGTTGCCCAACTCGGCAAACAGGCAAAACAATCCATCGCCCTGCTCAAGGTGTTACCCCAGCCCACCCTAGGTGGAATAGATATGAAATTATCTATTAAATTAGCCAAGGAGTGTAACGTGCCCCTCGAAACACTTCTAGACGACGGAGATAATGTCACCAAGGGATCAATAGCACGGAAATTTGTCTACGGGGAGCCTCTGGTCAGCGATGAGGTATTCGATGATCTGCAACACATATGCGACTGTTGCATATCTGGTACTTGAAAGTCACAAAGGAAGGGAGACAATTTCTCGTATGTAAATTTGGAGAGGAGTACTTCCGTCCAGACGAGATCTCCATTGAACTTTGTGAACTATTTCAGTTATTCAACCTAGACGCCCTCGACAAGTCCCTCCTCAGCTGCTATTGTCTGTAAGTAATTAAGTCACTAACTCAGCTCGTTCAATTCATTTCCTGTCGTTATCCTTACTATATATCACCTTCTATATGCTATTATATATGCAGAATGAAGATTCAAGAATGTAGAAGAAAGTCAATCTATAGCATTAGGTTCGTTGACCCAAACAGAGTTAATGGACATACGGTAATAAATAACCTCGAGGAAACGGGAGATAACTTGCTAATATTTTTAATGGAGCAACATTATAAGACACAAATTCTATTTCCTTACAACTATGGGTAAGAGTCTTACTGTCTTGTACACATTTAGTTTTTTACTAGATGTTAAGTGTATATAAACGTGCGCAGCTACCACTGGATTCTTCTAAACATTGACGTTGACCGTGCAAAAGTGGAAATCCCGGACTCGTTAAAGAAGCCGATGGAAGACTACCGCAGCATAATTGATTGCCTCCAAAAGTAATTTCAATCATTATCGTACTATATCTGTCTCTTTCGTTCATTCTCTGAGATGTAAACTAATTAATAACTCATTCATTTATTTTTTGCCGGACAGGGTTTGGAAAAGGTTCACAAAGGAGGTTCATGGTGAATGGCGTGAGGAGCTCACTTTTCGTACGGTCCCGGTAAGTAGTACGAGAGCTAGGGGACTAATTTATGTGGATATTACAATTATCATTCATATAATTATCATGCTTGATTATTATCTGATTGAATTATATTATCGATCGAAAAGTGTGCGACGCAGCCACAGGGGACTAATTTATGTGGATATTACGTATGCGAGTTCATTCGTGGGTGTATGGAGCAGGGCACAGACTTTCTTCAAGTACGTAAACAATATATTCGCAATTTATTCTATACCATAGTTTTTGTTAAGTTCCATTCATAATGATCTACTTCTTTATATATAGTTGGATGCGATGCGGGATAAGCTCCTACCACATGAACATCTGCTAGCAATTCAAGAGGAGTTGTCGGGATTTTTGTTCAGGGACATCATAAACACAAAAGGAGAGTATAATGTGGATAGACCTTCGTGTAATCGTGGATAGACACAAAAGGACAATATCCGTTGTAATGATCTTGGTGTAAATCAATTAGACAAGCTCTAGTCTTGGTTGTGTATATATTTATATGTATTTATGTTATCGTGAGTGAAATTATATTATATATGCATCAATGTATACAACATGTAGTAGCGTAGAATAATATGTATATAAAAACACAAAATGAAAAATAATCAAACACAAAAAATGAAAAACCTAAAACCCTAAAACCCCACCTCCTGCCGCGGCAGCAGTTTGGTGCAAAACGCTACCGCGGCAGAAGTACGAACCGGGACTAAATATCCTCCAGCCCAGTGCGCGCAGCGGGGCCACGTGGAGACAATCTCCTCCCGATTTGTAACAGAACCGAGACTAAAGGCCTAACCTTTAGTCCCGATACGTTAGTCCTGGATTGCAATCCGGGACAAAAGCCTCTTACAAACCGGGACTAGTGTCATGTTTTCTACTAGTGATGTGTCCATAGCTAATTAAGAAAAAAAGGGGTAATACATTCTTTGTCAACGAAAAAGAGTAATGGTTTTTGGTTGTGTGGGATAGAAAAATTAAGACGGCGATCCTAGTTTTTTTTTTGAAACTTGGCAGTTCTTTTGTTTGTGTTAAGACAATGATCCATGGATGGAAGGAGTTTTTGCAAAAAGAAATACCGCTCATGGTTAACGATCGTCAATTGAGCTAAATGGCAGCATGAATCACAAGGCTGCATCCAACAACACCGAGCACGTGCGCACGTATCACCGTAGACACAAAATCCACGTCCATATAATATAGTAAAGACATATGTGGTGGCCCTTGTAAATTCATATGAGACAATGTATGTTTGTCTGTCAACTATTTCTAGAATTTATATCGCACATCTACACATGCCAACTCTTAAACATAAAATTTCCTACACTTGCCAAAGCGTTTAATGTTTCACCCCAAGACTAATTCATCATGGCATTGGATAAATGACTATGCCTTTTGTACATATGCTAGTCCAATTGACATTCAAAACAAAACTATTGTAACAACCCCAAGAATTAGGACATGAAAATAGTAGAAATAGAATATATGCATTTGCATAACATGCATATGAAAATATGGAGAAATTTTGAGATTTTGATTTAAATTGACAGCGATGAAAATTTTGTCTAGTGATGCAATAGAGCTAGGTTATCACTAGGAATTAACCTAAAGTTTGAGATGATATTTGAAGAATCCAAATTTGAAAAAAACAAGATAAAAAAGTCTTTGACTCCTACTCACATACACACAAGATTAGTGATCCTAAAACACAATAGAATCATATATAATTACTTGAAAAATTCAATCTTGCATGTTCTTGGAAGTATTTCATAAAAAACAAGTTTCAAAAGTATTATCATCCGTATTAAAAAGAAAATATAGTTTTATGAATGAAATGAACCGTGAGATGGATGGCAATGGAACTATGATTGAAATACAGGCTGAGAAAACCGTGGTGGAGGTTTCATTGTACCGGTAGAGTAAATATATGATTAATAATAAATGTAGTCAAAGCATTGAATAGACAGCACTGACCCTAGATCTTGTTATGGGACGAGCAGAGTCAGAAGTACCTTCTTGCTTCCGTATATATTCAAATGCTAGTACGTATGTGATCCAAAATGAAGATCAGTGGATGGGAGCCTGTAACATACCCATCGTGTGCTACGGGGTGACGACTTGTGTGTCTTTGAAGGGAGTGTAACTGAGCATAGGTCCTCTAACCAAAACTCATTACAAATGATGGATTGCAGGTTCATGGAGAGGGACTTAGCATGTCTCGGATATACTTGGTGTGGGCCTCATACCTATGAGGGTGTGAATAAGAGAAACAAGGCCAAGACCGTTCGTGGAAAAGTAGCGCATCTCTGCAAAGTGTACAAATGTGCCTTGTCACTCCCTATTCGGGGAATTGAAATATGATCTCACCGGGAAAGGGACTTCATGAAGGCCTAACAACCCATGAAGACTGATAGACATAATTTTATAAATAAAACTTACCTTTTCAAGAAACCATTTTTTGAAATCTAGCATATGCCTAGTATCTTCCCACAGCTGTAGATACTGTCTCCAAAACCCATATATGTAAAACTTGCTGAGTATGCTCATAATCAATTGTACCTTATTAAACCATTGCTTAGATTGTGAAGAGACTGACAAGGCAACTTCTGAATAAATTAAGGAGGGGGAAATCTACTACAAGGAACCAGATATTTCTAGAAGCATTGAAGGTGTAGACCATGACATAGATTACGGAGATGATGATGAAGATGTAATAGAAAATTAGTAAATCTAGCACATGTTAGATGATCCGAGCAGCGTATAATCTTACTAAATAAGTTGTCGAGATCCAATGTTACTATGGATGGTGATTTGACCTATGGGTATTGGTACTCGCGGGTACTATACCCGCATGGTTAGGGTATGGACACACATTTATACCCATAATAGTACTCATACCCTACCTTTCAAGTCATGAGTATGGTATGGATATAGCCTTGTACTCGTGGGTATACCCATAAACTACCCGTTTATACCGACATGAGGATCTTACCTGTGGATCTCCAAGCTATGCAACCGAGAAGCATTGTAGTTCAAGGGCCGAGTATGAGTGAATTTTTTATAATTTTCATGTACTCATCTACCTGTTATTGAGTTGAGATGATTTTTTTGTGCAAGATGTGTTATCCATGGATGTAAAATTGTAAATAACTTGTGTACTGTTTGATCTACCCGTCAGGTATGCGTATGGGTAGAATATTTTACCCATTGACTACACGAAAATGGGTATGATATTTCTCTACCATAGCCGTTGCTATCCTTAAATGGTACTAAGATTAGTAGTACAATTATCTTAAATCTAGTGTATTTTAATTTGAATTCAAACTGGACTGAGGAGTATCTCATTTTTTTTGTATACTCTTGATAATGAATATGTAAGAAATTGATGTAAAATTTATGAATCAGTGTTGGTGAGTGTTATATCAAGGACTTGCGCACTACAATATTCAATGATGTTCCACGTCACCACAATTATTTTTAAAAATACCAGGAAGGAATAATTTAGAAAGTATAGACAAAGCATAAAAATTGATAGAGGGGAAGATGGATTTCATTAGAAATTTTGGGAAATTAAAATAAATTTTTATTATAGTAAATTAATGAAAAATGTTGATATGGTGAAAATAAAAAAGACATTGTGATATTTTAGAAATAGAATGACATACTTGATCCAAAGTGAATATTATAGAATTAATTCAAAAGAAATACATCATTTGAAAACCAAGAAATTCTATGAAAATTGGGAACACGTGGCAATAACAGATGCATTGAATTTGTTTAATGATGTAGATTTTTTGGGATAAAGCTTCAATTATGCAAGTAGTAAAGGGCCAGATATGGATACTTTATTGTGTCATAACAAGCCTAGCAACACAACACCGGATTGTCATTATGATGATGAAATGATTAATTGTAATCACACCTTTCATGACCGAGCTTATTTTCTATTTTATTGCATGTATATTTACTCTCTTTGTTGGTTTTTATTTCACTTCGTTAGTTTTTATTTCACTTCGTTAGTTTTTATGTCACTTGATTAGGATTTTTTGATATTCATCTGATTATTTTTACTGTTCCTATTTTGTAAGACTATTTATTGGATTTGCATATTAGGTTGCCACATTTGTGAAAGATATCGCCACACATTTCAAAACATATAGTTTAAGGCCGTAAAATAAAGGGGTTCAACAACTTAGAAGCATGATTAAGTACCAAACTAGAGTTAAACGAATAATGAAGTCTAACTTTTGTAAGTAGTCAAGGGACAAAACTAGATATTTTCTTAGTTTACAACCAAGATGGTATCACAATACTAATGGTCATTTGTTACGATGACATAAATGTAAGTGGTTCCTTCATGTATGAGATTATTTTTTGTATTTTATTTATTTTATTTCACGTATACTTTACCTTTTTTTTGGTTATTGTATAAGGACTTGTCGACATTAAAAAGGTTGATTGTTTATATTTGTACTTTCATTATTTTTCAAGTCTTTTTTGAGTTTGTTTACTAGGTTGCCACATTTATAAAATCTATTGTCGCGTTGCTCATACAATTGTGTCACTCCAAGGATGTAAAATTAATGGTTTCAAGAGTTTTTAAGTTATGATGATTGCATATTTCGTGATTAGGGATTTATAAAGCCTAACTTTTACCTATAGTCAAGGGCGAAACTAGCTATTTACTTTTATAAATTACAACAAGAATGGCATCACATTATCAATGGTCTCTTGTGACGATGTTGCAATTAGTCCCTTAATGGATGCAATGAGTGCTTAACACTTTACGTGTTATCGACCTTCCACTCAATGCTCCATGAGGATAACACTATTTTGTAAGGGGTTGAGGTAAAGAAAATATATAGTGTAGCATGATAACCTTAAAAATCATTGCATGGGTGGGATTAAGAAGTATTGAAATGGATCAATGTAAAATTTTCAATTTGAGAAACACAAGTATAACTTAGATGCATTTTTGGAAATGAGCATATACTAATATCACACGGATACCAACTACACCCAGCCTTTGCAAAAACGCATTACCCTATTGGCAATACAGATACACACAACCGAAAAAAGGAAGATGAATTACAAAAACAAAAGTCTTGTTATAGTGATTAGATCCTTAGCAGAAGTGACACTACCACCACCAAAACAACAACAGAAGTTCAACCCCTCCAAAAACGACGCCTCCAAGAAGGGAACAATGCACAACCGCTGTCATCGCCCGATCAAACATCTTAGGTTTTCACCCTGAAGAAAGTCCTCTCTCGCAAAAAAATGCCTTCTGCATGACCATTGCCAGGGACAACCAATGAAGGCCAGACCTTGGGTTTTCACCCTGCAAGGTAAGACTGTGAACTCCTCCTATGATATCAACCCCTCTAACAAACACTGCTACTAGTCACAGATAACCAAGCCAGATCCTCATCGCCATAAAGACTCAATCCACCGTAACTCGCCCACATGTCTCTGACTTCACGACATTCTACGCATTTGACTTCACCATATGGATCATCAAAGACATGTCACATGATGGTAACAGGTAGCAGTGTAGGGTTCATTGCATGGAAAACAAAAAAATTCTACCGCAAGAATGCATAAAACCAAGATCCAATCTAGGAAAAAGCCAAGATCTAATCTACGAGATCGGTGCGACGAGATTATAGAGAACTAACCTTCGTAGATCCAAAGTTTTAATAAGACCGGATCTCGTGGTTGATATAGTCGATCACTTGCCGATCTAAAGATCGTGTAGACGATCCTTCCGGTGCCGTGTTTCGGCAGCGCTTCCGCACTCGGTCACACGTATGGAGTCGATGAATACCTTCCTCTCCCCGTTCCAGCGGGCAACAGAGGTAGTAGAACCCCTCGGAATCCCAACATCACGACGGTGCGGTGGTGGTGGTGGAGGAGAGAATTTTTGCGGTGACCCAGCATACCAATGCATGTGTAGTATACTATAGTCGTTGACATGACATCCACAGAATACCGTTCTGTAAATATCACATCCCTCAGAGTGGTACAACAGAAACATTGCGGGTCCATATTACAAACATTCACATAATATTAATATTACAATACCAGAAGTTCAAGACTTCAAAAGGATTCGACTTACAAACCAAAATATACAGTGTTTTAGTGGAATTTAAAAGTAGCAACTCCCACTAGGAGTTGAGCTCAACAACTTATTCTATAGAGTTCATGCTGCTCGGCTCCGTTGGTTACTACTAACTAGGATACTTAGTTGGAATCGTTATCCTCAACAGCATAGCGGATTTCGTAATCCACTCCTTCTACACCTCCTGACAGGTCAGGCTCTTCATAGAACACATCTTCTTGACATTCGGCTGCATACATTGGCACGTCTTCGGGATCCTCAGAGTCTAAGCAAGGGATCAAAGGAAAGGATGAGTAACAGCGTTACCCAACAAGTTCATTATATGCAAGGTGGGAAGTTTGATGCTCTAACTACCACCTCGGATTATAAATCCTTGGCACTATGCAGTTTTTTAAATCTTTCTTCAAAGATTGATTTTATTATGAAAATCTATGACCATCGGCCTTCACAGATTGACCAGAACTTTCATGGAGTTCCTATCCTGCCACATTCGTAGCTCCTTTCCGGAACAGGGAGTAACAAGTTACAATTCTTACACTCTGCCTAGCTGCGTTACTTTACCCATGAGAGATCAACTCCATGTTGCACAACCGGGTGTACTTTCCCGTCCACAATTCCATGATGTGGGGCCCAGTAGTTGGTCCAAGCCAATCACTGCTCCCTTCGCGACCTCGCATACCTCCTTAGTGTACACCATGCCCACATATTGAATTACGGCAATGGTTTGTACAAACCGTTAGATGCCAGAACTATCGTGGGACGATGAGGGTTCCCACCCATATGATGCAGATCCTCTGTGAATTACCAATTAATATGCACGCTACGAGGATAACAGCCACGACCTGCACATCCGGCTTCATGCGAGAGGAAGAAGATACAGCTGACTTCTCTGTCCCATTCCAAATCTCATGGCTAACGCGTAGTATACAGCGCTAGAATCACTGATGTCAGGGGTTATTAAGTCCCTAATAGATCATTATGATTGCAAATAGAACCCTAAGTTCTATTGCTCCATTATATCATCACTTAGGATGATACCTATGATTTCTTTATTTGTGAAAATATTATTTTCTTTCTTTGGAGTATATATGATAACACACAATTTGCAAATACTTTGATAAAGACTCTTCAAAGGATATGAGCAAGTGATGAACTTTCCTTGTGATTGCAAGGTAGTGAAGTCTAATGCTTGCACTGGACCTTGAGCTTCTATGTCTACAAAAACATCATTATTGCCCGGTAAGGACAATATTTAAAGAAGCAAAATGATTATGCAGAAGTAATGTAATGCATTATCTAACTTTATATGTATTCTCCCCCATTATTTAATTTATAGAAAAATCCTTTTTAATTAATTAAGGATTTATAAATATTAATTCTTTTTTTAATATTTATAGAATATTGTATTTATTTACTTTATTTCCTTTTATTTGAATTTTTATTAATTTCATAATTCCTTTAAGAATTATTATTTAAATAAAAATTGTTATTAAATATTTGTTTAATATTTTTTTAAAATACTCCAATATTAATAAATAATTAAAGTGATTTTTATTTATTTTTATCATATTTCAATAATTTTGTAAAATTCCATAAGGAATTTATATACTATAAAATTCCTAATAAAATTTATATGTCTAAAATTTTATTCCTTAATTTATTTGAATAATTTAGATTATTGTGAATCTAGAAATGTTTTATTTATAATTTTTGGACTTTTATTTTATTTTCTAGAATTTATTTAAGTTCAAGGGCATTTTGGTCTTTTTTATTTATTAAAACAGGCTTTAAATGGTTTTGGGCTGGCTGTTTGGGTTTATGGGGCCCTTGTGGCCCAATAGGGCGAAGGCAAAACCATACCCCGAAGGGGTATTGGCCCAACCCAGCCCAACACTCTATGTTCTCTCTCGAGCTCACGTCTCTCCTCTCCTTCCTCGACCCCGTGGTCAGCGATGCTATCGTCGGCGATTCACGCTGCCGTGGACCTTCCTGGTCATCGTCGTGGTGCATGATGAGGTTGTAGGCCCCGCTCTACCCTCCTGTCCAATTGGATTTGGACCTGGAGCCTTTTGTGATCAGATCGATGCTGTACCAAATCCTAGGGTTTAGGGTTGGCGTTGATCTGACGCCGTCGCTGCTGTCGTGTGCCGTGGAGATGCTCCTCGGCCCTAGGCGTGGCTATGGTCACCGTCGTGACATTGTGTGCGTTGCAGCGCCCCCTTGGGGGTGCTCCCCGTGCCGCCATGGTCGTCGGCCCCTCTGCTTCCTCTTCTATCCTACAGCGAGGACCTCCGGTGAGTTGTTCCTCTCCCTATCATGTTCTCTGTGCTAGGCCCTCTCATGCTAGATGTTGGTAGTGACCTTCCTGGTTACAGTCCTGTCCTGATTAAGATGATTGGTTCTGTTTAGGGTTGAAATCCCTTTGTTGATTAAATATTTGATGAATTGAATCATGTGTTGATGATCCTGGAACCTATTAAGTGGTGACTTGCTGTGGAGTACTGCTGATGGTTAGTTGTGGTGATGCTAGTGGTTTGTCAGATGATTCTATGGAATAATTTTTATATTATTCAAATGGTAAAGTTGCTTTAGAAGCAATACTTGGGAAATCCAGTGGTTTAAAAACTCACCATTGTCATTACTTGGTTAGTGGCAGTGAGTGTTGTGTGATGAAGTCACTGTATTAGCACTGTTGGCTTAAGAATTCATATGTAGTTTGAGATAAAATGGTTTCAAACAGTGAAGATATACATAGGGATTTTTTTAATTATGATTCCTATGATGACAGGAAAATGATTCATAGTTGGTTGTTTGAATCTGTGAAGATTGAATGCTTAACCTGATTAATGTAGAACTGTTCTTGTGACACCATCTTTGTATGGCACACAAGATTAGATTCTATTTCTTGGTTTCGTTTGGTTCAAGCTTAAGATGAGTTTGGCATTAAAGATAAGTATAAATTTTCCTTTCTTAAATCCCTAAGACCCATGATGTTGGTCTGAGGTTTAGGGATTAAACCTTTATCTTGATGATTCACATGGATGGGTTCTGGTAGTGATACTAGCTACTGTTTCTTGAATCAAAGTTTGGGAAAAATGATGGTAGGTTTGATTACTTATATATATCCATAAGATTAAATTCTAAGGTGCTACTCTTGTCTTAGAGATGTTCCTAGAAGTTCAATTCTTAGATATATTCATTCTTGAATTGAAATATAGCTTGATAGCTAGGTCAATGATGTTGTTCTGAGATCTAGTTGGATCCTCATACTTTTCTGATTGCCTTTAGTGTTTTAAAAACTTCAGTGATGGATTCACCCCACTTGGGTCTTTTTTGAGAATTTGAATAAGAGATAGATCATATATACTTGTCTAATCATAGACAAATAGATCATGTGATGGTCTATTTACTCACCACTATCACTTGATGTGGGGTTTCCTGTGGTTGATCTTGTGGTAGCTTGATCTGATGCTCTCCTGGTATTTCCAGCTCCTAGCTTGTCCTTGATATAGCCCTTCACCTCCTGGTCCTGATGGCTTGATCTTTATCTTTCTATCCACCTGATCCACCCCTCCTTATGTCACCATTTTGGTGGTGTGATCCAAGGTTTTGATTGGTGTGATTTATCTTGGCTTTGGATGGGTTTAGCTGGTGGATGCTGTGCTTGGTGTGTAAGAACAATGGAATGGTGTGGGAATTGGCTTCCCACGGCTGTGTTGATGGTTTTGTTTGATTGTGCTGTTGTTGTGGTGCTGACAGCACACCCATGCAGTTTGGTGTGTGTGCTGCCTGTGTGCCTGCTGCACAGGTTGTGGATATGTTCTGAATTTCAAAGTTACTTTCATCAAGTTACCATTTACTTGGCTGGTGAAACTTGCCCCCCTTGTTGTTTATTTGACTTATGGCTTAAATTATGAAAGATATCTTATTACATATTGGTGAAACTTGCCCCTTAAATTACTCAATGATGAAAAAGTGAACAGTGCACTTCACTGTCAACTCTGAGAGTAAAATTATTCTAATCCTAACTTTCTTTTTCTTTTAAGTTTCTTTTTATTTTGCAGGTACCAGATTTGAATATCAAGACTTTAGTTTATCTTTTTATTTTTATTCATAGAATAGTCACTTGTAATATGTCTCATATTCCATTGTAATCTTTAATTTATTCTTTTATACTTTTTATTTGTTTATTCTATTGTAATAAAGATTGTACTGATATCAATAAAGAAACATTATTCTTTATTGAATAAATTTTTTGAATAAATTTTTGAAATGGAGATTCTTATTCTTAATTGCTTTCTTTATATAAAGTTTGAGTTATTATTGATTATCTCTTAATTAAATCAAATACTCAAACATTATTCAAAATCCTTTTGAATTATAATTCAAACACTCAAGTTTTAAATTCAAATTTCATTTCCCAAAACACTCTAATCCACAAAGATCATATCAAAGTCTATAACAATCATCCTTAAAGACTATACCTAAGCTAAAAGCATGAAAGAAACTTTGATCACTTTAGGTTTTTATTTGGCGAAAAAATTACCCACATTTTCACAGATGAATGCATGCAACATCTAAAATTTCTAACTCTACCCTTCGTTAGTTCCTAAATGCTGGGATGTTACAGACTTCCCCCCTTAAATTAAATTTCATCCCGAAGTTTGTTGAGATGTACCTGAATAGGCTTTTCTTAATTCCTCTTCTCTCTCCGAAGTGGCTTCCCTTTCAGGGTGATGTTCCCACTGTACGTTACAATATTTGATTGCCCTATTCCTCAACCTTTTCCAGTTTTCTTCCAGAATTCTATAGGGTTTTTCAACATAGGTCAAGTCTGCTTGTAGTTCTATCTCCTGATGTGTGATTGCATCATATGGAACTTTCAAACATTTACGAAGTTGTGACACATGGAAAACATTATGCACTTGAGCCAATCTTGATGGTAACTCTAAAGCATAAGCTATAGTTCTGTTATGACTCAATATCTTGAATGGTCCGATGTATCTTGGACTCAATTTTCCTTTAACTCCGAACCTTTTCGCCCCTTTCATTGGACTTACTTTCAAGTATACCATGTCTCCGACTTCTGGATGTCAAGATCTTCGACTTTGATCAGCATAAATTTTCTGCCTACTCTGAGCTATTTTCAATCTATCCCTGATCTTATCAATGATATCTTGTCTTTCCTTGATATAGTCTGGTGCAAATTCTTTGCTGCTACCAGGCTCATACCAACATATTGGTGATCTACACTTCCTTCCATATAGAACTTGGTATGGAGCTGCCTTCAGACTACTCTGATAGCTATTATTGTAGGAAAATTCTGCCAATGGTAGATGATCTTCCCATGTACCTCCAAAATCTAATGCACAAGCTCTTAACATGTCTTCTAGTATCTAATTTGTTCTCTCTGTTTGACCTCCTGTCTCAGGATGATAGGTTGTGCTGAAATCTAACTTTGAACCAAGTGCTTCATGCAATTGCTTCCAAAATGCTAAAGTAAACACTGATCCCCTATCAGTTGTGATCTTTTTGGGCACTCCATGCTTACTTACTATCTCTTTGACGTAAACTTCTACTAACTTCTCGGCATTATCTTTCTGATTTGCCGGAATAAAATGTGCACTTTTAGTGAGTCTGTCCACAATAATCCATATCATATCCTTCCGTTTAGGTGTCATGGGAGATCCTGTGATGAAGTCCATACCTATTTCCTCCCACTTCCATTCGGGAATTTCCAAAGGTTGTAATGGTCCTGCTGGACTTTGATGTTCAGCTTTAACCCTTTGGCAAGTATGGCATTCTGATACATATTTAGCAATATCCCTTTTCATGTTATTCCGCCAGAATAGTTCTTTCAAGTCCATATACATCTTAGTACTTCCTGGATGTATAGAATACGGTGTTTCATGGACTTCTCTGAGTATGACATCACGAATTTCAGTCACATATGGAACACAATGACGGTCTTGGAACCATAAATACTCATAATCTCCAAGGCGAAAAACTGATTTTTGTCCTTGAGATATTCTCTGAATTTCCTCAGCAATAAAAGGGTCTTCTGCTTGATGTCTGAAAATCTCGTGCTTAAGATCACTCTCTTGTTCTTCAACTACCTGCATAGTAGCTAATCCTCCAAGAACCTCTGTTCTAGTGAATTTAATCTCTAATCTTTCCAAGTCCATTTGTAACTCTTTTGGTAGCTCCCGGTTGCTAGGTTGAATGTCTGCACTCTTTCTACTTAAAGCATCTGCTACAACATTTGCTTTTCCTGGAGTATAGTTGATTGTTAAATCATAATCTTTGATTAATTCCAACCAACGCTTCTGTCTCATATTCAATTCCTTTTGGGTGAAGAAATATTTGAGACATTTATGGTCAGGGTATAACTCACATCTGGCTCCATAAAGAAAATGCCTCCATGCTTTCAGCGCAAAAACCACTGCTGCTAACTCTAAGTCATGAGTTGGATAATTAACTTCATGTGGTTTTAGTTGTCTTGAACCATAAGCAATCACCTTCTGATCTTGCATTAACACACAACCCAAACCTTCTTTAGATGTATCACAGTATACTGTGAAGTCCTTCCCTGTTTCTGGAACTGCCAAGATTGGAGCTGTGGTTAATCTAGTCTTCAACTCCTGAAAACTTGCTTCACATTTCTCATCCCAATTGAATGGTGTATTATTTCTTAGCAATTTGGTCATTGGTCCAGCTATTTTGGAGAAACCTTCAATGAATCTCCGAAAATAACCAGCCATTCCTAAGAAACCTCGAATTTGCTTCACATTGGTTGGTGCAGTCCACTCTAGTACTGACTAAACTTTAGATGGATTTACAGCAATTCCATCTTTACTGATCACATGGCCGAGGAATTCTACCTCATCTAGACAAAATTCACATTTACTGAACTTAGCATAAAGTTTATGTTCCCTTAGTGTCTGCAAAGCTATTCTCAAATGATCAGTATGCTCTTCCTTATCCTTTGAATATATCATAATATCATCAATAAAGACTATGACGAACTTATCCAGATATGGCATGAAGATTGTATTCATCAGATTCTTGAATATTGCTAGTGCATTGGTCAAACCAAATGGTACTACCAGATACTCATGGTGTCCATATCTTGAGACAAATGCTGTCTTTAGAACAACTTCCGGTTTGATTTTTATTTGATGGTATCCAGATCTTAAGTCGATCTTTGAGAATACTCCGGCTCCTTTCACTTGATCAAACAAATCTTGAATTCTTGGTAGAGGATACTTATTCTTGATAGTAACGTTGTTCAGATTTCTATAATCTCCACACATCCTTCTTCCACCATCTCTCTTATACACAAAGATTACCGGTGTTCCCCATGGAGATACACTTTCCTGAATAAATCCTTTTCTGGCTAACTCATCAATTTGCTCGTTGAGTTCTTTTAACTCTTTGGGTCCCATCTTATATGGTGCTTGAGCTATTGGTGTTGTACCAGGAATTAGATCAATAGTGAACTCTATCTCCCGATCTGGTGGCATTCCCGGTAGCTCTGCTGGAAAAACATCTTGAAATTAATTTACTATAGGAATATCTTCCAATTTGACCTCCTTCATCGAGTTCAACTGCAGATCCACCATAATATGATTGTGCTTATCTTCTTGGTAAACTATCCTTGCTCCACTTGGAGTTTTGATTGAGACAATTTTCTCCTCACAATTTATCTGAGCTCCATGTTCCATCATCCAGTCCATACCCAGCACTACTGCAATTCCCTTCAAAGGAATCACATAAAGGTCTGCAAAGTATGTACAACTACAGATCAAGATAACCTGATCTTGTTTAATGTGCGGTACGATCACATTCCCCCCTGCCGTAACTATGGTCATAGGGTTTTCTAACGTTGCCCTTCTAATCCCGAACTTGTCACAGAATTCTTCAGAAATGAATGAAGTAGTTGCACCAGTATGAAATAGAACTTTGCCGAGATTGGTAAGGATATTGAGCGTACCTATCATTGCATGCTCCGAATTATCCACCTCCTCGAGGGTTGCACAATTCAGCTTCCCGATAGGTCTGTTCCTCTTGCCATTGTTGTTCTTGCCATTATTTCCTCCTTTATTGGGCTGTCCATTTCCTCCACTGGTTTGTCCTCCTCCCTTGGTAGGCTAACCTCATGGTGGTTTGCTCGGACAATCGGGCTTGATATGCCCCTTCTGACCACAACCATAACAGATCACTACAAGATTTTTGCATTCCCTCTGGAAATGCCCTGGAATTACACAATTGTTACAAATAACATTCCTTCTAGGATTGGATTGATTTCCACCATTCCCTTGTTATTGTTATTGTTGCCATAGGTCTTGTTCCGGGGTTTGAACTCTAGATTGGGTTTAGGTTTACTTGCCTGAATTCTCTTGGTTTCCTTCTTGGGTCTCTTCCTCCTATCCTCTTGGACATTATTGTAGTCATCTTCGAAAGTAATAGCTGCATCTAGCAACTGCTGATAAGTTTGCTTATTAGCCAACCTCAACTGCATCCTCACAAATGGATTTAATCCATGCATAAAACGCTTTTTTCCTCTTTTCCACCGTGTTAACATCCTCCTCAGCATAACGAGACAGTTGACTAAACTCTCGGATGTACTTCATGACACTAGTATATCCCTGCTGAAGCTCCTGAAATTCTCTCCGCTTCAACTCCATAACACTTTCCGGAACATGATATTCACGGAATCTCTGCTTGAACTCCTCCCAGGTAAACTCCCTTCCTGGTTGTTGCCTGGCCAACTGATTCTCCCACCATGATGCTGCAGGTCCAGTCAGAAGATGAGTTGCATACCTCAATTTCTCCTCATCATTGCAACCTACAGTCTCCAGCTTTCTTTTTGTATCTCCTAGCCAATCTTTTGCATCCATTGGTTCAGGATCTGATGCAAAAGGTAAGGTCCTTGCATTCTGGAAGTCAGATAGACTCACTCCTCCACCTTTAGGTGCCCTCTGATTTGCTCATCCCAGCAACTCCTCCATGAACTTGTTCTAGGTCTCTTGCATCATTTGCATGCACTGCATAAAGTTTTGTTCCATTAACGGCCTCATTGGTGGTGGTGGTGGCAATGCTCCCTGATTTGCTGCATCTGCATTGGCCTTCTTTTTGGCCTCACGTTCCATCCACTGTTGCTCAACTTTGGTTTCTACACCCGTATCCATGACCCTCTAGTCCTGCAACATAAAGCGAATACTCATAATTACATCATGCACATGTGTTCTGAGCTCGACTTTACACATAGAACCAGTCACACAATGAAGATCCAAAGAAAATCCAAATATGCATTTCACATATTATACATAATATCATAATAATACAAAGTTATTACAACATATACCATATAGGTATAATCACAACACTACCTTATTTATCTAACTGTCTTATTTCATAGAGTACAATACACGATACTTGATACCTCTAAATAGTTGCCTACCTCTAGTAGTAACTACGCTCATCATACATGCCTGATGTCCAACCATGATGACGTGTCGTTCGTCGCACAGTTTGTGGAACAAATGGCCTTCCATACGGAATATACTCAGTATCTGAAGTGTCAGGACTTGAGTCATTACTCAACCTGAGCGCATTGACTCCCTCCAGCTCAGCTGAAAAGTCTTCAGAAACATATTCAACATTATCCCCTGCCTGCATACCCTGAGCTTCATTCCTTGAGTTGTCAATAGGATATGCAGATCCTGCTGATCCCCAGGTGCTCCTTTGCGCAAGATAGTTAAACACTGGATAATGTATATTCCCTGGGTTTTGAGAAGATGTTGATGATTCAAACACTCTCTCCTCAGGATCTTCTTCTTCATCCTGATTATCTATTGACATGGTATTTCTACTACTGTTACTAAGGTTAATTCTTGCACCCATCTAGCTAGATTGTCCAACATTTCTGTCAGAACCATCTGTGGACATCTGGTGTTCATGAGATCCTTCATATGATCCCCTTCTCCAACCATCAGAATTCTCAATAGGAAGTTCTGAGTCAGAACCATCCTCTGAACCCTGTGGTACTGCATACCTCATATCCATAGTAGGATCGTGTATAGGTTTAGGACTTGGTGAATAAGGATATGGTATAAAAGATTCAGGATCTATAGGTATATCCTTAAATATAGGTGTTGCACTACTACTTGCTTCCTTCTCTAACTAGAATGCTAACTGCTTCCTCCTTTCTGGATCAGTTAGATCCTCTAACATGTCATTTTTATCTTCGACAATCACTTGATGTGTCTTATAAAAAGACGCAACGAGTGTTCGGTATCTATCCATAAACTTGGAAGCTAACTTAGGATGCTTCTTAACCAAAGTAAGATGATCTGGTATAGGCTCTGAGTCTATAGAATCACGAGGTATCACAGAAAATGTGCTACCTTCTAACCCCTTGGCTTTATGCTCCCGGATATTAGCTATCGCCTCCACAACAACAACATGATATGCTGCTAAGTGACTCCTACCTTCACCTATAGGTAGATTGTGATATAATCCAAGCTCCTCTGGAAGTTGGATCCTCACATGATACTTGGATAACATTCGGCCATCAAGGTAAGTTATAGTATTCACTAGAATTCTAGTTGGACAACTAAAAATCTTTAAAGGTTTATGAAGTTCGTCTGTGAATGATCCTTGATAATCATCAAGAGTATCTTCTTTCCTTACCAAAGTCTGTTTTGGAAACTTTGGTGCCATAGCTCTGTATATCAGAAAAATAATTTTTATTAGTAACCAATAATATATTTCATCACAACAAAGAATTATCGCACTAAAACATATAACGGAATATTCTCATTTGAGTACCCATTATATTACTTTTAGAGAATTCTTTATCGTTGCTACACTCTCCTATAGGTAATACCCTTTACTACGTTTCCAACCTAAGGTCAAAGCAATTTGCTCTGATACCAACTGCGGTGACCCAGCATACCACTGCATGTGTAGTACACTATAGTCATTGACATGACATCCACAGAACACCGTTCTGTAAATATCACATCCCTCAGAGTGGTACAACGGAAACATTGTGGGTCCATATTACAAACATTCACATAATATTATTATTACAATACCAGAAGTTCAAGACTTCAAAAGTATTCAACTTACAAACCAAAATATACAATGTTTCAGCGGAATTTAAAAGTAGCAACTCCCACTAGGAGTTGAGCTCAACAACTTATTCTATAGAGTTCATGCTGCTCGGCTCTGTTGGTTACTACTAACTAGGATACTTAGTTGGACTCGTTATCCCCAAAACCATAGCGGATTTCGTAATCCACTCCTTCTACACCTCCTGACAGGTCAGGCTCTTCATAGAACACATCTTCTTGACATTCGGCTGCATACATTGGCACGTCTTCAGGATCCTTAGAGTCTAAGCAAGGGATCAAAGGAAAGGATGAGTAACAGCGTTACCCAAAAAGTTCATTATATGCAAGGTGGGAAGTTTGATGCTCTAACTACCACCTCGGATTATAAATCCTTGGCACTGTGCCGTTTTTGTAAATCTTTCTTCAAAGATTGATTTTATTATGAAAATCTATGACCATCAGCCTTCACAGGTTGACCAGAACTTTCATGGAGTTCCTTTCCCGCCGCGTTCGTAGCTCCTTCCCGAAACAGGGAGTAACAAGTTACAATTCTTACACTCTGTAGAGCTGCGTTACTTTACCCATGAGAGATCAACTCCTTGTTGCACAACCGGGCATACTTTCCCGTCCACAATTCCATGATGTGGGGCCTAGTAGTTGGTCCAAGCCAATCACTGCCCCCTTCGTGACCTCGCATGCCTCCTTGGTGTACACCATGCCCACATATTGAATTACGGCAATGGTTTGTACAAACCGTTAGATGCCAGAACTATCGTGGGACGATGAGGGTTCCTACCCATATGCTCTACGAATTACCAATTAATATGCATGCTACCAGGATAACAGCCACGACCTGCACATCCGGATTCATGCGAGAGGAAGAAGATATAGCTGACTTCTCTGTCCCATTCCAAATCTCATGGCTAACGCGTAATATACGGCACCAGAATCACTGATGTCAGGGGTTATTAAGTCCCTAATTGATCATCATGGTTGCAAATAGAACCCTAAGTTATATTGCTCCATTATATCATCTCTTAGGATGATATCTATTATTTCTTTATTTGTGAAAATATTATTTTCTTTCTTTGGAGTATATATGATAATACACAATTTGCAAATACTTTGATAAAGATTCTTCAAAGGATATGAGCAAGTGATGAACTTGCCTTGTGATTGCAAGGTAGTGAAGTCTGATGCTTGCACTGGACCTTGAGCTTCTATGTCTACAAAAACATCATTATTGCCCGGTAAGGACAATATTTAAAGAAGCAAAATGATTATGCAGAAGTAATGTAATGCATTATATAACTTTATATGTATTCTCCCCCATTATTTAATTTATAGAAAAATCCTTTTTAATTAATTAAGGATTTATAAATATTAATTCTTTTTTAATATTTATAGAATATTGTATTTATTTACTTTATTTCCTTTTATTTCAATTTTTATTAATTTAATAATTGTTTTAAGAATTATTATTTAAATAAAAATTGTTATTAAATATTTGTTTAATATTTTTCTAAAATACTCTAGTATTAATAAATAATGAAAGTGATTTTTATTTATTTTTATCATATTTAAATAATTTTGTAAAATTCCATAAGGAATTTATATACTACAAAATTCCTAATAAAATTTATATGTCTAAAATTTTATTCCTTAATTTATTTGAATAAGTTGGATTATTGTGAATGCAGAAATGTTTTATTTATAATTGTTTGGACTTTTATTTTATTTTCTAGAATTTAATTAAGTTCAGGGGCATTTTGGTCTTTTTTTATTTATTACAACAGGCTTTAAATGGTTTTGGGCTGGTTGTTTGGGTTTATGGGGCCCTTGTGGCCCAATAGGGCAAAGACAAAACCATACCTCGAAGGGGTATTGGCCCAACCCAACCCAGCACTCTCTGTTCTCTCTCGAGCTCACCTCTCTCCTCTCCTTCCCCGACCCCGTGGTCAGCGATGCTGTCGCCGGTGATTCGCACGGCCATGGTGCAGGATGAGGTTGTCGGCCCTGCTCTACCCTCCTATCCAATTGGATTTGGACTTGGAGCCCTCTGTGATCAGATCGATGCCGTCCCGAATCCTAGGGTTTGGGGTTGGCATTGATCTAACGCCGTCGCTGCTATCGTGTGCCGTGGAGATGCTCCTCGGCCCCAGGCGTGGCTATGGTCGCCACCGTGGCGTTGTGTGGGTTGCAGCGCCCCCTTGGGGGTGCTCCCCGTGCCGCCATGGTCATCGGCCCCTCTGCTTCCTCTTTTATCCTACAGCGAGGACCTTCGGTGAGTGGTTCCTCTCCCTCTCATGTTCTCTGTGCTAGGCCCTCTCATGCTAGATGTTGGTAGTGGCCTTCCTAGTTACTGTCATGTCTTGATTAAGATGATTGGTTCTTTTTAGGGTTCAAATCCCTTTGTTGATTAAATATTTGATGAACTGAATCATGTGTTGATGATCCTGGAACCTGTTAAGTGGTGACTTGCTGTGGAGTACTTCTGATGGTTAGTTGTGGTGATGCTAGTGGTTTGTCAGATGATTCTATGGATTAATTTTTATATGATTCAAATGGTAAAGTTTCTTTATAAGCAATACTTGGGAAATCTAGTGGTTTAAAAACTCACCACTGTCATTACTTGGTTAGTGATAATGAGTGTTGTGTGATGAAGTCACTGTATTAGCACTGTTGGCTTAAGAATTCATATGTAGTTTGAGATCAAATGGTTTCAAACAGTGAAGATATACTTAGGGATTTTCTTAATTATGATTCCTGTGATGACAGGAAAATGATTTATAGTTGGTTGTTTGAATCTGTGAAGATTGAATGCTTAACCCGATTAATGTGGAACTGTTCTTGTGACACCATCTTTGTATAGCACACAAGAATAGATTATATTTCCTGGTTTGGTTTGGTTCAAGCTTAAGATGAGTTTGGCATTAAAGATAAGTAGAAATTTTCCTTTCTTAAATCCCTAAGACCCATGATATTGGTCTGAGGTTTAGGGATTAAACCATTATCTTGATGATTCACATGGATAGGTTCTAGTAGTGATGGTAGGTTTGATTACTTATATATATCCATAAGATTAAATTCTAAGGTGCGACTCTTGTCTTAGAGATGTGCCTAGAAGTTTAATTCTTAGATATATTCATTCTTGAATTGAAATATAGCTTGATAGCTAGGTCAATGATGTTGTTTTGAGATCTAGTTCGATCCTCATACTTTTCTGATTGCCTTTAGTGTTTTAAAAACTTCAGTGATGGATTCACCCCACTTGGGTGTTTTCTGAGAATTTGAATGAGACAGATCATGTATACTTGTCTAATCTTAGACAGATAGATCATGTGATGGTCTATTTACTCACCACTGTCACTTGATGTGGGGTTTCCTGTGGTTGATCTTGTGGTAGCTTGATCTGATGCTCTCCTGGTATTTCCAGCTCCTAGCTTGTCCTTGATCTAGCCCTTCACCTCCTAGTCCTGATGGCTTCATCATAGTCTTGCTATCCACCTGATCCACCCCCTCCTTATGTCACCATTTTGGTGGTGTGATCCAAGGTTTTGATTGGTGTGATTTAGCTTGGCTTTGGCTGGGTTTAGCTGATGGCTGTTGTGCTTGGTGTGTAAGAACAATGGAATGGTGTGGGGATTGCCTTCCCACGGCTGTGTTGATGGTTTTGTTTGATTGTGCTATTGTTGTGGTGCTGACAGCACACCCATGCAGTTTGGTCTGTGTGCTGCCTGTGTGCCTGCTGCACAGGTTGTGGATATGTTCTGAATTTCAGAGTTACTTTCATTAAGTTACCATTTACTTGGCTGGTGAAACTTCCCCCCTTGCTGTTTATTTGACTTATGGCTTAAATTATGAAAGATATCTTCTTTCATATTGGTGAAACTTGCCCCTTAAATTACTCAATGATGAAAAAGTGAACAGTGCACTTCACTGTCAACTCTGAGAGTAAAATTATTCTAATCCTAACTTTCTTTTTCTTTTAAGTTTATTTTTATTTTGCGGGTACCAGATTTGAAGGTCAAGACTTTAGTTTAGGTTTTTCTTTTTATTCATAGAATAGTCACTTGTAATATGTCTCAGATTCCATTGTAATCTTTAATTTATTCTTTTGTACTTTTTTTATTCCATTGTAATAAAGACTGTACTAATATCAATAAAGAAATATTATTCTTTTATTTATTTACTATTGTAAGGATTGTTGCTTATTTACATAGGTTACATTGTGTAAGTTATTTATTGAATAAAATTTTGAAATGGAGATTCGTATTCTTAATTGCTTTCTTTATATAAATTTTGAGTTATTATTGATTATCTCTTAATTAAATCAAATACTCAAACATTATTCAAAATCCTTTTGAATTATAATTCAAACACTCAAGTTTTAAATTCAAATTTCATTTCCCAAAACACTCTAATCCACAAAGATCATATCGAAGTCTATAACAATCATCCTTCAAGACTATACCTAAGCTCAAAGCATGAAAGAAACTTTGATCACTTTAGGTTTTTATTTGGCGGAAAATTTACCCACATTTTCATAGATGAATGCATGCAACATATCAAATTTCTAAATCTACCCTTCGTTAGTTCCTAAATGCTGGGATGTTACAATTTTGCAGGGCTTCGCCTAAGCCGGAGCAGTTGATGGAGGAGGGACGATGGATGAGGGTGGCGCCTAGGGTTAGGAGACGCAAGGGACAAGGGGAAAGGGTCGCCCCATCCCTCCTTATATAGATGGGAGGCGTCGGCCAAGGGTTCCCATCCCTTGCCGAGTTCTCCCCTAACTCGGCGCACAAGGGAAAGAGGTGGGAACTCGCCCCCCAAGTCTCTCCTCCTTTCCTAATTAGGGTTTTACCCCAATTCCCTTGGGCTGGTAGGTTGGGCCCTTTGGGTCATGGTGCGGCTGGCCCATGGCCCCCGTAGCATACCCTCGGCCCATGTGGCCCCTCCCGAGGTGGTGGGTCCACTGATGGCCCCTCTAGAACATTCTAGAAGCTTCTAGTCAAAACACTGAAAACATTTCTGAACCCTAGAAAATGACTTTCCTTATATGAATCTTATTCTCCGGACCATTCCGGATCTCCTCGTGATGTCCTGGATCCAATCCGAGACTCCAAACAACATTCGGTCTCCAAATAATATTCCATATCTCCTTAAACAACATCGATTCCTTAAGTGTGTCACCCTATGGTTTGCAAACTATGCAGACATGATCGAGACACCTATCCAATTAATAACCAATAGCGGGACCTGGAGATCCATAGTGGCTCCCACATATTCAACAATGTCTTCATGATCGAATGAACCATTCACATACGATACCGATTCCCTTTGTCACGCGATACTTTACTTATCCAAGGTTTGATCGTTGGTATCTCCATACCTAGTTCAACCTCGTTACCGATAAGTACTCTTTACTAGTACTATGATGTTACATCCCTTGTGACCTAGTCACATGCTTGCAATCCAATTGGATAACACTTCACTGAGAGGGCCCAGAGTATATCTATCCGTCATATGGATGGACAAATCTCACTCTTGATCCATGTGCTTCAATCCATACTTTTAGAATACCCAATGCCACCTTTATAACCACCCAATTATGAAGTGGTGTTTGATGTCATCAAAGCATCCATCCGGTGTTGGTGATTAACATGATCTCATGGTCAAAGGATTAGGTTACTATGTATTTTGAAAGCAAACGAACTTAATGACTTTTTTTGCGGGTTAACGAACTTAATGACTTGATCTTATGCTATGCTTACTATGGGTGTGTATCCATCAAATCATTCTCCTAATGATATGATCTTTGTATTAATAACATCCAATGTCCATGATCAAGAAACCATGATCATCTATTATTTAACAAGCTAGTTCAACAAGAGGCTTACTAGGGACTCTTTTATGTTTACAAAAATCACACATGTATTAATGTTTCTAGTTAACACAATTATAGCATGGGATATAAACATTGATCATAAACACAAAGATATAATAATAACCACTTTATTATTGCCTCTTGGGCATATCGCTAACAAGCAGAGCTTCACCAGGCTTCCACTAAAACCAAACGGACAGCAAAAAACACAGGTGCACATGACTGAATTCCTTCCGATCCAGCAAGCCTCAAGCATATGCGCCCATGGGAGTTCGTTAGCAGAGCCTTCCGAAACCATACACTTCGGCCAGATCAACGGAGACAAGCATCAAGTAGATCTTCGTCTTGATGCAAGAAGGATATGAGGACAAACTCATTTATTCAAACCGAGCCGGCAGCCCCCTCACCACCCGCCAGGAACCTGCAAGTTCTAGCACACCAAAACCTACCAGCAACTCTGCGGCTAGGCTAGTAACAAGAGAGATGACAGCAGAGCAGGGTCGACCCCCACCGGTTCCGGCCCTACCAGCAGCGAAGAGGTCCGGGAAGGCAGCATCGGAGCCCCAGATCACAAGATATATGGTTTTCAACACCAGCCGACTTGTCCCTGGACTTCCACCGCCGGTCATGGCACCGCCAGGAGGGACCTCCGCCACCAGCCCAACCAGGGGCACCGCCCTGGTTGCTAGTCTTTGTCGATCCGGCCATCTCTGCCCCAGCATCCATGGTGGCCAACTCTCGCGTCCATGATGTCTACACACTTCTATTCTTGTAGACAGTTGTTGGGCCTCCAAGTGTAGAGGTTTGTAGAACAGCAGAAAGTTTCCCTTAAGAGGATTACCCAAGGTTTATCGAACTTAGGGAGGAAGTGGTCAAAGCTACCCCTCTCAATATAGGTGCACTAGTTTGGCGAAGAGATAGTGAAATACAAGTGGTAACGGTGCCAGAAAAGAGCTTGACGGTGAGGTAAAGACTAAAGGCAACAAGAAGGAAGCAAGCAAACATGCAACATATCTAGTAGCAAACGGTGTTTCGATGTTTAGAAACAATGCCTAGGGATCATACTTTCACTAGTGAACACTCTCTCATATAAATATCCTCTCTTCATGATACTACTCTTAACTACTCTCCGGTTGGACACTCTCATCATCGGTAGGGCTATAACAACACTCCTCAAAGTCCGCCTTCCCCAATCTAGATAACCCCACACTGTCACCTTGAGCGCTAGATGGTTCCAACAAACACCACAATTTCATAGAGACATCCAACTCCAAATATAACTCATAACAAATATTCAATCTAGCCAAAGTGCCACACACGGTATGCAAACTGTCACTTTCACACACGTGGGTAAAAGCATAGATCTATTAAAGCACAAAGCGTATTTATGTAGACTCAAACCTAAGTGCCACCATGGCATGCACGCTGTCACTTTCACACACATGGGGAGAGCAGAGATCTAATGAAGCACTTGAGTAGCAAGGTAGATCTACTTGATTACAAAGCTCATGACCACAAGATCATGCATAGAGAGAGAGATGAACACATAGCTACCGGTAGAGCCCTTAGACCTGAGGAATAACTACTCCCTCCTCATCAAGGTAATCAGCAATGGTGATGAAGATGGTGATGGAGATCGATGGAGATGGCTTCGGGGGCACTTCCTCGTCCCGACAGGGTGTCGGAACAGAGACTTTCTGTCCCCCGAATCTCCCCTTCGGTGGCGGCGGCGCTATGGAGGTTTTCGTGGATTTCTTCTGTATGCCCTAGGGTTTTTGGGTCGGAGGCTTCTTATAGGCGCAGGAATCAAGGTCGGTGGGTGTCTAGGGGGCCCACACCCCCTCCAGGCGCCTCCAGGGCTTGCCCGTGCCTAGGGGGGTGCGTCCACCCTGTGTCCCCCCTCTGGCTCTGCTTCATGGTTTCGTGTTGCTACGGGAAAAAATAATAACTTCGGCTTTTGTCCCATCCAATTCTGAAAATATTGATTTTCCGCCTTTCTGGAACCAAAAACGGAAGAAAACAGGAAACAAGCACTGTGGCATCTTGTTAATAGGTTAGTTCTAGAGAGTGTATAAAATACCTCAAAGTGTAGACAAAACATAAGACAAATGATACAAAACAAGCATGGAGCATAAAAAATTATATATACGTTTCCGACGTATCAAGCATCCCCAAGCTTAACTCCTGCTCGTCCTCGAGTAGATAGGTGATAAAAAGAATAATTTTTTAGGTGACATGCACCCTCACAATAAAGATCCAACCATTTGCAAACATTGAAAGCTGGGATCAAAGAACTCTAAATATGTGCATGAAATATGGAGTTCTAACAATAGGACATAGTAACTATGCATGCAGCATGAAAGGCTACAAACAAGGATCATGAATAACATGCATTGAAAAACGTTTGTTTGTTTCACATATAGAAAACATAGCATAGTGGCAACTAGCTTGTCCCTCATAGAGTACCAAATAGATGCATAGGACACCTTCAAAGTTCACAAGGGTGACTATAAACAAGTAGCACAAGAACAAGTAATATGAAGGGAATATGCCCGAGAGGCAATAATAAAGTGGTTATTATCATATTCCTTGTTTATGATAAATGTTTATTTTGCATGCTATAATTGTATTAATACGGAAACATTAATACATGTGTGTTTAATAAACAAAAAGGAAGTTCCTAGTTATGCCTCTCTTATAAACTATCTCATTGATTAACAAGATGATCAAAGGTTCCTGATCATGGACATTGGATGTTGTTAATAACGAGGTCACAACATTGTTGGAATGATGTGATGAACATTTATCCAAAGTATAGCATTACGATCAAAGTCATTGTGTTTATATTGCTATAACATCATACGAAGTAATCTTAGTCCTTAGACGAAGAGATCATGTCAATCACTAACACCGAAAGAGTATCTTGATAACATCAAACGTCACACCGTAACAGGGTGACTATAAAGATGGGTTCAGTGCTACAAAGGTGTTATGTTGAGGCTCATGGATCAAGAGTGGAATTTTTCCATCTCGATGATGGATAGATATACTCTAGGCCCTCTCGATGATATCATATTAGTTAGCTTGCAAGCAAGTGATTTGATCACTAGAATGTTATATCACGGGAACAAGAAAAGAGTACATGTCGATAACAAGATCAAACTAGGTATGGAGATACCGATGATCGAATCTCGGACATGTAATATATCGCGAGACAAAGGGATTGAGTTACATGCGTATAAGGTTCACACGATCACAGAAGTCATCTTTGAATATGTGGGAGTCAGTATGGATCTCCAGGTCCCACTGCTGATTATTGATCGGAGAGTGGTCTCGATCATGTCTACATTATTCGCGAACCGTAGGGTGACACACTTAAGGGATATCGACACCATTTGGAGCAAATAATAAGCCAGAGAAAGAAAAAGGAAAGCGCAGGAATTTATTTCACTAGACACCGAAACTATTTCGGGTGAAATTGTAGAAAGTGTTTCTGCATGTGAAATGGAATACTAGCAAGGGGTTATATGTAAATGTTTGTCATTAAAGTAATTGACAAAATTCTGAATAAATAAAAGGAGTTTTATTTAACAGAGAGTTTGCATTAAATTTGGTGGAAATTTAATGGGATTTTGAGTGGGTTTTTTAGTGGAGAAAATTGAAGGGACATTTTTGTGAGTGGAGTGTCCACCCACATGAATGAGGGAGAGGTGGGGGCACCCTCGATGGCCGGCGGCCATGCCCCCTTGGGCTCCCCCCTCCCCTATATAAGGAGCCCCTCCTCTCACTTCTCACTCACACCTCCCCGCGAAGGATCTCTCTCCCCCCTTTAGAATTTCCCCATGGTCTTGGATCAACGAGATACATGTTCCCGGTGGCTTTTTCTCAAAGGATTTGTTGCTTCCGCTGCTTCGCTGGAGCGAGGGCGCGGTGGTTGTCAGGGTACCTGGACGTGTGTGCGATCACGGATGCACCCCTGCTTTGCGGTGCTGGACGTGATGGTGCTGGACCGGCTGGACCAGATGGACTTCATCACGATCTCGAGATCGGCAAGCGTTCAACTACATCATCCACGTTAACTCTATAGGGTCTTTGATGGTATGTATTATATGGATGTATATCCACCCGTTGCTTGTATCTAGTAGATAGATCTTGGTGCTTTGTTCCCATCGTAGGAAATTTTTTGTTTTCTATGTTGCGAACCCTTCAGTGGTATCAGAGCCGGATCTATGCGTAGATGCTTTGCACGGGTAGTACACATATGAGTATGTGCGCGATGATGATCATTTTATTTCATATTAGTTGTACTTTGGATATTGGTGGCATAGTGGGATGAAGCGGCTGAAGGGTTTCGTGGCATAGTAAATCAAAATTTTCTACGGAAGCGAACAGAGGGAAGCCAAGATCTAATCTAGGAGATACAAACAACGAGAGAGATTGGATTAGATCTTCATACCCTTGAAGATTCGCACATTGGAACGTTCGTCGGAACGTGGGTGATGTAGTCGTACTCGCTTCTCCTCCTCGCGATCCGATCCGATCTAGCACCACAAGTGGCGATGCCTCCGTGAGATGCACACGTGCAGCACATCGATGTCTCCTCCTTCCTCGGTCCAGCAAGTATGGTGGAGAGATGGGTTGGATCTACAACGCGATGGCGCGGTGCAATTGGTGGAGAGTTTTTGCAGCAGGGCTTCGCCTACACGCAGTCTGGAGGGAGAGAGAGAGGAGGGCAGCAGGGCGACTAGGCTTGAGGGGAAGGTGTGGGGAGGGTGGTGCGCCCCAGCCCTCTATATATAGAGGGGTGGGCGCCAGCCCTAACCCCTCCCCCAAGCCCTAGGCCGGTGGCCAAGGAGGGAGGAGTGGGGGGCAAGGAAACCCCCCCTTCTAGAAGCTCCAATTAGGGTTTATCCCTTGTTTGGCCGGCTGGTCCCTATGGGGCCTTGTGCCCCTGGACCAATGCGGCCAGGGCACTCCCTCATAGGCCCATGCCCCCTCCCGGAAGGTGGGGCCACGTTGGTCCCCTTCCGGAAGGTTCTAGAAGCTTCCGGTATAATACCGATTAACCCGGAGCAATTCCGAACTCCAAAAACTGCACTGCCTTATATGAATCTTATTCTCCGGACCATTCCGGAACCTCTCGTGATGTCCCGGATCCCATCCGAGACTCCGAACAAAAACTCATAAACCAATTATCCAATCTATCCTAGCGTCGAGACACGTTAAGTGTGTGACCCTTCGGGTTCGAGAATATGCAGACATGATCTTCTATCAATAATCAACAGCGGGGTCCGGAAACCCATATTGACTCCCACACATTCATCGATGATCATATCGGATGAACCACGATGCCAGGATTCAATCAATCCCATATATATATATATATTCCCTTCGTCTCGCGATATTTTACTTGCCCGAGATTTGATCGTCGGTACCGTCATACCTAGTTCAATCTCGTTCACAGCAAGTACTTTACTCGTTCCGTAATCCGATATCACTTTGTGATTAACTCCTTAACCACATGCTTGCAAGCGGTGTTGATATCGATTACCGAGTGGGCCCGAAGTATATCTCTCCGACTTGGGAGGGACAAATCCCATCTCGATACATACAACCCAACAGATACTTTCCGATCACCTGAGAGACACCTTTATGATCACCCTCTCATAGGATGACGTTTGATGACCTCAAAGCTTTCTTCCGATACCAGGGAGTTGTATTATCTCATGGTCTAAGGAATACAATATTTGACATAAGAAAAGCTTCGCAAAGATGAACACGGTGACACGATCTAATTGCTTCGCTTAGTTTGGGTCTGTCCATCACATCATTCTCCCAATGATATGATCTCATTATTAATCGAGAACTCATGTCCATGGTTAGGAAACCTTAACCATCATTAATCAATGAGCTAGTCCATAGAGGCGTACTAGGGACACGGTGTTGTTCACAAACCACACAAGTATTAAAGTTTCCGCTTAATACAATTCTAGCATGGAATATAAACATTATCATGAACAAGAATTATAATAATAACATCTTTATTATTGCCTCTAGGGCATAATTCCAACAGTCTCCCACTTGCACTAGAGTCAATAATCTAGTTTACATTTGGCAACAATCTCACACCCATGGCACTGAGGTGCTGATCATGTTTTACACGTGGAAGAGGTTTAGTCAATGGATCTGCGACATTCAGATCTATATGTACTTTGCTAATCTTCAGATCTCCATCTGCTATATAATATCGGATTATATGAAACTTTCGGTTGATATGCTTGGTCTTTGGATGATATCTTGGTTCCTTAGCGAGTGCTATGGCGCCAGTGTTGTCACACAATATCTCTAGTGGGTCCAATGCACTTGGAACCACGCCAAGCTCAGTGATGAAGTTCCTGATCCAAACTCCTTCACTTGATGCTTCTGCAGCAGCCATGTATTCCGCTTCTACTGTAGATCCCGCGATCACGCTTTGCTTGCAGCTTCTCCAGCTCACAACTCCTCCATTCAAAATATACACGTATCCTGTCTGAGATTTAGAATCATCCTTGTCGGTGTCGAAACTAGGATCGACGTAACCTTTTACGACGAGCTGTTCATCACCCCCATAGACTAAGAACATTTATTTAGTCCTATTTAGGTGCTTTAGGATGTTCTTCACGGCTGTCCAGTGTTCTACTCCTGGATCACTTTGATATCTGCTCGTCAAATTAAGAGCATTGGACACATCCGGTCTAGTACACAGCATGGCATACATGATAGAACCTATGGCCGAGGCATAAGGCACTTTGCTCATAGCTTCCCTATCATTTAGCGTAGCTGGACACTGAGCCTTGCTCAATATCTTACCTGACAACATAGGCACTGAACCTTTCTTTGCCTTATCCATTCTGAACCTTTTCAGAACTTCGTCTAGGTATGTACTCTAGCTTAAAGCTATCAGGTGTCTTTGTCTATCTCTATAGATTTTCATGCCCAATATATAAGAAGCTTCACCTAGGTCTTTCATTGAAAAACACTTGTTCAAATGACTCTTCACATCGTTAAGCATGTTAATGTCATTTCCAATAATCAATATGTCATCCACATATAGTACCAGAAATGTCACCGAGCTCCCACTCACTTTCTTGTAGATACAAGCTTCGTAGCAATTTGGAACAAATCCAAAGCTCTTGATCACTTGATCAAAACGAAGGTTCCAACTCCGAGATGCTTGCTTCAGTCCATAAATGGAACGCTGAAGTTTGCATACTTTATCAGCATCCTTAGGATCGACAAAACCTTCAGGTTGCATCATATACAACTCTTCATCAATGTTGCCATTGAGGAACGCAGTCTTGACATCCATCTGTCATATTTCATAATCATGAAACGCAGCAATTGCTAATAAAATCCGAATGGACTTAAACATCGCTACGGGAGAGAAAGTCTCATCGTATTCAACACCTTGAACTTGTCGAAAACCTTTCGCGACAAGCCGTGCCTTATAGACGGTAACATTACCATCCGCGTCCGTTTTCTTCTTGAAGATCCATTTGCACTCAATGGCCTTTCGGTCGCTAGGAGGGTCCACCAAAGTCCATACTTGGTTTTCGCTCATTTATCCCAATTCGGATTTCATGGCTTCTAGCCATTTCTCAGAGTCCGGGCTCATCATCGCTTCCTCATAGTTCGTAGGTTCACTGTCTTCTACTAACAAGACAGTCAAGACAGGGTTGCCGTACCACTCAGGAGGGGCACGCGACCTTGTCGACCTGCGACGTTCAGTAGCAGCATCGTCCGAAGCTTCATGATCCTTGTCATTAGCTTCCTCTATTGTTGGTGCAGGCGGCACTGGAACAATTTTAGGTGCTACGCTACTCTCCAATTCAAGAGAAGGTTCAATAACCTCGTCTAGCTCTACTTTCCTCCCACTCACTTCTTTCGAGAGAAACTCCTTCTCAAGAAAGGAACCGTTCTTTGCGACAAACACTTTGCCTTCGGTTCTGTGATAGAAGGTATACCCAATAGTTTCCTTAGGGTATCCTATGAAGACGCATTTCTCCGCTTTGGGTTCGAGCTTGTCCGGCATCAACTTCTTGACGTAAGCTTCGCATCCCCAAACTTTAAGAAACGACAACTTAGGTTTAGCACCAAACCACAGTTCATACGGTGTCGTCTCAACGGATTTAGATGGAGCCCTATTTAAAGTGAATGCAGCGGTTTCTAATGCATAACCCCAAAATGATAACGGCAAATCAGTAAGAGACATCATCGATCGGACCATATCTAATAGGGTTTGGTTCTGGCGTTTAGACACACCATTGCGCTGGTGTTCCGGGTGGCGTGAGTTGTGAAACGATTCTGCTTGCTTTAAGATGCGTGAGAAAATCATAACTCAAATATTCACCTCCACGATCGGATCGTAGAAACTTAATCTTTCTGTTACGATGGTTCTCCACTTCATTCTAAAATTCGTTGAACTTTTCAAATGTTTCAGATTTATGTTTCATTAAATAGATATACCCATATCTACTTAAGTCATCGGTAAAAGTGAGAAAATAGCGATATCCACCGCGCGTCGAAACACTCATCGGTCCGCGTACATCGGTATGTATGATTTCCAACAAGTCCGTTGCTCGCTCCATCATACCGGAGAACGGGGTTTTGATCATCTTGCCCATGAGGCATGGTTCGCATGTGTCAAATGATTCAAAATCAAGAGACTCCAAAAGTCCATCAGAATGGAGTTTCTTCATGCGTTTTACACCAATATGACCTAGACGACAGTGCCACAAATAAGTAGTATTATCACTATCTACTTTGCATCTCTTAGCCTCAATGTTATGGATGTGTGTTTCATCCTTTTCGAGATTTAGAAGAAATAAACCATTCACAACAGGTGCATGACCATAAAAGATGTTACTCATATAAATAGAACAACCATTATTCTCCGATTTAAATGAATAACCGTCTTGCAATAAACAAGATCCAGAAATAATGTTCATGCTCAACGCAGGCACATAATAACACTTATTAAGGTTTAAAACTAATCCCGAAGGTAAAACTAAGGAGAGCGTGCCGACGGCCATCACATCAACTCTTGATCCGTTGCCAACGCGCATCGTCACCTCATCCCTCGCAAGCCGCCGTCTATTCCGTAGCTCCTGTTTCGAGTTACAAATATTAGCAACTGAACCAGTATCAAATACCCAGGCACTACAACGAGGGCTAGTAAGGAAAACATCAATAACATGTATATCAAATATACCTTTGATGGTGCCAGCCTTCTTGTCCGCTAAGTACTTCGGACAGTTGCGCTTCCAGTGACCCTTGTCCTTGCAATAGAAGCACTCAGTGTCCGGCTTAGGACCAGACCTGAGCTTCTTCTCTGCAGGGGCAACGCGCTTGCCGCCGCCTTTCTTGAAGGGCTTCTTTGCACCCTTACCTTTCTTGAAGGTGGGGGGCTTGTTGACCATCAACACATGATTATCCTTTTTGATGTCCACCTCCGCAGCCTTCAGCTTTGCGAAGAGCTCGGTGATCGTATCAGTGGAACCAATCTGATTGTGAGTCACTACAAAAATTTTGTAGCTGGGAGGGAGTGATTGCAGAACCCTGTCAATCTTGAGCTCCTCTGGAATCTTGCAGTCCAGTTGCTCAAGGCGTTGAGTGTAGCCCGACATCTTAATGGCGTGCTCACCAACGGAACTCCCTTCCTCCATCTTGCAGTTAAAGAACTTCTCAGAGATCTCATATCTCTCAGAACGGGCTTGAGTCTGAAACATGGTTTTCATCTCCTCGAGAATCTCAAAGGGCCCAGGATAGTCTTCAAAACGATTTTGAAGGTCCGATTCCATAGCAAACAACATGGTGCTCTTAATCACACCATAATCATCTTTGCGCGACTGATAGACAGCTTTCTCATCAGCCGGCGCAGTAGCAGCAGGGGCGTCACCTAACGCACTTTCAAGGACATAGTCCTTTTGACCGCCAGAGAGAATGATTCTCAGATTGCAGAACCAGTTGGTGAAGTTAGACCCATTGTTTTTAAGCTTTTCCTTCTCAGCAAAAACGTTGAAGTTGAAGTTGGACTTAGCCATTTGACCTACAATATTTGCAAGTACAAATTAGACTATGTTCATGATAACTAGTTCAACTTTTAATCAAATTACTAGATGAACTCCCACTAAATTCAACATCCCTCAAGTTGTTTAGTGAACACGATCCAAATTCACCACACCTAATCCGATCTTCACGAGAAGAGATGTGGTTTCAATGGTGGACAACGAAGTGTCGATCATATCATTCATATGACTCATGCTTAACCTTTCGGTTCATGTGTTCCGAGGCCATGTCTGTACATGCTAGGCTCGTCAAGTTAGACCCAAGTATTTCCGCGTGTGCAAAACTGGCTTGCACCCGTTGTATGTGAACGTAGAGTCTATAGCACCCGATCATCACGTGATGCTTGGACACGACAAACTTTCGCAACGGTGCATACATGGGGAGAACATAGTTTTATCTTGATCTTTAAGTGAGGAATCATCTTATAATGCTACCGTCGCAATCTAAGCATAATAAGATACATAAAAGGATAAACATCACATGCATATAACTTTATGTGACATGGTATAGCCAATCTTCGCTCAATGATCTCCATCTTGTGCGTGCCGGCATGATCTCCATCACTCCACCATGATTGCCTCCACCACGAATAGCAACTACAACTATTGCTAACTACTTAGCGATAAAGTGAAACTATTACATGGCGTATAAGAAGTTGACACACATGTCATACACAATTATAAAGACAACCATATGGCTCCTGCCGGTTGTGTACTCATCGACATGCAAGTCGTGAAACATTACAAAACATGATCATCGCATACATTATACACATCACATCTTGGGCCATACCATATCACAGAAAACACTCCCTGCAAAAACAAGTTAGACGCCTCTACTTTGTTGTTGCATGTTTTACGTGGCTTATGGGAGTAGCATGCTAAGAACGATTCTTACCTACGGAAAGCCACAACGGTGATATTATGGTTGCCAAACTCCGGTGTAAATCCCATGACAACTATAGTGAGAGAAACTGGCATCCACCAGCCGCATGTGTGGAACAAGCCACACGTCAAGTGCGGAGCCGGTCTCGCGAACGACGTCGCGTAAGGTTAGCCTGGACCGCTTCAATCTCACTATCCCGCGTCATAAGAAGAACACAAACAAGAGGCTTGCAACAGAAAACATCAATGCCTGCAACAACCATGTTGCGTTCTACTCGTGAAACACATCTACGCATAGATCTAGCTCTGATACCACTGAAGGGTTTCGTGGCATAGTAAATCAAAATTTTCTACGGAAGCGAACAGAGGGAAGCCAAGATCTAATCTAGGAGATGCAAACAACGAGAGATATTGGATTAGATCTTCATACCCTTGAAGATTCGCACAGCGGAACGTTCATCGGAACGTGGGTGATGTAGTCGTACTCGCTTCTCCTCCTCGCGATCCGATCCGATCTAGCACCACAAGTGGCGATGCCTCCGTGAGATGCACACGTGCAGCACCTCAACGTCTCCTCCTTCCTCGGTCTAGCAAGTATGGTGGAGAGATGGGTTGGATCTACAACGCGATGGCGCGGTGCAATTGGTGGAGAGTTTCTGCAGCAGGGCTTCGCCTACACACAGTCGGGAGGGAGAGAGAGAGGAGGGCAGCAGGGCGACTAGGCTTGAGGGGAAGGTGTGGGGGGGTGGTGCGCCCCAGCCCTCTATATATAGAGGGGTGGGCGCCAGCCCTAACCCCTCCCCCAAGCCCTAGGCCGGCGGCCAAGGAGGGAGGAGTGGGGGGCAAGGAAACCCCCCCTTCTAGAAGCTCCAATTAGGGTTTATCCCTTGTTTGGACGGCTGGGCCCTATGGGGCCTTGTGCCCCTGGCCCAATGCAGCCAGGGCACTCCCTCATAGGCCCATGCCCCCTCCCGGAAGGTGGGGCCACGTTGGTCCCCTTCCGGAAGGTTCTAGAAGCTTCCGGTACAATACCGATTAACCCGGAACAATTCCGAACTCCAAAAACTGCACTGCCTTATATGAATCTTATTCTCCGGACCATTCCGGAACCTCTCGTGATGTCCCGGATCCCATCCGAGACTCCGAACAAAAACTCATAAACCAATTATCCAATCTATCCTAGCGTCGAGACACGTTAAGTGTGTGACCCTTCGGGTTCGAGAATATGCAGACATGATCTTCTATCAATAATCAACAGCGGGGTCTGGAAACCCATATTGACTCCCACACATTCATCGATGATCATATCGGATGAACCAAGATGCCAGGATTCAATCAATCCCATATATATATTCCCTTCGTCTCGCGATATTTTACTTGCCCGAGATTTGATCGTCGGTACCGTCATACCTAGTTCAATCTCGTTCACAGCAAGTACTTTACTCGTTCCGTAATCCGATATCACTTTGTGATTAACTCCTTAACCACATGCTTGCAAGCGGTGTTGATATCGATTACCGAGTGGGCCCGAAGTATATCTCTCCGACTTGGGAGGGACAAATCCCATATCGATACATACAACCCAACAGATACTTTCCGATCACCTGAGAGACACCTTTATGATCACCCTCTCATAGGATGACGTTTGATGACCTCAAAGCTTTCTTCCGATACCAGGGAGTTGTATTATCTCATGGTCTAAGGAATACAATATTTGACATAAGAAAAGCTTCGCAAAGATGAACACGATGACACGATCTAATTGCTTCGCTTAGTTTGGGTCTGTCCATCACATCATTCTCCCAATGATATGATCTCATTATTAATCGAGAACTCATGTCCATGGTTAGGAAACCTTAACCATCATTAATCAATGAGCTAGTCCATAGAGGCGTACTAGGGACACGGTGTTGTTCACAAACCACACAAGTATTAAAGTTTCCGCTTAATACAATTCTAGCATGGAATATAAACATTATCATGAACAAGAATTATAATAATAACATCTTTATTATTGCCTCTAGGGCATAATTCCAACAGTGGCCCGGACAAACTTTACATGTCCTCGCACATGAGACCTGTTCCACGCTTGACATGCAACTAGTTTTGCATAAGTGGCTTGCGAGTGTCTGTCTCTCCTACTATAGCCAATATCTAATTTGCAACGAGTTTTCAACAATTTGGTTATCCTCGTTGTGGTTTATGTTCGTAGGTAAGAACGGTTCTATCTTCGAAAGCCCTAAGCCACGTAAAACTTGCAATGGATAAATTAGAGGCATCTAGTTTAGATTGTTGCTGGGCTAGTATCATGATATGGTGATGTTGTAAGTAGAAGTATAAGTCGATACTCTTACAACACACATAACGTGTAAGTTCCATAGACCTTGGCCTTACACATAGAGGTATGATGGCGATCATACCATGATGCACATGATGGAGCTAATTTTTTTAAAATAATATATATTTTTAATCATTTTCAAAAATAATACACGCAATTGATCATTTTCAATTCTAGCGGCCGGTCTTTAATTGAAAACACGACAGGCAGTAATCATCTTTTGAAAAGATGACGGTACGAATCGTATTTTCAAAAGACGACTAGCCCATGATCATCTTTTGAATTAAAGACAGGTTGCATTGACTAGTCGTCTTTTAAAAAGATGATTAGTGCCATCGTCTTTTCAAAAGATGATTACTGCCCGTCATCTTTTCAATTAAAGATGTGTGCCGGTCGTCTTTTGAATTAAATATCGGCCGCTAGAATTGAAAATGATCAATTTCGTGTATTATTTCTGAAAATAATTAATAAAAATATATTATTTAAAAAAATTAGCCATGATGGAGATCAAGTGCAAGAACCATATCATTTCACTTATTCACATGTGATGTTTGTTGCATCTTGTATTGCTAGTTTGGCGTTTTATTAGCATAATAAGATGATCCCTCATTTAGATATCAAGATAAAAATGTGTTCTTCTTTAAGTATGCACCGATTATGTTTTATCGCTCCAATATATCATGTGATGATCGGGTGTTCTTGGATCCATAATCATATTTCGGGTGTAAGACAGTTACACACGCGAATACTAAGGCTCTTACTTGGCGAGCCTAGCATGTGCAAACATGGAATCGGAACACGGACTGAAAGGTTAAGCATGAGTCATAGGGAAGATATGATGCCCATTTGATGCCCGCCTTTGAAGCTACACCGACTCACGTGATGATCGGACTTGGTGTAGTGGATTTGGTTCATGTAATCACCAAAAAGGCATGGGGATGTCGTTTTTGAGTGGGAGTTCATTTCTAATTTGGATTAGTAGAACTCAATTTATCATAAATTAAATTAAAGTGAATTTGCATATTCGTTCACCACCTTATGCTTAGTTGTAATTGACATAATAGAACTATAGAATTCTGGATATTTACTTTACGAACTGGTATCGTATTGTGTTGAGTGTCAATCTAAAGTTTAAAGTCCTATTGCAAACTTTCAGCAAACTCTGTTTACTCCATAAAGTTTAATAATTGGTATTAAATCAAGAGTAACAATTCCAGTGTTAGTATCTTAAGTATCATGTTTGCCTCCATGATTCTTGATTGTTTTAATATCAAGTTTATCTAGGAGCTGAAATAATTGTTTCAGAAACCATCGTGTGTGGCAGATATAATGATATCTGAAACAATGTTTTGGTTGCAATATGATAGAGTATAATATATATTCTCATATTGGATGAGAATTTGCAAAGGTTGGATATGCTAGTCATCCTAATCATCCAAAAGGGTTTTGGAAAGTAATGTTATACTCACGATTCGTCTTTATAAGCTACATTAGATTAGTCATGAAAGTCGTCATGATAAGGATGAATAGAAGATGTATGTAAAGTGTTTACTACACTAAAATATTACTAAAGAATGAATTTTGAAAGAATGTCAATCATTTGATGATGGTGATCTACATCAAAGTGCAAGTCCAAAGGTATTATTATTTGAATATACATGCTTTGGACTATGTGTCATGTATATGGCTCCACTGTTGATGTTGATAGATTCTTTTAAAAGGAAAGGAAATGCTAGAAGAGAATCTATAGAATATATTTGGCAGAAAAGGAAAGATTGGAAATATCCAGTTTTAGGTATATAGATGATATACATGTTATGATTGTATTCTTTGCTTGTTAAACAATGTGGTTCTTGGGTATTGGATACCGAATTGGTTGGTATGAAATTTCATACAGAACGATGCAATTCATGAACTACAATGGCCTAAGTAACTAGTAAGAGAATATGTGATGATGTTCATCAAAAACAAACAAGTTGTTTTTTCTATTTATCGTTGACATCAAAGTATGCCTTCAGATTTGTTTTAATAATCATTATTTAAATCAGGTATTATGAGAACAAAGGTTGTTCAAATAATTACCATATTCCATATGAGATGGATGATTTACAAATCTAGTTAGAGAAATCACATCCATAAAAACTAATGCTAAAATGTCGCAAGACAAATGATTGAACGATCACTTACGAAGTGACATCACCGTTTAAATTATATTAGAAAGAAAACATGAAGAAACTCCATATGCATGGATTTTCGAAGTCTTTGATTTGATCAAGCAACGCTTGTGAGACTTTCCCCGGGATAATTAAAACTTCGTTCAAAGGCCAAAGAAGAACGATCGACTAAAATTATTGGATTTTATACATATCGATGTATGTAGTCCATTATGTATAGTCGTAAGCGATGGATTTCAAGTTCATATGCTTTCTCCGGAAATTTGAGTGAATATTCACTTAATGAGAAAGAAGTATGAAATATTTGAAAACGTTAAAAGACTTTCAAGATGAAGTGGAAAATCAATGTAACAAGAAAATAAATAATTTATGATTTTATCATAAAGGGATTTATTTGAGTTGCAAGTGTAACAAAAAAATAAACGGTTTATGATTTTATCATAAAGGGATTTATTTGAGTTGTAAGTTTAGCAAAACAACTAGATTTACATCTCTCGAAATACCATAGGAATATGGAGTGTTTGAGATTTGTAATGAAACCTTGTTTGACATGGTTGGATCAAAGGTGTTATTTATAAAACCGCCATTATGTTTTAAAAGATTAAAGATTTAGAGACTATCGCTTTTACACTGAAAAGAGATCCATCTTGATCCGTTGAAATAACACCATGTAAGTTATGGTTTGGGGTAAAACCCAAGTTGTCTTTTCTTAAATTTTGGTATGCTAAGCATAAGTAAGATGTTTACAACCAAAGTCGGATGAGCATGTGTTTGTAGGTTATTTCGAATAACAATTGGTTATTCCTCCATAACACCAAGGACAAAAGGGTTTATCGCTTGAAATGTGAAGTTTCTTGAAAAAGGAATTTTTCGTAAAAGTTAAGTGGGAGGACAATAGAACTTTGATAAGGTTAACGAACCTTAGATATATGTGTTGAGTTGCGAAGCGCTAGAAAACGTTCTGAAGGCAGCCAGAATGCTCATGGCTCACGTGCCTCAAAGGTTGTGGTCACGGATATCTAAGTTCCTATTGAACCAAGTAGGTCGAATAAACAATCACATGCTAAGATTTGAGAGTAAATCATTGTTTGACAATGATGAACCGACTATATGCAAAGAAGCGGTGATGGGCCCTGACTCCGTCAAATGGCTTGAAGCCGTAAAATCCGTGATAGTTCCATATACGAGAAATCAAGTTTTGAACTTGGAAGACTCTCTGGAAAGGTGTAAAAACTTATCGGTCGTATTTGGATATAAAAAGAAACAGACATGGATGTTTCACATCTATAAAATAGTCGACATGTCGTAAATTATTTTACGACAATGTTAAAGGAGTTTACTATTACAAGATTTGATCTTTCATAGCTATATTTAGTCTATACGGATTAAAGTAGAAACCACTACATATAATTTTGTTATATGGTAGATAAATAAATAAAACAAAATTCTTCTTATAGAATGGTTACCTAGGACGTGTACATGACACGGTCCAAAGAGTTTTGTTAAATTCAAAGGATGCTAAAAGGGCATGCAAACTTCAATGGTTGAAGTAAGCATCACGGAGTTGGAATCTTCACCGTGATGAAAAATGAGTTTTTATATGGAGACGATGAAGATGCTTGCATTTGCAAGAAATTAAGTGGGAGCGCTGAGACATATCTCTAATACATTATGTGGAGGACATCTTGTTTATTGGAAATGATGTATCTTTTATTGACAAAGGTTAAGAATTTCATTTTGATGAAAGACTTAGTCAAAACCCGAATATTTAGCATGAATGTCTACATGGATAGACTGTAACGCTAATATGGTTATGCCAATCGTACATATATGTGATATTGAAGGAGTTCAATATAGAAACGACAAGAAGAGGTTCTTGTCGCATGGAAAAGTGAAACAAGATTCAAGTGATTTGACACTTGATGGGTGCAATCACAAGAATGTTTTGATCAATCATACCATAATATGTACACATCCAGTTATGTCTTATGCTCTAAGTGTTATGAGCATATACCAGAATGAATCATAAAATGATCATTGGACGATAGTGAGGATATTCTTATGATCTTTTGGAATAACTAAGAATATATTTGTGTAGAGGTGACAAACAATTACAAATAGTTCATTGTAAAGCGTTACATTGATACTAGTTTTGTCACAAGATAAAAATTAAGTTTATCTCAATTTAAACTATGGGTGGCACAATGTAATGTAAAGGAGATTCCATGATGGATTTGGATGAATTCCAAAGTTAAGACATTATACTACAAACAAAAGGCTAAGTATAACTTCTATAGTAGCAGCAAAGGTGGGAATGTGTGTCAGGTAGTTTTTTTATCAAACTAAGGTGTGGTTCGCAATGGGCTAACACTAAAGATATATTGTACGATAATAGTATTGATGTCATTTAACCCCAAGGAACTAAAGGTCTCACCAAAAGACCAAATTTATACAATGACATCTCATTGGAGAATGAGTGATGCATGGAGACGCAAAGAAATGCAAATACACACGGACCTGAAAGTGTCAGATCCAAAGATTATGTTAACCACTTGCAATTGCGTATATGGAACACCAGAAAGCCATAGGTGTTCAATACACAAAGTTACTAAACTAGATTATTGTCTCTAGTGCAAGTGGGAGACTGAAGGGAATATGCCCGAGAGGCAATAATAAAGTGGTTATTATCATATTACTTGTTTATGATAAACGTTTTTTTGCATGCTATAATTGTATTAATACGGAAACGTTAATACATGTGTGTTTAATAAAAAAAGGAAGTTCCTAGTTATGCCTCTCTTATAAACTAGCTCGTTGATTAACAAGATGATCAAAGGTTTCCTGATCATGGACATTGGATGTTGTTAATAACGAGGTCACAACATTGTTGGAATGATGTGATGAACATTCACCCAAAGTATAGCATTATGATCAAAGTCATTGTGTTTATATTGCTATAACATCATATGAAGTAATCTTAGTCCTTAGACGAAGAGATCATGTCAATCACTAACACCGAAAGAGTATCTTGATAACATCAAACGTCACACCGTAACAGGGTGACAATAAAGATGGGTTCAGTGCTACAAAGGTGTTATGTTGAGGCTCATGGATCAAGAGTGTAATTTGTCCATCCCGATGACGGATATATATACTCTGGGCCCTCTCTGTGATATCACATTAGTTACCTTGCAAGCAAGTGATTTGATCACTAGAATGTTATATCACGGGAACAAGAAAAGAGTACATGTCGGTAACGAGATCAAACTAGGTATGGAGATACCGATGATTGAATCTCGGACATATAATATATCACGAGACAAAGGGGTTGAGTTACATGCGTATAAGGTTCACACGATCACACAAGTCATCATTGAATATGTGGGAGTAAGTACGGATCTCCAGGTCCCGCTGCTGATTATTGATCGGAGAGGGGTCTCGATCATGTCTACATTATTCGTGAACCGTAGGGTGACACACTTAAGGGATACCGACACCATTTGGAGCAAATAATATGCCAGATAAAGAAAAAGGAAAGCACGGGAATTTATTTCACTAGACACCGAAACTGTTTTGGGTGAAATTGCAGAAAGTGTTTCTACATGTGAAATGAAATACTAGCAAGGGGTTATATGTGAATGTTTGTTATTAAAGTATTTGACAAAATTTTGAATAAATAAATGGAGTTTATTTAAGAGAGAGTTTGCATTAAATTTTGTGGAAATTTAATGGGATTTTGAGTGGGTTTTTTAGTGGAGAAAATTGAAGGGACATTTTGTGAGTGGAGTGTCCACCCACATGAATGAGGGAGAGGTGGGGGAACCCTATATGGCTGGCGGTCATGCCCCCGTGGTCTGCCCCCTCCCCTATATAAGGAGCCCCTCCTCTCACTTCTCACTCACACCTCCTCGCGAAGGATCTCTCCCCCTTTAGAATTTCCCCATTGATATGTTGGAAACGTATCTATAATTTTTGATGCTCCATGCTTGTTTAGTATCTACTTTGATTTACTTGTCCACACTTTGAGGTGCTTTTTACATATTTTCTGGTACTAACCTATTAACAAGTTGCAATAGTGCAAGATGCCTATTTTCTGCTGTTTTTGGTTTCAAAAAAGTTAGTAAAGAAATATTCTCGGAATTGGACGGGACGAAGGACAAAGTCAATAACTTTCCGTGGGGAACAAGAAGTCCAGAGGGGAGCCCGGAAGGCCAGCCAGGGGGGCCAGACCCACCCTAGGAACGGGTGGGCCCAGCCCCGCACCTAGATAGGGTTTGGGCACCCTGGCCGCCTCCCAGTCTCGCCCCTTCGCCTATAAGAATCCCCCGATGCAGAAACCCTGAGTACCCGATCAGAAATCCACGAAACCATCTATAGCCGCTGCCACCATCGTTCCTAGATCGGGGGATCTGAAGTTCTTCCCGGCACCCTGCCAGAGGGGAGATCATCCCGGAGGCCTTCTCTCTGGTATGATTCGTGAGTAGTTCCACCTTGGACTATGGGTCCATGTAGTAGCTAGATGGTTGTATCTCCTCCTTTGTGCTTTCATGTATAGATCTTGTGAGCTCCGTTCATGATCAAGATCTAATCTATTTGTAATCATGCATGTCGTGCTTGCGGGGATCCGATGGATCGGATATTGAGATTATTATGTTGGTTTGATTAATGGTTTTATCTTTATGATTCTATCATGTCTGTGTTGTTTGTGATCTTGCATGCTCTCCATTGCTAGTGGTTATCTTGGCCAAGTAGTTGCTAGTGACTCCAAGAGGGAGTATTTATGCTCGATAGTGGGTTCATGCCTCTAGTTTCCAAGGGAAGTGACAGAAATCTCTTCGGTTGTAGATGTGTTGTTGCTACTAGGGAGAAAACAACGGTCTCTTGTTCATGGAACATGTGAACTGTTTACCTTACACACTTTGCTTAAAGCAGTTGTCTATTGCTTGCAACTTAATACTGGAGGGGGTTCGGATGATAACCTGAAGGTGGACTTCTAGTCATAGATGCAGTTGGATGACGGTCTATGTATATTGTTGTATTGACCAATCAACCTCATAGGATCTTTTTGGCTAGTAATTGCATTGTTATGCCTTGCTCAGTTCCTGTCAATTGCCCCGTTGTAATTTGTTTACCCTTCATGCCATGTTGTTTATCTAAGGAGAGCACCTCTAGTGAACTATGGAACCCGGTCCAATCTTTACCATTGATACATCTTCCACTGTTACTTGTTTACTTGCTGCAAACCATTACCGTCCACACCATACGTTTAATCCTTTGTTACAGCAAATCGGTGATCTTGACAACCTCACTGATTCATTGGGGCAAAGTCTTCAGTTTGTGTTGTGCAGGTCTCCGCGTTGCTTGCAACACCTGTGTGACGTTTTCTTCCTCCTACTGGTTCGATAACCTCGGTTTCTTACTGAGGGAAAACTTGTTGTTGTGCTGCTTTACACCTTGCTCTTGGGGTTTCCCGATGAAGCGCTCCCACTTGGACTGGTGCTGCATCAAGCTTTTTCTGGCGCCGTTGCCGGGGATCTACAGGACAACTTCAACCTCTTCCTCCCCGTCATGCACTAGCGCAGCCAACAAGCTTTTTCTGGCGTCGTTGCCAGGGAGGCTAAGGACGTCTTCACAAGGGGAGTCCTTCACTTCCTTTCTCTTTACTTTATTTTTAGTTTGCTTTGTTCCTTTTGCTTGGTTTTGTTTGCCTCTTTTCAAAAAAAAAACCTAAAAAAATTAGCCTAGCTTGGTTTGGTTGCCTTATTCAAAAACACAAAAAAACTAGTTCCTGCTCTAGCTGTTGTTGCTGTTTTTGGCTTGCCCACCTTTGCCAACATGAACTCTGCTGAGAACACCAAGTTGTGTGACTTCACTAGCACCAACAACAATGATTTCCTAAGCAAACCTATTGCTCCTGATCCTATCTTTTATGAAATTAAGCCTGCTTTGTTGAAGCTTGTGATGAGAGAGCAATTTTCTGGTGCTGGTTCTGATGATCCTGCTGCCAATCTTAATAGCTTTGTTGAACTTTATGAGATGCAAAAGTATAAGGATGTAGATGGAGATATTATTAAGCTCGGGCTTTTTTCCTTTCTCCTTGAGGGGAAAAGCTAAAGAATGGTTGCTTTCTTTGCCTAAAAATAGTATTGATTCTTGGACTAAGTGTAAAGATGCTTTTATTGGAAAGTATTATCCTCCTGCTAAGATTATTGCTATGAGAAGTGACATTATGAAATTTAAACATCTTGATAGTGAACATGTTGCTCCTGCTTGGGAAAGAATGAAATCTTTGGTTAAAAATTTCCCTACTCATGGACTCATTGCTTGGATGATTATCCAAACTTTTTATGCAGGTTTTAACTTCTCCTCAAGAAACCTGTTGGATTCTGCTGCTGGAGGAACCTTCATGGGCCTCACTTTGGGTGCTGCAACAAGGCTCCTTGATAATATGATGGTTAACTACTTTGAATGGCATGTCGAGAGAGCTCCACATGGTAAGAAGGTAAATTCTATTGAGGAAACTTCCTCTTTGAGTGAAAAGATTGATGTTATTATGGCTATGCTTGTTAATGGGAAAGCTCCTCTAGATCCTAATAGTGTTCCCTTAGCCTCTTTGGTTGCTCAAGAAGAGCAAGTTGATGTGAACTTCATTAGAAACAACAATTTCAACAACAATGCCTATAGGAATAATTTTGGTAGCAACAACAATTATAGGCCTTATCCTCCTAGTGGAAATGCTTATCAGGATAGATCTGGAATGCCTAGTGAAGAGAGGATTCTAGAAGTTGAGAGATCCACTAAATTTTTTATGCAAATGCAATATGAGAAAAACAAGATTTTCACTAAAACTATGGAGGAACAATCTATTATCTTGAAAAATATTAGTCTTTAGCTTGAGAATCTGAGTAGAGAAATTCCTAGTTTACAGTCAAAAAATTTGAGTGCTGAGAAAAATATATCCTCTTTGTTTGAAGCTCAAACTTCCTTGGTTAATAAAATGGCTGCTAAACCTGAAACTATGGAAAATACCTTTGCTACTGCTCATGCCATACAGGTTACTATTGATGAAAATGTTAGGCTGTTAGCTGAACTTCATGCTAGGTGGGAAAGGGAAGCTGAAATTGATAGAAACAATAGTGTGTGCACTATCACCACTAAACCACAAGTAGCCCCTATTCCTCCTCCTACTATGCCTAAACCTAGTGAGCCTACTACTAGTGATTCTAAGTTTGACTTTGATATTGATGGTTGTAATATTTCTGAAGTGATTATGTTCTTGCAAAAGCTTTCTAGAAGTCCTGATGCTAGTGATATGCATGTTGCCTTTACCAAACACATTACAGATGCTCTTGTTAAGATTAAGGAAGAGAAGCTAAAACACAAAGCTTCTATTCCTAGGAAAGTAGAAGACAGTTGGGAACCCATTATTAATATGCAAGTGAATGACTTTGATCTCAAAGCTTCATGTGATCTTGGTTCTAGTGTCTCTATTATGCCTAGGAAGATTTATGAAATGCTTGTGTAAGGTTCCCAACCGTTAATAAGGTAGAGATCCCTGTGTTTACAATGCTAGTCCCTGGATCAATAGCTAGCATCCACAGTTAAGATGTAATATCAAGAAACAAAGGTCATAATACAACTTTATAACCAGGAATAAAATAATTTATTACATCTTACATAGCTCATTTGGCTATCTCATTACATTGCAGCAGAATATAACAATAGCATGGGGTCCTTCATCTTCAAAGTGCCACAGGAAAACATGTTGGTTGTAGACTTGTAATCCTACTCAACACATTTCACTAACATCATACAAACCTGCAACATAATAAGTTACAGCCACAAGGGTTAATACATTTGAATTGTATTGGCAAGTGATACTATGGTAGTAAAGTGGATTCTATCATCTATATGCATTTGGCTAAGTGGAGCTTAGGCTTGCATTGCTCAAAATAGATTTTCCTTATCATTTGTAAACACTAAGTTTTTGATTGACAAAATCATTCCCAAGGCATCTCCCAATAGAAATTGGTGATCCTTCAACCCTTGTTCAACCACAAGTTTTTAACTTAGAAATTGGGATGAGGATATTCTTGATAGCTTCCATGTCTTGATGCTCAAATTGTCCTTTACCAGGGACATGGCTAAGTACTTAGATTGTACACTCTGCAGAGGTGGTGCACTTTCCCCACAAGACTTGGTTTCACCAAGACAAGATCTTTCAGAAGCCTTCCCTTAGACCAGAATGGACGCATTCCAACCTATCATTCCCCTACCACCAACTGTCCATTTGGCTAAGTTATTGAAACCTATATGATCCAGGCAGAGCCCATAATGCCAAGTGGCTGCACTTGAAGCTTCTCAACATTTGACATCTCAAATCTCTTTGTTCCTGGGTGGCCATCCACAAGTGTGATACACAAGGTAAACCATAGAGATGGGCCTTGTGTAACCACTCAACACAAACCATTCCTTCCATTCCACCTAGGTGATTCATTCACTTAGTTGTTTTATTAAACAAAACACAAGTCCTTGACTTAGAAATATTCCATAGTATGAATATAATCCACCCTTGTTTTCTACTAGCTAAGCTAAGCATGATAGTAGTAGGAATCTTAACTTAGGAAATTTATACTAAGTTTTCATCTACTAGGATTTCCCATGGCATAGTTTATACTTAGCAAAATTCCATGCAAGTCCTACTTAGAAATATCACTAATGCATAGTGAAAATAATGGGACAAAAGTATGAAGCATCACTTGCCTTTTTGGTAGAGAATATAAGTTCACTCCTTGTCTTTGAAATGATCACACTCTTCAAATCACCACAATTCAATCAAGCAAGGGCACAATTTCAATCTACCATTCAAGCAACATCACATAAATTAATAGAATCAAAACAATGCATGCAAGCATGCCAAACTTTGTTTTATTTACAAAAGTGGTTTATAATATGTTATAAACATTCTAAAACACTTATTGGTCATTTTATAAAGTGGCAAAACTATTTGCAAAAGATTCTTCCTATAAACCATTTTTAAACCAAGCATTATTTTATGTGGTGGAGAAATGCTTTTAATAAGGCAACAATCTATAGGGTTCACAAAATATGTTTTCAAATCATAAAACCTTGTGTTTAGGGTCAGAGAGTTTAAATAAAAAAAATTCCCAAAGGTTTTCTTCAAAAAGCATCTTTAACAAATAAACAATATTTTCATTTGACTAGAAATGGTGTAAATCAAAGATTTATTATTTTGCTTCACCAAATATATTTTTGAAACCACAAAGTGATTCCTATGGTCAGTAGGTTCAAAACAAACTATTTGCCAAAGTTTTTATCTCAAAAATCATTTTAGAACAAATTTTATATTCTAAACATGCATACACAAGTTTCTGCAAAAGCAATCAATTTAACAGAAGCTTTTTACTAAACAAAGTGCATGGTCAGAAAGTACTTGTTTTGCTGAATCCATTGATATAACATTTGCAAAATTTGGACGTGTGGTTTGAAAGTTATGAATTTTTCAAATTGGAACATCTAATAGAACAAATCTTGTTTTTAAAACAGACTCTGGGCCACATGGTCTAATCTGATTAGCTGAAAACGTTTTGCGTGGATCGACAGACACAGACCGCAGGATCTAACTTGATCGCACGGCACAGATTGCATACCCCTTCATTTTTAAGTGAATCTATCGTGTGCTTCGGATCTGGATTGGACGGCTGCGGCGAGTTGACCAAAGGCTGGCGGCGACGACTGGCGGCGGAGCGGCCTGGCGGTGGCATTTCCGGCGATGCAGGAAGCAAGAGAGGGTGGGGAGACGCTCACCAGGTTCGCAAGGTCGCAGTGGTGCTCAAGGTGGCCGCAGTATGGTCAGGGGTGCACGGAGTTAGCTCGAATCGCTCGCCGGAGTTCGTGTCCGCGTCGGGCTCGTCCTGTTGAAGACGATGGCTAATGTACGATGCACGCCAGAGATAAAAAGAAGTGTTGTTAGATGCGCGGGGTCACGGCGAGCATGTGCGTGTGAAGGAGAGGGGTTAGGGCGGTCAGACTTTTACGAGAGGCTTCGCCGGAGAGGTGGTAGACGGCGGTGGTGCTCTGTTCAAGACGAAGGCGAGGGTCCAGGGCGTGCGCAGGCGAACTGGAGCTGCTGGGATGTGCGCCTGGATCCTGTGAGCATGCTCGAGTGGTCGAGGAAACGAGGAGAGGCGAGGAGCTGCCAGAATTGCTCGATGAGCTCTCCGGAGTCAGTGGTGGTGTAGGGTGAAATTGAGTAGCCTAGGGGCGCACTAGGGTGGGGAACTGAGGGGGAAACCGAGAGGAGTGAGAGGCGATTAAGAAGGCGTGGTCGCAGGGCCGAATCAATGCGCGATTGAAGAGGAATCAAGCGAGCTGTTAACGGAAGAAACCGCCGGCGAGGTTAGCGCGCGGGTGAGGACGAAGGGAGCTGGCGGTGGGGCCTGGCGTCAGCGAGAGAGGAAGAGGGGAGATGGGGTCCATCGGTCAGCGAGTGAGTGGGTTGAGTCGACGGTGCGAATCGTTTTTCTCGCGGGGTGGGGTAAATGGGCTAACTGGGCCAGACTGGGTCTGCTGGGCTGGTTTGGCTTGCTCTATTTTTTTTGTTCTCCTTGTTTTTCTTTTTTCCATTTCTATTAATCTGTTTTGGTTTTGTTTAATTAATTCAAACATCAATTTGATTTCAAACCTCAACCAAAATTTGTGTAGATTCATATACTGATTAATAACACATCCCAAAGTCAAATTTAGCATAATATATTTATTCTTTTTAGTGTCTTTTAATTATTTAAAATAGGCTCTAGTATTAATTAAATAAGATTTGATAATATTTTTCAATCTCCATTTGAATTCAAATCACCACCAAACTTTTGATGAATTTTAATTCTGTTTATCAACATATTTCAAAGTCCAAAATAAAATAATTCTTTTATTTTTAGGATCTATTAATAATTAAATAAATAGTCCAAAGTCTTTAATACAAATAGGTTTTTAATTTATTCTAAAACTCTTTTTGAAATCTAAATAATATCAAAATCTTTTCAGTAGGTTTCATTTGAAAAGCTAAAACACTTGGAAATCTTAATTAAAATAAATTAACAAGTTTTAATGTTTATTTAAAATGGCAAAACCTTTACTTTAATAAAAATGGATATTAATAAATCCTCATTATTTCATTTAAATAAACCTTTACTCTTTTTATGAAATAAAAACATTTTATTTCAAAAGCTTGGCCAAGATTTAATTTGGCTTTATAAAATAATCCTTATTTAAAATTCTACCTTTGCTTTTGAAAATCAAATTTTTTTATTAAAAGATCTAAAAATAGTGATTCCAACTATTATAATTTTTATTTATTAATTGTTTATCTTTTTAAATCCATTTAGGATTTTATTTGGCCAAAATGGGTTTTGATGTTTCCAATTGGAATCAAAAAGTTTCTTCTCACCCTAAATTTCAACAATTGTTTAATTTGTTTATTTATTATTCACATAACAAGATTTGGAAAATCTTGGGATGTGACAGGCTACCACCCTTAAAATAAATCTCGTCCCGAGATTTAGGGAGGCTAGGGTTACAAGTTGGCTCAAAGCAACAAGGGTACTATCACCCTTAAAAAAAATTCAACTAGATTACTTCTTGGCTTGCTTGGGATCTTGTTGAAGCTTCTCTGGACACTTGTCTGCAAAATGGCCTAGCTCTTTGCATTTGAAACACATCACTTGGCTGATATCTTTCTTTTCCTTTGGTACCATTGCCTCTTGTTTGTTTCCTAGGTTCTTCTTCTTTTCTGGGCAATCACTGGCATAGTGTCCCATTTCTTTGCAATTATAAAATTGCAACTGGCTTATGTCCTTCTTCTTCTTTTTGGGTCTCTCCAAAGCTAGGAGTTCTTCTAGTTCATGCTCTTCATAATTTACCACAAAGGTGGGAAATCTTTCTCTCTTCTTGGGGCATTTACTAGAGATATGACCTTCTTCTTCACAAGAGTAGCAACACTTTGTGATCACTTTGGATTTGGCCTTATGATGCATAGTTTTGAATTTGCCTTCATCCTTCTTGGTAGAAGTTGTTCCTTCATGAGGGTTTACAAACTGTTGATGCACTCCACCTTGTTTCCTTTGTTGAACTATGGAATAGATGGGGCATTGGATAGGGACATGATTATTTCCTTCACATAGGAAACAAGTAGCTTGATATGTGGGGCATTGATTAGTTGGATGTTTCTTTTCACAATTGGGGCATTGATCTTCATGCTCCTTGGAGGTGTGATCCTTGTTTCCACAAACATTGCAAGCTTGGGTTCCTTCTAAAATATCATCCTTTACATCCTTGTTGTCACAAACTCCTTGGTAAAGGTTGTCTCCCATGTTGATCATTTGAGTGGCCATCCCTTGCAACAATTGGGATTGAATTTCCAAAAACTTTTGTATGGTTGGGTCTAATCCATTGTTCTTGGCTAAAAACTGAGTTGTCACTTGGTTCAACTGGGTTTGGTTTGCTAGTAGTTGTCCTCTCATGTGCATCTCTTGGTTGTTGATGTCACCCTTCTTGATGTTGGAGTCTCTTGGAGAAGTCATCTGTTTGGGTTGGATTAGGATTAGGATAGACAAAAAAAAATCTAAGGAAATAGTTCTAATCACACACATCACAATTCACTCAAGCAATGTGCAAGCAATCACAAACAAACACTCCATTCAAACAACAAAGTTCAAGCACCTTTTAACCAATAAAATATTTTTGTTACACCACATAAGTTGGTGTGTTTGATCTATACTTAACATGGTGGTCCATCTATATGGTTCACTTGAGATCTTTCCATCCTTCATAGTTGATTCTTCTTGAATGAGATCATGGTTTCCTTGGGAAAATTCTTGTGTCTTGGTCACAAAACTCTAAAATGATGATGGTTACTTCTAAGTAGTGTTTCCTTAGTCCTCAAGTCTTGAGTAACATTTCTTGTCTCACTTGCAGTCCTTAGTGATATCCAAGGTTGCAGTCCTTGTTGAGAATAAGGTTGAAATCACTTGAAGATGTTGAAGTCATTAGTGTTGATGAAGTCCTTTGCACATGGTGAAGTCTTTGGCCATGGGGTAGGATTTGTCCATCAAGTTTGAAATAGAAGAGATGTAGAATCAAAACCAAAAATGGTTGAGGAAAGAAGTTTACAAGATTGTCTGTAAATAAGTTTTGGAACAAAATACAACTCCTATTTTCTAACGGGTTTTGTCCAATCCTAGGTTTACAAATCCTACAGGTAACACAATGCTCTGATACCATCTGTAAGGTTCCCAACCTTTAATAAGGTAGAGATCCCTGTGTTTACAATGCTAGTCCCTGGATCAATAGCTAGCATCCACAGTTAAGATGTAATATCAAGAAACAAAGGTCATAATACAACTTTATAACCAGGAATAAAATAATTTATTACATCTTACATAGCTCATTTGGCTATCTCATTACATTGCAGCAGAATATAACAATAGCATGGGGTCCTTCATCTTCAAAGTGCCACAGGCAAACATGTTGGTTGTAGACTTGTAATCCTATTCAACACATTTCACTAACATCATACAAACCTGCAACATAATAAGTTACAGTCACAAGGGTCAATACATTTGAATTGTATTGGCAAGTGATACTATGGTAGTATAGTGGATTCTATGATCTATATGCATTTGGCTAAGTGGAGCTTAGGCTTGCATTGCTCAAAATAGATTTTCCTTATCATTTGTAAACACTAAGTTTTTGCTTGACAAAATCATTCCCAAGGCATCTCCCAATAGAAATTGGTGATCCTTCAACCCTTGTTCAACCACAAGTTTTTAACTTAGAAATTGGGATGAGGATATTCTTGATAGCTTCCATGTCTTGATGCTCAAATTGTCCTTTACCAGGGACATGGCTAAGTACTTAGATTTTATACTCTGCAGAGGTGATGCACTTTCCCCACAAGACTTGGTTTCACCAAGACAAGATCTTTTAGAAGCCTTCCCTTAGACCAGAATGGACGCGTTCCAACCTATCATTCCCCTACCACCAACTGTCCATTTGGCTAAGTTATTGCAATCTATATGATCCAGGCAGAGCCCATAATGCCAAGTGGCTGCACTTGAAGCTTCTCAACATTTGACATCTCAAATCTCTTTGTTCCTGGGTGGCCATCCACAAGTGTGATACACAAGGTAAACCATAGAGATGGGCCTTGTGTAACCACTCAACACAAACCATTCCTTCCATTCCACCCAGGTGATTCATTCACTTAGTTGTTTTATTAAACAAAACACAAGTCCTTGACTTAGAAATATTCCATAGTATGAATATAATCCACCCTTGTTTTCTACTAGCTAAGCTAAGCATGATAGTAGTAGGAATCTTAACTTAGGAAATTTATACTAAGGTTTCATCTACTAGGATTTCCCATGGCATAGTTTATACTTAGCAAAATTCCATGCAAGTCCTACTTAGAAATATCACTAATGCATAGTGAAAATAATGGGACAAAAGTATGAAGCATCACTTGCCTTTTTGGTAGAGAATATAAGTTCACTCCTTGTCTTTGAAATGATCACACTCTTCAAATCACCACAATTCAATCAAGCAAGGGCACAATTTCAATCTACCATTCAAGCAACATCACATAAATTAATAGAATCAAAACAATGCATGCAAGCATGCCAAACTTTGTTTTATTTACAAAAGTGGTTTATAATAGGTTATAAACATTCTAAAACACTTATTGGTCAATTTATAAAGTGGCAAAACTATTTGCAAAAGATTCTTCCTATAAACCATTTTTAAACCAAGCATTATTTTATGTGGTGGAGAAATGCTTTTAATAAGGCAACAATCTATAGGGTTCACAAAATATGTTTTCAAATCATAAAACCTTGTGTTTAGGGTCAGAGAGTTTAAATCAAAACATTTCCCAAAGGTTTTCTTCAAAAAGCATTTTTAACAAATAAACAATATTTTCATTTGACTAGAAATGGTTTAAATCATAGATTTATTCTTTTGCTTCACCAAATATATTTTTGAAACCACAAAGTGATTCCTATGGTCAGTAGGTTCAAAACAAACTATTTGCCAAAGGTTTTATCTCAAAAATCATTTTAGAATAAATTTTATATTCTAAACATGATACACAAGTTTCTGCAAAAACAATCAATTTAACAGAAGCTTTTTACTAAACAAAGTGCATGGTCAGAAAGTACTTGTTTTGCTGAATCCATTGATATAAAATTTCCAAAATTTGGACGTGTGGTTTGAAAGTTATGAATTTTTCAAATTGGAACATCTAATAGAACAAATCTTGTTTTTAAAACAGACTCTGGGCCACGTGGTCTAATCTGATTGGCTGAAAACGTTTCGCGTGGATCGACAGACACAGACTGCAGGATCCAACTTGATCACACGGCACAGATCGCATGCCCCTTCGTTTTTAAGTGAATATATCGTGTGCTTCGGATCTGGATCGGACGGCTGCGGCGAGTTGACCAAAGGTTGGCGGCGCTGGCCGCGACGACTGGCGGCGGAGCGGCCTGGCGGTGGCGTTGCCGGTGATGCAGGAAGCGAGAGAGGGTGGGGAGAAGCTCACCAGGTTCGCAGGGTCGCGGTGGTGCTCAAGGTGGCCGCAGTATGGTCAGGGGCACACGGAGTTAGCTCGAATCGCTCGCCGGAGTTCGTGTCCGCGTCGGGCTCGTCCTGTTGAAGACGATGGCGAATGTACGGTGCACGCCAGAGAGAAAAGGAAGTGTCGTTAGATGCGTGGGGTCACGGCGAGCATGTGTGTGTGAAGGAGAGGGGTTAGGGCGGTCAGACTTTTACCAGAGGCTTCGCCCGAGAGGTGGTAGACGGCGGTGGTGCTCTGTTCAAGACGAAGGCGAGGGTCCAGGGCGTGCGCAGGCGAACTGGAGCTGCTGGGATGTGCGCCTAGATCCTGTGAGCATGCTCGAGTGTTCGAGGAAACGAGGAGAGGCGAGGAGCTGCCGGAATTGCTCGGTGAGCTCGCCGGAGTCAGTGGTGGTGTAGGGTGAAATTGAGTAGCCTAGGGCGCACTAGGGTGGGGAACTGAGGGGGAAACAGAGAGGAGGGAGAGGCGATTAAGAAAGCGTGGTCGCAGGGCCGAATCAATGCGCGATTGAAGAGGAATCAAGCGAGCTGTTAACGGAAGAAACCGCCGGCGAGGTTAGCGCGCGGGTGAGGACGAAGGGAGCTGGCGGTGGGGCCTGGCGTCAGCGAGAGAGGAAGAGGGGAGGTGGGGTCCATCGGTCAGCGAGTGAGTGGGTTGAGTCGACGATGCGAATCGTTTTTCTCATGGGGTGGGGTAAATGGGCTAACTGGGCCAGACTGGGTCTGCTGGGCTGGTTTGGCTTGCTCTATTTTTTTTTGTTCTGGTTGTTTTTCTTTTTTCCATTTCTATTAATCTGTTTTGGTTTTGTTTAATTAATTCAAACATCAATTTGATTTCAAACCTCAACCAAAATTTTTGTAGATTCATATACTGATTAATAACACATCCCAAAGTCAAATTTAGAATAATATATTTATTCTTTTTAGTGTCTTTTAATTATTTAAAATAGGCTCTAGTATTAATTAAATAAGATTTGATAATATTTTTCAATCTCCATTTGAATTCAAATCACCACCAAACTTTTGATGAATTTTAATTCTGTTTATCAACATATTTCAAAGTCCAAAATAAAATAATTCTTTTATTTTTAGGATCTATTAATAATTAAATAAATAGTCCAAAGTCTTTAATTCAAAAAGGTTTTTAATTTATTCTAAAACTCTTTTTGAAATCTAAATAATGTCAAAATCTTTTCAATAGGTTTCATTTGAAAAGCTAAAACGCTTGGAAATCTTAATTAAAATAAATTAACAAGTTTTAGTGTTTATTTAAAATGGCAAAACCTTTACTTTAATAAAAATGGATATTAATAAATCCTCATTATTTCATTTAAATAAACCTTTACTCTTTTTATCAAATAAAAACATTTTATTTCAAAATCTTGGCCAAGATTTAATTTGTCTCTATAAAATAATCCTTATATAAATTCTACCTTTGCTTTTGAAAATCAATTCTTTTTATTAAAAGATCTAAAAATAGTGATTCCAACTATTATAATTTTTATTTATTAATTGTTTATCTTTTTAAATCCCTTTAGGATTTTATTTGGCCAAAATGGGTTTTGATGTTTCCAATTGGAATCAAAAAGTTTCTTCTCACCCTAAATTTCAACAATTGTTTTATTTTTCACATAACAAGATTTGGAAAATCTTGGGATGTGACAGCTTGATTTGCCACCATTGGAAGATTGTTATTTGAATGTCCCACTCAATGATAATGCTAACAAGAAACTCATGGAGAGTATTAATGATGTTATCATTATGGTTAACAATGCTTATGTCCCTGTTGATTTCTATGTTTTGGATGTTGAATACAATGTTTCTTGTCCTATTACTTTGGGAAGACCTTTTCTTAGAACAGTTGGTGCCATCATTGATATGAAAGAAGGCGCCATCAAATATCATTTTACATTCAAGAGAGGTATTGAAAACTTCCCTATGAGGAGAGAGAAGTTGCTTTTTGCCCCCCTTTGAAAGCAAGGTTTGATGTTAATGCTTCCTCATTTGAAAATACTTGATTCTTCTTGCTTCTTGTGCCTAACTTAAAGGCGTTAAAGAAAAGTACTTTTCGGGAGATAACCCAAGAGTTTCCTTGAGTCTTGGAAGTTATTACTACTGTAATGACCTCTCCTTATCCTTTTTGTTTGATTTTTGTGCCAAGAATGACCTCTAATGAGAGGGAAGTAAGATTTGGGGAGTTGCTGTCCCGAAACAGATTTTTGTCCTCCATCAAAAACATTCATGAGGAGGCTCTGTAATTCAGATTGAGATCAAAATTTACGAATGTCGGCTAACTTTTGTTAGTTCAACACTTTTTGATTTGAGCAACAGAAGATGTTAAAAAAAATTCGTTTCTACCTGCTGGTCTGTTTTGACAGATTTCTGCCATTATTTGCATTTGCTTCTTATTGATTCCTTTTTGAGCTCTCTTCAGGTAAATTGAGTTTCTTTGAAGGAGTTACTACAGTAGCTTGTGTTTTTAGTGAAAAGCCTTGCTGTTCCAAAGCTTTGCCAGTGGTCTAATATCTTTTGAATAAGCTAATGTTGATAATGGAGATTGTGTGAAGTTTTGTATGAAGGAAAAATTTCAGGTGTAAAGAGAGAATGATGCAATGAGATGAAGAATGGACAAAAGCTCAAGCTTGGTAATGCCACCATGGTGTCACCCCAAGAAATATCCAAGAGGTACAAGCGTTAAAGCTTGGGGATGCCCAAGGCATCCCCTTCTTCATTAATAAAAAGCTCATGTCTGTCTAGACACTTCATTTTTATTGTTTCATGCACAGTTGTGTTGTTCTTGGAGTGTCTTAGTTTTCGTTTGCTTTGCTTAGTTTTTTTAGTTTGCTTTAGTAGTTTGGACCCCCGCTCTCGCTGTGTTGTTTTGCAAATAAGTTTGCTTGGTGTTTGGAAAGGAGTAGTAAGTTCTTGCTTGAAGTGCAAGAGGAGCTTGCATTGACTGTGACTTAGACTTAGCATGACATGCTAGGTTTTGTTTTAGCATTATGATTAGTGATTATTGATGTAGCATGTCTTGTTCCAAACAATTGGGATTGCTTAGTGTGCCCTGAAGAAATTATGCGTTGTTTTAGCATGCAAAAGCATAATATTATGGTATTCTCCTTTGATGTTTTTCTTGGGTTGACTTGGCACATGCTCACACCATGTTATGAAAATGACAAGTCACCATTATCCTCTATGATTATTTAGTCCTTGACTTGTAGTACCACTCTATTCTTTGATTAGTAATGTTTTATTGCTCTGCATGATTATGGCCATTATTGCTCTCTTAGTTGGTTTCTCCCAGTCTTTTGCTAGCCTCCACTTGTATGAGTAAGCTCTACTCATGCTTACAACTCCCAAGAAACCAAGTTATTCCAAAGTGTCCACTATAAATTCCTATGCATGGTGTGTTACACCATTCCAAGTATATTCTTGTTTTCATCTATCTTCCAATTAAAAACTATTTTGTTATGTGAAAACTTAGTGATTAAAGCCCTCACGAACTAGATGGCACACTTTATTCTTTGCCCCTAATAAACTTGAACCATTGTGACAACTTTGTTGTATATGCTTGCACTTATAAATTGGAATTAGCAGAACCGTGCTGTCACAGGGAACGTTTTCAACATTGCACTTGTACCTTGTTGTTCTCAGTTGATATCATGTTCTTTTGTCTATGGATGTCACCGGTGTGAAATAAAGAGGGAACTTGTAAGTCCATGGAGTTTGTATCATGTGTTAGAGAAACTCCTGGGCCGCTAGCCTAAGCCATGCCTAATCATGGTGGAAACTTGCAGCATCACCATAGTGACATCTATGAAGCATTCTTCTTATAAAAAAGAGACACATTGAGAAAAGAGGAAAGAGAGAAAAAGGCACCATATTCCCATGGTACATAATAAGAATTGCTGAGATGCTCATTGTCTGCTTGCCTTGTCATTTTGGTTATGGGAAAGCTCCTGTACCATGTGCAAGGGGTACCCTGTTGGCGGTTCTCAATGATATGCAAATACTTATAGTGACAAGAACTTACCTGGACCCAAAGTTGAGTATGCATGAGGTGTGGCCCTTGTATTCAAGGGGCATGAGATTGCCAACTTATACTTCGTCAAGCATATACTCTAGCTTTGCCACTTTAACCTTAACCATTTCAAGATGCTTATGACAGGGGCAAAAAGGGCTGAAAGCTAACAAGTACCATAATTTTTGGAAGCTCTTTGTAATCCCTGCTTCCTTTACAAAAAGGCTTTTCTTCCACCATTATTTGAGTCTCCACCTTCTACCTTTAGGCACCATTAAGAGAGCATAGTTGTCATTATGTGTGCAGTGTTCCAAAGCTTATTAATTGATGCATATTGTGTTATTACTTGATCTTGTGCTATTTGTTTCTAGTCACCCTTGTGAACTTTGCAGGTGTCCTATGCATTATATTGCTACTCTATGAGGGACAAGCTAATTGCCACTATGCTATGTTTTCTGCATGTGAAACAAACGTTTTTTCAATACATATTATTCATGATCTTTGTTTGTAGCCCATGTTGCATGCATAATTACTATGTCGTATTGCTAGAACTCCATCTTTCATGCACATGTTTAGAGTTCTTTGATCCCAGCTTTCAATGTTTGCAAATGGTTGGATCTTTATTGTGAGGGTGGACGTCACCTCAAAAATTATTCTTTTATCACTTACCTACCCAAGGACGAGCAGGAGTTAAGCTTGGGGATGCTAATACGTTGGAAACGTATCTATCATTTTTGATGCTCAATTCTTGTTTAGTATCTACTTTGCTTTACTTGTCCACACTTTGAGGTGCTTTTTACATGTTTTCTGGTACTAACCTATTAACAAGTTGCAATAGTGCCAGATGCCTGTTTTCTGCTGTTTTTGGTTTCAGAAAAGTTAGTAAATAAATATTCTCGGAATTGGACGGGACGAAGGACAAAGTCAATAATTTTCTGTGGGGAACAAGAAGTCTATAGGGGAGCCAGGAAGGCCAGCCAGGGGGGCCAGACCCACCCTAGGCGCGGGTGGGCCCAACCCCACGCCTGGCTAGGGTTTGGGCACCCTGGCCGCCTCCCGGTCTCGCCCCTTCTGAAGGGAATATGCCCTGAGAGGCAATAATAAAGTGTTTATTATGTGTATTCCAAGTATATGATAGATGTTTATTTTGCATGCTATAATTGTATTAATACGGAAACATTAATACATGTGTGTTTAATAAACAAACAGAAAGTTCCTAGTTATGCCTCTCTCATAAACTAGCTCGTTGATTAACAAGATGATCAAGGTTTCCTGATCATGGACATTGGATGTTGTTAATAACGGGATCACAACATTAGTGTAATGGTGTGATGAACATTCATCCGAAGTATAGCATTACGATCAAAGTCATTGAGTTTATATTGCTATAACAACTTACGAAGTGATCCTAATCCTTAGACCATGAGATCATGTCAATCACTAACACCGGAAGAGTTTCTTGATAACATCAAACGGCACACCGTAACAGGGTGATTATAAAGATGGATTCAGAACTAATAAAGTGTTATGTTGAGGCTCATGGATCGAGAGTGGAATTTGTTCATCCCGATGACAGATAGATATACTCTGGGCCCTCTCGGTGATATCACATTGATTAGCTTGCAAGCAAGTGATTTGTGAAGGGAATATGCCCTGAGAGGCAATAATAAAGTGTTTATTATGTGTATTCCAAGTATCTGATAGATGTTTATTTTGCATGCTATAATTTTATTAATACGGAAACGTTAATACATGTGTGTTTAATAAACAAACAGAAAGTTCCTAGTTATGCCTCTCTCATAAACTAGCTCGTTGATTAACAAGATGATCAAGGTTTCCCGATCATGGACATTGGATGTTGTTAATAACGGGATCACAACATTAGTGTAATGGTGTGATGAACATTCATCCGAAGTATAGCATTACGATCAAAGTCATTGAGTTTATATTGCTATAACAACTTACGAAGTGATCCTAATCCTTAGACCATGAGATCATGTCAATCACTAACACCGGAAGAGTTTCTTGATAACATCAAACGTCACACCGTAACAGGGTGATTATAAAGATGGATTCAGAACTAATAAAGTGTTATGTTGAGGCTCATGGATCGAGAGTGGAATTTGTTCATCCCGATGACGGATAGATATACTCTGGGCCCTCTCGGTGATATCACATTGATTAGCTTGCAAGCAAGTGATTTGATCACTAGAATGTTATATCACAGGAACGAGAAAAGAGTGCATCTCGGTAACGAGATCAAACTAGGTATGTAGATACCGATGATCGAATCTCGGACATGTAATATATCGTGAAACAAAGGGATTAAGATACTAGCGTAAAAGGTTCTGACGATCACAAGAAAGTCATCGTTGAATGTGTGGGAGTCAGTATGGGTCTCTAGATCCCGCTTCTGATTATTGATCCGAGAGGGGTCTCGATCATGTCCGCATTATTCACGAACCGTAGGGTGACACACTTAAGAGACACCGACATCCAATTGGAGCAAATGTTTCATGCCGAAAGAATGAACAAGCGCAGGAATTTATTTCACTAGATACCGAAACAGGTTTTCGGGTGAAATTGCATAAAGTGGTTATGCATGTGAAATAGAATTCTAGCAAGGGTTTATTTGTGAATGTTTGTCATTAAAGTAATTGACAAAATTCTGAATAAAATAAAAGAGATTTATTGAATGAGAGTTTGCATTAAATTTGGTGGAAATTTAATGGGAATTTGAGTGGACTTTTGAGTGGAGCGAATTTAAAGGAGATTTGTGAGTGGAGTGTCCACCCACATGAAGAGGGGAGGGCAAGGGGGCAGCCCCCATGCGCCGGCCACCCCCTTGGGGTCCCCCCCTCCTCCTATAAAAGGAGCCCCCCTCCTCACTTGTCTCTCACACCTCCTCGTGAAGGATCTCTCTCCCCCTCTAGAATTTATCCCCCATGGTCTCGGACTAGCAAGATACATGTTCCCGGTGGCTATTTGGCAAGAAAGAGTTGTGCTTCCGCTGCATCGCTGGAGCGAGGAGGCGGAGGTTGCTCGGTGCCTCGAACGTGTGTGCGAGCACGGATGCGCTGCTGATTTGCGGCGCTAGGACTTCCTCTCGATCTTGAGATCGGCAAGAGATCGTCTACATCAACCACGAGTTGAAATCGTTAAGATTTGTCGGTCTTCAAGGGTATGTTCTCTACGGATATACATCCGCCCGTTGTTTGTATCTAGTAGATAGATCTTGGTATATAGTTCACATCGTAGGAAATTTTTTGTTTTCTATGCTACGAACCCTACAGTGGTATCAGAGCCGGATCTATGCGTAGATACTTTACACGGGTAGTACACATATGAGTATGTGGGCGATGATGATCATGTTGTTGCTCCTTTGTTGTAATTTTGGATATTGGTGGCATAGTGGGATGAAGCGGCCCGGACAAACTTTACATGTCCTCGCACATGAGGCCTGTTCCACGCTTGACATGCAACTAGTTTGCATAAGTGGCTAGCGGGTGTCTGTCTCTCCTACTATAGTCAATATCTATTTTGCAAGCGAGTTGTCAACAATTTGATTATCCTCGTTGTGGTTCATGTTCGTAGGTAAGAACGGTTCTATCTCGAAAGTCCTAAGCCACGTAAAACTTGCAATGGATAAATTAGAGGCGTCTAGTTTAGATTGTTGCTGGGCTAGTGTTATGATATGGTAGTGTTGTAAGTAGAAGTATGAGATGATACTCTTAAAACACACATAGCGTGTAAAATCCATAGACCTTGGATTTACACATATAGGTATGATAGTGATCATACCACGATGCACATGATAGAGATCATCTGCGGGAACCATATAATTTCACTAATAAACATATGATGTTTGATAGCATCTTATATTGCTTGTTTAGCGCTTTGTTAGCATAATAAGATGATCCCTCATTTAAATATCAAGATAAGAATGTGTTCTTCCTTTAGTATGCACCGATTATGTTTTCGTCGCTCCAAGACATCACGTGATGATCGGGTGTTCTTGGATCCACGACCATATTTCGGGTGTAAAACAGTTACACACGCGAATACTAAGGTTCTAACTTGGCGAGCCTAGCATGTACAGACATGGCCTCGGAACACGGACCGAAAGGTTAAGCATGAGTCATATAGTTGATATGATGCCCATTTGATGCTCGCCTTTGAATCTATACCGACTCACGTGATGATCGGACTTGGTGTAGTGGATTTGGTTCATGTAATCACCAAAAAGGCACGAGGGATGTCGTTTTTGAGTGGGAGTTCATTCGTAATATAGATTAGTTGAACTCAATCTATCATACACTTAGTCTAAACTTTACAAATTCTGTTGTAGATGGCACCACCTGCTTTTAATTTCAATGTGTTCATGGAGAAAGAGAAACTAGCAACGAACGGTAGCAACTTTACCAAATGGGCCATGAATTTGAGGATTCTCCTCTCTGCTGCACAAAAGCAATATGTGCTTGAAGCGCCGTTAGGCCCCCCACCTTTAGATGATGCCCCTGACGAGGAGAAGAATGTCTATCAGACTCGTCAGGAGGACCACAACTTAGTTCATTGCGGCATATTGTATGGGCTAGAGCCGGAACTTCGAAAGCGTTTCGAAAACGGCAATGCATTTGATACAATGGGTGAGTTGAAAATGATTTTCGACACACATGCTGCTGTAGAGAGCTACAACGCTTCAGAAAAGTTCTTTAGCTGCATGATGGAAGAGCACAGCTCCGTTAGTGAGCATGTACTCAAGATGTCGGGTTACGCCGATAAGCTTGTGTCCTTGGGAATATCGATTCCCATTGACTTAGGCATCCATCGTGTTCTGCAGTCTCTGCCACCTAGCTATAAGAGCTTCGTGATGAACTATAATATGCAAGGCATGAAGAAGTCTCTCCCCGAGCTTCTGTCAATGCTTAAAACTGCAGAAGTGGAGATCAAAAAGGAACATTAAGTGTTGATGATCAATAGGAACACTGGTTTCAAGAAAGACAAGAAGGCAAAACGGAAGGGAAGTAAGGGCGGCATGCATGTTGCCGCGCCTGAAAAGAAACCCCGAGTTGGACCTAATTCTGATTCCGAGTGCTACTATTGTAAGGGGACTGGCCACTGGAAGCACAACTGCCCCAAGTATCTGGCAGACAAAAAGGCCGGCAAGGCAAACAAAGGTATATATGATATACATGTTATTGATGTGTACTTGACTAGTGCTCGCAGTAGCACCTGGGTATTTGATACCGGTTCAGTTGCTAATATTTGTAACTCGAATCAGGGGCTGCGGAACAAGCGACCGCTAGCAAGGGGTGAGGTCAAGATGCGTGTCGGCAATGGATCAAGCGTTGATGTGATCGCCGTCGGAACGCTGCCTCTCCACTTGCCGTAGCGATTAGTAATAAACTTGAATAAATGTTATCTGGTGCCTGCACTGAGCATGAACATTGTATCTGGATCGTGTTTGATGCGAAGTGGTTATTCATTTAAATCCGAGAACAATGGTTGTTCCATTTATATGAATGAAATCTTTTATGGTCATGCACCGATGATGCATGGTTTATTTCTATTAGATCTCGATGATAATGTTACACATATTCATAATGTTGATGCTAAAAGGATTAAACTTAATGATGATATATCCGCATATATGTGGCACTGCCGTCTAGGACATATTGGCGTTAAACGCATGAAGAAGCTCCATTCGGATGGACTTTTGGAATCACTTGATTATGAATCATTTGATACGTGTGAGCCATGCCTTATGGGCAAGATGACTAGAACGCCGTTTTCCGGTTCAATGGAACGGGCGACAGATTTATTGGAAATCATACATTCTGATGTATGTGGTCCAATGAGTGTGTCGGCGCGAGGTGGATATCGTTATTTTGTTACTTTCACGGATGATTTGAGTAGATACGGTTATATCTACTTGATGAAACACAAGTCTGAAACCTTTGAAAAGTTCAAGGAATTTCAGAATGAAGTGGAAAATCATCGTAATAGAAAGATCAAATTTCTACGGTCCGACCGTGGAGGTGAGTATCTAAGTTACGAGTTTAGCACTCACATGAAAGAGTGTGGAATTGTTTCACGACTCACACCTGCCGGAACACCACAGCGAAATGGTGTGTCGGAACGTCGTAATCGTACTTTATTAGATATGGTTCGATCTATGATGTCTCTGACGGACTTGCCGTTGTCATTTTGGGGTTATGCACCAGAAACTGCTGCATTCACTTTAAATCGGGCACCATCTAAATCCGTTGAAAAGACACCGTATGAATTGTGGTTTGGAAACAAACCTAAGCTGTCATTTCTTAAAGTTTGGGGATTCGATGTTTATGTGAAGAAACTTCAACCGGATAAACTCGAACCCAAAGCGGAAAAATGCGTCTTCATAGGATACCCTAAAGAAACTATTGGGTATTCCTTCTATCACAGATCCGAGGGCAAGGTTTTTGTTGCCAAGAATGGATCCTTTCTAGAGAAAGAGTTTCTCGCGAAAGGTGTGAGTAGTCGGAAGGTAGAACTCGAAGAGGTTGTGGAACCTTCTCTTCAAAGTATGGCGAGTAGCGCAGCGCCGGAAGTTGTTCCGGAGTTGGCTCCACCTGTTGAAGAGGGAACTAATGATAATGATCATGAAACTCCGAAAGAGAGTACTACCGAACCTCGCAGGTCAAACAGGACGCGTGCAGCTCCCGAGCTGTACGGAAATCCTGTCATGAATTTCATGGTTGATGAAAATGATGACCCTGCGACGTATGAAGAAGCGATGATGAGCACGGATTCCAACAAATGGTTATAAGCCATGAAATCCGAGATGGAATCCATGTATGAAAATCAAGTTTGGAACTTGGTGGAATTACCTCACGACCGAAAGGCCGTGGAGAACAAATGAATTTTCAAAAGGAAAACTGATGCTGATGGTAATGTGACCGTCTATAAAGCTCGACTTGTCGCAAAAAGGTTTTGACAAATTCAAGGAGTTGACTACGATGAGACTTTCTCTCCCGTAGCGATGCTAAAGTCAGTTAGGATTATGTTAGCAATTGCTGCATATTTTGATTATGAGATATGGCAGATGGATGTCAAAACCGCGTTTCTCAATGGTAATATTGAAGAAGAGTTGTATATGATACAACCAAAGGGTTTTGTCGATCCTAAGGATGCTAACAAGGTGTGCAAGCTTCAGCGATCCATCTATGGATTGAAGCAAGCATCACGAAGTTGGAATCTCCGCTTTGATGAGGTGATCAAAGAGTTTGGATTTGTCCAAACTTATGGAGAAGCTTGTATTTACAAGAAAGTGAGTGGGAGCAATGTGGCATTTCTGATATTATATGTGGATGACATATTATTGATCGGAAATGATATAGATCTTTTAAACAGTGTTAAAAGTTATCTAAACAGCAAATTTTCAATGAAGGACCTAGGTGAAGCGTCATACATATTAGGCATAAAGATCTATAGAGATAGATCTAGGCGCCTAATAGGGCTATCGCAAAGTACATACCTTGATAAGATTTTAAAGAAGTTTAAAATGGACGGAAGTAAGAAGGGGTTCTTACCTATGTTGCAAGGCAAGACATTGAGTAAGACTCAAAGTCCGGCTTCGGCGGAAGAAAGAGAGATAATGGACAAAGTCCCCTATGCTTCAGCCATAGGCTCTATAATGTACGCCATGCTATGTACAAGACCGGATGTGGCACATGCTATTAGTTTGACTAGTAGGTACCAATCGGATCCAGGTTCGGAACATTGGATAGCGGTCAAGAATATCCTTAAGTACTTACGAAGAACTAAGGATATGTTTCTTGTATACGGAGGTGAAGAAGAGCTCGTCGCTAAGTGTTATGTCGACGCTAGCTTTGACACCGATCCGGATGACTGTAAGTCTCAATCCGGATACGTATTTATCATGAATGGCGGAGCGGTTAGTTGGAGGAGCTCTAAACAACCTGTGGTAGCGGGATCAACAACGGAGGCCGAATATGTTGCTGCTTCAGAAGCGGCTCAGGAAGCAGTTTGGATTAAGGTGTTCATATCCGAACTAGGAGTGGTGGAAAATGCGTTGGACCCAATGGTGATCTATTGTGACAACAATGGTGCCATTGCCAATGCCAAAGAGCCAAGGTCTCACAAGCATTCCAAGCATATTAAGCGCCGGTTTCACTCCACCCACGAGCATGTCAAGGATGGAGATATAAAGATTTGTAAAGTACATACGGATCTCAATGTAGCAGATCCGTTGACTAAAACTCTCCCTAGAGCAAAACATGATCAACACTAGAACTCAATGGGTGTTAGATTTATCACTATGTAACTAGATTATTGTCTCTAGTGCAAGTGGGAGACTGAAGGGAATATGCCCTGAGAGGCAATAATAAAGTGTTTATTATGTGTATTCCAAGTATATGATAGATGTTTATTTTGCATGCTATAATTGTATTAATACGGAAACGTTAATACATGTGTGTTTAATAAACAAACATAAAGTTCCTAGTTATGCCTCTCTCATAAACTAGCTCGTTGATTAACAAGATGATCAAGGTTTCCTGATCATGGACATTGGATGTTGTTAATAACGGGATCACAACATTAGTGTAATGGTGTGATGAACATTCATCCGAAGTATAGCATTACGATCAAAGTCATTGAGTTTATATTGCTATAACAACTTACGAAGTGATCCTAATCCTTAGACCATGAGATCATGTCAATCACTAACATCGGAAGAGTTTCTTGATAACATCAAACGTCACACGGTAACAGGGTGATTATAAAGATGGATTCAGAACTAATAAAGTGTTATGTTGAGGCTCATGGATCGAGAGTGGAATTTGTTCATCCCGATGACGGATAGATATACTCTGGGCCCTCTCGGTGATATCACATTGATTAGCTTGCAAGCAAGTGATTTGATCACTAGAATGTTATATCACAGGAACGAGAAAAGAGTGCATGTCGGTAACGAGATCAAACTAGGTATGGAGATACCGATGATCGAATCTCGGACATGTAATATATCGTGAAACAAAGGGATTAAGATACTAGCGTAAAAGGTTTCGACGATCACAAGAAAGTCATCGTTGAATGTGTGGGAGTCAGTATGGGTCTCTAGATCCCTCTTCTGATTATTGATCCGAGAGGGGTCTCGATCATGTCCGCATTATTCACGAACCGTAGGGTGACACACTTAAGAGACACCGACATCCAATTGGAGCAAATGTTTCATGCCGAAAGAATGAACAAGCGCAGGAATTTATTTCACTAGATACCGAAACAGGTTTTCGGGTGAAATTGCATAAAGTGGTTATGCATGTGAAATAGAATTCTAGCAAGGGGTTATTTGTGAATGTTTGTCATTAAAGTAATTGACAAAATTATGAATAAATTAAAAGAGTTTTATTTAATGAGAGTTTGCATTAAATTTGGTGGAAATTTAATGGGAATTTGAGTGGACTTTTGAGTGGAGGGAATTTAAAGGAGATTTGTGAGTGGAGTGTCCACCCACATGAAGAGGGGAGGGCAAGGGGGCAGCCCCCATGCGCCGGCCACCCCCTTGGGGTTCCCCCCCTCCTCACTTGTCTCTCACACCTCCTCGTGAAGGATCTCTCTCCCCCTCTAGAATTTATCCCCCATGGTCTCGGACTAGCGAGATACATGTTCCCGGTGGCTATTCGGCAAGAAAGAGTTGTGCTTCCGCTGCATCGCTGGAGCGAGGAGGCGGAGGTTGCTCGGTGCCTCGAACGTGTGTGCGAGCACGGATGCGCTGCTGATTTGCGGCGCTAGGACTTCCTCTCGATCTTGAGATCGGCAAGGGATCGTCTACATCAACCACGAGTTGAACTCGTTAAGCTTTGTCGGTCTTCAAGGGTATGTTCTCTACGGATATACATCCGCCCGTTGTTTGTATCTAGTAGATAGATCTTGGTATATAGTTCACATCGTAGGAAATTTTTTGTTTTCTATGCTGCGAACCCTACAATTTGATCACTAGAATGTTATATCACGAGAACGAGAAAAGATTGCATGTCAGTAACGAGATCAAACTAGGTATGGAGATACCGATGATCGAATCTCGGACATGTAATATATCGTGAAACAAAGGGATTAAGATACTAGCGTAAAAGGTTCTGACGATCACAAGAAAGTTATCGTTGAATGTGTGGGAGTTGGTATGGGTCTCCAGATCCCGCTTTTGATTATTGATCCGAGAGGGGTCTCGATCATGTCTGCATTATTCACGAACCGTAGGGTGACACACTTAAGAGACACCGACATCCAATTGGAGCAAAAGTTTCATGCCGAAAGAATGAACAAGCGCAGGAATTTATTTCACTAGATACCGAAACAGGTTTTCGGGTGAAATTGCATAAAGTGGTTATGCATGTGAAATAGAATTCTAGCAAGGGGTTATTTGTGAATGTTTGTCATTAAAGTAATTGACAAAATTCTGAATAAACTAAAAGAGTTTTATTTAATGAGAGTTTGCATTAAATTTGGTGGAAATTTAATGGGAATTTGAGTGGATTTTTGAGTGGAGGAAATTGAAGGGCCATTTTGTGAGTGGAGTGTCCACCCACATGAATGAAGGAGGGGAGGGGGCAGCCCCCATGGCCGGCGGCCACCCCCTTGGGTGCCCCCTCCTCCTATAAAAGGAGCCCCTCCTCTCACTTGTCTCTCACACCTCCTCGTGAAGGATCTCTCTCCCCCTCTAGAATTTATCCCCCATGGTCTCGGACTAGCGAGATACATGTTCCCGGTGGCTATTCAGCAAGAAAGAGTTGTGCTTCCGCTATATCGCTGAAGCGAGGAGGCGGAGGTTGCTTGGTGCCTCGAACGTGTGTGCGAGCACGGATGCGCTGCTGATTTGCGGCGCTAGGACTTCCTCTCGATCTTGAGATCGGCAAGAGATCGTCTACATCAACCACGAGTTGAACTCGTTAAGCTTTGTCGGTCTTCAAGGGTATGTTCTCTACGGATATACATCCGCCCGTTGTTTGTATCTAATAGATAGATCTTGGTACATAGTTCACATCGTAGGAAATTTTTTGTTTTCTATGCTGCGAACCCTACAGTGGTATCAGAGCCGGATCTATGCGTAGATGCTTTACACGGGTAGTACACATATGAGTATGTGGGCGATGATGATCATGTTGTTGCTCCTTAGTTGTAATTTTGGATATTGGTGGCATAGTGGGATGAAGTGGCCCGGACAAACTTTACATGTCCTCGCACATGAGACCTGTTCCACGCTTGACATGCAACTAGTTTGCATAAGTGGCTAGCGGGTGTCTGTCTCTCCTACTATAGTCAATATCTATTTTTCAACGAGTTGTCAACAATTTGGTTATCCTCGTTGTGGTTCATGTTCGTAGGTAAGAACGGTTCTATCTCGAAATCCCTAAGCCACGTAAAAATTGCAATGGATAAATTAGAGGCGTCTAGTTTAGATTGTTGCTGGGCTAGTGTTATGATATGGTGATGTTGTAAGTAGAAGTATACGATGATACTCTTACAACATACATAACGTGTAATCTACATAGACCTTGGACTTACACATATAGGTATGATAGTGATCATACCACGATGCACATGATAGAGATCATATGCGGGAACCATATCATTTCACTAATAAACATGTGATGTTTGATAGCATCTTATATTGCTTGTTTAGCGCTTTGTTAGCATAATAAGATGATCCCTCATTTAAATATCAAGATAAGAATGTGTTCTTCTTTTAGTATGCACCGATTATGTTTTCGTCGCTCCAAGACATCACGTGATGATCGGGTGTTCTTGGATCCACGACCATATTTTGGGTGTAAAACAGTTACACACGCGAATACTAAGGTTCTAACTTGGCGAGCCTAGCATGTACAGACATGGCCTCGGAACACGGACCGAAAGGTTAAGCATGAGTCATATAGTAGATATGATGCCCATTTGATGCTCGCCTTTGAAGCTATACCGACTCACGTGATGATCGGACTTGGTATAGTGGATTTGGTTCATGTAATCACCAAAAAGGCACGAGGGATGTCGTTTTTGAGTGGGAGTTCATTCGTAATATGGATTAGTTGAACTCAATCTATCATACACTTAGTCAAAACTTTACAAATTCTGTTGTAGATGGCACCACCTGCTTTTAATTTCAATGTGTTCATGGAGAAAGAGAAACTTGCAACGAACGGTAGCAACTTTACCGAATGGGCCATGAATTTGAGGATTCTCCTCTTTGCTGCACAAAAGCAATACGTGCTAGAAGCGCCATTAGGCCCCCCACATTTAGAGGATGCCCCTGGCGAGGAGAAGAATGTCTATCAGACTCGTCAGGAGGACCACAACTTAGTTCATTGCGGCATATTGTATGGGCTGGAGCCGGAACTTCGAAAGCGTTTCGAAAACGGCAATGCTTTTGATACAATGGGTGAGTTGAAAATGATTTTCGACACACATGCTGCTGTAGAGAGCTACAACGCTTCAGAAAATTTCTTTAGTTGCATGATGGAAGAGCACAGCTGCGTTAGTGAGCATGTACTCAAGATGTCGGGTTACGCCGACAAGCTTGTGTCCTTGGGAATAACGATTCCCATTGACTTAGGCATCCATCGTGTTCTGCAGTCTCTGCCACCTAGCTATAAGAGCTTTGTGATGAACTATAATACGCAAGGCATGAAGAAGTCTCTCCCCGAGCTTCTGTCAATGATTAAAACTGCAGAAGTGGAGATCAAAAAGGAACATCAAGTGTTGATGATCAATAGGAACACTGGTTTCAAGAAAGACAAGAAGGGAAAATGGAAGGGAAGTAAGGGCGGCAAGCCTGTTTCTGTGCCTGAAAAGAAACCCCGAGTTGGACCTAAGTCTGATACCGAGTGCTACTATTGTAAGGGGACTGGCCACTGGAAGCGCAATTGCCCCAAGTATTTGGCAGACAAGAAGGACGTCAAGGCAAACAAAGGTATATATGATATACATGTTATTGATGTGTACTTGACTAGTGCTCGCAGTAGCACCTAGGTATTTGATACCGGTTTAGTTGCTAATATTTGTAACTCGAATCAGGGGCTGCGGAACAAGCGACCGCTAGCAAGGGGTGAGGTCAAGATGCGTGTCGGCAATGGATCAAGCGTTGATGTGATCGCCGTCGGAACGCTGCCTCTCCATTTTCCGTCGGGATTAGTTATAAACTTGAATAATTGTTATCTGGTTCCTGCACTGAGCATGAACATTGTATCTGGATCGTGTTTGATGCGAAGTGGTTATTCATTTAAATCCGAGAACAATGGTTGTTCCATTTATATGAATGAAATCTTTTATGGTCATGCACCGATGATGAATGGTTTATTTCTATTAGATCTCGATGATAATGTTACACATATTCATAATGTTGATGCTAAAAGGATTAAACTTAATGATGATATATCCGCATATATGTGGCACTGCCGTCTAGGTCATATTGGCGTTAAACGCATGAAGAAGCTCCATTCGGATGGACTTTTGGAATCACTTGATTTTGAATCATTTGATACATGTGAGCCATGCCTTATGGGCAAGATGACTAGAACTCCGTTTTCCGGTTCAATGGAATGGGGGACAGATTTATTGGAAATCATACATTCTGATGTATGTGGTCCAATGAGTGTGTCGGCGCGAGGTGGATATCGTTATTTTGTTACTTTCACGGATGATTTGAGTAGATACGGTTATATCTACTTGATGAAACACAAGTCTGAAACCTTTGAAAAGTTCAAGGAATTTCAGAATGAAGTGGAAAATCATCGTAATAGAAAGATCAAATTTCTACGGTCCGACCGTGGAGGTGAGTATCTAAGTTACGAGTTTAGCACTCACATGAAAGAGTGTGGAATTGTTTCACAACTCACGTCTGCCGGAACACCACAGAGACATGGTGTGTCGGAACATCGTAATCGTACTTTATTAGATATGGTTCGATCTATGATGTCTCTGACAGACTTGCCGTTGTCATTTTGGGGTTATGCACTAGAAACTGCTGCATTCACTTTAAATCGTGCACCATCTAAATCCATTGAAAAGACACCGTATGAATTGTGGTTTGGAAACAAACCTAAGATGTCATTTCTTAAAATTTGGGGATGCGATGTTTATGTGAAGAAACTTCAACCGGATAAACTCGAACCCAAAGCGGAAAAATGCGTCTTCATAGGTTACCCTAAGGAAACTATTGGGTATTCCTTCTATCACAGATCCGAGGGCAAGTTTTTGTTGCCAAGAATGGATCCTTTCTAGAGAAAGAGTTTCTTGCGAAAGGTGTGAGTAGTCGGAAGATAGAACTCGAAGAGGTTATTCAACCTTCTCTTCAAAGTATGGCGAGTAGCGCAGCGCCGGAAGTTATTCCGGAGTTGGCTCCACCTGTTGAAGAGGGAACTAATGATAATGATCATGAAACTCCTAAAGAGAGTACTACCGAACCTCGCAGGTCAAGCAGGACGCGTGCAGCTCCCGAGCTGTACGGAAATCCTGTCATGAATTTCATGGTTGATGAAAATGATGACCCTACGACGTATGAAGAAGCGATGATGAGCCCGGATTCCAACAAATGGTTAGAAGCCATGAAATCCGAGATGGAATCCATGTATGAAAATCAAGTTTGGAACTTGGTGGAATTACCTCACGACCGAAAGGCCGTGGAGAACAAATGGATTTTCAAAAGGAAAACTGATGCTGATGGTAATGTGACCGTCTATAAAGCTCAACTTGTCGCAAAGGGGTTTCGACAAATTCAAGGAGTTGACTACGATGAGACATTCTCTCTCGTAGCGATGCTAAATCAGTTAGGATTATGTTAGCAATTGCTGCATATTTCGATTATGAGATATGGCAGATGGATGTCAAAACCGTGTTTCTCAATGGTAATATTGAAGAAGAGTTGTATATGATACAACCAAAGGGTTTTGTCGATCCTAAGGATGCTAACAAGGTGTGCAAGCTTCAGCGATCCATCTATGGATTGAAGCAAGCATCACGAAGTTGGAATCTCCGCTTTGATGAGGTGATCAAAGAGTTTGGATTTGTCCAAACTTATGGAGAAGCTTGTATTTACAAGAAAGTGAGTGGGAGCAATGTGGCATTTCTGATATTATATGTGGATGACATATTATTGATCGGAAATGATGTAGATCTTTTAAACAGTGTTAAAAGTTATCTCAACAGCAAATTTTCAATGAAGGACCTAGGTGAAGCGTCATACATATTAGGCATAAAGATCTATAGAGATAGATCTAGGCGCCTAATAGGTCTATCGCAAAGTACATACCTTGATAAGATTTTAAAGAAGTTTAAAATGGATGGAAGTAAGAAGGGGTTCTTACCTATGTTTCAAGGAAAGACATTGAGTAAGACTCAAAGTCCGGCTTCGGCGGAAGAAAGAGAGATAATGGACAAAGTCCCCTATGCTTCAGCCATAGGCTCTATAATGTACGCCATGCTATGTACAAGACCGGATGTGGCACATGCTATTAGTTTGACTAGTAGGTACCAATCGGATCCAGGTTCGGAACACTGGATAGCGGTCAAGAATATCCTTAAGTACTTACGAAGAACTAAGGATATGTTTCTTGTATATGGAGGTGAAGAAGAGCTCGTCGCTAAGTGTTATGTTGATGCTAGCTTTGACACCGATCCGTATGACTCTAAGTCTCAATCCGGATACGTATTTCTTATGAATGGCGGAGCGGTTAGTTGGAGGAGCTGTAGGGTTCGCAGCATAGAAAACAAAATTTTTCCTACGATGGGAACAACTATGTACCAAGATCTATCTACTAGATACAAACAACGGGCGGATGTATATCCGTAGAGAACATACCCTTGAAGACCGACAAAGCTTAACGAGTCCAAACTCGTGGTTGATGTAGACGATCTCTTGCCGATCTCAAGATCGAGAGGAAGTCCTAGCGCCGCAAAACAGCAGCGCATCTGTGCTCGCACACACGTTCGAGGCACCGAGCAACCTCCGCCTCCTCGCTCCAGCGATGCAGCGGAAGCACAACTCTTTCTTGCCGAATAGCCACCGGGAACATGTATCTCGCTAGTCCGAGACCATGGGGGATAAATTCTAGAGGGGGAGAGAGATCCTTCACGAGGAGGTGTGAGTGAGAGAGAGGGAGGGGGGCTCCTTTTATAGGGAGAGGGGGGCACCCAAGGGGCCATGCGCCCAGCCATGGGGCTGCCCCCTCCCCTCCTTTCATTCATGTGGGTGGACACTCCACTCACACAAAAGCCTTTCAATTCCCTCCACTCAAAAACCCACTCAAATTCCCATTAAATTTCCACCAAATTTAATGCAAACTCTCATTAAATAAAACTCCTTTTATTTATGCAGAATTTTGTCAATTACTTTAATGACAAACATTCACATATAACCCCTTGCTAGTATTTCATTTCACATGCAGAAACACTTTCTGTAATTTCACCCGAAAACCCGTTTCGGTATCTAGTGAAATAAATTCCTGCGCTTGTTATTCTTTTCGGCATGAAACTTTTGCTCCAAATGGATGTCGGTGTCTCTTAAGTGTGTCACCCTACGGTTCGCGAATAATGCGGACATGATCGAGACCCCTCTCGGATCAATAATCAGAAGCGGTATCTGGAGACCCATACTAACTCCCACACATTCAACGATGACTTTCTTGTGATCGTCGGAACCTTTTACGCTAGTATCTTAATCCCTTTGTTTCGCGATATATTACATGTCCGAGATTCGATCATCGGTATCTCCATACCTAGTTTGATCTCGTTACTGACATGCACTCTTTTCTCGTTCCCGTGATATAACATTCTAGTGATCAAATCACTTGCTTGCAAGCTAATCAATGTGATATCACCGAGAGGGCCCAGAGTATATCTATCCGTCATCGGGATGAACAAATTCCACTCTCGATCCATGAGCCTCAACATAACACTTTATTAGTTCTGAATCCATCTTTATAATCACCCTGTTACGGTGTGACGTTTGATGTTATCAAGAAACTCTTCCGGTGTTAGTGATTGACATGATCTCATGGTCTAAGGATTAGGATCACTTCGTAAGTTGTTATAGCAATATAAACTCAATGACTTTGATCGTAATGCTATACTTCGGATGAATGTTCATCACACCATTACACTAATGTTGTGACCCCGTTATTAACAACATCCAATGTCCATGATCAGGAAACCTTGATCATCTTGTTAATCAACGAGCTAGTTTATGAGAGAGGCATAACTAGGAACTTTCTGTTTGTTTATTAAACACACATGTATTAACGTTCCCGTATTAATACAATTATAGCATGCAAAATAAACATTTATCATAAACAAGGAATATGATAATAACCACTTTATTATTGCCTCTCGGGCATATTCCCTTCAGGAGCTCCAAACAACCTATGGTAGCGGGATCAACAACGGAGGCCGAATATGTTGCTGCTTCAGAAGCGGCTCAGGAAGCAGTTTGGATGAAGGAGTTCATATCGGAACTAGGAGTGGTTGCAAACGTGTTGGACCCAATGGTGATCTATTGTGACAACAATGGTGCCATTGCCAATGCCAAAGAGCCAAGGTCTCACAAGCATTCCAAGCATATTAAGCGCCGGTTTCACTCCATCCGCGAGCATGTCAAGGATGGAGATATAAAGATTTGTAAAGTACATATGGATCTCAATGTAGCAGATCCGTTGACTAAAACTCTCCCTAGAGCAAAACATGATCAACACCAGAACTCAATGGGTGTTAGATTTATCACTATGTAACTAGATTATTGTCTCTAGTGCAAGTGGGAGACTGAAGGGAATATGCCCTGAGAGGCAATAATAAAGTGTTTATTATGTGTATTCCAAGTATATGATAGATGTTTATTTTGCATGCTATAATTGTATTAATACGGAAACATTAATACATGTGTGTTTAATAAACAAACAGAAAGTTCCTAGTTATGCCTCTCTCATAAACTAGCTCGTTGATTAACAAGATGATCAAGGTTTCCTGATCATGGATATTGGATGTTGTTAATAAGGGGATCACAACATTAGTGTAATGGTGTGATGAACATTCATCCGAAGTATAGCATTATGATCAAAGTCATTGAGTTTATATTTCTATAACAACTTACGAAGTGATCCTAATCCTTAGACCATGAGATCATGCCAATCATTAACACCGGAAGAGTTTCTTGATAACATCAAACGTCACACCGTAACAGGGTGATTATAAAGATGGATTCAGAACTAATAAAGTGTTATGTTGAGGCTCATGGATCGAGAGTGGAATTTTTTCATCCCGATGACGGATAGATATACTCTGGGCCCTCTCGGTGATATCACATTGATTAGCTTGCAAGCAAGTGATTTAATCTCTAGAATGTTATATCACAGGAACGAGAAAAGAGTGCATGTCAGTAACGAGATCAAACTAGGTATGGAGATACCGATGATCGAATATCGGACATGTAATATATCGTGAAACAAAGGGATTAAGATACTAGCGTAAAAGGTTCTGACGATCACAAGAAAGTCATCGTCGAATGTGTGGGAGTCAGTATGGGTCTCCAGATCCCGCTTCTGATTATTGATCCGAGAGGGGTCTCGATCATGTCTGCATTATTCACGAACCGTAGGGTGACACACTTAAGAGACACCGACATCCAATTTGAGCAAAAGTTTCATCCCGAAAGAATGAACAAGCGCAGGAATTTATTTCACTAGATACCAAAACAGGTTTTCAGGTGAAATTGCATAAAGTGGTTATGCATGTGAAATACAATTCTAGCAAGGGGTTATTTGTGAATGTTTGTCATTAAAGTAATTTACAAAATTCTGAATAAAATAAAAGAGTTTTATTTAATGAGAGTTTGCATTAAATTTGGTGGAAATTTAATGGGAATTTGAGTGGATTTTTTAGTGGAGAAAATTGAAGGGACATTTTGTGAGTGGAGTGTCCACCCACATGAATGAAGGAGGGGAGGGGGCAGCCCCCATGGCCGGCGGCCACCCCCTTGGGTGCCCCCCCTCCTCCTATAAAAGGAGCCCCTCCTCTCACTTGTCTCTCACACCTCCTCGTGAAGGATCTCTCTCCCCCTCTAGAATTTATCCCCCATGGTCTCGGACTAGCGAGATACATGTTCCCGGTGGCTATTCAGCAAGAAAGAGTTGTGCTTCCGCTGCATCGCTGAAGCGAGGAGTAGGAGGTTGCTTGGTGCCTCGAACGTGTGTGCGAGCACGGATGCGCTGCTGATTTGCGGCGCTAGGACTTCCTCTCGATCTTGAGATCGGCAAGAGATCGTCTACATCAACCACGAGTTGAACTCGTTAAGCTTTGTCGGTCTTCAAGGGTATGTTCTCTACAGATATACATCCGCCCGTTGTTTGTATCTAATAGATAGATCTTGGTACATAGTTCACATCGTAGGAAATTTTTTGTTTTCTATGCTGCAAACCCTACACCTTCGCCTATAAGAAGCCCCCGATGCAGAAACCCTAAGTACGCGATCAGAAATCCACGAAACCGTCTATAGCTGCCGCCACCACCATCCCTAGATCGAGGGGATCTGAAGTTCTTCCCGGCACCCTGCCAGAGGGGAGATCATCCCGGAGGCCTTCTCTCCGGTATGATTCGTGAGTAGTTCCACCTTGGACTATGGGTCCATGTAGTAGCTAGATGGTTGTATCTCCTCCTTTGTGCTTTCATGTATAGATCTTGTGAGATCCGTTCATGATCAAGATCTAATCTATTTGTAATCATGCATGTTGTGTTTGCGGGGATCCGATGGATATTGAGATTATTATGTTGGTTTGATTAATGGTTTTATCTTTATGATTCTATCATGTCTGTGTTGTTTGTGATCTTGCATGCTCTCCGTTGCTAGTGGTTATCATGGCCAAGTAGTTGCTAGTGACTCCAAGAGGGAGTATTTATGCTCGATAGTGGGTTCATGCCTCTAGTTTCCAAGGGAAGTGACAGAAATCTTTTCGGTTGTAGATGTGCTATTGCTACTAGGGAGAAAACAACGGTCTCTTGTTCATGGAACATGTGGACTGTTTACCTTACACACTTTGCTTAAAGAAGTTGTCTGTTGCTTGCAACTTAATACTGGAGGGGGTTCGGATGATAACCTAAAGGTGGACTTCTAGTCATAGATGCAGTTGGATGACGGTCTATGTATATTATTGTATTGCCCAATCAACCTCATAGGATCTTTCTGGCTAGTAATTGCATTGTTATGCCTTTCTCAGTTCCTGTCAATTGCCCCGTTGTAATTTGTTTACCCTTCATGCCATGTTGTTTATCTAAGGAGAGCACCTCTAGTGAACTATGGACCCCGGTCCAATCTTTACCATTGATACATCTTCCACTGTTACTTGTTTACTTGCTGCAAACCATTACCTTCCATACCATACGTTTAATCCTTTGTTACAGCAAACCGGTGAGCTTGACAACCTCACTGATTCGTTGGGGCAAAGTCTTGAGTTTGTGTTGTGCAGGTCTCCGTGTTACTTGCAACTCATGTGTGACGTTTCCTTCCTCCTACTGGTTCGATAACCTCGGTTTCTTACCGAGGGAAAACTTGCTGCTGTGCTGCTTCACACCTTGCTCTTGGGGTTTCCTGATGAAGCGCTCCCACTTGGACTGGCGCTCCATCACCCATGGTCCCGGATCAGCGAGATACATGTTCCTGGTGTCTTTTTCTGGAAGTATTTGTTGCTTCCGCTGCTTCTATGGAGAGAGGGCGCGGAGGTTGTCGGGGTACCCGGACGTGTGTGCGATCACGGATGCACCACTACTTTGCGGTGTTGGACGTGATGGTGCTGGACCGGCTGGACCAGATGAACTTCATCACGATCTTGAGATCGGCAAGCGTTCGACTACATCATCCACGAGTATAACCTCGTTAACGCTATACGGTCTTCGAGGGTATGTATTCTATGGATGAATATCCATCCGTTGCTTGTATCTAGTAGATAGATCTTGGTGCTTTGTTCCCATCATAGGAATTTTTTGTTTTCTATGTTGCGAACCCTTCATAATATCACAATATGCATCAATCAATAATTTTTGGAACACTGCACACAGAATGACAACTATGCTCTCTTAATGGTGCCTAAAGGTAGAAGGTGGAGACTCAATAATGGTGGAAGAAAGGCCTTTTTGTAAAGGAAGCAGGGATTACAAGTTTCGAAAAAAGCTTCCAAAAATTATGGTTTGTTAGCTTCAGCCCTCATTGCCCCTATCATAAGCATCTTGAAGTGGTTAAGGTTAAAGTGGCAAAGATGGAGTATATGCTTGATGAAGTATAAGTTGGCAATCTCAAGTCCCTTGAATACGAGGGCCACACCTCATGCATACTCAACTTTGGGTCCTGGTAAGTTCTTGTCATTGTAAGTATTTGCATATCATTGAGAACCGCCAACGGGGTACCCCTTGCACATGGTACAGGAGCTTTCCGATAACCAAAATGACAAGGCAAGCAGACAATGAGCATCTCAGAAATTTTCTTATTTACCATATGCATATATTTTTATTGAGGATGCTTCATAGATAGCTCATTATGGTGATGCTGCAAGTTTCCACCATGATTAGGCATGGCTTAGGCTAGCGGCCCAGACGTTTCTCTAACACAGGATATAAACTCCATGGACTTATAAGTTCCCTCTTTATTTCACACCGGTGACATCCATAGACAAAAGAGCATGATATCAACCAATTACAAAGTACAAGTGCAATGTTGAAAATGTTCCCCGTGACAGCACGGTTCTGCTAATTCCAACTTATAGGTGCAAGCATATACAACAAAGTTGTCACAATGGTTCAAGTTTATTAGGGGCAAAGAATATAAAGTGTGCCATCAAGTTCATGACGGCTCTAATCACTAAGTTTTCACATAACAAAATAGTTTTTTAATTGGAAGATAGTTGAAAACAAGAATATACTTGGAATGGTTTAACACACATGCATAGGAATTTATAGTGGACACTTTGGAATAACTTGGTTTCTTGGGAGTTGTAAGCATGAGTAGAGCTTACTCATACAAGTGGAGGCTAGCAAAAGACTGGGAGAAACCAACTAAGAGAGCAATAATGGCCATAATCATGCAGAGCAATAAAACATTACTAATCAAAGAATAGAGTGGTACTACAAGTCAAGGACTAAATGATCATAGAGGCTATGGTGACTTGTTCATAGTCATAACATGGTGTGAGCATGTGCCAAGTCAACCCAAACAAAGCATCAAAGGAGAATACCACAATACTATGCTTTTGCATGCTAAAACAACGCATAATTTCTTCAAGGCACACTAAGAAATCCTAATTGTTTGGAACAAGACATGCTACAGCAATAATGACTAAGCATAAGGTCAAAACAACACCTAGCATGTCATGCTAAAGTCTAAGTCACAGTCAAAACAAACTCCCTTTTGTACCACTATAAACATGAAACTTTCTATTATTTTCCAACAACAAACAAATTATTTGAAACAACTCACAAAGATAATAATCAATAAAGATCAGTGAGCTTGTCTCACAAATCCACAAATAAGAACTAAAAAGTTCTAAGCTGAAAGCACAAGAAAACTAAGGCTAAACACAGTGCTAGCAAAAGAGAACACTCACAAAACAATAAGAGTGAAAACTAGAGTGTTCTAGGCAATGAAATAGAGTGTGTCTCTCTTCAAAAGAAGTGTGGTGTAACCAACCAACTTACTCAAGCAAACTAAGCAAATGAAAACCAAAAACGAAAACTAAGACGCTCCAAGAACAACACAACAATGCATGAAACAATAAAAACGAAGTGTCTAGAAAGACCTGAGATTTTTATTGACGAAGAAGGGGATGTCTTGGGCATCCCCAAGCTTTGACGCTTGTACCTCTTGGATATTTCTTGGGGTGACACTGGGTGGCATCCTCAAGCTTGAGCTTTTGTCCATTCTTCCCCTCATTACATCATTCTTTCTCTACACCTGCAAATTTTCCTTCATACAAAACTTCACACAATCTTCATTAGCAGCATTAGTGTATTCAAAAGATATTAGACCTCTGGCAAAGCTTTGGAACAGCAAAACTTTTCACTAAAAACACAAGCTACTGTAGCAACTCCTTCAAAAATCTCAATTTCCCAAAAAGAACCCAAAAAGGAATCAATAAGAAGCAAATGCAAATAATGGCAAAAATCTGTCAAAACAGACCAACAGGTAGAAACCAATTTTTTCGAAGACCTTCTGTTGCTCAAATCAAAAAGCGTTGAACTAACGGAAGTTATCTAACATACTGGGGATTTACTCGTAAATTTTCAGCTCAATCTGACTTACAGAGACTCCTCACGAATTTTTATGATGGAGGACAGAAATCTGTTTCAGGATAGCAACTCCCCAAATCTTACTTCCCTCTTATTAGAGGTCATTCTTGGCACAAAAAGCAAACAAAAAGGATAAGGAGAGGTCATTACAGAAGTAATAACTTCCAAGACTCAAGAAAACTCTTGGGTTATCTCCCAACAAGTACCTTTCTTTAATGCCTTTAAATTGGGCATAATAGTTTGAGAAGATGCTCACATAAAAAATATGAATTGAAGTAAAAGAGAGCATCAAGAAGAAAATATAAAACATTTAAGTCTAACCCACTTCCTATTCATAGGAATCTTGTAAAGAAACAAGTCATGAAAGCACAAAGCACCAAGCATTGGAAAGCAAAACAAGTGCAACTTCAAGACTTTCAACATAAAGAGGGGAAACTTAATATTATTGAGATGCATAAAACCATGTTTCCCTCTCTCATAGTAACTTTCAGTAGCAACATGAACAAAATTAACAATATAACTATCACATAAAACATTCTTATCATGAGCCACATGCATATAATGATTATTACTCTCTGCATAAGCATAGTCATTCTTATTAATTATAGTGGGAGCAAATTTAACAAAATAACTATCACTATTATTCTCATCACCATAATCATCAAATATAGGAGGCATATTGTAATCACAATTAATTTCCTCGTCAATAGTAGGTGGACTGAAAATATCATATTTATCATTGTAATCATCATATATTGGAGGTTTGGTATCATCATAAGCAATAGAATAGCTATCTTCCAAAGCTGGGGGACTAAAAAGATCATTTCCATAAAAACTAGCTCCCCCAAGCTTAGACTTTTCCATAGCATTAGCAATAATGGTGTCCAAAGAGTTCATACTAATAACATTGCTATTAGAATGCAAATAAAGTTCCATAGGTTTTTTAATTTTCTCTTCGAACACTTCATGTCTTAACTCAAGATAAATGCTATAAAGCTCTCTAATTTTGTTGTTGTTTTCCATTAAGCCTAACTAGTGAAAATAAGAAACAAAAATACAAAATTGCAGAATCTAAAGGAAATAACTTCGAGCACTCACACCGGAGGATGTGAGTACCTTTTACCTTACCAACCCCGCAACGGCGCCAGAAAAGAAGTTGATGGCATGGAGGAAAGGTAAAAGCCCAAAACCTCCCCGGTAACGGCGCTAGAAAAGAACTTGATGTCTACGCACTTCTATTCTTGTAGACAGTTGTTGGGCCTCCAAGTGTAGAGGTTCGTAGAACAGCAGCAAGTTTCCCTTAAGAGGATTACCCAAGGTTTATCGAACTTAGGGAGGAAGTGGTCAAAGCTACCCCTCTCAAGCAACCCTGCAATCAAGATACAAGAAGTCTCTTGTGTCCCCAACACACCCAATATAGGTGCACTAGTTCGGCGAAGATATAGTGAAATACAAGTGGTAACGGTGCCAGAAAAGAGCTTGACGATGAGGTAAAGACTAAAGGCAACAAGAAGGAAGCAAGCAAACATGCAACAGATCTAGCAGCAAACAATGTTTCAATGTTTAGAAACAAGGCCTAGGGATCATACTTTCACTAGTGAACACTCTCTCATATAAATATCCTCTCTTCATGATACTACTCTTAACTACTCTTCGATTGGACACTCTCATCATCGGTAGGGCTATAACAACACTCCTCAAAGTCCGCCTTCCCCAATCTAGATAACCCCACACTGTCACCTTGAGCGCTAGATGGTTCCAACAAACACCACAATTTCATAGAGACATCCAACTCCAAATATAACTCATAACAAATATTCAATCTAGCCAAAGTGCCACACACGGTATGCACACTGTCACTTTCACACATGTGGGGAAAAGCATAGATCTATTAAAGCACAAAGCGTATTTATGTATACTCAAACCTAAGTGCCACCATGGCATGCACGCTGTCACTTTCACACACATGGGGAGAGCAGAGATCTAATGAAGCACTTGAGTAGCAAGGTAGATCTACTTGATTACAAAGCTCATGACCACAAGATCATGCATAGAGAGAGAGATGAACACATAGCTACCGGTAGAGCCCTTAGCCCTAAGGAAGAACTACTCTCTCCTCATCATGAGAATCAGCAATGGTGATGAATATGGTGATGGAGATCGATGGAGATGGCTCCGGGGGCACTTCCCCGTCCCGGCAGGGTGCCGGAACAGAGACTTTCTGTCTCTCGAATCTCCCCTTCGGTGGCGGCGGTGCTACGGAGGTTTTCATGTATTTCTTCTGGATGCCCTAGGGTTTTTGGGTCGGAGGCTTCTTATAGGCGCATGAATCAAGGTTGGTGGGGGTCCAGGGATCCCACACCCCCTCCAGGCGCCTCCAGGGCTTGCCCGCGCCTAGGGGGGTGCGGCCACCCTGTGGCCCCCCTCCGGCTCTGCTTCGTGGTTTCGTGTTGCTCCGGGAAAAATAATAACTTTGGCTTTTGTCCCGTCCAATTCCGAGAATATTGATTTTCTGCCTTTCTGGAACCAAAATGGCAACAGGCACTGTGGCATCTTGTTAATAGGTTAGTTTCAGAAAGTGTATAAAAATACCTCAAAGTGTAGACAAAACATAAGACAAATGATACAAAACAAGCATGGAGCATCAAAAATTATAGATACGTTTCCGACGTATCACTCCACCCACCCTAGACCACCTTCGGCGGCTAGGCCCGCTGCCACCACGGCGAGGCCGGCGACAGCGGTGGCGTGAGGAGCAGCGGCGGCGGGCGGAGCTTTGGCGGCACGCGGGGGCGCCCCCGGTGTCGCCCTGGGGTGCGACACACGGGTTTTGTTTTTCCTAACTTAGATGCATACACACCTACATCATCATATACTAACACAAATACCAAGTGAAGACCTAAGGCACATATCAAGATTTAGCGAAATCATGAACAAGTACGCCACTATATCACTTAAATAATTTTCCAATTTAACGAGCCACACAAAGGTCATATTTAGGATTTGCTTTCCAGTAGATTAGATGAACTACCATCCTACTGACCATGAAACAAATGGTTGGTTCTTGCAACATTATAAACCTACTACAACTCTGGTGTCCATATGAAAGAAAATTTATCCTCAAGTAGGTGGATTGCAATATTTTACTTCGACTCAGCACGATATTTTACTTTTTCAGTAAATGACTCTTACTCAACACGCATTGTATGCATAATCTAAACATAGTGGTAAACGAGTTTAGCCGGCCATTTGTACACTTGTGACAAATTGAGAGTACATAATGTCTAGTGTATCTTGAGTAAGATGAAAAAAAAATCTGGTGCAAAATGGTTAAAAAAATAATTAATTTTGTGCAACCTGTCATAAGGATTTTTTGTGTGCAACCTGTCATAAGGGGGTTTCAAAAAGAAATAAACCCCGATTTGTTTGCTCACCCGGTCGCTGTCGAACGAGCCACGTAGGCATAAGTTGCTGGAGGCTGGATGATGCATGACTGCACACGCGGCTCTGCAGCACTAATTCAAATAATAACACGCGGCTCTTCACTCTCCAGTTTAATGTTCAAATCCAAAAAAAAAAACAATCACTGCCCCTTACGCTGTCCATGGTCCACATTTCTTCTCCCACTCGTTAAATAGCCTTGATATTTGGATTCATCGTTCAGATCAACACAAGTCCAAGGATCTCTAGAGAAACTCGATTCCAAGCAAGCCCCAGCCATGGCAGCCACCGACATGAACCACTCCATCGCCCACCAGACCAGCTTTGCACTTCGCCTCGCCTCTGACATATCCTCCCCCTCCAACGCCGACGGTGCACGCGGCAACGCCGCCTTCTCTCCGCTCTCCCTCCACGTCGTGCTCAGCTTCTTAACCGCCGGCGCGGGTGGCGACACCCGCGACCAGCTCGCGGCCATACTTGGAGCCGCCGGTGAAGGCGAGGCCGAGGGCCTCCACGCGCTCGCCGAGCAGGTAGTGCAGCTCGTGCTCGCCGACGCGTCCGGCGCAGGCGGCCCACGCGTCGCCTTTGCCAACGGCGTCTTCGTCGACGCTTCGCTGCCGCTCAAGCCGTTCTTCAAGGACACCGCTTTGGGGAAGTACAAAGCGGAGACCCACTCCGTCGACTTCCAAACTAAGGTGACCCCTTCTTTCCTACTTAAACTACTTTCTTCGTTTAAAAATATAAGACTTTTTATTTGTGTGAATCGAATCTATCTAGACGGATGTATATAGAGGTTCGTAGAGGTTCAGAATAAACATATATACTAAAAATCGTTTAGATATATTAATTTTACAAAGCTAAAATGTTTTATATTTCTAAACGGAGAAAGTAGTTGATAATTTTTGTGAGTAAAGGTACCTTTTTGTTTGGAAGTATTACTTCTCACGGTGTGCAATCTACCGATTCATACAAGGTGAATTTTCAACTAATAATACATTAATTAAAGAGAAGGATAGTATTCCTACAATAAATGAGTTTATTCTCTCGAATCATGCTTTCGTCCCGCTTTATAAATAAAGCCATGTCGGCCGAACATGATACAAGGTGATGGGGAAACCCCTTACAAAGCAGATCAGGATAAACAAGAAAAAACGCGAAAGGCCATCACTTGCCACCGAAGACAACAAACCGAGACCGTGGCGAACCGGGGCTCCACGACGACGCCCCCAAGAAGGTAACGACGCATAGCGCCGCCGTCGTCGAGACCGAAGGTCAAGGGTTTTCACCCGGAGCCCTAGCAGATAAGGTAGCCGCAACGGCGCCCCCAAGAGGGTAACGGTACCCGCAGGCATCGCCGCCGATGGTGCCGAAGAACTGAGCTTTCGCCCGGAAAAACCTTTCGAGCCGCTCCCCGGTGACCGCTTGCACCCATTGTCTTCGAGAGAGGCCTCCGACACACGATCTGGACGCTACCGGAGCCGAGACGCCGCCAACACCAAAGTCTCCCAACGTCCGCTCCTCGCCATCCACATGACCAAGGAACAGAGCCACCACCACCGCCACGTCGCCCGCCGAAGAGACGCCCGCGCAGACCACCTTCCGGAGCCGCCGCCCCGACTTCCATGAACTCGAGCCAAAGGCTCTAGCCACCGCCACACCGCACCATGGCCGAGAAGGACGGAGTAGGGAAAAACTTAGTCTTGCAGTCATCAAGCCGCACGGCAGCCTAGGGGAGGGGAACTGTCCTCCGTCACCCTGCGACGAGTGCCATCCGGACAGGCAGCAGTGCCAACAAGGCCAAGATCAGGCCCGGCTAGGCCCAGATTCGGCCTGGCCAGGCCCAAATCAGCCCAGATCTAGCCCATCGGCTCCGCCACCGCGCTGCAGCAGCCAGGCCACCATGCCACCGGAGAACTGCGACCAGGGTCTACCCACCGCCGTCGCCGCCGCTGGCCGCGCCGCCATGCCCCGCCGCCGGAAGCCCTCAGCTGCGCCGCCACCACAAGGATTCCCGAGCCCAGCGCCAACCGCAGCCCGCGCCACCGACAGGGGGAGCCCCGATGCTGCGCCGCTCGGGGGGCCGCGCACCTCACACGCCGCCGCCGCCGTTCGAGTCCATCGCCGTCTCCAGAGCGCACCGCCGCCAGCAGCACCCTCCCACGAAGAGGCCCCATCACCGGGTAGAGAAAGTCCCGCCGCCGCCGGCACCGCTCGGACTTTGCCGGGCGGCCCGCGCCGCCAGCGGCGGGGGGAGAGGGGGGAGAGGAGGTGGGGGCGGCGAGGAGCTAGGTTTTCGCCTCGGTCGCCCTCGCGGGGGGCGACGCGAGACGAGGAGTCCACTTCTGTCCTGTCCCGCTCCAGGCCTTCCTCTTGTTTCCTTCCTCCCTTTCTTCTTCGGTTGAGAAACGAACAGGGCGTGGTGAGGGGAATAGGAAGGGAGGGATTGTGCAGCAGCGGAAAGAGGGGCAAGATTTGAGTTTATTGGTCATGTGAGAACTACTAGTCGGTCATTACTTGGTATGCGATTTCACTGATATGCTTTCTGTAAATATTGGTATTCCACCTTTGACGCCTTGGCTCTGATCCTGTCAAGTTTTATTTGGAAGGACAAGGTTTCAGGTTTATCTAGCATTGGCCCATGTCATTGCATAATTTATTTCTCTCTCTTTTGTCATTCATTCTGAACACTATAATTAGATTAGGAATTGTACTTCTGACAACTTGTTTAGTACTAGTAAGTAGTACTAATGTAATTTGTCCAGGTACAGGCTGCTGAGGTTGCTGGCCAAGTGAACTCATGGGTAGATAAACTCACTTCAGGTCTCATTAAAGAGATCCTGCCTGCTGGCTCCGTCGACGGTAACACTAGACTCGTTCTTGGTAATGCCCTTTATTTCAAAGGAGCTTGGACTGAGAGGTTTGATGCAACAGAGACAAAAGATGAAAAGTTCTACCTCCTTGATAGGAGCTCAGTAAAAGCACCATTCATGTCTAGTACCAGTAGCCAGTATATTTCCTCTTGCGATGAATTCAAGGTACTTAAGCTTCCTTACCAGCCAGGCGAGGACAAGAGGCAGTTCTCCATGTACATACTTCTTCCAGAAGCACGAGAAGGTCTCTGGAGCTTGGCTACAAAGTTCACCTCTGAGCCAGAGTTCCTAGAGAAGCATATCCCCAGGGGAAAGGTTCCAGTCAGGCATTTCAAGCTCCCAAAGTTCAAGATATCATTTGGGCTTGAAGCTTCAAATTTGCTTAAACATTTGGGGTTAGAGCTGCCATTTAGCAGAGAGGCGGATCTTTCTGAAATGGTGGATGCACCGTTGTGCGTCTCATCCATTTTTCACAAGTCTTTCGTTGAAGTGAATGAAGAAGGAACCGAGGCTGCCGCGGCAAGTGTTGTTGTGACCATGTGTAAGTCCGCGCCGGTAGACTTGCCCCTGGAGGTGGATTTCGTCGCGGATCACCCTTTCCTCTTTCTGATCCGAGAAGATGTGAGTGGTGTGGTGTTGTTCATCGGTCATGTGCTTAATCCTGTGCTTGCAGCATAGTGCGTATGTTGTGAATCAGTCCTTGATAGTTGGTGGTAAGTGTGACCGTATCTGTCGCATATACAGGTGAAGGGTTTTGCCATGCGTTCATGCTGTAACGTGAGGAGTAATAATTCAGTTTTTAAACTACGACTTGTTCGGTGTATGATTTCGTTCCTTCCAGTTTCAGATTGTGGTTTGCTGCGGTTTCTTGAAATACAGACTTCGAACATAAATATTTTCTGAACAGATTGTCTCATTCGTATGCTGTAAAGTTCAGTAATATATACACATTTGATTACATTTGATATTTTCTTAAAGTAGGAAATACATCCCGAGCCTCTTCATTGGTTGATACACACGTATAATACATCCTGGAAACTAAGCGCTAGCTTGCTGGCTTGTGCTCTGAGTGTGGAGCCAAACCCACTTGGGTTCTAATCCCCTCCACAATGGTAATGCGCTGGGAGGGGCAAACTAAACGGGTTATTATCCACAACGGTGACGCACTGGGAGAGTCATATCTATCTAACAACGTATGCTCATGGGAGGGATTATTTTCTTGTGATAATACTTTTTATAATAACTAGCATAGTGGCCCTTGCAAATGCTAGGGCACCATATTTTGGGTGTTTAAACTAACGCTTATTAATTTTATGTTATGTACAATTTTTTAATTAATGTGTTGATTACAAAATAATAAACATTTTTAAATATAGATACCATCCAAACAATCTAATTTTAAAAATATTTTGTACATATGACTATGTTGTTAAGTACAAAGTCATGAAAATATTCATAGAAAATCTAATGATATTGATCATTTTCATAATAAAGGACATATGCATCTCTTCGATGCAGTATTCCTAGATTGGGTGTTGCATGTTTGAAACTGAGGTATTTAGCTATATATGCGTCTGTATTTGTTTGTGCAAGGCTCGTACCATGTAATATCCTGCTTGCAAAAGTAAAAGCACGCTTAGACTGAGATATTCACTTTTATACAACTGGATCAGTCTCTTACACAAATAGAAAAATTTACAAATCAGTACCAGCTTTGCATCAAGACTATTGTTGTTTTTTACCTATATTAGTTGCAAATATATTTAAAAATGGGTTCACATGGACATTTGTTCGAATATGCATTTCCAATGTTAAACCAAGTTGATATCTAACATTGGGTTGTATTAATAATGTGGTTCCATGAACTAAAAATAACTATTAAACGGTTATGGTTTATTAATCAAAAACGATTCAGCAAATTAACATCTATGTCTTGTGTTTTGGCGAGAATACTTTGATTATATCGTAGATTAATAGTTATTAACCATAAAGGAACAAAAAAATATGAAAAATAAATAGGAGGAAAGAATAACTTATCTATCTTTATTTCATGGTAAAATCTACGATATATATGTCTTGAATCTTATGTTGAACTTTGAAAGGAACAACAATTCATGTTATATCTATGAACTAAAATTAACAATATTGCACATACCAAACTTTTGACCGATCATCTCTTTTATGTTGTAATTGTTTTTACCTTCTTTGTCTCATCCTTTATATTACTTTTAAAATTAAATTTATGATTTATGTGTTATATACTCCATACCATCGCTTAGTTGGTCTATGCATTCTAGACCACTACACTAATTTATAATATGCAATGTTGGCGAACAACACCCTTTACTACAATGCAATTTTCTCGTTTATAATTAGTGAGGTAATGTCCAAAAGTATCTTGACATCAGAAATAACCAAGACATTTTGGTTGCCATCCCACTTCCTAGTGAGATGTTATAACTCTTTTTAGAGCTTGATGACTTGATATGATATCTTATATCTAGGGAGTGTACACTTAAATCTATCTTATGGCACCAATCGACTGAGTAAGAGAGAAAATAATGCCTTGTAAAGGTCAGTAGAGGATAGATGACATAACAATATCATACTTGATTCTGAGTTAAGTAAAAATAAAAACATATGACATTTTGTAATTTTCTTAAAAACACATAATATATGTTGATGTACACCATATTAGAAACATAATAGCATGCAGCTGAGCGCGAGAACACCTAGACGATGGCCCTCTTAGACATGTCCATGTATGCCATATTCAACTGCATGCATCGCGTTGATGTAGACCACATACACCCCATTGATATTCTGTGCGCCTAGTTCTTGAGAGTTAGGATCAAACATATCCGCGTTAATGCCTCACTTGGTCACTCAAACCATCAATGTCCGCCATCGGGGCACCGGCCCTATATAGCCACACCATGGAGACCTTGTTTCTTCTTTTATTCGTTTCCATCACCGTATCCTTCATCCTTGTGGCCCGTGGAGCCCTTCATCGTGTATAGAGGAAATATTGGCATTCCTCTACCAGCTTCCACTACAGGACGCGCGCGCTACGCCGAGGGCAAAAAGCCGTCGGCGTAGCCTAAAATGCCCTCGGCGTATGCTACGCCGACGGCTGCCCTCGGCGTAGACTCCTCGGCAAAGGGCTCCCTCGGCGGAGCAAATAGAGGTCGTCGGCGTATGCTACGCCGAGGGCAATGCCGTCAGCGTAGCGGCCGTCGGCATAGCTTGTCGACAGGTTGCAAAAATATTTTAAAAAAAAAAATTAATTTTTTTATTTTATTTTATTTCTTAATTTTTGAATCTTTGAATTGTTTGACTCGTTAATCTCTCACTTTGAACATTTTTAACACTAATTACACTTAATATTTAATTAAATTGCAGTCTTGGTCGAACTTCCCGGAAGGTCACCCATCCTAATACTACTTCAGCTCTAGCACGCTTAACTTCCTCGTTCCTTCAGAATCTGTTTCCGCAAAGTAATTCATACATTGTTGTCAATACTATGATATCAATCCTATTAACCCTTATATCAACATGTCACATGTTTGTATTTTTTGAAATTACAAACAATTATTTAAATAAACATTAATGAATAAGTAAAAATATTATTGAATTCAAATAAAAATATAATAATTTTACTTTTTTGTATTTTTCTATTTAATATGGAATAATTAATATCTTTAAATCTATAAATCAGAATTTAACAAATAATATGTCTAAATTGATCAGAAAAATGAGAGGAATCCAAATATGATATCCATATCAACTAATCACAAACCCTCCATTTTTGAATTATCTATTTGGTGTTTGCTTTAGAAAATTCCCTTTTTGCGCTCGGATAATGAAAAATGGCTTTTTGGTGCGATGAAAAGGAAAACTTGCATTGAATCTTTGATAAAATAGCATATTGTGAACCTAAAAATGATTTTTGTAAAAAAACATGAGCATCGTATCATGTACATGTAGTTCATATCTGACCCACTTCCTACCGATTCGGCAGGAATTTGTCTTTTTTACCAAAGGTGGATGGAAAGGTTTCGGAACCCCCCTGTTGGGACATTGTTCATATAAGGTGGTATATTATTTTAGTAAAATATGGTGGTAGCATTTTGAATAGCCATTTGGTGGTTGCTTCACAAAATCGTCCGTTTTTTATGCTCGGAAAATGGGAAATGGCTTTTTGGTACGACGAAAAGGAAAACTTCCTCCTGCAACATTGTTCGCCATCCCATGATGCATGTGTATGCACAATATGGGAACATTATCACAAACTATGCCTTGATTCTAGCCATAACATTGGTCATTTGACCCGAAAGTCAAGAAACCTCGAATGAGATAGGTCATTTTGTAAAGGTTTTTTTGAGACATAATCAATATATCAAGTTTAATATTTTTACTTATAACTATGTCACATAATATGACACCACGCGAAGGTTTCGCATTGTTTCGATCGTTTTTGAATTTTTATGCCCGTTTTAAACTATCGTCAAACTTTGTCGAACGGCGGGCATGAAGATTCTTAGCTCAGGGCCGAGCCTCGCTAAACTTGCATTGGATCTTTGATAAAATAGCATTGTGAACCTAAAAATAATTTTTGTAAAAAAACATGAGTATCAGATCATGTACCTGTAGTTCATATCTGACCCACTTCCTGCCGATTCGGCAGGAATTTGTCTTTTTTATCAAAGGTGGACGGAAAGGTTTCGGATTCCCCTGTTGGGACATTGTCTATATAAGTTGGTATAGTATTTTTGTAAAATGTTGTGGTACCATTTTGAATTAGCCATTTGGTGGTTGCTTCACAAAATCGTCCGTTTTTTGTGCTCAGAAAATGGGAAATGGCTTTTTGGTGCGACGAAAAGGAAAACTTCCTCCTGCAATATTGTTCGCCATCCCATGATGCATGTGTATGCACAATATGGACACATTATCACAAACTATGCCTTGATTCTAGCCATAACATTGGTCATTTAACCCGAAAGCCAAGAAACCTCGAATGAGATAGGTCATTTTGTGAATTTTTTTTTGAGACATAATCAATATATCAAGTTTAATATTTTTACTTATAACTATGTCACATAATATGACACCACGCGAAGGTTTCGCATTGTTTCGATCGTTTTTGAATTTTTTATGTCCGTTTTAAACTATCGTCAAACTTTGTCGAACGGCGGGCATGAAGATTCTTAGCTCGGGGCCCAGCCTCGCTAAACTTGCATTGGATCTTTGATAAAATAGCATATTGTGAACCTAAAAATGATTTTTGTAAAAAAACATGAGCATCAGATCATGTACCTGTAGTTCATATCTGACCCACTTTCTTCCGATTCGGCAGGAATTTGTCTTTTTCACCAGAGGTGGACGGAAAGGTTTCGGATTCCCCTATTGGGACATTGTCTATATAAGGTGGTATAGTATTTTTGTAAAATGTGGTGGTACCATTTTGAATTAGCCATTTGGTGGTTGCTTTACAAAATCGTCCGTTTTTTGTGCTCAGAAAATGGGAAATGGCTTTTTGGTGCGACGAAAAGAAAAACTTTCTCCTGCAACATTGTTCGCCATCCCATGATGCATGTGTATGCACAATATGGGCACATTATCACAAACTATGCCTTGATTCTAGCCATAACATTGGTCATTTGACCCGAAAGCCAAGAAACCTCGAATGAGATAGGTCATTTTGTGAAGGTTTCTTTGAGACATAATTAATATACCAAGTTTGATATTTTTCTTTCTAACTATGTCACATAATATAAGACCACGCGAAGGTTTCGCATTGTTTCGATCATTTTTGAATTTTTTATGCCCGTTTTAAACTATATATAATGTCTTATGTTTTACTTAATTTTTATTTATAAATGTGTAATATTTGAGTGTAGATAGATAGGTCTTATTTTTCTGCAAATTTTGATATATTATTTGTATTTTTCCGAATTAGAATGATTTAGTTATGATTTTTCAAAGTTTAATGAGATAAAATAAAAAATAGCTACGCCGAGGGCAGCCGTCGGCGTAGCATAGGATATGCCGAGGACAATTCTACGCCGACGGCTGCTTGGCGGAGCTGGCCTAGATGATGGCTACGCCGACGGCCCCGATGTTTGGCCGTCGGTTTAGCGACTGGCCGTCGGCGTAGCTTCTCGTTCCTGTAGTGTTCAGCCATTCCTCCATATAAAAGTTTGCACTGACATCTAATAGCACGCGGCGTTGTGGTTCATGGGCCCTTCTTGCAAGCGCTCACTATGCCTATTTGAAGGAGAGTGGATATTGGGCTAGCTGGCGATGAGTCCCAATCGAGTCCACACCGCTGCGTCAGATCGGTAATGAGGGTTCGCAGGAAATGACATATCTCATAGGTCTCATCAGATCCATGGGAACACATCTGAGTTTTATGTCAAATCTTAATCGTTGACCTACAAAATTCATGGCTGGATATTTGGATCGTACTGTCTCGCTGAAGGAACAATAAGAGATACGTATGTACAATAAACTAATTGATTCATGAGATCATACTCAATTTTCTACTTCTCACGTACCTGATTTGATATACTAATTGGCAAATCAAATCATGTTGCCCCGCGAAAAGATGGATTATGTTGCATGGTGTAACGTGCTGAAACTGTGCGCACTTTCCATTTTTATAGAAGTTTGTGTACACGATTCCAGAAAAAAATTAAAGGGTATGTATTTCTTTTGAGGGATTTTTAAAGGGTATGTATGTAAATCTAGAGTAGCACGTGAATCTAGTTCTTTTTAAAGGGTATATACGTGAAACAGTACGTGAGTCCAGATTTTTTTAAAAGGGTACGTAAATCCAAAATCGGATTATGAATCGTGCGTGTGCTAGGAACCTTTCATATGTGACATGTTCAAATTATTAGGCTACACGGCTCACGGTAATGTACATAGATCGGACGGCTGTGCTATATAGATTATACATCTAACTGTTACAAATAATTAGAATGATGTGGATCAATGTGGTGCCTCGAAACACATCCTTATATTGCTTTGCTTGCCTTTCTCCAGCAGTGGTCCCCCTGATGCGCCCGCGTGACCGCGCCGGGTTCGAGTCTTCACTTCAGGCGTTACGCACGGCGGCGCTCCCCCTCGCGGCTCCGTCGGCAGCAGCCCACGCTCCTCCCCCGCCTCCTTTGCCTTGATGGCCGCCATGTTGGCCGCCGCCGTCCTTGGCTCCCCCTCCTTTTTTTGCCTTTTCGTCTTGGGCTGTGTTGTGCTGTGGCCCCAGCGTTATTGTGACTTGTTTCTGCTTTTGCTTTGGCTTAGGCCGGGTGGGTGGTCTGTTCGGTTATGTACTTGGATTTTGCTTTATATATAAAGCGGGGCGCGAGCCTGATTCGAGAGAGAGAGAGAGTAATTGTTGTGTTCTAATGATAAGGTTCAAGAGATCAATATGTCTACCAAAAGTTGATTTGTTATCGGAACAAATATTCTTCTTGGCGGGCAGGGAAATGAGCATTTTCACTCTATCTTGTTCAAATCATTTTCTTGCCTCATTTACTCCTAGTTTTTAAATACTCGATGCCCTCAATCTGCATTAGGATTTGGGACATATTCCCCACAAACATTGACTGTAACATGTAAGTTTGACTTTCTTATAAATATGTTCTATAAAGTAAAATTGGAAAGGTACAATTTCTTATGCTTAAACATCATCTAGATATTGGTCTACTCTGAAATTATGGTAGGCATATTTTTATTCATTTTCTTCATCTCTCTCCTTTATATCTTCCATTGTCCAATCTGGTTATTCTATATTCTCCCTCTTACATGAGTTGTTGTTTCATGTAACATGTCTACACAATATTTTAATTAAGAGCACATATTGACTTGTAAATTACAACCTTCCAAGCATGCCTTGTTAATAGATGTAATTTTTTGGATCCCATGCGTAAATGTTAATTAGGAAATTTATTGCCAACATTAATATTTTAAGGCGTCGAATTTCGAAAATCGTATTAGTTTTGAACACATATTTATCGGAAGTAATTGTAAAATGTGGAGCTCAAATTTATTGTTTTTCTTGGTAAAAAACTAATGTATGAATCTTTGTTATTTGTTTTAAACTCTATGTTAGCTCAGTAGTTTTGTTGGTGTGTCTTGGTCTTGACTTAGTAAATGTGATGTTTCTCGTTTAATTAAATCAACTATATACATAGTGAATTGTGTTATTACCACTTTGTCCAATATGAAAACTATAGAATATCAAGAATTTTTTGTAAATAAGCACAAATTTTCGACAGCTCTTTCTCATGTCGTGTAAAACCTAAAAAAAAGTTGCACATATGGAAAAACACCAACCAAATCAATATCAAACTTAATATGCCTACCATCTATTGCCATAAATAGAACATAACATTTTAAGTAAAAATTGTAAATGTCGGAAGAGTATGTGTTTCATTGTTTGCTCGTCTCCACCACGTTGAAGACGCGGCGGAATATGAGGTTCCAGGAGCCATCCCGGAAGTTCTCCGCGACAAGCAACGCCGGGGAAGCCGATATAGAAAAGAGGGCGGGGAACTGGATCCCTAGTGGTACCGGGAACAGCCAAGGGTCGAGCCAGAATCGGGTCCCCTGACCATCCCCAGCCACGAAAGAGATCCCACGGCCGATGTAGTGCTTAATGTCCTGGATGGATCTCCAGAACTGCGACCCCTCCCGCCGCTCGCATGCCAAGAGGGGCCGACCACGGAGGTATTTGTCCTTGATCAGCTGAAGCCACAGGCCCCCGTCGTCCCTCAAGATGCGCCATACCCATTTCAACATCAGGGCCACATTGAAGCGACGGGAGTCCAGGATACCTATGCCCCCAAAACATTTGGGGGCGCAAACGTCCGCCCACTTCACCATATGGTATCTCTGGTGACCATCCCGAGCTGCCCAAAAGAATCGCGACAACTCCTTAGCGAAGTCGGCATGGACTCCCTCGGGCAGCAGGTAAAGTCCCATCTGATACATGGGAAGACTCGAGAGGCAGGAATTGATTAGGACCGTTTTGCTCCCCTTCGACGTGAGACGCGCGCGCCACGGCTCTGCTCTGGAGCGCACCCGCGTAACCAGGGGAGCGAGGTCCTTGATTAACACCCTGGACTCTCGCATGGGGAACCCCAAGTAGGTAATGGGGAACTCAGCCAAGCAGCAATTGAAGTTGTCAGCAATCCGCTGCCGATCGATGTCGTCAAAACCTAGAACCATGACCTCGCTCTTATCGAAGTTGATCGAGAAACCTGACATGGCCTCGAAGCATAGCAGCAGGAACTTCAAATTCCGAATGTCGAGGTCCGAACCCTGAACCATGATCAAGGTGTCATCCGCGTACTGCAGATGAGAAATACCCCCTCCCGGGATCAGATGCCCTACCACACCCGTGATGTGGCCAGCGACTTTGGCTCTATCCAAAATCTCTGCTAGGGCATCCACCGCGGCGTTAAAGAGGAGGGGGGAAATCGGGTCCCCTTGCCTCACCCCACAAGACGGGGTAAAGTAGGGGCCAATCTCCCCATTGATGTTGATCGCCGTCCTCCCACTCATCACAAACTGCATGATCCAGCAGACCATACGGTCATCAAAACCCCTCCTTTCCAGGACAAGTCGTAGAAACCTCCAGTCCAACCTATCGTAGGCTTTCTGGAAGTCCAACTTGAGAAACACCGCTTTCTGATGATGTGACTTGGCCTCATGGATAATCTCATGAAGGGCAAGGACGTCATCATGAATGAGGCGTCCTTTCAAGAAGGCGAACTGGAGGGGGTGGGTGAGCCTCTCCAGCACAGGGGCTAGCCGGAGAGCGCAGACCTTCGCAAAGAGGCGCTGGATGACATTGATCACTGTGATGGGGCGGAATTGGCGGATATCAGTGGCCCCAACTACCTTGGGGATCAGCGTGATCACCCCAAAGTTCAGACGCGACATCACCAGGGTCCCTGTGTAGAGCTCCTAGAACATGCGCAAGATCACTGGCTGGGCCTGGTCCCAGAAAGCCTGCAGGAAGCTGACCGGCAGGCCGTCGGGGCCGGGGGGCGAACCCGTCTTCATAGACTTTAGGGCCGCCGATACCTCCTCAGCGAGAAACGGGCGAGTCAGGTCCGCATTCTCAGCCGGGGTGACCAGCGCCCCATCGTCCAGAAGTCAGGCGCCAGCGAGATGCCCGAGGGCTCGGTCGCAGCGAAGAGGGCTTTATAGAAGGAATAAATATGAGAGGAGAGCGCCTGCGGGGATTCCAACAGGACCCCCCCTCCCAGAGGCAGGGTATCGAGCACTTCCTCCTCCGTCCATTTGCGATGGCATGGAAGTAGGCCGTGTTCGATTCCCCCTGGACCGTCCAGTTCTGGCGACTCCATTGCCGCCAGAACGCCTCCTCTCCCCTGTAGATCTCCATAATGGAGGTCTCCAGAGAGTATCTATGGGCCCAGGCCTCAGCTGACAGGCCAACAAGGTCAGCCTCCCGGTCTAAGTCCTGAATCTCCCGCAGAATAGAGTCCTTTTGGGCACGGAGTTCCGCCCCTAGGTTGGCGCCCCACCCGCGCATGAACTGGCGGGCCACCTTAGTGCAGTGATGCCAAATATCCACCGCAGAGTGGGCACGGGGTGGGGAGGAGGCCGCCATCAGCCACCTGGCCTGAACTGCCTCCACGAATCCCTTCTTCTGGAGCCAGAAGGACTCAAAGTGGAAGCGGTTCGGTCTAGGAGGGCTGCCCCCTCCCGAGGAGAGGAGGAGGGGGGTATGGTCGAAGCCAATCCGCGTGACAGCCCTCAGCGAGCATAGCGGGAACATCACCTCCCAGTCCACGGAGACAAAGGCACGGTTGAGGACGCTGCGAATCGGGGCAAGCTGCTTATTGGTCCACGTGAACCTAGCACCCACCCGCGCGATCTCACGGAGAGCAAGGTCCGCGATGCAGTCATTAAACATCCGCATCCTAGGGAGATCCATGTTCTCCGAGCTCTTGTCCTCGGCCGCGCGGATGAGGTTGAAATCCCCGGCCACGACCACCGGGATCTCAGCCCGCTCCACTTTCAGCTTCAGCTCGAGCAGAAACTCCGCGGATATCCTATGGTCCGCGGGGCCATAGACAATGACCATTTCCCATTTGAAACGGTTTTGTCTATGGGTGAGAGACATGCTCACAAAGAAGTCCCCGCGGTCCATATCATCCACCTCAAAGGTATCCTCCTTGACCCCAAGGAGGATGCCTCCCGAGTGGCCATGAGCCGGGAGCCAGGTCCAGCAGAACTTGTGACGAGAGAGACCCTCAAGTTCAGCAATAGAGAAGTCCTGGCGGATCGTCTCCTGAAGGCCGACAATATCCGGCGCTTCCAAGCGAATATACTCCTTGATCTGCCGGCGGCGACCTTCGTGCCCGAACCCCCGGATGTTCCAGATGAACGCCCGGAAGGCCCGGATGAGGTCCATATGGGACCTCACGCCTCGAGGGCCCCCTTGGCGGGGGCCGACAGAGCACGACCGGTCTGGGGACGGGAAGCGGCAGCCTTGGGAGGTCTACCCCGAGGCCTACCCCTAGGGGCACGCTCCAGGGTCACCTCCACATCATCAGGGGCGGGAGGGGGATCCCTGCTAGGGCTAGGACCAGAGGGTCCAGCCTCGGCCAGGATCAGGGCGCGTTCACGCTCCCGAGCATCGCGAGCTCGGGCCGCAGCGATCGCACCCGCGTACCTCTCCCGCGCCTTAATGGCAGCTAGCTGCTCAGCCCGTGGACCCTTCTCACCGCGAAATACGATACCACAATCATCAGCCACCTCCCCCAGGTGGGCAAGCGACACCTCAGACAAGACACAGAATGAAGAAGAACCAGGAGTACCAGAAAGCCCCGGATCAGGGGGCGGGCAGAGGAGGAAGATGGAGTACCTGAGATCTCATCACGAGCCGCGACACGAAGGGCGGCCCGCTCGGCCACCGTCGGCTCCGGGCCAGAGAGACCAGCTCGCGCACCTGCGAGGCGGACACTGTGGCGGGACGGCGGCGGCGGAGGAGGCATGGGTGTCTTGGCCTGACGGGGCTTCAGACCCACCCCCGGGGAGCGCAGGCCCACGTCTCCAGGATCCATCGCCGCGGGGTCCGGAGTATCCGGAGCGAGGGAGTAGCAGACCATCCCCGGGGAACGAGGGGACTGGGGAGAGCAGACCACCAGCCCCACACTCCCCGAAGTGTCCTCATCCGAGGACAGCAGAGCCGCAGAGGGGGCGACAGGGGTCAGGCCCACAGCCACGCCAAGGTTGGAGCCGTACTGGGAGATGGAGAGGTCGACGGAGAACGACGGGTCAGAGCAGAAGCCGCGGGGAACATCGACCGGGACCAGCTTGGCCGGGGCGCTCAGCGAAAGAGGGGGGAGCCCCGGGGGAGAAGCAGCACGGAGAAGGGCGACGGGGCCCCCGGCGGCGTCCTTCTGCGGCAGGGACGGCGCGGGGGGCGAGGCGTCGGTGGTCAGGGGAGACGCGGGGTCGGACCCAGAGTCGCTGTCCTCCGAGCCCCCACCCCGACCCTCATCCCTGCGCCCATCATCGACGTCGGGGGCCGGGGACAGAGTGGGGGAGGGAGCTCCTCCAGGGCCCGACAACTCCTCGTCGAGCTCCACCAGGAGGTCCCGTCCCACCCGGTCGAAGAACACACGAGGAAGGGAGACCGGGAACACGGAGATCGCCGGGTAGAGCAAACGGAGGCGGATCGGCCCGAGGCCCGGGAGGGAGCTCATGTCTAACTCCGTGAGTTTGCCCACCGCCTGAGACACCAGAGCCACCACCTCAGGCCGCCTGGCCTCGTGCGGGAGCCCCGACAGCCTCACCCAGACCTCCGAGAGAGTAGCCATAGTGTCCTGCGCGGCGGAGGAGGGCTGGATGGACACACGCAGTTGGTGAAGCGGCAGAGTGAAGGACGAGCCACAAGCGCACATGCGAAGGATTGCCACCGAGGGGAAGTGGACCGCGAACTCAGACGACGAGACCCGGTGAACTGGACAGGGGTGGCCTGGCAGGACCGCGCGGAGCTCCTCCTGGATCAGATCCTCCGTGACTACCAGCCCCGGGGGGAGGGCCTGGTCAGGGAGGATCGACACCATGGCCAGGGTCTCCGGCACCGTCATCTGCACGCCGCCCATGTCAATGACGTAGAACCCACCATCCACCCCATGGCCATAGTACTCCAGGGCCTCCCTGCGCATGGGGATAGCAGCCGCGGGCAGCACGTCGGGGCGACCCGCAGTCGCGGCCCCAGGGTGCGCCCCCAGAACACCAGGGGCAGCGGTGACCACCGCCGAGGGATCAGCCGACTGCGCCGACACCACTTTCTTCTTCTTCTTGGATTTACGCTTCTTCTTCTTGGGCGCCGATGACTCGGCAATATCCCCGTCCCGGCGAACCACCGTGCCCACGGACGGCAGGCCAGGGGCACGGCCGTCCCGCCATGACGGCGCGTCCGCCCGACTCCCGCCTGGCCTCGGCAAGAGGGCCGCATCCCTGGAGTGGAGCGCTGCCGCTCGCAGGTGCTCCTCCCGTGCCAAGTCTGGCCGCGGGGAAGGCGAGCGGGGGGACTCCTCCAACCTTCGGCGAGCCCGAGGAGGCGAGCGGGAGGGGTGGCGGGACTGCTGCGGGGGACCTCGCCAACCAGGGGGCCGGTAGGCACCAACGTGGCCGCGGGGAGGAGGGGGCCCCACGGGCAGGAGGGGAGCGGCGGGGCGAGAGGCGCCGCCTCGCCAGCGGAGAGGCCCGACGAGGGGAGGGGGACCGGCGCTGGGCGGCGGGCACGTGACGGGGCGGCGGCGGCGGAGCCCCCCGCGGCGGAGGAGGGCTGCGGGGACGCGCAGCCATGGCAGCGGCCAGGTACGAGCGAGGAAGAGCGGGAGCATAGGCGAGGGGGCCGGCGGGCGGCGACGGAGGCGAGGGGCCAGAGGCGGCGGCGGGGGAAGAGGGAGAAGCAGTGGAAGCGGTCCAATCCACATTAACTGTCCCTGAATTAGATGTATCTAGCAATAAAACATGTCTAGATACATCCAATTCTACGCCATTAATATGGATCAGAGGGAGTACTATCTTTATAATTCCTAGAACATCATCTGATCATTAATCTATTGGTTATTCCTTATAATAGTCCATGATTAATAGATCTAGGTAACTATACCCAAGGTCTGTCTTGCAATATCCTAATAACTAGCTATTTCTCCATGTACTAACATAGCATCAAATAAAGCATGTATAAAACTTTATATTTATTTAACAAATACTTTCAGCATATTTAGTGGCTGCCCTCGCATTTGCGAGGGCCTAATTGGCAAATCAAATCATGTTGCCCCGCGAAAAGATGGATTATGTTGCATGGTGTAACGTGCTGAAACTGTGCGCACTTTCCATTTTTATAGAAGTTTGTGTACACGATTCCAGAAAAAAATTAAAGGGTATGTATTTCTTTTGAGGGATTTTTAAAGGGTATGTATGTAAATCTAGAGTAGCACGTGAATCTAGTTCTTTTTAAAGGGTATATACGTGAAACAGTACGTGAGTCCAGATTTTTTTAAAAGGGTACGTAAATCCAAAATCGGATTATGAATCGTGCGTGTGCTAGGAACCTTTCATATGTGACATGTTCAAATTATTAGGCTACACGGCTCACGGTAATGTACATAGATCGGACGGCTGTGCTATATAGATTATACATCTAACTGTTACAAATAATTAGAATGATGTGGATCAATGTGGTGCCTCGAAACACATTTTTATATTGCTTTTAGTATATAATAAATTATTAATTAATTATTTTGAAGTTCCATTGAAGGTAATAAAATTCGAGGACGTTTTCCCCGGTGGTAATGTCTTTTATAATAATCATTAATTAATTATTTTCAAGTGCCATTGTAGGTAATAAAGCTGAATTCGAGGACGTCTTCCTCACGATATGAACTCCACTAACACGATGCTTACAAAAATAGACGAAAAATACACAACTTTGAATTGGTTGTTTGGTTGTTTGTTTTTTATGCAAATAGTAAATATTTTTTGTATTTTTGAATTTAATTAATGTAGAAAATATAAAAGGCAATAAAAGTGTGTAGGTGTTTCCTATTTAAAAAGCGGACATGGTTTCATGGGTTTACTTGTCTACTCTCTCATAAGGTGCAATGAACATAAAATTGATCATGGATGATATAATATCACTTGGAACTGCATTATGTGTTTGATTAATATTCATATGGACATCACGTATTAATATAAAAATAAAGCAACACATCCCACTTATACTCCTCTAGAAAGGAAAAACTCCATGCAATATAGAATTAAGAATAAACAGAGTATATACTTAGGTTCTTTGACATGATGTTTCAATAACAAATGTGCTATCTTAACCAAACAAGATCATCTTTACTGTTACAAGATGAATAACACATGCATTTACTTTATCCCTAGTGAAGTAGCAAAATTACTACCCAATAAATTTATGAAGATTGAAACATTTAATAATTACAATGCTGCATTAGATTGGCAATTTGCAAAAATGTACAAATTTGTGTTAATTCTTATATCTATTTATTCTTTCTTTTCTCAGACAATTATATAATGTTACCAACTTATTATGTCATATCTGGTCCGCCCTTTTATATACTTCGTCGCTTTCCCAGTATATGGTTATGGCAGTCATGAATACATGATCCACGTCAGTGCTACTCTTCCCTTCAAATTCTAGCTATAACTAATAAACTTTCTTTAATACCTGCTATAGTGATGAATGCATTCATATAATTAATAAGAAACATATGTGCAAATAATCAACCTTATTGGACATTATTCAGTTCAATTTTGTAAATGTCCTAAAAGACCTAAATAATTTTTCATAAGAGGTAGTCTTATATCGCAAGCAAAGTAAGGGGTTTTGTATTTGACATACTAGGACATATAACACAGTAACACATATCATTTTGTGATTTTATCCGTCTGATTTAAAATACAGTTTTTTGATAATCATATCACCCGAGATAAGATAAAAAGATAATATAGAAGTATCCTTAACTTTTTCGTAAAAAAATGTTTTGTAATTATTTTTTCCTATTTCTTAGAAACGTAATCATACACAAAATCAAGGTCAAAATTATGCCTTCATGGATATAACCATGTCCAGAACATTGTATATTTTGTACCACATCACATGAGTACATTAAATAAAAGACAGAAATGTCTAGATAAGACAAAAAAATAACATTTCCGACATACTAAAGAAGGTGCCCTCTTATTATTGAGGGCTACCATTCTAGTCTATCTATTCTATTATATACTAAAAGCAATATAAGAGTGTTTTTCGAGGCACCACGTTAATCCACATCATCTGATTTATTTTGATTGTTAGATTTAAAATTTGTGGCCAAGATTTAAGTGCGTAACCATGTAGTTCTGTTTGACACGTCTAATGTATATACAAGATCGTTATGGACTTCTGATAGGTGCCCATAATTTTCCTTTGAAACTTGGACTCAGCTACCTTTTTGTTTTGTTCCATAATATCTATCGAGTCCGTTAAGAACACTAGTACAAAGAGCTCCATGCATCCCGGTTCGTATGGGCCTTTAGTCCCGGTTGCCCAACCGGGACGGGGCAATCGGGACTAAAGCCCTAACCTTTAGTCCCGGTTGCCCCACCAACCGGGACAAAAGGGTGCACACGTGGCCTGCCAGGGGGGAAGGACCTTTAGTCCCGGTTTGTAATACGAATCGGGACTAAAAGTTTTTTCTAATTTTTTTTTTTAAATTTTTTTTTTTCAATTTTTTGATTTTTTGAAAAAAGTTTTTTTTTTTGATTTTTTGAATTATTTGGCTCGTTAATCTCCCACATCTCTCATTTTTAATGCTAATTATACTTAATCTTAGTTCAAATTGTACTTATAGTCAAACTTCCCATCCGGTCACCCATCCTAGCACTACTCCACCCCCAGCACGCTTAACTTCTTCATTCCATCTCTCCCACCTGCGCGAAGGACCAATATATCTTGTTGTCAAGACTAGTATATCAATCTTATTAACTCATATCGATATGTGACACGTTTTTATTTTTTGAAATTAAGAACAACTATTTTTAGTAAACAACAATAAATAATTAATAATAACATTTTATTCTAATGAAAGTAAAAACTAATTAAATTAATATTTTATTCATTTTTTCCATTTATTCATTTAATATGACATAAACAATATCTTCAAATCTATAAATCGAAATTTAACAAATAATATATCCATTATTATCAGAAAAATGCGAGGAATTCAAATATGACATAAAAAATACTAAAATAATTTTTTTCTGAAATAATTTTTTTTCTTTTCGAATTTTAAGAATCCAAAACGGCCTAAGTATGTTGAAATCAAAGAGCTAATTTTTTCTGCACGTTTTGATAGGTTGAGCGCTTCGTCTAATTTTTCCTGCGGCGGACTGTACGGACGCGAAAAACAAACTCTATTTAGCGCCCGGGTTTAACGCCACGCGATGAGGAACAAGAGCGCTTGCCTAATTTTCTTTTTTGTACGTATTGTTTTTAATCAGTTAAACGTCTATCTAAACGTCTGGCAGTGTACATGGCCTAACTACAGAGTTCCTAAAATCACAAACACGTGGATATTTGTATCAAAATCCTAGTTTCTTTAATTCCTCCAAGATTGATCATGCTGTTGCGATGATTTTCTAAGAGATTTTACTTTTAGAATTTTTTACTTTTAGAGAAAATGGCACCCACAATCAGCACAGGGATTTTACTTTTAGAATTTTTTATAACCTTTAGTCCCGGTTCGTATCACCAACCGGGACTAAAAGGGGTGCCCCGGTGCCAATCCCTTTAGTCCGGGTTGGTAATACGAACCGGGAATTGACACCGGGACACCCCTTTTAGTCCCGGTTGGTGATACGAACCGGGACTAAAGGTCCCATTTGACCCGGGACTAAAGACGTATGGCGTTCTAGCCGTTGGAACCGGGACTAATGTTCACATTAGTCCCGGGTCCAACCATAACCGGGATTAATGCTCCAAGCTAGGGTGGACGTATGGCTCTTTTTCTACTAGTGGAAAAAAGGTAAGAGTCCGTTCCAAAATAAAAGAGTAGGCCGATGAGCTAGCACAGTCCGTTAGAAAAGAAAAGGATGTTTACAGCTAATAGGGCCAGGTGATCGTGATCGGTAGAGTCTCCATTCATTCAATTTGTATTTCCGTGTCAATACAGCTGTCATAAAGCTGGTCTAATATAATCTAAGTCTAGGCTATCTAAGTAAGAAAAAAGTTTTAACTGCATCCCGATGTGTCAAAAAAGACATGCTAGACTATAAGTTATGAAGTGGACCTGTAGGAACAAAGTATTGAGTATATACATAATATAAGAAAGTTACGTAATCTCATTGACGGTCACTGTGCAAAAAATCGGCCGATATACCGATTAATCGCCCGATTTATCGCTACTCAGGGGTGGCCGATATGCAGATTTTCTGGTTTGTCGTCCGATTTTCTGATTTATCACCTGATAAATCGGTCGATATGCTAAAAAATCACCATTTTTTAGCCGACCGATAAATTACCGATAAGCGATATCATGAATATTGACGGTGTATATTCCAGGCTTGATCTAGCACACCTCTGAAACAACTTAAAAAATGCATGATTTTTATCTCTTCACATAATATTTATTAGTCTATGATGCTACATCTATTCTTCATAATTTATGTCATCAAGTCTTTATGTTCTATCAAATAACAGGTTGTAGTTCATCGCCAAAATAGTATGCATCAATGATGGTTGCTACGGCATGGACAAAAGAGGAGAGTTTGTTCAAATTCTTTTTCTCGCCGGTTATATGTGTGCCCTATTTTTTCTCATAGTCACCTCAATCTTTTTTTTGCGAAATACCACCGATCTATTAATAATCATGAACAGCAGTACAAAGCGGCCTAAAAGTAATAAAAATTATAAATAGTCACCTCAATCTTTAATATACTCTTCCCAGGGAAGAAAATTCTATTCGACAAGTCTTCTTTGTTCGATACTCCCTCCTTTCCGTAATATGTTGCACATAATTTTACGTCCAAGTCAAAATTTGCATAGTTGACCAAAAATATACAAAATAATATGAATATATATGATATAAAATGCATATATTGTAAATATATATATTTTAAGGCAATTATAATAATATTAATTTGACATTGTGTAGGTTCATATTTGTATCAAACTATTTGGTCAAACATTGTAAAGATTGACTCTGATAAAACCTTATATGCAACATAAATTGGGATGAAGGGAGTACTAAAGTTAATGAAAAGTCGGACCTATATAATAGGGTTTGTAAGCCTATTTGTTAATGAAAACCTTGTATGCATCATGTATTTTAAATTTTTTGTTTTCCTATTAGTTGTCCAAATAAAATAGAAAATCCTAGATACTAAAACCCAAAGGTGAATGATCTATATCAATATATTTGTGTTAGTATGATAACATGAAAATTGCTTAACTCCCAAGGAAACCTACTGTAAATTTTATCATGGTCTTGACATTTTACCAAGCCCAAGATCAATATATATAGATAGATGGAATAACTTTAGATCTAAATAAATATTATTCTCATTGGTCAAAATCTTTGGACACCACGATGTCTTACATCTCCCTGCATTCAATATCTCACCATTTCCATCGTTGATATATATTTTGAAATGTACAAACAAACCATGGTTGAAAATTTCTCTCAAAAACTACCATGGTAGTATTACTACACATTTAATTTCCATAGTACCATTTTGTGGTCGCACAAAAAATCAAAAGAAACAATAGTATGAAAATAAAAATTAGTATTAAAAGTATTCTTGAGATAAGATAGAGAAAGAGTGAGATAGATAGAGCAATGGAGCTCAAGACATGGATGGAGGTGGAGGCTCGGTCATTGGTAATTAAGCACATAATTGGATAGGACTGTTTATAGTATTGGCCAAGAGAGCTTAGCAACAAAGTTTCATCTTTAGTATAGCCAATGTAGATCTTAACCCTTTTTAAAACTTTTTTCAATTCATTTCCTTAGGAAATATTGGTGTAAGGTTTGTTTCATGTCTATTATCATCAGTATTTCTATTTTTATTTTTACATCGCTCAGTGTAAAAGAAAAATTGAATTGAATTGAATTGAATAACATACTGCAGTTGCATGGCAACACTACGGTGGTGCTGATGACCACCTTGGAGATATTTTGGTGGGATCATGGGAATGGAAAATAATATCTAGGTGAGGAAACATGGTAAAACTAATGATTGATAATGATGTTGACAAATATTTTATTATACACCCATGTCAAAATAGATGGCGGTCTAGAAAGCATGCTCTTGCTTGGACTGTGTATATGTGAAATGATAATTAGAATTGGGTAAAAGAAAAGCATGTCATAAATAACTATGCTATTTTTCAAAATTGTGTGGTAATATATTTACATAAACATATCTACCAAATTTGCATGCTGGACACTACAACGATTCTAAAATGTAATGCATTCTAATGCGGATAGTGATTACCAAGAATTTCAGGAACCATGGCTATAAGTGAGATGAGAGTTATCTCAAATAATAGGTAAGACAAAATCTATCATTGTTTAGTTGGCCTTACCTATATGTTAGGATAAATTAGTAGATTTGTTGGTTCAATAATCAGTTAGTATGTTGTTATTACATCAAAGTATAGTAATAATATTGAAGGTTCTATTAGCACTTAAACAAATATTAATTTAGAGTTGTGTTTTTAACAATGATGTTCTAAATTAAACAAGAATTTACCTTCATTGAAAGCACACTTTCTTAGCTAGAGAAAGATAATCCAGCTACAAATTTCTCAAATAAGGGATGATTAAAGATTTTACTCTCACGTTTTATATCCTATTTAGCATCAAATTTTCATGTCTTATTTAACATCACATTTTTAGTCATAATATAACCATGCCTTTTTGGCATATAATATGATTATTTTATTAAACCATTAATTATTGACACACCAAAGATGATGCCCTCGCATTTGCGAGGGCCATCATGCTAGTTATATACTAAAAGCAATATAAGGGTGTTTTTCGAGGCACCACGTTGAGCCACATAAGCTAATAAAATATAAACCAATGATTTTAATCTTAACATCTCAGATTAAAAGATAACAAGTGTTATGTACAACAATAAATGTACACAAAAGAAAACTTAGGGCACGTTAGCAATATGGCTACGCCTGCCAAAAAAATACCGCATACATCCGAGTACAAGATTGACTCGGTTGTCTAAACTATGATTATTATTTTCTTTCAAAATGCATATGGTTGTGACTAAACTCTGATTCCTTTTCTTTCAAAATACGTATAGACATATGGGTTTTACAAGGAACTTGACAGGTCCAATAACAATGTGTTAGATGGACAGGTGTAATAACAGCAACTGCAGTACAAGGACTCTAGAAGAAAAATATAACCCAAACTCTACAAGTAGCCGGGGAAATTGCCATACAAGTAGAAGAAAAATATGCGTGCTGTACTTTCCCATGCATGAAGGTGCCAGTAATATTAATTCAAGATTTGTCTCCTGTAAGCATTTTTTGCGGGAATCTCCTGTACGCATTAAAGCTAGGAGCATGTGGTAGATTTTTTCCATTACTTCATCTCTTGATTTATGTATAGTAGTTTACTTAACTCCTCACATGGTAACACTACATGCTATGCCACATTAATTCATAATTATTGTCATGTATATAATTTGTTTGCAGGAAAGGTGGATGAATTCACCCCCTCATGTATCATGATCATCCGGCCAGACGGATATGGAAACTGATCAACAATTTTACCTGGCCACACAAAAACAAGAACATCGTTATCTCTAAATAAGAAAATTGTTAAACTTCAAACCTAAATTCATTGCTTTTCCCAGAAAGTTATGGAGTAGTGTGAGCTCATCTAAATATGAAGTAACAAAGATTTTATAATTTGTTTTGACATAAACCTAAATGTTGCTCGATCAATAAGCAACAAATATCCCAAAGGTGTCTAATTCATTTGGACATTAATATTCTTGGAAGGATTATGGATACAAAATATCAGGGGCGCGCTGCAAGAGACAAAAATGGCATGGCTCGACGGAAAGTGCAACTAAATAATTTTCTAATAGTTTTTTCACTTAGCTCTTTGAGTGTTTTTAGCAATCAAATCTAGAGACATAAATTAATACTTGAGTTGTAGCAATGTGCCTGACAAAATTAAATAAATAATTATGATCGTTGGAATATAATAATGAACTCACTTTTTAATGGAAAAGTAATGCTTTAGCATATAATGTTTTACTGATAGTTATCTTCTTAAAATCATTATAATAAATTGGATTATCTGTAAAAATGTCAAATAATGCTTAAGTGTGTAATGTTTACTGGAAGGTACTCCGTTTGTCTAGATACATCTCCTTCACAAACCTAAAACTTCTTATATTTCTAAACGGAGGGAGTAGCTTCTTCAGGTCATTGACATTGAGCTATCCAACAAAAAATTGTCATCGATATTCGAATCCTCGAAAGTAAATAGTTTAGGTTATCTCTCCAATCTGTATTTTTATTAGAGAGAGGAAATAATGTATTGCCCCACACAAAATGGAATTATCTACTTTGTCTTATGTTAACAAAAAGAAGCTACCAAATACCCGAGCATAGCAAACAAACAGTGATGAAAAATGTACCCCCAACCAATATATGTTCCAATATATTATATTATATAGTAAAAGCACAATACGGTAGAAACACCTCTCATCTTTGTGATCACATCCTTCCACGGCCATCATGTCTTCTGTCAAAGCTCTGATGATGGGTGAACAAGATCCATAGTTTATCTCCACATACATACCAGTCTCATTAGTACTTAACTTCTCAATATCTCGAATCTGGACCCGGTTACTTTCTTTTAATTTATAGGTTTGTGATCTCATACATGGGAGGAAAGATCCCTGTAATAAAAACTCCACATGGAAAAAGGAAAAGAAATGAATCGGAAACACATACTTTCAGTCTCGGTACACACATTTATGTATTACCTTCTACCATGTTATTTTTATCTCTTCTCTCCCTTATATTCTTTGTCAGACAAGCTCAATGTTCATTATATATGATGCTGCCGGGTTTATGGAGATCCTCTGGTTAGAAAATTATCGTGATACATGTTCCTTTTCATGATTAGACCTTTAGTATAAGGTATATGTATATGTTGTCGACTCTCTACCTATTCAGTTTGTTCACGTATCGTGTTTTCAAAGATCAGATAAGTTTTTTAGTAAATTTCCTATGAGCAAATAGTTATCCGTTTTCCTTTCCTTCTTGCACCATAGCATTTGTTTCTCATGATATGAACTTGAATATTTTCGACAATAGTAGCATTATCATGATTAATTGTAAAGTTTTGTTTTGTGTTACTCATACCAAATTGTTAACATGAACCACTATCTGCCAAACGTTTTACTACCAATTTGACATCGTGCAAACACAATAGTAAACGTGAACGGCCATATCTCTCCAATGTCATAATAAAGCAAGAGCATTCATATTACGTACTCCTGTATTTTTGATCATTCTCTTACAGTTTGGGTATCTATTGACCGAGCGTACCTATGTAGTTAAGTTTTGCTAATCACCAGGTGCTTGATACTTGCATAATTCTTAGTCGTATGACATAGTATATCACTTGATATATTCATAGTTCTCAAAGTTTATTGTTTTAGTAAAAATATAGTTGTGTTTTACAGTGTGTAGATAAATTCCCAAAGGATTACTTGAGATGAAAACTATTGGTTGAATACTGACCTTGAAGCTTATACATATGAGATTTATAGAAGAAAATCCTTTCGAAAAACTATATGCAAGAAAATTCCAAATAAGTAATAAGAAACAAACTATGTTAAAGTTGTTTGGTATATACTGTTGGTGTTTTTTTTAGTATGAATGTAGTAATTAGTCCCACCATCTTAATTAAGTTCAGTACAGCCGGTGGCTTTAGATTTGTCATCATAATAGACGGTAATGTGTTTTTTCTCTTATTTCATTCAAACTATATATATGTGCTTACTAGACATATATTTTTATTTGAAATGATGAGTTCTTTCTGGTGGGAGGGCAAAACATGAAAACCACACATGTCGAAGAACATAGAACCATGGTGCAGTTTGATTATACTCTGTTTGTTCTAAATATAACATGTTTTGGTAAGACAAATTGCTTCAAAAAACTTATAATCTATCACCTAAGAATTAGAGATGATCAACCAAGTGCCCCATTAATGTTATATTCTAATTACCATAACATGCGGGATAGATATGTAATCATATTATTTCCAGACACATAACTTAATTTTTTTTGAAACCATAATTTATTTAGAACATAGTAAAGGTGATTCCCTCACATTTGCGAGGGACAAGTGCACAATGCCATCAAAAGATCTTCATTGACTGTAGCGTACACACTTTTGGGCAATTAATGTTTGGAACTTATTATTGGTGGATCACATCTCATATCTCCAAATTTTACATAAACAACGTTAATTGATTGACCATATGTAACTCAATATGTTTACAGATGGATCTAAGCATCATCATTTTGGTCATTGCTTCAATGAGCTATAAACATTAAAGGCCAAAAGATATAGGTACTCATAGGCACAAGGAACTAACGATCTATATTTTAACTACTTGCATGTTTATATTTACTATCACACAAATTATCAACTAGCTCTATGCATCGATTTAGTATCACATAAAAACATGGTTACTAATGATGTTTTCATGAATGAGATGACAATTATTTTCGAACATAATCTACCACTTAATAATTAAAGATTATTTCAAAAGTTTTCCATCGAGGTGATATTCTACTTATCATATCGTGTGGGATAGCTATGCAACCATATTGTTTCTGGTCACACAATCCCCCCCCCCCCCCCCCCCCCCCCACACCCCCTCCGGCGCAGTTTTTTCAGTTTCTTGTAGGAGTATTTTCTATTGCTTGTCGACTTGATTGCTTGCAGTTGGCAAAAAGAAAGTATTTGAGCGTAATTTTTTTAGCACAAGCTAAACCGGCACCGCATGACACATGGTGCGGCATCCACATATATCTCTGCTATGCAACCTCACGCAAATCTTCTTACAAGGTACTTGTACTTTACACGTTGGCATCGCAATCTCAAGCTTGGAATCTACTACTGATCAGTTGTGCAATCTAATTAAATACCATATGCGTCTAAAGCCAACACCTAAATGGCCACGAGACGTGAAGTAATCTCCATATATAAACCGATGCTCTACAGAATTCAGACGTGCGGGCATAATTAGATAGGATGCCGCACGTACGCTCTCCTGAGATATGATCGGTCCAAGAACCAAATGACGCGATGGTAACAGAAAAAACACACTGTATCTCCCTTTATGATGCGTATGGACAAAGCCATAAAGGTTCCTGATTGATATTTGCGTAAGATGCTTCCGACCATTGAACCTTTAAATAGCCACAAAAATACCCAAGAAAATTGCACTTCCAGCCGGTCCTCTTCCTCTCTAGTGTCGCGTGTAGCCAAAACCCAACAAAGAACCACTACCTCTCCGGCCATGGCAACCACCCCCGCCGCCGACGTCCGCCTCTCCATCGCGCACCAGACGCGCTTCGCCCTCCGCCTCGCGTCCGCCATCTCCTCCGACCCCAAGTACGCTGCCACCAACGCCGTCTACTCCCCGCTCTCCCTCCACGTCGGGCTCAGCCTCGTCGCCGCTGGCGCGGGCGGCGCAACCCGTGAGCAGCTTGTCACTGTGCTCGGGTCCGGGGAGGCAGGCGAGGAGGCCGAGGGCCTCCACACGCTCGCTGAGCAGGTGGTGCAGGTCGTGCTCGCCGACGCATCCGTGGCCGGCGGCCCGCGCGTCGCCTTCGCCAACGGCGTCTTCGTCGACGCGTCGCTCTCGCTCAAGCCTTCTTTCAAGGAGCTCGCCGTGGGCAGGTACAAGGCCGACGTCCAGTCCGTGGACTTCCAAACTAAGGTGACCATTCGTCCCCTTCCTTGTCTAGTTTTTTTCTTTAGGGACATACTGCATTATAATGCTGCATGATGTTCATTCTAGAAATTCTGTGTGTATAGGTCATTCTAGAAACTACAACTACTATGCATTATAATGCTGCATGATGTTCTAACTGTTGATGAACTTTGCAATATTGGTCCAGCCCGCTGAAGCTCTTGATCAAGTGAACTCATGGGTAGAGAAAGTCACAACAGGTCTCATCAAAGATATCCTCCCTGAAGGGTCTGTTGACAATACCACTAGATTGGTTCTTGGTAATGCCCTTTATTTCAAAGGAGCCTGGCATGAGAAGTTTGACGAATCTAAGACGAAGGGAGACATGTTCCACCTTCTCGATGGGAGCTCCGTTCAAGCACCATTCATGTCCACCACAACAAAGCAATACATCACGTCTACCGACAACTTAAAGATACTTAAACTTCCTTACCACCAAGGAGGGGATGATAATAGGCAGTTCTCCATGTACATTCTTCTTCCAGAAGCACAAGACGGTCTCTGGGGCTTGGCCAAAATGTTGAGCACCGAACCAGGGTTCATCGAGAACCATATCCCCGCGAAGAAGCTCCAAGTCGGGCAGTTCAAACTCCCAAAGTTCAAGATATCGTTTGGATTTGAGGCGTCCGATCTGTTGAAAGGATTGGGTCTCCAGCTGCCATTCAGCACAGAAGCAGATCTTTCAGAGATGGTGGATTCACCAGCCACACAGAATCTGTACATCTCATCTGTTCGCCACAAGTCATTTGTTGAAGTGAACGAAGAAGGAACCGAGGCTGCCGCGGCCACTTCTGTAGAAGTCGCCTTTCGATCACTACCTCAGAAGATTGATTTCGTTGCGGATCACCCTTTCCTATTCCTTATCCGTGAAGACATTAATGGTGTGGTTCTGTTTGTCGGTCATGTTGTCAATCCCCTGCTGTCTTCATAATGTGTTTCATCTGAATCTGTTACCTGGGAAGCGACCTCTTATGTCACTTATAAGTGAACTATGTAATAAGTGAAGGGTTTCAAAATTCCATCATGCTTCACATGCAATAAATCCAATAATTCTCTTGTCTCAGAATTATAAGTTCGGGAAAGGACAATAATCCTGAATTTCTATGGAGCCTAGTGATTCAAAGTTGGTTATTGTCCACTTCCCTTGTACTCTTGATAATGTGTGTGTTTATGGTAATTAAACTACGCCCTAGCTAGCGATCCTTTGACACAATCTTATCAAATGAACCGATGAACGGGAGCGGGTAGCAGAGCCGTGCCATATTTGACGAGCTAAAATGTGTGGACACATGAAAGAGAAATACGCGCATATATAATATGTACAATGTCAGGAATATGCAACTTGTATTTCTCTAGGGGGCCAAAATGCCACAATATATAATACAGATACAGATGTGAATATGCAGGAAGCCCACTAACATACGGGGAAACTACAATACAAATATATACATCTAACAACCCCTCCCCTCAAACTCATGGTGGATCCACAACACTGAGTTTGAAGAGTAAGAAATCATGCTGCGCTCTGGTCTGTGCCTTCGTGATGAAATCCGTCAACTGTAAATCTGAAGGCACATACTGAAGCGCAACAACCTGAGCCTGCACTTGAGCACGTGTATAGAAAGCATCAACACCAATATGCTTGGTAAGCTCATGCTTGACCGGATCACGTGCAACACTAATAGCACATGTACTGTCAGACAAAACTGATACCATGTCAAGCTTCATGCACTAGCCAGCGCAACCAAAATTCCGAACTAATGGAAAGGGCTAGTGCAATCCACTTATACACTTTAACACCCCCTCTCACGTGTGACGGGGAGAAGTCAGCACGTGCAACCGGAAAAGAGCGACGGCGCGCGAAACTCACGCATGACTCAAGAGGCCTATACGTGAACATAGAGGGGTCAACAGCAATTTTAGGATAAATTGCGAAAGCTAGGACTCGAACTCGAGACCTTAGGCTCTGATACCATGTCAGGAATATGCAACTTGTATTCCTCTGGGGGCCAAAGGCCACAATATATAATACAGATACAGGTGCGAATATACAGGAAGCCCCCTAACATACGGGGAAACTACAATACAAATATATACATCTAACATACAACAGGGTATAATTAGGATTCTATTTGATTGGATTATTATTATATTTGTGTCGACTGTTAGTACCTAGACTATTCTCGGTAGATGCTATAGGGTTGGATCTAGTAGATCAGAGAAAGAGATCTAAGAGGGGAGGTACTACCTGTGCCCTGGCTCGATGAGCACGAGCCAGAGGGGATGCTGGAGCTAGTGCTGGTGCTAGAGGCCATGGGGAAAGGGAGCGACGGCGTGGGTGTGCGGTGGTGACAAAGCTTCTCGTCGGCTCACGCTAAACCCTAGATCGGTAGGGATATCGATGGGGCGAGCAGCACTATGATGAACCTCGTACCGCGTGCTGCCGGTCCCCACCTCTTTATATAGCGCGGCGATAGGGGCCCACCAACCATGATAAGGTTGGGCGCCCCCGATTAGGCCACAGATAGGGGGACGATCGGCCCGTTGGGATCCGATCGATAGAGATCAATCTAGCATTCTCCCCCTTGATCTCAACTTTACTTTTAACTTTATACTTTACTCGTTTCATCACGGATTGGTACATAGAGCATGTTTTATCGTCTCAGCTCAATTGCCGATAGAATCAGACAGCCACTACATACTTTTCTATTTTGAAATAAATCCTGTTACTTTTGGGCCTTTGTAGTCTAGGAATCATAGGCTTTCCATTAATCCCATACCGGCTATATGTTCCTTGAACACATTGGGTGGTAAGCCTTTCATTAGCGGATCCGCGAACATATCCTTTGTCCTTATATGCTCGAGACTTATAGTTCGATCCTGGACTTTGTCCTTTACAATATAATACTTTATATCTATTGACTTTGTAGCATTACTCGACTTGTTGTTGTGAGCATAGAATACTGCGGGCTCATTGTCATAGTACATATTTACTGGCCTGCTGATGCAGTCTACCACTTTCAAGTCGGGTAGATTTTTTTTAACCATAACGCCTATCCCATGGCCTCATAACATGCTATAAATTTTGCATACATCGTAGATGATGCAACAATTTACTGTTTGACGCTTCTCCATAAAATAGCACCTCCTGCGAGAGTAAAGACATATCCTGTCGTAGACTTTCTATCATCTTTATCTCCCGCAAAATCTGCATCTGAATACCCTCTTATTTCTAGGGAATCCGATCTTTTATATGTTAGCATGAGGCCTTTTGTGCCTTGCACATAACGCAAATCTTTCTTTATCATCTTCCAGTGCTCTACGTCTGGATTCTCTTGATATCTAACGAGTACCCCGGTGATAAAAGTTAAGTCAGGGCGAGTGCACACTTGTGCATAATGTAAGCTTCCAACGGCCGAAGCATATGGTACTGACTTCATTTGATCGATCTCGTATTGATCCTTTGGACATTGAAATTTTCCAAAGCTGTCGCCCTTGGCTATGGGAGCAGGTGTGGAGTTACTCGCATGCATATTGTATTTCTTTAGAATCTTTTCACAATATGCCTTCTGCGACAGTCCTAACACTCCATTCTTTCTATCTCGGTGAATTTCTAGCCCAAAACATAAGAAGCTTCGCCAAGATCTTTCATATCAAAATTTGAAGACAAGAACTTCTTTGTTTCTAGTAGTAGACTGACATTGCTGCTAGCAAGCAAGATATTATCCATATACAGAATTAGGAAATTGTATTTCCCACTTTTAAACTTTGCATAAATGCAGTTGTCCTCAACATTCTCTTTAAATCCAAATCTTTTAATTTTATCATTGAACTTTAAATACCACTGCCTAGAGTATTGCTTTAACCCATAAATGGATTTCTTTAGGCGGCATCTGATATGTTCCTTCCCTTCCATGAAAAAACCCTTGGGTTGTTTAATTTAAACATTCTCTTCTAAATCTCCATTTAGAAATGTCGTCTTTACATCCATTTGATGCAATTCTAAATCAAAATGTGCAACTAGTGACATTATGATTCTGAAGGAATCCTTACATGAGACCGGAGAAAAGTCTCATTGTAATCTACCCCTTCTCTTTGTGTAAAGTCTTTTGCCACAAGTCTTGCTTTATACTTTTCTACATTCCCATTGGAGTCATACTTTGTTTTGTAGACCCATTTGTATCCTACTGTTTTGGATCCTTTAGGAATTTCCTCTAAGTCCCAAACATTATTGGAACTCATCGATTTCATTTCATCTTCCATTGCCTCCACCCACTTGGATGAGTGAGGGATTCTCATGTCTTCTTCATATGAGGTGGGATCGCCCTCCATATGAATTGTTTCTGTGTTGTAAACTTTGTAAATTTCTTTAGAAATGGCTGGTCTTCTTTCTCTTTTAGAGCTTCTGAGTTCATCCAACTCTTGCTCATTTCGTGTCTCAGGTTCTGGCACATTTGATGTATGTGGCTGTTCTGGCTCTCTTTCATGCTCAACAGTGGGTTCAGGCGGCTCCTGATGGACAGGTTCCGAACCTTCTCCCATTGTTGTCACGTGTGGAGTCACAACAGGTGTCAGCACCACAACCTCAGGGGCTGTAGATGGTGGCACAACAGGTAGAGAGAAAAATGGCTCCTGAGTCATCGGATTAGGTGCATGCACCCTCTTCTCCTCAAGATCAATTTTTTGAGCTACCATGCTCCCCCTCATCAATTGGTCCTCCAAGAAGACTGCATGTCTCATTTCTACAAACTTTGTGTATTTGTCAGGACAGTAGAAACGATAACCTTTTGATCTATCTGGATAGCCAATGAAGTGGCAAGACGCTGTTTTGGGGTCTAACTTTGCAATGTTTGGACTAAAAAAATTTGCCTCGGCTGGGCTCCCCTAGACCCTCAAGTGGCGCAGAGAGGGGACTCTGCCTATCCACAACTCGTAAGGTGTTTTTGGCACCGACTTGCTTGGTACTCTGTTGAGAGTATGAATGGCGGTTTTAAGCGCCTCCATCCATAATCCCAATGGGAGGGTGGAATAGCTCATCATGCTGCGCACCATATCCATAAGAGTACAGTTACGCTTTTCAGCTACTCCATTTTGCTGAGGTTCACCCGGCATAGAATACTGGTCGACTATTCCATTTTCCTGTAGGAACCTTGCAAAAGGTTCAGGTACTTGACCATATGGAGTGTGCCGACCGTATTACTCCCCCCATGGTCGGACCGGACTATTTTAATTCTTTTATCATGCTGATTTTCAATTTCAGCTTTGAATATTTTAAATTTGTCCAATGCTTCAGATCTTCCTTTAATTGGATAAATATAACCATATCGGTAGTAATCATCTGTGAATGTTATGAACGAATCATAACTATCCACAATTTTTCAGAGGGAACGGTCCACAAATATCAGTGTGGATGATTTCTAGTGTTGTTGTACTTCGGTTTGCACCCTTTTTGATTTGCTTTATGTATTTTCCTTTTATGCAATCTATGCATTGTTCGATATCTAAGAATTCTAACGGAGGAAGAATATCATTTTTAACGAGGATTTCTATTCTTCCCCTCGAAATATGGCCTAATCTACAGTGCCATAACTTCGATGAGTCATGAGTTCGCTTTTTTTTTCTTTTGTTCTTTGTTCGACAAGGAAACTTGCTCACTCACATTACACACATAAAGCACTTTTTCATGCAAGGATAACAAATAAAGCTTATTGTGAAGTAAAGCAATACCCACACAAGCATCTTTAAACCAAATGGCCACTTTCCATGTCCAAAATAACATTCATACATGTATTTATCCGAACGTGACACACTTATTAATTTTTTGTGGACGTCGGGAACAAATAAAACATCTTTTAACAGAATAGTAAAACCATCAGCTAGATCCAAAGGAATGTCATCACCAGCTTCAAATTCTGCTTGAACTCCATTCGCGACCTCAATGCATCTTTCGCTTCTTTGCAAAGTCCTTGTCGAATGGAATCCCTGTAAAGAATTGGCAACATGAATAGTTGCACCAGAGTCAATCCACCAAGTAGATTTAGGAAAATGTTCATACAAGAATTTATTTACAAAAGAAACTGTGTCTTTACCGTTCTTTGCCATTATGGACTTGAGCCATATTGGGCAATCTTTCTTGAAGTGATGAGGCTTCTTGCAATGGTGACACCGGTCCTTGTCCCCAGGGAGACTCTGCTGATGCTGATACCGTTGGGGGACTTTGCCATGTGTCTTGGAGGGGGAACCACCATGGTTGCCGTTGTTGAAGGTTCTCTTCCTGTTGTCCTTCACGTAGTTCAGAGAACCACCATGAATGTGCTTGAGCCTTTCTTCCTCTTGAGAACACATCCCAATGGTCTTTTCAATGTCCCATTTTTCAGGAGACATGTTGTAGTTGATTACAAAATTCTCGAACTATTGGGGAAGGGAGGCCATGACAAGGTGCACCAGTAGAGAAGGCTTGAGCTCGAGGTCAGCATCCATGGGCTTTAATTTAGCAGCCATGTTGCTCATCCTCAAGATGTGCTCCCTGATGCCATGTGGACCTCCAGTATACTTTTCTGTGACCAGCTGTTTGAGCAGCTGGGTGGCATACATCTTTGAAGAGCCAGTAAACTGACTATTTATCTTTGCTAGATACTCCCCAACAGAGACACACTCTTCGATTGAGCCCACAATTGCGTTCTCAATCGTATTCTTTACAAAGGCCAAGCACTTTTTGTTGGCATTGACCCACTTTTGGTTATCAATTGAGTATGCCAACTCCACTGGAGCATGGTCCCTTTTCCTCTTTTCCCAAGCAGCATTATCCTCAGCATCATCTCTTACTGGGTCTTTAGGCTTGACTGGCTGTTTGGTTTCCACAACCTAGTCAACCTCGGCACACACAAATGTCAGGTCTACTTTCTTCCTCCACTCAGTGTAGTTGTCCCCCTGAGCATCGGAATGTCCTTGAGGCAACTCATGAGGTTGAGACCTCCTGAAAACCACAAAAGATGTGAGATAACAAAAAACAATTGTATGCATTAATCTAGTGTTGGTATAAATTAAGCATGCAACTGTTTGTGCCATTAAAGTTATATCACCGTTGGGCAAAAATAGAGATAAAAGCACCTTTAATACATAGTAAAACAAATCATGATTATTCTATTAATAACGTTGGTCACATAATAACAGAATCATAATCATCCTTAAATCACTTTATCACATCTTTAAATTAATTTAATTATCACTTTATTGCATTCAAGCAATTTCTATCAACTATTTGCAGCGGAAAACTAATGCAATTAAGAAACTTTTAAAACTTTATAGAAAAAATCTGTCACTTTTTGAATTCTCTAATCAAATTTTATTGGAATAAAATTGAGTAGAAAAAACTATATGAAAATTGCTTAAAAAATTGAGCCAAAACAACAAAAAAACAGCCTCCGTAAAAAATAAAACAGAAAAACTGTGTTGGGTCGCCCTTCTGGGCCTATTCTGTAAGCATCCCACAAGGTGCTGGGCGCGCGGAGTATAAACGTTGCTCACCCCATCGCCCTTGTTGCGCAGTGCCGCGCCGGCCCACAGCCAGCCGCGGCCTGCCCGCGTGGCCCGCTTGGCCTGTTGCCGCTATGCCCTTGCCCCGCCGCCGAATCGCGGCCGTCGATCGAGTCTGCCCTGGATTGGACGGTCGCGCACGCGTTTCACTAGATAAAAAACGCCCTGCCCCCAGAGAAACCCTAGCCTCATTCGCCCCCCTCTCTCCCTCTCTGGAACGCGCGCTGGCGGCGCTCTCGGTGACCTGCGCTGCTCGAGGCAAGGCGGCGCCGCCCGTCACTGCCGGCGGCCCCCTCCCTCATGCGACGTTGCGAGCCCCTCCCCCTTTTCCTCTATCCCGTTCACCATCTAACCCACACCACGCAGCGGCCACGGCGAGTGAGAGTGGGAGAAACAGCGGCGTCCTCCTGCCCCCCTTGCCAGCAGTGTGTCCACCCGAGGGGGGGCATACGACCATCAAGCGGCACAACAGAGACGCCCTTTGCTGGCGAATGTCCTTTCCCCTTTTTTGATTCGGTTTTCGTGTTCTTTCTCTGTGGGGAATTTCGGGGCTTTGCGGAGTAGAACGGGGCTTTAGGTTTTAATCTGTTCGGGATCTGGGGAGGATCTAGAGGGGTGTTCTTTGCTTTCTCTTTGCCCCATATGGGGTGTGTCCTTCTTCCCTATGCCTCGGCTTACCGATGCGCATAGGGATCGAGGGGGACGGCGCGGTCGTAGGGCAGGTGCACTTTTAGATCTAGGATTCTTTATCCTTTGCTTTGATTTCTGTTTCTACCAAAAAGATCTAGGACTAGATGCTCTGATACCATTGTTAGTACCTAGACTACTCATGAGCCACAATTATAGGGGGTGTATCATAGTACTTTTGATAAATAGGAGTGTCGATCCCAACGAGGAGCAGAAGGTGTTGAACAGTGGTATGGAGCAGGAAATCCCTGTGAATACTGAGCAAATGGATTTTTAGTGGTTTTCTGATAAGGCAGCAAAACAAAGAGCAAGTAACAGAAGTAACGAACAAACGGAGAAAGTGTCCCAATCCTTTCTTACCAAAGGACAAGCCGGTGGAAATACTTATAACGACCAAACGTTCTCGAGGACACATGGGAATTCTGTCAAGTGCTTTCGCTTCAAATAGCTGAGTACTCTTCTTTAGTGTTTGTAAGTGTTGTGTGGGTGAACCTATGCTAACATACCGCCCTTCCTAGGACTAATACATACTTGTGATTAAACCCCCTGCAAACATCCGTAACTACAGGAAAGTAATTAAGATATAATCTAACCACAACCTTAAACTCTGAGATCCTACACTCCCTTGTGCAAAGGTGTCCTAAGGGGGGTTCGGGTTTCTGTCACTCCGGCAACCCCACAATTAGTAGCCAAATACACAATGCATCCCCCTAGGCCCATAAATGGCGAAGTGTCATATAGTCGACTTTCACATGACACCACTAGAATAATAGCACCACAACTTAAATACTAAACCATTGAATAATAACTCAACACAGATTCAATACTAACAACATGACTTCTCCCATGTCCTCAAGAACTAACAAACTACTGATGGTGCTGGACGTGGCACTTCGTTGGTAACCCAAAGCGCAGGGTGTGAAGAGCAAGCAGCAAGTTTTCCCTCAGTTGAGACCGAGGTTATCGAACCAGAAGGAGGAAGGAAACATCACACAGGTGTTGCAAGCAACGCAGAGACCTGCACAACACAAACTCAAGACTTTCTCCCAACGAATCAGTGAGGTTGTCAAGCTCACCGGTTTGCTGTAACAAAGGATTAAACGTATGGTGTGGAAGGTAATGGTGATTTGCAGCAAGTAAACAAGTAACAGTGGAAGATGTATCAATGGTAAAGATTGGACCGGGGTCCATAGTTCACTAGAGGTGCTATCCTTAGATAAACAACATGGCATGAAGGGTAAACAAATTACAGCAGGGCAATTGACAGGAACTGAGCAAGGCATTACAATGCAATTACTAGTCAGAAAGATCCTATGAGGTTTATTGGGCAATACAACAAGATACATAGACCTCCATCCAACTGCATCTATGACTAGAAGTCCACCTTCATGTTATCATCTGAACCCCCTCCAGTATTAAGTTGCAAGCAAGAGACAACTGCTTTAAGCAAAGTGTGTAAGGTAAACAGTCCACATGTTCCATGAACAAGAGACCGTTGTTTTCTCCCTAGTAGCAACAACACATCTACAATCGAAGAGATTATTGTCACTTCCCTTTAAAACTAGAGGCATGAACCCACTATCGAGCATAAATACCCCCTCTTGGATTCACTAGCAACTACTTGGCCAAGATAACCACTAGCAACGGAGAGCATGCAAGATCACAAACAACACAAACATGATGGAATCATAAAGACAAAACCATTAATCAAACCAACATAATAATCTCAATATCCATCGTATCCCCGCAAACACAACATGCATTACAAATAGATTAGATCTTGATCATGAACGGAGCTCACAAGATCTATACATGAAAGCCCAAAGGAGGAGATACAACCATCTAGCTACTACATGGACCCATAGTCCAAGGTGGAACTACTCACGCATCATACCGGAGAGAAGGCCTCCGGGATGATCTCCCCTCAGGCAGGGTTCCGGGAAGAACTTCAGATCCCCCCGATCTAGGGACGATGGTGGCGGCGGCTATAGAAGGTTTCATGGATTTTTGATTGGGTACTCAGAGTTTCTGCATCGGGGGCTTCTTATAGGCGAAGGGGGAGACCGAAGCGGCAGCCAGGGCTGGCAAACCCTAGCCAGGCGCGGGCTAGGGCCCACCCGTGCCTAGGGTGGGTCTGTCCCCCCTGGCTGGCGCCTCCGACTCTCCTCTGGACTTCTTGTTCCCCACGTAAAGTAATTGACTTTGTCCTTTGTCCCGTCCAATTCCAAGAATATTTCTTACTAACTTTTCTGAAACCAAAAACAGCAGAAAACAGGCATCTGGCACTGTTGCAACTTCTTAGTAGGTTAGTACCAGAAAACATGTAAAAATCACCTCAAATTGTGCACAAGTAAAGCAAAGTAGATACTAAATAAGCATGGAGCATCAAAAATTATAGATACGTTTCCAACGTATCAACTACTCACAAGACATCATATGGATCAAGATCAAAGATGATATGATCATGGATAACAATCTGAACATAAACAATAATCCAATGGTTCCACTCACAAGCATCAACTACAATAGTAATCAACACCGGGAAATTTCCAACACAATTGTTACAGCGGGACAGAGTGGTGATGATGGTGCTGGTGGAGATGATGATGATGATCCTGATGAAGCCTAGCTTGATGACAATGTTGATCGCGGGTCTTCCCTCTCCGGGAAGGAATTCCCCCGGCAGAAATTTGTTCGTCGGAGAGATCTTTCTCTCTCGGTGTTTTCCGCCCTCAGAGGCGGCAGAAATCTATCTGTGGTCACACCCTGAGCCTTGGGGTTTCGAAGGGAAGATATAGGCGAAGGGGCGGAGTCATAGGCCGGGCAAGTGGGCCACACCTGCCCTAGGTGCGGGGTCAGGTGGGCTCGCGCCTAGGGGTGTGGGCCCCCTGAGGCCCCACTTCATCCCTCCTTCTGGCTTCCTTCGTCTTCTGGTAAAATAATATGTTTCCATATTTTTCTGGTATTTTTCTGATCTTCGTGAAATTGCACCGAAACACCTTCTTTTCCATCAGAATCCAGACTCCAGCAGTCCATCCTCCAAGAATCATCCAACATGCATAAACAGATGAAAACCCATAAGTAATACCTCATAATAAGACAAATATCAATGAATAGAGGTAAATTATGATATAGAATGGTGATGCAAATTGGGCGTATCAACTCCCCAAGCTTACACTTCGCTTGTCCCCAAGCGAAAACTGAGCTCAGTAAACATGTCCACAGGTTTATGGAGTGAAGTGTCGATAAAAGAATACGGACAAGAAGCATCACACTTACCATTGCACAACTCATAGATGAAAGCAACTCACCATTATATAACTTAGCTTGCAGCCAAGTACAGTAGTCACAATAGAGATGCATAAAGATAAATCATAATTGGAATTGGCTAACTTGTTCTTGGTCAGAGAACACCTGGCAAATAGTTTCACAAAAGCTTTTTGTAGAAATTTCAAAACAGGAACACTCTTTGCTCAAAAAGGTTTTTCACAAGTGAAGGCTTTCAAAGTAATACTCAATAAATAAGAGTTTTGTGCAAATAAGGAAGATAAAGAACATGATTGAATAAATCACCATATGAATGCTTGAAACAAAACAACTCAAATGCTTACTGGAGATAGAGAGGAAGTAGGTTTACTGACTCAACTTGGTAACTAGGAGAAAGGTCCCTTCTTAGAGGGTAGCAGGGATTACAAGTCATAAAGAGCTTCCAAAATATTATGGTACTTACTAGCTTTGAGCCCTCATTGCCCCTATCATAAGCATCTTGAGATGATTAAGGTTATAGTGAACAAAGATGGAGTATATGCTTGACAAAATATAAGTTGGCAATCTCATGTCCCCTGAATATGAGGGCCACTCCTCATGCATAATCAACTTTGAGTCCAGGTAAGTTCTTGTCATTGTAAGTATTTGCATTTCATTGAGAACTGCCAATGGGGTACCCCTTGCACATGGTACAAGAGCTTTCCCATAACCAAAATGACAAGGCAAGCAGACAATGAGCATCTTGTCGTGGTATTGCCGACGAGTACGCCATGGAGGGGTCCTCACAATGCGAGTTTAGAGACGTGGGGGAAGGCGGACGGTTGACGGGTACGAGGTTACACAGCTTACCCAGGTTCAGATCCCACAACGGTGGCGGAATCCTACTCCTGCTATAAATCACTATAATGGCAATACGCCGAGTTACAGGGATTGGTTCGCTGTGTGAGGTGACTAGGAAGTCTAAGTTATCGTTGTATGTTGTGCCCTAAAGGCTCCCATAGGCCCGACTTATATAGTTGCCATGTCCTAGGGTTATAGGGAAAATTCCTAGCCGGATAGGTTACAAAGTCCTACACTGCTTACAACTAGTCTAGTGTGTCTTGCACTCCAAGGCTCCGGGTACGTCGGTGACTCCTCTGTAGCCTTCCTTTATCCGGCATGAGCCTCCCATCTGGATCCATCTAATTGGGCCGCCCAGCAGGCCATGGGCCATGCTACCAACTGTGGGCCACCCGGGTTATCCGGATAGGAGACATGCTATGAGGATACCCATATAGCATATCCCCAACAGTAGCCCCTGGAGAACTCCGAGATCTTGCGCCGTCTTGCCTCTTCAAGTTGAATGCTCCATCTAGATGGATGTTGGCAAATCGTCAAGAAATATCTTGTAGTCCTCCCAAGAACCCTGCAAGGCTTTCTCCATCTTCAACTTGTAAGTCGGAGAATTGCTGAATCTTCTATCGTACTCTTCCGTAGCCGGACTGGATTCGTCCATGCCGGAATATTCCGATGTGATGGTTCACCTGCTAGTGACAACTAGGACGACGTAGACATAGGTCAGCGATGCCTCGTAACTCACACATGCAGAGAACACAATCATGTCCGTTTTCCTGCGCGAGATATATGAACCGTTGGCAGCGACGGTTGGGAGCGTTGCAAAATTTCCGCGCACACGCCCGCACACGTCGCCCACGTGTCAACCAGTCGATCATTCTACACGAATCTTGACGCCAGAGGTTATAAATCGTAACTGCGGTGGATTTTTACTTTTCACCTCATTCTCCTCCTGAGTTGTCTTCTTCCTCCAGCGAGCACCTCCTCGATCTCTCCGCGCGTTTCGCAAAAAAAACCTAGCCCTTCAATCCTCCCAGTCATCACTTCTCCCCTTCCAATGGCAAGAAGTAGCTCTGCTCCCTCCACGGCGGTGTCAGGCGATGCCACGGTGAAGCCGGCGAGCACTGTCCACGTTCCCCCGGAAGGCCTGGTGCTGCCCAAGTCTGCGGTGGTTCAATCCACCAACGGCAACCACAATCCAGCGGCGCTGGAGCTGTTGGAAGAAGAAAGCGATTCCCACAAAGGGGATTGGCGCGGCTCGGACATCACAGACCGTGATATCAAGGAACTTCTCGTTGAGGGCTACCTCCGTGTGATGGAGGGGCTCGTCTGGCTGGCAGCGCCGGCCGGCGAGGTCACCCCTTCTCCCCAAGCCAGAGAGAAGGTGTACCTCAAAGCTCAACTGGTACGCGGCGTCTCCCTGCCCATCTCCAACTTCTTTCTAGCTATCCTTAGCCATTACCGAGTACAGCCTCAGAACCTTTCCTCCAATAGCATCCTCGCGCTTAGCAACTACGTGGCGCTCTGTGAGGGTTATTTGGGATTAGGCCTAGGCTAGATCTCTTTATCTATTTCTTCACCGTCAAGAGAGAAGCCGGAGCTGGCAAGGACGAGCTCAGGAATTGTGGGAGCATTAGTTTTTAAGGTCCGGCCTGGCCGGCGGTTCCCCGACATCGTTGGCCATGAGTCTTGCAAGAATTGGCAACAAACGTACTTCTACGGCCCAGATATACCTCTGGTTGGCCGAGAAGAGACGTACCCGGATTTCGTCGATGGAGCTGCCGCTAAAGCCCTGACATGGAGATCCCAGGCCACCCTTCCCTCCGACAACGACGCTTCCCGTGCCATAAGGCGGATAGAGTGGTTTGTGGACACTGGTCTGGCCGGGTTGGACCTAGCCATGTGCTGGTTCATCAGGCGGATCCAACCTCTGCAGCACCGTGCGAAGCTGATGCATGAGTACACCAAGGATAGGAAGGATAGCCTCCGCATCTCCGCGGACAACTTCTCAAGTGACTCCGTCAAGCTCCGCCTCAAGGACATCGTCAAGGTGAAGGATAGCAAGCGTGGCTTCACCATCACCTACGACAAGTTCGTTGACGGCTCGTGCCCAAAGGTAGGATGTTTATTTTCCGTGTATGACATATGCTCCAGTTCTTCCGTATAACCATGACCATCTCATCTAACACTTTGGGGTTTCACTTAACAGCTTAGCAGTCTAGAGTAGGATAGCATGGCTGTCCAAATCTATGGCCCCAAGTTGAAGGAAGTCACCGTCGTGCCCAACGATGATGTCCTGCTGGCGCGAAAGCGGAAGAGCTCCACCTCTGACGCTGCCGACGGAGGTAAGAAGAAGAAGACGGAGGGTGGAGCCTCCAAGAAGTCCACTGCCGCCCTGGAGGTGGAGAAAAGAAAGGTTACCATGACTCCTTTTGCCAAAGCACCCCCTATTGTGTAAGCCTCTTTATCTCCGACATTGTCCATTGCTTGTCTTATTCCCGTACTTATACTTTTTGCACGTTTCAGGAAGAAGGCCAGTACTAGTTTGAAGAAGACCTCCAAAACTTTGCGGGCTTCTAGAAATATTAAAGATATGTTGCATCGTGGCGTGGCTCACCATGCATCTCCCGCCATCGCCCCCGTCACTCCCTGCGTCCAGCCTACGCCTGCCCCGACAAGATCTCAGGCCAAGGACGCATTTGGCCCTTCCGCCATGGAAGTGGATTCAGGTGCATTGTCAGCGAACAGGCAACTCAAGAAAGCACCACAAATCTAATGGCTGAAGCTCCGGCTAAGGATGCCATCGGTAGCGGTAAGGCGGTGGTGGTGGGTGGAACGTCTGTTGAAGGCGGCACCTCCGCACTCAGGACAACCACAGAATTTCCGAAGATAGTCTATCCGACGCTCACACCGAGTAGCTCCACTTTGGTTCCTTGTGCAGCGTCGACATCTCCAACCTGCGGTCTTGAGGAGCTTCTCCGACAAGAAGATACCTTGCAAGGAAACGACCTTTCTTTCGGCAAGTTGCTTGTTGAGAGCACTACCGACCTCAAGATCATCGCACTTGTAAGTTTTATGTGCCTTTTGCATTTCATATGAGTATCCCACTGTAGCCCCGAGGATTTAGACGAAAAAACATAGGTCTTTGCATCTAAATGCTCTAAGAGTGACTAAGCTAGAAAACCTCTCACTATAGCACCCAAGCATATAGTTTGAATGAATTATTCCGACTAGATGCTTTCAGAGTAGCATATGCAGTGTTCGTCAATTTTAATACTATAGTCCCCAAGTTTCTAGTTGTAACTGAAGAGGTGTTGTTCCATAGACCCCCACTCTAAAAAGGTTGTAAACGTCCCAAAGGGTAGAATTGCCCCCATGCGTATTAGAGGAGGGCATACGAGGTTAGTCCTTCAACAGGCCCAAAAGATCTCACCCTAAACCACGTACATAGTGTTTCCACGACAGCGGATATGTGCAAGTGTTGTATCTGAGTTGGACACATACCTTTCCATGTTGCTTGCACAAAATACATGCGTACTGACGTGCTTCAGTCCTATACGGGCTTTGGCGGGTAGTACATATGCGGTCTAAATTTTCTGAATCCTGATCATATGCCCCCACACGTGAAGATGTATCGGTCGATTTGAGCCATTGATCTAATTTGTCTCAGTTTTGTTCCTTTGGGGGTCTATTGAATCAGAAGTCAACTGAATTAGTTTCGACTAGATACTTAAAGAAAGACTAAGCATATGACTAAGTTAAAAAACTTTATACTGTAGCCCCAAAGCTTCTAGTTAAAAACAGAATCAGATACGACTAGATGCTTAAAGAAAGACTAAGCATATTGCTAAGTTTTAAAAACTCGCACTGTAGCCCCCAAGCCTCTAGGTGGATATTTATCCGGCTAGATGCTCCAAGTAGACTAAATAGCTTTAAATTTTCTTTCCACAGAATGAGAATGCTCAGAGAGGCGTGGCCAATGAGAAGTTCCAGAAGATGCGCGCGGATTTGGAAGTCAAAAAGGGTAAAACTACCTTCTTGAAGGATCAAATCACCAAGAGCAAGAGTCTATTTTTACTTTTGTTTTCGTACTCCAACTTGGTCTTGTGCCAACATTCTTCGAGTATTTACTATGTATTGTTCATTCTCCGACTTGCAGAGGCCATTGCCAAGGCTAAGGATATTGTTGAGCAATCCAAGCACATTGAGCAGCTGGATAACGAAAATAAGATCCTTAAGCGGGAGAGGAAGGATATGCTGAAAATGCATGAAGAATCGATGAAGGTCCTGCAAGAATCCGCCGACACGGAGATGAACCGTCTGAAGGAGGAGATTGCGATGCTATAAGAGCAGAAGAAGGCTGTCGATGAGCAAAATCAGCGCAATCTCGAAGCATACAAGATCCTCCAACAAGAACGGGACTCCATGGAGGAAACTCTCCAGCAGGCCGAGATTAGCATCTTCAGTAAGTGATTCTCTGCCTTGTATTTTCTGTAAGTTAGATACTCTGAACTTTTTGTGTTATTGAACTCATGCGTTCCCTTGTCGGATTTCGCAGCTCCTCTTGGTTTGAACCAATCGCCTCCTCCGCCAAAAGAATGCATGGTACTTGCCAGCAACTTTATCAGTACCTCCATTAAGCAGGCCAAAGAGATAGCCAAGCCCCTCCACATTAACATCAAGGCGGTGGATTCCGTGATGATTTTCTCGGAGATGTTGCGCCAAGCCCCCGAGCATATTGCAAGCTGGAAAGCTTCATGTATCCGGGCTGGCGCGAGGATGACGTTGTCAATGGTTAAGGCACACGACGAAAACGCCGACATCGACAGGGTGACCTCCGGTATCCCCGACGTAGACGACGATGGACAAACAATAGATCACTGCAGATTCATTTTCTCTTTCTCCTGAGAATTTCCTTCTTACAAAACATTTTCACAAACTCAAAGACAACATTAGTGTAAGCAAAAACAATAAACCTTTGGTAAACATTTCAAATGAAAACTCATCAAAACAAAAGCTTATATAAGAGGCAAATGCAAATGATGACAGAAATCAGTCAAAACAGACCAGTAGGTAAATATTGATTTTTCTGAAGACCTTCTGTTGCTCAAATCAAAAAGTGCAGAACTGATGAAAGTTGGATAACAACTTGGAGAACAAGCTCATAAAAATGCAGCTCCATCCGAAGTACTGAGCTTCCTCACGAATTTTTACAATACAACACAAAAATCTATCCCAGGACAACCACTTTTCACAACTCCTCTACTTCACAAAAGTAGTTGAACTTGACACAAAAACCAAAACAAAAAGGATAAGGAGTGGTTATTACTAAGGTAATAACTTCCAAGACTCGACAAAACTCTTGGGTTATCTCCCAACAAGTACTTTTCTTTAATGCCTTTAAGTTAGGCTTGAAACTTCCAAAGATGCTCACATAGGATTTATATATTTGAAATGAAAGAGAGCATCAAGAAGCAAATAACCAATACAATTGAGTCTAACCCACTTCCTATGCATGGGAGTATCATGAGAAAACGAATTGTTGAAACAAAAATCCACAAGCATAGGAAGACAAAACAGATGCAACTTTAAAGCTTTCAACATAAAACGGGGAAACTTAACATCATTGAGATGCATAAAACCATGTTTCCCTCTCTCAAAATAACTTTTAGTAGAACTTTGAATAAAGTTGACAATATAATTGTCACTGGAAACAACTTTATCATCAGAATAACATACTTACAGTCATCAAAAAGAGGTCCAAGGTCATAGACTGGATCAATAGAAGCAAGTTGTTCCATCCTGGAATCTTTATTAGGCAAGCTATTTTCACAAGGAGCTTTAGCAAATTTGGAAAAGTTAAACTCATAAGAATCTCCATCAAACTTAGTTAAAACTTTGTCCTTCTTATAATCAATAATAGCTCCACAAGTGTTCAAGAAAGGTCTACCAAAAATGATAGGACAAGTTCTGCTAGCTGCTGAATTAAGCACTAGAAAATCAGTAGGATACTTAATCTTACCGCAGAGAACCTCCACATCTCTTACAATGCCAATGGGGCAAATGGTTTCCTTATTAGCAAGGTGAATAACCACGTCAATGTCCTCAAGCTCACAAGGACCAATCTCATGCATAATTTCCCTGTAAAGCTCATAAGGAATAACACTAGAACTAGCACCAATATCACATAAACCATAATGGCTATGACTACCAATTTTAACAGAAAGTACAGGGACACTAGCTTTTCTAACTTTCTTAGGATGAGAAACAATATTAGTAGCATCCTTACAGAAGACAATATGCCCATCCTCTATATTTCTAGTGACAAGATCTTTCACAATAGCTACCACGGGCTCGATATCAATAAGCTCATCGGACCCTACAGTTTTCTTTGCGCTTTTGCTAACCATATTAGCAATAATAGAGTGTTCCCTTACCTTGGAGGGAAAAGGGATCTTCTCAACATAAGGTTCGGGCAAAATAGGATCAACAGTACAAACCTCTACACTGGCAGGAACATGGGTAACAATGTCTTTATAAGGAGCGTGGTACTTGTCCCACTCTTTCTTGGGAATCTCAATATAAGAAGCAAAAGCATTAAAACATTTCGCAAGAACTTGAGGATTAAGACCAAACTCATTGCTAATATTACGGAAGCTATCAGTTCCCATAAAATATTTGATGCAATCATAATCATAGTTTATACCTGACTTTCTCCCTTTATCATTCTCCCAAGCTTCAGTGTTCTCTTGAAGATGGTCTAGTAGATACCATTTAGCTTCCTCCTTCATACGTTTGAATGATCCAACACAAGAAGTATCTAGTAAATCTTTATCATGAAGAGAAAGCCTAGCATAAAAGTTATTGAGAATAATATTGTTAGAGAGTTCATGAATAGGACATTTAAGCATTAGTAACTTCAATCTCCCCCAAGCTTGAGATGTACTCTCTCCATCAAGAGGCCAAAAGTTATATATAAGATTTCTATCCTTATGAATCTCACTGGGAGGATAAAATTTAGAGTAAAAGAGAGATGACATCTCCTCCCATTCCATGGATTGTCCATTCTTCAGCAGCTTATACCATTCTTCAGCTCTCCCTTTCAAGGATATGGAGAGTAACTTCTTCTTCACCTGTTCAGTTGTGATACCTGCACACTTAAACAACTCGCATAATTCATGGATAAAAAGCAAGTGATCACCAAGATGGACAATTCCATCCCCAAAATAATAATTATCCATAACACGATTAACAATACTTGTAGGTATCTTAAAAGGATCTATCTCAACTGGAGGTGGTTCATCTACTACCCTAGTAGTGGTAGTAGTTTTCCCAAACAGAAAACCAAGTTGGTTATCCATATTGGAAACAAAGTAACAAGCAGTAACAAGAGCAATACTCAAAGTGAAAGTTTCCCTTACCAGTTCCACTCTTCAATAGCGCTTCACTCCCCGGCAACGACGCCAGAAAATAGTCTTGATGACCCACAAGTATAGGGGGTGTATCGTAGTACTTTCGATAAATAGGAGTGTCGATCCCAACGAGGAGCAGAAGGTGCTGAATAGTGGTATGGAGCAGGAAATCCCTGTGAATACTTAGCAAACGGATTTTTAGTTGTTTTCTGACAAGGCAACAAAACAAAGAGAAAGTAACAGAAGTAACAAATAAACAGAGCAAGTGGCCCAATCCTTTCTTAGAAAAGGACAAGCCGGTGGAAATACTTATAAGGACCAAACGTTCTCGAGGACACATGGGAATTCTGTCAAGTGCTTTCGCTTCAAATAGCGGAGTACTCTTCTTTGGTATTTGTAAGTGTTGTGTGGGTGAACCTGTGCTAACATACCGCCCTTCCTAGGACTAATACATACTTGTGATTAAACCCCCTGTAAACATCCATAACTACAGGAAAGTAATTAAGATATAAATCTAACCACAACCTTAAACTCTGAGATCTTACACTCCCTTGTGCAAAGGTGTCCTAACGGGGGTTCAGGTTTCTATCACTCTGGCAACCCCATAATTAGTAGCCAAATACATAATGCATCCCCCTAGGCCCATAAATGATGAAGTGTCATGTAGTCGACGTTCACATGACACCACTAAGAATAGAATCACAACTTAAATACTAAACCATTGAATAATAACTCAACACAGATTCACTACTAACAACATGACTTCTCCCATGTCCTCAAGAACTAACGAACTACTGATGGTGCTGGACGTGGCACTTCGTTGGTAACCCAAAGCGCAGGTGTGAAGAGCAAGCAGCAAGTTTTCCCTCTTTTTAATTTTCTTGCCTTCTTTTGTCGTCATTTTCTTTCAACACATATTTCATCCCTATTATCACCCATATTTCACCTCTGGACACTTCTACACATGTATGATAGGTCCACATGCAAGTTTTTGTGTGACTCCGGCGCTTCGGTTGTCAGTTTCCTGCGAAACCTAGTTCTTGGGTCCCGACGGTCTACCCCCTAGCTTTTTTGCACCATATTCCACCAATATACTTTTTTATTGGTTTATGTTTATTTACGCCACATCTACATGGAAAATCAAGGTTGCGCCCAAGATTTCACCAGTAGCGCTCCGTTAGACCCGTAGCGGGATTTTCCTCCTACACATCTACCACTTTGCTAAGTGTTATCGCATACACGTGAATAGCCTTGTACACAGGAGCTAGAAATTGCATATATGGACATTTCACCATACTCGAGATTCCACCGGTAACCCTCCGTTAGACCCGTAGCAGAAATTTTGTCCTACACGTCTACCACTTTGCTAAGTGTTATTGCATGCATGTAGTGTTATTGCATGCATGT